>CANUEZ040000055.1:87500-1571250 GCA_948099385.1 Fasciola hepatica | reverse complement strand
TCCATCTTTCGTGATGGATTGTGATAGAATAAAGCCTCGGTAGGATGTGATCCATCAAGGTGAAATCTCATTACCACCAGTACAGTTAGAGACGGAAGAGCCATTAGGGAGAGGAAGGGCTGTGGCTCCGAGGACGGAGCCAGTCGACAGGGGATGCAGGGTTGCGGAATTTGAAACTGGTTGCCTACGGTACGGTTCATCAAGAGAACGAGTAAATTCTATCTTTTCACCGGATCACATCAACCCCGTGAAGCCAGAAGGAACAACCGAGGGCAGTACCCATACCGCGGAAACCAACTTATGATGTCTACTTCCTTCGGTATGCATCTCTCTGCAGTTTGCCACATTTTTCAAGATATATTTTTGCTCTGGGAATTTTTGTTCTTTCTGAGAACTGTTAAAAGGCCTGCCGGATCTGGTGGGGCCGGCTGGAAATAGTAAATCCAGTTGACTTACACACCAATTTTACGAAAGAAGGACTTTATGACAGAAGAGTCAAACAGGATTGACGAAAATTTTGTTTATCTTGAAGAAAACGAAATCTCAAATGGAGACGTAAGCAAGCAATAGCGCCTCGAGAGGTATCAAACTGGTTAGCACTGACAACCAGACCATGGAAAGGAGTAAAGCCGCGGCCGCGGAACAGGAAAAATTGGTCAAAGATTACATTTGTGAAATTATGCTGCCGAATATCAGCTGAGTCAGTTATATACCCAGTGAAAGTGTCATCTGTGGAGAGAAATCACCGAGGTAGTGACGAAAGAAGTGGACGGGGAGGAACGTGTAAAATTTTGGGCAGTTTGCTCACTTTCAGAGAGCTGTAATATAAAGCCTCAACACGGAAATGGGAACTGGTCGACATATAAGTGCTTGGTGTGCTTGTGCGTCAGTGGCAGGCATTAATAGTCTGCAGAGAAGATGAAGTAACTTACAGGTAAAATACCATCTGTCGATGTTCTTTATAAAAAGTGGATCACGTGATGGCCACAAGGCAAAAAGCTGCTCTACAGTTGTTTCTCAGACGGGTATATACAAGGAGGACATGGAGCTTCGCAAGTTAAAGGCATTGCAACGTAATAGCCTTAAGTGGGCTAACACTGTAACTGGTAGAGAGAGTAAATTGCCTCCAGATCATCGACTTTTGGGGTATTATAGAAGCGTATATTTGGCAGTGAAATATACCGTCTCGAGGTGTTTTAACGGAAGCGAATGTCAACATTGAACGCTACCATGTTCAAATATCTCAGTAAAGGAGCAAGTTCTGTCATGGGGGAGAGTTAAGTTTGCGAAAGGGACTGATCAATAGTTTGGAACAAATCCTTGAGAAAGTGGACCACGAAAGATGAGCTGACAATGGTATTTGGTTTTAAGTACACGATAATCAGGCGCCAAGGAAAGTAAATTTTTCCAACGTAGAATGAGGTAGGTTACATTGGCGGAGTTGGAAGTGGGCACTGTTGAGAATCCTGGGGGAGACAGCGGTATACTCGCAGCACTTCAGGCATATGAATAGTTTTTTTACTCTACCATTTGTGCTGGTGAATGAGGTTGATCTCTCGCTGGACATCAAACATAAAAACCATTTCTGATGACAGGAGATGCAACCCGCCCACCCAGCTGCCCCCGCATTTCGTTGCAGACTGTCTGCACGCCCGATATGCGCTGGCCAAAGCTGCCGATATAACCGCATTCTGCGTCGGTTGGATTTGCACGAGTGGTTTTGGCTTGAACACCTAGCCATAAAGATCGAATAGTCCAGGAGCTTGTGACTAAGTTGCTAGGGATCCTGTGAAGCAGGACCAGAGAAGGAGCGATGGGACGGCTGCCAGGTATCACATTTTTCGCTGGAAGTGTGAGCTGGATGTTTCGGAAGTACTATCTACGGATCATTTCAAGCCTTCGAAGAGAAGGTGCGCGTTGGTGGTTAGCTGGAAAAATAAGGATAGAAAAACTCAGTCTTGGAAGCTCCCAGCTGAGTATCAACGGCCGACAGTAAAGAAACATCCGGTGATTGAGAGACTGGAAATACTTTAGAAGGATAGAGGGTGGTGGCCGGATTGGGATTCTGGGCCAAAGTGCCAAGGCGAACTAAAAAGGAGGGAACGGCACCAGTGTGGACCTAATTAAGCATGATGTAGGGAAGGGATAAGAAATGAGACCGAGTTTCCTCTAACGCAGAACCCAGTTCACGGGACGGGCGAGAATGAGGCTCTAGGCCTAGGGGTATACTTGCCATACTCATTAGATGTCATTTTGGTGAAACATTCGACTAGGCGATAAAAAGCATGTACACGAAAGATAGACAAAACCTAAGCTATATACGGCTGGGAGATTCTCAGCTAATTGTGCGGTACGTAGGTCTGGTGGCCAGTGACTCAGAACAGTGTGTCAACAACCCAAGCCCACTTCGCAAGCTCGCTCCTCCCAAGTGTACGGATCATTGATGGATACGAGCGTCGGTATATCAAGAAACTTGTTTGATTCCTCTCTCAATCTCGGTGAGTGGCCTACTGCACCAACACTTAGCGGAAGCTTATTCCACATTTGCGAATATTTAACAATGAAGAAGCTGGAGCATAGGCTGATTATTGAGGGCGGCACAATGATAGAATGACTGATGGGCCGCGAAAAACTCCTCAAGCTTAAAGGGGCTGGCACCACATGAAGACTCTGCAGGATCCGCACTCTAATGGTGAGTGGAAAAATGAAAAGTTTTTTTTATTCTTCAGAGCCAAGGAGGTTCGAGGTGCAGCAGGTTACAGCGCCGTTCATAGATGAGACTAGACGAATGGCCAACTGTGTGTCTAGCAAAGGTGAGCCGAACTTCTTCAACGGCAACCCCGTCACACCGAAGCATGTTAGAGCCAACTACTGCACTCTACTCTAGCAATGGTCTTAAGTGGGTTTTATAGGTACTGAGTTCACCTCCACGCAAAGAGAGTGTTTTGGGTACCAGTCCTATTAACCTGCGGGACCCTGCAGTTTGTGTGCCCCAGAGAATTTGAACTAATAAGAGTGGTATATGCCCGTATCACGTGCTGGTGATTTGTTAAGTATCAGGTGGCCACGTACATTGAACTTTTCTGGAGGGGCGTGGAACTCGTGCTTTGAAACTGAGCTTTTACTAGGCGAGAACCCGTTAGCCAGGAGCTGTACCACGAAATGAGCATCCGTAAATCCTCCGATATTTTTGCTATGGTATTACCCAATGAATTGTGGTCGAAGGTGTACAACAACCTTACGTCGTCAGCAAACAAAAACGGAGTCCCAGGATGAACCACGGTAAGTCCCGTTTGTACACACAAGGAAGAACTACGGACCCGGTACACCACCTTGGATCTCACCACTGATTACAGGGCTAGGGGCGGAAATTGTGCCATCAACGCTTACTACTTCACTGCGTGAGGACAAGCAGGATTCTAGCCAGGCATATGGTGGGTCATCAGCGCCGTATGTCTGGACCACGGATAACAAACGAAAATGGGACACCCTGTTAAAGGCTTCAGATGTGTCTCAAAAGATAGCAACCACTGCTCCACCATCGTTGACAGCTACAGCAATGAGGTTTAGAAATTGAGTCGCGCTAGTTGCGCAAGACCGATGTTTTAGGAAACCATGACGACCTTAACCCACAAGGTGATTTTTGAGAAGGTCACCTGTAATTTTGACTTTTATCAACCTTTCCATAATTCGGAGAATTTGCTGTTGGCACGAGGAGCCAGTATTGTATGTAGTGGAAAATCCACGGCTTTCGGCGTCCGACTTTTCAATATGAATGCAAGTGGATTTTCCATTACATACTTTCCATAATTCTCGATGCTACAGCAGTCATACGGTCACTGTGCCGTCCTTGAGAACCAGCCTACGGTCCAATTTCTTTATTGTTAAATATACGCCAATGTGGAATAAACTTCCACCGAATGTCCGTGCAATAAGCCACTTGCCGAGATTTAAAGAGGAATTAAACAAACGGCTTGACGTCCTGACACTCGTATCAAACAATGATCCATACACTTCGGAGGAGCGAGCGTAGGAAGTTGGTTTGGGCTACTGACACGCGGGTCTGAGTCGGAGGCTACGAAAGCTACGTACCACAAAAGTAGCCGTACATACCACTCAAGTTTTATTGACCTTTCGTGTACAACCTTGTGTTTTGCAGAGTCGAACCATTCACCAAGTAGTTTCAATTTCTAGATACTAGAGGTTTCCCTTTACCACTGACCGTTGATCCTCAGCTGGGAGCACCCCAGACTGCGTTTTTCTATTTTTATCTTTCCGTACAACCACTGTTGGTGCCTTCCCTGCTCAACAAGACCCCTCGCAACCTGGTCGCAAGCTTCTGGACTATTCGATCTTCATGTGACAACGCCAATATCATTCCAGCGGAGCCCGTCGGGGCGGGGCACGCTCAGATCCACCGCTTTGGCCGGCGCACACCGGGCGTGCAGGACATCTGCAACGATGTGCGGGTGCAGCTAGGATGGCGGATCGCACCTCCTGTCACCAAAAATGGTTTCTGGTTGGGTGTCCAATTCATTTTCAGCCCCACCCACCAGCACCGGTTGCGGCAAAAGAAACATTTATTCACCAGAAATGCTGCAAGTATGGAACTATTTCCCCCCGTTATCGCCTGTTTTTCATCGTACTTGTCTCCATCTTCGCCACCTTAACATATCGCTTCTTACGCCCGAAAAACCCTACCTTCCCTAGAACATAATTATCGCGGAGTTAAAAGACCGTTTCCATACTCAGCTTACCGTCCATGATTCTTTTTCCTGAGGATTCGTGTCAAACCACCCGCTTGTCCCATTCGCAAACTTAACCAATCCCCGAGATAAACTCGCTCTTATTTTATCACAGTTATCGATATATTTGCAAAAGTCACATTTGATGTTGCCATACGCGTCCGTCCCACAGAGTCCAAACAGTATATTTCACAGAGCATTCCATCGGTCGGCTATATTGTGATAGTTCGCTCTTTCTATCAGTCCTTCTGTTCGCCCATATGGCTGTAGCATAGCAATATCCTCACCTTGCGAAGATTCATGCCTTTCCCATATACTGACATCTGTATCGCAGCTTTTTGATCTTTCGCCATCACAGGATTCATTTCTTACAAAGAATACCAGCAGACAGCATTTCGCCTGTTAACAACTTCACCGTCCAACTTCGCAGCTGTATTCATCGATTGTTTGAAGCATTTTCATATCCGGTATTCTATCTTGGTAAATCCTCTCAGACAATTTTGATTCTTGCATCTCTCTGGTCTTCATGTTCAGCCCTTAGACAACGATAATCGAAAGTAAATACTTACCTGTCATTTAAATACTCATCTGTGCAAACCGTGTATCTGCGACTATCATGGCTACGCATCAAAACTTTGTTGGTCGCCCGGTTCCAATTTCCGTTTTGGGGCGTCACATTCCGCCTTTATGAAAGTGAACAATGTGCGCAACGATTTAACGGACTCAGCCGATATTTGGTCGCTGAAAGTTACAAGGAAAATCTTCGAAACATTTTGATTGTTCTTTATCTGCAAATTCATTCCTTTTATCGTCTAATTTAAATCCAAAGCCGTTCCATACTCCTCGGAGCGCTATAGCTGGTTCATGTCTCACTTGAAAACTTTTTCCTCAAGGTGAACAAAACTCCCGTCAATTCTGTTGGATTCTCTCGTTGCATAGCCCCTCTTTTTGTGATATTTCAACAAGACTCGACTACCTCCGACCAGCCCCACCCTGACTTGGCCGAGCTGGCCACCCGACCTTGAGTTCAGATTTGCCGGGCGCCGCTTCAAAGAGTAACTGAAATAATTTCTTTTGTACAATATCGGGTGCATGTACCTGAATCATCCTCTTGGAATTCGGACTCTACGTCCAATTGTACCGTTCGATCATGCGTTACAACATGCCTCGGGTATCCAAAATAAACCATTATTATTATTATTATTACTGGGGTGTGATTCACAGACCGAATCTTCCCCGTTTTCTCGTCTTATGAACTGGAACAACAACCAAAGTTTTCCACTGTATAGGATGCCAGCCAAATCGCATAGACTAGTTGAATAAATCTGATAAAAGAATTGGGACATTTGGTCCTCCCAATAAAAAGTGGCAGGTGGTAACGGGCCCGAGAAGAGGCCGTAAGACATTTGGAAACTTGAAATTAAAGGTTCCATTTAGGAGGGCAGAAAAGGTGTGGAAGAAAGTGGCTCATATGAGAGTGCTGCTGGATAGTAGAAAAAGGGCACCGTGTCACTAGTTAAAGGAGAGGCAGAAAAAGTGTTGAGCGCCTGGGCTACGTCCAGAAGTGTGTCCAGGTACGTGTTAATAAAAGGGAGAGAAGAGATGGATGGTTTTGGTTTGGGATTTCTAAACCTCATTGGCATAGCAAGAATCTCAACTTACTTGAAATGATACGAGGGCCCCTGTTTTGTCGTATAGCTTCACTCTCGGAGTGCCGTTTTTTCGTTTCAGATAAACACTTCATCTGTAATAACGGTGAAAAATCCTGTTTTAAGATGAGTCTACCGAGCTCTGAGTTAAACGAGATAGTTTATTGCCTTTACTGCGAACTGACGATCGTTATGACGGAATGGTCGGGTTGGGGCATTGTTCAAAGATGAAGTAGAGTTGGTCTACCACCATCTTGGGATTTGCACTCAAAAAGAGAGTGTCCCACCCATGGCTGCAAATCAGAAGGGTAGTATGTTCCAGTTAGCCATATGATATGGTATATGTGCGAGTGTGGGCTGTTCATATTCTGTGGGCATTGTGAAGCAGCAGTTGACAGCTGCTTGATTACCCCCGGGTAGGTTAAACTAAACTGTTGCCATAACCTAGGTAAATCCTGGCGACAAGATTAAGCCTAGAAAGCTGTCGCGTCTGATTGGGGGCGGGACTTGCTGCTTCTATCCTCCAAGGCCACTTGCATTGAAAGATTTTAGTAAGTGGCGTGGTGCATCAAAGTCACCCGCTATCTAGTTTGGTCCTTTTGGGATACCAATGACTAAGTTGAGTGCCTCGATAGTCTGCAGAAAGATGTTAGAATCAGGTCTGGGTGGACGGTATACGCAACCTAGCAACATTTCTTGAAGTTTGACTTCAACATTTAACCACACGCAATGGACAAAGCCTCCTGGGACAGAATGCTGAAAGCTTGTCCCTGTGAGAGTTTACCTTGCATGCACCAGATGGGTTCTTCCGAAATGACGTGTTCTGCCTTTGCTGAAAGATCTGTAGCCAAGTACCTCTAAGTCATCTACTGGGTAGGAGTCCGTTAACCAAGATTCCACCACTAAAATTAAATTACAATCTTCTGTTAATGCGGCTAATCGTATATATTGCATTTTGCTCCTAATAGAGTATTTATAGACTAGTAATAATGTAACAATTCAAGTTCCCCTGAAGACAGCATTGGCAGTAGTTCCTGCGGTCCTTTGACCGCGGCATGTAATCTGAAAATAATCATCAGTAGAGAGCGCAGGCCCTCTTGAGTTACCGTTTCCAAATTCTGCGGAAGGTCCCGAGCCTGCGCGTGGAGTATTAAATTATAGAGCATTAGAAGTTTCATTATTGTGCTGCCGGTTGGAACGGTTCATGTTGGGCATGCCTAGGTTATGGGGCCACGTTGTGCCCGCGGTACCCACGGAACAGTACGTACATTCCGGCTATACAAAGGGTACCTGCTGGGAGAAGGAAAACTGTGCAAATGTTCCCATTATTTACCGGAGGGCGAGGTGGGAAACATGGAAGTAATAGAAGAGTAACTGTTTCAGGCTGGTGGCAAGGTTCCATTAGCCGGGAGTTGGGTGTGAACGCGGGTTGCCCGTCGTACGGTTTTTTATTAGGGGTAGATTTTCAGTGTTGTTGTATCGCCGTCATGGAAGTACTACTTTGTTTTATAAGCTGAGACAATAAAGAATTTCTGATGAAGGAAGGTGATTGGTAACGAGTTTAGCTTGGAGAAGAACTATCATTGTCATTGTTAGTGCTTCCCCTTATGGTGTGCCTGCTCAAAGGCCTATTGTTGGGGACTGATTTCCTTTTGACCCTCTCTTATCTAAGAGGTAATTTATCCCCTGCTATATGTGTGCGGCATACGGGTGGCATGCTTGAGCATTTCAATAAGTTCTAAACTGGGGCCGATGTGAACAGATTTTGGTGCCAAAGGTGTAATTTCATTAGGGACTTGAAGTCCCTGGGAAAGGTCACCCAGAGCTGAAGGCGTATTGAAAGGGCCCTCTTGGGATGGTACTGTAGATGTTGTTGGTATGTGCTGTGGCTTTGGCGCGGAGGAGTGAAATAAGGTTTATCTAGGTCAACCAATCCTTTGGGCCTCCTGAAGTAGGAAAGTGAGGGGTTTCGTCCTTCCTTATTGTAGTGCTTGAGGAAAGAATGACTTCCGGACAGCAATGCCAGTCTGACCGGAAGATTTAGCTGCAGATTTTAGCACTCCCCCTTGCACAGGCGTTATGTTGGCTTGTACTTTGATTGGCCTAAACTGTTAGGCACTTGCCACTATGCCCTCTTTTGCGATGAATCCTCTGGCGGTTTTTCATTGGGAAATTTGAATAGAAGGGGACAAGCCCGCTCTTGTGACCTCTCTCTTAGTCTTCTGCGGTGGCATGAAAAGTTGGCCAAGCTTGCTGCTTGAAGAATGGCAGATTTAACCAGTTTGATGTTTAGGCGATCAGGGATATTAAAGACAATTGCATTTTTTGCATTCTGCAGCCATCGCAGGGGTTCCGTCGCTACTGAGTCAAGAAAATGATTAGTTGCTGTTGGGTTACTGGGATCAGGGAAAGCCGTAGGCTCAAGAGCTTAGGTAACGGAGCTAGTTTTGACAATGGTCCATCAGCTGTCGAGGTCTGGGCATACGTGTTCGTCAAGTAGATTTCTATGGACTGACCCTTTCACTGGCTCCTCCGAATATTTCTACCATACTGAGGGTATTTTGTATTCCGGTCGTTTGGGTTTCTGATAAGCCGTAGAGCGAGAAGCTGTTAGTCAAGACCTTTTGCTCGTCGGCCTTGCCATTTCCCTTGCAAAAATATTCATGTCAAGCGATACGACCTATAACACGGACTACGGGAGGGTCAACCTAAGGGCAGGTACCTATCACCACGGCCGGCTGTTTCCGTAGCTAGCTCAGGGCCGTTCACTCGAATTGTGGGGTTCGGTGATTCGGATTAAGGAAGAACTTCCAAAATATGGCGATAGCGAAGACTTTTAAATAGTTTTCAGGTGAAATGTTCTTGAAAAAACTAATGGAAAAATGTAGCAAAATTTACAAAGGAACTCGCCGTGGCGTAGCGCATTACCCACAAAAGGTAAGAGAAGATTCACAAGGCAGCTAATTGGATGGTCGACACACCTTCACTCTAGATATATGAGCTCGTGCCTAAAAATCGCACTTGTATAAATTTCATGCCTTTATTTCAACCTCATTTTTTTTATAGCTTGATAAATAGGCAATCTTATTCCTCTTACCAATTGTTCCTTACCGGACGCCGCATATTTACTTCGTAAAAGTCGGTATTCCATCCCATACACCTTGCAGGGGCGGTTCTGCGTTCCATTTTTTCTCCTCACCTACTCCGAGATTCGGAATAAACCACCATTTGCACATTCGATCTTGGTCAAAATTTAAATTCACGCATGCGACAGATAAGTTTCAGTCGGTCTCAACAATCTTGCACTAGTCCAAAGCTCACACAACCGGGAGCAAAGCTTATGAAAAAAGCCTTGACTTTTGAATCGACTTTCTGCTCCTTCGAAAGGCCAGGCTACTTAGGTTGATGTTTTTCCCCTGAGCTGACCGGTTCAAATAATTAGTGGTTTGTTCGGTTTCGGATAAGATTAGACCAGAACACAGGAATGGTGACAAATTCCAATGATGGTCCAGTCTCGGGCCCCTGCGAGCCCCCTGGTCTAACCATACTTCTACTTTCTGGGATCATCTGTATTTCGAGAGCTGGGAGCACAACACATTTGGGATCGCCGTTAGAGAGAGTAGTAAGGAGCAGAATTCCAGTAGGGTAGGCCTCAGAAACCGGCAGGTTCGCTCTTCCTGCAACTGTCAATACATCCAGGTATAGGCTGTCGTGAATTAGTAGGGAAAAGAAGTGTCTAGGGATCTGAAGAGTTACTAAAAGGAGACACTTAGACAGACTGAAGGCGACTGAGGAGGCCGAAGGAGAAGAGATTGTAGAAGAACCTGAGGAAGAATAGGAAAGCCGAAGTGGACTGTAATACTAAAACCAGGCTAAAGTTGCTGACTCTAGGAAGATTCGTGGGAGGCGTGTGTCCACACAGCTTCCAGATTCCCCTAAACTCTGCCAGATTTCGCTTCCACCGCCGCTTCAGGAGCTTATTATAGTCGATAATTACTTTGCAGGCAAACGACTGGGCTGCGATGGTCTTCATGGCCCTTAACTGGAGTAGTTCAATATTATATCCACGGAGGACGAAGTTCTCAATTCGGGTAAGCAGCAACTTGTGTGTGGTTTCGTTTAGTTGTTTCGTAGTTTCGATCAATTCCTCCCGCGCCCGCCTGCACTTCACCAAGAATAAAGCCAGTTCTGCCAATCTGTCTCCGTACTACAGCCCTCGTAACCTCAACACCGTTCCGCTGAATCCGTTCCGATCCTCCTCTAGAGAGAAGGTGTCTTTCACTGGCCGCGGAGCCCAGGCTTGGACGACGTACTCTAAGTGGGGTCGGACAAGGGTCGTATATGGTGGCAGCAGCACCCAAGGGTTTTTTGGTGTGAGCGTTCTGCGCAACTGGTACATGACTCTATTCGCCTTGTTGGCCGGCTGCAGACATTGTACCGAGGGTTTGGAGTCACTTGAAATGACCATGCCCAAGTCCCTGACCTCCCATTTCTGGGCCAGTGGTTCCGGGTTGTCCGGTTTCAAATATCGTATTCCGTCGGTGTACTCGGCAACCAGGCTTGGGCATCTTGTCAGATTCAGGGGCAAGTGCCATGCTACCGACCACTGGTAGGGGGCTTCTAGAGCCGTCTGAACCTGGTTAGATTTTTGGTATCCCAGAACCTTCACATCACCTGCGAACATGAAGCAGGGCGATCTTACAGCCCACGGTAAGTCGTTCACGTACATCAGGAACAGTAAGAAACTTAGAACCGGTTCCCGCGGGACCACATTAAGTGCTGTCATCATCGAGGACTTCGTGTCCTCAACGTTGACGCAGAATCGGCTGAGTAAGCTCTCGACCATTCCATTAATCATGCAGCCACCCTCATCCCCCCTGGCCAAAGCAGAAGCAACCTGTGTTTCACACTATCAAACGCTTTGAGGAAGCCCAGATAGCATACTTCCACCTCCTCTCCCCGGTCAAATCTTTTGGTTGCCAATCAAAAATGTTTAGCAAGTTACTGAGGCAGGACCTGCCTCTTCTAAAATTGTGCTGTTCATCAGCGATTAGGTTATTTTCCTCTAGGTGATTTACCAAAGCATTTTGGATTATTTCTCCCACTACCTTTAGTGCTACTGACAGTAAGCCAACAGGCCAGTAGTCCGCCTTCAGGTCCCTTAAACCTCTCTTGTGAATTGGCATGACATACGCAGTTTGCTATTCACCTGGTAGCTCAGTCTCCCCGAAAGATTTGTTGAATAGTGTGGATAAAGGCCCTTCCAGTGTCCCAGCCAACGGGTTGAGAGTGGCTGGGTGGATTCCATCAGGTCCCGGGGCTTTTGCCTTGTCAGGGCCGTCTGATACTAGCCGTACATCGTTTGTGACTATTTCCATTTCCTCCATCGGGGCAGTCCCAGGCCACCCTAGGGTCGGCGGCTGTCTTCCCCCATCAATTCTGTGGACCTACTAGAAGTGTGCTCGGAAGGCTTCCGCCTTCTCTTCCTTATTCTCCGCCTGGTTGCCGTCCTCCATTTTCAAACCCTCAAAGGTTACCCGCAAAATCGCCCTGGCCTGGACGTAGTTAAAAACACCTTCAAGTGTTCCCTGGCGACCCTAGTTATGTCCATTTCGAATGCCAGTTTGCCTATCCTCTGTCATTCACAAAACAACTTATTCATTCTCCGGTATTCCAAAAACCACTTATGCCCCTTGGTTGCCTGATACCACCTCCATGCTTGTTGTTTCCCCCCGAGTGCCCGCGTTGTACTGCCTTTTCACCAAATCGGAAATCATCGTCTACGGACTCTGCGCATGGGGGCTATCTCTTCGGTCAGTCCAAGTAGGTTACTTTTGCTGCTCAGCCACATCTCCTTCATCGTACCTTCATGGTCCCAGGCCAACGATGCTGTCATTGGCAGCGATCCACCCTCATTCAGTCCCCTGAAGTTCCTTCGCCATTTTTCTGGTAGTTTTGCTATCTCGCCTAAGAAATGAACCTGATGACTGCATGGTCGCTTTCACCGAGTGGGGCATCTTTTCTTACCTTGCTTCCTTCTGTCACGAACTTGGTGATTGCGAGGCTCAGTAGCCCCACAGTTTAGCCCTCTCCCCATCGAGTGGCCCGGTGAATGTGCTGCGCCAACGTCAAGTCCTCAACTTGGTCTAGCGGGCGCTGCCCAGATTAGTCACTTGGATTCATATCATAGGCTTCCTCAAGAATTAGTTATTCCGTGCCGGAACAATCTTCTCTATATCCAGCTGGTATCACTCACTGCAATTAGATGACCCCATGGGGAGCTTATTTTTTACGTTATTTCACCGAAATAGCGTTTCGCTCCTATCTCTTCCTTTTCATTTAGGGAACGATCACAGTGTCGCCTTGGAATTGTCCACCTTCAGTTCAGTTCGCGCATGGCTTGATGTGACCAGAGTCATTTCTGTGACTCCAAACACTGAGTGATATTTTTCCTTTTCTGAAATGCGAAAAGTTTGTGCCATATCGGCCCTGGATAACATTTGACTCACAAGCCTCCTGAGATTATTCGGTGTATCCCGCTACCCAAATACGATCTACTGCCTTCTCCAGAATCCTTACCTGTTGCGGTATATATGGCTTGCTCCTGGAGCCAAGTCCAGTACGGTGCCACTCTATTTAGGGAGTACTTTGCCGTAATCTGGGGCCCTAAGTGCTTTCTCTGCAACCCGAGGCCGTGCTTCCTTGAGTCTGCTTCTGAAATCGAAGAGCCAGGTTCCTTCCGATTTATGCCTGGCAATCCCTTCATTACCTTGAAATTTTCTACCAAATCTTCACGACATCCCCGCCACTTCATCAAGAGGCTCAATATAGCTAGAGCCCCTTGCGCAGTCATTATTCTGGTGAATTCTTCAGACAGTCCTTGCCGCTCCAGTGGTGTGGTGTCCATGCTTGCACGGGGCACTCCATTTGCGGCCCAGCTTCGGCTCTTTGTATCGAAATGAGAATCTCCTGCCCTCTACGCGACATGGTGGATCTAACTCGGGAGAGTTCTCTCCCAGCAGTATTTACAGTTAGGATGAACTGCTTTGACGGCATGAAACTGTTGTCCAGCCCAAATCGTTGACCTGGGAAATCGTCTTTAGATGAGGAGCACTGGTCCGAGCTCCGAGCCCAGTGGCACCTCTCTGGCTACACCTTCCGATTTGGGAATACTATTGACAACTTTGAAGCCACACTTTCGCACTGTTGAAATTCTTTTTACCCATTGCTTCTTCCTTCCAGCCACGCCCATAGACCGCTTTTCTGTTCTGAAGCCTGTTTTTTTCACAAAATCAAACACTTTGATAAGATCCATGCTACATGCATCAATCAGCTGTTCTTTGTTCAGGCACTTGGTTAACTCATCCAAGGACAGCAAGAAATTTGTCGAAGATCATCCTGCCGCGAACCGAAGCTGCCTATACGGTATGCGGTTATATTGACCGGAACGCTTAGAGATCTGCTTCCCAACTATTCGCATCAAGCTTTCGCGCAGGACTAGAGTAGAGCTAAAGGGCCGATGATTCTCCACCATTTTCTGGGGTCCACTCTTGTATAGGCCTACCACTACCACCTTCTCCCAGTCTCCCATCACATTTACTTTTTCAGAGTATTTTTTCATAAGACTGTGCCACTGGGGCACTCGACACCCCGGCAAGAGGCTGAATGATGGCTGGATGAATCTCATCCGACCTTGTGCGTTGCCATCTGGTTTGAATTTTTGAAGTGCCCCGTTTAAACCTCGTTTTTCTGCCTTGGTAGAGAACTAACAAGTCATTTCACAAAAGCTGCATACTGTGATGCTTGCTTAGATACACTCTTCGCCAGCTGATTTTTTCTGACTGGCTCATTCTTGGTAAGGTATTCTCATTTTGACAAAGTTTATTATTGTTTCGTGCTAGATAATTTTGTTTATTCGCACAACTGTCACCACCATCAGGAGTTTCTGTTTGAGTCTTCTGATGTCTTTCCCTGGTTTATACATTGTTGTTCCGTTTGAAAACATGACGACCATTTGATACGGAAATTCAGGTGGATTTAGCGGTTTCAAGGAGTACGTTCTGACAGGCATACAGCTTGATAGTTGTAATGAGTGGCACGACCAGCGCCTCCCTGACCTGGCCAAGAAAAGCTGTGAGCTGCTCAAGGACCACGAATCTGTGAAATGGCTATCTGCTTAATGTGATGCTCCAGCAGATGAGTGTTTTTGCGTACTGCGGGGATCGTTGGATGGGGAAAGAGGGGCTACCGCAGGAAGCTTATTGGAAGAGTTACCAAAGAGCCCAGTACTGGCAACGATCAAAGTTCTAGGGCAAACAAGCAGCAAGTGAAGTAGGGGAAACCGTGTAGTACCAATGCGCAAAACAAACCCAGGGAATCAGTGGAGTTGCGGGCATCTAAACGGGGGTAGATAGACTTAGAGACAAACTCAAAAGATAAGAGTCATTTCCGAGGGTATTGCTGGGAAGGGCAGCAGTCTTCTGCACAACTGAGCAGAACCGGTGACCAAAGAGGCGCGGATTAGAACGGCAGCAGAATACGAGCACGTTGCGAATGTTCTGAAGACGGCAGTGCTACGCACTAAGCCAAAGTGCGCAAAGTGTCATAGACGGGGTCTTTGGAAGGCAAACAAAGTACCAAACTGGATCCCTTTCCTATCCTCTTTGCTAGCATATAGGACAAGAACCTACAGATAGGCCGGACATCAAGAACTGAGCCTGCCACAGGACGGTACATAAGGATCACACCTGACACTGTCCAGTTCAAAGGTGGCACCGGTATAGAATTTTTTTACATCCCTTCAAACCAGAACTGGAGCAGCAGGTTCTAATAATAGAGAGAGCTGACAACACACCCATTGGCACGTCTACGCCTAAAGCCGCAACCATTAGCGATAGCCGAGCCGGGCGGCAAATGCCTGGAGTAACAGCTTGAAACAGCCCGGCGGATGGGGCATTAGGCAAACTGTACGTACTTCGGGTGTAAGGCAGGTGGGAGCTCAGCAACTGCCTAACCTCAAGAGAGGGACTGTGACCCAAATCGAAGCTGAGGTGACGGCAACGTCACTCAAGTTCAAATGGAGTGTCTGTAATAAGGATGAAAGCTGGGTCTTGGTCGTAGCACAGGCAACCACAAGTTGAACATGAGTAGGTCCTTGACGCCCTCCGGGGCAATAGTGTGCTAGGCAATGAAATAAGGGGTGCTCCTGACATTTACTTTGACAATATTGGAATTACCGTGCATGACTTGGCTTTGAAGGTTCAGGGGAGCGCGGGCCACTTGGCTGTTTGCCCGTAAAGTGGACTGTCCCCTGCAGAATTACGCCGCAGGGGGGTAAGGTTAAAGCAGATGAAGTGGCGGAAAGTGCTCCCGTATGGCACATCAATGCCTGTAGCTCAGGCGGTAAGTGGAGGTATTTTACCGGCTGGAGCAAATGAATCAGTGATTACAGCTCTCATGAAGACATGGCTGAAAAAGGATCAGTGTGCCAAGCATCGTCTTGGCAAGACCAACCACAGAAAGGGTAGAAAAGATGGTGGGCTGGGTGGCGGGGTAATCCTTCGCTTAATGGAGGGGTATAGTTAGTGGATGGTCTCCTTTACACATGTAACACCCCGTTTGAAAACCACTGCATTTCCCGTTCGCATAGGCTGTTGGCCGACAGGGATAACCTGTGCCTACAGGGCATCACAAGCAGATGAGGAAGATGACCGAACTGTTCAACTTTGTTCGCGGCTCTGAAAAGGTCATAGCTGTTTAGCATACTGGGGGGCATGAAGGTCTCAAAATAAGTTGATAGGGTAAATATGCTTCCAGGGGAACCACCGGAAATGCCCTCACGGCGCAGCATCACAATCACCCCCTCACACAACAAGTACGGAAGGCCAAACACCTCTGCGACGGACTATGCTCATTCTCAATGGATCTGCTGGTAACCGGGTATCAATCTGGTGTTGCCTCTCTGGTGAGAGAAGAGCAATCAAGGAAGAGCGACCACGGTGTTCTGCGTGCCATGTTCACGGTAATGTGCAGTAAACTAGAATCCAGGTTTGTCTGGGGCTAAACTAAAGTGAATGGAGATCAACTAGGTGTAGGAGCACGAACCATAGGTTGGTACCCAGAAGTGCCGGAGCCATCCGTGGAAGAAAGGTGGAGGGCCACAAGAACGGGGCCAATAGGCTTGACAGAAGAACCTTTCCCATCAAAACAGAGAAACAGCAGGAGCCGGCCACTTTCGTGGAAGCCAAAGATTGCAGGGGCGTTAAAAGTTCACAGGAGACTATGGGCTCAACACAAACTTCACAGCAAGCACTACCCACGGGCCGCTCAAAAGACGATCAGAAACAGGGCCCAAGCCCAGTGAAGAGAGGCTTAGTACAAATATGAGAAGAAACCCGCCGACAACTTTACAGCAGATCCTAAGAAGCTCTTCGCTCACTTGCAGTTGAAGAAAACGACACGTAAGTATGTAGGTACTTTGGATATTCCTGAGAGAAACATTGCTCTCGAAGTCAAAGACAAGGCAGAAACCCCATTTTCTTTTTTTAAAGGCGTATATCGTCAAAACCTGATGCTTAGTGAGACGAATTCGAATATTTATAGTACACCAGTGCTCCAGGAGTTTACTGTAAGTGCGAGCTAGGTGCTTCATGAACTTGAATCTTTGTGCAAGCATAAGGCACACGGACCGA
This sequence comes from Fasciola hepatica, assembly GCA_948099385.1. Taxonomy (NCBI): domain Eukaryota; kingdom Metazoa; phylum Platyhelminthes; class Trematoda; order Plagiorchiida; family Fasciolidae; genus Fasciola; species Fasciola hepatica. The sequence goes on along the minus strand of CANUEZ040000055.1, from coordinate 1,554,165 downwards.
ATACATATATATATATATATATATATATATATATATATATATAAACTTACGCATATATATCTATGTGCACGCGCTCGGCATCTTGCAGTTCCTCACCTGCCATTTCTCTTGCTATCATCCCAACGACCGTCATCATAGGCATCCATCAACTCTACATCTGTGCCTCACATCTACCGTATCCAATCCTTCTAAATCGTTTTTGTCATCTGATCATCCCTCTACGTCTTGCATTGCTCGCTGCCTGTTTTACGGTGAGTTTTGTGTCCTGTCCGCCGACAATTCACTGCAAAGTACCAGTGCTTCATTGTCATCTAATCCACTGCAGTGCACCTCACCTTTTTCTCCACCGTTCCTCGCTACTGCAGTTTTTTATACCGATTTCCAGCCTTTCTCATGTTTACCAGTCTGCCTCCATATGTACATGCCCGGGACCAGCCACTCAGTCCACCTGACCTTGAATTTCAAACTCACCGGGCGTCCATTCAAATCCGCTCTTGAGTTCATTTAAACTGCACGCAATCTCTATGGTGTGCATACGTTTATACTATTTTCATCCTACCTTAGTCCCCCTTCTGAGCCTTTTTATCCAATATTTCCATGAGAGTCTCCATATTTCCATGAATTATGTCTGTCCATTCCATCACCTGTATCTACATGATCATGCACATGGCATGCTTCGGGCGCTTCCGAAATAAACCATTATTATTATTATTATTATTATTATTATTATTAACGCATCCGGCAGTCGTTCAGCTTCTTACCAAAGTCTTATCAGGGACTATTCCTCAGCCATAAGATGAGTTACTGAAGGAGAGTAAGGTGCCAGAGGACTGGCGCAAGACCCTCATGGTAGCAATACGTAAGACAGGATCCATATAGAATGCGTAGAATGATAGCCCGGTCAGCCTGACATCAGTGTTGTGTAAGTGCTTGGAAAGCATAATCAGAAATCGATTGTGCTTTCATCTGGTTAATAACGACCCACGGACATCTGGACAATGTGGGCTCGTTGGAAAAGATCTTGTTTGCCAAACCTATTGGCGTTCTTGGACAAGGTCAAAAGATGAATGAATGAAGGCTTGACACAGCAGGTTGGCCACTGGGACTTCAGTAAGGCTTCCAATTCTGTGAGCTATCTCCTGATGGACTTAAGTCTGCAAAACTTTGGGATAATTGGCAAAGAAAGCGATTGCGCATCACTCTTTCCTGGGAATCGCAGTTTTCGTGCCAAAGTGGGTGACTATCTGTAGGGGCCGGAGAAGTTTTCCTGCGGAGCCACAAGGCTTGGTGCCGGACCTTCGCTGTCCCCCGTGTACGTGAGCAAACTAGCGAAGGACTTGAGCAACCCGTGTTTCATCTTTGCGGATGATGTGAAGGTAGCGGGGGGTGAATTGGAGTAGGATATAGATGCTATTGTCAGATGGACAGATCGATGGAATTTACCCGTGAACTTCGCTGAGTGCCAAATCCTGGCTACCAACATTGACGGAACGAGCAGTGTTCCGTTTCAAAGCGCCAAAGATAGAAGATCTAGGTGTGATAATCACACAGAACTTTCTGCCTTCAAGGGAGTGCCAGAGATATACAAAAACGGCAAGATAGGTACTGGCTGGTGTGTGAAATACTGTCACAGGCGAAATCCTGAAGCTTTCGTCCCCTTTCACAAGGCTATGGAACAACTTCTGCAGTGGTGTGTACAAGCATGGGCTCCTTGTTATCACAACAATAGGGATCATTTGTAGGGGGTGCAGCCACTTGAAACTAAAGTTACCACCGGCCCGGGAGAGAAATCCCTCGCCCAAGTTCCAGAAGATCTTAACCGTTTCCCTATAGAGCGTCATAGAGGCCGGGGTGACTTGATAAACGTTTTCAGGATTAAGAAGTGTCCGTCCGGCGTAGACATGGATTGTTTGTTCGTCTCTGCCCCTGAGAAAGGCACCAAGGAGTGTAGTCCTCAGCTGAAAGAGTACAAACTCAAGGCTGGACACGTGAACTAAGTTTTTGCAAAACGGGGCTGTACCTGGGTGATATGGACTGTCATAGGATGCCGTTAGGTTTAGCAATATATCGACTTTCAAAAAAGCCGTAAATTCAACCTGGAACCCAGCTTTCACAAAATTAGCCTTATGAACGGTGGGTGAGTAAATAAGCCCCTGGTGTTTTTGTGAATGAACTCATGTCTGTGAAGGTGATACAGCCTCACAAACTCTGCCTTTCAGACATATCATTCAACGAGCAGCTTTGAGAGCCAAGGAAACTCCCCAACAACACAATGATCCAGAAGTACGATTGGTCTCGACCACAACAGTCCTGCGCAGACTGAACTGAACTGAACTGATTTTGCGGCTTTGTTTCTATTCAAAAGTTTCAGCTCTCTGTACGCCTCTTCCCCTTGTGCACTACTTGAATTCCCTCCATTCTTTCTTCTACACTTTTGATGGCCTGCATAAGCCCTAAAGAACGAAACCAGCGTATCGGTTTTGTCTTCGTCGCTTAGAACTGGCCGTGTCTTCGCTCCTTAAAAAGTGGCTGCACTTTTCCCTATGCTTTTGGGATTGGACGTAGATAGGGAACCGCTTTACGTTTACGCGGACTGATTCGTTTAACTTGCGCCCGAAAAAATATTTCTTCATTCTTTGATAGCTGAATTGTGTTCCTGGCAATCTGACAGCTATTTCATGCCATCTGGGTTTTTCACAGCTTGCATGCCGCCCGTCGTTGCCTGCGAGCGACCGTAGACGTGCATACCTTCGACTTCTACCTTGGGGATTGGTTTCTATTGTCAACCACCTCAAAGGTGTTAACTCGTCTGTACGTCTGAGAAGTCCCATCTTGAGTGTGCCTCCATGTTCATTTAATGGGGCCTTGTGTGACTCATTGTCAACTGAATTTACTCCGCCAACGATTTTATTTCATCTTCAGTAATTCCGTTGCCGCTCCGAAGTATCATCATACTACTTGACGCCTTTCTGAGCCTGCTCACATCCCTTAGGGCTACATGGTCACTCATGTCTAATGGCTCTTCCAACTTAATTTATTTATCATCCTTGGGGCACATTGGTTTCATTAAACCGAGGAGAGAATGGTGTTGTCCACCCCTGTGCTTTGAAACCTACGTCGCCTGCTGCGTAAGTGCATGCAACTGGACCCACTGCAGAAGCTCATCGTCCGTTTTTCCCCTTGGTGCCGCCCTGATTTCCCAGCTGTTTTCCGGCAAGTTCAGATCCCTAACTCTTTTGTCTCCACTAACAAAGAGTCTAGAATCTGCGGGAGCCCAAAGTCCTTTTCTGTCGCTGGCTCTGCTCTCTGGATGCTGATAATGTGGGCTGTTCCATCTCGATCTCGATGAAGCAGGACTTAGCCTGCACAGTTATAGACATTAAGTTTAGCGCAGCCTCCCGATAGCCTATCTCGGTCCATACTCGCAGTCCTCCTCGGCCAGTTTTCTGCCGTTTGTTTTATTCTGTCTGTACGCAGTATGTCCTTGGAACAGCATTCTGTTAGTATCTGACCTTATGCAAGTTTCCGCCTGGACAACGAAGTCAGACGCTGTGACCCTAGTCGTCAGCTTCCTTCAGGTTTCCCGGAAGACCGCCGGTGCCCGGGTATCGGATTGACCGCTTCTTGGTCAACGCTACTGACCCACTTTCAAGTTTTACTTCCGGGGTACCCTTGGACACAATATCCGAAAAGAGGCCCAGTTTTTTTATTCCTATAGACTTATGCGGTGCTGGTCCCTAAATATCAGGTGGAGCACAATATTTCGTAGCTGTTTCGACCCCATCCGTCGACCCGGTGTTTGGCTCCGTGTGCAAATCCGACTTACCGTCTTTTGGGTTGCCGGTGCGACGGCCCTGATTGGTCGTACCACCACTTCGGCCCAGCTGGTTCCTTGGCTTTACTCCCTGGTGCCCCCGCCTTCGCTAGCCGAACTGGAGTAGACTTTTGAGGCGATTTACCGAGGCCGGGCGCTGTCCTTGCGACCTCTTTTATGGCTAGCTGGACTCAGTGTCCCGAGAGTTCCCTGCATTTTTTTTTTTTGAATTACTTTACCTTTGGCTCTTTGTTTACCGGAGTCTGCCGCCACTTCGGATATCTGACTTACCTCTTGGGTTGTAAACTTTGACTTACCAAGAGGAGATATCTCCAGTTTTGCCTTATAGAGAACTGGCCGCTTCAGCTCTTGTGTGCCCATTCTCAAAGAGACAAAGGCATCACCGTGCCTGACAAATGCCGGACTGTTGGGTGCAACGCTCACTATCCCCTGAGTGTTGCCCTCAACTTCTTCCACCGTGGATTGCAGAGTATCCCCCAAGTAGACATCGTAGGAAACAACTGATGGGGGTAGTGGCGGCTTTGGCTGCTTTTCCCACCACAGTCCCTTTCTACGGCACCTGAGTGCTGATCACGGAGGTGGTGAGCCAGCCACCCTGAGGACCTCACTGACATACCGGGGGCTTTTGGTGCTTCTGACTCCCCGGTAGTCTACCAGGTTTCCTCGAACATTTTGAAGTAGCAATCTTCCGCTGCTGTCAGCCAAGGTTTCTGTGTCAAGCTTGGAGCGTTGCCCTCCGTCATCTAAAAGTTTCACCCGCCCTTAAGCGGATTCTACCTCCGCCAGGAGCATTTTCCACGTTGATGGATCTTACTATCTCATTGTTTCTCTTATTTTCGAAATCGGATTGCCTTTTTCCAATGGACTTTTAATTTGCTGCATAGTTTCCCTTTTTTTTTAAGCACGTGACCTGGTTTTCTTTCCCTAGTTTTGTTTCGGTTTCGCAGCCCTTCCCCCTTTTCTTAGCTCCTCTGAAAGTATGCATGAGCACTCCGTCGCAAAAGCCAAACAGTGTGCACTTATTTGCTTCAAGGGTGCATATTTGGTGTAATAGCAATCATGTTAACAGTGGTTTATTTATCCTCGACGATCGACAGGCAATGTTAAAAGCACGGTAAGAGTAAAAGGTTATACTGAAGGCAATAAAATGTTCAAAATGTTTGAAAGGCGGGATCTCACATTTTAACAAATGTCTGATGAAGCTGGGTGGAGTTTTAAAGGATATAGTGAAAAAGATTTACACAGTAGGTTCCGGCTGGTTTCGAACTGGGCTACGGCGAAATAAAGGATCGGCCAGGCGTGGAACTGCTGGGATGAACTTTGTCGTCAGAAGTGGAAGGTAGGTTGTATACTGGGCTATTGCACAAAAATTATCGGCGGAGACATTCTTGGGATCACTGAATGAAGCAAGTTGGTGAGAAACAAGCAGACCTGCAAAGATTCAAAAGATAACCAGAGGGAACATTGGTGAAACCGAAAGGCAACATTGTACCACAGAAGTTGATGTAGTTATTAGGACGAACATGAAGAACGATCAAAATGGTTGAAAATTGCAGACGGTGGAGGAATATTGGAATCACACAAAAAGGGCAGAAATCGTCATCGGGTAAAATACGGTGCTGAGGCGAACCAAAATCTGAAAATGAAAAAGTGGGAATATTCTGTCCTGGTTTAGGCCTGATAATTATGATATACTGAAAATGTGTCGTCACATTGAGTCCTCAGCTGTTCTTCCGCAATAGGCACGAGCATGGCAGATGAGAACGATGAGCAATAAATCGCTCGAAGGGCGCATTTTGTATCCACAGAGAACGTGCTCTCGACATTGTTGATTCTGGCGTCACTGTTTTCGCATGTCCACCATCATGGGTTGTTATTTAGAGAGGGAGGGTACCACCTACCCCCAGTTTTAATTATGGTAATACTTGCCCCGGTACGGTGATTTACCACTCAGGGTCGCGGAACAAGGGCCTAAAAAGTTGCATATATATGTATATAAACATGCATACATAAGTATAAATATATATACGTACATGTGTCCCACAACGCTCCCTCTGCAGTATCAGGTTATCGAAAATATAACCCGGGAACAATCAACGATAGACTTCCATAAGTAATAAGATTGCAAGCATTAGTCCCCTGTCGGAATGACGGAAGCGTCGGTAAATCATGAAGATCTGACAAAGGTTTCGAGTGGGGCAGGCAGCCGCATGGTCGTTGTGCCGGTTGTGGGCGAAAACGACACGAATAGAACAAATAAAAGAAAAACTGAGTCTGGATGAGGCTTCTTTTTGGTTATTGCGAACAGGCTGCTTTACCTTGGAGACCATGAGATGGCGAAAGCATAAGGCAGCCAGGCGGAATAGGATCCTGACACTATAAGCTCGTGCATAGATTGGAGGGTGTCGGTTTTCGAAGAACAGCAATAGGCTTGGAATGACTCCAGTTTGCGGAAAAGCGCAAGAAAAGAAACAGAATGAGACCACTGGGGTTCGCGGCTCAAAATCCTTCTCTGCCGGCTGGAAGCGCTTTTGGCGACTCGGAGGGAAGTTCTGATTGCACTGGGTTCCCTCGTCTTTCGAATGGCCGGTGCGCTGCTTGATGTCTTCGCTCATTGCTTGATTGATAGGATCTACTTCTGGCTTGTTCATTTGGGCAGTTATAATGGAATTGGTATAAAAATAGCCGTGCCCCAGACTGCTAAAACTTTAAAGCTGAATCTAAAATGCTGTATGCTGGGAAATGTGCCACAAAGGATGCTGTCGGGTATCAATTTACGCCGACACTTAGGAAATGCCGTAAAGTGAGCACAAAAAGTACAAGCAACTTTGAGGGGAATAAAAACTTCGAGAAGTAAGCCCACAGCATTACTAACTATAGTACTTTAGTTCGCGTTTAGAACTTGTGTCGCTTCACCAAACAGTGCGAAAACCATTATCCCTGGCAGAAGTTCGAAAATTCAAATCGGGCACTAACTCACGATCAGTTCGGTCCTTAGGCCAGGTCGGCTCACAGAGCCTGCTTCTTGAATCGGCATACTTTCAGATTCCCGCACTGATGACACCGGTAGTTTCACACGGTGCTTCAACTTCCCGATAGTCCATACAGTTTTGAATAGCCTGTCGTCTTCGGAAGGGGGAAAAATGCACTTTCGCAATCAGGAACAGCAGTTTTGTTCAAGCTCACTATCTCGCAACAGCATGGGTTTAGCTTCTGGACCCATTGCTACTGCCGAGTGAGACGTGAGATGTCAAGTGGTGAAACTAAGTGGTGGGGAGCTGCAGCGATTTAGAGGGCTGCCAAAGGGTTCAGGTATACTTGAAGGCCCCAAATTAGGTGATTGTTTGCAGAAGTACTTTGAGGTTGGGCAAACCGGTAAAGAGGAACGTGCTTCATACCTGCTAGTCGTGATTCGGGAGCGGGCATTCCGCTTGTGTTTGGAGGCAGCTACCTAGGTTGCCGTCACCACATGTAGATGTTGCTTGTTTCCAATGTTGTTGCTCCGGTGAGTGAATAGCTGAGCATCTACTTTCTTGTTTGCTCTTGGTTTGGCCAGTCTATTTTTGTGCCCCCATGGTGAAGAGTTATGACTCTGGGTCAAAAGAAGCCTTTTGTTGGAAGTGATTTCCTGATAGTGCTTGAAGCCTCCTATCAGGTCTCCACTGAGTCGTCGACGATAAAACGAGAACGAATCAAGGAAGGTCAGTCAATCCCAAAGTGCGACTTTACACGGAAGGCCAGGCATCCGATTAGATTCTGTCTGAACTGATCCCTCTGCCTGCCGGTCATTCACTAGATCAGGTACCCAAGTCTGCTTCTAGTACTCTAAGTGGTGTTTTCATAGAGCGTGTTAAAGCGGCAATAGTGCTCGGGCATCACGTAACACCACTGTCCAAGTGTGGTTGAAAAAAGACCTGGTAGCTTTAGACACTGCAGAGATGCACCGCTGGGTGGGCCTGAAGCTCTCGTGAACCAGTACACCCAGGTCCATCGCTACACTCGCTAGTTCAGTCAGTTCTAGGGAGGGTGATCCCCCGAATCCTCTCCCAGCTTCCGCGAGACGAGAGTGGGCGTCAATATTCTAGTTATTCAATGGGAGTTCTCCCTTTACTGCGAATTCTTTAATTTTATTCCAGTCCTCCCAGCCACCCACTCGGTCTGGGTCTACCCACCAGTTCGATGTCGTTAGCAAAAAGGAAGCCGATACGTCCGAGAACTGCGACTTGGTCTTTTTCAAGTACGGAAAGGACAACGGAGGCCCAGCATGGACCCCTGGTGCACTCCGCTGCATGTCCTTCCTAGTGTGGCTCTGTGTTCTTCAGCACTAACGAAGGGGGACCTCGCTGCAATGCTCGCTTCCACCCATCCGCTTGCTGGTGGCGCAACGACAAGTACTGTCAGTGGGGCCGCCAAAAGCCGATGGTTTAGTGAGTAGGAGGCTCCTTGGAAATCCGGATGGCAAATTTCAACTCGTTCCCTCTGGTCAGGCCAGGCCAGATCGTAGGACTCGCGGCTTCGGCCCGACAGATAGGTCTAGGCCCTCGGATCAACAAGCTGCGAGTGAATCCTTCTATACTGCGGCGAACACCGTTTTGGCTGTGTGACTTGGTTCTTAGTTCATCTGTAGCAATAGAGCGAAGAATTGAGCCAGCCGTCTGCGGATTTGAGAGTCTCACGAATTGTTTTCGTTACAGCAACCCCTGCTTGTCTCTCCCAGTGGATGACCCTCCAAGTGTCCGTTGGCCAAATAGGCTGGCGTAGATAAAGCGGTAAAGTGAAGTAGCGAAAGAAGGACAGCAAGAAAAGTAAAACGATGGGAATTTTCTAACCAGTGATTGCTACCTGGTGGACAGGAGGAGATAGGGACTGAAAACTGGTGGAGACTTCAAAGATAGAACTTAAGTGAAAGGCCGTTTTATATCGGGGACGATGTCAGAACTGATCTCGGCGATCCTTGAACACCGATAGCCTGGGCGGCCACCACGTCCCCTTGGAGCTGGCTTCAGGGGTCCACCGTGAGTCTCGCAAAGGGCTGCCATGAAACTACGATGTGCTCGTGGTTTGGCCAGTTTCAGCTCAAGCTCATCAAGGGCCGTGTTGTGGCTGGGTCTCGTAACCTCCTGGGCTAGGACTTTTATGTAGACAGTTAACAGTAGTAGTCCTGGCACCTACACTTGTGGCACCCTACTGCAGCCCTTGGCTGGGTTCCATTTACCATCCTCCACAAGAATGTAGAACAACCTTTCACTCAGGCAGGCTCATGTAGACGTCATCGATATGGCGGCTGTTCCTACACCCCCTCACTTGAACTGCAAAATACGGTGCTTTACGGAGTCGAGGGTTTTGTTAGGGCCCAGATAGCAAGAAATTCGACCAACTCACATCTGTCCACATGCGTCACCTCTTCTCTCGCGGGGAAAAGAGTAAGTTTGGCTACCCCGATCACTTAATCATGAAACCATGCCCTCTGTTCGACAACAGGTCAGATGTGGAGGTTAATCCACGCAAGAGGAATAGTAGATTGGCCAGGCAGGAACTAGCTTCAACGAAACCATTTTGCTGTGTGGAAATTAAGCATTGGCTGAAGGCGTGTCCTGTCAGGTTTTCTCTGACTCGTCTTTCTAGATCTTCCAGCGCGGAGGACAGCAACCTTAGGGGTCGGCTGTTTAAGACCACCCCAGGTCTAACTTCTTTGTGAATGAGGGGTACATTCGCCAAATTCCGATCAACCATCAACATCCCCGCGTCGAAGGGTTTATTGATAAGCTGCACATGTGAGTGACCGTTGTGTAGCAAGGGGCTTGAGAGTGGAGGAGGACCTCATCCGGTTCAGCCGCCGTCTTTACCCAACCTGCCTAAGAGAAGCCCATACCTGCCTCGCTGGTATCCAAGACTTCCATTGTTGGAGCTGGCTGGGCATCAGTAGTCTCGAACGACCTCCCGGCACTTTGACTACAAAACCTCTCAACGAGCTCCTTCTGTAACAGCCGGTCGTGGAAAATCCCCCTATTTCCCTCGCGATTCAGTGTTCTTCCTAACATCACTCATTTGCCTACACTGTTGACTTGTCCTTACGAACTGGTTGTTTTTCTGGACCAATTGTTGTTTGTTCGCTCCCAGAGCGCTACTTTGGCACATCCTTGTTCAGGACCTGCGTGACGCACGTGCTGTTTGCTCAAACGCTGCTATTCGGTTTCTCGTTATTAAGTCCTTGTGATCGTATTGTTGAGGTTTGTATATTTTTTGTCATTGTTCATGTAGTAATCTAGTATCGTAGAATATCACGGATAATCGTCTTTTGATTTCGGGATCCGTTGCGAATTTGGCTACGCATTGCTCAAACGTTCGTTACAATACTCAATAGATCAATTTGGAACGAGGAAAAACACGCAAAATGCCAAGAAAAGGGTCAAAAGCAGTGGAATCCGGACAGGAAGTAACACGGCAAGTCTCTAGGGAGGTTTTGGGTACATATGATTCTTTAGTTAATGCTAGATTGCCTAGTACTGTCAGTGCTAGTTCATGTGTTAATGAGAGCACTATTGATCGTAAGGATGTCAATTTGTATAAGCTAAGAATACTAGACCTAGAGCAACAGTTACTATCGGCTAGACTACAGGCGCAGGAAGCAGAGAAGAAGTGTACACAGAAAGAGCGAGAGCATGAGACCAGTGACTTTGACACTTCCGATAGGTTAGGGTGCAATAAGGTAGGGAACCATGTGCCGGTCGCCGACTACAAACCACCATCGACCGATCTGCCTAGAGTGGAGCTAACGGTTTTCGACGGGCGAGCTGAGCAATACTGCAAGTTTGTCAAGCAGTTCGAGACGTTCGTTGAAAATAAGGTCACCGACCCTGGGCAAAGGCTTCTCTACCTTACTCACTACTGCCGAGGCCGAGCATAAGAAGCTATCGACGGGCGCACCATGCTCGACCCAGAACAAGGCTACACAAGGGCAAGGAAGATTCTAAGGGACTTGTTTGGCCAACCTTTCAAAGTAGCCCGTAACCTAATAGAGGGCGTGATGGTAGAGGCAAAGAGAACCAAGGGCGACGTCTACACCATGGCCGACCTGGTGATTGAGATGCAGAACTGCTCAATAGCCCTCGACCATTTAGGTTACAGGGCTGACCTAGACGCCATGCACACTTTGGAAGGCATAGTCCGTCACCTCTCTGCCGAACCACAGGGTCGGTGGGCGGAAGAAGCAGAACGGATAAGCCGAAGCGACAGAGAAGCCAACTTCGAAGACCTGACCGAATACTTAGACAGGCAAACGAAGATAGCTGACAGCCGATTCAGCCGACTCATCCGGGACAGCAACCGAGCAAACAATCCCAGTACTAGCCAAGCCCAAACCCCTGCACGGGAACATCCAAAGTACCAGCCTTGGACCAATACACACGTCATTTCACGAGATGCTACGGCGCAACCCAATTGCAGATCCTGTGGTACTAGCCATGGCCTACCAGAATGCCCCAAGTTCGGCAACGCCACAATAGACGAATGGTGGGGAATGGCGAGGATGGCAGGAGCATGTTTTATCTGTCTCAACACCACGCACCGGGCAGCAGCCTGTGTGACAAGGAATCGATGTGGTTACGAGGGCTGCACGGGCAGACACCACCGGCTGCTGCATCAGGCGAGAGTAACCTTACCCGAGACGAGTACCAAACCCAGCGTGATTTGTTCAACGTCACGATCTGCCAGTAAACCGGTACGGTTAGGCGTAGTGGCCGTGGGAGTAGTGACTCCGACTCGGGTAGTCAAGGCGTTGGCTTTCGTTGATAGTGGATCCGACACCACTTTAGTGAAAGAGCGGTTTGCCGACAAACACCAACTGGCTAAAGGTGCGACGTCGTTAGCAGTGAGCACGGTGGGTGGAACACAGGTAATGACTGCCGGTAGATTAAGGCTGCAACTCATCTCTCTAGACAATAACGAGGAAATTGAACCAACGGAGGCATTCACGTTAGCAGATCTCCCCATGCGAGCACCAAGGTCGGTGAACTCAATCTTGACAAGGTGGCCCCACCTGCAGGATGTCACCGTTGTAGACTGGGAAGATGACGAAGTGGATCTCCTCATCGGCCGCGACGTGCCAGAGGCGCATTGGTTGCTTGACCAGAGAGTGGGCGACCGCCAGGCACCTTATGCCGTACGCACGGCTCTGGGATGGATGTTGTACGGTCCAGTAGGGGTACGCGGTTCCGTAAATTACTTATCCGCCGAAACGGACCGCATAGAGTGCCATCTGCAACGGCTGTATAAAAAGGAGTTCCATGACATTGGAGACGAAATCCCGACGTTGTCTCGAGAGGATCACTTCGCTCTACAAACGGTGCGGCAAGGCACTAGAGGCCTCATAAAACAGTTCGAGGTTCCCTTTCCATGGCGCACATCGGTCGACTCGTGGACTGACAACAGAAATTATGTCATCCAACGACTACTACGACTGAAAGAACGCTTCATTCGAGACCAGAATCTGTGGGAACGATACGCGGATTTGATGAAGCGAAACGAGGCCCTTCGGTTACGTTGAAAAGGTGCCTGTTAACACCGACAGCAAAGGGGGTATCTAGTATCTACCTTATCACCCGGTTATCAACCCCAAGAAACCCAATAAACTGCGGGTGGTTTTTGACTGTGCGGCCAAGTTCCAGGGCAAGTCGATAAACGATCGCCTACTACAGGGGCCTGACTGGACCACACCACTGATCGATGTTTTATGCCGTTTCAGAGTGGGTAAAGTGGCTTTGTCTGCCGACATTAGGGAAATGTTTCATCAGGTGAAGATTCCGGTAGGAGAACGAGATGCGTTGCGTTTCCTGTGGTGGGAACGGAGCGACCGAGACAACGCAGTGGTGAATTATAGGATGACCGTCCACCCCTTCGGAGCCATATCGTAACCATTTTGTGCGAACTACGCCCTCCGAGAATCAGCGAACAAACATGGCGATCTAGTACATCGGACGGTGGTAGATAGCGTCAGCAGGAACTTCTACGTCGACGACTACCTTGGGTCATTCGATGATGTGGAATCAGCTCTAGAGCAGTTCAGGGGTCTGACGAGATTGCTGGAAGAAGGCGGCTTCCATCTAACTAAATGGATGTCGAACGCTTCAGAAGTGCTGAAGGTCATCCCGTATCACGAAAAGGCCGAAAGGGTAAGAGAATCGGACGGCTCTCAACTTCCTATCGAGCGCACTTTAGGAATACAATGGGACGCGGAAACGGACGATTTCGTTTTTGAGCTAAACGTTCCCGTGCTGCCAATAACCCGTCGTGGCATACTCTCTGCCGTCTCATGTTTGTTCGACCCGCTCGGTTTCGTCTCACCATGGCTGCTACCCGGAAAGATCTTGCTGCAGCGGCTGTGCCGTAAGAAAGTTGATTGAGACCAGTCACTGGACCGAGGAGACCGGTTGGACTGGGAAGAATTTTTGAACACCTAGAAGAAATTAGGGGACATAAGAATTCCACGATGTTTGACTCCTGGCCATACGACGCAGACTGGAGAACTACATGCCTTTTCCGAATCATCCGAAGTCGGTTATGGAACTGTGGTGTATGGACGATGGTGCGCAGGAGATGGACAATATCCCACGAGGATTCTGCTCGCCAAGGCCCGCGTTGCTCCACTGAAGTCGGTCTCAATCCCACGCCTTGAACTCAGCGCAGCCGTGTTGGCAGTCAGGGTAGTGCAAGCTGTGAAGAGATGTTTCGATCTCTACATTTGGTCGGTGAGCTTCTGGACGGATTCAACGATAGTACTTTACTATATCAACAACGTCCGGAGCCTGTTTAGTACTTTCGTTGCTAACCGGCTCACGATTATCCACGATGAATCATCCACGCACCAGTGAAATCATGTCAGGTCTGGCGATAATCCAGCCGACCTGTGCTCCTGAGGAGCGAACAACATCAGGCAACTGGACACGTGGACGAGAGGGCCAAACTTCCTGCACTTGCCCAAACAGGACTGGCTAGTGTTCGAATTAAAACCCCCTACGGAAGTGGAACTGGAAATCAAAGGCGTCGTGATGGTGGCCAACGTCGTCGAGGCGACATCCATTCTATCGCTACTGGTCAGGTTTTCTTCCTGGATGAAGACGTTTCGTTCGCTAGTTTGGTAAACCAGGTTCAAGAGAAATTTACTAGTCATGAAAGAGCTACGGCCCTCGGGCCGGATACGAGTCGGCCCTATAGGTCCCGATGAGCTACAAGCGGCAGAGTACGATATTTTCAGAATGATACAACGCGAGGCTTTCCCCCGAGAACTCAAGGGGGCGGAAGAAGTGGAGCCGACAAAGAAAGACATGCCATCTCCAAGAGGCGAGCTGGAGCGTTTAAACCCCAAACTCATCGACGGACTGCTGCGGGTGGATGGTAGGCTGACCAACGCCCACCTGAACTTCGACACAAAGTATCCTATACTGCTGCCTGCGAGATAACCTGTAGTAAAGCTAATGATTCAACTCGTCCACGCCGTGGAGGGACATGCCGGGAAAAGTCACGTGACAAGCGTCATCCGAAAGCGCCTTTGGTTGTTGAGAGGACGAGAGATTGCAAAACGCGTAATCCGACGGTGTGTGCAATGCAGGAGACGCAATGCCACAGCAGGCAAACAACTCATGGCCCCACTACCAGAATGCAGGGTGACTATGGGCTGGTGGCCGTTCAGTGACACCGGGTTGGACTATTTTGGGCCCTTGTGGATCAAGTGCGGGAAAAGATTATAAAAGCGATATGGATGTATCATGACGTGCATGAAATCATGTGCTGTACACCTAGAAGTCGCACATTCGATGACGACCGATTCGTTTCTACGGGCCTTGCAAAGATTTATCAACCGACGAGGCGTACCGGCCGATATATACTCAGATAATGGATCGAACTTTGTGGGCGCTCACCGAGAATTGCAGCGTTGGCACAAGAACATAAACAGAGACGAACTGCAGGACCGAACCTTGGCCTACGGCATACGATGGCATTTCAACCCCCCACAGGCCAGCCACCGAGGCGGCGTATGGGAACGCATGATCCGGTCCGCCAGATGGATATTGCTGTCAATCATGGAGCAGCAGCCGCCTGACGACGAGACGCTAAACACCGTCATGACTGAGGTGGAGCAAATCCTGAACAACCGGCCCCTGGTTCCAGTAATGAACGGCAACCCCACCCACCTGGCGCTCACCTCGAACGACTTATTGACGTTAAGGTCGAACGAGGGTTTCCAAGGGCCGGTAAACCTTCGTGGGAGCTACCTCCACGGATGAAAGCAAGCGAACTATCTGGCCAAGGTCTTCTTGAGGCGATGGCTGCGGGAGTACCTACCGGCTTTGCAGACTCAACAGAAGTGGCTGGCCAAAACAAGACCATTCAAAGTTGGGGACGTGGTTATGATCGCCGACGAACGCGCACATTTCAGCACTTGGTCTTTGGGAGTAGTTACGGAAACCATCAAAAGCACTGACGGAATGATAAGAACGGTGAAGGTGAAGACAGCTAACGGAGTGCTCATTCTTGACATACGCAGTATTAACCTACTCGAGAGCGAAGACGGAGGAGCTGATAACCCTGCGGCCTAGTAAACCTTTTCACACCAGTCATCGAGGTGGAGAAAGAAACACCATATGTACCACACGATCTCCGTCAAACACATCACACTGCTCGCGGTCTTTCGTTGACGTTACAGAAGGTTCTTTCCGATATGTGGTGATGAATGCGATCCCATTGTACATCCCGATACATACACACATGCACGACGAACTCTACATCCCGTAAACCCATCAAACATGTGACAGTGTTCGTTGTTTTGCTTTTTGTTGTCGTTACCGAATGCCCCTTGCAAATGTGGAAGCAGCGGAGCTCAGGTCACACACACATGCTACATTTTACTCGTTTTCTTGCCACACGGTCTTTTGTTGACATTGCAGAAAGTCCTCCTTTGATGTGTAGTCATACCTGTGATTTCATTGTACACCTCGGCACACACACACACATTCACACACACTCAAGCACATACATCTAGGACCGGACGGCCCTTTAAGAGGACAACATCTCTGTGATCCTTCACGCCCGCCATCGGTCATTTGGTCTCGTGGAAGATATAGACTAGCCTCACGTCTATGTAGCCAATGGGTTAGGTGCGACCAGTAGTAGAACGTTGACGACGAGCATTAGGCGCGCACTGACAGCAGGGCCCAGGTAGGTAGAAAGAATCAGTACCTTTATACCGAACCTTTGACTCTGCTAAGGATCCAGGAGGATTTTGGTGGGCGGTGTAACAGCCGGTCGTGGAAAATCCCCCTATTTCCCTCGCGATTCAGTGTTCTTCCTAACATCACTCATTTGCCTACACTGTTGACTTGTCCTTACGAACTGGTTGTTTTTCTGGACCAATTGTTGTTTGTTCGCTCCCAGAGCGCTACTTTGGCACATCCTTGTTCAGGACCTGCGTGACGCACGTGCTGTTTGCTCAAACGCTGCTATTCGGTTTCTCGTTATTAAGTCCTTGTGATCGTATTGTTGAGGTTTGTATATTTTTTGTCATTGTTCATGTAGTAATCTAGTATCGTAGAATATCACGGATAATCGTCTTTTGATTTCGGGATCCGTTGCGAATTTGGCTACGCATTGCTCAAACGTTCGTTACACCTTCGGCCTTTGCGCCTTCTTGCAGGCTTCGCGTTTTGCCTCGCCGTGGCTGATGACTTTACTGCCCAGGGAGAGAGAGACCGTCGAGGAAGACATGGGCTGGAAGTATTTGAAGTGAGGCTTAGGGCAAGTCCTGAGTTTACAAGCAAGGCCCGATTAGTGCCCTGACCAGCGCTTCCGTTGTACTTCAATGGCCTGTTCTCCTACTGTTATGCGCTGGTACATAGAGCGGTGGCTCCCCCGATCCCTATCCCCACCAAGCCCTGTGTTTCATCTCTTTTGTCTTCCTTGCTGAGCTCGGCCACCTAGGTCTTCTGTCCAGCCGTTTTACGCTCTGCAACAAAGCCAAAGTGGGCCCATCAACCCAAAGAGGTTGCCTTTTGATGATGTCTCACCGGTTGCATGCGTTACACTGCATCGCAGGTGTCCGTTGTCCAGCAACTTACTGGATTGTGATGCTTCATTTTCGCCCTCAAGTTTTACGCCCGACTGCTTCTTCCGTTTCTGTCCACACCGCGAATTCCCAGTCGCGCTAAGGTGGTGATCCTGCCCTTTACTACATTCCGTGGAGTTCTCAAAGTCTCCAGGCTCCTTCGATTCCATTGGTATCTGCGCTCAGCTGTTGGTGTCAGGCACAACGTTAAGGACGGTAGGTCTCTCGTCGAAAACTTACAATTTTGGTTGTGCAGGGCCTTGTAGACAACCAACGGAGTCAGCCACAGCACGGGGCAAAACTGTACCTGGTGGGCTTACCAATACCGCTAACGAAGACCGTGGGGGCATTGTGTTACCTCGCCCAGTAGCATGGGCCTTCCACGATGACGAGTTATCTGGTTCAATGGTAATGCCGCTTTTGGAGTTCCTGGTGATTTTGCATCTCCGAGAACTGCATCACGATAACCACAGTAGCTAAACTCAACCAAGGTTGGCTTTCCAATAGCTGGCCCTTTAGCATTGGGTCTCCATCTACCCAGCCGCAGTACTCTCTTAACGAGCGCATGGTTTGACACTCCAAATTGCCTTAGAATATCCGTCACTCGTTGTCTTGAGTTCTGCTTTCGTTGCCGTGTCTCTCTGCAGAACGGCTCGGCCAACCCTTTATCACTACGTCCATATTCCGCCATAGTGCTATCTCGGTGTTGGCCCGGGTTTCTTGATGGTATTTGCTAAGGATGCAGCTTGTACTTTCACCTCTCCCATTTGCGTCCACTAGTCCTGAATAAATTCTGTCAACGAACTTGTCTTTCCTTCAAGTTTAACTCTGAAGGTTCTGCATATCACCCTTCGTTTTAGTTTCGCCCCCTCCGCTTTACAACTGAACGGGGATGGTGCGCTTGCCGATGTCAGGAAAGAAGTTCCCCTCGTGCTGTCGCTGCCAAGACCCGGGATATCATTGGCCTCACCAGTCTATACTCATAAGCTAATGTTTGGCTTGGATCCATTGCCCATGTTTTTTCCCTTGACGGAAATCTCTCGGGATAGTTTTCTTCCACGAGCTGGGGACTCCGAGCTTGCTCACGCTAAGCTTTTGTTGTCCTGGTAGATCAAGGAAGCCTTCTTTGCCATCTTGCTGCATGCCCAGTGAAACCAGTTAGAGCAAACAGAGCAGCAAGTCCCCCTGTAAATCCAAGGAACACCACCCGCTGCTGATTGTTGTCCCGAAACGTTGAGTTTCATACAGACCTGGGAAAGTAGCAAATAGTAACCTCAGGAAGTGACTCCATTGTAAAATTGTTGAAAAGTAACCGTGGCCGAGGAGAAAACGAGGACCTCTAACTGGAGGCTCAGCAGCTACACGTATTCATACCAGCTAGCAGGTTAGTTCATCTTTTTCTAGTTTGTCACTTTTCGCTTATCACCATCCTGTCACGCCTTTGGTGTGCTTCTGTCCTTCTGTTTGAAGTGCAAATAGCCTTTGTTATAGATAATCGCTCTCTTCTTTGTTTTCGGACTGAGCGTTTTCTGCCCTAATTGGTGTTTTCGTTTCTTCCCACCACTTATAGGCAGGGCATTTGTTTGTAGCTGTGTAACAGTACCGAATTTGCGAGTTTCGACCATCTTCGATTTCCACACAGGAGTCCTTCAGGGTGTAATCCACCTACGATCAAAGGATGGTAAAGAATGATTTTACCATTACAATTCGCCATTGATATATTTAAAAAACATTTCTCGCACTAATTGGCTTTTTATCAGTTTCTTCAATCCTGAGACCTCGACTCCGAAATAATTCCTGTCCATATGCCTCCAACTTTCGATGAAGTCCACTGGAGGGCTTCCAACACACGGTTGAATAGCTTTTCTCACCCGTGATTTATTACCGTAATTTATATACATCATACTAATAACCCTCCGTCTAACCTCAAAGTCGTCACGGAATGGCATTATTTACTTAATCACGGTTTCACCGTCCTTCTAGTCTCCCGCCTCATAGCTACTCCGTGGCTATCTTCTCTATGCATTTTCGGTTCTAATCTGTTTACCTCAGTTGCCTTAACTCCCAGCTTTATTCTATTGGATCCTACGTAATTCCCAACATCTTTGACAGGTGTCTTAATCTCAGTGGTTTCACTTGACGTACCTCATTTACGCAGCTGAATTTACAGTCAGGACAGCACATTTTTGACGAGCAATTCCGTCTCAATAAATTAACTTGAAGTTCCTCATCAAGTGAACCTAACCTTAAGTTGTGATGTCGCTCATTCGGTACCCACACGCCAACCCTAGCTTTTGTGCCGCACGAATCCAGACTGAACTTCTTTCTTCTACACACTGGCAGCTCTGGGCCCCGTCTTAACCCCCCCCCCTCAGAATGTTGAAGCTTTCACTTCTTCAGTTTCGCTGACTTTTCTTCTCACCTGTCACAGCCTTAGCATGGCGTATTCCGTTAATCTAACCGCTATCATTTAGCTTAGTTCGTTCCACCTCTTCTTGAAGTAGTTTTTCACTTTAGCCTGATTTTTCCAGATTCAGTCTTCATCTAGTTACCGAATCTTGCTTCCTTTATTTCTTCGAAGTTTGCCGTCTTCTTTTCATCCTGTCCCATGGTAACAGCGTCGTCAGTACGCTGGCCGCTTTCATTTTCATCCATTTATCTGGCTTTTTCCCACTTTAGGTCTTCGCATATTAGCCTTCATCCCCCGCTACAAACTCACAAGTATCCTTGTAATAATACCCTTACTTGATCTGCCTTAAAACTGGACATAACCACCGGTCATGAGCGCTCTTTTTTATCTCCAATATCATTCATCTTCTTTTCCTTAAGTTTTCTTACCGAATATTTTCTCCCGGTCTGGTAACATTATTCTCAAATTTTGCCTCTTTACTTTTTCTACAGTCGGACAGTAGCTTCGCCTTCCTCATTTTAGTCGTCTCACGGCCACATACCGGTCCTTAACCAGGGGCCTTTCCGGCGGCCACGAATTCATTTAGCATATCCTCTCACTTGCAGTATGTGGTTGTCCTTCGCGCATTTCGTCTTGTTCCAACTGGGGCCTGGATTCGTCGTCTAGAGATAACTTTTCTCCGATAACTGTTGCTCCTCAGCTGGGACACACCAGACGGCGTCTACATTATTTCCTGTCCAGGATCCCAGATTGCGCTGCTGAAACTCAATGACATTCTAAAGATCCCAGGACTGTCCTATTCCTGCTCGGTAGGGGCTTTGAGCTGGTGAATCGTCTTTGACAGGCCTCGAAGGGCTTCTAACCAACGAACTTCATCTCAAGGACGGCTCGCCACAGGAACTAATGGACTTATACGTTTGCTCGTTCCGCTGAGTTTGAACAATGTGTATCCGTTTTGGTCCAAACGGTGCTGCGAGCGGCCAGATACCTAGCTTTGGCCGGCGCACATGGGGGGTGCAGAACGTCCGCAATGATGTGCAAACTCAAATATGATGGCGAAGCGTACTCCCTGTGTTCACTTTGCGAAGTGCTTTTCAGGTTGGGTGCCCGGCCAGCTATTCCAACTAGCAGCAGTTTTAGATTGCTAAGTTCCGTTTTTCTCACTACCCTGTCCCAAACTCGCCAACTCCCTTTGGTTTATCTTGTTCCCTTGAATTCTATCGTGTCCGTATTCGATACACGTCAATGTCATCATAACAACTTACTCCTACGCCCGGCAAAACTTATGGTTTCATTGTTTTCTAACCCTACTTCTCACGGCACTCCTTTCCAGATATCATTTTTATGATGGACCGTATTCGTATTTTTTAGTCTTTGATGCGTCTCCCTGATAGTACCTCTTAAGCGTGCGCTGCAAGCCGTCCAGTCCGCAGTATTCACCAGTCCTTTCCGTGTTCATTCTCGCTTCCGTTCCTAGAAACAGAACTACTTATTACCGTTGTTATAACATTGATAACCAATTCCACCGCCGCCGGAGATTTTAGCAACACAAACGTCGGACGACGTCACCTCTTGAAAATCACCTCCGCATACTTCCAGCCGCCAAGTATTTGAAGGACGAATATTTGCCCGTCTCATCAGTCCAGCCGATGGTGCGTATTGAGTTATTTTACTGCATCCTCCCGATCTGAAGAAGCACTGCCTTTATTCTTGCGTACCATAAGTTAGCTCGTTTAGCAGATTTTGTTCTTTGCCTATATTCCGTGATCGACCTATGATGGGAGAGATTAATCGATCCACTGTTAACTCTTTTTGATAAAGCCTTCTGTCCCTTTCGGACATTGTCGTCCTCTCCAATCGCTGCCGTTTAACCAATCGAGTCATTTGGCCCTGTGCGCTCTCTTTTTCTATAGCCATTTCAAAAATCCGATGCTCCACACTTGCTGATCTTGCCAGCCTACTTTCTTATTACAACATTTGCAACCCATCCCGAAGTGTGATCGTTTTTTAATGAATTGTATTTTTTAGTTGTCATCCATCAATCATTACCAACCGTTTGGTTGACCGATTTAACTTATTCAAATCTGATTCGTTGTCCCTCTTCATAGACCGATTTCTAGTCGTATTGGTCATATCCAATGCGGCATCTCGTTGTTCTTCTTCAACATCTTCCGTGACAGAAACGGTTTATTTGAAAACTTCCGTGGCGCCTATTTGGCTCTTCAATGGTTCTATCTGTTTTTGTGTTCCACATTTTCTATTCCGACACTTAATCTATCTCCTGTTAACTCTGGTCAAACCTACCACCTGATTTTAACTTCCATATTTACAGGGCAATATTATCATTCAGTTCAGTTTGCTCAATCTTGTCAGTATACTATGATTTGCCTATATTTATCAATTCCCTCCGTGTGAACTTTTATGACCTCAGGGCCATCATTTGATCTGGCTTCCAAACACTCCTGGGGGCTTCCTCTGAAATATATTAATAATATCACTGATATCATAAACGGCTTGGTTTGCGTTGCTGAGACGACTTCCAACACAGCTTTGTGGAAGACTGAGGAACCTACTAAACGTTTTTGAACGGAACAGGCAACTCGTTTTGCTCCCACCCCGAGTGGGTCAGAGATTACCTTTGCGAGCATCATTCAGTCGGCCGGTAGCCTCAGAATTCATTGTTTGGAAGAACCCCAGAATATTCCTGAGTTAGAGTAGCCCCTTCAGTCGCCGAAGTTTTTAGGATTACCCCAGATAGCGCCGTAACGTCTACACCGATAACGGTATTGATGGACGAATTTCAAAAGTCTGGTGTACTGCCACTGGCTTTGTGCTTTTGTTGATGAGCAATCAATATTCGTAAGCGCTAGTATCCTTGGTCGGGCTTGTTGCGACCATGCATGCCATGCGGTGTGGAATTTTAATATCACTACTTACGACAAATATTTATTTGCATGTTACATAATGGCGGCGATCTCGGTGGGCCTTGCCCGCTATTGGTTGCACCGTTTGATTTTCATTGGTCGGCAGATCTTATAAAGTGATGGACCACAGGGTCCATATGTCGTCTGGTCGTCGTGTGCGCTGGTAGGTGGCTAGCACGACAGGATCCACTTCTGTTGATGAAACTGCCGCTTTTTGGTGTTAAGTGTGAGATTTCAGTAAATTTCCAAGGTTTGTCCAGTTTTTCCTATAGAACCGAGGCACCAGGCAACATGTGCATCGTTTTACATATGCCTTTTAGCGGCTCTTTCAAGAGCTAAGACACAAAGTACCCTATGCTATGACAATTTTCCACACGAAAACCTGACTTCATATTGCGTTCAACTTGGCCGAAAATGTTAGCGATCATCGAGGTAGGTTCGAGCTCTGCCCCAAATTAACTCAAGCTAGTTCACGCACCCGGATTTGGAATACGCTTCCCTCCCGCTGCGACACTTAGGCACAGCCTATCAATTTGCGGGGCGCAGTTTGGCAGTATCTGCAAGTTAAAACTAAGACAACTAAGAAGCTATAGCGAAGGTCATGTGTATATTTCACTCATCACTGGTGATCCTTCAGCGCTGGAGAATAAACGGCTTCGCAGGGCATCACTGACTTAGATGTATAAAATTGCACTTGTTCACGTCGTCAACACTTGCATCCCAGAGAGTTACATCGTCTGCATACATGGCAATTTTCACGTGAATGGCTGTCGAAAGATCGTTCATGTAGATCGAGAAAAGAAGAGGACCTAAGACCGACCCTCGGTGGACCCCAGGTGTTACCGGGGAGGAATGAGACAAAACTTTCCCCACCTTAATCACAAGGGCGTCGTTGGTAAGGAAGCTGCGCGAGATGTCCAACCTGGAGCCTATTATCTCGCATGTTTGCAGTTCATAAAGAAGAGGGTCATGGGGGACCTTGTCGAAGGCCTTATCAGAATCGGTGAATACGGCGTGTGAGGGCTGACCATCGTCGTAGGCTTTCGTCAGACTATCCATTACAGTAAGCACATTGGTGAAGCAGGAAGAAACCCATTTTTGGACGGGAAGAGGATTCTCTTTGTATACAGATGGGAAATAACCGCACTCTAAGGAATTCGCTGGAAAATTTTCCTGGCGATTCTAGTTACACTTGTGGTCTGTAGCTGGAAGCAGGGCGTCCACTACCCTTCTTATAGATGGGTGTGGTGACTGTTTTTTCCATGTGCTGGGGAAAACTCCATCGCAAACACGTCGCTGGAGAAGCGATGCATAAGGAACAGCTAATGTGTCCGTCGTTTCCTCGCGGATGCGGGCATGGACTGAGCCAGGATGCATGGGGCAATATTGGTTGGGCCGACAGAAACCTTGTGCAGCTGCATTAATGGGAATAGTTATACGGCTAGGAGTATTGACCAAAGATATCGGATGTATGGCGGGGTGGGATGATATTGGTATGGGGCTAAAAGGTGAACAAGAGTGGGAGCTGTAGGCTTCGGCTACTCGGATGGGGGAAGTGACTGGAAGTCCGGCATGATCTTTGACAGCGAGTGGCATAAGAACTGTGTCCCTTAGACTGGGCGTGTGTCGAAAAAAAACGCCTTACTGGCCCGTGCTTGCGGAAGTACACATCGTTAGACTACCTTTTAATAGGACCCAGTCATATCTTCGCTTTTGGTATGGATAATCCTAAAGTCTTGTGCATCGCGGGAAAGACCTTCGGCTTTATATCTAGCAAAGAGGCGTGCGCTTCCGTCTAGAATGCGCCTAATGTGGCGAGGGAAGGGCCAATAACCGGTCTATGGAAGACGAATTCCGGGGACAAATAGTCTATCAGCCAAGGAGAACAACTCTCTGAGATTCTATGCCATCTCATCAACAGAGTTACCTAGGCCAGCCAAATTTGGCTGGGGGCGAATAATCGCACTGATTTGGTCAAAATTAGTCCTTATGAAGGATCCCAAAATTTTAATTTCCGAGGGAGGGGGAAGCCACTTTACAATATAATGAGAATGTGGTCATTTTTGCCGAGTGGCAAGTAGTGCACATCTATTTGGAAACATTCACTGGTGATGACCAGGTCTAGTGGAGACGGGGCTTGTTCTGTACAATATCTGATCGGATTTTTCGCGGCCTGTACCCCTGAGTTCTCAAGTGCGATTCATAGGAGGGGCTTACTAGACGTGACGTCAGGGGAACCGGCTCTTTGCCAATCTAGGCTGGGCGAGTTGAAGCAACCAGTAACTAACAGATGGGTGGAGTCTGTGTAGTGTTTTAGGGAGCCTAATAGGTCCATGAGACCTGGGCTATCGGTTGAATTGCATGCGGGAGGGCGTTGGGCTGCACTAATCAGTAGGATATCCGTCTTAGAGAGTGTAAACGCAATCCACAAACAATAAGCACATGAAAAAGTAGGAGTTGTTATTGTGGCGAGAGGAGGGATAGGCTTAGCGTAGTGTAGGCAATTGCTGTAAAAACACTTGAGCACATGCTGAATTGTTGCAGAATCTCCAGATACAACTGATTTTGGTTTTGAGGGGTGGGAAAGAGGGAGGTTTTGGGATGGAAAAAAGATATTGGAAGAACCGAGAGCTGAGGATATTGGGGGCTAGAGGGTAAACAAAATGTTTGGGCGACTGGTGAGTTTTGAAGTCTAGTAACCTGGGAAGTATCATACCAGGCCGACGGTCTACGACCTTCAGTCTCCAAAAAGGATGAGCTGCTTTTAGTGGAACACCTCTTTGAGTACTGCTTGATTCTCTACTCTGTGTCTTCTTTTTCGTGACCCTGTTTTGCATGACCACACCGAAGACCTTTTCTGGTGCTTCAACCTCCTCGCTGCAGTGTTCAGCAGAAATGGGTTGCAGGTTTGTGTCTGGGCTTGAGGGCGGGCGAGCCTCGTCCGTTAACACGGTCTTGTCAGTAATGTTGGGTTCTGGGACACTTAGGTAGGCGACAGGTGCTTAGTAGCACTAGGTCTCCCACTGGGAGTACTTTCCGCGACGAGAGGTGGAGTGAGTAGGGGAGTCACTGATGGTGGACATTGTAACACACGTCTGAGCAATGCGTGGCCAAATTCACGGCGGATCCCGAAATCAAAAGGCGATTATCCGTGATATTCTACGATACTAGATTATTGAATGAACAATAACACAAAACAGATACAGACCTCAATTATGAGATCACAAGGACCCGACAAACGAGAAACCGAATCGCGGCGTGCGAGCAAGGAGCACGTGCGTCAAGCAGGCCCAGAACAAGGATACGACAAAGTAGCACTCTCAGCGCGAACAAACAACACTTGGTGCATAAAAACAAACAGTGCGTAAAGACACGTCAATAGTGTAAGCAAGTGAGTGAAGTTAGGGAAAAACATGGAACTGCAACGGTTTTAGGGGGATTTTTCACGACCGGCCGTTACAGACATAGAGCTCGACTCTCAAGGCGAGTTACCTGGACGACGGGTAGAGTTCTGAGTTAGGATCGGTTTTGGTGGGGTTTCTGTCAACCTTCTCACTGAGGAGCCTTATGTGAAGCGGCTTGTCAATAGATACTCCACGAACCCTTTTATTTCCCCCTCGAGCTTTGCGGCTGATGAAACTAGTCGTTTGGCTGCGTCTGTGGTGCCAACTTCAATTAAAGTGCTGTGTAAGCGGTAGGTGCGTTTGGTTACCAGCCAAGTGGACCGACTTTTAAATGAGAGGGAGCTCAAGGTGATTAACCCCCGGGCGTAGGTTTCGTGAGGGTGATCCGAGTTGAGAAAGTGACCCTAGAGGTTGACTCGCTCGGAGTTTTTCTCGGTGACTTGCAAAACCTTGGCAACATCAGGAATTTGCCGCTCTGTTACCCTACACACCTGATCGGCTTCCTGGAATACTGGGAGAGATTTGATAACTAAGCTCTTCAGGCTGGTTAACTCACCCGTATGGGTGCGGACAGTAGCCTCCAGCTCAACTATTCCTGCAGCCTGACTTCTTACTGCACATTTTGGTGCATCTGATGGCAGCGAATTATGGAGGACCTACTCGTCCGGATCGAGGATTGAGACATTGGCCACAGAGGGGGAATTACCTTACGTCGTCGGGAAAGTAGCCCCGTTTGAGGACGTGGTTATATCAATGGTGGGGGAAGATGACATTATTCAGGATCAAATCAATACAGATGAATGGGATGGGCGAGTTGCGTGTTCTAAAAATTTCAAGAACGGATAGACTTGCCACGGGAGGCTACCGCACCGCTGGTGTGACGCATAACGTCCAGATGACTTAAGGCTTAGGCCAATAAACGTCAAGTTTCTTGGGCCGCGGGTTTGAGGAGCTCCCACCGTGCCGCGGCTTCCAGGTATCTAATACAATTCAGTATTTATAGCATCTGGGGGAAAGGAATGGAAACGGGCGAACGCCGTGTGTAACGACTGGTTGTGGAAAATCACCCTAGAAACACTGTGGTTCCATGTTTCCTTGACGTCATCAGCTCATATACACTATGTGCGTGTTTTTATGCACTGTTTTTTCATAACCCTATGTTTGTTCGTTCGCGTCCAAAGCGCCACTCTGTCATGTCCTATTTTGGACCTGCGTGGCCCACGTAATCCTTTCTCGCAGGCCGCAATTCGGTTATCGTTTGCTGAGTTCCTGTGATCGCACTATTGAGATTCGTATCTGTTTTATGTCATTGTTCATTTGATAATCTAGTATCGTAGAATTTCATGGATAATCGCGTTCTTATTTCGGGATCCTTTTGGAATTTGGCTACATATTGCTCAAAGGCGTCCTACACCCTGCACTGAACTCTTAGCAATATTCTGTCGGATTTGAAGTCCATTGATGAATGGTGTACTCAATGGCTGGTGAAGTTTTCGGTAGCTCAAAGCTCTCCGACAAATGCCGCTTTCCGCCTGGCTCTCTCAAAAAACGGTCTGCTGATTCCCACTGCCCACATCGTAAGAGACCTGGACCTGTATCAGTTCTGTTCTTTTAAGCTCCACGAAAAACATGGTGGGGAAAGGGGGAAGATTGCACCTTTCGTCAGGACACACCTTACTCAGGAGACAAGCTCCTGATATTCAAGACTCATTCTAGGTCGCTGTTGAAATACTTCCCCCTGATCTTTACCTTGAAGCAAAAGTTTGACCGGGTCAATATGGGGAAAGTACGAATTTCCTTCACTAAATGTTACCTGGCCCCTCTTCCAACCTTAACCACAACAGCTAAGTGCCAACTACATCGGCCTGAATCCTTATGGTTACGTCATACCAAGCTCAGTCTTTCATTTCTTCTCAACCCTCCCCACTCAAAAGTACACTCATCTGATAACCCACTTGGTTTCTTTGGTGATACCCCTCATTTCCTCCGTCACGGACAGTTCGCCATTGCAACCCCCAATCTAGGCTGTCAGTCAGATCTAGATATTTCCTGGTTATCCACCGCAGCCTCCGGAATAAGCTTCCCGACTCGCTGCGACCGTGTCGCACGTCAAAACTATTTAAAAGTGCACTGAGCAGACTTCTTGACGCATCTTCTGTAATCGGCACGACCCGCAACAGCATAAATATAGACCAAACCCA
Source organism: Fasciola hepatica (assembly GCA_948099385.1). NCBI lineage: Eukaryota > Metazoa > Platyhelminthes > Trematoda > Plagiorchiida > Fasciolidae > Fasciola > Fasciola hepatica. The sequence goes on along the minus strand of CANUEZ040000055.1, from coordinate 1,526,295 downwards.
TGAGGACTGCCTTGATTATAGGACCACAATGAATCACAATCTTTTACATCCGAACATCATCTCGTGACCCGCCCGATATTTCCACCTACATATATATATATATATTTATATATATATATGCCTTCTTGTGTCTGCTCAAAATCCAGTAGTTTCATGATATTTGTCAGACTTTTGACTAGTCCCACCCACAGAATTGCCAATTTTAACAATCATTCTGTAGAACGAGAGGTTGGCCCCGGTTTCCCTGTCTTATTTCTCTGCCGATCCAAATCCTTTCCAGCTGTCGTGCTGATAACATTTGCATCCCTGCATAAAGCATATGTTCACGTCTGTTTTCCAAACGTTGCCATTACACTTTGAGCCGGATATTCTGAATAACTGATAATCTCTAGGTTGTGCCTGACCATGCACTGTCTTTGCCTCTACCTCAGCACGGACCTATCGGCATAAGTTGCCTATATATTTTACCCTTATGACCGAGGCCAACACCACTGGAATCTTCCCTGAATATGCTTTATGTTACCAGCCGCATGAACGGTAGGCTTAAAATAGTCCCAGAAACATATGTAAAGTCCAGCCACCGGAACGTTCAAGCGACGCGTAGCGACAAATTTTGACACAATTCAAAAAAAAGTCGATTTCGAATAGCTACGGTACTATATACAACAACTAATTAGTCTTACAATAATCAAACCTCAATAGTGTTCCTTCTGGGCTCTTTCGCTCCAAATTGGACAACAAATCAACAACTGCAGCTGGGTTACAGCAAAAGGTTAGATACAGAAGATGAGATTACCAAATACAATCACAACGAAGTTCAAGCTGAGCGACTCTCGCTCGAGGCAATGGTAGGAGTCCGGTTTGTGGCAAAGATTTAGAGAAATAAAACAAACAATCGGAATTCCAGCGAAGATAGTTCATTCGAATGATAAATGTCGTTTGTAACATGGATGCTCATGCATGGAACGGGGTTTCCTGAACTCCTTTACACCGGCCCCAAAATCCGACCCGGATTTTTCCCGTGCACCGCTAGGTACGGTCGCCCTCATGCATCGGCTCGCCCTACGGTTCCCCAATACCTAAAACTTATCACCGTCAATAGCAGCTCTGAGTCGGACAAGTGGATCAACTCTCAGTGGTCCCTCCCGGTTCGGTAGATCCGAAAACCCGCCTCCCACTTGGGGAGAGTTGTCCTCTGAACTTGCACCACCAGCGTTCGGTTCGCCTTCAATAAGACGAATCTTTCTAATGTCACGGAGCACTAATCCTTCATTAGTTCGTATTGTTGCCGTTGGTACCAAGCCATCGTCCGAAACTGAGATGCTTTCCATGACTCCCATCAGCCACCGGCCAAGCGGCAAAGCCTCCGAAACTAGTAGCACTACATCACCCGATCTAAAGTTTCTTTCTCGAGTAATACACTTCTGCTGCTGTTGTAATAGTGGAAGATATTCCCTGATCCATCCCTTCCAAAGCACAGATAATAGATAGTTTGCCTGCCTCCACTGACGAACCATTCCATAGCGCGTCGAATCCATCGGAATATATCGTAGGTTCGCCCTCGGGACAAGTAGGTCATTGGGCGTGAGCACTGGCAGATCACGACAGTCCGAGGTAAAAGGCACTAGAGGTCGTCCGTTAACTATCGGCTCACTTTCCGTAAGGAATGCCAACAATATATATATATATATATATATATATATATATATATATATATAGCTGGAAAGGATTTGGATCGGCAGAGAAATAAGACAGGGAAACCGGGGCCAACCTCTCGTTCTACAGAATGATTGTTAAAATTGGCAATTCTGTGGGTAGGACTAGTCAAAAGTCTGACAAATATCATGAAACTACTAGATTTTGAGGAGACACAAGAAGGCATATATGTATATAATTTTAACAATCATTCTGTAGAACGAGAGGTTGGCCCCGGTTTCCCTGTCTTATTGCTCTGCCGATCCAAATCCTTTCCAGCTGTCGTGCTGATAACATTTGTATCCCTGCATAAAGCATATGTTCACGTCTGTTTCCAAACGTTGCCATTACACTTTGAGCCGGATATTCTGAATAACTGATAATCTCTAGGTTGTGCCTGACCATGCACTGTCTTTGCCTCTACCTTAGCACGGACCTATCGGCATAAGTTGCCTATATATTTTACCCTTATGACCGAGGCCAACACCACTGGAATCTTCCCTGAATATGCTTTATGTTACCAGCCGCATGAACGGTAGACTTAAAATAGTCCCAGAACCATATCTGATTTAGCGTCCCCTTCTATCCCTTACCTTAAAACGGAGCATCTGACAGACACCTGGCCAATCTTCTTACCGTCACCATAGCTGAATTCCCGTGGTGCAACTTTTGAAAGCGAGCACGGACAGCGGAATTCGGCACCAGCGAGCTGGTCGAAAAAGGAGTAAAGAAATCCGGAAGGGTTTGAAATGATAAAGGTGGGGTGAGTTTTTGTGTGGAGAGCTCAGTCCACACACTACCATTAATCAGGGTCGGGCAAAAGTGCTGATGGCTTAGCTCGTGCTCTTATTTGTTTTTGGGGCATCACGTACACAGGGTCGGGTCGTGTTGGTAGCGGGGGATTTATACGTCACTGAAGGGGCAAAGAGGGTCAACCCATTACTTCAGCCGCCAGAAGCTCTTTTGGTACTTCGGTATTTTTTGTTTCGGAGGATCGGGGGAGGGGGCGGACGTACCCCATAGATCGTGCTTCCTATTTCTCCTCCGCCAGCCATTCTTCATGATTGACTCATAGGGTCCGGAAGGGTTGGGTGTTTTTCTCAGCATGATAAGATAACCTCAGACCTGTTGCCTTTAGCCCGTCGTGGTGTCGCGGCCTTTAGCCAAGGAGGAGAGAGAATGTGAGAACCATGCACACGGAACAATACCAACACTCGGAGAATGCAAAGCCGACCTCTGGCTTCAGACTGGGCCGGAGTCCCGTGACTTTCAGCTCACTCGTGAGCCGGCTGTTTTCAGCGTAGCCTTTAGTGATACATCGAGACGACCCACAGATTGTTAGTCGTTTTGGTGACTGGGTATTGGGGGTTTTATAATAGCCAATCCTAGGAAAACGATGTGGTATTCGCCGGACTTGTGGTCTGTGTTCGATTGGGGCTAACGCTTCGGTCTCTTGACAGGAAAAGGGGTAAAGCCTTGTATGCGCGATTCGATTTAGGGTGATGGTTAGGAGATGGGCAAGGGGTCTGTCAGATGCTCCTTTTTAAGGTTAGAAATAGAAGAGAACTCTAAATCGAATAGGGTGTAAAGGAGTTCAGGAAACCCCGTTCCATGCATGAGCATCCATGTTACAAACGACATTTATCATTCGAATGAACTATCTTCGCTGGAATTCCGATTGTTTGTTTTATTTCTCTAAATCTTTGCCACAAACCGGACTCCTACCATTGCCTCGAGCGAGAGTCGCTCAGCTTGAACTTCGTTGTGATTGTATTTGGTAATCTCATCTTCTGTATCTAACCTTTTGCTGTAACCCAGCTGCAGTTGTTGATTTGTTGTCCAATTTGGAGCGAAAGAGCCCAGAAGGAACACTATTGAGGTTTGATTATTGTAAGACTAATTAGTTGTTGTATATAGTACCGTAGCTATTCGAAATTGACTTTGTTTTGAATTGTGTCGAAATTTGTCGCTACGCGTCGCTTGAACGTTCCGGCGGCTGGACTTTACAGTACTTAATATCCCTGGCAATTGCTGAAACGTGAAATCACGCAGCGAATCGATAAACCATTCCGAATCAAAGGACAATACCCTTCAGGTGAACCAAACCCTTTTGCCCGTAGGTGTTGGTCATGTTTCTTGCTCAGGCTCTAGTATATCAGGTTGTTCTAGGGTCAGCTCGGTACCCGTAGAGCTAGAGCTGATTTGTTGTTAGCTGAGTTGAAGGAGAAGCAGGTTGCAGAACAATTAGAGTTATATAAGCAAAGTAAGTTGCTCCAGATGAGGAGTGAGAAGGAAATGGTGAAAATGCATTCGGCACTCTATGAGGAAGAAGAAAATTTAGTCAACAGAGATGAAGTCAAGGGTAAAGCAATGGTCAGAGAACATCTTTTTCGTTACCTAGGTGATTGCCAACTGCAGAACGATGCAACACGAACGACAAGCATGGTTCCAGTGACGGAAACTGCAGTGGATTACCGTTTGGACTTACCAAGGGTGGAACTGGAGTCATCTTCGAGCTGCTGTTCGACGTACTGGAGGTTTGTGAAACAGTTCGAATATTACTTCGAAGGCAGAGTTTGAGACGATGGCCAGCGCCTACATTATTTGATGCGTTACTGCAAGGGACAAGCAAGGGATACGACTGCCGAATGTGTTATTTTGCCTCATACACTGGCATACAATAGGGCTAGGGAAATCTTAAAGGATCTGTATCGACAAGATCGCTTTGCGTGCTTTTATCGGTTTAGTTTCCACTAAGCTATCTAAGGTGATATTACGGATAATAGCTCTTAGGAGTATCCTTATAACTCAAAATAATTTGGGGATATTTTTCGGAACAATAAACTTATAGGCAACCAGCTAATCTACAAAACGTTCTAAGAATAGCTTTCCAACTGCCGATGTAGGACAGTTCAGTGTTCCCCATTATCAACACTCCTATTTCTAATCCTATAAAAATAATTTTCGAAAGAAAGCCTAAAGTGACTTCCGTCCGCCTTCACCATCGAGTGACAAGCCGTCTTCAGTGTGCGAGCACTAAACGCCCTCCTCTCCCCAAAGCTTTGTTACCTTGCTCGGTACCACTAGTTGATATCTACAGTGATGCTGGTATTAAATTTAGGGCACTATAACGAAACCTAGAATCTTTGGAAGGACAGTTACGTAGCATGGATAATGCTCTGAAAGCGTTGTCACCGCTAGCGTGTATTGTGGATCCTTCGAAATACCTGAACACCCAAAGTTTACTAACGGCCGGTCGCTATCTGGACTCAACTGCTTCTGAAGTCCACCAAAGAATCAAAAAATCCAGGAATGCTGTGGTCTTTAATATTCCGGACCGTTTTCTGCTTTCCTCGATTAAACAATCGTTGCTTCTAGCCTGCAGTATGTCACACCAAGAGTGTGGCTGCGTACGACTAAGAAAAACGTCACAGCGGTATATGTGCCCTCTTCTCTTTCAGTTCCTTGGAGAAAGCATTGCCACGGAACTCATCAGAAAGAGAGAGCTGTCGCCAATGCCACCCCATTCAAAAGCATGAAAACTGTCGCCGATAAGACTCCAGTGCAGAGGGACGTTCTAAGGTCGGTAATCGGCAATCCCTCCACGTCACAATCTCCCGATCCAGGGCCGCCCAATCCCCTCAGCAACCCACCAAGGTTGACACATTCACACACGCACCATCGATCAATGCACCACCAGTAGATGTAGACCTCCATATATGCCGCTCGTCGCCAACTCCTCAGCGCTCATCCAAACGGCTCCACATTACAACCTAATCTCCACCATTACCTATGGGACGTACCGAAAGCCGGGCGACACAATCGTCTCTCAAAAACAGCTATTGCTCAGCTATAGGCTTGTCTCCCAAGCAAGCCGAGAAAGTGAATGCTTCCAGCTCACCACCCAGTACCAACGAATCAGCAACAACATCGTCCCCAACGAGATCGAGCATAGCCTTTTCCCCCGTTCCTGTTGCTTCCCGTGGCCTAGATCATCTCAGCATCGACATCACCAATCCCCAATTTGCCTCATAAACCAGACTGGGGCCTCTCGTGTAAGCACCAAACAAATTTTAACCCAACCATTTCCATCACCGGCACACCCACCAAAACTCCTCGGTCCCTCCGCTAGTATTTCACCTGCGCACCTGAGTAAACATCTAAAGACCCATGTAGAAAACCCCAAAGTGGTGCGACCAACTGCCCGTATGTCACCCTCGTCATGTCTGCTGATGCCACACCATATTGCAAATTTGCCCCTGTTCATACCACCACCTTTGTCACAGACATTCGAACCTTCTCATTTTCCAGTACACCAAGCACAGCTTTCGTTGTACTAGCTCAATGTTTCACAGGTCGAATTTGGTTACCAGATCTTCCTTTAAGCCTCTCACCCCACTGCAGCCCCTACCTGTACCCCAGCAACTTATCTACCTCAACCCGACCGAGGCAGTATACCATCAACCACCTGTTCGAATTGGGCTCCCACTTTACCCAAACAACCGGTGGTGCATCCTACTGCTACTCAGTACCGACGCAAAATGTACCCTGGGCGAAACATGGCCCCATACCACAGCTGTATCCCAGAATATTCGTTCTCACCTGTTCCCCAGTGGTAGTAATACCATCAGTCCACCAACTCGTATTTCATCCACAAACCAAGGCCCCGCCTCTATAATTGCAGACGATACTTCTCACTTCCATCCACTCCACACTGGTTCTTTGCTTCAGACTCCCCCACTCATCTTTAACGAAGCTCCTCTTGCCTTCTTGGTTTATCCTGCGGCGGCCGGCCACTCCACGCTCTCCCAATCGAACTCAGAAATCACCGAATTCAACTGTACTACCTGCCCTATCAGCACTCCCCAATCTTTACTGGTCATTCGGATACTGACCAAACGTCCCTCTAATGGTTCTCGAATTACACACACAGTAATCTACCCGGGACAGTCTCATCCACCTCGTCTGTACCAGGACTAGCAACGCCCCTACCTCTCTCTCCTCCAGCCCCAACGCTCGCACAACTGCCTGTTGCCACAGTACAGGGAAGCACAACGCGTATGTCTGTTTTCGTCATCAATATCCGTTCACTACCAGCAAACGTGCACCTTCTGCGTGCCCCGGTTCTTGTGTCTATCTGCGATTTCGTCCTCACCGTGGAAACGCGGCTTAAAGCTAACACTCCCAAATTGGACTTCACAATATCTGGTTACAAGGCTTTCAGCAACTCTAGAATACATTGTCGAGGAGGGGGTTGCCTAATATACTGCAGAGAATTTTTTCCTGTTTCTTTAATGCAATACCCAGTCCTCGACGCGGTTGATGACTCATTCTGGGTAACAGTTAAACTGCAGTCACAAGAACTCTTGCTTGGATGCATTTATGGATCACCTGAATCTACCGGGGACAACACTGTACTTATTATTGACGCCTTTCACTTTGCCTCCTCTTACTTCATCGATCACAAGTTGATTGCAGGTGATTTCAACGTTCCAGGAGTGTGTTGATCATTGCACTCTGGCCCACGACGTTATCAGGATTTCGTTATCTGTACACACCTCGGTGGTTGGACTCAACACGTTTAACCACCTACTATAGGAAACAACACTCTAGATCTTCTGGTTTCTCACGGGCTTAATAAGGTAACCACCTCTGTAGGAGATAGCTTTCCTAGGTGTGACCACAGGGCCGTCTCGCGCGCCTTCTCTGTACCAAAGATCGTTATTTCTTCCGTACCGTCTGCCAGACCATATCACTTAGCTCACTGAAAAAGCCTTCCAAACATAACCAGACCTCAAAATTGAGATACATCGTTTCTTTCGCCTGATCCTCAGGTGGTAGCAGATCAGCTATATTCTATTCTCAATCAGTCTTTAAACACCATCACCCCAACTATGCAACCACTGGCGAATTCTAGAACAAACAGACCCTCGCTAATGAAGTCTAAGCTCTCCAAACTTCAAAGGCTTGCACTCAAAACCCGGGAATTTTCGGTATATATCAAAATGGACCGACTGTCAGCAAAAATCAAATCACAAACTGAACTCACGTTTACTCAGCAAGAATCAAAAGCTTCGTGCCACCCCAAGAAGACGGAGATCTTGAGTAGGTTGGTGAGAACAAGAAACCCCCAACCCCGCAAGATTATACCTTTCATCACTGTTAACAACTCCCATCTGGATACACCGGAAGAAATAGCTGAAGCTTTCAACACATCTTTCGCTTCAGCCTCAACGGCCAGTGTTCACACTGCTGGAACACACTCTTCATGTTTACCCAGTGAGACTCTGTCTACAGTTTTATTTCACCCCAACGATATTTCTCCAATTCTAGTCTCTATGAAACCATTTTACCGCCCAAGTCCGGACGGCATTCCGCCGGCTGCTTTTACTCTGGGGGGTCCAGGCATTTCCATCCTTCTATCTAATGTATTTAACCTGTCTATGAAGTTTAGCACGTTCCCTAATCAATGGAAAACCTCTACAATTATCCCCTTGCACAAAAAGAGCTCTGTTCATGTTTTCGAGAATCAACGTCCTATTAATCATACACCGATTATCTCCAGAATCATGGAGAAGCTAATTAGGAATAAGATAATGGCCCACCTCTTAACAAATAACTTGCTCAATGTGGGCTAACACGGTTTCCTGAAAAACCGTTCGTGCTCTACTTGTCAAGTTAACTCCTTTAACTCAGTCACGGAGGCTGCTGACAAAGGCATGTCCGTGATTTCTATCCTGCTTGATATGAAGAAGGCTTTCGACAGAGTCTCACACACTCGGCTCCTATCACAGGCCAAATCTTATGGCATCACGGACCCGTTACTTAGTTGGTTAGATTCTCATTTCTCCGACCGTCATCAGTTGGTTCAGATTATTGGTTCCGTCTCCAGACCCAAACCTGTCACCAGTGGTGTCGTACAAGGCAGCCTTTTGGGTCCATTACTCTTCCTGATTTGCATAAATTGTTTTCAATGTCGTTCGCCATGGCAGTCCACACCTCTTCGCAGGAGACATCAAAATCCTGTATAGTTTTGATTCTAGTCTGCTCATTACAGTTATCAGTGATATACGGCAAGATTTAACAGCTCTTAGTTCATGGTGCACCAGTTCAATAATGAAATTTTCTGCGGAGAAAAGCAACATTCTTACCTTCAAATGCAATGTCCACCCAGGCATGATCAGCATTGACGGTCACCCGATTTCCATCAGCCCGTTAGTACGAAATTTAGGTTTGCAATATTCAGCAACCTTCACTTTCACTGAACATACTACCACTCAAATTGCTAAGGCTAGAAGACTTATAAGCCCGCTTCATAGGACACTCCGCCGCCCAGAAAGCAAATTCAGAGCATATAAAACCCACTTTAGGCCCCCTCTGGAACACTGTTTCATAATCTACTCTAACATGCGCCAGTGGGGCAGAGTGGCTATTGGAAAGGTTCAACGGCTGGTGACAAAAGAGTTAATTGGCTTTACCACTCAACTCAAATATAGCCAACGCTGTGAACATTTGAAACTAGATCCGCCATGGCTTAGACTCATGAAGCTGAACCTCCTATTCTTTCATGGTGTTGTTGCAAAGCAGATCATCGAATCAGCACCGCAGTTCAGAAACCTAACGGACTCAGAGTATTCTTTAGGACTGAGGGACAACACAGTTACTGTTCCCATTTGTAGAACTGCTCTTAGATCTAACTTTTTCCTGGTTAAGTATGCAGCTTTATAGAACAAACTACCCCATGATGTACGTTCTATGAGGCCATCTAAGGCGTTTAAGGCCCACACAAGAAAATACCTCACAGTAAAAACTGTAATCCAACTTATAGATCCGTACATAAGTGAAGAAAGGGCTTTTGGAAGTGGGTTAGGTTTCTAATAGTTTTCGAGCCCCGTTTTTTGTGGACCCATTGTCTTTTGGGCCATAGCCGCGCTCGATTCCCCCACTCGTGTTACTCACCCATTCGTTGTGCTTCTGTTCCGCACCTGATCCTGCCATTTGCGTTTTTAATTATCCCTCGACAAACTCCGACAGGCACAGCATTGAACTTTCTCTGGAGTGCCGCACTAACTGGACTCAAGCCCCAGTTACGGCAGCATTTTCTTTCTTTTTCTTCTCCTCTCTCTCCATTCTGTGACTTTCAGCGTCTTTTGTTCTACGATTTCCTACAGAATGGTTTTATCTTCAGTCCGGTAATTCTTTTCCACCTTCATCTGTTTTGCTAAATCTGGCAACAAATAATCTTCCAGTTCCTCTCATCCTCTCATCTTTCTTTCCATAGCCACAGCATGGCTATTACCAACCTGCTTCTTGACATTCATCTACTCACTATTCTTCTCTCTCTTATCAGACCTTGCCATATTACACTTTAATTTGCATAAGGATACTTAGCCCGCAATTACAAATCCAGTTCAAAGCTCCATCAAGACCATACTTACCCGCTAGAGGTCACCTGACTTTGGCTCACTATTACGCCCGGGGCTCAGGGTTTTGAGATAGCTCTCCACTATCAATCTGCTCCTCACACAATGCCTTATTTTTCTAAGCAACACTCACCCGCGACTGATCAAGAAGTTGTTTCATCCGGACCTACCACCAATTTTCTACCGAAACCATTCTCTCCCTTATTCACCGGTTTTTGGCATGCTGAATCCTATGACCTTTACTGTTCACCAGTTTCCACCTTCAGCGTGCGCCTTTTGACCGAAAATCGTTGGCTTATCTGTCTTAATCACCCGTTTTCACTCACTAGCTAGCGGGCAACCTCTGCAAAGTCAGCGGTGATACCTTTCCACCAACTTTGTCGTGCCAGTGAAGTTGCCTTGCATATCAAAATCGGTGGCGCGCTCATCAGATGGCTCGCATACATACTGGAACCCGTCCGACTCCGTTATTGGCACGAGCAAGTTGTTACGCGATAGCCCCAGGAATGCTGCCATCCTACCTTTTTTCTTTCACTGCTTGTGGCAGCAATACCCCTGAAGGTTATGACGCCTGGTCTTTAGAAGTCTCACAATAAGGGGGAACAGCCATCCCTATCAGTCTCGGACCCAATGGGCCACGTGTAACGAAAGGCGGGTCAAGGAGAAAAGGGAGGTTTGCCCTACGGCGTAAAGTCGCTCTCCCTCTCCTCAATAAAAAGACGAACAAACTCACTGCAGGCTGGGACGGTTTTGGGCTAATGCCCTCTGCTCCCTTCATTACAGGTGGATTTCTGATAACAGCCTGGACCCGGCCCCGCATATGGGAAACCACACGCTTTTGAGTTAACCTGCAGTTCCTTTTGTCTAGACCAGTGAGGGGTGTCAGCACGCCGTTCGAGATCTCCACCTATACTTGCCGACCCCGCCCTACTCAGCTTCAACCCTTTTGGGTTCCCTGCAAAATCCTTGACCAGCTTGCTGATGTTTAATGCAGTAGTCGATACACGGTCTGAATAGTTACATCATGCGACCTCTGCTTTGACGACACCCCGGCATTGATACGCCTACGCTTGACAGCTATGAGCAAAGCCTCGCCTGTATTGGTTGTCGGAAAGTAATCATTGCACATTTATAATTTATTATCCTTAAGTTGGCTTCTTTTATCCCCCTCGAGCCCAAGCACTAATGGTGTTGTCAAAGTCAGCGATGATTTGTCTGCTACCATGTAGACTCAGTTACAAAACCAAAGTTCTTACTGACACTAGTCCCCTTTGCAAACTGTTATTCCTTTAATGAAAGGTGCTTACCTTCACTTAGTTCTCTTGTCCCAGGCTATAACTCAGTGGTCACATCGTCCTTTTTCTTGCACTTCTCCGTTACTCGAGCCCTACCATGCTGATTATCATCCTTTAATAACCAGTACCTACTGATCAGCGTATCTGCTCACGGCATGTTAGCACCCCATTCCACCTAGCTAGCGTATGTATCTGATTACGTATGACTCGGCGGAAAACCAGCACATTCTCATCCACATAAAAGGCCCCAACTTAGGTCTAAGCATTTCTTTTTTTTTTATAATTTCTCCTCCCCCATCTACAGCCGGGTCAGCAACCTGACTGCTGTCCTCCCTTTTCCCAATCCTATTTTGGCTTCGACCTCTTCTACTGTTTTATCTTTGATCCTCAACTGAACCCCTTTACTCTTCTACCACTGAGCAGCCTAACAATTTTGCACCGTGGCTAAGCATGCGCTCGGTATCTCCATCATCAACCAAACGCCCTAAAAGTCTACCAGTCTCCGCCCGTTAATCCCTCGTAGATCGACTCACTGGCCATCAAGTGGCATTATCACTCTAATTTTCGTTAAGCTGTTAACCATAACCCCCAGCTACAGCATTCTCCAGACTGCCGCACTTATCTATTCCAGAACACGCTGGTTACCTGGGCAGCCCGTCAACCAAATCGACGTTATCCCTGGATTACCTAATGGACTAACCGATCTGATCGATCGGATTGACCGTTGTTAAACCTGTACTCACACCGGATGACGCTTTACATAGAGCACCTTACATGGACAACCAGTGATCACAATCCCATAACCGGGATTACAATCATTCATGATGGTCTCACCAGACCGCCGGACGGATTCCTGGCATCACCCATCAGCATCCATTTCCCGTACTCCAAACGAACAGTTCAATTCATTCTGTGTGCTGGACCGGAGTCTGGCCCTCGCCGTTGCGTTCCGTACCTACTCTCCCTAGTTCGTCAGCCTATCCCTTTTTGGCTGCTGCCCTCATCATGCACTACCTGCCATCAACAGCTACCAATGTCCTTGTGAAACAAAATACCAACCACTTGGTTATTCATTCTTTTATCACGTATGCAGAAAATCTCACTTTTACACTCAACTTCCTCTGTTCCTTCGGGTTTGGCCTCTCCAAGTCACCGCAGTCTTCCTTCCTCTTCGCCACCTGTGCATATTTGCTTGGTTGCATAAGCAGCGTTTTTCTCCAACAGTGCTTCCTCGATGGCATGTTGGAATTCCCAGTTGTGTCTATTCGCCATTCACGCTCCTTAAAAGCACACTGCATTCCTGGTGAGGGGTTCTGTCTCCATGTGATTTTTCATTTGGTATCGGAATTACCTCTACGGAAAGGCCTATCCGATTACCCCTTCTGACTTACTTGTATTTGCATCACAGGCACCCCCCACAATGAGTTATCCAATGGAGAGTCAATCTTCTCTATATCCTGCAAGCATCTCCAACTGCACCTTTATAACACCTTGGTAACTCTATTTTTAATCTTCTTTTGGCAACACTCTCAACCGGCTTCTCAATACTGATTCCTCAAATATCCAGTTGGTGCCACACCGCAACTCCGTCTACACTTCCCGACTCTTCTTTGAATCTCTTTCACTCCACCGCTCTCTATCTTCATCGACTGCACACCAAATTCCGTAGATCGTCGTGATTCATTCTGGACTACCGGATCCGTCGTAGACAGTTATCGGCATCCATAAGGCAAGTTGTGCATTATTCTTGCCTCAATTCCCTGTTCGCGTTGTGGTGTCCGACACCAGTTGCTTTATGGGTTCTTGCGAACACCCCGCTCTTGCCCGTTTTCAGTATCTCTTTATCTGCATTCCTACGTCCATCCCGCTAACCGTATTGTCCCCGATCTGAATTTGAAACCTATTCATAAAGGCCGCGCCGACCCTCCCCTCTTTAGTTCACTTAAACACCGTCCAAGCTGATTGTTCCATTGCTGCAATTGTGTGAACCATGAACTTCAAAATTTTGATTAACCTACATTATTGTGAATTGCTGAGTTCTCTGATCATGCCTTGTGCATGTGTCTTGACCACGATCATGAAATATACTATTATTATTATTAGTGGCTCGTTCACTGATTGACGGCTTACTGCAAGGTTTGAAACCTCTGGTGGAAGATTTGGACGCCCTGACCAAATTACCGTTGAAAATGCCGAGCTGTGAAGTTGACCTCACGCAGATGAACTGCATGTCAGATTTCAACTCACTGCAGACTATGGAACATGTCACTCGAGTGCTACAAACGCGTCCCCGGGATTCATGGGCTAGAACCGTTGATGATATTCTGGGACGAGGAGACGAACCGAGGTTCCAAGATCTGCAGCACTTAGTGTCCCGTGAGGCACGGATTTCTCGAAGTAGGTATGGCAAACTGGCTGTCAGTAGGAAGGCTCAGGGATATTCGCGATCGTCCAGTTGGCGGAATTATGCACGAAACCCGTTTCCAGAAGCAACACGCTTCACGCCAAATCGGGGTAGTACTTTGTCGGTCGCAGCTATTAGGTGCTCAGTATGTAATGGAATTCACGCACTTGAGGAATGTCAGCGATTCCTGTCTCGTGATATACCCGGTCGTTAGGCATTGATCAAAGAAATCAAGGACATCGTGGACATCTGTCTAGCAACTGTTCTGTTTCCAAACCATGTTTAATATCAGGTTGTCGGAAACGGCACCACCCTCTACGGCATTTTGCACAGAAACAATGTACCGGTCGAGTCACGCAAGATACAACACGAGGGCTGCAGCTGAATAAGCTGGGCACGGAAGATGCAAAAAGGTCTGGACAGTGGACCAATAATTGTGTGGCTACTCCTAGGCCGGAATGTCGGGCCAGTTTAGGTTTGCTGCCAGTGCGAGTAGACGACCGGGAGGCTCTGTGGAGACCTACGCTCTGCTGAACAGCTGGTCTGATGTGACTCTAATACAAAAAACATTATGGAGCTGGTGGGCCTGAAGGCATCCCTGACCTCACTTTCGATTTCGACCGTAAATGGGACTACCACTTGGAATTCGGGAATAGCGGAGTTGCCACTGAACTCATTGCCAGAGGATGATTTTGTGAATAGAGAGAGAGCCTTTTGTGTTGATAGGCTACCAATCCAAGCAGTCCAGTACTGCACAGATGCGGACATTTTATCCTGGCCTCACCTACATTGCGTCCAAAGACAGAATCTTGAAGATTTGAGAGTGCGAATCCTGATAGGTGCCGACGTCTCAGAAGAACATTGGGCATTAGCGCAAAGATGCGGCAAAAGAATACAACCCTGTGCTGTGCGGACGATTTTGGGGGGGAGTGTTCTTGGTCCGATAAACCAGCAACCACGCTTTATTAGGACAGTAAACCACATTCGGAGGGGAATTGATCCCTTAGAAAACAGATCGATCGACTATACAACGTCGATTTCTGCAATGGGTGGGCATCGGAAAACTCTACTTCATTAAAAGACAAACAGGCTGTTAATATGGTTTCCAACGCCATAACCTGGTTGAACGGACACTATGAAGTTGCACTTCCGTGGAGGAATCCTGAAGTGAGACTTCCAAATAATTATATTGTGGCCAAAGAGAGATTGAACGGCTTGAGAAAAAGGTTTGCTCGTGACCCTGAATTCTTTGACAAATACCCTACAATAATAGGGGGTTATTTGCGCAAGGGCTACGCCCAGTTAGTGCCCCATGTACAGCTAAAAGTGGGTTTTGAGCCAAAGTGGTACTTACCAAATCACGCAGTTACAAACCCTAAAAAGCCTAGCAAGTTAAGGGTGGTGTTTGACCGTGCGGCTGCATTCCAGGGACGTTCCTTGAATGATTACTTGCTACAGGGCCCGGATGCGACAGCAAGCTTGGTTGGAGTGTTGCTTCGTTTTCGAAAGAAAACTGTCGCGTTGGCTGTGGATATTGAAGAAATGTTTATGCATGTTCGGGTGCCGACGAGAGAAAAAGGAGCACTGAGGTTCCTCTGGTAGGAAAATGGTCGACTAGGTGGTAATCTTGTTGAATATCGGATGAATGCCCACACGTTTGGTGCCACTTCCTCCCCATTTTGTGCAACTTTCGTGTTACCTCGCACGGCAGACGATTGGGGAGGACAGTATGAGGATTACCTCTCCAGGGCCGTGTATAACAACTTCTATGTAGACGACTGTCTTATTCCTTTGCCTACACCGGAGAATGCAAGAGTTTTTGCTATCCAGATGAGTGAGTTACTATCACGAGGTGGATTCCGGCTTCATAAGTGGCTGTGTAATCGTAAGGAGGTGCTGGATATTTTACCAAAATCTGAGCTGGCCCATCCCACTTTGGAAATAGATGATTGCACGCCTGTGCCGGAGAGGACGCTGGGGTTAGAATGGAATGCAATAGAAGACACGTTCCAATTTTCATTCGCAACACGCGAAAAACCTCAAACAAGGCGCGGCTTGTTGTCTATAGTATCATCCGTGTTCGACCCTCTAGGGTTGGTTTCACCTTTCATTCTGCCAGGCAAGGTTTTATTGCAATCACTGTGTCGCTCGAAGCTTGGTCGGGACGACCCAATTTGAGAAGAACCCCTACGATGCTGGAACTAGTGGTTAAGAAGTATGGAACAACTGTGTGAATTCAAAATTCAGCGTTCTATTATTAGAGGTGACTCACTGAACGAAGGTGTACAGCTTCATGTATTTTGTGACGCTTCTGAAGTTGGCTATGGGGTGGTGGCGTATTCCAGAATGGTTTCAAGAGACATAGCCCCCTACTGTGCTTTACTGTTCTTTAAGTCAAGGGTAGCTCCTCTGAAGACAGTAACGATCCCTCGATTGGAGTTAGCCCCAGCAACACTGGCCGTCAGAGTTTCTCGGATTCTTATGGAAGGAACTGGAATCAAGTTTGGTGAGATCTACTACTGGATGGACTCCGCTATAGTTTTGCACCACATAAACAACACTAAAACGAGATTCAGCACGTACGTTGCCAACCGTTTGGCTGAAATCCATCAGTGGTCGGAACCCTGGCAGTGGCGTCATGTCAGATCAGAAGCTAACCCTGCACACTTGGCATCAAGCGGCACAACATCACCAAGTGATATCAGCTGCTGGTTCGAAGGTCCCAGATTCTTAATGAACGATAAAACTTCCTGGCCGACCAGTCCTACGGTAGCTGCAGCACCACCAAACGTTGAGTTGAAGCAGCCTTCGAGTACGGTTCTCACTGTGTTGCAGGATACATGGACGGAAGCACGTCTAGATAGTTACTCCAGTTGGTTTCACTTGCTGAGTTCTGTAGCGTAGTTAACCCGTTTTAAAATGTACATTGCAGTCATGAGAGGCGGGCGCACGGATCTAGGATGGACAACTGGGCCCTTGAAGTTAAACGACATTGCTAAAGCGGAGGAAAGTGTTATTTTGATTGTACAAGCTAAGGTCTATGGCGAAGAGCTAAAATGGCTACGAGACAGGGGCAATAGCCTTTGCACTAACAAATCTTCGATGAACGGGCCCCTATTAAAACTCGATCCAATTTTATCAAATGGAATTATTTGTGTTGGAGGACGACTGAACTACTCCAGTCAGCTTCAGGGTGTGAAACATCCGGTGATACTACCCAAGACTTACCCGATTACAGACTCGATAATCCGATGGTATCACGCAATGAAAGGACACGCAGGACCTTCTCAGTTGCTCGTGGAACTTTGCAAAATAATTTGGAATATACGGGGGGGAGCTGCCGTCAAGCGAGTACTTGGAGAATGTTGGGAATGTCGGAAGCATTTGGCGGCCTCAGGCAAAACAGGTGGTGGCTCCTCTACCAGCCATTAGAGTCCAACAAGGTTGGTTTCCGTTCATGTACGTCGGAGTAGATTACTTTGGCCCATTTGCGGTTAAACATGGGCGCATCATGGAGAGACGATATGGATGCATCTTCACCTGCCTCCAGATGCATGCGGTACTTATTGAAGTTTCTTATTCCCTGAGCACGGATTCATTCATTATGACATTACTGCCTTTCATGTCGAGGAGAGGGGCACCGTCCGAGATTTTTAGTGTTAACGGTACAAACTTCGTAGGGCTCAAAGGGAGTTGAAGAACCTAATGGGTAACTGGTTTATTGATTAGACTGCTGATAGATTGTTCAACGGGGCGTGCAGTGGAACTTCAATCCCCACAGGCTAGTCACCGTGGTGGCATATGGGATATCGTGGTGCCCTCGGTGAGAAGAGTACTTCTTTCAGTTGGTGACGAGCAGCCGATGACTGAAGAAATATTGTTAGCATTCCTTACGGAAAGTGAGCCGATAGTTAACGGACGACCTCTAGTGCCTTTTACCTCGGACTGTCGTGATCTGCCAGTGCTCACGCCCAATGACCTACTTGTCCCGAGGGCGAACCTACGATATATTCCGATGGATTCGACGCGCTATGGAATGGTTCGTCAGTGGAGGCAGGCAAACTATCTATTATCTGTGCTTTGGAAGGGATGGATCAGGGAATATCTTCCACTATTACAACAGCAGCAGAAGTGTATTACTCGAGAAAGAAACTTTAGATCGGGTGATGTAGTGCTACTAGTTTCGGAGGCTTTGCCGCTTGGCCGGTGGCTGATGGGAGTCATGGAAAGCATCTCAGTTTCGGACGATGGCTTGGTACCAACGGCAACAATACGAACTAATGAAGGATTAGTGCTCCGTGACATTAGAAAGATTCGTCTTATTGAAGGCGAACCGAACGCTGGTGGTGCAAGTTCAGAGGACAACTCTCCCCAAGTGGGAGGCGGGTTTTCGGATCTACCGAACCGGGAGGGACCACTGAGAGTTGATCCACTTGTCCGACTCAGAGCTGCTATTGACGGTGATAAGTTTTAGGTATTGGGGAACCGTAGGGCGAGCCGATGCATGAGGGCGACCGTACCTAGCGGTGCACGGGAAAAATCCGGGTCGGATTTTGGGGCCGGTGTAAAGGAGTTCAGGAAACCCCGTTCCATGCATGAGCATCCATGTTACAAACGACATTTATCATTCGAATGAACTATCTTCGCTGGAATTCCGATTGTTTGTTTTATTTCTCTAAATCTTTGCCACAAACCGGACTCCTACCATTGCCTCGAGCGAGAGTCGCTCAGCTTGAACTTCGTTGTGATTGTATTTGGTAATCTCATCTTCTGTATCTAACCTTTTGCTGTAACCCAGCTGCAGTTGTTGATTTGTTGTCCAATTTGGAGCGAAAGAGCCCAGAAGGAACACTATTGAGGTTTGATTATTGTAAGACTAATTAGTTGTTGTATATAGTACCGTAGCTATTCGAAATCGACTTTTTTTTGAATTGTGTCAAAATTTGTCGCTACGCGTCGCTTGAACGTTCCGGTGGCTGGACTTTACATATGTTTCTGGGACTATTTTAAGCCTACCGTTCATGCGGCTGGTAACATAAAGCATATTCAGGGAAGATTCCAGTGGTGTTGGCCTCGGTCATAAGGGTAAAATATATAGGCAACTTATGCCGGTAGGTCCGTGCTAAGGTAGAGGCAAAGACAGTGCATGGTCAGGCACAACCTAGAGATTATCAGTTATTCAGAATATCCGGCTCAAAGTGTAATGGCAACGTTTGGAAACAGACGTGAACATATGCTTTATGCAGGGATGCAAATGTTATCAGCACGACAGATGGAAAGGATTTGGATCGGCAGAGAAATAAGACAGGGAAACCGGGGCCAACCTCTCGTTCTACAGAATGATTGTTAAAATTGGCAATTCTGTGGGTGGGACTAGTCAAAAGTCTGACAAATATCATGAAACTACTGGATTTTGAGCAGACACAAGAAGGCATATATATATATAAATATATATATATGTAGGTGGAAATATCGGGCGGGTCACGAGATGATGTTCGGATGTAAAAGATTGTGATTCATTGTGGTCCTATAATCAAGGCAGTCCTCATGGGTTTGGTCTATATTTATGCTGTTGCGGGTCGTGCCGATTACAGAAGATGCGTCAAGAAGTCTGCTCAGTGCACTTTTAAATAGTTTTGACGTGCGACACGGTCGCAGCGAGTCGGGAAGCTTATTCCGGAGGCTGCGGTGGATAACCAGGAAATATCTAGATCTGACTGACAGCCTAGATTGGGGGTTGCAATGGCGAACTGTCCGTGACGGAGGAAATGAGGGGTATCACCAAAGAAACCAAGTGGGTTATCAGATGAGTGTACTTTTGAGTGGGGAGGGTTGAGAAGAAATGAAAGACTGAGCTTGGTATGACGTAACCATAAGGATTCAGGCCGATGTAGTTGGCACTTAGCTGTTGTGGTTAAGGTTGGAAGAGGGGCCAGGTAACATTTAGTGAAGGAAATTCGTACTTTCCCCATATTGACCCGGTCAAACTTTTGCTTCAAGGTAAAGATCAGGGGGAAGTATTTCAACAGCGACCTAGAATGAGTCTTGAATATCAGGAGCTTGTCTCCTGAGTAAGGTGTGTCCTGACGAAAGGTGCAATCTTCCCCCTTTCCCCACCATGTTTTTTGTGGAGCTTGAAAGAACAGAACTGATACAGGTCCAGGTCTCTTACGATGTGGGCAGTGGGAATCAGCAGACCGTTTTTTTGAGAGAGCCAGGCGGAAAGCGGCATTTGTCGGAGAGCTTTGAGCTACCGAAAACTTCACCAGCCATTGAGTACACCATTCATCAATGGACTTCAAATCCGACAGAATATTGCTAAGAGTTCAGTGCAGGGTGTAGGACGCCTTTGAGCAATATGTAGCCAAATTCCAAAAGGATCCCGAAATAAGAACGCGATTATCCATGAAATTCTACGATACTAGATTATCAAATGAACAATGACATAAAACAGATACGAATCTCAATAGTGCGATCACAGGAACTCAGCAAACGATAACCGAATTGCGGCCTGCGAGAAAGGATTACGTGGGCCACGCAGGTCCAAAATAGGACATGACAGAGTGGCGCTTTGGACGCGAACGAACAAACATAGGGTTATGAAAAAACAGTGCATAAAAACACGCACATAGTGTATATGAGCTGATGACGTCAAGGAAACATGGAACCACAGTGTTTCTAGGGTGATTTTCCACAACCAGTCGTTACACACGGCGTTCGCCCGTTTCCATTCCTTTCCCCCAGATGCTATAAATACTGAATTGTATTAGATACCTGGAAGCCGCGGCACGGTGGGAGCTCCTCAAACCCGCGGCCCAAGAAACTTGACGTTTATTGGCCTAAGCCTTAAGTCATCTGGACGTTATGCGTCACACCAGCGGTGCGGTAGCCTCCCGTGGCAAGTCTATCCGTTCTTGAAATTTTTAGAACACGCAACTCGCCCATCCCATTCATCTGTATTGATTTGATCCTGAATAACGTCATCTTCCCCCACCATTGATATAACCACGTCCTCAAACGGGGCTACTTTCCCGACGACGTAAGGTAATTCCCCCTCTGTGGCCAATGTCTCAATCCTCGATCCGGACGAGTAGGTCCTCCATAATGCGCTGCCATCAGATGCACCAAAATGTGCAGTAAGAAGTCAGGCTGCAGGAATAGTTGAGCTGGAGGCTACTGTCCGCACCCATACGGGTGAGTTAACCAGCCTGAAGAGCTTAGTTATCGAATCTCTCCCAGTATTCCAGGAAGCCGATCAGGTGTGTAGGGTAACAGAGCGGCAAATTCCTGATGTTGCCAAGGTTTTGCAAGTCACCGAGAAAAACTCCGAGCGAGTCAACCTCTAGGGTCACTTTCTCAACTCGGATCACCCTCACGAAACCTACGCCCGGGGGTTAATCACCTTGAGCTCCCTCTCATTTAAAAGTCGGTCCACTTGGCTGGTAACCAAACGCACCTACCGCTTACACAGCACTTTAATTGAAGTTGGCACCACAGACGCAGCCAAACGACTAGTTTCATCAGCCGCAAAGCTCGAGGGGGAAATAAAAGGGTTCGTGGAGTATCTATTGACAAGCCGCTTCACATAAGGCTCCTCAGTGAGAAGGTTGACAGAAACCCCACCAAAACCGATCCTAACTCAGAACTCTACCCGTCGTCCAGGTAACTCGCCTTGAGAGTCGAGCTCTATGTCTGTAACGGCCGGTCGTGAAAAATCCCCCTAAAACCGTTGCAGTTCCATGTTTTTCCCTAACTTCACTCACTTGCTTACACTATTGACGTGTCTTTACGCACTGTTTGTTTTTATGCACCAAGTGTTGTTTGTTCGCGCTGAGAGTGCTACTTTGTCGTATCCTTGTTCTGGGCCTGCTTGACGCACGTGCTCCTTGCTCGCACGCCGCGATTCGGTTTCTCGTTTGTCGGGTCCTTGTGATCTCATAATTGAGGTCTGTATCTGTTTTGTGTTATTGTTCATTCAATAATCTAGTATCGTAGAATATCACGGATAATCGCCTTTTGATTTCGGGATCCGCCGTGAATTTGGCCACGCATTGCTCAGACGTGTGTTACAATGTCCACCATCAGTGACTCCCCTACTCACTCCACCTCTCGTCGCGGAAAGTACTCCCAGTGGGAGACCTAGTGCTACTAAGCACCTGTCGCCTACCTAAGTGTCCCAGAACCCAACATTACTGACAAGACCGTGTTAACGGACGAGGCTCGCCCGCCCTCAAGCCCAGACACAAACCTGCAACCCATTTCTGCTGAACACTGCAGCGAGGAGGTTGAAGCACCAGAAAAGGTCTTCGGTGTGGTCATGCAAAACAGGGTCACGAAAAAGAAGACACAGAGTAGAGAATCAAGCAGTACTCAAAGAGGTGTTCCACTAAAAGCAGCTCATCCTTTTTGGAGACTGAAGGTCGTAGACCGTCGGCCTGGTATGATACTTCCCAGGTTACTAGACTTCAAAACTCACCAGTCGCCCAAACATTTTGTTTACCCTCTAGCCCCCAATATCCTCGGCTCTCGGTTCTTCCAATATCTTTTTTCCATCCCAAAACCTCCCTCTTTCCCACCCCTCAAAACCAAAATCAGTTGTATCTGGAGATTCTGCAACAATTCAGCATGTGCTCAAGTGTTTTTACAGCAATTGCCTACACTACGCTAAGCCTATCCCTCCTCTCGCCACAATAACAACTCCTACTTTTTCATGTGCTTATTGTTTGTGGATTGCGTTTACACTCTCTAAGACGGATATCCTACTGATTAGTGCAGCCCAACGCCCTCCCGCATGCAATTCAACCGATAGCCCAGGTCTCATGGACCTATTAGGCTCCCTAAAACACTACACAGACTCCACCCATCTGTTAGTTACTGGTTGCTTCAACTCGCCCAGCCTAGGTTGGCAAAGAGCCGGTTCCCCTGACGTCACGTCTAGTAAGCCCCTCCTATGAATCGCACTTGAGAACTCAGGGGTACAGGCCGCGAAAAATCCGATCAGATATTGTACAGAACAAGCCCCGTCTCCACTAGACCTGGTCATCACCAGTGAATGTTTCCAAATAGATGTGCACTACTTGCCACTCGGCAAAAATGACCACATTCTCATTATATTGTAAAGTGGCTTCCCCCTCCCTCGGAAATTAAAATTTTGGGATCCTTCATAAGGACTAATTTTGACCAAATCAGTGCGATTATTCGCCCCCAGCCAAATTTGGCTGGCCTAGGTAACTCTGTTGATGAGATGGCATAGAATCTCAGAGAGTTGTTCTCCTTGGCTGATAGACTATTTGTCCCCGGAATTCGTCTTCCATAGACCGGTTATTGGCCCTTCCCTCGCCACATTGGGCGCATTCTAGACGGAAGCGCACGCCTCTTTGCTAGATATAAAGCCGAAGGTCTTTCCCGCGATGCACAAGACTTTAGGATTATCCATACCAAAAGCGAAGATATGACTGGGTCCTATTAAAAGGTAGTCTAACGATGTGTACTTCCGCAAGCACGGGCCAGTAAGGCGTTTTTTTCGATACACGCCCAGTCTAAGGGACACAGTTCTTATGCCACTCGCTGTCAAAGATCATGCCGGACTTCCAATCACTTCCCCCATCCGAGTAGCCGAAGCCTACAGCTCCCACTCTTGTTCACCTTTTAGCCCCATACCAATATCATCCCACCCCGCCACACATCCGATATCTTTGGTCAATACTCCTAGCCGTATAACTATTCCCATTAATGCAGCTGCACAAGGTTTCTGTCGGCCCAACCAATATTGCCCCATGCATCCTGGCTCAGTCCATGCCCGCATCCGCGAGGAAACGACGGACACATTAGCTGTTCCTTATGCATCGCTTCTCCAGCGACGTGTTTGCGATGGAGTTTTCCCCAGCACATGGAATAAACAGTCACCACACCCATCTATAAGAAGGGTAGTGGACGCCCTGCTTCCAGCTACAGACCACAAGTGTAACTAGAATCGCCAGGAAAATTTTCCAGCGAATTCCTTAGAGTGCGGTTATTTCCCATCTGTATAGAAAGAGAATCCTCTTCCCGTCCAAAAATGGGTTTCTTCCTGCTTCACCAATGTGCTTACTGTAATGGATAGTCTGACGAAAGCCTACGGCGATGGTCAGTTCTCACACGCCGTATTCACCGATTCTGATAAGGCCTTCGACAAGGTCCCCCATGACCCTCTTCTTTATGAACTGCAAACATGCGAGATAATAGGCTCCAGGTTGGACATCTCGCGCAGCTTCCTTACCAACGACGCCCTTGTGATTAAGGTGGGGAAAGTTTTGTCTCATTCCTCCCCGGTAACACCTGGGGTCCACCAAGGGTCGGTCTTAGGTCCTCTTCTTTTCTTGATCTACGTGAACGATCTTTCGACAGCCATTCACGTGAACATTGCCATGTATGCAGACGATGTAACTCTCTGGGATGCAAGTGTTGACAACCTGAATGTCGCAGTCAGTGAAATACCGCTTGGCTGAGGATTGGAATCTCCCAGTTATTGACGAAAACACTGAGAGCATATCTCCTGGCAGCGAGGCTGGTCACACCTTTACCATTAACGGAGCGATCACACAGCCTAGGGTGGCCCAACACAAAGTGCTCTGTTTCTGGTTAGGCTGTAACCAACCCTTCTCCTATCATCACCAACTTGAGAGAAAGTCTGCCTTTCGAGCCGTAAATATGCTTCGGGGGGTTCTTCTCACACCTCCCCAGAGATGATTGTACCATAATTTTCGGCACGTATATCAGATTTCTGCTGGAGTACGGTAGTCAGATAGTGCACTCTGGCATTTTCCGAGATCGTGAGATCCCAGGAAGGGCTTAGAGGGCACCCATCAAAACAATATAGGATCTGTCCCACCTACCTTACCCCGTCCGCCTCTCACTTCTCACCCTCAATCCCGTGACTTAGGGCGAGTAAGAAGTGATTCATTTTTGATGTTTCACTTTCTTGAATCAAGTCATAGAGATTGCTTCTTCTCAGGCTGTCCAGCCTTTTTTCTCCGTGGTCACAGTAGAAGGGTTTTTAAATCGAGATCAGGCAATTTTCTACGAATTGCCTTTTTGAGGCATAGGGTTATTACCCTGAGGAAAGCTCTTCCGAAAGAAGTTGTTCTCTAGCAGGACAAAGCTATCTTCAAGAAAAGTTTAGACCTATACATTGATCTCTCCCAGCAATTCCTTGTCCAAAAAAGTGAAAAAGATGTCTTTTGTTGCATTTACTTTCCGCCGAATGTTCGTGAAGGTCGTACCCCTATTCCGCCCAAGGCCCTGTCCACAGTGAGACACTGCATGATGTTATATATATTTTAGTTCATTTGCCAAACCCGCTCCGCCCCCGCTTCCCTTCGCCCTCATTTCAGCTCAGTGATTCTGATAGAAGATCAACGATTCCCCCGAGAAACGGGACAATTGGGCTCAAGGCCCCGAACCCGTGTAGTATTTGAAGACTTCGAGACTTCCGGCAGTAAGCTAGCCTGGAACCGCTATACAAAGCTTAGAAACCAGACTGTGGGCCTTTTGAGAACTTCCAAGCGGGATTTTGAGCTCAAATTGGCCCAGTCTGTAAGACAACAGCCGAAGAAGTTCTACAGCTATGTACAGTCTAAAGGCTCAACAATAAACGCCGTAGGTCCACTATCCACTAGAGACCATGGTATTGTCACTGATGACCAGGGCAAAGCAGACGCCCTGGGGGAATACTTTGGTAGTGTACATAGGATAGATAGTGGGGTACGAGTAGATCTGGCTCTGGTGCATCCTGCTCCCCAGTTAAACGAGCTAGATCCCTCAGAGGAAGGCTTGCGTAAGTACCTACAGGAATTAAACAGCCACAAGTCAGCGGGCCCAGACGGCATCCACCCAGCTATCATCAGGCCGTCGGCGGATGTCATAGCTCCAGCGGTATGCAGGCTGTACGGGTCCGCATTGGATCAGAGTAAGCTGCCTCAGGACTGGAAAGTCGCGGCAGTCGTGGCAATACATAAGAGTGGGCCTAAGTCGGCTGTGCAGAACTACAGGCCGGTAAGCCTAACTAGTATTCTATGTAAAGTCCTGGAGAAGATCATCCGTGCCCATATCTGCCAGCACTTACTGCAGCACTCCATGCTAAGTCCGGCGCAGCATGGATTCCTGAAAAATAGATCTTGCCTGACCAATCTTCTGTGCTTCTTAGATGAAGTAACTCGACGACGAGGTATGCTACCTCGACTTTAGCAAGGCGTTCGACTCCGTTGATCATCGTCTTTTGCTATGCAAGATGGAGACTTTCGGTATAGGTGGGCCAGTATACAGGTGGCTGGAGGACTTCCTCTCCCGCATGACGTTTTACGTCAAAGTGGGGGGCAGGTGCTCCTGTTTGGTGAATGTCACCAGTGGGGTACCTCAGGGATCCGTCCTAGGCCCGGTCCTATTCTTGTTATTTATTAACGACCTAGCATCCACTCTTCAATCGCCCAGCTTTATTTTTGCGGATGGTGTGAAGACTGTTGGATCTAAGGGTAGGGCGGACTTGGGCAGGGAAATAGGTACCGTCCTGAACTGGGCATACAAATGGGACCTACCTCTGAATGCTCAAAAAAGCCATTTGTTGTCAAGGGCATCAGAGAGCCTAACTGTCGCTCATGATCAAGGGCTGTTCACCGTAGAGGCAGCCAGTAGGGTTAAAGACCTGTGGGTCATCATGAACAGTGACTTCAAGTGGTCGGAGCAGCGTAACGCTGCTGCAGATAATGCTCGTGGGGAGCTCTTTAGACTGTGATCAGCTTTGCCTTGCTGGAAGCCGGAGGTATTCGTACCTATTTGCATGGCTATAGTACGACCTCACTTAGAAGGTAGCGTGCAGGCTTGGTCACCCTTCTACAAAAAAGACGCCGCCTGCCTCGAGAAAGTCCAACGTCTCGCCACGCGAATGGTTGAAGGGCAGAGGAGTAAGACTTACGAGCAGAGACTCTGTGACCTGGACCTTTTCTCGTTGGAAAGGAGGAGACGCCGAGGGGATCTCATAGAAACGTTCAAGGTAATGAAAGGCTTTTCTGGCTTTAGACCAAATGGTCTATTCCAAGTGGCCGTAAATTCCAGAACAAGGGGACATGAAAAGAAGCTGATAAAAGCCCGATCTAGGTTGATGGCTAGATCGCACTTCTTCAGCAACAGGGTTGTGAAAGGTTGGAACGGTCTGCCTGGTGAAATGGTGAATCTGCGGTCAGTCCAATCCTTCAAAGGTGCCCTAGATCGCAAGTGGTAAGAGATCTTTCCTTGTAGTGAGCCTTGAGTATATCAACTAGGTGGATGACGGGTAGCACTGTGGTCCTTCTGGAGTATGTTTTAACAGAATTTTCCCCCCATTGCATACTGTCTCAGTGAACGCTCACGATGCATAATGTCTCTCGCAGTTGATGTGCGATGAGGTTTTCCGTTTCCCTCTCATTTTTAGTGGGGATTCGACGAAATACACTCGGCAGTGGTGGGTGCATAACTGGTGTGCATACCATCGAAGGAATTCTGTAGGCTCGATTGGCCGTGGCCATTACCTATTCTGTGCAAACTGAACTGAACTGAACTGAACTGACTTGATCTGATTTGAAAAAAGCCGGACTGCGCTACACCGCTTGGAGAGTCTTGCGTAGTGGTCTGCCTGTTGGCAGCCAAGTTGGTGAGTTCCTGATGAGACACCCGCTTAACTTTGGGCTCATGAATATTAGTGTTTTTGTGTTTTGAAGATCAAACGCGTGCATTCTGCGATGGAAGATCACTGGTCACTGCACACCACAGTTGTTTCATTCGTACACAAGCCCTTGTCGCAAAACCGCTCCGGAACCGATCGGTTTTCGAACGGCTTCTGCTATTAGACCGATTGGTTTTCGGTCAGTTTTTTAGTAGCCGTTTTGCAGGGATAAATGGTGAATTGATACGAAGGAAATGGACGACAGGAGTAATGTGCAGTGCTTAGTTTGCGTTTCACTTAAATATGTGGGTTTCATTCATCGAAATGCCCTGAAATATATCGGTGTAGATCGCTCTATTTCATCCCCCTATAATGGAATAAATAAGGATAATTAATTGGAAATTCATAAGATGGCGCGGCTTTATATCCGGCTTTCTTAAGGGACTGGTGTACGTCGCCGCGGTTCGTAGTGCTTTACTCTACGGTTGCGAGACCTGGCCACTTCGTGTTGAGAATGCTCCGCGACTTTCCGTATTCGACAACCGATGTTCCTGAAGCATTACTCGTGTCTGGTGGGATAATGAAGGGAGTATGGACGAGGTGCACCGTCGAGTGTTAGGCATGTAAGGTTGATTTGACTTTACTTCGCGGTTTCCTTAGTAAACGCGTGCTTCGGTCCTTTGTACTGCGTGGACCACCTACACGTTACTATAATGTGCGGCACTGCACAAATATGTTAACCAGAACAGTATTCTCCACGACCCGTGAGAACGAGAAGGCGATTGGGAGAGATAGTGGTTAGCGTGTATTTGGGAGCGTGCGTGAGAGCGTGCGCAAGAGCAACGGTCAAATGGCAACCGAGCTTGGCAGTCAGCGTTCAGTTAAACAATAAACGTGGTAAAAGTATGAACGAAGATGGCAACCGCTACAGGGGCCTCCTCCTAGAAGTCCGACGGAGTTGGGCTTCGATCGTGTTGGTAAGCCGGAATTATTGGTTGTCCAGGAACTCCTCATAACTTGTCCGTTATATTGTTGGTGACGTCGAACGACTGCTGATGAGTTTACCGGTTCATGCACTCTCGAGGTCCGATGTGCGTAGGTCCAACTGTGTTCTGGCGCCCACGGGTCTCATACGAATGCGAGCCGGAAAATGCCTCGTCAGGTCCATCCAAAAAGGCGTCCAGTTGCCGTTACCAATGCCAGGCTGACCAATCGTCCCGTTGTCCAGTGAGCGGTAGGCTCCCTGAACGTGCACGGGAGTCAGCGAGGTGCGGATGAAGCCAATGTGACTGTGTAGATCCGTCTGAGAGAGGGCAAGGTAAACTGGAACAAAACAGCGCCTGAGGGCGCCCACGGATGTTGGACCGTAATAACCACACACGAACGATGTTCGGTGTTGTTGTAGTCGCTAGGAAACCAGAAGCAAATGAAATCCTAAATACCGATTGTAATTTCTCGGGCCTGTTGGTGAACTTCCCAACTTATTGCTAAAAGTCGGTTGTAAAAATTGTCACAAAATCGGCGAAGCGGACGGGATTTCGTAGTTGGCGACCGCGACGGCTACTTCGCGTTGCGGGTACGGTTGTAGAATCTGATGGACTAGCTGCCGAGTCCTCACTAGGCGAAATTGGGGGTGGTTCGAGTGGTAAGTCGCTCGATGCGGGTGACTGAGCGACTTGAGTAGGTGTAAATTGGCCGAGCGGCTTGCACTCCAGGAGGGGAAGGCTTGAGACGGTCGACAGGTACGGTGTCGTGTCGTCCGCTGATGTCTATGACAAATGTTTTTGCCCTACGTTTCATCACCCGAAACGGGCCAGTGTATGGCGCTTGTAGTGGTGATCTAACGCCATCGACGCGAAGGAATACGTGAGTAGCGGTTTCTA
Source organism: Fasciola hepatica (assembly GCA_948099385.1). Classification (NCBI taxonomy): domain Eukaryota; kingdom Metazoa; phylum Platyhelminthes; class Trematoda; order Plagiorchiida; family Fasciolidae; genus Fasciola; species Fasciola hepatica. The sequence continues at coordinate 1,496,920 of CANUEZ040000055.1, read as the reverse complement.
ACGCAGTTGGGACATAACTTGTAGACTGTTGTTCGCACGGCGGACTGGCCTTGAGCACTCGCATGTGCTGCGTAAAGCGCTGAGCATAGTCACCGTAGTCGAAAGTCACGGTTGGTGAGGGGGCTACCAACTCCCCAGGCAGACGAAGTGTACAGCCATATACTGGTACGGCCGGTGTTGTGTGTAATTCCTCCTTAACGGTACTACGCAGGTTTAAGAGTGCTAATGGTAGTGTTTCACTCCAAAGGGGGTTACCGTTTGCCCGAAGGGCGGCTTTTAATTGCCGGTGGGAACGCTCAACCATACCATTGGCCTGAGGGTGGTAAGCTGTCGTCTTAACGTGTTGGCAACCGAGCGTAACTAGCCGAAAGCGCCGTCAAAGTGTGGACCGCGATCGGTGGTCACTATTGCCGGGCAACCGAAATGACTAACCCAACCGGTTAGAAAAGCTTTCGCGGCCTCTTCCGATGTGGGACGAGGGATAGGAATGGCCTGCGACAGCGAGTAAAACGATACACGCATGTGAGTATGTAAACGTACCCAAGCGAAGGTGGGAGTGGTCCTACGAGGTCGACGTGCACATAATGAAAACGTTTTTCAGGTTCTGGGAACCTGGCTAACGCCGCCTTAGTGTGCCTATGGGTCTTAACACGTTGACACTGCAGGCAAGCACGAGCCCATTGACGGACATCTCGTTTGACATTGTGCCAAACAAAACGCTCAGTTATCAGTTTCACCGAGGCAGTCACACTCGGATGAGCCAGATTATGGAGTGTCAGGAAAGTAGGATAACGGTGGGCAGCAGGAACTACCGGCCTAGGGCGACCTTGCGACACATCGCACACGATGGTATTCTGGGAAGCTGGGATAGGTACTATGGTTAAGCTCAAAGGACCGTTTTGTCGAAGTTGTTCGATGTCAGGGTCCATAGTTTGAGCCTGTGCCATTGCGTCCAAGTTGATGTTAGGCGTCTGTGACAGACTTAGTTGATGTACGCGTGATAAGGCGTCGGCGACGGGATTAAATACCCCAGAGACGTGTCGTATGTCCACAGTAAACTGTGAGACAAAGTCTAAGTGGCGAATCTCGCGTGGTGAGTATCGATCCGAAGCTGACTTCAGTGCGTAAACCAAAGGCTTGTGGTCTGTAAACACCGTGAACGAACGGCCTTCGAGTGCGTGTCGAAAATGACGAATTCCCAAGTAGATGGCTAATAACTCCCTACCAAGTGCGCTATACCTAGATTCGGCGGGTTGTAGGCGCTTGGAGAAGAATGCTAAAAGTTGCCAAGAGTCGTCTACGAACTGTTGCAGTACTGCTCCAATCGCTGTGTCCGAGGCATCCGTCACTACCGAAATAGGAGCCAAAGGGTCGGGGTGGGTAAGGATTGCTGTGTTGGCGACAGCATCTTTGACCAAGGCAAATGCGGCTTGTGCCGTGTCGGGAAACACGAACTTCCGCTTACCTCCGCGCAACAGGTCGGTGAGGGGTTGCATCATTTCCGCACAGTGAGGAAGAAATCGGCGGTAGAAATTCACCAGGTCGGCAAACTGACGCAACTGGCGAAAAGATTGGGGTTCAGGGTAGTCGCGAATAGCGGAAACTTTATCTGACAGAGGGCGGATACCCGAGGATGAAATAGAATGTCCTATGGTGATATCCGCCCGGCCTAATTCGCATTTCGCGATATTGATCGTAACGCCGTGCTGGCTAAGGCGTTCGAAAAGTGCTCGTAAGTGTGTAGCTTGCTCTTGCTCTGAAAAACTCGCCTCCAAAGTATCATCCAGGTACTTACTTTTTTACTTTTACGCGACTATCTCCTGCGAGAGGATAAGTCGGCTCCATGGATATCACGAACCATTGCTGACCACGCGCGGCGGTCGGAGGCGAGCTACGTACAGATCTTGATCCAGTCCTTTTTCCATCGCCGGGCTCCATAGACTGACCGAAGGCCTAGAAGCTCTACGTCTTTCTCGATTGCACTGGTCCACGTTTTGAGCTGCCCACCAAGGCGACAACGCCAACCAGGGCAGGGAGTGGGGCAGAGTGTTTGCTTGGTTAACTCCGACTCGGGTCGCCGACGTGTATGGCCGAACCACTGAAGTCGTCGACGTTGGAGGAGGACGGGGAGAGCATCGATACTACTACTGGACGGACTCTGCTATAGTTTTGCACCACATAAACAACACTAAAACGAGATTCAGCACGTACGTTGCCAACCGTTTGGCTGAAATCCATCAGTGGTCGGAACCCTGGCAGTGGCGTCATGTCAGATCAGAAGCTAACCCTGCACACTTGGCATCAAGCGGCACAACATCACCAAGTGATATCAGCTGCTGGTTCGAAGGTCCCAGATTCTTAATGAACGATAAAACTTCCTGGCCGACCAGTCCTACGGTAGCTGCAGCACCACCAAACGTTGAGTTGAAGCAGCCTTCGAGTACGGTTCTCACTGTGTTGCAGGATACATGGACGGAAGCACGTCTAGATAGTTACTCCAGTTGGTTTCACTTGCTGAGTTCTGTAGCGTAGTTAACCCGTTTTAAAATGTACATTGCAGTCATGAGAGGCGGGCGCACGGATCTAGGATGGACAACTGGGCCCTTGAAGTTAAACGACATTGCTAAAGCGGAGGAAAGTGTTATTTTGATTGTACAAGCTAAGGTCTATGGCGAAGAGCTAAAATGGCTACGAGACAGGGGCAATAACCTTTGCACTAACAAATCTTCGATGAACGGGCCCCTATTAAAACTCGATCCAATTTTATCAAATGGAATTATTTGTGTTGGAGGACGACTGAACTACTCCAGTCAGCTCCAGGGTGTGAAACATCCGGTGATACTACCCAAGACTTACCCGATTACAGACTCGATAATCCGATGGTATCACGCAATGAAAGGACACGCAGGACCTTCTCAGTTGCTCGTGGAACTTTGCAAAATAATTTGGAATATACGGGGGGGAGCTGCCGTCAAGCGAGTACTTGGAGAATGTTGGGAATGTCGGAAGCATTTGGCGGCCTCAGGCAAAACAGGTGGTGGCTCCTCTACCAGCCATTAGAGTCCAACAAGGTTGGTTTCCGTTCATGTACGTCGGAGTAGATTACTTTGGCCCATTTGCGGTTAAACATGGGCGCATCATGGAGAGACGATATGGATGCATCTTCACCTGCCTCCAGATGCATGCGGTACTTATTGAAGTTTCTTATTCCCTGAGCACGGATTCATTCATTATGACATTACTGCCTTTCATGTCGAGGAGAGGGGCACCGTCCGAGATTTTTAGTGTTAACGGTACAAACTTCGTAGGGCTCAAAGGGAGTTGAAGAACCTAATGGGTAACTGGTTTATTGATTAGACTGCTGATAGATTGTTCAACGGGGCGTGCAGTGGAACTTCAATCCCCACAGGCTAGTCACCGTGGTGGCATATGGGATATCGTGGTGCCCTCGGTGAGAAGAGTACTTCTTTCAGTTGGTGACGAGCAGCCGATGACTGAAGAAATATTGTTAGCATTCCTTACGGAAAGTGAGCCGATAGTTAACGGACGACCTCTAGTGCCTTTTACCTCGGACTGTCGTGATCTGCCAGTGCTCACGCCCAATGACCTACTTGTCCCGAGGGCGAACCTACGATATATTCCGATGGATTCGACGCGCTATGGAATGGTTCGTCAGTGGAGGCAGGCAAACTATCTATTATCTGTGCTTTGGAAGGGATGGATCAGGGAATATCTTCCACTATTACAACAGCAGCAGAAGTGTATTACTCGAGAAAGAAACTTTAGATCGGGTGATGTAGTGCTACTAGTTTCGGAGGCTTTGCCGCTTGGCCGGTGGCTGATGGGAGTCATGGAAAGCATCTCAGTTTCGGACGATGGCTTGGTACCAACGGCAACAATACGAACTAATGAAGGATTAGTGCTCCGTGACATTAGAAAGATTCGTCTTATTGAAGGCGAACCGAACGCTGGTGGTGCAAGTTCAGAGGACAACTCTCCCCAAGTGGGAGGCGGGTTTTCGGATCTACCGAACCGGGAGGGACCACTGAGAGTTGATCCACTTGTCCGACTCAGAGCTGCTATTGACGGTGATAAGTTTTAGGTATTGGGGAACCGTAGGGCGAGCCGATGCATGAGGGCGACCGTACCTAGCGGTGCACGGGAAAAATCCGGGTCGGATTTTGGGGCCGGTGTAAAGGAGTTCAGGAAACCCCGTTCCATGCATGAGCATCCATGTTACAAACGACATTTATCATTCGAATGAACTATCTTCGCTGGAATTCCGATTGTTTGTTTTATTTCTCTAAATCTTTGCCACAAACCGGACTCCTACCATTGCCTCGAGCGAGAGTCGCTCAGCTTGAACTTCGTTGTGATTGTATTTGGTAATCTCATCTTCTGTATCTAACCTTTTGCTGTAACCCAGCTGCAGTTGTTGATTTGTTGTCCAATTTGGAGCGAAAGAGCCCAGAAGGAACACTATTGAGGTTTGATTATTGTAAGACTAATTAGTTGTTGTATATAGTACCGTAGCTATTCGAAATCGACTTTTTTTTGAATTGTGTCAAAATTTGTCGCTACGCGTCGCTTGAACGTTCCGGTGGCTGGACTTTACATATGTTTCTGGGACTATTTTAAGCCTACCGTTCATGCGGCTGGTAACATAAAGCATATTCAGGGAAGATTCCAGTGGTGTTGGCCTCGGTCATAAGGGTAAAATATATAGGCAACTTATGCCGGTAGGTCCGTGCTAAGGTAGAGGCAAAGACAGTGCATGGTCAGGCACAACCTAGAGATTATCAGTTATTCAGAATATCCGGCTCAAAGTGTAATGGCAACGTTTGGAAACAGACGTGAACATATGCTTTATGCAGGGATGCAAATGTTATCAGCACGACAGATGGAAAGGATTTGGATCGGCAGAGAAATAAGACAGGGAAACCGGGGCCAACCTCTCGTTCTACAGAATGATTGTTAAAATTGGCAATTCTGTGGGTGGGACTAGTCAAAAGTCTGACAAATATCATGAAACTACTGGATTTTGAGCAGACACAAGAAGGCATATATATATATAAATATATATATATGTAGGTGGAAATATCGGGCGGGTCACGAGATGATGTTCGGATGTAAAAGATTGTGATTCATTGTGGTCCTATAATCAAGGCAGTCCTCATGGGTTTGGTCTATATTTATGCTGTTGCGGGTCGTGCCGATTACAGAAGATGCGTCAAGAAGTCTGCTCAGTGCACTTTTAAATAGTTTTGACGTGCGACACGGTCGCAGCGAGTCGGGAAGCTTATTCCGGAGGCTGCGGTGGATAACCAGGAAATATCTAGATCTGACTGACAGCCTAGATTGGGGGTTGCAATGGCGAACTGTCCGTGACGGAGGAAATGAGGGGTATCACCAAAGAAACCAAGTGGGTTATCAGATGAGTGTACTTTTGAGTGGGGAGGGTTGAGAAGAAATGAAAGACTGAGCTTGGTATGACGTAACCATAAGGATTCAGGCCGATGTAGTTGGCACTTAGCTGTTGTGGTTAAGGTTGGAAGAGGGGCCAGGTAACATTTAGTGAAGGAAATTCGTACTTTCCCCATATTGACCCGGTCAAACTTTTGCTTCAAGGTAAAGATCAGGGGGAAGTATTTCAACAGCGACCTAGAATGAGTCTTGAATATCAGGAGCTTGTCTCCTGAGTAAGGTGTGTCCTGACGAAAGGTGCAATCTTCCCCCTTTCCCCACCATGTTTTTTGTGGAGCTTGAAAGAACAGAACTGATACAGGTCCAGGTCTCTTACGATGTGGGCAGTGGGAATCAGCAGACCGTTTTTTTGAGAGAGCCAGGCGGAAAGCGGCATTTGTCGGAGAGCTTTGAGCTACCGAAAACTTCACCAGCCATTGAGTACACCATTCATCAATGGACTTCAAATCCGACAGAATATTGCTAAGAGTTCAGTGCAGGGTGTAGGACGCCTTTGAGCAATATGTAGCCAAATTCCAAAAGGATCCCGAAATAAGAACGCGATTATCCATGAAATTCTACGATACTAGATTATCAAATGAACAATGACATAAAACAGATACGAATCTCAATAGTGCGATCACAGGAACTCAGCAAACGATAACCGAATTGCGGCCTGCGAGAAAGGATTACGTGGGCCACGCAGGTCCAAAATAGGACATGACAGAGTGGCGCTTTGGACGCGAACGAACAAACATAGGGTTATGAAAAAACAGTGCATAAAAACACGCACATAGTGTATATGAGCTGATGACGTCAAGGAAACATGGAACCACAGTGTTTCTAGGGTGATTTTCCACAACCAGTCGTTACACACGGCGTTCGCCCGTTTCCATTCCTTTCCCCCAGATGCTATAAATACTGAATTGTATTAGATACCTGGAAGCCGCGGCACGGTGGGAGCTCCTCAAACCCGCGGCCCAAGAAACTTGACGTTTATTGGCCTAAGCCTTAAGTCATCTGGACGTTATGCGTCACACCAGCGGTACGGTAGCCTCCCGTGGCAAGTCTATCCGTTCTTGAAATTTTTAGAACACGCAACTCGCCCATCCCATTCATCTGTATTGATTTGATCCTGAATAACGTCATCTTCCCCCACCATTGATATAACCACGTCCTCAAACGGGGCTACTTTCCCGACGACGTAAGGTAATTCCCCCTCTGTGGCCAATGTCTCAATCCTCGATCCGGACGAGTAGGTCCTCCATAATGCGCTGCCATCAGATGCACCAAAATGTGCAGTAAGAAGTCAGGCTGCAGGAATAGTTGAGCTGGAGGCTACTGTCCGCACCCATACGGGTGAGTTAACCAGCCTGAAGAGCTTAGTTATCAAATCTCTCCCAGTATTCCAGGAAGCCGATCAGGTGTGTAGGGTAACAGAGCGGCAAATTCCTGATGTTGCCAAGGTTTTGCAAGTCACCGAGAAAAACTCCGAGCGAGTCAACCTCTAGGGTCACTTTCTCAACTCGGATCACCCTCACGAAACCTACGCCCGGGGGTTAATCACCTTGAGCTCCCTCTCATTTAAAAGTCGGTCCACTTGGCTGGTAACCAAACGCACCTACCGCTTACACAGCACTTTAATTGAAGTTGGCACCACAGACGCAGCCAAACGACTAGTTTCATCAGCCGCAAAGCTCGAGGGGGAAATAAAAGGGTTCGTGGAGTATCTATTGACAAGCCGCTTCACATAAGGCTCCTCAGTGAGAAGGTTGACAGAAACCCCACCAAAACCGATCCTAACTCAGAACTCTACCCGTCGTCCAGGTAACTCGCCTTGAGAGTCGAGCTCTATGTCTGTAACGGCCGGTCGTGAAAAATCCCCCTAAAACCGTTGCAGTTCCATGTTTTTCCCTAACTTCACTCACTTGCTTACACTATTGACGTGTCTTTACGCACTGTTTGTTTTTATGCACCAAGTGTTGTTTGTTCGCGCTGAGAGTGCTACTTTGTCGTATCCTTGTTCTGGGCCTGCTTGACGCACGTGCTCCTTGCTCGCACGCCGCGATTCGGTTTCTCGTTTGTCGGGTCCTTGTGATCTCATAATTGAGGTCTGTATCTGTTTTGTGTTATTGTTCATTCAATAATCTAGTATCGTAGAATATCACGGATAATCGCCTTTTGATTTCGGGATCCGCCGTGAATTTGGCCACGCATTGCTCAGACGTGTGTTACAATGTCCACCATCAGTGACTCCCCTACTCACTCCACCTCTCGTCGCGGAAAGTACTCCCAGTGGGAGACCTAGTGCTACTAAGCACCTGTCGCCTACCTAAGTGTCCCAGAACCCAACATTACTGACAAGACCGTGTTAACGGACGAGGCTCGCCCGCCCTCAAGCCCAGACACAAACCTGCAACCCATTTCTGCTGAACACTGCAGCGAGGAGGTTGAAGCACCAGAAAAGGTCTTCGGTGTGGTCATGCAAAACAGGGTCACGAAAAAGAAGACACAGAGTAGAGAATCAAGCAGTACTCAAAGAGGTGTTCCACTAAAAGCAGCTCATCCTTTTTGGAGACTGAAGGTCGTAGACCGTCGGCCTGGTATGATACTTCCCAGGTTACTAGACTTCAAAACTCACCAGTCGCCCAAACATTTTGTTTACCCTCTAGCCCCCAATATCCTCGGCTCTCGGTTCTTCCAATATCTTTTTTCCATCCCAAAACCTCCCTCTTTCCCACCCCTCAAAACCAAAATCAGTTGTATCTGGAGATTCTGCAACAATTCAGCATGTGCTCAAGTGTTTTTACAGCAATTGCCTACACTACGCTAAGCCTATCCCTCCTCTCGCCACAATAACAACTTCTACTTTTTCATGTGCTTATTGTTTGTGGATTGCGTTTACACTCTCTAAGACGGATATCCTACTGATTAGTGCAGCCCAACGCCCTCCCGCATGCAATTCAACCGATAGCCCAGGTCTCATGGACCTATTAGGCTCCCTAAAACACTACACAGACTCCACCCATCTGTTAGTTACTGGTTGCTTCAACTCGCCCAGCCTAGATTGGCAAAGAGCCGGTTCCCCTGACGTCACGTCTAGTAAGCCCCTCCTATGAATCGCACTTGAGAACTCAGGGGTACAGGCCGCGAAAAATCCGATCAGATATTGTACAGAACAAGCCCCGTCTCCACTAGACCTGGTCATCACCAGTGAATGTTTCCAAATAGATGTGCACTACTTGCCACTCGGCAAAAATGACCACATTCTCATTATATTGTAAAGTGGCTTCCCCCTCCCTCGGAAATTAAAATTTTGGGATCCTTCATAAGGACTAATTTTGACCAAATCAGTGCGATTATTCGCCCCCAGCCAAATTTGGCTGGCCTAGGTAACTCTGTTGATGAGATGGCATAGAATCTCAGAGAGTTGTTCTCCTTGGCTGATAGACTATTTGTCCCCGGAATTCGTCTTCCATAGACCGGTTATTGGCCCTTCCCTCGCCACATTAGGCGCATTCTAGACGGAAGCGCACGCCTCTTTGCTAGATATAAAGCCGAAGGTCTTTTCCGCGATGCACAAGACTTTAGGATTATCCATACCAAAAGCGAAGATATGACTGGGTCCTATTAAAAGGTAGTCTAACGATGTGTACTTCCGCAAGCACGGGCCAGTAAGGCGTTTTTTTTCGATACACGCCCAGTCTAAGGGACACAGTTCTTATGCCACTCGCTGTCAAAGATCATGCCGGACTTCCAATCACTTCCCCCATCCAAGTAGCCGAAGCCTACAGCTCCCACTCTTGTTCACCTTTTAGCCCCATACCAATATCATCCCACCCCGCCACACATCCGATATCTTTGGTCAATACTCCTAGCCGTATAACTATTCCCATTAATGCAGCTGCACAAGGTTTCTGTCGGCCCAACCAATATTGCCCCATGCATCCTGGCTCAGTCCATGCCCGCATCCGCGAGGAAACGACGGACACATTAGCTGTTCCTTATGCATCGCTTCTCCAGCGACGTGTTTGCGATGGAGTTTTCCCCAGCACATGGAATAAACAGTCACCACACCCATCTATAAGAAGGGTAGTGGACGCCCTGCTTCCAGCTACAGACCACAAGTGTAACTAGAATCGCCAGGAAAATTTTCCAGCGAATTCCTTAGAGTGCGGTTATTTCCCATCTGTATAGAAAGAGAATCCTCTTCCCGTCCAAAAATGGGTTTCTTCCTGCTTCACCAATGTGCTTACTGTAATGGATAGTCTGACGAAAGCCTACGGCGATGGTCAGTTCTCACACGCCGTATTCACCGATTCTGATAAGGCCTTCGACAAGGTCCCCCATGACCCTCTTCTTTATGAACTGCAAACATGCGAGATAATAGGCTCCAGGTTGGACATCTCGCGCAGCTTCCTTACCAACGACGCCCTTGTGATTAAGGTGGGGAAAGTTTTGTCTCATTCCTCCCCGGTAACACCTGGGGTCCACCAAGGGTCGGTCTTAGGTCCTCTTCTTTTCTTGATCTACGTGAACGATCTTTCGACAGCCATTCACGTGAACATTGCCATGTATGCAGACGATGTAACTCTCTGGGATGCAAGTGTTGACAACCTGAATGTCGCAGTCAGTGAAATACCGCTTGGCTGAGGATTGGAATCTCCCAGTTATTGACGAAAACACTGAGAGCATATCTCCTGGCAGCGAGGCTGGTCACACCTTTACCATTAACGGAGCGATCACACAGCCTAGGGTGGCCCAACACAAAGTGCTCTGTTTCTGGTTAGGCTGTAACCAACCCTTCTCCTATCATCACCAACTTGAGAGAAAGTCTGCCTTTCGAGCCGTAAATATGCTTCGGGGGGTTCTTCTCACACCTCCCCAGAGATGATTGTACCATAATTTTCGGCACGTATATCAGATTTCTGCTGGAGTACGGTAGTCAGATAGTGCACTCTGGCATTTTCCGAGATCGTGAGATCCCAGGAAGGGCTTAGAGGGCACCCATCAAAACAATATAGGATCTGTCCCACCTACCTTACCCCGTCCGCCTCTCACTTCTCACCCTCAATCCCGTGACTTAGGGCGAGTAAGAAGTGATTCATTTTTGATGTTTCACTTTCTTGAATCAAGTCATAGAGATTGCTTCTTCTCAGGCTGTCCAGCCTTTTTTCTCCGTGGTCACAGTAGAAGGGTTTTTAAATCGAGATCAGGCAATTTTCTACGAATTGCCTTTTTGAGGCATAGGGTTATTACCCTGAGGAAAGCTCTTCCGAAAGAAGTTGTTCTCTAGCAGGACAAAGCTATCTTCAAGAAAAGTTTAGACCTATACATTGATCTCTCCCAGCAATTCCTTGTCCAAAAAAGTGAAAAAGATGTCTTTTGTTGCATTTACTTTCCGCCGAATGTTCGTGAAGGTCGTACCCCTATTCCGCCCAAGGCCCTGTCCACAGTGAGACACTGCATGATGTTATATATATTTTAGTTCATTTGCCAAACCCGCTCCGCCCCCGCTTCCCTTCGCCCTCATTTCAGCTCAGTGATTCTGATAGAAGATCAACGATTCCCCCGAGAAACGGGACAATTGGGCTCAAGGCCCCGAACCCGTGTAGTATTTGAAGACTTCGAGACTTCCGGCAGTAAGCTAGCCTGGAACCGCTATACAAAGCTTAGAAACCAGACTGTGGGCCTTTTGAGAACTTCCAAGCGGGATTTTGAGCTCAAATTGGCCCAGTCTGTAAGACAACAGCCGAAGAAGTTCTACAGCTATGTACAGTCTAAAGGCTCAACAATAAACGCCGTAGGTCCACTATCCACTAGAGACCATGGTATTGTCACTGATGACCAGGGCAAAGCAGACGCCCTGGGGGAATACTTTGGTAGTGTACATAGGATAGATAGTGGGGTACGAGTAGATCTGGCTCTGGTGCATCCTGCTCCCCAGTTAAACGAGCTAGATCCCTCAGAGGAAGGCTTGCGTAAGTACCTACAGGAATTAAACAGCCACAAGTCAGCGGGCCCAGACGGCATCCACCCAGCTATCATCAGGCCGTCGGCGGATGTCATAGCTCCAGCGGTATGCAGGCTGTACGGGTCCGCATTGGATCAGAGTAAGCTGCCTCAGGACTGGAAAGTCGCGGCAGTCGTGGCAATACATAAGAGTGGGCCTAAGTCGGCTGTGCAGAACTACAGGCCGGTAAGCCTAACTAGTATTCTATGTAAAGTCCTGGAGAAGATCATCCGTGCCCATATCTGCCAGCACTTACTGCAGCACTCCATGTTAAGTCCGGCGCAGCATGGATTCCTGAAAAATAGATCTTGCCTGACCAATCTTCTGTGCTTCTTAGATGAAGTAACTCGACGACGAGGTATGCTACCTCGACTTTAGCAAGGCGTTCGACTCCGTTGATCATCGTCTTTTGCTATGCAAGATGGAGACTTTCGGTATAGGTGGGCCAGTATACAGGTGGCTGGAGGACTTCCTCTCCCGCATGACGTTTTACGTCAAAGTGGGGGGCAGGTGCTCCTGTTTGGTGAATGTCACCAGTGGGGTACCTCAGGGATCCGTCCTAGGCCCGGTCCTATTCTTGTTATTTATTAACGACCTAGCATCCACTCTTCAATCGCCCAGCTTTATTTTTGCGGATGGTATGAAGACTGTTGGATCTAAGGGTAGGGCGGACTTGGGCAGGGAAATAGGTACCGTCCTGAACTGGGCATACAAATGGGACCTACCTCTGAATGCTCAAAAAAGCCATTTGTTGTCAAGGGCATCAGAGAGCCTAACTGTCGCTCATGATCAAGGGCTGTTCACCGTAGAGGCAGCCAGTAGGGTTAAAGACCTGTGGGTCATCATGAACAGTGACTTCAAGTGGTCGGAGCAGCGTAACGCTGCTGCAGATAATGCTCGTGGGGAGCTCTTTAGACTGTGATCAGCTTTGCCTTGCTGGAAGCCGGAGGTATTCGTACCTATTTGCATGGCTATAGTACGACCTCACTTAGAAGGTAGCGTGCAGGCTTGGTCACCCTTCTACAAAAAAGACGCCGCCTGCCTCGAGAAAGTCCAACGTCTCGCCACGCGAATGGTTGAAGGGCAGAGGAGTAAGACTTACGAGCAGAGACTCTGTGACCTGGACCTTTTCTCGTTGGAAAGGAGGAGACGCCGAGGGGATCTCATAGAAACGTTCAAGGTAATGAAAGGCTTTTCTGGCTTTAGACCAAATGGTCTATTCCAAGTGGCCGTAAATTCCAGAACAAGGGGACATGAAAAGAAGCTGATAAAAGCCCGATCTAGGTTGATGGCTAGATCGCACTTCTTCAGCAACAGGGTTGTGAAAGGTTGGAACGGTCTGCCTGGTGAAATGGTGAATCTGCGGTCAGTCCAATCCTTCAAAGGTGCCCTAGATCGCAAGTGGTAAGAGATCTTTCCTTGTAGTGAGCCTTGAGTATATCAACTAGGTGGATGACGGGTAGCACTGTGGTCCTTCTGGAGTATGTTTTAACAGACTTTTCCCCCCATTGCATACTGTCTCAGTGAACGCTCACGATGCATAATGTCTCTCGCAGTTGATGTGCGATGAGGTTTTCCGTTTCCCTCTCATTTTTAGTGGGGATTCGACGAAATACACTCGGCAGTGGTGGGTGCATAACTGGTGTGCATACCATCGAAGGAATTCTGTAGGCTCGATTGGCCGTGGCCATTACCTATTCTGTGCAAACTGAACTGAACTGAACTGAACTGACTTGATCTGATTTGAAAAAAGCCGGACTGCGCTACACCGCTTGGAGAGTCTTGCGTAGTGGTCTGCCTGTTGGCAGCCAAGTTGGTGAGTTCCTGATGAGACACCCGCTTAACTTTGGGCTCATGAATATTAGTGTTTTTGTGTTTTGAAGATCAAACGCGTGCATTCTGCGATGGAAGATCACTGGTCACTGCACACCACAGTTGTTTCATTCGTACACAAGCCCTTGTCGCAAAACCGCTCCGGAACCGATCGGTTTTCGAACGGCTTCTGCTATTAGACCGATTGGTTTTCGGTCAGTTTTTTAGTAGCCGTTTTGCAGGGATAAATGGTGAATTGATACGAAGGAAATGGACGACAGGAGTAATGTGCAGTGCTTAGTTTGCGTTTCACTTAAATATGTGGGTTTCATTCATCGAAATGCCCTGAAATATATCGGTGTAGATCGCTCTATTTCATCCCCCTATAATGGAATAAATAAGGATAATTAATTGGAAATTCATAAGATGGCGCGGCTTTATATCCGGCTTTCTTAAGGGACTGGTGTACGTCGCCGCGGTTCGTAGTGCTTTACTCTACGGTTGCGAGACCTGGCCACTTCGTGTTGAGAATGCTCCGCGACTTTCCGTATTCGACAACCGATGTTCCTGAAGCATTACTCGTGTCTGGTGGGATAATGAAGGGAGTATGGACGAGGTGCACCGTCGAGTGTTAGGCATGTAAGGTTGATTTGACTTTACTTCGCGGTTTCCTTAGTAAACGCGTGCTTCGGTCCTTTGTACTGCGTGGACCACCTACACGTTACTATAATGTGCGGCACTGCACAAATATGTTAACCAGAACAGTATTCTCCACGACCCGTGAGAACGAGAAGGCGATTGGGAGAGATAGTGGTTAGCGTGTATTTGGGAGCGTGCGTGAGAGCGTGCGCAAGAGCAACGGTCAAATGGCAACCGAGCTTGGCAGTCAGCGTTCAGTTAAACAATAAACGTGGTAAAAGTATGAACGAAGATGGCCACCGCTACAGGGGCCTCCTCCTAGAAGTCCGACGGAGTTGGGCTTCGATCGTGTTGGTAAGCCGGAATTATTGGTTGTCCAGGAACTCCTCATAACTTGTCCGTTATATTGTTGGTGACGTCGAACGACTGCTGATGAGTTTACCGGTTCATGCACTCTCGAGGTCCGATGTGCGTAGGTCCAACTGTGTTCTGGCGCCCACGGGTCTCATACGAATGCGAGCCGGAAAATGCCTCGTCAGGTCCATCCAAAAAGGCGTCCAGTTGCCGTTACCAATGCCAGGCTGACCAATCGTCCCGTTGTCCAGTGAGCGGTAGGCTCCCTGAACGTGCACGGGAGTCAGCGAGGTGCGGATGAAGCCAATGTGACTGTGTAGATCCGTCTGAGAGAGGGCAAGGTAAACTGGAACAAAACAGCGCCTGAGGGCGCCCACGGATGTTGGACCGTAATAACCACACACGAACGATGTTCGGTGTTGTTGTAGTCGCTAGGAAACCAGAAGCAAATGAAATCCTAAATACCGATTGTAATTTCTCGGGCCTGTTGGTGAACTTCCCAACTTATTGCTAAAAGTCGGTTGTAAAAATTGTCACAAAATCGGCGAAGCGGACGGGATTTCGTAGTTGGCGACCGCGACGGCTACTTCGCGTTGCGGGTACGGTTGTAGAATCTGATGGACTAGCTGCCGAGTCCTCACTAGGCGAAATTGGGGGTGGTTCGAGTGGTAAGTCGCTCGATGCGGGTGACTGAGCGACTTGAGTAGGTGTAAATTGGCCGAGCGGCTTGCACTCCAGGAGGGGAAGGCTTGAGACGGTCGACAGGTACGGTGTCGTGTCGTCCGCTGATGTCTATGACAAATGTTTTTGCCCTACGTTTCATCACCCGAAACGGGCCAGTGTATGGCGCTTGTAGTGGTGATCTAACGCCATCGACGCGAAGGAATACGTGAGTAGCGGTTTCTAACGCAGTTGGGACATAACTTGTAGACTGTTGTTCGCACGGCGGACTGGCCTTGAGCACTCGCATGTGCTGCGTAAAGCGCTGAGCATAGTCACCGTAGTCGAAAGTCACGGTTGGTGAGGGGGCTACCAACTCCCCAGGCAGACGAAGTGTACAGCCATATACTGGTACGGCCGGTGTTGTGTGTAATTCCTCCTTAACGGTACTACGCAGGTTTAAGAGTGCTAATGGTAGTGTTTCACTCCAAAGGGGGTTACCGTTTGCCCGAAGGGCGGCTTTTAATTGCCGGTGGGAACGCTCAACCATACCATTGGCCTGAGGGTGGTAAGCTGTCGTCTTAACGTGTTGGCAACCGAGCGTAACTAGCCGAAAGCGCCGTCAAAGTGTGGACCGCGATCGGTGGTCACTATTGCCGGGCAACCGAAATGACTAACCCAACCGGTTAGAAAAGCTTTCGCGGCCTCTTCCGATGTGGGACGAGGGATAGGAATGGCCTGCGACAGCGAGTAAAACGATACACGCATGTGAGTATGTAAACGTACCCAAGCGAAGGTGGGAGTGGTCCTACGAGGTCGACGTGCACATAATGAAAACGTTTTTCAGGTTCTGGGAACCTGGCTAACGCCGCCTTAGTGTGCCTATGGGTCTTAACACGTTGACACTGCAGGCAAGCACGAGCCCATTGACGGACATCTCGTTTGACATTGTGCCAAACAAAACGCTCAGTTATCAGTTTCACCGAGGCAGTCACACTCGGATGAGCCAGATTATGGAGTGTCAGGAAAGTAGGATAACGGTGGGCAGCAGGAACTACCGGCCTAGGGCGACCTTGCGACACATCGCACACGATGGTATTCTGGGAAGCTGGGATAGGTACTATGGTTAAGCTCAAAGGACCGTTTTGTCGAAGTTGTTCGATGTCAGGGTCCATAGTTTGGGCCTGTGCCATTGCGTCCAAGTTGATGTTAGGCGTCTGTGACAGACTTAGTTGATGTGCGCGTGATAAGGCGTCGGCGACGGGATTAAATACCCCAGAGACGTGTCGTATGTCCACAGTAAACTGTGAGACAAAGTCTAAGTGGCGAATCTCGCGTGGTGAGTATCGATCCGAAGCTGACTTCAGTGCGTAAACCAAAGGCTTGTGGTCTGTAAACACCGTGAACGAACGGCCTTCGAGTGCGTGTCGAAAATGACGAATTCCCAAGTAGATGGCTAATAACTCCCTACCAAGTGTGCTGTACCTTGATTCCGCGGGTTGTAGGCGCTTGGAGAAGAATGCTAAAAGTTGCCAAGAGTCGTCTACGAACTGTTGCAGTACTGCTCCAATCGCTGTGTCCGAGGCATCCGTCACTACCGAAATAGGAGCCAAAGGGTCGGGGTGGGTAAGGATTGCTGTGTTGGCGACAGCATCTTTGACCAAGGCAAATGCGGCTTGTGCCGTGTCGGGAAACACGAACTTCCGCTTACCTCCGCGCAACAGGTCGGTGAGGGGTTGCATCATTTCCGCACAGTGAGGAAGAAATCGGCAGTAGAAATTCACCAGGTCGGCAAACTGACGCAACTGGCGAAAAGATTGGGGTTCAGGGTAGTCGCGAATAGCGGAAACTTTATCTGACAGAGGGCGGATACCCGAGGATGAAATAGAATGTCCTATGGTGATATCCGCCCGGCCTAATTCGCATTTCGCGATATTGATCGTAACGCCGTGCTGGCTAAGGCGTTCGAAAAGTGCTCGTAAGTGTGTAGCTTGCTCTTGCTCTGAAAAACTCGCCTCCAAAGTATCATCCAGGTACTTACTTTTTTACTTTTACGCGACTATCTCCTGCGAGAGGATAAGTCGGCTCCATGGATATCACGAACCATTGCTGACCACGCGCGGCGGTCGGAGGCGAGCTACGTACAGATCTTGATCCAGTCCTTTTTCCATCGCCGGGCTCCATAGACTGACCGAAGGCCTAGAAGCTCTACGTCTTTCTCGATTGCACTGGTCCACGTTTTGAGCTGCCCACCAAGGCGACAACGCCAACCAGGGCAGGGAGTGGGGCAGAGTGTTTGCTTGGTTAACTCCGACTCGGGTCGCCGACGTGTATGGCCGAACCACTGAAGTCGTCGACGTTGGAGGAGGACGGGGAGAGCATCGATATCACAGCATCGTCTCCTTACCTCGTCGTTGGACACCCTGTCGCGCCACTTGACTTTGAGGATTTG
This sequence comes from Fasciola hepatica, assembly GCA_948099385.1. Classification (NCBI taxonomy): domain Eukaryota; kingdom Metazoa; phylum Platyhelminthes; class Trematoda; order Plagiorchiida; family Fasciolidae; genus Fasciola; species Fasciola hepatica. The sequence continues at coordinate 1,479,527 of CANUEZ040000055.1, read as the reverse complement.
CCGCAGGCACCAGTGGTCGAAAACCTCCAGCCTTCTGGTATCCTCAGCTCGTAGTGGCCAGGTTTCGCAGCCATAGATGAGTACGGGCCGGATGGCAGCACGGTAAACACGAGTTTTGGTTCTTAAGCTGATTTCACTGCGAGTCCACAGCGTTCGTCTTAGCTGAAGAAAGGCTCTCCTGGTGCTGTCGATCCGTAATACCACTTCATCTTTTGCCTGGCCGTTCGGAAGCAGAGTTGAGCCTAGGTATTTGAATGAAGGGACGTATTCGACTGGTTGGTCATTCATCGATAGTTGTTGAATTGTCGGGCCCAAATGGGTTGTGAAAGCCTTTGTTTTGGTCGAGTTTACTTCAAGTCCGATGGACCTCGCGAAGGAATTGATTCGGTCGAGGATTGGTTGTAGCGTAGCGGGGGAGTCTCCAAGCACGACAATATCATCCGCGAACTCCAGGTCCGAGATGTATATTTCCTGGCTAAGCTGAACGCCAGGGTAGTTGTGTAATGCCTGTCGCATTGTCCAATCGATGGCGTAGTTGAACAGCACCGGTGAGAGGGGACAGCCCTGCCTAACTCCGGTAGTGAGTGTGAACTCGCGGGACTTTTCACCGTACATACGAACCCTAGCACCGGTTGTCGAGTAGTATCCCCTTAACAGCCTTAAAAGCTTATCGGGCATTCCATCGGATTGGATTATGGTCCAAAGAGACTCGCGGTTCACCGAATCAAAAGCTGCCCGGAAGTCGATGAAACAAGCTACCGTCGGCTGCTGGAACTTATAGCGGTGCTCCAGTATTCGGCGCAGTGTGAAGATTTGATCCACACAGCCTCTGCCACGGCGGAAACCCCTTTGGTTCGGGCAAGTGCGCTGGTCTCTTGCCTCGGAAAAACGGGTTAGTAACAAGGAACCAAAGATCTTTGCGGCCACATCGATCAGGCTGATCCCTCGTTAGTTCTCGCATGCCGATTTATCACCTTTCTTCGGAATGGGCAGCAGTATGGACATTCCCCAGTCCGGTAGAAATGCTTCCGCTCTCCAAATGGAACCAAAAAGTGTACACAACCTGTCAATCAATGACGATGAACATGCTTTATACACTTCTGGAGGGATGCCATCTTCCCCAGCAGCCTTTCTGTCTTTCAGTTTGTTTATCATCTCCGTGATTTCCGCGGTGTTTGGCGGGTCACAGTTGCTTCCGTACTGGGCTAGAGGGGTTGATATTGGTTGGTCCGTCCGGTGGTCCGTAGGCTGGTTGAGCAGCTGACTAAAGTATTCCACCCATCGGTCCATTTTCTTGCTCTGTTCAGGTATTAAGTTTCCTGCCGTGTCACGAAGAAGAGAATCTTGCTTACAAAACCTATTAGAGGCGCTGCGAATAAGGCGGAACAGTTTACCGAAGTCACCAATTCCGGACGCGGTCTCTATTTTTTCGGCTATTTCTATCCAGTATCTTATGCGATCAGCCTTGGCGGAGCGTGTGGCCTCTCGTTGCAGTCTGCGGCGTTCGTTACTACCTGCCAGTCGCGCTTCGTGTGCTCTGGTTGACAGCTGGAGCGTGCTCTCCGAGATCCAATCATTTGTCCGCCTTTTCGTTCTCCCGAGTACTGTCCAAGAAGCTTCCTTGATTGTCGTCATCATTCGAGTCCACTGCCCTCCCACAGAAACTTCATCTGCCCGTGCATTGGTTGCGCTGGTTAGTCGGGTTGTGATTGCTCGTGACAACGCTTCTCGCTTCTCTGGATTTCCTAGGGCAGCAACGTTTATCCGAGAGGGTGCAGACACTTTAGCACGTGTGGACAGATGAACTTTGAAGCATGAGCGTAGGAGGACATGGTCGGTGCCGTTTGTGTTGCCCGTTATTGCACCTCGGTACGCTCGGCAATCCTCCACAGACGAGGCCCAACGGGCTCTCACCAGGATGTGGTCGAGTTGGTGTGCAGTGCGACCATCATTGGAGTACCATGTGAGTAGATGCTTCTTGGGGTGTTGAAATCGAGTGCTGCAGACAACCATTCTGTTGATGTCGGCTAAACCAATCAGTCGGCCACCGTTCTCGCAGCGTTGACCAAGGCCGAATCTCCCGAGAATATGGCGAGTAGATTCGTCGGCCGTACCTGTGCGAGCGTTCCAATCTCCTGCGATGAAAAGTACATCGCGCCTCGAAACCCGGTTGATTACCTCCTGCAAATTAGTGTAAAATTCGTCTTTGGTTTCGTCATCAGCTGAATTGGTTGGAGCATAGATCGCGATCACCGTCAAGTCGTGCGGGGAGCCTTTAAAACGTGCCAAGGCGAGTCTGGATGAGACGGGTTCCCAAGAGATCATTGCATCATTAGCTGCTTTGTTCAGAGCAAACGCGACACCGTAGAGACTGGAGTTGTCTTTCGGGCCACTGTGATAGAGCCAGTAGGATATATCCACACCCGGGACCTTTATTTGTCGGCTACCTGAGTTGGGCAGGCGGACTTTCGAGAGGCAAGCAATATCTACGTCATAGTCGTGTAGAGTTCGCATTGTGATGCACTGACTGCCGACGTCTAGAAACGTCCTGACATTCCAACAGGCTATGTGTGTTCTTTTCCTGCAGCGAATAATTTCAGCTTGTTGTCTTATCACCTCGACCGCCGGGACACGAGGCGCGCCGCTTACCGGGGACGCCGTAGCATGATGAGCGCATCATCCAGGTATACGTGGACATTTTCCAAACCACGAGTTGCCTCGTGCATGAACCGTTGAAAGGTCTGGGCTGCATTGCTGAGTCCAAACGGCATTCTCAGAAACTCGAACAGCCCGAAAGGCGTAGTGACGGCAGTTTTAGGGATATCGGCCTCTGCTACCGGGATCTGGTTATACGACCGAACCAAATCGATACGACTGGAGACGGAGCTACCTGATAAAGACGAAGTAAGGTCCTGTATATGGGGAATCGGGTATCGGTCCGGGACGGTGACTTTGTTAAGCGCTCTGTAATCACCACAGGGTCGCCAGTCGCCACTAGACTTAGGGACCATATGAAGGGGGGAAGCCCAAGGGCTACTAGAAGGGCGTATTATACCCAGTTCTAGCATGCGTTCGAATTCAGCCTGTACAACACGAAGCTTGTCTAGTGTTAACCGACGCAGCCTACTGAACACTGGTGGTTCCTTGATGTCGATATAGTGAGTGACACTGGTGGTCGCTGTTGAGAGAGGCCCGGCCTGCTGAAACATGGCTGGGCAGGCGGCGATGAGTTCGCTATAAAGTTGGTGTGCGGGTGGTTGAACGTAAAATGACTTGACGTGATTCACTCGCGAACTATAACCTGCAACAGCGAGAGTGGTCTGACGATCCACCACTCTACGGCGCCGTGCATCAACTAACAAGTCAAAGTGTAGCAGGAAGTCAATGCCTAGAATTGGGTACGGGACGTGGGCGATGATGAATACCCAACGAAAATTACGCTTCAAACCTACGCTCAAGGTGAGCGACCGCTGGCCAAACGTTGGGATGGCTGTGCCATTGGCAGCGCGTAGTGTTTGGGCCTGCGGTGTGCTATTGTCGTCTTTCGCTCGGGGGAGGACGCTCACTTCGGCACCGGTATCTACGAGGAATAGGTTATTTGAAATGATGTCCCTTACGTTCAAAAGACGACTGTTGGTCTGATACCCGGCTTCGTGGGTCGCCACCACGGGCCGGGGGTTTAGTTTCCCTGATGAGAACCGGGAAACGTACACCCTGGTTCGCATTGTTTGGCTCCCTCACCGAAGCGACTGTGGTATTTGCAATACCCTTCTTTTGAAGAACCGACGAAACGGCGTCGCAATGACGGACTATGGAGCCTAGGTGAGCGTGCGCGGTGCCGCTCCTGTGACCCACTTCTAACTGCTAGGCGTTGCAGGCTCGCGTCAATTCTAGACAAAACTGACGCGAGTTCGTTAGATGTTGGCAAGGCAGGCACCGTTGTGACGGAGGGCCTGGTTACTCCAGCTACAGCGGGGTTGTATCGTGACATAATGTCATCAGCTATCGCCGCGGTTTCCTCCAGAGAGCATTTACGCGCGGCACTTAGTAAAACTGGAATGTTATGCGGCAAACGCTGCAGCCAAAGTTCCCTTAAGAGCGGGTCCTCGCCCACTGTCGGTCCTCTCAAGCGCTGCATCTCACGCAGCAGTTCGGAGGGCTTCCTACTTCCAAGCTCAACGTTTTGAAGTTGTTGCATACGTTGGTCTTGCGTTGGGGTCGTGCGGGCAATGACGGCCTCCTTTAAAGCCTCATAGCTTCGGGAAGAGATTATTACGTCCCTTACTTGCATTGTGACCTCTGGCGGGAGGCGGCCTGCTACCCACCTGAAACGGCTGGCGTCACTGGTTATACGGCAGTTTTCGAATTCCAACTCGACCAGCGTGAACCAGAGTTCTGGATCAGCAGGTGTGAATGCCGGTATGTGCAGCGTGATCGCCCCAACGGTGGGGTCTGAGCAACGTTTCCGTTCAGTAGACATAGCGATTACTTTATTGAATACAGATGGGAAAAGAAACCAACGATCACGACGAACTAAACACCAAAAATACGTATGGACAACAAAAAAAATATTTGGTAAGCCGACCAACAACAAAAAATCAATAGATAGAGAAACAATAAAACACAAAAACGTACGCAGACGGGACCTTGAACGGTGGAAAACAAGGAAACTCACGTGACCTGGGGATCACGTCGGGCTCACCAATTGTAAGGTTGATTAGACCTTACTTCGCGGTTTCCTTAGTGAACGCGTGCTTCGGTCCTTTGTACTGCGTGGACCACCTACACGTTACTATAATGTGCGGCACTGCACAAATATGTTAACCAGAACAGTATTCTCCACGACCCGTGAGCACGAGAAGGCGATTGGGAGAGATAGTGGTTAGCGTGTATTTGGGAGCGTGCGTGAGAGCGTGCGCAAGAGCAACGGTCAAATGGCAACCGAGCTTGGCAGTCAGCGTTCAGTTAAACAATAAACGTGGTAAAAGTATGAACGAAGATGGCCACCGCTACAGGCATGAATAGCCACCTTCTTGACGAAGTGAGCGTTGTACACCCCCTCCGGTGGCTCGCTCATGTTTCAGGAATGCAAGCCCATCGTCTAACTTTCCGTGCTCTGTTCACACGTAATGGGAAAGACTGGAAGAAGTGACGTGGTGGTCAGGAAATGACTTGGCATACAGGTATAGAAAACCTAGCATCAGCATTGGCTTCGACTGGAGCTTTCCGTTTCCCTTGTTAGGGACCAAGGAATGAGAATTGTTGTTGGTTAGAGACGTTGAAAGCCATTGCTCAGAATACAAGTCTGGCGCAAATGTTGTGCGGTCTGTCTGTCGAACTCGTGCCCCGTTACCACGAAAATGTCATACCGAAAAACAAAATGACAAGAAGAAGGTCAGAAAGTGTACGGAGAAAAGCCAAAAATGTCAGCCTTTTTTCTCTCTATATCTGTTGTATTGTATTGTACGCTCCTCCGCCTATTTCGTAACTGTTGTTGTTCCGTTGGCACCTTGGTTGATCTCAAGCCGGTATACATATATACATTCGATGTGTTGGGTGTTCTTTCCTCTTCCCACTCCTGTATGTCCGTTCCCTGTCCATCTTGTATTTTCATTCTTTCTGCTTCTCCATGCAACATGATGCGAAAGGCAGTGGTCAGTGGGGTTTGTCCCGCTGTTTAACACTGCAATGATGATGAGGATGGTTATCAAATGGTACTTTGACCCCGCAGAGCTGTGTTGGGTTCGTGTTGTATTCTTCGTTAACTTCGTAAACCACCCTTATGTTGCCAAAACAAGAGGGGGTTGCATCCAGGTTTTTCGTTTTATTCTTTTCATTATTCTCCGAAAAAGTGGCTCCATTGGCTACCTCGAATGGCAGAACTGATATAAGATACCATGAGCCTCGAATTTTGTGAATTTCCGGCCGTTTATATTGAGAAGCACTTAATGATGAGCGCTTTTTAGGTCGTCGTCACTATCATTATCAACGTACAACAGGGCACTGCTTTTCTCACCATGTTGCACGTAGAAGTAGAAAGAATGAACATAAAAGAGAAATTCATTCCCATCATAAATCCCTTTACTTGCACAACCGAAGCCAAGTTCGGGCTTATAGTAATGTTTCGTCCGAGTTCAAAACAGAAAGTGGTATACATCAGGGTTTCTTTTTTTCTCCTTTCATCTTTTCGCGACTGATATGATCCTAGAGACCACACTTTTATCAGATGAGGATAGTGGCACTGAAATTTTCCCGGTTGGAAAAGTGTTAGACCCTGAATATGTATACGATATAATTCAAAATAAAGATGCAGTCGAGTTGCAAGCTTTTATGAACAGCTTGAGTAACTGCGTAACGATGGTCGGTATGCGCTTCGCTTCTTCAAAGTGCAAGATGCTGTTGCAGGGCTGAGTTGGTCCAAAACCAAACCTCTCAGTATCTGGAGAAACTATAGACGTGGTGGATAAATCCTGTTATCTGGGCAGCTGCATTTCACCTAACGGTCGGATATCGGATGAGGTGTCTTCGAGTATACAGAAGACTCGTTTGGTATTTGCCAACTTGAATCATCTGTGGTGTCGACATGACATCCGATTATCTATCAAGGGTCGAGTGTACGCTGCAGCAGTCAGGCCCGTGGTTCTATATGGTTGAGAAACATGGCCTCTGTGGGTCAAGGATATACGAAGATTGTTGATATTTGAACACCGATGTCTTCGTAGCGTTGCTCGAGTCTAGTGGGAACACCGTATCAACAGTGGCGAGGTTCGGCGAAGAGTCTTAGGTTCACGGACCAAATCATCAGACGAAACACTAAAAGTCACCATGCTGATGGTTGGGGCATTTGTTACACTTATCTCGTGACAGGATTCCTCTGCGCGCAGTGTTTACTGAGTCGTGTAACGGTTGGAAGATGAGTAAAGGTGGTCAGTCCATAGCATAGAAGAAGGGAATTGGAAAACCTTATCTTTGGACTTGGGCATGTAGAACGTGTTAGACTTCCCGAATGGGGTCCAAGAGACGTTCCCACTTAATGGTTAGATACGTTAGGGGAAGTGGATAGGTGCCGCGATCAGTGGCGCTCATGTATCCGCAAACTTTATTCACCGAATTTGTACCAATATTTGTAGTTCTTTCACTGCTGCTTTAGTATTCTTGTCCCTTCTCATTGTTTCCGGTTGAGGCTGTCGCCAGGAAATAGAATCCAAAGTCACCGCACCCAGTAGATGGCTGATAGTTGTTTGCATTGAACGAATTCCATACCATTTGCAAATGCGATTCAATGCGGTTTGCCGTATCTTTTTGTGAAGTGCATGTTTTATTTCCACCAGAGAATGCCCAGAATGAATGTTGTTTATTCCACGCTTGCACATGAGAAACGCATTCCCTGCGGGACTGTACTTTCAGGGAGATCTAGCAATCAGGGCCCTGAAAATTAGAGCAGAAAACCACACAAGACTCTAGTAGGTTAGGCGTGATAATGGGCCGGGCGACAGTAACGCCGTCTGTATAGGTTCCAGTATTTCGGTACTTCAAATGTTGAAAGTCATTGGCCCTGGGTTCGAATCAACACACGAACGACACTCACTCTTTAGAACCACGTATGCCTTACCAGTTAATCTACGAGGTCCCACCAGAGGTAGTAAACAACAAATATGGCTTATTCTAACAATTCTCGTGCATTTTGTCTCGAGGTTCAATTTGAAACTTGATTTCGTTAGGTGACGTTGTTAGGGTTGACGAATCTTCAGTACTGTTACAAACTTTGGTATTCACGATTTCCAGATAAATCCCCCGACAATCAGGCCTGACAAGACTGCTTTTCCAATAATGGAGCTCCCACAGTTGGGCACGAATTGTTCCTTTATTACTTGTCGGAGACTCGGTATGCGTAGATGTTTTCACAACTAACCCCTCATTTAGACTTCCTCCCCGTCAAATGTGGGGGCTGTGGACGACTTTTTTGCAAGGATCATTATCCTTATGACAGCCATGCTTGCAGCAACCCAGGTCTCCGCGATAAGCAAGTTCCCGTCTGCCCTCTGTGTAATGCTGTCGTCCCCCTCCGTCCGGGAGAATTACCCGACGTTCGTGTTGGCCATCATATAGACACAGCATGCCAGTCAAAACCGGCTCTGGAACTGAAGGGCAAGGTAACTATTTTTTTATCGACAGATTTTCTTGGAAATACCTGTTCATTAGATGTATCTCTCTCTCCACCCCTCCAATAGCCATTGAATTGCAATTCTATGAATTTTCCGGTTGCCTTCCGTAAGGCTCGTCTAATTACTTTCTGTTTGTTCGTTTTGACATTCCTAGCCGCATTACAGCCCTCTTAGGATTCTTTCGTTTGGTTCAGTTTACTTTGCATCTCAGCCGCCTAGTAAACGCACAGTCAACAGACGTTGATTGCAGGGAACACGGTTCTTTAGTTCACAAACATTAGCAAATAAAGGTAAACGGGCATGCAGCTAATAATCCCTAAAGATACAACGGAGAATATCAGTAAAATTCGCGTTAAACAGCTCGACGGAATGCCGGATTAAGCAGGTAGACCCGGAACATGTTTGGCGTTGATTGGCTGTGTGCCGTCGTACTAATGTGTCCATAGGAAAAACGTGAATTTTTGTGAGTGTGAGGCTATGTGCGTTCGGTTCACTGATCATGGGTCAGATGGTAATCACAATGAACTGCGTGCAGCTTCCGCGCCGTTCTACCTCACCGTGATCCACACCACCCAAGAATACTAAAGGCGTTATCGACTAGCCAACTTAGCTTCTACATTGTGCGTTCAAAAGTGTTTAAACATCACGTCTAAGCTACCATGACTTTAGCCTATCCTTCACGGGCATATCTCACAGACACACACACACAGTTTCAAGCAACTCGTTTCATATGTATAATGCTATGCGTTTGCGACCGATGGGAGTGTACGAAAAAATTCTTCGGCAACGTTTGTCTTCTGTCTTGTTTGTTCAACTCCTTCAGATCTTTTCCAACGCGTGCTCCTTTCCACGTTGCAAAAAACGAGAAGTGGTTGCATGTCATTGTGAGCGTTGTGGGATGAATTTCTGCATGGGACATCGTAATGAATTAGATCACCAGTGTCAAGGAGTACAGCAGAACAATGTAGGATCTCACGGACGTCTTAGCGCAGCCGGTGCGGCCGCCATATTCCGTGCAGTATTCAAAAACCAAAGAACAACTCCGTCATTGGTAAGTATTTGCGGTTTCCCTACCGCATTTATAGTACTAATTCAACTAAATCGTCTAGTTTACCCGAGTGAGAACGTTTCTCCATTGAATAATGAAGTCATTCATTCTGTAGGGATTGTTGAATATTCCATTCAGCACAAAGCAGCTTACTTACCTGCCCACCCAAGTATACATTGATGGAAAACATTTTATTTTTAAAGAACTGGCAAATCTGTAGTTTTTGGTCTGTAAAAAGTACTTGCCCTTCGTTGAACAGTTGCTGACCGTTGAAGCTGTACGTATATTCGGCTCTTTTTATGAGTGCACGTGAATTGAAAATCACGTTCTAAATCCTAGTCCGGGGTATAAACGAGTCACTTTGCGGTGGAAAATAATCGAGTTTTATAGTATCTTAGCTTTTCCCGAATTATGTTACGGATAACTGGCAAAAACACCAGCAAACAGTAAAAAATCCAAATTAGGATCCCCTAAGTAATGAGTTCGATCCACTTTAATTTATTCAACATTGACTCCGCACTTATACGCTGTTTTCGTTTGCTACTTCGCAGTATCACCCAGCCGGAACTGAAGTATATCGAAGCAGAACGATAAAATGAACAGCAAGAAAGGTGTAAGTAAGAGAAAAAATCGGTGAAGCGGGAGTTCGTATGCAAATATGCCAGTGACCGCGGGACCTAGGTATATCGTCTAATGTCTTCACCCATCCACTAGACGGATCTCGTGGACCCAAACCCGAGTACTGTGAATGACCCATACAACCATGTCCACCGGTTAAGGTTTTCATACCTTTTCACTACCTCATGGATTGATCACCTTGAACTTTGTTTTTCAACCAATGCATCCTTCTGAAAACCATGTACACCAAAAGAGCCTTTTCGTTTGCGTAACATTTGTCCCAACCACCGTAGCTAATTCAGGCTCAGCACTTGATATAGAGGCAGACATCTCGTTCCAAACACCACCTACACCTAGCCGTGGTGTTTCTGATACATTCAAGCAATTGCGCGAAGTTATCAATGCTCAAAACCAATGGTCTATGTGCTTCTTTTTGCAATGGCCAAGTTTATAGACGGGCGATCTGATGATTGTCGTGTACACTTGACTTTTGATGAATAGGTGGGTGTCACGTCCACACTACAATTAGTTCAGATTGAGGAAAACCGAACGGGTATTCTGTGTGCGCTTTGTCTGACCTAAACGATGAGGTTGAACTCCTCCCAGGGCACAAAACTTTCGACTCAGAGTATGCCGGTGATATCGTTTTGCTGAGCGAAAGTGTACAAACAACTCAACACGCATTGAAGCGCTTGGCGAATGAAGTGTCCGGGTGCGGTATTTCTCCTGGTCCTCCGGGTTGGGGGTCAATTTGAGCCGGCAACTTAGTCGTTAAGATCAGTGGAAGAATACTTGATCGAAACAGATGAGCTTCCACTCAGCCACCCCGCTGCCTTGCAGACAAATTCTCGTTAAAACTAAAGGCTTTGGTTGAGAACCCTAATCGTTCTCCTGCTTTGCGGCTGTACACCCTAGCAGTACCCGTCCATGCTGCATCGGTGGTCGCGCAGGATAATCAGGACCGCGCTGCCCATTGCATCGAGCGGGGTGGGTAGTGATAAGTGGGCTACTGCTCAGAGCTCCCTCTCTTTTATTCAACCCTTGTCTTCTTTCCCCAACCACGTCCCTTTGCCTCCTCTACCCACCCACAATGCTCTTACTGATAACACGGCCGATACTCTCAACGGTTCATTGTCAAACAGTGTTCGGAATAATCCTCTGTCTTGTAACTCACATTTTCTCTATCCTCGTCAGCCTCTGAATCTCGGCTCCTTCAACGTGCGTACTCTCATGCTGACCGATCACCAGGTGTACCTACCGCTTATAATAAACTCTGAAGATTGATGTCTACTGCGTTAGTAAGACGCACATCCAGGATTCGAGCAGTGATTCAACTAACTGCTCCTGATATCTGCGCCCTTCAGGAGACGAAGAAGCTGGGCCTTTGGGCGGAGCACTTCAAGGAACAATTCAGTTGGTTCACTTCTACAGTGACCTCCCAAATATACCTGCCAGAGAAACGATGCTGTTAGATATCATCCCTCCATCAGAAATGAAGGTTATGCGGGAGATAGGTTACTTGAAAGGGTACAAAGCCGCTAGACCGGATGGGTTGTCTTCACCTTTCTTCAAGGATAGAGGCCAAGCCTCGGTCTTAGAGTTACAAAAACTCCTCTGGATAATTTGGAATAGTGAGCAGATTTCCAGGGGGTGGTGTAAGTCGATATCGTGCCGATTTACGAGAAAACTGACAAGTCTGCTTGTGAGACTTACTTTTTATTTTTTTAACTTTTATACGACTATCTCCTACAAGAGGATGTCTCTGATGGTAGCTGTCCACGCGTTCCGGTCTGCGGCAAGGTCTGCACATCGAAAAATCCTGTTGCTGCTCGAGTCGCATACTCCGAAGACCGACTGGAGGTTTAGGTGATCCATATCTGGATGAATAGTGCTAACCCATGTATTCAGTTGGCCACCAAGGTGACATTTCCAATCTGGGCAGGGTGATGGTAGTAGGCTCCTTTTTGTAAGTTCCGTCTCGGGTTGTCGTACGACATGACCAAACCACTGTAGGCGTCGTCGCCGGAGGAAATAAGAAAGTCGTTCTGTATTCGCACAGTGTTGAAGCACAGCGAAGTTTGTAACGCGATCATACCACTTGATTTTGGCCATGTAGTGGAGGCACTGATAATCGAAGCTTTCCACTCTTTTCGTGTCGTCTACGCTCAACGGCCAAGTTTGGCAGGCGTAAGTAAGAACTGGAAGGACGGCAGCGCGGTTTGTGCACAGTTTCGTGTGAAGGCTTATTTCTCTGCGAGGCCAAAATGATTTGCGGAGTTGCAAGAACGCTTTCATTTCGCAGTCTACACGGAACTTAACCTCGTCCCTTACCTGACCGTTTGGCTGGATAGTAGAACCTGGGTACTTAAAGTGGTGTACCTGTCCCAGAGTTCCGCTGTTGACGCGTAGAGTGTGTTAAGCCTTGCAAAGCCGTGAAGAATTTCGTTTTTGTAGCGTTTATCTCCAAACCAACAGCCTCAGCTTCGCATACAATACGATCAAGAACCTGCTGCAGAGTTGCAGTATCCTCTTCTAGAATGACAGCGTCGTCGGCGAATTCGAGGTCTGTAGCCCAAGAGTCGTGGCCAAGTTGTATTCCTCGAAAGTTGTTGAAGACGCGACGTACTACCCAGTCAATAGCATGGTTAAATAGAACTGGGGATAGAGGGTATCCTTGGCGGACGGTGGAGTCAACTGGGAACTCTTGAGACCCTTCGCCGTAGGCACGGATGCTCACTTGTGTTGCTGATAAGTATGATCTTATCAATCTGATGTACTTTTCGAGCATTCCATCCTTTCTCAGGAGTCGAATGCTGCCCAAAAGTTAATGAAGCACGCTGTGGTGGGTTGTTGGAATTTATGACGGTGTTCAAGGATTCGGCGTAGCGTAAAGATCTGGTCAACACAGCCTCTTCCTGAACGAAAAACCACGCTGGTTGGCGCGTGTTCGCGCGTCCCGAACAGCAACAAAGCGATTAAGCAGAATAGTCGCAAACAATTTAGCCGCTATATCAATGAGGCTGATACCCCTGTAGTTCGCGCAGACAGTCTTGTCTCCCTTTTTCGGTATAGGGAGTAGGATAGAGGTTGACCAGTCTTTGGGAAGAATCGTCGGTGACCGAGATACAACAAAAGAGCGTGCTTAGTGGGTCCAACAGAATTGGCAAACAGGATTTGAAGATCTCAGGTAGAATGCCATTCTCCCCCGGTGACTTCTTTTTTGTAATAGTTTGAGCTACGGAGACGGTTTCCGATTCGGTGGGAAGCTCGAGGTCGAACACATATTGTTCTATATCGCCTGCTATCGTTATACAGATGGACCGGAGGGTGTTTTGTACAGTCCCGCTAACTCTAGTGAGAACTCAATTCTGTCTCAAGATCATTTCCGCTTTATTAGTACAGAACACATTACTTATATAAGATATGCGCTCATCATAACCAAAACCGTGCATAAAAGCTTACTGACCTACCGATAGACCTAAACGGCAGGTTTTTCTGGCTGCGTCCGGATTGGTTGATTCCGCTCTGGTCGAATGTTAACCGCTGACTGATCCATTGATCGACTCACTGGCTCTGATCTTGTCGGCAATTCTGGTCAGCCGATCACGTGCTGTCTGCTCCATTGAACAAGGCCGTCTATTAGCAACGTTCTGGGTGCATTCCGTCACAGATGGCAGGACGATTGAGCAGCTGACTGAAGTGTTCGACCCATCTTGGAAGCTTCTGGTCGCATCCCGATGTGAAATGGCCTCTATCGTCGCGTATCGTGGGAGGAGGAGGTTGCGCCTTCCCCGAAGAGGAGCGTATGAGTCGGAAAAGCCCCCCAAAGTCCCCTACAGTGACTGCTACTTACATCAGGCGTGTGATCTCAGACTAATATCGTTTACGGACGCTCCTCGCTGAGCGTGTAGCGTCGCGGCTAAGATTATGGTGATCAGGCGAATTGCGGAGTCTCACGTCCCTAGCCTTAGCGCAGCGGTTAAGGGTTTCTGCAGAGATCCAATCTTTCTTGTGCCACTTTGGTTAGCCTAGCTGTTCACGGGAGGAGCCAGCAATGGGTACTTATAGCCCCGTCTATTGCCCATCTACGCTACCGTCCTCATCGATCGCAGTTAGTCTGGACGAGATCGCATTTGACAGGGCTTGAACGTTGTCCGGGATTGCTAGCTTGGAAGTATCTATTCTGCAACGAGGTCCAGATTTTTGGCATACTGAAAGGTGAAGCTTAAGACGGGCGCGCACCAGTGTATGGTCCGTGTTGTTGGCGTTTCCCGTTACGCCCGACAGTTCTCGACAGATGACGCCAAACGAGAGCGCACCAAGATGTAGTCGATTTGGTGCGCTGTCCTACCGTCGTTGGGATATCAGGTCAGCAGGTGTCTTTTTGGATGCTGGAAGCAAATATTGGTGACGACCAGTCGATTGAAGTCTGCAAACGTGACCAGGCGGTCGCCATTTTCGCATCGCACCCCCAGGCCAAATTCCCCCAGTACATGTTGCTATACTCGTCTGCTGGTCTCGTGCGGGCATTTCAATCTCCTGCAATTATCAGAATATCTCGCCTGGGAATCCTGTTGACTGAATTATGAAGTTCGCTGTAGAAGACATCTTTGATGGTTGACTCAGCATGTAGCGTTGGGACGTAGACTGCAATCATAGCCACGTTGAACGGAGTACTCCTGAACCGTGCCACGGCAATTCTTGGAGAAACTGCTTCCCAGGAGATCAGGGCGTTGTGTACTTGACTGTTCATTACGATCGCAACTCCATGAGGCCTAGAATTGTCTACTGGCCCACTGGGGTACATCCAGTGGGATGCGTCATGTTTGAGGAACTTGAATATATCGGCTACCGGAGTTGGGTATGCGTACTTTGGATAGACAAGCTGCGTCAATTCCGTAGTCGTAGGGCGTGCGTATAGCAATGCACTGGCTACCTGCATCCAGCAGAGTTCTCACGTTCCAGCAGGCTACGTGGACTGGTGACGTTGTGTTCAGGTTTAGGGTGCCAGCTCGTGTTTGGGCCGCCCCGGCCGCTTAGGGAGCACACGGAGCGTCGCTTACCGGGGATGCCGTAGCACGATCAGCACTAATTATAAAGACAAAATCCATGAAGAGACTCGAGGAAGTTGGTACGAAGTGCCGTCCGCAGCGCCACTCGGCTTTTGTTCGAAGTTGCACCCCTAGCCCATGCGCAGCCAAGTGCTACCTGCCAGGCAACAGAAAGTTTTTGGGGTGGGAACAGGTGGCCGATCGACTGCTTCATACGCCTTTTGGATGCTGCTATACCAATCCGGGATGCCCAATGCGTCCAAGTGATCGAAGTGCATGGTTGCCGGTGGCCCTCCAGCAGCTCGTTCGCCATTCGGTAGAAGTCGCCTAGGGACCTAGGGGGCCATGCAACCCTGTTGATTGGACTGATTTACTTGGTAGCCGTTGGGTCTAGCAAATTTCATCCTCCTATGCAGGCGGTTCCATCTTCGCATGCTGGGCACCGTCTCACCGAGGTTTTTAGGTTTTGGTTATCCTCCACCTGGTCTGGCCGCCTGTCACGCGGTTTGCCGTAGTGTGGCCGCTGATGCACGTCTCAGCTTCGTGGAGCCACAGATGAGATTTGAGTGAATGATGGAGACTGAAGACGTGGTAAATACCTCAGAGGGCATAACAGTCTAACAGCTCAAAGGTACTAGTCCGAAATACCCAATAAACCCCACTGCTTGTGAAAACCACAACGTAATCAGCTTGGTAAGTATCACATCCAAACTGCTCGCCGGATTTATTCTTCATCTATCATCCAGCGCGCAGAATGTGTACGCGTGAGAATCAAGTCGGTTTCAAATCCGGTCATGGTAGTATCCCACCTCAGTATTGCTGATACGGTGTTCCCACCACACTTGGGCAATGCTACAGAGATATCAATGCTCGAACACCGACAGTCTTCGCCTATCTTCTATCTTCAACGGCCAAGTTTCTGAACCGTATAAAAGAAGAGGCCTAACCGCCTCATTGTACACTCTACCCTCAACAGACAGTAGGATGTCACGCCGGTGCCACAGATAACGGAGGTAAGGAAAAGCCAGAAAAGCAGACAACTTACCTGGATTCTCAGTTAGAATTATATCGTCCGCATATTCAAGGTCTGACACTTTTCCACCCGGGAAAAGTTCAATATCGCTATCCTTACCTGGCAAAATTGCAGTCTCTAGGACCATATCCATCAAAAAGCTAAAGAGGAAAGGAGGATGGGGGTAACTGTGACGTATGCTACTTTTTGTGGTAAACTCTAGTGAAAGATCACCATAAGTCCGAACGTGGCTTTGGATATCCATGTACAGGAGCTTCCAGATGGAAATAAATTTCCCTGGTGCACCCTTCAACAAGAGGTAGCGTCAGAGAACTGTATGGTTGACTGAGTCAAACGCCGCTTTGAGATCAAGAGAACGGATATAGTGGGCTTATGAAAGGTGTGCCTGTGTTCTAAGGTTTGTCGAAGAGCGAGGATATGATCAATACGCCCTCGACCAGATCGAAAACCAGCGTGGTTCTTGCTCGAGTGCAGTTGGCGAGCGTTCGATAAACGGCGGAGAATAATATCAGAGAGCAGTTTAGATGCGATGCTAACCAGACTTATTCCCATGGTTTTCGCAGGAGGACCTGTTGCCCTTGTTACACATCTGTACGATCACCGACTCACACTTACTGTTTAGAACTTTTTCCTTCCCCCATTTCAAACAAGAGAGTTTTACCAGCTCTAGTAATAGTGCTGAACCATCGTCTTTGAAAGTAGACGGAAGCGACCCATCCGGTCAGGCAGTAGTACCTCATAGAAAACTTCGCTTCTGATGGGGGATTGATAACTACAACTAGAGCTGTCATTATCGTGCCACTCAGCAAACCTGTTGTGGATGAAGGCCAGCGAAATTTTTTTCGAAATGGTCCGCTCAACGAACTAGACAACGCTCCTGAGTCAGAATCAGTGACCCGTTCACCTCTTCTATCGGTTCTTTAACGCATGGCTTTCGTGAACCGATACTTAAAATTAAACGGAAAAGCTTGTGGCTGTTTCAAATCGCCACAGATTTTTCCACCCCCTATACTTCGCATTCCGACACTTTTCGCGGTCGGTTCTCAGGCTTCGAATCACTCGACGTATAGGGCATCTCCGTGTCACATCGTATTTAGGATCCGGAGGAATCGATCTGCGCGCCTCTAACAGTGCAACTAATGACGCGCATACCCATCGTTCCCATCAGCCTCTCTTTCTGTGTGGGGTTGGTGCGCCTTGGGCAGTATCAACAGTCACAAATAGAACCTGCCTCAACTCTTTTCATTGATTTTCTGGGTTCTGAGCATCTAATGTACTGATAACCTGGCGGATAATTCTGCTTGAAAAGCAGATCGATGGTTATCGTCCAGTAGTCTGTGATCTGGAACATGGTTGGATGAGTCGGTCACTGTTATCGGTTCGATCCGCTGAAACGCCCAGTTGGCCTCCCATATTCCTCTCCGCCTTGTCTAAGCTTCCAAATTGAGCACTGAAATAATCAGCAACAGCCAGTATGTCCATAGAGCGCACGCTGCGAAGCAGTCGAGACGAATCATGGTAGAATTCGGCTTTAGCCTCAGGGGAGTTACAGACAGTTGAGGCATACACAGAGACGACAAACAGGTATCGACGCTCCAGTCTGTCGCTATTGTCATGCGCAAAACCATTCAGCCGGACCGCACACAGACGACTGCTGACTGAGCAGTGCACGCTCAGCTTTCATGCTCAAAGCGATGCCAGCGCCAATCTAATCACGAGCTCTAGATACTGAATCGCTCGACGGTATATTTGAGTACACCGACCTAACAAACAGCTAGAGCGAATGGTTTATTGAAATATGCCTCTGCCAATCCATCGGATTGAGATTTACTCAGTCGGAAATCGTTGGAGGTAAATATGGGCTGTTCTCTTCGACGGTATATTTGAGTACACCGACCTAACAAACAGCTAGAGCGAATGGTTTATTGAAATATGCCTCTGCCAATCCATCCGATTGAGATTTACTCAGTCGGAAATCGTTGGAGGTAAATATGGGCTGTTCTCTTCGACGGTATATTTGAGTACACCGACCTAACAAATAGCTAGAGCGAATGGTTTTATTGGAATATGTCTCTGCCAATCCATCCGATTGGGATTTACTCAGTCGGAAACCGTTGGAGGTATATATGGGTTGTTTTTTTGGACGGTGTGTCTGAATATCGACGTGATAAAATCCAGGAAAAATAGCCTTGTCTTGTTGGGTAATCATGGTGAATTGGCTGAGGTTCGTTCGGTAGTCGCTCTCTAACCGGGAAAGAACGATTAATTTTTTGTGATGCTCCCCACTATGTGGTAGTGCAGCGTGTTTAGGGATCTAAACATTTGCTGCTTGTCACATCACGACGAGACTGCACCTTGACGTGGTGTGATGGCTTGCGCGCCTCTATGACCCAAAGAGCTATACAGGATGGCTTCCTTAAGCCGGAGATGCAATCATCCCTGACAGGTCAATGGGTAGAGGTCAGACAAAATCCAGTCTCCTGGTCCTCCAGGTTGGGGGTTGATTTGAGCTGGCAACTCAGTCGGAAAAACCAGTGGAAGAATAATTGATCCAAGCAAATGGCTTCCACTAAGCTATCCCGCTGCATTGCGGATAGGTTCTTGTCAGAACTAAAGGCTTTGGATGAGGACCCTAATCGTTCTCCTGCTTTGTGGCTGGACACCCTAGCAGTACCCGTCCAACATCTCCCATGAACTGTACGAATACAAAGAATTCCATACTGCATCGGTCGTCGCGCAGGCTAATCAGGACCGCGCTGCCCATTGCATCGAGCGGGGTGGGTAGTGATAAGTGTGCTACTGCTCAGAGTTCCCTCTCTGTTATTCAACCTTTGTCTTCTGTCCCTAACCATCCCTCTTTGCCCCATCTATCCACCCATAATGCTCCCACTGATAACACGGTCGATGCTCGCAAGGATTCACTGTCAAACAGTGTCGGGAATAATCCTCTGTCTGGTAACTCACATTTTCTCAAGCCCCGTCAGCCTCTGAATCTCGGCTCCTTCAACGTGCGTACACTCATGCAGGCCGGTCAGCAGGCGTGCCTAGCCCTCACAATGAACTCTCTGAAGATTGATGTTTGCTGCTTAAGCGAAACGCGTATCCAGGATTCGAGTAGTGTAATTCAACTAACTGCTCCTGGTATCTCATCGAGGTATTTACTGCGCACCTCAGGAGACGAAGCAGCTAGAGCTGTGGGTCAACGTGGTGTAGGAATTGTCTTGACTGACAAGGCTGAGGCTGCCCTATTAGACTGGATCCCTGTTAACAGTCGTTTATGTGCTGAGACTCCAAGGGTCGGTCGGCGTTCGAAAGGACGGTTGTGTTAAACGCAATTTGTTCGTGATCTCGGCGTACGCCCCAACGGACTGCAGCTCAGACTTGCAGAAAGATGAGTTCTATGATGCCTTCGCCACTCTCGTTCGCAGCAGTAAAAGTTCCGACATTGTAGTGCTAGCTGGTGACTTCAATGCACAAGTTGGCAAACTTAGTGTGTCAGAAGCCTGTTTAGGTGGGCGTTGTGCTTTACCCGCTGAGCGTACAGACAACGGGGATAGGCTTCTCCAATTTTGTGCAGACAATCGATTGTTCCTGTCTAGCACAAATTTCCGACACAGCTCGCGTCGCACAGCGACATGGCGCTCTAACTCTACAGGTACTTTTAGTCAAATTGACCATATCGCCGTAAGCTACCGATGGCGCAGTTCTGTTCAGAACTGTAGATCTTACTGGTCCACGTACGTAGAGTCGGACCATGCCTTAGTTTTAATGCGATTATCTCTCCAGCTCCATGGCCATCGTCGCAAACCGCAAACCGGATTAGCCGTGCAACGTTTGTGTGATCCAGACGTTTGCACCCGGTATGAGCAGAAGTTAGCACATGAGCTAGGATCCACGGAGAACAGTAATGTAGATGAGCATTGGGCTCATATCAAACAGGCGATGCACTTTGCAGCAGGTTTCGCCTGTGGTCCTCGATCCGTTGTCCATCAGAGACACTGGATCTCGCAAGAGTCGCTGAGTATAATGGAGCAGAAACGTCAGCTTTCGAACCGTAAAGAGATGAATAAGATGCGGAGAAATCTGCAAAGATAAGTTACGAAAAGCCTTAAGAAGGATCGCGAAAATTGGTGGGTCAATGTAGCCGAAGAAATGGAAGTAGCAGCTGCTTCAGGTAACAGTCAAAGACTGTTCAAACTTATTCGTGACACCAGTGGACGGCGAACTCAGGTCAGTGAAGCGATTTGCAATAGGAATGGAGAACCCATCCATAACAAACAGCAAAGGCTTGACCGATGGGCCGAGTACTTCAAGGAACAGTTTAGCTGGCCGCACGCTAGTGTAGTTACTCCCGTGTCAACAACTGTGACTTCTTGGGTGGTATCACTTGAACCCCCATCAGAAGTAGAAGTAGAGTCATGTATTCGATTACTAAGGCGGGGGAAAGCGGCAGGTGCCGACGAACTTCCTCCAGTTCTTTTCAAACTGGGTGGTAAGGCGTTGATGAAATCACTAACCGCCTTGCTCCGTGACATTTGGAACGAGGAGCGTATTTCGTTAATATGGAGTGAGTCATTGATTGTTCCCATCTTCAAGAAGGGAATACGCAATGACTGCAGTAATCATCGTGGGATTAGCTTAATCCCGATAGTCACCAAAGTATTAGCTTCGATTTTGCTGCACCGTCTTACACCGGCTCGCGAGAGGAATGTCCGCGAACAGCAGGCAGGATTCCGCCCAGGTCGAGGATGCATCGACCAGATTTTTACTCTTCGCCGACTTCTTGAAACACGTCACACGCACCGCCGACCAACAATAATGCTTTTCTTAGACCTGAAAGGCGCCTTCGATTCAGTTGATCGAACATCGATTTTCAGTACTCTTCATCGAAAAGGTATGCCCCAGAAGTTCGTGAACCTACTGAGATCATTGTATTCTCATACTTCTGGCTGCGTTAGGGTTTACGGTGAACTATCCGGTCGTTTCGAAACGACCAGTGGTGTTCGGCAGGGATGCCCTTTGTCTCCATTCCTTTTTAACTTCGTCATGGACGAAATAATGGACAGTGCTTTGCAAAATCTTCAGGATGTAGGCATCGAACTAGGAAATAGTGAAAAGCTATGTGACCTAGATTACGCAGACGACGTTGTCTGCTTGTTCGAATCCACGGAACATGCTCAGCGTGCACTAGATAATCTCGCAAGAGCTGTAGCTCCATTCGGCATGCGTTTTGCACCTTCAAAGTGCAAGGTGATGTTACAAGACTGGACGTCAACGATTCCGAGCTTGATGTTCGATGGGGAGGTGCTGGCAGTTGTCGATCACTTCACC
This sequence comes from Fasciola hepatica, assembly GCA_948099385.1. NCBI lineage: Eukaryota > Metazoa > Platyhelminthes > Trematoda > Plagiorchiida > Fasciolidae > Fasciola > Fasciola hepatica. Next base: position 1,458,281 of record CANUEZ040000055.1, on the reverse strand, counting down.
TACCTCGGTAGCTGCGTGACGACGGATGGGAGCACAGTAGTAGAGGTGAGTACGCGGATATCCAAAGCTCGAGCGGCGTACGCTGGACTGAAGCACTTGTGGCGCCGATCCGATATTTCACTGAAGTTGAAAGGTCGTGTATACTGTGCCACTGTGCGTTCAGTTTTAATGTATGGTTGCGAAACTTGGAGTCTGCGTGCTGAAGATATTCGTCGTCTTGAGGTTTTCGACCATCGATGTTTACGTAGTATCGCTAGGATTGGATGGAATAGCCGAGTAAGCAACGATGAGGTAAGAAAGCGAGTATTGGGTACTAATTCAGAGAACGTTTTGTCACAGCGTATCCAACTTAGTAGACTTCGTTGGTTGAGACACGTGTTACGTATTGCAAACACACGTCTACCGTACCGTGTCCTATTCTCTGTTCCTCCCAGGGAGTGGAAGAGACCACGTGGAGGTCAACACATGACGTGGCAGCGAGGAATGAGAAAATGTACAGCAGACTTAGGAAAAGTAGGTGCTTCACGTCTTCGTGGTTGGGGTCCAAAAGATCCGTCTACCAGTTGGCTGGAGACACTGAAGGATATGGCTGCGAACCGCGAACAGTGGAGATCGTGTTGTCACTTTCTATCGAATCAGAATGTTTGATGGTGTACGTTTGTACAGTTAGACTGTGTATTCCGTGTGTTGGCTACTAGGGCATTCTTTTCTTTTCCCACCCATATAGGTCCACTCCCTGTCCATCTTGTATATTCATACTTTCTAATTCAACGTGCAACATGGCGAGAAAGGCAGTGGTCAGTAGGGCTTGCCCTACTGTTTAACGCTGTACGATGATGATGATGATGATGATGATGATGATGATGATGATGATGATGATGATGATGATGATGATGATGGTAGTATCGACCACATTTCCACTCTTCGGGAAACCTTAGAGCACAGAAACATGTCCCGTAGGCCCACAATCTTTGCTTTTCTTGATCTGAAAGCGGCATTCGATCCAGTCGACTGCACAGTTCTCTGGCGCTGCCTCTCATTAAAGGGTGTGAGAGAGAAGTTTATTTCTCATCTCCAATGCTTGTATGCGAACCGCCAAAGCCGGATTCGTGCTTACGGCGATCTTTCACCCGAGTTCACCACGGAAAGTGGTGTTCTTCAGGGTTGTCCTCTTTCACCCTTCCTCTTCAATTTCGTGATTGAATTGATCTTTGCGATAGCCCTATCTTCGTGTGAGAATAGCGACATCAACCTTTGCTCAGGAAGTAAACTGTCTGACGTGGAATACGCGGACGATATTGTTCTTTTAAGTGAAGATCGAGGTAAGTTACAAGCTTTCTTAGACAGCCTGAACAACAGCGTAGCAATGTTTGGAATGCGTTTTGAACCTTTAAAGTGTAAAATGTTGCTGCAGGATCGGGTTGGATCAACACCAAACCTTGTGTTGGCAGGCGAAGCTTTAGCTGAAGTAGATAAGTTTTGTTACTTGGGTAATTACATCTCACCGGGTGGACAGATATTAGATGAAGTGTCATCGCGTATACAGAAGGCGCGTTGGGCTTTTGCCAGTTTCAGCCATTTGTGTCGTCGGCGTGACATCCGATTGTCAGTCAGGGGTCGAGTGTACAATGCGGCGGATGGGTCCGCTCTTCTGTTTGGTTTAGAAACATGACCATTAGGAACAGAAGATAGGCGAAGACTGTTGATGTTCGAGCACGGATGTCTCCGTAGCATTGCCCGAGTATGGTGGGAACACCGTATCAGGAATGCTGAGGTTAGACGTAAGGTGTTGGGAACCAGAGGTCAGTCTGTGGATCAAGTACGGAATCTAAAACAGGTTAACGTGGTTGGGACATGTGTTACGCTTGCCCACCGATAGACTTCCTCAGCGTACGCTGCTCTCTGAGGCGGATAGTGATTGGAAGGTAGGTTGAGGTGGTCAGTCCATGACATGGCAAAAAGGTATGAGAACGTTGACCAGTGGACTTGGCCAAGTAGGACGTGTTAGACTTCCGGGTTGGGGTCCACGCGACGCACCTACCAAATGGTTAGAGACATTAAGTGAAATGGCTAGGTGTCGTGGCCAGTGGCATAATTGCATTCGGACTCATTCCTTGTCCTCTTGATCTCCGCTTACTACTATGAATTTTTAGATATATTTCACTTTGTGCTTCTATTCTTTCTGCTGTTCTCTGAACGATGCTTGAAGGTGGCAATGGAAACCAGAGCACAGAAGTGCTAGGTTAGAGGTTGAATAAACTGAATCCGAACTGAACTGCCAGCATCGTTGTATGATTCAAAAGACGTGCACATAGGCATTGACACTTATGGGTGTGGACGGAGAGTGAACCGATCCTTCCTTCGCACATGCAAACGAACATAGGCTACACTGAAGATGGTTCCGCTTCGAGATCTAGGGTTGGACAGTCAGCTACCTGTTCGTCGCTTAGCCTCCCGCTTGATCGTTACAAAAACATGGCTGTCATGATCTATCTCAGTCAATCAGCGAGTCGAAGGCTAACGAATTTTTCCCGTCCCTTTTTGGGAGGAAAGAGCAAGATTGCGACAGGTTCCGTGGGAACCCTTCACCTCCACTCCCCCTCTTTTCAAGGGGCCAATTAATGTGTTGCTGTCCTTAGAATGAACAGTGTGGTCAATTGTCGTGGGGTGAATTGAGGACTATTCACATTCCCAGTAAAAGATCTTGTGAGGATGGCGTCTACCGCCGTCGACTGTGATATGTAACTGCATTACACCATCATGTGGAAGAAATTTTCGAGAAAACACAGGCCAGATTTTACTGATGACGTGGAACGTTATTTCTATGTTGACGCTGGAACAAACGGTTTATTTACATACTCCAAACGGTATTTCAGTAAGGAACCAACCAGACAGAAAACAATGCGTCATTTGGGTAGGCGAAAATGAGAGTCCATTTATGCTTGTTATGGGGCTCACCACCAAATTCCAGTCAGCTGAACCGTCAAGTGGTTTGCTTTCAATAAACATTCAAAAGACGAAAGCTTTCAGCTTCCCAGTACTCTGATGGTATTCGTGATTAAAAAACTTGAAAAACGACTGTCTGACGCTTAAGTCTATTTTAATCTAAAAATCCAAGTTGGGTAGTACTGCGGAAAATACTCATCATTGCATTCCAGAGAACAGTAAATTTAGTGATCGCATTTTACTACCTAATTTTCACGTGATTTTGTGCTCCGTAGACTGATTTAATGAATGTGAACCGATTTTCGAATCGTGCCAACTCTACCACTGAGTACAACACAATGAGCCAGACAGCGGCATGATTGTTCTCACGTGAAACGCCACAGCACTTGACGTGTATGCACGTATGTATGTATGTGTGATGAATCAGTATCCACAACACGGTGGATAAAAAAAGACGTTCTAACAGGGTCCCGAATCAAGTCATATATATATATATATATATATATATATATATATATATATATATATATATATATATATATATATATATATATATATATATATATATATATATATATATATATATATAACATTTGTGCCGCTGGATTCGGTTCTGAGCCGTATTTCTCAGCGCCTCTAACCAATGGCTAACCTCATCCCTTGGGCTCTAATCAGAAAAGCGAGAAGCACCAACCGAAGTCAAAAAGCTCAAGCCAACTTCTTCGTGCTCTAAGCCAAGTCATAGCCTGGTCGCCTCGTCGCTTCTTCTAGTCTTGCCCAACCCGGGCAAAAAAAGCCCGAAAAGATAAATGGTAAGCAGGTATACGCAAAACATGTCCAAGCCATTGGAGGCGGTGCAGAGTGATTATCTCGGTCAGAGGGCGACTATCAGCACCAAACACACGACGACGAACCTCATCGTTGCTCACCCGATGTTCCCACCAGACACGTGCAATGCTTCGGAAATATCGGTGGTCGAATACAGAAAGCCGCCGAGCATCCTCAACGCGGAGGAGCCAGGTATCGCAGCCGTAAAGAAGAACGCTAGGAACTCAGACACTGTATACTCTTCCCTTGGGAGAGCCGGATGTCGTGGCGGCACCACAGATGACGCAGATTCGCGAAAGCTGCTCTGGCTTTAGCAATTTGTGATGTGATCTTCCCAACACCCTCACCAGCTGCAGCCAACCTCCCGAGGTACTTAAACCTACTGATTATCGGGAAGAGCGAGTGCAGGCACAAGCTCCTGACAGTCTTGCACTTCCAAGTCACCATCACGCTTATCGTACAGCGCTAAACAGTAGGGCAAGCCCCACTGACCACTGACTTTCTCACCGTGCTGCACGTAGAAATAGCAAGAATGAATGTACAACATGGTCAGCGAGAGGACATATAGAAGTGCGAAAAGGAAAGAACGCCGAAGTAGCCGACACGCGAAATACATAGTCTAACTGTACAAACGAACATTGGTCAATCATTCTGATCCGACAGAAAGTGAAAATGCGATCGCCACTGTTCACGGCTCACTGCCATATCCTTCAATGTTTCCAGTCAACTGTTAGACGGATCTTTTGGACCACAACCACGAAGACGTGAGGCACTTACCTCTCTCAAAGTTCGTTGCACATTTTCTCATTCCCCATTGCCACGTCATCTGTTAACCTCCGCGTGATCTCTTTCAATCCCGAGGAGGAACGGAAAACAGGGTACGATACGGTGAACGCGTGTTCGTCATACGCAACACATGATCCAGTCAACGAAGTCTACTAAGCTGGATACGCTGTGACAAAACGTCCACCGAATTGGCACCCAATACTCGATTTCTGACCTCAGCATTGCTCACCCGCTTATTCTATCCAATCTTACCGGTACTACGTAAAAGTCGGTGGTCAAAAACCTCAACACGACGAACACCTTCTGCACGCAAACTCTGTCTCGCAACCATACAACAAAAATGAACGCATCGTGGTACAGCACACACGACTTTTCAACTTCAGCGAAATATCAGGTTAACGCCACAGGTGCTTCAATTCAGCGTACGCCCCTCGACCTTTCGATATACGCGTGTACACCTCTACTACCGTGCTCCCGTCAGTCGTCACGCTGTTGCCGAATTAGGTACAGCAGCCGACAATTGCTAATACCTCTTCTTCGAGCATCAAGTTTGGTATCGTCGACGGCTGGTGTTGCAACATCACTTCCCTGCTTGAAGATGGGTACAATCAATGACTCGTCCTATGATAACGGAATACGTTTTTCATTCCAAACATCGCAGTGCAAGGTGACATTTGATTTTATGAACGTACCACCACCCCTTTTGAAAATAACCGGAGGAAGTTCGTCGGGACCTGTCGTTTTTCATGCTTTAGTAATCCAATGCTCAACTCTACTTCTACTTCCGATCAGGGCTCAAGTTCCCACGGAACCTGTCGCAATCTTGCTCTTTCCTCCCAAAAAGGGACGGGAAAAATTCGTTAGCCTTCGACTCGCTGATTGACTGAGATAGATCATGACAGCCATGTTTTTGTAACGATCAAGCGGGAGGCTAAGCGACGAACAGGTAGCTGACTGTCCAACCCTAGATCTCGAAGCGGAACCATCTTCAGTGTAGCCTATGTTCGTTTGCATGTGCGAAGGAAGGATCGGTTCACTCTCCGTCCACACCCATAAGTGTCAATGCCTATGTGCACGTCTTTTGAATCATACAACGATGCTGGCAGTTCAGTTCGGATTCAGTTTATTCAACCTCTAACCTAGCACTTCTGTGCTCTGGTTTCCATTGCCACCTTCAAGCATCGTTCAGAGAACAGCAGAAAGAATAGAAGCACAAAGTGAAATATATCTAAAAATTCATAGTAGTAAGCGGAGATCAAGAGGACAAGGAATGAGTCCGAATGCAATTATGCCACTGGCCACGACACCTAGCCATTTCACTTAATGTCTCTAACCATTTGGTAGGTGCGTCGCGTGGACCCCAACCCGGAAGTCTAACACGTCCTACTTGGCCAAGTCCACTGGTCAACGTTCTCATACCTTTTTGCCATGTCATGGACTGACCACCTCAACCTACCTTCCAATCACTATCCGCCTCAGAGAGCAGCGTACGCTGAGGAAGTCTATCGGTGGGCAAGCGTAACACATGTCCCAACCACGTTAACCTGTTTTAGATTCCGTACTTGATCCACAGACTGACCTCTGGTTCCCAACACCTTACGTCTAACCTCAGCATTCCTGATACGGTGTTCCCACCATACTCGGGCAATGCTACGGAGACATCCGTGCTCGAACATCAACAGTCTTCGCCTATCTTCTGTTCCTAATGGTCATGTTTCTAAACCAAACAGAAGAGCGGACCCATCCGCCGCATTGTACACTCGACCCCTGACTGACAATCGGATGTCACGCCGACGACACAAATGGCTGAAACTGGCAAAAGCCCAACGCGCCTTCTGTATACGCGATGACACTTCATCTAATATCTGTCCACCCGGTGAGATGTAATTACCCAAGTAACAAAACTTATCTACTTCAGCTAAAGCTTCGCCTGCCAACACAAGGTTTGGTGTTGATCCAACCCGATCCTGCAGCAACATTTTACACTTTAAAGGTTCAAAACGCATTCCAAACATTGCTACGCTGTTGTTCAGGCTGTCTAAGAAAGCTTGTAACTTACCTCGATCTTCACTTAAAAGAACAATATCGTCCGCGTATTCCACGTCAGACAGTTTACTTCCTGAGCAAAGGTTGATGTCGCTATTCTCACACGAAGATAGGGCTATCGCAAAGATCAATTCAATCACGAAATTGAAGAGGAAGGGTGAAAGAGGACAACCCTGAAGAACACCACTTTCCGTGGTGAACTCGGGTGAAAGATCGCCGTAAGCACGAATCCGGCTTTGGCGGTTCGCATACAAGCATTGGAGATGAGAAATAAACTTCTCTCTCACACCCTTTAATGAGAGGCAGCGCCAGAGAACTGTGCAGTCGACTGGATCGAATGCCGCTTTCAGATCAAGAAAAGCAAAGATTGTGGGCCTACGGGACATGTTTCTGTGCTCTAAGGTTTCCCGAAGAGTGGAAATGTGGTCGATACTACCATGACCGGGTTTGAAACCGACTTGATTCTCACGCGTACACATTCTGCGCGCTGGATGATGGATGAAGAATAAATCCGGCGAGCAGTTTGGATGTGATACTTACCAAGCTGATTACGCTGTGGTTTTCTGAAGCAGACCTGACATTTTTCTGGTAAATCGGCACAATCATCGATTTGCATTATTCTTTGGCGATCTGGTGACTATCCGTAATACTCCGGAGGAGTTTTGGTAACTGCGTAACCAAGGCTTGGCCTCTGTTCTCGAAGAAAGTTGCAGACATCCCATGCGATCTAGCGGCTTTGTAGCCTTTTCAAGTAACCTATCTCCCGCATAACCTTCATTTCTGATGGAGGGGTGATATCCACCGGCATCGTTTCTCTTGAAACTGAATTGTTCCTTGATTTGCTCCGTAGAGCGATCCAGACGGTGTCCCTGAGAGTGAATCAGTGCGCTGTTGGGTTGGATCTACTCACTTCTGCCGGGCTTTCGTGGATTTCTGCTTCTTATCAAACGGAAAACTTGCGAATTTTGCCAATGGACTCAAACGTTTCCATTTCGCTACATTTCGCAATCCACAATTGCTGACGGTCAGTTCTCAGGCTCCTAGTCAGTTCGTGTCTCAGGAATTTACGTACAGTTCTAAACAACTGAGACAAATCCTGATAGAATCCGCCCTTGGTTTCAGAGGAACTGCAGTCAATCGGGGGCATAGACAGGGCGAACAACTATCGGCGCTCCAGTTTGTTGTCGTTGACACGAACAGAACCGTCCAACCGAACTGCACACAAACGACAGCTGACTGGATCCAGTCTAGTAGTGCACACTCAGCTTTCATTCTCAAAGCAATCCCAACGCCAATCTGACCATGAGCACTAGAAACCGGGTCACCCGACACACGAAGAGTGAAGCGAGGGACTAAGGTTGTATCTGGGATGCAGAGAGTTATTACAGAAGTGCGGTCTTACATACGTGTTTCAGAGACACAATATGCATCTATTTTAAAAGTGTCAAGAGTTTTAGCGAGAGCAGCCTGTTACCCTATCTGACATAGTGTGCGAACGTTAAAGGCAGCGAACATTTAGGCTTATTAAGTGCATTCGATTTATACCCAACTCTTGAACTACTGTTTTCATCACGGCCGCAGTTACCCTTGGCGTTTCGCATCGATCTTAAATTAGAAGAGAGAAAATTGGTAAGGCCCTTTTACGGGGAAGATACTGGAGGTTTCTGGACAGATCTTACTTCGCGGTTGCCCATACCGCAGAAGGGGTTTTCCTTAAGGAACCCTAACCGGAGCCTTTGACTCAAAAGTCTGACCCACAAGGCAGTGGGGCGTTAACCCAGCATGGGAACATGACCGAGGAACCCGTGAAGGAACTTCTTCTGGTCTGTCACGTGAGACCTGATTGTTGCATGCATTTTGTGTTGTCTTCGCTGGTGTTTTGTTATCGATTCGATTTTCGGATTAAGTCCTTAGCCCCATGCACCCAATGGAGCAAGCGGAACGAGGACAGGGTAGCATCCCTTGGACTGGGGGCTGCCCAGCTTAGATGAGCGATAGCTGCCCAATGAAGTGCGATGAACTATCCCACCGTCGAAAGAAACCCCAGGCGTTCCACTCCTACGTCCATCCAGTGAAGGTTTTTAGACCGATAAACTGTTTCTCTCCGTGTTTGTTCGCTGCAGTGTCCTCTCCAAGGCATAGTGGTTAGAACGAGATGTTTCCCATCAACTGGTTCAGAGACTGAACTTCGTCCAGCCTCTACCCATTGACCTGTCGGGCGTGATTGCATCTCCGGCTTAAGGAAGCCATCCTACATAGCCCTTTGGGTGATGGAGGCACGCAAGCCATCACACCACTCCGGGTTGCAGTTTCGTGATGATGGCAGGTAGCAACCGAAACCAGAGCCCAGAAGTGCGAGGTAATGGTTGAATAAACTGAAATTGAAACTAGAAGAATCAGTTTATAATCAGTAATTTCTATTCCCATGTTGGTTTTCAGAACAATCACAACGGTCCGAGTTTTATTCCTCCACCATCGCGGCTTGTCGAACAGGACTCAGCTGCGAGGTCAGACGTTGCTCGACAACTTCAAGAAGAGGAAGATCGTCAGTTGGCCATCGCGCTATCCGAGTCTCTGCGCGAATCAAACCGCTCACAGCGCCGTTCCACATCTGGCGAGAGTTTCTGTACAGTGTCCTAGCATTTATCTGTTAGCTCGTTTGATCTATGCTTTACCTCAGAGTCATCAAGTGTCCACGATCAAAATGCACAGAAGACACCTTTGCCATTAGCTGAATCGTGTATCGGCATTTGCCGCTCGTCTAAACTGCCTGTGGTCTTTCTGTTTTTGCTCGCCCATATTGTTTATTCTGTTTCAGTGAACCTCGTGGTTTTTCTTACTGACTGTTCGTATTCCACCCATTTCCGATGATTTATTGCTATTGTGGTTCTTATTAATTTTTGTGCACTCACAAACGATCTCGGGCTCGTTTGCTATCCCTTATTTTCTGTCTGTGTAAAAGCCTCACCAAACGGGATGCGAACGCAATCAATCAGATGAGATGTGCCACTATTTATTTTCCCCACACGTTGTGTTTGATCTAGTGACAGGGGTTGGTTTGTGGTTTGACAGCGGGATCAAATTGGAATCACAGTTCCGATTAGAATGAACCAAAAACGTTGTAGCACGAGATGCTGTGGTCTGGAATAAGTTGTGTATGAGATCCCAAGTTTAAACACCGTGCGGCATGCATCGTTGACAAGCCAGTGTTTGTGAGCAGTCATGTGCATGCGGATGTAATTAAACAAAAACGCTGACTGTAATCAGTAAATATGGCAGCTGTTCATCTGCCGCGTTCGGTCACAAAGTTTAGGGCCAGTATAGCATACTAATGTCGGTTTAGAAACCGGAATGCCATTGTTCCAAGCTGTATGATAGGTTATTTTTAGCCCCGTTTTTCTCTAAGTGCGTAGTATTAGGAAATGTTTGTTTGTCTATGCAAACCTGTGGTCAGTAGATAAAAATATGTTAAATGTACTAGGATAGGTGAGTTGACGTTGACTGACGTGTTTCACTCCTGGAGCAAAGTTGGTGAGAAGTGGTTGCATCAAAATAGCAGAGGACTTCGTGGGATTTTGGTTGCACAGTGTATCCGGTCAGAACAGTGTTATGAAGAATTCACAGTTTGATATGATCTAGCTGAGAAGCAGGTTGACTGGTTATCTATCCATTTCTGACTCAAAGGTGAACACCGACCAATGTCTTTGGTGGTCTGTTTGCCGCTAGAGCCTTGTAGTGACGACTTCCTTTTGAGAATTAAATTCGTTGGAAAGAATTCCAAGTGTGGTACAATTGCCCTTATTTTCTTCGCTCTCCATTTTGTTGTACTTATTCATTCATTGCTGATACCTGGTCGAGATCGACCATCATATTGTCGTTTCGCTCATTTGAACACGTACTGTTCTGTGATTGAACTTCTCTGGCTTGGTTGAGTCCGTACTTCGGCTTCTTGTTACATTTTGATCTTTGCATCAGCCTGATACCAGTTAGGCTGGTATTTTTTACACTGATTTTAAACTTACGCACTGGTATAACGTAAGTAACTCATTGCTTATCGCTCAATCATTGTTTTGCTGCTCGGGTCGATTTCATTGCGAACTTAGCGATATAACGAGTCATGTTCGTGCACGTTCAAGCAATCAAAGACAGGCTGCTGTCACTGTTGGTATACTCCTGTTCCCCGGGCACTTTTGTCTTCTTCAGTTATGCGAAGCGAAAAGGACGAACAGCAGGGAAGGAAGAGAAAGCAATCACGAGAGAACCGGACTAGGGGAGTGACAACACGAGAATAGATGAGATGTTTCACACTTAAGCCGTCCTGGGGAACAAAGATTTCAAGGTGGACGTCCCTACCTTTGACAGTGGCCTGATATAGGTGGCTGGTTATCTGCATTCGAGCTCGGCAATGAAAGGCCACGGGGAGGGGGGGGGAGAAACTGCCGAGGCAAAACTAGAAGGACGTAAACGAAATTGGCAACCACAATAGAGGAAGATTGTTACGAGTGGTTGATGATGAGCAAGCTGCTGTCGTTTAGACATTAGGCAAATCGCCAAATGGCCGTGCGCTTCATCCCATGCGTGGCTTTGCATGATAGCACGAACAGAATTGGATTAAGGAGGCATCTGTTCGGAAAGGAAAATTAACTCTTCTGGCGGGCCAAGAGACAAGCACTGCGATGCAAAAGAACTGAGAATGGTCCGATTACTGACCGAACAGAAGTCGTTAGTTGGTAGAACAGGTGGACTAGGTGAAAATTCTAACTAGGGTAAGTGATCGATGTCTCAGAAGGATTCACAGGATGGCAACTTCGAAAACTGTATGACGTCATTCTTAGTTGTTTGATCGAAGAGTTCTCCGAGATCGGAATTCATCGAAGCACTTGCTGCACAGCTATCTCGATCAATGTTGGTCAGGGAGCAGGAAAAGTATATAACGAGAACAGTAAACGCACCCATCGATGAAAGCCTAAAGGTAGGTAAAATAATGCCAATGAAAAAGTACGCAGATGGAATTATGGAACCTCGAGTGAACCCGAATCCATAGGGGAAGGCAGGGGATTGGATTCTTTCGACTCGGACGGAGACGAATCTTCCAGCTAAAAAAGTTCATGTTCACTATATGAGTCCCAGAGCAAAACCGAACGTGAATAAATTCGTCACGCAACTTTTGTCTCAGACTCGGTCAAACTTGTTGGAATTTTTAGTGAAATCAGATTAATCTGTGGATATTTTCGCTAGCTCCTCAGTAAGATGGGATGAAGGCCAATGGTTCACATTGGAAATCATCTTGTAGTCCTTTGTGTTCGAAAACCGACCGTAGTTGGTCGAAAGTGATGATTTTCATAACTCTCAGTATAAGTGATTTGAAGAAAATTGGGATCTACTTATTCGAATGAGATTGATCATAACATTTGGGGTTGGAACGGTTCATAGAATTTTATTCAAGAGTGAGGAAAGCACATGAATAAAGAGAGACAACTGACGATGCAAACAGGGTACCGTTCGGACCAAGTGGACTGTGCGTCACAAAATTCAGGGTTGGAATCCCTGCCACAAATATCGGCTCCCAGAGCGTTGGTTGACAAACAGTCTACTAATACTATCCGTCAAAAAAAGCCCGTGCAAGAATCAACGGATAATTTGTCAAACGGCTGAGTGTGCCGCAAATGTACCCATCCGCTTAGACGGTTCGCCTGTTATTCTGTCTATGGTGCGGTATATTTCGTTTGGACTAGTGGTCACAGCAGATAGGGTTGACTTGTAGTTGTATCGAATTTATAGGACGGTGGCTGGTAAAACGCACGTTCCAGTATATCCCATCGAGCCTCTTTGGACATATCATTCGGTGGGGGATTGGATAAACCATATTAAAATCACTGGCCTCCATAGCGCACGTATGTTGTTTTCTCTGTTTATGCTCAACTATCTAACTCGAAAATTCGGAGGAGGAGTGCGCGTGCTTTCTTTCATTCCACCGATAGTTACGTTGGGATTTTCGCGTGCTCGGCACCCTTTAAGGCAAGTCTGAGCGTTCGTATATGATACATTGTTGATAAAAAACTCACGGTTTCTAGTAGTAGCGGGAAGAAGCTTCTATCTGATAGATAAAAGGGTGACGCTTCCTACTAAAAATGTGGACAACGTGGTCGGTGGTGGAAGGCTGAAAACACATAACTACACTATTCTACATAGTGTCAACCACTCGCATCCTCCTAGTTTTGCACGAAATGTAGCACAGAAGTCGATACAGCTCTAGATATGGCGTGATCGCCAGCGGAAGTGACCTCTTGTTTGATAAAGAACTGTATCTGTGATTTTCCACTTGACCGTGTGGGCGCTCTTCCGAAGAGGCTTTCCGTAATGGTGACAGGAAACGCATGGTTCCACGTGCTGATTCGTTATCAGAATCTCCCTCGACCGGTGGTGGTCGAGTGAGTTAGAGAGTTTGATTACCACCTCGAAGGTCCGAGGTCCGAATCCCGGCCACCACCGGTTACTTTGGTGGTAGACAGCATCTCACTGTCGTCCGGATCGTTACCACACCTGACCTACTTGGGCCTTATGTGGTTTTCCACTCCAAGTCTCAGGGTCTGTTTGCTGGTTCTACCTGGTAGTGCAGTGGGCTTTCGTGGCTATGGGGCATATACCCCTTCTGCACCCATGCACAAGCATGTAATAAAAAAAATGAAAACCATCCTCGGGGAAAATGTCTTCCTTTACAACAGTTCTTGTGTGACTGTTTTAACCAGGAGCTGTGATTTTCAGCCGCTAAAAGGTAAAGATCACTGGAAGTGTGACGGAACACTTGATACGGCACCACTGAACTACCAGCTAAGCTTAATCCACGGGGTATTGAATGGTCTATTGTATCAGCAGTAGAAGAACGCAAGATACGTATGATGTGGGTTTTGAAGCAGGATGAACCAGAACTCAACCCTACTGCTGCAGCAGCTGATTATGAGAAAGCTCCCATGAGCAGGATTGAAAGAAACTTTTCACAACAATCCAGTTTGTGCATCAAGAGTGTGATTGAAAGTTCCTATTTGGAGAGTCCACTGAGGAACCACAACGGTGGTTCGCTGATCCATGTTTCTGTTAGATACAGGTAAACTGAAGACGACACTGTTTTCGCAAGTTGGCATTTCTGATTTGAGTATTGAAAGAAACTTTCCTAGCACTAACATTTACGGATGTTTCTTTCATTTTGGACGGTGTTTTTGACGGAAAATACGGTCGTTAGGATTTACAAAGCTGGTACAATACCACAACCAATGTTATCATCCTGAAATCACTTCAAGCCTTGGCATTCGTTCCAGTTGGCGAAGTGTCTGTATGTTTCAGTGACTTGTTATCCAACCTCGAACGTGAAACGCAGGACGTGATTTCAGATTCCCTGCTCTACTTTGAAAGCACTTGGGTTGGAGTGGTCGAACGGTGGCAACAGACGAAGACCAAAATACGAGCCGAGGTTGTGCAATGTGCGTGAGCGATTGTTGCATGACATCCTGCGCACGGCAAACTCGATTCAGAGTTGGCGAGGGGGCCTTGAACAAAGAATGCCCATGAAACAACTCACACTGTGTCGCCTTGTGGAAAAACTCAGAAAAAAAAACAATCAGAATGGGAACTAAGACTGGAGCAACTATCACTCGGCACAGTTATGAGGCCATCGAAAGACAAATATGTGCTTACCAATGAACGCTTGTATAGTTTAGCCGAACAGCATGACAAGAGCAGCCATGTACTATTGTTGCGTGCAATTGTTCAAAACCTGTACGAAAACCACTGATCATGTTTCTTCTTGCGGTATGCCACATTGGGTTAGTTACGATATACGCGGATGAATCTTAGGCGTCCAGCGATGATTAGGATCGCATTATTTCAGCTGGACGGGATTGAAAGCAGTGCCTTCGAAATTAGGTCTAGGAATATTACTGCACGACAATAATGTCACAATTTATCAGAAAAATGTAAAAGAATAAGGCGCTGAAGAACACCGAAGATGGTAATTAAGGAACTCAACAAATTATAGCAACCTTCAGTTCTTTGGGATTTGCTGCAAAGGTAATCTTGTAATGACAAGTTAATAAAAAAGGGAAGAGCGAGGAACGCTACCAAAACCCAACGAGTAGCTCATGAAGTTGCAACGGACTAGCTAATTAAAATAAACCTATTCAGATCAAATGTTCACCCTACAAAATGTCCGTTCGACGAAGTTTCCGGTAACCTAATGTACGTGTACGACAAATACCAAATAAGATCATGTATTTAACTCCTTGCCCGATGAAATGCTCTTTGGTTCTGAATAGGAAGTGGTAATCCTTTCTGGTGTGCAATACGCGATCGTCGGATGAAGCAACGAAAGAGCTTTGAAAAGCTGATATTACGATTGTCACAGCACGGATAAATGTGCTCAAATAGCTTCGGGATTCGTGATTTGTCGAGTTTAAAAAGACGAGGGTTCGATTTGAGCACACGTTAAACGATAATCCGCTAAAGTTGGGAGCTGCAGTGAAACTGCTCAATGTAAACCAACATCCATATCAGGGTTGATAGCACAGAAAGCCACGTGAAACCTTCCCAGTAAACTGTTAAAGAATCAGAAAGTGCTCCTAGAGGTCGATGGTAAGTGGATATCGGCAAAGGTGATTCACGAATCCGATTGGTCAAGTGCAAGCGGAATCTTTATAAAAAAGCAGAGGATAGAGTCAAGAGTGTGCGTGTGATGTCTGGCTAGGATGGGATGTGCTTTGAGAAGTTCGTCAGTTGGGCGATACTGAAGAGAGCGAAAGCTTCGACGTCGCACCCCAGGGGAGAAGTGTCCGTGGTGTACGGAAGCCACTCGAAAGTTTCTGATTATGATTTCTGGTTTCAAGAGCAGTGAATAAATGAGTGGAACCGAGGTTTCAACTACACAAACTGAAGCTCGCTGTTGGTAAAACTTGGATTCTGAATTCGAGTAGAGGCGATAGATTGTTCGATTTAGGCAAATAGGTTGGCACTGGAAGCGAAAGCGAATTGGAAAGGGTGGTTAGGATACTAAAGCTGGGTTGGGTGCGATAAGCGGTGGATTAAAGTTCTGATCAAAAATAAAGCAGGAGGGGATGAAGGTTGCGGAATTTAATGTACAGGATAAATGTTAAAATTCGAACTGTGGATGTTAGTGAAAAGATTTACCCATGACATGAGTGTCCAAGTCAGTTCAGCGGCAGTACATAAAGGCGTATTCATCATTATAGACAGCCATAGTTTTGTGAGAAGTGGTCAACCTGACTGAGAGACTTGGAGTGATCAACCACGTAAGGCTTCTTCGCGTGGGCACTGGTACTTCCGTTGCCCACGAAGCGATCGACTCCTGTAGTGTATGGCCCCTCGGTAGGAGCCCAAGTTCAACGAATTTCTTCACTCTCAGCTTCGAAAATGCCTGTGAAGACCGATTTCAAGGCATAGTCTCTCTGCAAAACCTCATAATCGAGGATCCCCGTCGGTCGAGAAAGGCCGGTTCACGGTCTAAATATTCTGATATCCTTTCACGCATGCAGAAAATAGTCAGACTTCTTCCTCATGAAACTGTGTACGACCACTGGAGATTTGATCAACATTCTGCGACGACTATGCAATGAATTCGACTATGCGGACACGTTGGTGATTGATATCAGTGGACAGTTTACCTTCCCCGTCTTTGCCGATTGTTACACCATCTCTGGGAGGAATCATACGATTTCACACCGATTCACTGACAGGCTAACGGGCGAGTTGAACGATTCATGTACACATCCGGTCGAGTTCAATCCACACTGAAACCTGAGGGACTGTGTTGATATCATATGCAGACTCAGTCTCCACTGAAACCGACGGTCATCGATTCATTCCACTTACTCAATCTGAAGTTAAAAAAGTCACATCTGTACTCAGGGAACCACATGTGATGTTCTCAAAATAATTCTGTTAAACTGCCACGTAACTCTTAACTCAAACTCTTCAAATGGTACATTTTCCATCAAAGCTCTGTTGCAGAGGAAAAGCCGTACATTATTTACCGTGATCCATCAAAAATAATCTAAAAAATATTTTCCAAGGATGGATGGAGCAACAATTTAACCGACACGAAGGAGCTTGTCCGAAATTGTTTTTTCCAAGTTAGAAAGTGTTTATAAAAGATTAATGGGAGGATCACTAAAGCTGAACTCTTGTTCACTTCCACGGCGGGTGTATAGACATTTACACGACTGTCGTCGGGTTGGACTTTTAGTTATCACACTGAAGCGGTCAGGCTCTAAGCGGAGTCGGAAATCTTTCTAAAATCACGTCATTAGCGAGGCCGCCGTACGCTCTCCTCCAACCCATGAACAGGGTGCTTTGTTAACACCAACCAATGGAAAGGCTCGCATACTCTACATAGCAGTGCAGTCATGACACATGTCCATGAACTGATTCGCCTATCACATGTCACTGTTCACATCGACCATTGAGTGACAACCTACTGCTTACCCTTCATACCAAACCGGCCAGTAATCAATCGCATGAAACACTGTGATCCGACTTAACCAATCATGTCTGCGCACCACACTGGGCAATCAATAACGTTTATCTGTCCATGTATTCCTTGCCTCATGCCATGTAAACTGTTGATTTTGGTTACATTGAATGTAGTTTCCGCACATTGTTCGTGGTTACTTTTCCGTGGGGATTGGATGATCGAGTAATCATTGACCGGGGATAATCCAGAAGTTTGTTCGCTGACACAACATGATTAAGTTAAGTATGACAATACTTTGACACACTTACTGAACTTCGAGGTCCTGGGGTTTCCTGTGTTTTTGTGTCTTCAGAGTGACCACGTGCAATCTTCCGCAGAAGGTCACTCATCCCGCATACTATAACACTAACCAACTCAGACCAGCTGACTGCATTTATGTTTCGTGTCCAACTTCGTAGCCCCAGTCGTATGTTCTACTAGCACATTCAACCAGCGAAAGTCTGACAGTCATCATATTGAAGTCCAAACTTTGATGAAACGGGATGTTTCCTACCTGGTCTCGGGAGAACAGGTTCAATGTAGTGACAGCCTTCTTGAAAATCACAATTTGATTGTTGAGCCCCGTCTCACTACATAAGATTTTATAAGCAGTAGTAAAGCTCACATAATTTAATACCATGAAAAAGTTGTTCGTGTTAATCAAATGTTGGTAAGTACCTTTCCGTTCATTGGTCGACCCGATGGTTAGTTTTGATTGATGCAGGTGTCATACATAGGTTGGTGTGCACGCACTGCAGTGCACTTTAGCGAGATGCTTGGTGCTGTTCACTTCTCGAGGAGCAATGGTTTGTTGTTGACAAATCAGCCGGGTTCCGATCAAAGGTGCCCCGTGTCGGAAGTGTTAAGATCCGATTTTCGCAATTGGCTCGAGGATCTACGTTTACTATCCACGGACCAATGAGGTATCTGAAAGACGAGGTAATGTGTCTCCCAGATGGCATAGAATATAACTTTATCAGACGTCGTTCCCGCACATGCTGGGCTCAGTTGTAATGCCAGAGGAGGAAAACTGTGTGTGTGTGTGTGTGCACTTTCTGACAGGGTGATGGATGATCAGTTAAGGGGGAATGCCGAAAAGGCTCGAGAAGGGTCATTAATTTCTGAATAATATGGAGAAAAGGCTTTATCTTTCTTCAGATACAGTTCGCATTGTTCACTCGGAACATTGGCACGTGAGTCTTCTTTCACGTGTGCAACAAAGGGGCATTGATGACTAGCATCTTAGTGTGACAAAACGGTGAGTGACACGTGAAAAACGTAATCGGATTGCACGCTTTCTTTTCTGATGTGTAACGGAGTACATCATTTGTAACTGTTGGCGGGCGAATACTAGTAAGACTTGGTGGTTGTGCCATCGGTCGGGTAGAACTGACTGAGAAGTTGGGTTAGCTAGAGATCGGTGCCTAAGTGCGTGTATATTAATGGTCGTACGGAGACAGCTACCAGTGTCATGGGCATTCCGTGGAAGAGTTGCTAGCTGACGGGTGAAGTTAGTCGTCCTTGTACCCCGCTGTAAGCCACATCTTTGGACTATCAGGAAAACCACTGCTAGAAAATACTTGAGGTTTTAAAATACAGATTTAGCTCACGCTTAAATAAGTTCCAAACGAGAATAAGAATGTTATTATGGAATATGTATAATGTACCGACGAAGGTTATGGAGCATTCATTGAACGACCGCCGACGGGAGATATCAGCAGTTTTTGAGGAGGTACAAGTAATTCGTCAAACTGATGGTGCAAATAAGATGGATTACTGTAATTTGTAGTAAGGACCATTTAATAGCGTGCGTAATTTACCTATGAAAGAATAAGAGTATTTAAAACGGATACCACTTGGTTTTGTTACTCCGAAGAGAAACTCAAAATAGACCCTGAGATGTTGCACCAGGGCCTAACTGGGATTTTCTGGGGTCTTTTCTAGGTCCCTTATATCTCTTTTGGTTTTTAGTCATGCACGATAACGAAACATGTTTCATAAAATAATGAGTAGCTAATGAGTGAAAGGACCATTTTTTGAGAAAGAACTCAGCGGGAAGTCATCGAACCATGTGTTAACGATACTATATCTGGGTGGAAATAAATCTAAACATAGGTTTGATTAATAAATCCGCCTCGATGTCGATGAGTTTATTTTACATATGTAGGGCTCTAAGTCCTGAGACCGAATCGGACATCGAAATTAAAATGTGTAATGCTTAAGGCACAATCTGTCGAAAAAAAATCAATATAAAAATGGCAGATTGGTTCCTTAATTTCAAACTTGGCACAGAAAAGTAAGGGGAGCAGGTTCGAAAAATAGCTTAGGTAGAGCTTTTACCTTTCCAAACTTTGATGTCCCGGATTAAAATTTCGCGGCCACTGGTCGCTCTGCCTTTCATAAATATTTAAATGGTCACTACATACTCTAAGAAATACTTTATGCTTGTTGCGTATTAAATAAAGTAATTAAGTAAAGATCATTACCATTACGCAAACTGAAGCAGACATCTCAGTGAACACCGCCGATAATTCAGCTGGGATAAACCTATAATTCGTGCATAGGATTTAAACCAAGGAGGGCACTAACGACACCGACCCAGGCTAATTGAAGCCCCTTTTCAATGATCATATCCGTGTCTCCTAAAGGAAAGAGACAGACGTCACCAGATTATTCAGTAAACAAAACCTCTAGCTCAGACTAAACGTGCTACGACGGGGTGCCTTTCCATTACGCCTCTGCACATTTTGACGGAACATGAATGACTAGTCCAACATACAAACTGTTACGAAGAAGAAAAGACGGGGGAGGACACCCCTATTTGGGCAGCCAAACAAGTCAAGTTCACTAAACACGAACAACCGTTTAAATAGCTCTTCTTCCAGACAGTATTGCAGCAACATTGATCCGCCGGCTGCCTGAGCACTTTGGCCACGTTCCGGTCAGTTACTTTGCTCATTAGCTTGATTCTCTTGTGCACTATTTCTGTTTGACTAGTCCGATTGTTCCAGTTGATGGCTTGATGGGTAGCTCCTCAATTGGGCTATCTTGTTGGTTGCCCGAAATCCCGCTGTGTCATCTCTGCTAGTCCGATTGTCTCTTTTTGTCTGTTGCAAGATGCTTCTAACATGTTTGTCGTGTGTTCTTTTGGTCTGTGGCTCTCGGTCGGTTGGGCCAATCAATTTGATATTCGCGTCGTTCTTCTGCTCCAGCAACCACTGCTACAATGGAATGTATATCAAATTGAACAGAAAACTCATCTTTTATGCCGTCACATTTTCAGCCCAGCCACCCTGATTGTGTGCACGCCTGAGTGTTACTGGACAATTCTTCTAGGATTTAAATATTGGGTTGTTTTGTATCCTGTAATCCGTAGTCGAAAAGTAAGCATGGATGCAGACGATTGTGTATTACCCAAAAGCATACGTCTAACGCGAGTGCAAGCATGTAAGGAGAGACCCAAGCGGGTAAGTAAACACGCGAATCAGTGAAAACTAGATCGAAGCGTACAATTAGATTACACCACGCAACGTCTTAAAACTTGTGAAAATATATTATTGATCAGTGCAGTCGAGGACGGAGCAAGACTGGCGTCAATCCTGTGTGCATGTGTGTACGGATATGGATCAATGGTCCTCAGTGTGTGTACGTGCAAGACTGTCTGATTACGCACGAGACTGCTTAAATCAAACAAAAGAGGTTGTTTAGTCAAAAATACACCAGTCATCATCATCTGGTTTTGCACCACAAAGATACATATCATCGACTTGAGGATAGGCCAGCGAAAAACGGAGACAATCCATAGGAAAATATGCGGGGGCATTGAAAACATTATCCAACTGCAATTTGACTGCTGAGAGGCTTTGCACTTTCAGAGTGCAAAAGGATGCTTCTGGAGTAGAGTGGTCTAACACCAGGACTTATCTTAGCTGTATCCACACGCAGAGTCAAGTTTTAATTAAACCTTTGAGAGTCAACTTAGTTAGTATAGCTAGCATGCGGGTGAATGTGGAGTTTACGTAAATCAGGAATATAGAAACTGTTGAGAAATAGCTCGTGAGTAGTACAACATGCATCGACAACCCATCAGATCAGAAAAGCGAACCCGCATTTCGTCAGTTTATTAGCCAAACATTCGCTCACAAATGAAGCAAGTCGTGGCAAGCTTGGTGTACAGATTTTTAGTCAACCTTATAGCGATTTAATTCGGAAAACGTCTATTGGATGAACCTTGAACTCCAAGCTATAGCGTACGACGCCACGCCGCCTACGGAAGCGTGCCAAACACCAAAGTGTATCACAATCTTTCACCCCATGTTCTAGTTCCCGATTAGACCCAGTGGGCATAAAATGTTGCCTTTTTCCAACGAGGATGAAATAGGTTTACAATATAAAATTTGCAAGGTTCTTATCGATGATCTGAGCGTTGATATTGCATGATGAACCGTTCCATAAAATAACAAACACTGCTTGACTCTCTCTCTCTCTCTTTCTTGCCTGACAAGGGAAAATATTTCTGGAGGGGAGCAGCGGCCATTCAAAGGTAGTCGAAGGTGAAACCGACCGGTGGTCGTAAGGTTTGAAAGTGGGAACTAAAGAATCGACAGCCCACGCTGATGACAGTCCGATCTCCACCGGTTTGGCATTGAATCACTCAGGTTCAAATGCACAGAAACACTGGGTACTACTTGAACGCCATCAAGGGTCTTTTTGTTCTTGCAGAACAAGGTAAAGAATGTCTACTTAAGTAACTTTCTCAAGGCTCCCAGCTGGAGACATTCGAGAACTGAATAGTGAATGCCTCAAGATAAGATGTCAGAGTGTGAGCCACTTCCATCAGAAATCGCTTTACCTAGGTGGTTTTATAAACATAAATTTATTTAATTTCCTACTGGTTCATTCAGAAAGAGAGAAAACCGAAACAAAGCTTCAATGTAAGCAATTAAAGCTGGAAAAGATGATGCCGGTATTTCGTAGCATATTTCGAATTTCCAATAGGGTTCTCAGTCAAGAAAATCCGTTTACCACATGGAATGACATTGTACACTCGTGCTCACATCCCTGTGCCGTTAGTCTCAAGAGAGGAGTATTTCAAAGACAACGTTTATCCTCAACTCACTTCTTTTGTCCCTGCTACGTGCATCCACGAAACTAATGTCCGGTGGTCATTGTGAGGTCGAAGGATAACTTCGGTAAGCTTAATGTCAGTGAGTTATTCTCTCTCATATGGAATTCGTTTATTCTGATCCCTACCAAAGAAGCTTCTCTCTCGCCCTCTCAAAGTTTTCCATTTTCCTTCCTTTCTACTTGGACCTAATACTCAGTTATCAGAACTATTACAAAAAGCTCAAGTGCTTCAAACCCCGTTCGTCTAGACTTCAGCTCAACTCCCAATTTCTTCTAATATAGACTTATCATGACCGTGACTTTTCCTCTTCTGTTGCGACCATGAACGTTCATCAGCTTCACTACTTTCGCCAAACATATGCAAGCCGTCCGGTCTCGATGACAATCCTCGAATCCTTCGAAATTGGGCCCACTTCATAAGATGTTTTCTCCCAGCCTCTTTCTCCCACTGTTGGAAATCCGCTCATGTCTTTCCCATTCCCAAGAGGGGTAACTGTTCAGACTCCAGTTTCACTCACTGCCACCTCAAAATCATGGAATTTATAATCACAGATCAACTTTATCCATATCTAGAACGCAGTGCTCTGTGGAGTAATCGCTAATGCGGATTATATCAACACAAATCTACTGGTGACCTGTTATCATACACGTCACACACATGGCATTCAATGATCTATTCACACGGCTAGTAACATCAAGTCTTAAGACAACTCCAAGACCTTTGATCAGGTGTGGGAGAACCGCGTCTTTGAGAAACTTCTCGGACCTGTATTCCCTACGTTTTTACTTCATGCATCCGAAGCTTCCTCCCAGATGGCTGACTTTGACGCGTGCCAACGTAGTCCATTCCATCATATTCTTGGTGAATTTTGGCACTTCCCGAGGTTAAATTACATCGCACTCCATTCCTCAAGTTTGTTATTTCTATTAGCAGCAAGATGTTGTCGATGAGACTTATTTTTGCACGCCCATTCATACTAATCTGATACTTCTTCCACCTACATATGTCTCTGTTTCTGTGACCGCAGAATTCAACATAACCTTCTGAGAAACCAAAACAGAAAGATTATCAAGAATTCCAAGATCTGTGTTGTGCACAATACCCGAAAGCGTGCATCGTGTTCTCCCGATCTCAGTTTTGATGAAAATCGGCTTCGTCTCACTCCCTCGGTGGTAACTGTGAGCCTCCTATTTTATTTGTCATTGATTTGATCTGCTCACTTTTCTGAATCTGCCTTACGTCGCTCTGAAGAAAATTTGGTTCTTTTCTTACATCAAAAGCATCATCAAACTGGCTCTATGCTGCACCCAAATAAGCCCCACTCTAGAATACCGTAGTCAAATTAAGAATTGGGCTATCCATTTCTTCCATTCTCTACTACAGTATTTCCCGTAATTTAAGAGCCAAACACCGTAGTTTAGCTGTGGCGCAAGGCCCTTAAACAAGGGACAATACTGTAGATTGGACCAAGCCCAGGTCTGCTTGTGATATTGCTGCCCAGTTCTAAAAGGAAATTAATGGCCTCTTTCCCACAGTCGGATATTTGCTTCGCTTTCCAGTTCCTACATTTACTACAGTGAATTTTCTTCTTCTGTACCAACTTCACTAATCTCGTTCAAAAGCACAAATTCATCCATATTAGCTATATCTGAAGAAAGGTCAGGCGGCTATTTTCAAATCAGCATTCTGTCTCAGGAAAGCAGAATGTTGAAACACCTCAGTTTGCACACTTTAAAATGACCTTCCTCTCAAAGCGCAGAATCAACAAGCCATCCTTACCATGGACAATTACCTTAAACCTACTATCCTTCAGACTATCGGGCATAACATCCATTAACTTATATCACGTTTATTCAGGCAACTAAAAATCCTCGATTTACCAAGTCTTATAACAATTTTTTCTAATATATGAAGGATACCGACATAACATTTCATTAGGATTTTGTACATATTATTTCCAGAGCTTTCATTAAAAAGTAAACTGGGAGTTCACGTACAGCATAAAATCTATGGGAATCTTTCAACTGTTGTAGAGCAACGACGATTGCTGGAGCAAAAGAAGACGCGAATATCAAATTGATTGGCCCAACCGACCGAGAGCCACAGACCAAAAGAACACACGACAAACATGTTAGAAGCATCTTGCAACAGACAAAAAGAGACAATCGGACTAGCAGAGATGACACAGCGGGATTTCGGGCAACCAACAAGATAGCCCAATTGAGGAGCTACCCATCAAGCCATCAACTGGAACAATCGGACTAGTCAAACAGAAATAGTGCACAAGAGAATCAAGCTAATGAGCAAAGTAACTGACCGGAACGTGGCCAAAGTGCTCAGGCAGCCGGCGGATCAATGTTGCTGCAATACTGTCTGGAAGAAGAGCTATTTAAACGGTTGTTCGTGTTTAGTGAACTTGACTTGTTTGGCTGCCCAAATAGGGGTGTCTTCACCCGTCTTTCCTTTTTCGTAACAGTATTCTATTGTAGGTGGTTATGTTGTATCCCTGTTGTTCCAATAAGCCGCATCATTCGGCTTCAATCAATTGGTCCGAATTTTATGGGCCAGAAAATTGCTGTCACGTGCTATAATTCCTCATACGTAGGAAATGAGGAAAGTGAAGTCAGAGAAAAGAAAAAACGGGAACCAAGTCAGTGGGGATTCGAGTGGCCGACAGAAAAGGATAAGCGAATTTAGCGGAATATGCAAATAAACCAAGGGTGTTCACAAAATCGCGGACCGTTTGCGATTGTTTCCTGATGTACCCCAACTACCGATTTCCTGGTGACCGTATTATGGGATCGGTTTGGAACTGATTTCAGATGTTGTAGTCAAAGATTTCTAATATTCCGCATATCTGAAGATAGATCCCATTTAAAATAATCCGAAAAATGCAGAAATCAGAACGCAAGACTTGAACGGGATGGAGCCTTAATTCCACAATGAGTTTCACGTGATAAAAGGTGTCAAAATAGGTGATTCTGTTCAGTAAAGCATAAGTATAAATAAGAGGTTGCTGCAGTAAGCGATCTTGAAAGCCTGGTAAAAATGGAATTACTGTTTAGCTATCATTTTTAGATGTCTGCTTAAAATCTGCTGTGTACGAACAAAATGAGAATCTAAGAGTGAAAGTCATACTTTACCCTGAACTTATATCTGTTGTGCGTTTCTGCTTTTATTCCTACAGGACCGTTGTACGTTTGACTCAAAATCCGGACTGATATCACTTTCAAACCAGTTCAGTTCAGTTCATTACCACACGTCACCATTTCTTCGACTACAGCGTGTAATAATATTTTCGGCTTTCTATGACCTTGCCACGATGTATACGAGGAAAAGACAAATCCATGGGGCACTTGAAAGTCAGGTTAATTTGGTACTTGCAAAGGACAAAATGAAGTTTGTGCTTTTAAAACTGTGGGTTGATAGACCGAAATGCATTCATTTATGAACTTCGAGTACTCGATCAAATTTGATGGTGTGACCTGCATGTGCCCGTGGTAGATCCATTCTCGTTGTGATACAACACGTGATCTACACTGAATGCGATTTCCTATGAACGTATTCATGCCCTTTACAAAACCGAATCGTACCGAAATTTCATGTAGCTCACGTGAATATCAAATGCATTCCTCAAACTTCCGTGCAAAATTGTGTCTATCCTTTTCGCTAGTGTGTACTAATCGTATCCACGTGGAGTTAATGACCGGCATTATTTCAGGCTTTACACTGTATCCGTTTTCTGTACAGTCTTCTAATGAGTAAATTCAAGAGGGGCATGTTATAAGCTCCAACCAACTTTCCAAGTTTTCCTGTATGGTTTTTAACAGTTGGAGGAAGATGAACGATTCCCAAACACCATTTTTATTCCACACTTTACCTTGACGCTAGCATTTGGCCTTTTAACTAATTGTTCGGTTGGATGTGGCCTACTGAACTAATGTCAGTCGAAGATCAGCAGCCTACTCTAAACTTCACTGCAGTCCTAAGGCGTACCTCTCGCATTTCATCTGTTCGTCCACTCATCTCGAGTGTTCTGGTATGCGAGGTGCACTCAAGTCTGTGAAATGTCGCACCTCTCGAACAAGGAGAAAAGTGCTACTTTTTAAAGAACTGCTACCATTCAAATTTGGGGTACTTTGTCACTACCAACGTATTATGGGTTGCAACTCCTTATGCTCCTGTTAACAAGGTCGAAAAATCATAAAAGTCTTGTCGATTAATCTCTTTTTAGTATCTTCATGAAAGTTCAGAATATTCGTGGTTATTTGTATGTTTATATGAAAATTCTGTTTTCAAATTTTTACGCAGCATATGCTTAGTGGATTTGCCGGGAATAGGCTGAGGCTTGAAAATAAGCTTCTTGTGAGAAAGGCAAACCAAAGATGATATTTTTGATTCATGTTAATAAGAAGCAGCTCCTCAATTACAACGAGTTTTTGACTTCAGTTTTGTCGTAAGAAGTGAGCACAGGACCTCTGTCTACATTTTTAAACATTTGTAGAGAAAATAATCCTTTTCCAGACACCAGTTTGGATTTATTTTCTCTAAGATTGATTGTGACGCGTGACTCAGATAACTCCACGTTCACCGAGTTGCTTGGGTTTTTACTGAACTTAAAGAACACAAAGTTTTCGCTGGCTTCGCTTTTGCACACTTTCAATTTTTTGCTGTCTCCTTGCCTTCGGTTCACTTTTTGGTATCTTAGCATACCACATATCTTTCGATTCTCAATGGAACACGTTACTTCGAATTTCCTAATCAGGCTAATTACAGTTAAGTCGAAATGCGTTGTAAACTGTTCGCCACTAAATAAACGATAGTCCTGATACTCCAAGATCAGTTTGGCATATTTCAGTCTGAGAGCCCACGCATTTGTCTGCTATTTTGAGTTCACGCGGTACTCACAAGGCGAAGATCGTCTGGCGTGCAATCAGCCGGAGGGAACCAAGGAAGGCACATCACGAGATCACCAAGTATTTAAGTCTTTCAAGACGGACAGTGAGTAGATGGATGGATCCTTTCAACTTTGGAAAAGTATCATTTGGGACAATGAGTAAGTATTTTCGTTATTCAAACATGACGGTCGAAGGTGCACTTAGAAACAAATCTCTGAAACTAACCAAAGTGTTATGATGGCGGCAGCAATGCAACGTAGCTGAGGTTCGGTGTATGACTTAGAGTTATCTGGTGGGAAGATCGGAGCAAGGTAGTGTTTCTGAACAACTTCCTCAATGTTTAAGTTTACTTAGAAGTCCATATCCGACACATCTTGCCACTGATGAGCACAACTACTGAAGCGATTCTTCAGGATGACAACGAACCTACATATTGTTTCCTTAACGTACGCGAGCTGTATGCGCGTCACGGTACAAAGAAGTTCCCGTGACCTCCTCGAACCCCCGCTCCAAACTCAATCCAGTCGAGTATTCATGAGACCAGCCCGGGATGAAAGTAGATCAGAGGCGGCAGAATGGAAGTATCTAGAAGAGTTGAAGACTGTCTACGAGGAGAAATGAGACGGTTGATAGCGAACATCACCCGGCGAGTAAAAGCTGTCATATCATCCAAATATGGTTCAACCATACACTAAGGAGTGACCGCTTGAAATTGTGAGACGCTCAAATTATTGGTGTAGTACTTCATGATGCAATAAAAGTCAGAGGTAAACTCAAAATTGGGGACCGTGAAAACAGTGTACATCGTCACTTTCTCTCAGATCACTTCACTTTCTTCAATCATCAACTTCACACTTCTGTGCTTTGGTTCCGGTTTCCACCTCGCGGCATCGTCATGTCAATGGAAAAATAAATAGAAGCAAAAGGAGTGAAAATAGTCGAAAAGAGAGTAATAAGTGGGAATCACGAGGATGGTGAAGGAGCCAGAATGAAATCACGCCAATGGCCGAGATATCTAGCCTTATCACTTAATGCCATCAACCATCTCACAGGCTGGTCTCAAGGACCAAAACCCGAAAGTCTCACACGTCCTACTTGGTCAAGTTCATTAATTCAGTTTTTCACACCTTTCTGCCGTATCATGGACAGGCCACGCCGACCTACCTCCCAACCACTACCAGCCTCGGAGAACTGCATACACCGAAGGAGTCTATTGGTGGGCTTGCGTAACATATCTCCCAACCATCCTAATCTATTTAAATTCAATGCTTTTTCCAGTTAGCGACTAATGGTTCCCAAAGTCCTACGCCTAACGTCACTGTTTCTGATACGGTGTTCCCATCATATTCGGGCAGTTTTACGGAGTCGTCAGTGCTCAAACACCAACAATCTTCGCCTATCTTCTGACCCTAACGGCCATATTCCTGAGTCGTATAAGACGACGGATCTAACAGTCTCAATGAACACTTAATCCTTGACAGACGGTCTAATGTCAGGCAGACGTCATAGATGACAGAGATTGGCGCAAGTCAAACGTGGTATTTTTGCATGAGCGATGACTTTTCGTCCAATATCTGGCCAGTGGATGAAATGGGACTGCCGTGGTAACAATTTACATTTACGTCATTTAGGGCTTAGTCTGCCAGAAAAAGCTTAGGAGTACGGTCAAACCAGTTACGCAGTAGCATCTTACACTTTGAAGGTGTTAATTGCGTTCCAGACAAAGCTACACTGCTGTTTTTTGAAAATGTATATGAGAACCTGAACAAGTGCACGTGTTAGGCTGTGGTGGCTGGTTAATAGAGCGGTCAGGGGGATTTATGCTAGGGAATATTGGTACGCAAATATACAGTGCGATAAGATAAGCACGAAGTGACTCACAACTTAATGTGTCAGAGCTGAGATCGGCTCGAAACGTATCGAAAAACCGATGTGCCACGTGAAATGTTGTGGTAAAATTCTATTGTCCAATAACACACGATAGTCGAAATAGTTGGTAGGTTGTCGACGTTTCGGTCACCACGGGTAACCTTTCTCAAGACTGGTTTTATAATCGATTGTAAAACCAGCATTGAGAAAGGTTGCCCGTGATGACCGAAACGTTGACAACCTATCAACGATTTCGACTACCCTGTGTTATTGGATAATGAAATTTTACCATGACTTATATCTTGTTCACAGTGTCCAGAAAGCAGATACGAAACCAACTGTCCTCTACTGTGCTAGTGTACAGCTTATGGAGCCATCTGAGCTTCGTTTCCTCTACCACGTACTCAAAACGTCCACAGACGTCGTCGTAACCGCTTAGCTGTGCGTTGATAAGTGTTTAATAATTTGTTAGAACAGTAAAAAACTTTATTTACAATGGAAAGAAAAAATGTGACAGAACGAGTAAGTTGTACAAGTGCTACAAGGCTTCCGTTGCGAGGACGATTTTTCAGACCTGTCAGCGTCGCGATGGCGTTTTCGAATGTGCCGCATGCTGTGTCAGCGCCCAAACCTCCGAATTATCCCCGGTCAATGATTACTCGATCATCTAATCCCCACGGAAAAGTAACCACGAACAATGTGCGGAAACTACATTCAATGTAACCAAAATCAACAGTTTACATGGCATGAGTCAAGGAATACATGGACAGATAGACGTTATTGATTGCCCAGTGTGGTGCGCAGACATGATTGGTTAAGTCGGATCACAGTGTTTCATGCGATTGATTACTGGCCGGTTTGGTATGAAGGGTAAGCAGTAGGTTGTCACTCAATGGTCGATGTGAACAGTGACATGTGATAGGCGAATCAGTTCATGGACACGTGTCATGACTGCACTGCTATGTAGAGTATGCGAGCCTTTCCATTGGTTGGTGTTAACAAAGCACCCTGTTCATGGGTTGGAGGAAAGCGTACGGCGGCCTCGCTAATGACGTGCTTTCAGAGAGATTTCCGACTTCCTGATACTACAATCCACGATATTCTCAAAAGCCACCGCAGAAATATACGAAATTAGTAAGTTTACTTTATCGGGATTCGTAGATCCAAAAGCTTTGAGGAGACTACAAAATGTCCGGTTCCAATGATCCCAATGCCTGGTAGCATCCGATGCACTTGGTTATATGTCGAACTACTCCAGGTGAAGTATCCGTTTCGTACACAGGGGTTTCATGATGAACAAATTGTGATAGAAGTGAAAAACAACTAAATTCGACAGGGAAAGCAGAACTGGTGATCCCCGATTCAAGGCTTCATTTATCATACAGTACGTATGAGTGAGCTGAGAAGAGAAGAAGCAACAAAAAATATCAACAAAAATAGGCCAACTAAGTCAGGTTGTAACATTTTAATTCTTGAAGGTGAAAAGAATGATCGATTCAACCCTTCCCGATCTGAACCCGGTTAGATACTCACGTGTAAAGGGGTTGGACAATCAGAGATTAATAATCCCGCAGAGCAGTTTGGATGCCATACTTACCAAGCTAATTACTCTTTGGTTTTCACAAGAGGACCTGACACCTTTCTTGTAAATCGATACAATCACCGATTTACACCATTCCCTAGGAATCTACTCATTATCCCAAATTATTCGGAGTTTTGTTAACTCCGAAACCAAGGTTTCGTCTCCATCCGTGGAAAAAGATGGATATAACCCATCCGATTCAGCAGCTTTGTGCATTTTCAGATAGCATCCACCTCCCGCATAACCTTCATTTCTGATGGAGGAGTGACATCAACCTGCATTTTGTCTCTTGCAAGTATATTCGGAATATCTGTTGTGAGTGTGGCCAAAATCACTTTCTCCATAAAGTGCTCCGCCTAACTATTCAGAAGACGGTTTTGAGGGTGAGTCAGTGAACCTTCGGATTCCTTGAATAAATCACTTCGTCTCCGTGGACCGGTACTTCGAATCAAACGGTAAAATTTGAGACTATTTCCTAAATTTCACAATCCACCAATGCTCTCGGCTATTCATTAAACTTTTAGTCAGTTGACGCCGCAGGGACTTGCGCATTTGACTCGTTGACACATTTGAAGGTACGAATCCTCGAGCATCTAATAAAGCAATTTACTTCCAAGATATCCATCATTTGTGAGGCCTACATAAGCCGAAGCTTTGTGTGGCACTGGACTCATCGTACAACTCTTTCTTAATCTTTCGTCAGCGTTCAACTGGCTGCAACGATAACCATGAATACAGCCTTATCTGGAGGGCACGGCATCTGTCATCACGTGGAAGTAAGTGTACAAGACGAGTCAGTTTGGCGTTGGAATGACCATACACGAGACGTAAACAGAAACGAGCACAAACCAAAGTGTAATCTGGGTCCACGGGCGTGAACCAAAATGAATGATGATCCTCGATTGGCCCACTCCAGCGGTAACCAATGAAAACACGGTCCCTTGGAGTCTGGCGCTGTGAATGCGTAAAAAGACGCCATGTGAGTCTGTGCGGTTTCTTACGACAGAAGTGCGTAGCTGCCAGAAACATTTCATGGTCGGAGCGTAGCACGATGGAATGATCGCCGCTGTCACCGCTATTGACCAGGATACCAAAAGAACCTTCTGTGTGCCTATGGAATACACCAAATATCCCCGACAATCAGCATGAAATCCGTTAAACGCACGCTTCAAGGAGGCTGTGGTAATTCCCATTAAAATGCATCCTTGGTCTCAAAGAAACTACAGCCATTGGGGGCATACACAGACAAGACGAACAAGCTTCAACGCTTCAATCTGCTGCTAATGACAAGTACAGAACTGTTCAACCTAATTAGTGATCTGAATCCAATCTAGTAGTGCACACTCAGCCCCCGTGCTCAAAGCGATCCGAAAGCCAGCCAGACCACGATCAACAGACACCGGATCACCTTATACACGGACAGTGTAAGCGACGGAGTGAGGTTGTATTGGGAGTGGGAAATACAGTTACATAAAATGGATCTTGTACGTACCTTTCGGAGACATTACGTATCTATTATGACAGCTTCAAGAATCCCAGCGATGGCAGCAATTTGCCTATCTGACATGATGTGCAAACGTTGAAGGCGTTTAAGTAAAGCGAACACGCAGACTTAAAAAATGTGCTTGATCTGCCCTACTTTCGAACCCCTGGTTTTTCCGTATCAGTTATAACCAGTGGCATTTTGCATCAATCTAAAATTAAAGGGTAACAAATTAGTAGAGCACTTTACAGGAGCGACGCTGGAGGGTTCTGGGCAGATCATACGTCACGGCTGCCCCCACCTTGGGAATCGTTTTTCTCAGGGAACCTCAACCGAAGCCTTTTGCTCGATAGTCTGAGAAACAAGAAATAAGCTTTCCCCGATACAACTTTGAAAACGGACTTCCCGATATACCCTAAATCATTTCACTGCATCTTTAGAAAATGCATACTGGAGTCAGTGATTATTTCTATAGCAAAATGGATGAACGGAATGTCTATAAACAGAGGCAAAGTCCCATGACCCGCACGTGCATGTGTGTCGGATAAACATACAACGTTTGTCACACTTTGTTACCACGGAATCTATAAATTGATCACAAGCCCGAGTTGTTTGTACCGTTCAGGGTAGTGTGTACAGATCGACAGGGCCTCCATATATATTAATATTTTAGTATTTGTGGTCCAGTAGATAACTTTGAACGTTTGATTTAAGATGATGTAGTGCTTGGTCTCTTAAATGACCTGACTGGCCTTTTCTCGGTTGATGATGCGATCGCGGTAAGTTTGCTCTTCATTGTCTGCTGGAGCCGCACTGGAATATATTTAGCTACTTGGTGACATAACTGTCTTTGCATTCTACTTACGTAGATGGCTAAGCAATCATAGTTGAATTGATGTATGTGGTTAGATTTAGTGTGGAAGGGCAATAGTTCTTCCTTCGATGGCTTAATGAACCGATAAGTCGTAAATAGGATTGCCGGATCGGCAGTACAATAAGTGCAGCTGACTGAAAACGTTTTCTGATCAACTCACTTACATCATCACATTTGCAAGAGAGTTGTATGAACACTCTCATCTTAGATACTGCGGTTAGGATAACCATTATTATCTGCAGGTGGTGATACTTTGCCAGGAAAGAAGTTGGATATTCATTTATCATCAAAGTCCTAGCTATCCGATCTATTTTCTCATCCAGATTATCCGCCTCGCAAATCTTTGGTGCTCTGAGAAACAGTGTTTGCACTGCCCTTATCTTGTAATTTACTAGAATGAGGCTACCGAAGTGGAGATATTGTCCAGATCAGGTGTCTTTTCGGTAAACGGATCTTCTCGTTGAACCATATTCCTGACGAATAATCTCATTGTCTGAGAAGCTTACGGTTTTATTATTCTCATTGCGGACTTTAAGCTTTATATTTGGATGCAGATTATTGAACGAGGCTAGCCTTTCTACACCTTTTTGTTTGTTTTTCGCGATAACGAAAATATCACCCTCATAACGGTGATAGATTATCGTATCGGATATTTTATCCTTAGTCTTGCTTTCCAGCTGAGCAACATAAAGATCGGCGAGAACAGGGCTTAAAGGACTGCAAATGCCAACTCCACCAATTTGTCGATACCCTTCATCGAGAGAGTCGGACTTCGCATTTGACGTACATAATAATGACAATGGACATACCAGTTCGATATCCGGTACTCCGAAATGAATATGGTTTTGATCGACTATTTGGCATGCACACTCAAGACTGTCAAATGTCGCACCCTCAGAAAGTAGTAGTTTGTCAAATATTTCCAAATTTTTAGAAATCCAATTCCAAACCTATGATTTCCATTGGTTTCAAACCATGAAAAGTAACACCATCAAAAAGTCGCCATCTGTAAAATGTCCTCATTATCGCCCAGACTAGCTTCATTAAAGCACAATAGGAATAGGTTCGCAAAAAGCAGCACCCGATTGGCAAAATCTATCATCCAGCGTGATCAGTCGAAACGGGTCATCTACCGGAACAACCAATTAGGTCTATTAGTCTACAATCTGTCTCATGAGTAACGCACGAAATGTCACCACCCACGCGCTGTAACCAAGTCAGGTGAAGTATGTGGGGATGTGACAACTGAGGCAAACCACAGACTAGGCATTCAGATGTGATCGGTGTCGAAGTTCAGTTTGCCTGTCGCCTCATCGTTTGACGGCCACGAAGTCCAAGGAACAGACAGGCCTTGATCGAAAAACGGACTACTGAGTGAGTGCGCCTGTGCGTGCAGGAGCTAGGATAGGAAGCGAAACGCAATGGGGTCAACTATCGATTGTGACAAGGCTGTTGACTGCAAACACGCCAGTGGGACAACGAAAATGAGTCATACTTGATCGCAGCCATGTTGAGCAGGACTTAGCGGATACAGTTGGTCTGTCTCTACCGAGAATGAGCAGATTGATTTTTAATCGACCATTTCCAGATACGGTAAAGCTTCGTTCACTCTTACCAATCGCCTAGGTGGAACGACCTGAAATGTACACAAGTGGTGCTTGGGCTCAAAATGAAGGGACGTAAAACACTAACCTCATACAGAATGAGTTCAGATTTAATCCGTCATACTCGTTGGAACTCGTTATTATACTGGGAAAAATTACGTTGCATTGCTTTAGTAAGCCTGTGCTTACATTTCAGGCAAAAATATTCGCCCAGTTAACCGTCCCACTCAGGTTTAATCATATACGTAAAACAATCAAAAGAACTGAAGTTTGTGTCGCAATTAGTGCATCACGAGTGGGTGATTCATCTTGTCGGAACCATACACAAGATCGTGCGACTGGTGTCATTGCTTCCATAATAAGAGATAGACATTTTATAAGCATATCCAGATACAAGATTCCTATTTAGAATCAGTAAAATGAAATCGATATCTACCTGCAACGTTTTCATAGATTTTTCTCCTTCTTTTGTTGATGGCCGTGAAAAGGTTCCGAGTTTGTTCATCAGGATGTCAGCACGAATTCTCAGACTAGCCAAGATAAAGCTAGTCCCCGAGAAAGAACCCCATCGCCTGCACTTCTGTGATGCTGGAATTGTTTGCGAGGCTTTCAATACTGTGGATTAACCTGGGGTCTGCTGGAGAAGACACACCAATTTGCTTATCGGTCTTTGCGCTCCACACTTGATGCCGTAGCTTTCACAGTCCACTCAATAGTTTCGACATTAGATAGGAAATTTAGGACTGTCAGAATAGTGTTTTTAGATTACAAAAATGCATTCGGTTGCTTTGATCGATCGGCATGACTCAGTATGCTCGCTGTAAGTGGTGTTGGCTCTAACATCTGCAGGCTGATTTCAGACTACTTCACTGATCGAAGAAGTTTCACTTGTTTCAGCTCCCAAAAGTCCTGTTCTCCTCCAGTTGATTCTGGTGTCTTTTAAGTTGCGACATTTTCCCCTTTGTCATTTATTTGTACACTATATAACTTTTAATCCCGTCGACATTCATTGACTGCAAATACGTCGACGATATAGTTTTAGGGTGAGAATTACCGACACCCGAAGGAACTTCACAAATTCAGATCAAACTAAAAGAGGTTGATACTTGGTCCTCACAGGACTCCCTTGTGCCAAATGCTTCTAAATGCTGTAATGTAGTTTCCTTACTTTTGGTGAGCCGCACAGAGCCCTCATTAACAGATTTTCTCTCTCCTATCGGAGAATAATAAACCCATACCAATATCACCAACGGGTACACTACCCGATAATCTTTCATGATCTAGGCGTGTCTAACAGACGTTCTGCAAAGTTAGGAAGTTGTCACTTTTCTCTCGCCGTCTAAGAGTGCTTTCGGTCCCATATCGGTTAATTTTTACATTGGTAGCTGCACGCCTTCTCCCACACAGGTTGTACTCCTCTTCAGTTATTTTCGTTGGCCTACTGGAGAAAGATCTTAACTTTGCAATAAGACCCATAAAACATATCTCCAAATACAGCGGGACATCCAGAAATATATCTGTTGATACTACCCCTGATAAACAGTTCAATGTTTGTGACCAGTTTACTTCCAAAATACTTTCAGACATATACCATCCTCTACACAACGAACTTTCAAAAGCCGTGTCTACAACAAGTACGCGATCACAGTTCAAATTTCTATTTGCTCGCAATTCTGCATATCGCAATTCATCTGCTTATTGTTCCAGTGAAAGTCCTCACAGACATACAGAACTGTTTACTTGGATGAAAATTGCCGTAGTTTGTACGTTTTTCCCGATTCCGTGTTTTTATTTCCACAGATACAATGTAGATGGTAAAGCTAGTACTGACTTGGCTTGAATGAATGATGAATGAATTAGATCGGGTTACTTTTGTTCCACCATTTCGGGTCAACTAAATTCAGTTAAGCGTCTCGTAACGGAGCTCGAGGGTCAATCTTGTTCGACGTTAGCTTCATTTGTACACATGAACAGATTTTAACAGCGCCTTTGACACGTTATGCTATCAACTGAATGAAGTTGGATATTTTTGCTCCAACCCGGAGTCGAATCAGTCTGAGCTACATTCCAATGAAGTCATTAGATCCTTTTCGCGACTCATGCTAAGGGTGAAGTGATCGTTATGTGAGCGTGTGAATAGAACCCACATGGGTTTGGAGACACAGTGGTACCATGGAGCGTTTCCATCCTATACAGCCTCACAAAGGGCTCTAATTACGTGTAATTATTCGGACCGCTCGACTCAAGTCGGTCTGATGACGAAAGGTCATATGGCCTTTCGCGATCGATGAGGTCGGGCTCCTCGTGGTCGTTTGCTCTCCCGGAGTGGGATGACTCATCAACTGCACTGGCAATTTCGGTGATTGATCTCCCATTCTCCGACTGAGACACCGACCTGTTCTGTCTAGCAGGGGTCACCGCAGCTGCCGGTGAGCTGACGATTTTTTTCAAATTATCCAAAAGCTTGAAGTAGTCGACCCCTGCGGGATTCGGAGCCAAACATGGTTGCCACCCTCGTTTTAGTAATGCGAGAGTTCTACCACCAGAGCTATGAGGCACCCCGAAGGGACTCTGACTTTTCGCACACGGATCTCACTGTACGCCGGCCAAAAACAACAGTAGAACAGGGCATCCATCTCAGTGAACTAGCTTGTAATTTGACTGGCTACAGCAGGATTTCCCTTTGTACTAATTGGCGTCCACCGGTTCAGTGCATTGGGCATGTTCGAATATGTATTGGTTTTTGGTAGATTTGCCAAAGTGATGCATGTTACCGGCGTCAGAGACTTACTGCTGTTGGTCTACATTTCCCTCAAGTAGCTTATTATTACTGAGCTTCTGTTGCGTGATGAAAAAGAGAGGGGAGAGACATAAGTACGAAGTCAAAATTTTAGTTTAAACTTACGAATAGCCGTCAGTAATCTGAAGCAACTCAAAACAAATAAAAAAAATTAAACAGGTAGGTAAAACGACAAAGCTTTGGTGATCTTTCGACTTCGGTAGTAGGAGCATCAGGAGTTTGCTACTTATGATATATTAGTAGGGGCAAAATACCCCAATTTTAAACTGTAGTAGTTCGCTTGAAAGCAGCATTTTTGCTCTTTCCCGAGAGGCACAACATTTCACAGACAAGAGTGTGTTATCGATAGTTTTTTGCAGGCGGAGGTTTGCAAGTAGTAAAGTAATATCAACAGTAAGGGAAAGTCGATTCTAGATATTTGCTTTTTGCAACATTTTGAAACTGTCCTTCACTGCATGACTCGTAACCGCATCCCTGACTGGCTTCAGTAAATAGGCTAAACACTTTGCCGGTTTGTTACAGATAATAGATCGTTGATAAGATTGGATGCCCTGATATGTGTATTTTCGATAGACCATATAGTTGAGATGTTTGACTCTCTCTGGGTCTTAGTGACTTGGCTGTTGACTCGTGAACAACGACCGCTTGAACTAGAGTTCGCAGTTCGGTGTTAATTTTCAACTCAGAGCATCTGCATATGTATGCTTTAAACTAGATATTTATCCGAAAAGAGCTTCAAAGTTTGCTCGTGAAGAATTGTGGTTAAATTCCTTGGATGAAGTGCAACAGTTCCAGACAAATAAAAGTGTCTACTGTTGTGAGCCGTCTAGTACATAAGAAGATAAATTTCGAACATATCTCCGCGGATCGAACAGAGATGACGGTACCAATATCTGGCCGTTCAACGATTTCCCCAAAAATTTGATCCGATGTAAATGTGTTCCATATACTTTTCAGGACGGAAATTCACAAACGTTATTCTACATATCAGGTTTAACCGATCGACGATGAATGACATGTTTTACATCTTAGTCAACAAGCAGATTAACTTCCTGTTACATTC
This sequence comes from Fasciola hepatica, assembly GCA_948099385.1. Lineage (NCBI taxonomy): Eukaryota > Metazoa > Platyhelminthes > Trematoda > Plagiorchiida > Fasciolidae > Fasciola > Fasciola hepatica. The sequence goes on along the minus strand of CANUEZ040000055.1, from coordinate 1,419,855 downwards.
ATCAACGTGTCATTTAGTCAAAAGCCTCAAGTTTTTCACGATTGGTTTTAGTTCCTGTTTTTTTCGTTATAGTTAAAGTGAATTACGGCATAAAAGAAAAACCCCATAATCAGAACGCATACTGTAGAAGTAGATCGTGGGCGAACATTCACTTTAGAACCGGTTTACTGATCCTGTCTTTAAACAGAGTAAGGTTGTAAGTGGGTGGGAAGACAGAAAGAGGAGGAAAGTTCCATAATTTGACTGTCCGAGGAATGAAAGGTGACTAAAAGGTAGAGGAACGACATCTAGTGATAGAGGCTTGATAAGGATAACTAGTTGCCTGGGTACGTGATGGTAGGAAAAAAGTTTAGGAAGAACTACCCAAGCAAGCCCAGAAGAACAAAATCCAAAATTGTATCAGTAGGAGAGACAACGAAGCAATAGCGTGACGATGGGCTAGTGACTGCAAACTAGAGGTTAAAGAAGGGTCAACGACCAGCCGGATGGCCTTTCATTGAACCCGATCAAGAATAGAAAGAGAGGCAGACGAAGGTCCACCCTACACGTGACTGCAGTATTCAAATGAGGGGCGAATTTGAACTTTGTATAGCATAAGAAGATAAACTGGTGTGAAGAAGCATCTAGCGTGAAACAGACAACCAACTCGATGCAGCACGAGAAGCCAGCTGAGATGTGAAAGCGGACCAACACAGAGAATAAGTTACAGATAAGCCATGACGAGGGGTAGAATCTGTGCGATGCAACATAGTTGAATAAAAGGATAAATGAAAAGAGAATGAATCATGCTTCAAGGAAACTGAAAGAATAGACGTTTTGGAAGCGCTTAGTACAACACGATCCTGAGATCCCCAGGGAGAGATCTGTTCAAAGTCGGACTCTAAAGATGCACCGACTGCACTGCAGTCACCATCGATGTTGGTGTTCGAAAGGCGGGGAGTGCGGTAAGAAAGGGAAGAACGAGGGGTGGAGTCATCTGCAAGGGAATGGATTGGGTTAGACGTAGTGCAGAGATCATAAATAACAAAAAGAAATAGGGTGGGCGTAAGTACTGGACCTTGAGGTACACCTGCATTCGCAGGAAATGGCTGGGACGGGAACCTCATCAACTCAGACGGAGATGTTTCCCTTGCTCAGGAAACTAGATGTCCACGATACAAGACGGGTGGGAACCCGAACGTAGACAGTTTCGCCAGAACACCTTTGTGCCAAACTAGGCCAAAGGCCTCATAGATGTCGAGACAGACCATGTGTGTTTCTTCGTTATTATGGATGCAACCGACCACGAGTGTGACACGAGAGCCAGGATATCAACGGTGGAACGGGGAGGTCGCAAATCATGTTGGCGATCACTCGGGGGTCCTTCGCGTTCGAGAAAGGTAAGCAATTGTTCAGAGATGACGATTTCGAATACTTTCGAAATAGTAGTTGAGGGGAAAAGGACGGCAATCATTTGGGTCAGAAAGATCACCGAGTTTGGGAACAGGAAAAAATTCGTCGTATTTCCAAGGAATCGGAAAAGTGAAAAGCTGCAGAGAGAGAGAGAGAGTGGGAGGAAGAGAGAGAGAGAGAGAGAGAGAGAGAGAGAGAGAGAGAGAGAGAGAGAGAGAGAGAGAGAGAGAGAGAGAGAGAGAGAGAGAGAGAGAGAGAGAGAGAGAGAGAGAGAGAGAGGAAAGATGACGTAAGAGAGGGGTCAGTTCAGGGGCACATATTTTAGGGAAAATGGACGGTATACCGTTCGGACTGGATGGTTTACATATGTCCAGAGTATGCAGCGCTTGGCGGATCTTCCTAGTGCTAATATGGGGTTGAAAATGGGAGACAGAGGGAAGAAAGGGAACCGGAGGAGTAGGACAACTGTGTAAGGTGGATTTGGAGGCACACCGGGAAGCAAAAACCCTGGCTTTCTTGTATGGTTCACAAGCAAGATCGCCAGAGGAATTACAGATGGAACAGAAATTGAAAGGGTGGAAATTGTGGGAGACTGGCTCGGCAAAGGACCAAACTCTTCTTCTGCCGAAAGCAGATGAGAGCAAGGGTTCGGCTTTCCAGCTGAAGAAGCTTTCTTTGAATCTCTGTATGGTTGACGAGCATCTCTTCTTGGCTTTCACGAAACGGCTTTGGGAGTCCAGAGTGGGCAAGCGGCGCCATCGGTGAAATGTTGAACGTTACAAGCGTACAGTACGATCGCATGATTGGTTGAACAACTCGGGGGATTTGGGTTTGCCGGGTTTGGAAATGTGAGGAATAATAAGTTGCATACTTTGAAGGACAATATCAGTGGAGCTAGAAACGGAAAAGTCTGAAATGAAGTAGCAATCATTTCGAGGATATGAGGCAAAGAAATCGCGAAAACCATCCCAGTTGGTCGGACTACAGCGCCTAAATGTGTGTTTCGAGGTGGGTGAAGGATCGGGGCGAGTAAAACTGATGGTTAGGGAAATAATACAGTGGTCAGATGAGTCAAGTGGAGTTGGAGCAAAGATGCCTGGGAAGAGAAAAGGAACAGAAGTGAGAATAACATCACGGGTATGTGCACGATCGCCAGCTCGTTTGAGAAAACGTGTGGGGAGGTCAGCAAGTTGGAATAGGTCGCTGGCCACGGCGAAATGTTCGGTTTCGCGCCACAATGCCGGAGTGTCCGATGGGTGAATCAACTAATCTCGATTGTGGACATAAAAATCTCCTAAGATGGTGATATGGCATCTGGGATCTGTGACAAACAAGTGCTCAATGTTCGAAGATAAGAAATCAAAGATCGATGAGTCCCTTTTGTTGTGTGAACGGTAAACGACACAAAAGTAGTGATTAAAATAAGGAAGTGAGAACTTCAGCCACATCAACTGAAATTCACGATTGGAAAAGTCAAGATCTTGGATTCTGGATTTGGCGACTGACTAGTGGACAAAGACACAGACACCAGATTTGGGTAAAAAGAGGGGTGAAATGTATACTTAGGAAATTGGATGTGGGTGATGTCTTATGAGGAGGAGGTTTGAGTTCCGGTCAAAAATATGGCAAGATGAGAGAAAGATTGGAGAAACTGGTGGACAGAATGGATATTATGATTCATTCCGCGAATGTTAGTGAGGATGATGAGTTTATGCTTGTTTTCCGAATGAGCAGAGCAAGCAAGAGAATGAGTGCGTGTGTGGTTGTGTGTTTTCGTGATTCATAGTGTGAAGGAAACCAGCAACCTTGATCCCGAGACTTAAAGTGGCGAATCACTAAGGCCTCAATAGATCAGGCGTGGTAGTGAGCCGGGTGACAGCAAAGCTGTCTCCCATCACACGCTTCTGCATGTAATATGCAATATGACTGCACATTACAACTGCATATATTGCGATATGATATAGGACAAGGATTTGTCAAAAAACATTCACACAGAAAATTCCTCCTGGATTTTTTGTTGCAAATTTCTCCCTCTTTAGTTTGAACATTCCTTCCAGCCGCCTAATCATTGGCGGGGGAGGCGGCGCCTGCGAAATAGGAAACAAGCCTTTCCCACTACTTTGACTGCAATATACACTTTGTAAAGATGCAGCAATATGATCCAGGATAAACTGTGAAATCATCAAGGTAGTGGGGCTTTATTCCAGAAAAGTAAAGTGACCGAAGCACCCATGGAGGAATTTCTTATGATCTTTAACTTGTGACGTAATTTTTTGCTCCGAACATATCTTGCCTTCGCTGGGGTTTTATCTGTCCAGTTTACTGATTCACTCCCCAGGTCCATGTACTCAGTGTAGCAAGCTCAACGTGGACTGAGTAGCACCATTTGAGCCGGGGACTGTCCAGGTTAGGTGGGCTATAGCTGTCCAATAAAGTGAGTTGACTTCTCTCACTCTTGTCAGAACCCCAGGTACTGTAATCCTACGTCCATCTAAAGGAGGTTTAAAGATCGGTAAACTGTTTCTCTTCGCGTTTATTCGCGGGGTGTACGGGGTACTTGGGAGAAGTAGCACCTCTGAGTTGATAGACTGTCGTGCACGTCGGGGTATCTTACATCTCTTGGGTCTCCATCACCTGTGGCTCCACGGAGCTGGGGCACACTTCAGCGGCCACACCCCGGCCAACCGCTCGACAGACGAGCGAAATCAGGTTGAGGGTAACCGAGGCCCAAAAACCTCAGTGAGAAGGCGCCCAGCATGCGAAGACGAATAATCCTGCGTAGGCGGATGAGGTCTGCTGGGGTTCAAAGGCTGCCAAGGTAATCCGTCCAATCAATAGGGTTGAATGGACTCCTTGATCCCTGGGCGATTTCTACCGAAAGGCTAACGAGCTCCTAAGAAGTCATCGGCAACCATGCACCAAGATCCCTGGGAAGTGTTGGGTATCCCTGATTGATGGACCACAATCCAAAAGGCGTACAAAGCGCTTGTTAGATCACCGGCTCCCAACCCAAAAACTTCCAGTTGCCTGGCAGGTAGCACTTGACTGTGCACGGGCTAGAGTTGCTACCTCGAACAAAAAGCCGAGTGAAACTGGAGACTCCACTTCGTACCAGATTCCCAAGACTCTTCGTGACAAGTTTGTTTACGTTCGGGACATCCATGAAGCCGACTCATCTTCTCACAGGAACTAGCCACATATAAGTAAAGGTAAGTAAGTGTTTATTCGCTGGAGTGTCCTCTCCGGGGTTGCAGTGGCCGACATTCGTGGGATTAGAACCTCTGGCCTCCGACGTGAAACGTAAACGCTTTAAACCACTCTCTAAAACCGGTCAATTGAGGGTCTCAACCGAGAATCAAACCCGGTGAGTGGGGTTGTGAATCCCTCACTCGGTAACTGGTGGGTTATTCAAACTAGCTCTCATTTATATGTACGGTGCAAGTTGAATGTCTTGTTGGTCTACGGAGCTGAAAATTACAGTACGGAAAAGGCCTGACCATGTTGGCACTCCAGACGGGGAAAGTAAAGCGACACACTGAGGACTTTAGAAAAGGCTGGTAAAGTGGAGAAATTTCTTCTCATCATTCAGCTTCAGGCACTTACGCACGTAGGTTCAAAAGCACAGAGATACATGGGTAGCATAGCTATTAGACTGTATCGTGATTGGATCATACCTACTACCGTGATAACAACTCCACTGGATGGAATCATTCGGTCAACAGTAACGTATGCAATCAACAAATTGGAAGAAAAGGATAGCCTAAAGGTAAAGCGTTTCAATCATTAACCTTCACTCTGAATTTGGGGATCTTAGTAAGGACGAGACAGCTATGCGTTACTGTGCTTCTATGGTTTTCATTGGTGATTTGAGCGCGGATATTGCTTGATGCTTCATTTCACAATTACTTGGAACTTGTGAATAGTTATTAACGGAAGTGTGGAGAAAGGACAAATCTGGGATCAAAGATGAGAGTCATGGTAAGGTTCTGTGGAGTAGAAGGAGGTGGGGGCACTCGCACCTTACGGCCAAGGCAACATCGACCACTTAACCAGGCTGTACTTCTTGCAGAATTAAGGCCTTAGCACTTTGAAGTGGCAAAAAATCGCTTGCGCCATTCCTTACTGAGAAGCCTGAGCGTTTCCAGCGACTTCCACAACATGGTTATCTGGCAAATTACATGCCCACTCTCAAGCATTCATTTCAAGATGACTCGAGAGCTAATTCGGACTGAACCCTAACGAATAGAAGCCAGACAGTGTTATGTGATACTTTTGAAAGAGCTTTGCTTCATCTATCCGATATGCTACATGCTTCATGACATGAATTTCCAATACTACAAACTTTAAACGAGGTAGCCGACAAAAAACAACTCTACCGCTCCTATCAGATTTCCACTAAGACTAAGTGAAATCGATTGGATGAGCTCATCATTGGGATTAATGCTTCTCAGCTCCTTTACACTACTCTGGCGAGCATCACATGCCCAGTCCACTGAGGAAAAGTAGAGATTTGTTAAATGTCGGTTCACTAATCCTTTTCTTTCCGTCGTTTTATAATTTGGCTCGGTTTAGACGAGTGCACTGTTTCTTCATGGAAAATAACAATATTTTGGTAAACAGAGGAATAAGTTTTCGTCCCTGATGACAGTATTTTATTGCAGAAAAGAGTAAATAACTATATCACCCGATAGTTCACCCTGCACTACACTCGCCCGGATATATATATATATATATGACTCGGTCTATGAAACTGGGTTCTTGTAACATTGCCTCAGATTCACAAAAAGCCTCAGTTTTTCGAGCCTTGTCTAGTTATATCGACGGGTGGCATAATGCCCTTCAGGGCAAATACTATTTCGTTTGCCCTGTGTGTGTGGACGTGATCACCGTCGTGGGATGAGTGAAGCCACATTTTGTCTACGTCCTAAACGGTACATGAATACATTCATTTTCGTCAGTTAAAACCAGTAGGGAAATGCAAAATCCACTATGTTTTATTACCGTGTAAAATTTTATCACCACCAATAACTCTCGAACTTTCGAATTTGCAGACTTTAAGTCCGAATTTTCGTGTATCCAATTCCATTCATTTTGAACTACCGTGCAGATGCTCATTCTCAGTAAAAATGACATCTTGTGGTGTGATGCTGGTTGGTTGAGGTGCACACTGCAGCAGTTAACGTTTCTTTAAGTGATAGTCATTATGGATACGGACCTGAATGTAACTAGACCGAAGAGATAATTGTTGTGCGTAGCAGAAACCTCATCGAACGAATATTCTAGGGTTCTCAGATTAACTCATGTTGGGATCTGACATTAGACTCTCAGTGACTTAAAACTTTTTACTATCTTTTGGATTTGTTTCGATGCCACCAATGAACCGTTGGCAGCTTCTTTACTATTCTGTTATCGATGTGGTCTTATCGGTTGAATAACAGCTTCCACTCCGTACCTTCCCATACCTAAAATACTGTTAGGAATGAACTTCCAGTTGTTATGTAGACCATGTGAACTCAGCAATCGTGAGTCTTGTGATCGCCGACCGATCAATGGATCGGTGGAAATCGATTAGTCGGCAATTACAGTTGAACCAAACCAGTCAATAAAGTGCACCAGTAATCACTCATATCCTCAGAATAGGTTATGTTCTAAGCTATCAAGTATATAATCAGTCATGCAGCTGAAATTTTGATTAACTTCTATAGTGCTGATTGTGAGTATGTGTGTGTGTATGTATATATGATGCGAACAAACGGTCGGATTCTCGTTTAAACTTCTCAGATCGGTCAGATTTCTGAAAAACAAGTTGAGATAGTCGCAAAAATGACAGCTTGAAGTGCGCATCGTACAGAACTCACAATTTTGAGTCTCAATAACCCACATACACAAAAACGGCTTCCATTGGATTTTCGGTGTAGTAAGTACGTGAACTGCCAACTGGGGAATGTGAAGCAACACAAGACGTCTCAAAGGGGACCATTAGATTATTAATGAAAACAAATCAATATTGTTCCAATACAACCTGGAATTTGGGCAGTCTTTGCCGCAATAACGTCTTGCCAAATGATTCCCCGAACCAATTCGATTTGAGGATGCAAGATTTTCAAGTCTCGTCCAACATCATCTATCTTTTCCGATCCAGTGGAAACCTGATATATCCCAGTGGGGAAAAATACCGAATAACAGTAAAAATATGAAATGGCATTATCGCCCAACTCACCACAGAACGTCTTCGAGATCACTGGACAACTGTCATCCGTGTTTGTATTCATTAGCAATGGAAATTTGCTGAACGCCACATGAAACTGGATCTCAGTAAGAAGTAATGCGACTCCCTCGCCTCAATCGGTACCGTATCCGATCTAACCCGCAATGGCTTATTTCGCACCAGCATCTCATAGTATGGCTCACCGAGGTTATTCACTCATAATTCATATAGTAATTATCGAACTTCTAGAAGGATTTCACCGCAATACGGACCGAAATGAATCCTCTCGCAATTTTCTGCATCTGACATTCCTGCTCATGCTTTCGATCATTACTAGTGCTACGTGGTTCGTTTTTTTCCACAGGAGTTCTGAAATTAATAACAAATAAAAAGTGAAATCAGCCTGTCGGTAACACGAAGCAGAATGCCGTGCAGTCAATGCGAACAATACAAGCAAACGGCTTTTATACTCTCAAAGGTGATGTTCATTTGGTTGCCTAGTTTTTGAGACCAGATTAACCTGATATTCAAACTAACAGGAAATTGGTTCGGTGTAAAAAAAAGAGAGAGAGATAAAGAGAAATAAGATGCGTTCCAAAATGTAAAAGCCCGAGAAAAGAAACAAGCTTGTAGGTTCCATGTTCCACACGTGGGGGCGCAAACCAACATAAGGATGACAATCTTGCCGATTGTGACATTCATAACAAGCAAATAGAATTATTCTGTTTCATTGTTTATTAGCTATTTCGCGGTTGATGGTAGGCTGGTTGAAAAAAACATTGTCGGTTTATCGGGAATGCATGACCATGGCTTCAAGGTCTCGCGTGCGTCCTGCCGTAAACTTCCAAAGGAATTTTGTGATGGTAGAGAAATACGCACTTAGGATCGGGAAACTTCTTTTTTACAGTAAGTACGAAAAGGGGAAAATTCGCTAACGTATCAAGCACATTCTTCGGTCCTAGATGTTGCTTAGAATCTTTCTGTTAATAATGCGCGTTGTTGCATTCCTTGCGTAAAACAGCGCCAAATCAGGACGTAGTGGGCAACCTACCGAAAGGTAAAACCTGGAAGGTTTTTTGCATTTTGATGAAAAGACAATGCACAATTAGTAATACATATATCAGGAGAGGCCATTTCTCAATGAATTCCTTCACGCCGTTGCGAAGAACGCTGAAGCCAAGTTGGCAGTATCTTCTTTCACCCGATCCCAAGCCAGCATTGTATGCACAAGGAAGGTGGTAATTTATTGCACAGGCGACGAAATTTGAAATGAACCGTTGGTCGCTTTGGCTGGGGATTCACTTTCTGCGCTCTGCACTCAGTTATAGATGAACCGCAAAAAAGCGGCTTCTAGCAAGAAATTCACAAATAATTTCATTACAATGACTTCAATATGTGATGCGGAAAGCTCGATCAGTTTCGTGACGGCATGTATCCACTACACTATGAACAATGCCATATTCACCGGACTAAAAAGCAAATGCTTACCGTGGATCACCCAATAATTTATACTAGGAATGCTGCTTTGCTGTTGTGCAATGAGTCAGATTATGCCTGAAATGAAAATGTTCATCTTATAGCCGGGGGCACTGCTGAAACCATGGACCACTTAAGAGTTCAGCGGTAACTACGGTCCCACATTAAGATCAAATTAATTTTATTGTGCTCGTTTCCGAACCTATTTCTAACTGTCCTAGTTCAGATATTTTTGAATCCAATGCAGAAAAGAGTGGTTGTAACCATCAGACAGAACAAGTTCAAAGGTCCGAAAGATTGAGTAACCAAGAACCACTAGATTACCGGAGTCCCGAACTTTATTCAATCTTTGACTGACGTAATCATTGTTATTGAACTGTGAATCAGTTGGTTTAATCCCATTACAGATTCCTTGTACTTGTACACTTCCGCTGAGAACAATTCATATTCCGCTCCGTCATTCCGTGTTTTATTTATTGGAAGGATTCTAGGTTTGGGTTAGAGCCTACTGAGTATTCTTAGTGCATTCCGTACTCCTAGCGTTAGTGCAACATAAAACGATCTGTTACCTGTACTGATCTGCAATCTTAGCTCTTTGTTCCAAGGGAATCGTTTGATGATCAAAGGTGAACAAATAAATAACCCCGGTTGAGAACAGTGAACTCGATGATTGTTTGTAAACGCTTTGATCATGTGGTAGATTTCAAAGACTGTGTTGCATGTGTGTGTGTGTGACCCTGTTTTCAGCTGCATCACTTGATGTGTACTTGAGTGAACTAAGAGAAACGGACTTCTCGTGACGAATGTGATTTGTGAAATGTAGTACTGGCTGAAAGGTTTATACCACAGACAGTGTTTTGTGCCCCAAATCGAAATGATCCAAATAGGAGAACTGAATAGAAGGCAAGATTTGTTATCTTTTAGATTGCTGTTCGAGAACATTAGATCGTTCAGTACCTTGTTTTGGTTGGATAGCTGTGAGTCAGTTTTTGAAAGATTTTGGCTATCAGTATATAGCTAGTTGATAGTCAAACACTGCTGCTTGCAATACATGTGCATGCCAAATAGACATTATTATACTCTGTGATAGTTTATATTCTATGAGTTGCTCCAGCCACTGCTGGGCCTTTCGAAAAATCTGTCGAGGTTCATGCATGCAGAATGCCACTATTTGTATTACGTACTCAGCTATTACTTCATCATATGATATTTTGTTTTCCATTATTTGGTGCATAACGGTGGACCTATTAGCCCAATGAAGGTGACCAGGTAGTCGGTGATTTCGAAAACAAATAACTTTTTTCACTTACTTCCAGCCTCATGTTAATAAGTTTACCCAAGAATATTATTAGGAAGGGTCCTGTAAACGGCTTGGTATGAATGAAAGTCAGGTAGCGTGAGTCAAAGAGACAGAATATCATATGACAGAAAGTGATGTAGCACACGTGAGAAGAATCGAGTTTTACGGTACAACAGGAATCAATAACTGAACAAAAGTTATCACAAAAAATCTAAATGTGAAATGTCAGGGCAATGATCACTGCTGAAACGAATAAAAGGCGTCGGCCAGTTTTTTCATCCCTGACAACGGTTGTTATCGGTGTCAACCAACGAGTTTACCTGGTGGGAAATGGATTCTGAGATTTGAGACTGGAGAGTCCGACGAGCATACCATTGCGTAGTTTGGCTTACCCAAAACAATTTGCTTTGCAGCATCCATAAAAGTAGAGTACCCTTCCGTCTATGATCTTCACTTTGGATTGGCATCACATCAATAAAGCCATCTCCTTTTACGGTGGGCATTTTCTCTATTGGAGACTAAAGATTTCCCAGTCCACTTGTGAGGGATGATGAACTTGGCTCCAGATCTCTTTCCAGAAGCAGCAACATTCCGGACGTGCACCTTTCGCAGTACAAGGCAGTCGCAACATTCCGAAGTATACCACAAAACGAACAAAGATATCAAACTGAAAACAACTCAGGATAAGGGAGGACAAGGTAAGATTAATGTAAATGATTGTTACCAAGCCAGAGAGAGAGATGAATCGTTCACTTTACTTACATAGATCGGAGTTTTGAATACGAATGGCTAGTGCTTCTGCGTAATCGCCGGTTGTTGCTGGAATACGTAACCTCAAATAAGTCGTATGGAACGGCGCATGAACTCTTCTCCCAAAGGAGCTGCGTGGTCGACGATCAAAGGCATTTTCGTCCCCTTGGTGTCATTCACTGCTTGCGGTAACCACATCCAGACACGTTCAGCTATTCTATGACGCAACTGCCCCCTTGTTCTGTGTACGTAGACAACTGAGCATCCACGCTTGAAGCGATAAACACAGTTTGATTTGGCGTGAGGGATTCAGCTCTTTCGTTCTCGGTGTAGGTATGCGGGTGGTTCTGAATACAGTTATCGGTTCGACCACGTAGTAAATGCATCTGACAGTAGAGTCCCGGCGCTTGCTACTTACCTGATTGAAGTCACCGCACTTGAAGGGCAATTCTAGAAAGACAAGCGTTTCCAGAATATCCACAATCATTTCGTTATCCACTCATGGTTTAGAACATCTGCGGGTTACCGGAAGTGGATAGTCATTCGCTTGAAGTGTCTTCTTTATGACTGCTTCATCGTCGCCCGAGCAAATTTTGCGTGGTCTATGGGGTGATGCACGGATAAGGCCGACTTCATATCCCATTAAGACGAAGCTTGTGAAATTCAGATACCGTCAAGATCATGTACTTTTCCGTGGGAAAGACCTCAGGATTGATCCATCCATCTAGCCAACGATTTTAATGTCGAAAAGTCAATATGACTACGCTTTCTTATGTGATATTCTGATGAATTAAATTGAATTATTTAAACAGTTGTTCTTCGTTCTCTTTGGTGTTACCGATCAGAAAAATTAATTACCCTCTCCTTGTCCTTTCTTATCAACAAAAGTGGACAGCGATTTCAGCTTTGAATGTTCGCTTTGTTTGACTTCGTGGATAATTACCATGACTGCAGGATGCACTTTCTGAAGATGCAGCGAAACAATCTTGGATACACTATACAAACCAATGTTTCTGATCTCTCTCTACAAATGATTGTTGACCCCATTTAACAAACGAGTGAATTTAAGAGAAGGGAGTTCAGCAGTCAACAACAGCTCTTGCCCATCAGATTCTAGCTACTTGTAATGGACGAACTCCATTCGTTTCATTAACTTAATGCATTTTAAGTGAATAAGTAACCACTCCCTGGGTCGGTCACCGAAGAACCAATCGTGCGCACTGTCCGGGCCAAGGTCGATAATAGGCGAAACTAACCAATCAGTGTCGAGTGAACTCCTAAACGGGTTAAGTGAAACCCGGATCAGCTGATACGACGAGCGAGGGAAGGGTAGTGAAACAGACGGAGATTATTTGCTGTTCTCGGGTCGATTGCTTGATAGCGCGTGACCTCGAAATGGCGATACGATAACTTATACAACTAGTCCACGCCAAACCTGGTAGAACAGCGAAAACGAAATTGAATGACTTAAGCAAAAATTCGGAAAGCTATCGTGATGGTCTGAGTAGCAAAGAAATGACACTGACGAGCTTATACTTTTCAAGCGACGATTATGGAAAATAATCACTAAGATACGGGAATCGTTAGGCTAATCATGCTTACGGTTCATTGGACTATTACGGAGATGACTACGAAGCAAGCACTCAGTTGACATCCGAGTTTTTTTTACGAGTGCAGTGGAAGGGGTATACCCCGTAGCCGCAAAGACCTACTGTTCTGTTAGGGATAATCGGTAACCTGAACCTGAGACTTGGAGTGGAACAGAACCACGCAAGGTCTCAACTGTTCAGGTGTGGTAACAAGCCGGACGACAGTGAATCACCGTCTACCTCCAAACGCAGCACACAAAAGTTGCCCTTTGGCTTCTATCATTGAACGGCCGTTGCTGTTATGCACTACAAATGTCTCCTTTTCGTACTAAGGAAAAGCATACAGACAGCTTGACGGAGTCACAATGGGAAGTCCTCCAGACGCGAAGTGATTTGGTTGTTTTGTGCCCTGACAAAGGACCCTGGGTAGCGCTATTAGATAAATCCGACTATAGGAGAAAAATGGTACCAGAAAATTCAGACACGAGAAAATCTGTGATTAACCGAATGAAGTACAACGATAAATAATATCTGAGGTGCATTTTACCCTCGAAGGACACTTCATGAATGAAAGTACAGCTCGTAAGCTGATGACGGAGACATGCTAAACTGCACAAATGTATGGCTTGCCAAAATTGCACAAACCAGGTTTTCCCCTGAGGCCGAATCTATCCATGAGAAACTCTCTTCAACACCAACTGGCCAAATGGTTAGTTTCTATCCTTGGACCGGTCAAGCGCTCACTCATAAAATTCTCCGTGAAAGATACTTTCGAAATGATGGGTTTAAGCAAAATGTAAATGCCAACGTATAGTTTATGACTTCGTTTGACATAGTCTTTGTTACCAGCATGCCAGCCAGAGAAGTCATAAAGGTAATCTGTGATCATATTAGAGAGAACCGATTGCCGATGCATCTACCCGTGTCCATTCTTGAACGGCTGTTACTGCTATGCACTACAGATGTCTCCTTTTCGTTCTAAGGAAAAGCATACAGACAGATTGAGGGAGTCACAATGGGAAATCTCTTGGGATCAGTGGTGGTTGACTTGTTCATGGTATACTTAGAAAAGAAATGTCACGAAACTCTTACCAAAGCCGAACTTCACAGAAGATACGTCGACGACACTTTGGTCATAACTGACAGCAAAGAACAGGCGGAAGTTATCTTAGAACAACTAAACAAACTACATCCTAACTTCCATTTCGCTATGGAAACCGAGGTGAACTGCACCTTAAACTACTCGATATCTAACTGACATGAAGACCCAATGGGTCAGTCTCAAGATCAGTCAACCACAAGAAACGTGGACAGGCCAATGTTTACACTTTGCAAGCTATGCGCTCATATCCTACAAGCGTGGTCTAGTTCACACCATTTTCAGTCGAATTAGACGAATATGTACAGATGACACAGTCACTGATGAACTCAGTCTGATCCGAACGGCGCTGAAAAACAACGGATATCCGAATGCATTCACCGACAGACGCAGCATCGCAAAGCTTATGAAGTCGAACACTACATCAGTACCACGAATGGAGATCACAGTGTATCTCCCATTCAAAAGTGATGACGTCACCCAAATTCTGGGAGGGTTGCCCAACCAAAAACCATTTACCGCACGAAAGACATACCGATTCCGCCTATTAGAGAACTTCTATTTCTGTACACCACTTCACACGTGATATACCAATTCGAATATGGGTGTGGGGTCACCTACGTCAGTCAAACAGAAAGGCAATTGCGTAATCGGATTTCGGAACATAATCCCAATTGGGTTCAACGTGCAACTGACCCGAAGATGCCAAACAATAACGATCAACGAGCCGATAGGACACCGTCGTCATCGACAGCTGGAAACTTTCTGATGATGCAATATCGAATTGACAAAGAAGAGGCGTTTCGGGTGACTTACAGAATAGAAAACACGACACTGCTTCGATTGGTCGAAGCGATGGCAACTAAACGACGGAAACCAACATTGTGTAAACAGAAAGAATGCATGTGACATCATGTTTACCATGGTGAGACACACATTCGTAATTCTTTGGTCCTGCTTTTGATCATACATAAACTGATATTAATTGTAGTCTGCAGTAGAGATGCAGCAAAGTCGTCCTGGACATATATGGTGCAATACTGTGGTTCTGACTTATCTTTTCACATTTATCTTGGGAAACGGCTGTTTCTACTTTTCAGAGATTTTTATCCGTATTCCACATTTCCTGTCAGATGTGCAGGTGCTTGGATCGTTCCAAAAAATTCCAGGCCAATTCCCCTGAGCTGCGAAATATTTTGCCAATCTTCCTTTTACTAAGGCCTAGGTACCTGTAGGCAAGTACTTCTGTTCCAATTCGAATGGCCGTCTTCCGCGCGGTATTCTTGATTACTTGAATGAAAGATCAAAATGTGCAATCTGATCTCATGACCTTGCTTAGCTTCAGTCACAAACCATTCGTGGATTGAACCTTGCCTAATGACATCAGAGAGCATCGCTCAAAGCAATGGTGACTCAACCTCTACCCATTGACCTGTCAGGCATGACTGCATCTGCCACCCAGGGGAAGCCACCTTGCACAGCGACTTGGGTCATGAAGACACCCAAGCTCTAACGGTAAATCAGTACATTGTGTGAAATTCCCACGCAGTTCCCGTTTCACACTCACGTGACTCTAATCAGCTCGTTACCCGGGCCTCCCCAACCAATCCAACCTACACGCCTTCCCTTCCTTTCACATGGTGAACCGGTTACCTTGTCTCAGTTCACCTACCGTCCTTCTACGAGTGTACTTTTACAGTAGACAGATTTTCCATTGCGGCTAATCCGGAGACCTACGACCTTCAAATCTTGTGCATCATAGGTGCCCGACCTCGCGTGTCATGTTTGTATCCGTTCTTTATTCGCTTTCTCACTCGCACCGCATGAATGACCTTTGTACTTTCCTTTCATGCTGGAGATCACGCCACGCCTGCGTGAGTGTAATTCTTCTGGTCCTTGTCTAATCCAATTTCATGGTCATACCTGTCCCTTCATCTCATGTACGCTTACCACTCCTTCCCTGATTGGTCAATTGTTCTTCCTATAAAATATGGATTTCACCCTAGTCCAAAGACTCTGTCTCATATTGCTCGGCATACGTTCCCCGACAGACCCTTCCGACGATTCGATGTATACTCCCGGACCTTTGTGGCTGGATTGCCCCACAAATCGAGGTATGTTGCTTGTAATTCCAACGGTTGCTCTCTGAAGTACCCGTAGTTCACCCACTCGCCATATTCGATTTGGGTTTCGGGTTCGTGTTCTACGAGTCACTCATTCACTGGCCAGCTGTTCAGTAACAGTACTCAATTTCTGGCTCCGAGTTCCATTGACTATTTTCAGTACTCGGTCTGAACGAGCACTGAGTTTTTCGCTTCACTTACGCTGGTGAGTATCTGTCTGGTAATTCTCCACGTCGGGAGTGCAAACGTTCCGGCTAGTGCTCAATTGTGAGTCTGGCTACATATGTCATTTTCAGTTTGGCGTGTCCCAGAACTTCACTCAACTTGGTGAATCCTTTCGACTGCTTGCCATACTTTGTCTGGAAGAGCATTCAACTTGGCCAACGTTCGACTGTATCACTAATTGGACGAGTACTCAATTTCTCGGCTACTCCGGTGCTCCACTCAACTAGGTGAGTGGACCCTTTGACCGTTTTCAGTACTCATTCTGGACTAGTACTCAATTTTCCCGGCGACCCTAGGCTTCCGCTCAACTTGGTGAGTGAGCCCATCGACTGGTTTCAGTACTCTGTCGCACGAGTACTCAACTTTGGATAATCCGGTGGTATACTCTCAACTCGGCGAGTGAATCCTACCGGCAGTCGACAGTACCCACTCTGGATGGATACTCAGTTTGGCATCCACTCATTCGCGCTGCTCCAGTACACTACTGAAATTGGTGGAGTAACGAACCTGTCAACTGCTACCGACTTGTATCCTCCGCTTCAGTTCCCACTCTATCTTTCAAGACTCTCAATCAGCTGCGAAAAAAATGCCGATGACCTGAAGTAAGTTCAAACCCGAGGACGACAATGACAGGCAAGTCCCTTCTAACACTGCTTCATGCCATGGTTCTAGGCGTAGGTCTAGTCCTCCAACTAGCTTTGCTCGTTCGAACCTGCTGAGGGCTCAGGTTAGGGAGACACAGGTACGATGGGATTTAGATCTAGAACAAAAGGAGCAAGAAATCAGAAGGTCGAGAGAGCCTCTTGGGGTTTAAAATGAAGTAGAACTGGCAAAGTTGTCGCTGGACATGGAAAAGCAGCTTGTCTCAGTTCACCTACCGTCCTTCTACGAGTGTACTTTTACAGTAGACCGATTTTCCATTGCGGCTAATCCGGAGACCTACGACCTTCAAGTCTTGTGCATCATAGGTGCCCGACCTCGCGTGTCATGCTTGTATCCGTTTTTTATTCGCTTTCTCACTCGCACCGCATGAATGACCTTTGTACTTTCCTTTCATGCTGGAGATCACGCCACGCCTGCGTGAGTGTAATTCTTCTGGTCCTTGTCTAATCCAATTTCATGGTCACTCATTTCGGAACATTTCAAACAAGCCAAATACAGTTGTGATTTTGCGTGATAGAGTCTAACAATAGTACGATATTCTAGGTAGGGGGTAGCGACCAGCTGAGGATGGTGACCGGTGGCAACCGGAAGATTTGAACCCGGGACCGAAGGGTCTGAAGACCGCACAAGGTGGATGGCAATTCACGTCAACAAAGAGCCTACTGCTCGCCCCAACTCGCTTGTGTTCCTGAAGGGATAAACAAATTTAATCTAAATGCACCTTTCTTGATTCACGAAATACAAACGAAGCGTCTGAAACAATGATATACACCTCATAAGCGAACGACCTACACCGTGGTCGCAGGAGCGAAATCACGGTCGGTAGACCCATGTTCAGCTCGTTACCATTTCACAGCGTTACTTTTGACTACGTCCACTCTTTTATTTTGTCAAATGCTGTTCTATTACAATCAAACTATTTGACCGTTACCGAGCAGTTTGATAAACAATTAGCCGCGCATACTTCGTCTTTATCTGAATAATGAACTCGAGGAGCTCCAAAATACCCGGACAAGAATGGGTCGAGGATGAAAAACTGAAGTTATATATATATATATATATATATATATATATATATATATATATATATATATATTCTATTCGAACGGATGAAGAACAATTCAGCGTTTAATGAAATACGCTTCCTTGTCTCTCCGTGTATTTGCCACAAACAAACTAAATCAGCACCCTGTAGAATGTTAAAAGCTCACTGTCATTTTCGGAATGTACTAGAATCGTGCGTAACCCGAGGTAACCGGAACACACGCGAGTACAAATATTCAAACCCACCCTGACGGAAAAATGAAGCAAGTGGGATGTAGGAAACCCGAAGATCCATGGCGCACCGGAATCTGCTACAGGTAGAGTGCATCGGGAACAGAATTAACCCTCTTTCTCTCTCTCTCATACACACACAAATCAAGAAAGCGTGAGTCAAAGCCGAGAGTGATTGTTCAATGATGATGATGAGATTCGTAAAAATGGTGGGCGTGCGTGGGCGATTATATCCTTCAACGCACATGCAAGGTTTCATAGGTCAACGATCAGACAAATGGTTAGCTTGTGCGCACAAGCGCATCAAGATGCGGAACACTATAAATACGTGAATGAATTTCAGAAACTAGCCGAATATGGAGCAGGTGACATTCGTGCACGAAAGTGTGGATTTCAGAACTCATCTGGGTTTGGGAGCGCAAAAAAATGGTTGTCCAAATCAGAGAAAAAGCACAATGATTTCTTTCGTATAACCATGCGTCCAGCTACGCTAGAAACCGAAGGTAAGCACGGGTACCACCTACTTTGAATAATGAAGTTCAGACCAAGGGAGCGGGTGTGTCTGATCTGAAGGTCTGTCCGATTCAGAGCAAGCAATGCGGAAAAGTCAATGAGTGAGTGAAACAGGTCAGAATGGTAAGACGGATGGTGGGTTGGACAACAAGGGAAATGCTTATTTGGATGGAAAGGAGACAGACGAGGGTCGGAAGCAGACAACGGAAAAGGGTATGATGAGATCCAAGTAGGGAACAACCAAAAAACCAAATGAGAAAACATTAGTAAAGTTCTTCGACAGAGAGCAAAGGAGAGAAGACAGCGAGGTAAGAGAAGGCGCAAGAAATGAGACGATAAAAAGTGAAAGACATGGTACGGGAGAAATCCAATAAGTCACAGATAAGGATGGAGCGATAACAACTCAGTGGGTGCAACTGGAAAGAAGTTGAATAGAGCTTTGAGGCGGTTGTCTCTAGGCTTGCGCCATCCCGTCTGACGTAGCGGAGGAGGTGGTGGTCCGTGGAGCCCCGGCGCTGCGACATCGTGAACCCGTAGGAGCGGGAATCGCTGCGCGAGGATGAACCGTTAAGTCATTAGCTGAAACAGCGGAGAACAAACTGCTTGTTAAGGGGATAAAAGCGGGCAACTGACTAGTGGGAAAGGCAGGAGTACGATTCCGGGATGATTCGTACGAAGATATGTGATTTACAAGCGAGCCTTCAGTGATAGAATCATTCAACGCCTTAGTGAGACAATGAGCTAAATTTTCGTCGGCAGTCCCGTCAGACGCGTCCAAGTGAATCGAAGAAAACATCTGGGTTGACCTATGGGTAAAAAGAATAAAAAGTGGGGTTTTCGATCACGGGAAAAACCAGCACTTCAGATTATGAATACCAAACAACGAAACTTTACGAGACAAAATCATTCGGGTGAAAACTGTGGGTGCCTAGTCATCATGAAGCAGCTTTCTTGGGCAACATGATCACATTGTAGTACACGCGTCAAGGCTAGCGTTGCCCTTCTCTTGTTGCACCTAAGTACACTTCAATGTATAGGCAAAGAAAGATCGTCATCATAAAACAGTCCGTTTATAAGATACAGGCATGGACTTGGGAAACCAAGATGGAGATCAGACTATATATATATATATATATATATATATATATATATATATATATATATATATATATATATATATATATATATATATATATATATATATATATAAAGACAGAGATGCCTGGGAAAGGATTCCACGGGGAAGAGTGGGTGAGTTCACGCAAATCCATAATCGGTAAAATGGCCATACGCCAGAGAATACGAATCACGGAGGATGAAAGGTGTACAAAGGAATAGTCATCCACCGAAATAACTATACTTACTCTGGGAGCAGGTCAGGTACTGGTCCCCAGAAAGCACATTCGGTCTCCTCGTTATCCTCGATCATTTCAAGCATGGCGGGCTCGATACGGGTTTGGGATGCAATCCCATTGGTAGGGCTGTCCACCGTAAGTGGTCGAATCTAGATAATGAAGAACAGTAAAATGACTTTCTCGCAACTGGCGAAGAGATAATATGTAACTCGACTGTTGATATCATCATAGCAATGGAATTTGATAAGACATGACAAACCACTATCGCTCGGCTCATAACACGCTTGATCTATTGGGACCTTCTGTGGTTCTCCACTCCAAGTCACACGGTTTGACTGCCGGTTATCCCCAATAATCCAGTGGGCCTCTGCGGTTATGGGGGAATACTCATTCCACTGCACTCATGTGCGACCGTGAAATAAAAAATCAAGCATCGAGTCTACAGTTATTCCAAAAAATAGATTCCAAAGAAAACCTATCATCCCTTGAACAAGAATTCAAGTGCTGTACTGGAACTGGTCATACCTGCCAAAAATCACAGCAATTCAGAATGCACTGACCTTATCAAATGGGCTTCCAAATCACAAACATGAGTGAAACTAACTGGCAAAGCCCATTGGAATGGTCTAACATTAGTCCAGCATAGTTCAAAACTACTCAGCTTTCCATCTTATAATTAAGTGGACGTCAAGTCAGCATACCCGCAATCTGTCTGGATAAAGAAAAACCCAGTCATTTGCATATGCTATTGTGATCCCATCATTTATAGTTGCTGGTTTTCTCCCGGTTAGAACTGAAGGATCTCGAAAACCCTAGTCAGAGGACGCTTATCATAGGAGTGGATTGATGTATTCAGTGGACGTCAGTAAACTGAAGACAGATAAAGTAAAACCGCTAGATCAGACTGTGATATCAACAAAGGAGAAAATCCACAGGTGATTTGTCAAAGCCATCACTGACTGGGTACCGTAATTATTAGTTCGTCGTCACGAGGCATTGCTTTGTAACACGCAGCAAAAATGCTGTATTGCATCCTTCTTATTATGTATCACAGCTTTCTAGGTTAGAGAATTTTCTGCTGTTAAATATTATAAGCTGGCGAGGAATGGATAAAAATCACGAGTATACGGTAAGGGACGTGAACTGCTCAATACTATGACATGACAATAACTATCAGTCGGTGAAAACAACATCAATACAGCATATGTGAGTAACGTAAATTTGTAAAACGACTGAGTGCCATTTTGAGTATTCCCCGCTCCCGTGTTGATTTGTTCGGTTCCGCAACATATTACGACAAAATGTATCCCAAACAAACTGCAGCATGGATTAGGCTTGATCAATACGAGTTAAGCAACAAGAATCAATTGACTGATTATTCGGCGTCCTGTACATAAACCGAGCAATCGACTGTCTTGGGTTCACAACCACGTCGAAAAACTAAACACGAAGAAGTCGTCCAGTTATTCCACCGGCGTATTCATGTTAAACCAGTGAACTGGACTAAAAACCAATGGTAAAACATGGTGTCTCGAGTGAACTGTTTTCGGACAACATTATCATTATGTGTGGAGTCAGGCATAGTGCCAACACCACACACAAGAAGAGGTAACAAGGAGGGTAGAACGAGTACAAACTTTTTCGTGTATTATTACACGTCATTTTGATATTTTTCGAGAGTTTTATTTGATATTTATGGAGTTCGAAAGCTTCCCAGGCACGGTGTACAGCATTCGCGTTAAGGCTTCGATTCTGGGTCACAATCTTCAACATTTCTAACCAATGACCCCTGGGTCAAAACCACGGAATCGGGACGCATCAACTGAGGCCAGTGTTGATGTCAAGTCCTTCATATCTCTACGCCACGTCGATTCCTCCAGTGATACTCAGGGAGTTCCAATAAAACACGGAATGGTAAACGACGAGGAGGCATGCGTAAAACGTTTCTAAGTCACACATTGTGTACTGAAGTGTATGAACTGCCTCTCGGTGTAACGCTCATAGAACGTGTGACTGAAGATCGGAGAAACGGCAGTATTAGTTGCACTTTGTGTGGAGATCAACGAGTTAGGAGATTTCCGGCGTTTCTTGATTACGAACTGTCAATCACGATGGAAATTCGTTAAGCAATAACGGCTACGCTTTCAATGTTTGAAAAGAAACCGCAGGACAAGAGAATGCCGGTATGATAGCCGATGCAATGAAGGTAGTTGCAAGGCTCATCACCAACACCTGTTACACCGACTCACAGTTGGAGAAAGGTTCATATGTGTTCCTACCGGTTGAATGCGCCGCTACGTGGACACAACAGGCTGGAATAGCGTTGGGTTTCACACCGGTCCGTGTAAACGGACCGAAGGGTGAGATAACAGGTTGTGTTTACGGACAACGATTCGGACCCCACTACAGTCTGCAGCAGCGTCCTGAGCGTCAACAGAATAGAAACTCCAGCTGTCCAAACAACTAGCAGCTCATGGGTCTCGAAAGTAATCATTCTTGGTTTTCAAGTTTTTCCTTTGAACAGCGAGGAGTCCGTGAGTTTGAAAGGGCCCTGGTAGTCCCAGAGATTTTGCCATCGGTTGGAATAGAAAACCGTTCCACCATTGCTGTTGGTTGGTAGCACTTAGATAACTGTCAATTGAAGGAAGAATGACGAAAACTAAGCTGGAATTGGTGGGCAGCGATGTGCCTAGAGCTCGTTGTATCCTCGAACGTAAATTGAAGGGTCGTAAACAATCATCCACCGTCCGAACAACTTTCGAGTAGATGTTACTTGGTCACGTCGGGTTCGAAGACGATAAACGGATAACTGAGGTACGTGGCAACTGACGATGCGATTCTAGGACAGCTCCGATGATCGTGCAACTGAGTTTACCGACGCCGACTGACTCCCAGTTTCCTCCATCTGCGGACGATTCCCTCGTTGTAAATATAGTTTGGGCTCGGATGGTTTGAACTTACTTCAACTTTTACGCGACTATCTCCTGCGGGAGGATAAGTCGGCTCCAAGAACATCACGCACCAATGCTGACCACGTGGCGTGGTCGGAGGCGAGCTCGATACAGATCGTGATCCAGTGCTCTTTTCATCGCCCGACTGCACAGACAAACAGAACAACCAGAGGCTCGATGTCTTTCCATTGTACTGGCCCACGTTCTGAGTTACCCATTGAAGCGACTAAGACAACAGGCTACGGTGCAGGACAGCTTGTTCATATGGTTATCTTTGTCTCCGGTCGCTGAAGGGTATGGCCGAACAGCGGCAGTCGACGACCTTGAAGGAGGACAGAGAGCGCACCTATATCACGAAACCGTCTCACAACTTCTTTGCTGGACACCGTGACGGGCCACTTGAGTTGGAGGATTTGGCGCATGCACCAGATCAGTTTAAACCGATTCCACAAATACCCTAGCACTTCTGCGCTCTGGTTTCCATTGCCACCTTCAAGCATTGTCCAGTAAACGGCAAGAACAGAAGCACAAAGTAAAAAGTCAGAAAAATCAAAGTAATACAGGAAAAGTAAGAGGACGAGGAAAGAGTCCGAAAACAATACCATCACTGGCCGCACACCTAGTCATATCACTTAATGTCTTCAACCATTCGGTAGGCGGATCACGTGGACCCCAATCTGGAAGTCTAACACGTCCCACTTGGCCAACTCCACTGGTCAACGTTCTCATACCTTTTCGCCATGTCATGGACTGACCACCTCGGCCTACCTTCCAATCACTATCCGCCTCAGAGAACAGCGTACGCTCAGGAAGTCTATCGCTGGTCATGCGTAACACATGTTCCAAACACCCTAACCTGTTTAGATCTAATACTTGATCCACAGACTGATCTCTGGTTCCCAACACCTTACGCCTAACCTCAGCATTCCTGATACGGTGTTCCCACCATACTAGGGCAATGATACGGAGACATCGATGCTCGAACACCGACAGTCTTCGCCTATCTTCTACTCTTAACGGCCATGTTTCTGAACCGTATAAAAGAACGGACCCATCCGCCGCATTGTACACTCGACCCTTAACAGACGATCGGATGTCACGCCGAAGCCACAGACAACGGAAGTTGGCAAAAGCCAAATGCACCTTTTTCATACGCGATGAAACTTCATCTGATATCTGTCCACTCGGTGAGATGTACCTTCCCAGATAACAAAATTTATCCACTTCAGATAGAGACTCCCCTGCCAACACAAAGTTTGGTGTTGAGCTAACCCAGTCCCGCAGCAACATTTTACATTTCGAAGGTGTAAAACGCATCCCAAACATTGCTACGCTGTTCTTTACACTATCTAAGACAACTTGCCACTTACCTGGATCTTCACTCCGAAGAACAATATCGTCCGCATATTCCAGGTCAGAAAGTTCACTGCCTCAGCCCGGATCGATGCCCCTATTCTCACACGAGGATAGGGCCATCTCAAGAATCAATTCAATTGCAAAATTGAAGAGGAACGGTGAAAGAGGAAAACCCTGACGAACACTACTTTCCGTGGTGAACTCGGGTGAAAGATCACCGTAGGTACGAACTCGGCTTTGGCTGTTCGCATACAACCATCGAAAAAAAAGAAATAAACTTCTCTGGCACAACGTTCAATGAGAGGCACCGCCACAGAACTGTGCGGTCGACTGAATCGAACGCCATTTTCAGATCAAGAAAGACATTTGAACCAGAAACCTCGGGGGCACTTGAAGCAGCATACAAGGCTTCCTTGATCTGTTCCCAGCGCCTATCTGGGTCCTGAACATTCGGTTTCATAGGTAATCGTCTAGACAGCTCCGTCTGGAAATCATATCACCGGTTATCATTCAGTAGCAACTGTGTGTGACGAGTGGCATTTACGTTTGTGCGACCACGGACGAGACGTGAACGGAAGTAAGCACGTACGAAGGCGTGATCTGAATCCACAGGCGTAGATCAAAATGAAAGAATATCTTCATCTGATTCACGCCAGCGGTGAAGACGTAGGAGGACGCCATGTCTGTTTATGCCGCTTCTTATGGCAGAAGTTCGTACTCGCCAGAAACAATCTGTGGTCAGAGCACAGCTGAATGAGACGACCATCGTTATCAATGCGATCGGCTGGGATAGCAAACACGCCTCCAATGTGTCTTTCGGAATCTCCCAAACAGCAAACTTGGGCGTTAAAATCCCCAGCAATTATCACCAAGTCTGTTGAACACACACTTTTAAGCAACTGAGGAAAATCCTGATAGAATTCGTCCTTGATTTCAGAGGAACTGCAGGCCCCTGGAGGTTTCTGGGCAAACCATACTTCGTGGCTGCCCATGCCGCAGAAGGGGAACTCTAACCGGAACCTTTGACTCAAAAGCCTTACCGACGAGGCAGTAGGGCGCTACCCCACAGCACGGGAACGTGACCGAAGAAACCGTGAAAGAACTTCTTCTGGTCTGTCACGTGAGACCTGATTGTTGCACGCATTTTGTGTTGTCTTCGCTGGTTTTTTGTTATCGATTCGCTTTTCGGATGAAGTCCTTAGACCCATGCACCCAATGGAGCAAGCGGAACGAGGACAGGGCAGCATCCCTTGGACTGGGGGCTGCCCAGCTTAGATGGGCAATAGCTGCCCAGTGAAGTGTGATGAACTCTCTTACCGTCCAGAGAAACCGCAGGCGTTCCACTCCTGCGTTCATCCAGTGAAGGTTTTTAAACCGATAAACTCTTTCTCTTCGTGTTTATTCGCTACAGTACCCTCTTCAGGGACTTCTTCCAGCCTCTACCCATTGACCTGTCAGGCATGATTGCATCTGCCGCTTAATGAAGCCATCTCGCACAGCACGTTGGGTCATGAAGGCATGCAAGCCATCGTACCACGCCAATGTGCAGTCTCGTCGCATCAGTGGTCGGGAACCTTCGGCCTCTTGGTATCCTCAGCTCGCAGTGGCCAGGTTTCGCAGCCATAGATGAGTACGGGACGGATGGAGGTACGGTAAACACGAACTTTGATTCTGGAGCTGATTTAACTGCGAGTACACAACGTTCGCCTTAGCTGAAGAAAGGTTCTTCTTGCACTGTAATGCCACTTCATATTTTGCTTGGCCGTTCGGAAGCAGAGTTGAGCTTAGGTATTTGAATGGAGGGACGTATTCGACTGGTCAGTCATTGAATTGTCGGGTATAGAGTTGTGAAAGCTTTTGTTTTGGTTGAATTCACTTCTAGGCCGATGAACTTCGTGAGAGAATCGATTCCGCCGAGGATGGATTTAGCGTAGCTGGCAAGTCTCCTAGCACGACAACATCATCTGCGAACTCCAGGTCCGAGATGCGTATATTCTGGCCAAGCTGAACGCGAGATTAGTCGTCCAATGCGTGATCCACTGTCCTATCAATGGCGTAGTTAAACAGCACCGATTAGAGGCGACAATCCTATCTAACTCAAGCAGTGAGTGTAAACTCACCAAATTCTTCGCCGTACATACGAACCCTAGCACCAGTTGTCGAGTTGTATCTCCTCAACAGCCTCAAAAGTATATCGGGCATCCCATCGGATTGGATTACGGTCCAAAGAGACTCGCGGTTAACCGAATCGAAAGCGGCCCGGAAGTCGATGAAACAAGTTACCGCTGACTGCTGGAACTTATAGCGGTGCTCCAGTATTCGGCGCAGTGAAGATCTGATCCACACAACCTCTGCCACGGCAAAAGCCTCTTTGGTTCGGGCGAGTACGACCGTTTCTTGCCTCGGAAAAACGGTTCAGTAACAACGCACCAGAAATCTTTTCGGCCATATCGATCAAGATAATCTCTCAGTAGTTCCCACAAGCCGATTTATCACCTTTCTTCGGAATGTGCAGCCGAATGGACATGCCTCAGTCTGCTGGGAATGCTTCCTGTCGCCGAATGGAACCAAAAAGTGTACAAAGCCTCTCAATCAATGACGACGAAAGGGCTTTATATACTTCTCGAGGGATGCTTTCTTCACCGGCGGCCTTACTACCCTCCAATTTGTTAGTTATTTATGTGGTTTCTGCGGTACTGGGCGGGTCGCAGTTACTCTCGTATTGGACTGGAGGAATCGACATTGGTTTGTCCATCGGGTGGTTTGTAGGCCGGTTAAGCAGTTGATCGGGTGAGCTTCACTGATGGACATTTCGTGATCCAATTATCCTGGAAGTACAAGTTCCCGGATGGGTTGTTTAATTATCAGATTGCGGTTTCTAGGCTGCAACAGCTTCGCAGACGCTTCGTCAAAGGACGAGACTTCTCCTTGGCATACTCTCATGAAATACTGAGTTAGGATACGCCACAAGTATTCCGAATAGGAAACACGACCCCTTTTACCTCCGAAGGTGGTACATGCCACCTGCGTTGTGTTTGACTATGCAGCTCGTTATGGAAAAAGGCCACTGAACGATGTTATTTGAAGTGCCAGATGCCACCTCTAACCTGGTATCAATACACTTAGGATTTCGAAAGGAACGGACAGCTACCTCAGCTGTCGAGGAAATATCTATACTTGTGCCAGTTCATCCGGAAAACCGCGGCGTTCTGCGCTATCTTTGGTGGTCATCGGACGATCTAGATCATAAGCCAGTGCAACATCGAAATGTGTTTGGAGCGACCTCCTCCTCGTTCTGCGCCGACTTTTCTCTGCTTCACGCAGCTTAATATTTGGGCATGGTCTTCGACGATACGAATAAGGCCGACAATACTCTTTGTACTTTCGCTAGAACCCAGCACGAAATATGAAAACATGAACATTTCTTCACTATGAACGGCCAACTGAATTGGTAAACCGCAAGAGAACGATGGTTATACTTCCAATGTCATGGAGGATACCATACTTTGTGGCATTTTTGATCCGTCCGTCGATGCATTCAGCACGACCGAAAATACATGTTTCGAATCAAGACTCACATCCTGAGAACAGTTCGAAGATGGGCCTCTCTATTGGTACGTGTATTGATACACAAGACCGAAATGCAAAAACGGCGCTAAGAGGGTTGATACAATAGGGGTATAGGGCGGGCAGGCGTAGTGTTGTAGGTTCTGCATGTCCTGGGGTCCCCGGGTGATTAGGCAAGTAAGGTGACAGCACCACTAGGCATTAAAGAGACTGGCTTTACCGAAAAGATACGGAAGGATCCTGGCGGAACGGTGTAGCGTACACAAGATGTGCGACTGAAAATCTATCCATCTCTTACTGTTTTCCCCGGTCTTATTTCAATATCGAATGAATTCTGACAGCATCCTTCTCCTTTGTTCCCATATGGCTTATTGCGACACGTCTCTGAGTGATGGTTGTTTTACCACATCAACGTTGCGTCCTAATCGCGATCAGCCTTAGTCGCGTCCGGCTGTGCGTTATTTGAACTTGAATCACTGTCGATCGATCGACCCTTTGCTTTGCTTGAACTTGTGATCGGTTACCACCGAGGACTGGACTTTTACCTGTCGTTACGGATATCTGTATTAGTTATAGCACGCTCTTGTACCGAACCCTTCCTTGGTTCTGACTGGGTTCGCTGCGAGGCACTCAAATAGCTCGACAAGGAAGCCACACTCGGGTTTCCGGTGTTTGCCCTTTTTACTTAATGTTTGTGCATGGGCCTCGAAGTCCCACTGCACCATTCGGTATAACCGGCTACTTGACCCTGAGACTTGCAGTGCAGAACCACATGAGATCCGAATGAGCAAGGCGTGGTTACGAGCCGGGGATGATGGTGGATTACTGTCTACCACCAAAGTGACCTGCCATACACTCAACCCCGTCACGATGCTCAGTGAGAAAGCTTCTCGGAACAACTGTATCCTGGTAGGTCACTTGACGAACGAGTCGGACCAAGTGGGGTATCGCTGAGAGCATAGAATTTCGGCGAAAGATGTTCTTGGAGAAAGGAATGAAGGAAGGACATCTGCATCGTGATCTAGCACGATGAAATCACGAAATTCCAGAGTGCGCAGGCTCACTTTTGACAATCTTTAGCGCCGCTAGTCTGCGTGGAACCCTACCGCACTCAATTAAAACGGGCTCTACATTCTGCATCTCCCACTACGTCATTTATGATATTTACGTCTTAACTGTCCTCAGAAGACGAATAAACAAGTACTGGATAGGTAAACATGAGCTTTGATTGACGGTAGCATAATATGGAATTTGGTGTTAGGTTCAATATAAACAATCAATGCACCCTCGAGAACCTGCCGAGAACCGTTACAAAAAGCAGAAACAATTGTTGGAGCATGAAAATTCAACAACGTTACCACTAAAGTTAAGAAGGCGAACTCCAGGAGACTCACCGGGAAATTTCCATTTTTATGCACAACAGCAGATAAAAGACCGGCTTTCTGTACAACCGAAGTGGGGTCAACAGAAGATAGGATCTTTTTGGGAACGGTGAGTGGAGTCTGAAAGGCGGAAAGCTGTTGTCGCAGACTTTCGGTTTCTTGACGTTGCAAATCCAGTTCTCGGCGCACGATACGCAGTTCCTCATCCAAACGGTCTATCGTGCTCTGTTGCGTGACGCATCGAGACGGATCCTCTGTATGAACGCACGTGGTAACCTGAGTCTCCAAGGTTGGAAATCCATCCCAGTCGGGACACCGTATTGCCTGAAAATTATTACGAGTAGAAGGAAAGTTACATCACGGGAGAAAATGGCAGCGAAAACCACAACAGGAAGGTGGAAAATACCAGCAGAGACCAGTTACCATTTCATCCTAGTCACATGCGTACGCAAAGTTAGACCGCCATCGGGCCCTTTCCAATCACAGACTTTCGGTGGAGAATAAGATAACGGAATACAAGACAAATACTGTATTGCCTAACCATTATCGAGGCTGAACACCCATTACAAAATCATCGCTTTCAAAGTACGATGGTATCCGCTTCTTTAGCCGAGCTTCAAACGTCAAAGTGCATGCTGTTGAATGAATTTGTCGTGGTATAATTGAGAAAAAGGTGCGTTTGTACCCGTTCGTATTACTGATGCTGATACACAAAGGCTCCCTCTGCTGTGCCACAAAATGCACAAAACCAGTTAATTTTACACTCCACCGACAAAACAGCACGCATTAGACAGTAGATATCAACGCACTGGCACCAACTTTCCTCTGCACTCATGTGCAGGCACGCAATATGGCAACGGATTCAAATAACATCCAGAACCTTCGCGATATTAAACGAGGTTATCGGTATTTCAAACCCAACCCCTTCGTAGGAAGCTTATATCACATTCGGAATGAACAATGTAACAATGGGAGAACATCATCGAGAAGGGAGATTAAAAAAATCCAACGGAGACATACCTTACTGAGAGCAACATTGACTGCTACCGACTGCAACGTTGGAGTTGAACTAACTTGGGACGAAACCAAAGTTGGTGAGTTGCATGACTGACCGGTGGACTGCGCCTTGGCGAAGTAGGCGCCTGGCTTGACATCCGTATCCAGAGTAGGGCTGATCGGAGCTGAGACCGGTCTTAGGGCGTTTTCACGATCCGTGCCGCAGCATAATCGAGAATCATTGAGGCGGATCAAACCCGAAGGATCAGGCGCCTCGATGACAACTGTTGACATTCCACAAGATTTTTTGCTCGTTGATTTCGAAGCCACATGCAACAGTGTGAAGTACGCACTGACAAATATGGAGAGATCCCGGCACTGACCCGAAGGAATGCAATGACCGCTCGGATCCGAGTCTTTCGCCCCCGTCATTAGAAAGCCGTCGTCCGTTTGATCAACGGTGTGTGCAGTGATATCCCTTGAGACGTTCGCCTCTTCACTACTAAAACTTGTTTCCGTGATGAGTAGTTCCCCTTCAGGTAAGCTCTGGAAATGCACGATAGGAACGATGAACTGGGCCTGAGTTCTACCGTGATAACGCCAAACAAACAAACGGATCTACTGGAAACAACCCGAAAGAGTTAGTTTCATTCAGGTAAGAGGTTGATGCGCAAAAAGCTTTGCCACTAAAGTAATCTGAGTTAGGAACACCTTTTCTTTGTAACTTCACAAACAGGCTATTAGATGTGAAATCCAACGTACGGAATGAAGCAAAGCAGGGTGTGGTGGGTGTGAAGTCACGAACTGAGCAAAGGTGTGTGATTGCTGATCGGTAGTTGGCCTGCACGTGCTTCAAATGCAGTCGCGGGCATATCCCGGTAATTTGAAACCCCGGTAGACCAGAAAGGCACTGCGTTGCAAGTCAAGTGTGTTATTTGTAGAGAGAAAAACAGTGACTCAACCTAATATATAACGCCGAGAGTAAATGTTGAATACTGAGTACAAAATTAAAGTTGGGAGAACAACGATTTGGCGAACAAGGCTTGCCTTCAGTGTTTCATCACATAATTGAGGGGACAATGTAGTGACAGGGGCACTGGTTATTCATATTATGTAGACGATGGTCTTGAAGAGTGGTGGACTGGACTGAGAAGTGGAGATGCGGATGTTCATACACTGATCGCGTAGTTGTTAATAATTATCAGTGAAATGTGGGTTCTAACCTCCACACCAGTTTACCCCTCTTCCTTAAACACATCGTCTGCATAACACGACCAACCAATATTCCCATTACCCTACACTGCCTCATGAGTTATACGATATGCCATAATTAGCCAGTAGAGAAACCACTGAAAGCAAACCTGTTCGCCAAAATGTTGTTTTTTCGACGAACCCATAAGGATTATTTGCTCACATGCAAATGAAAGTTGTTTATAGAAGTGCAGAAATAATGCTGATTGGCATTTGAGTTTGAGGACCGGATAGGAGAATCAGTCCAGGACAAGACTGAAATGCATTAAATTTCAAATCACTGGATATTTCCGTGCAGGACCCCGCCCAGACGGGGTCTACATGGTTAGGACACTGAACAACGTACCTATTGCGACTAGTCATGCACAACAACAGTGATTGCGATAGATCACCATATCTCACAATATATCAAAACAGAGTAGGTGGATCAGCGGGCCACGTCGGGGGAACCTAACACAACCTACACGGTTCGATTCATTACTAAAGATTTCAAACCGTGCGATAAAATGAACGACCATGCCTTTTTCGGAGTCACTAGTCACATCGGTGAACGATACACACCGGGGACGTTCATTTGGATAAATACAAAACACGCCAAGCTCAACATCAACATAGCTGATTCAATGTACACACTGAAATCCGGCAACAATTAAGGTATCAGCGTTCAAAAATCGGTAATATTCGCTTGTTCTTAATTCTTAAAGGCCAAGACCATGAGAAATACAAATCCGACCTAAAAACTGCAGTGCACACTCGACCCTTGCACAAACCAATTAGGGTTGGCAAAGGTTTATAGCACCTTTTGTGTACGCGTCGCTCTTCAACTGACCTCGGGATAAATGTAACTGTGCAGGTGACAGTAAATTTATTTGATCTATTGTCTCCCCCGATACGGTAGGGTACGGAACCAAGTCAGTAGTGCAGCAAAAAATCTTATTTTCAGGCTACAAGTCCCAACGATTGATACGCAATTGTATTCAAGCCGAGTTTCATTCTGGCAACAGAACTGTCTGCGTGCTTCAAATAAACGCAAGAGAATAATCCCAGTGAGCAGCTCGATAATACGAGGCGTTCCCGTTTGTATCAGAAAGCTGTTAGTCTCATTGAATAATTCACTCACACATGGTTCCCGAGCCCCCTGAATTACTAAACAACTGTAACATTTTGCGGCTGTCGCCGAGTTTAAAAGCTTTCTATACATCTTCACATTGTCATCTTCTACCGCTGGTGCTTGTTTTGCAATTTTCACTGCAGTACATGACTAACGGATATTTAAAAGAATGTTTCATGTGATAAGCACGATAAACCGGTTATATCACAAACAACAACGACTAACTGATTTCTATTCTTACAAGGTTATCCAGCTCCTTTATAACAGTAAATGAGGAATATAAATGTCCAGGATCCATGCAACATAACAGCTTAACACGTGGGACGACGATTGAAATTCAGCAAAAGATCAGCGCGCGCTCGACTTTTTAAATATCTTTCAATCTCATTTCGGCGCGAGATATAAAAGTGAGAAGCACACTAAATCCATAGAAATGTGCACACACTGACATTTGCAGTCGTTAAGTTGTTTGATGCATACTTGTATAGCCTCGACGGATTCACATAGCCGATGAAAAGTGTGAGTATTCGAAGACAAGCATGTGACTGTATCTCGCAAGCCAGGCGAACTTCGAGCTGTGTGTGTGCGACCAGGTCGTTGTGTTGAAAATCGTCGGCACATTATTGAAACGCGATTGGAAAACATACGATGGGTGTGCAACTAGGCTTGTAATGAACAGTGCATGTGCACGTGCGTCGTTGTTTACAGACAAGATCTAGGCTGAATGAACTAAAACATAAATACTGGAAGAGAACACGTCCAGAAGTTTTGCAAGTGCAAAGGAGGTTGTTGATGTGGATCATCACGCATATCGATTAATCAAGTTTCTATTGTCCGAAAAATCCCCCAGAGCACACTTGGAAAACACAGGTTGGCGAACAAGCTCGTTTTCAGTGATTCTAATTCATGCCAATACAACACAATAAATGTGACTGGATGCATGAGGGATACAGTCAGCAAAAATCGTGTCAGGGATCATTGTTCACACCTACTATGGTATAGGATTATCCGGAGAACCGGTGTGAATGGACTAACACGTTCTCAACACGTAATCTTACGGACGTTCTTGGACCTGACATTGGGTGCTGATAGGGCTAGGGTAGACTGAGTGCATGCACAAATTTCTTATGAGCACATAAAGGGGGGTTGTGGAGGGGAATCCTGACAGCTTCCACTGTGGCCAAGGTGCAACTTCTCGCCGATCTTGACAGCCGACCTGGGACCCAATACAGGGAGCGGAATGCATGATCCACGTTAATCGGATAATCCTGAACAACACTGTGTGAACAATAATCCCTGACACGATTTTGGCTGACTGCATACAAAAAAACCAAAGTATCAAGCGGAAACCAAGAGGACAAACAAAGAGTCCAAATGCAACCACGCCACTTGCCGCACACCTAGTCATATCACTTAATGTCTTCAACCATTCGGTAGGCGGATCACGTGGACCCCAATCTGGAAGTCTAACACGTCCCACTTGGCCAACTCCACTGGTCAACGTTCTCATACCTTTTCGCCATGTCATGGACTGACCACCTCGGCCTACCTTCCAATCACTATCCGCCTCAGAGAACAGCGTACGCTCAGGAAGTCTATCGCTGGTCATGCGTAACACATGTTCCAAACACCCTAACCTGTTTAGATCTAATACTTGATCCACAGACTGATCTCTGGTTCCCAACACCTTACGCCTAACCTCAGCATTCCTGATACGGTGTTCCCACCATACTAGGGCAATGATACGGAGACATCGATGCTCGAACACCGACAGTCTTCGCCTATCTTCTACTCTTAACGGCCATGTTTCTGAACCGTATAAAAGAACGGACCCATCCGCCGCATTGTACACTCGACCCTTAACAGACGATCGGATGTCACGCCGAAGCCACAGACAACGGAAGTTGGCAAAAGCCAAATGCACCTTCTTCATACGCGATGAAACTTCATCTGATATCTGTCCACTCGGTGAGATGTACCTTCCCAGATAACAAAATTTATCCACTTCAGATAGAGACTCCCCTGCCAACACAAAGTTTGGTGTTGAGCTAACCCAGTCCCGCAACAACATTTTACATTTCGAAGGTGTAAAACGCATCCCAAACATTGCTACGCTGTTCTTTACACTATCTAAGACAACTTGCCACTTACCTGGATCTTCACTCCGAAGAACAATATCGTCCGCATATTCCAGGTCAGAAAGTTCAGTCTCAGCCCGGATCGATGCCCCTATTCTCACACGAGAATAGGGCCATCTCAAGAATCAATTCAATTGCAAAATTGAAGAGGAACGGTGAAAGAGGAAAACCCTGACGAACACTACTTTCCGTGGTGAACTCGGGTGAAAGATCACCGTAGGTACGAACTCGGCTTTGGCTGTTCGCATACAACCATCGAAAAAAAGAAATAAACTTCTCTGGCACAACGTTCAATGAGAGGCACCGCCACAGAACTGTGCGGTCGACTGAAGCGAACGCCACTTCCAGATCAAGAAACACAGAGATTGTGGGCCTATGGAACATGTGTCTGTGATCTAAGGTTTGTCGAAGAGTAAAGACGTGGTCGACACAACCACGACCGGGTCTCAAACCCGCTTGATTCTCACGCGCTGGATAATCGATGGAGAATAAGATCGGTGGGCAGTTTGGATGCCATACTCACCAAGCTAATTTCTCTGTGGTTTTCACAAGAAAACCTATCACCTTTCTTGTGAATCGGCACAATTACCGATTTACACCATTCCCTAGGAATCTACTCACTATCCCAAATCATACGGAGGAATTTTGGTAACCCCGAAACCAAAGTTTCGCCTCCATCCGTGAAAAAAGATGGAGACAACCCATTCGGTCTAGCGACTGTGTACCTTTTCAAATAACCCACCTCCCGCAAAATCTCCATCTCTGAAGGAGGAGTGATATCTACTTGCATCTTCTCTCTCGCAAGTATATTCAGAAGGTCCACCCTTGAAGTGAACCAACTGAGTTGTTCCCCAAAGTGCTCCGCCAAACGATCCAGACGACGTCCCTGACAGGGAATCAGTGAGCCATCGGATTCTTTAATTAACTCACTTACAACGGGCTTTCGTGGAATGGTATCTCTAATCAAACGGAAAAGGTTGCGAGTATTGCCAATGGATGCAGCCTTTCCCATTTCCTTACATTTCGCAATCCACCATTGCTTACGGTCATTTCTCAGGCTCCTAGTCAGTTGGCGTCTCAGGAATTCACGCACTTCATCGAATGTGGAACCCGGAGGGACGAATCTGCGAGCATCCAACAGAAGGTATCCATCGTTTGTGAGACCCACTTGAACCAGAAACCTGGGTGGCACTTGAAGCAGCATACAAGGCTTCCTTGATCTGTTCCCAGCGCCCATCTGGGTCCCGAACATTCGGTTTCATAGGTAATCGTCTAGACAGCTCCGTCTGGAAATCATTTCACCGGTTATCATCCAGAAGCAACTGTGTGTGACTAGTGGCGTTTACGTTAGTGCAACCATAGACAAGATAAACGGAAGCGAAGTCTTTTTTACTATCAAGGGAGGTATTGTGGCTAACAATCTGCATTCAGACATAAACCATCTCAATCCAGACGTCGTAATGCAGTAAAAGGTATTCTGCATATATATATATATATATCCGGTTGTGGGAAGATCGAGGAGAGCATCAATCCAAAGGCTAAACGTACCCAAAAAATGTCGGAGAGCTGTTAGACAAACCCAATGTTCTAGATAGCCTCATGAGGCCACACATATAGATAGCAACTATTCGACATTGATTCAACGATGCGGTTTGACCTCTTCTCCTGTGCTTAAGCAACCGGATCTAACGGGTCAGTGAACTACAGCGCAGAGAACAACCGCACCCTGTCATTGATATATCGGTTGCAGTTAACCAGCCATGGACGACACGTGACAAAACAGCACTTAAGTTTGTAAAATCAACGTGGAGGAAATTGACTAAATTCGTGGATCTCGATAGTGGTAGACTGTACTACACCTAAACCTGCGCTCCCTTTTTCCGTTGTTTACATTCACTGCATAAGCCCTAATCACCGTTTTGAGATCGCGTCACCGAAACTTCTGTACGCAGATGTGATGCAATAATCAGTACTTAAAAACGGTAACTTGATAATTTCATAGATAAACTTTTTTCTGAAAAAGGTGAGTTTGGATCAGATGAATAATCTCCCTGTGCGCATAAAGATTCCATAGAATAAGGTTTAACCGGATACTCACATACTGAAGCAGTTTCCCTTGACAATGTAGTGGGACTTTGTAGTTATGGGGCATACCCTTTTTACTTCACTCATGAGCCAGCACGGCATAAGAAATGACTAGTTGCGTATTAAGTTGGACTTCTTCAGTTATGAGGTACATAATGAAGAAATAACCTCGTATTAGCGACGGTAACGAGCGTCAATTGATGTTCCTACTCGACGACAAGTACGAAGTTTCGTGATAACTAAATTTTGATAAAGCGAGTTGTTTGGAAACTTGGCCCAATGGTATGGTAAGAACTTGATCATGGATGAAATTACGCTGAGAAACGAACGCTTCCATATGAAGTGAAACAAACAATCTTGGGTGGATCTCCAAAAAACGTCCCCATGTGAGCATTCGAAAACTTACATGCACTGTGAAGTCTGAGTTGTCCGAAGGATCTTCGGTATCGGGAGTGCAAACAACGCGACCAAGGCTTTCCAAGGATTTCCGTCGCACTGTAGACACCGGAGTTCGTTGAGATTCTATCGAGCCGAATGAAACGAACGAATGATTATCAGATGGCGTTCGACAACGACTGAGTCGCTTTGTCGATCTGACCTCCCCATGTGTGCGGATTGATAGGTACGAATTGGAACCAATGTTGACCGGAGGAGTGGACGTGCTTTGTGTTTGCGCAACTATGCCGCTGTGTAAACAGCAAACTGAGGTATCGTGTTCATCAACATCTTGATCATCGCTTTCCAGAGATTTTTCGGGAGCCAAGCCAGAATGTGGACAACATTCCTTCACAGATTTCATGTGACGGTCAGTAGTGGATGGGGTTTCTTCATCAGCAACAAACACGTCGTTACAGTCCTCGGAAAAGGACAGTCGCTTACTCGGCACACTCACGCACACAGCACACTGTTTCGACAAATCGGAAACATCACATAAATGAACACCGTTCAGATGTGGGATAGCTTCATTTACGCCATTCAAACTGGAGTGACTGCAGTAGCTTTTGCGAAGACTAGATGAGAAATACCAGTCACTTGGGCTTTTTGTCACAGAAGAGAGGGGTAATATGGCAACTGTGTTGTCTAAAGGTGCACCGTCCAATTTCTTCTTCGCCGTAATACTAGAACTGGGATCCGGCACAGGAAAAACGAATTGCTTAGGCTCGGTATCCAAATTACCGTCCATCGAAAGGGGTGACAGACAACAACCAGTGTGTGTGGCGGTATTGGTCAAATCACCTAGAAAATTTCGATGCACTCGGGTATCCAGTTCCGGATTTGTGCATAGATTATTGAAAAGCGACTCGTCGATGTGTGCTGTTGCGGGTGGTAATATTTCGGAAGCCTCATCATGCGCCGCAATTTCGCGGATTTCATTCGATTCCACCGGTATTAGTCCTGAGGAATTATCCGAATCTGTAACCGTCGACTGGTCCGCAGTATTGAAATCGGATGGCTCTGACGGTCCATTTATTACGATAGCAGAGCGTGGTTCATTCAAACAAACGATTCCCATCACATTTTTTGATGCAGGAAATAAGGCATGACGGTAGAGATTGTCCCAAAGGCACAGATTAGGCAAGGAGCAACTCGGCACGATCAGTCGCTGTTAGAAATCAGAAAATAGAATTGGGACGAAAAAGAGAATAACGCGCCGTAGACAAAAGTAGTTCCGTGTTCGGAATGTACATTTTGAACCAAATCAGTCCGTTATTATTGTATGTAACATTTTCTATTCCTCTGAGACATACTGTTATCTGTGACACCTGAGATAGGAACATTTTTTAGGGGAGAGGGGGTTATTGCCTATTTGGGATATCGATCTGGAGACAAGAGTGATATACTTTTACAAATTCATCCCGTTAATTTCCTACGGTTATTATGAGACATAAATCAAAGCCCGAAACCCCTCACATATATTGACAGTCAGTTTTCCATTATTGCCTCGTATCGACTGGTTTACTGCTATCTACTATCTATTCTTGGAGTTATTTTAATCTCCGACCATCAATTTTCTGTTATGATGATTTTGCACACAAAACACTGTCACTCTTAGTTCAAAAGTCATTTCCTCTATCGAGAGTTGAACTGCTAATCGGTGTGGCAAATGGACATTATCCCTGCTCCATCCCAGCCATATCCAATGACTAAACAACCGCGTATAACCGCATCCGCACTCCTTCTGACCTTCGACGTTGCACTAACATCCTTTGAGTTCTCCTAACGATATAACGCATGAAAACTAGACTTGAAACGTAACAAAATTGAGCACAGGCTACTGCTCGCTTGAATCACTTTCAGGCCATCCAAATTGTGCGGTTCTGTAGAATACGGCCGTTCTTACCAATAACAGTACATTCTGCTTGAAACTGCGTTATTATTTATAGATTACACCAGCAGAAACCCTCCAGACAATCATCTGTCCACTGCTGTCGCAAAAGATTCATTTCATTTCTAATCTCTGTTCTAATATCGTGTACAGTCAGCTTTTTTGGTTTCCGACTGACCGTCAATCCACTAACGAATGTGACGAATATGTGTGCAATCCTTGATTTTACGGATTCCACATTAACACCGTCGTAAAGCGTTGGGAAGCTAGGTGAGTCCCACTGACTACTTCCTTTCTCATCAGGCTACACCTAGCTATAGAAAAAATGAATA
Organism: Fasciola hepatica; assembly: GCA_948099385.1. Classification (NCBI taxonomy): domain Eukaryota; kingdom Metazoa; phylum Platyhelminthes; class Trematoda; order Plagiorchiida; family Fasciolidae; genus Fasciola; species Fasciola hepatica. Next base: position 1,380,392 of record CANUEZ040000055.1, on the reverse strand, counting down.
AACAAGATGGACAGGGAGTGGGCCTACACGGGAGGGAAAAGGAAACAACAGCCTAGTAGCCAAGACACGATATACACAGTCTAACTGTACAAACGCACATTCAACAGTCATTCTGACTCAACAGATAGTGACAACACGATAGCACTGTTCTTGGTTCAATGCCATATACATTCAGCGTCTCCAGTCGACTAGTAGACAGACCTTTTTGACACCAACCACGAAAACGTGAAGTACCTACTTTTCCTAACTTCACCGTACATTTTCTTATTCCTCGCAAAATAGAGACTAACTTGACGATTATCACAATCAAACCGATCCCACCATGATTACTGCAGTCATTGTGTATTCCCCTCTCGAAGATGGATTCAATCAGTGACTCACCCCTATAATAATGCAATAGGCTGCTCATTCCAAATGCCACGGAGCAAGGCGGTAATTGACTTTATCAACACATTGCAATCCATTTTGAAAAGAACTGGAGGAAGTTTGTCGGGACCCGCCGCTTTCCATGCTTTAGTAATCCAATGCTCAACCCTACTTCCATTTCCAATGGGGATTCAAGTGATACTACCCAAGGAATCGCAGTTATTGACGTCAGAGTACCTACATCACATCAAGGCCAGCTAAAATACTCCTTCAAGTATTCGGTCCAACGGGTAGGCCTTGGCTGCTTGCCGTGAATAGGCTCTCCATTACTAGCGCATATCGTTTCACTGACTGAGGTTCGCCGTCCACCGGTATCGCGAATATGTTTCAACAGTCTTTCACTGTTACCTGAAGCAGCTGCCACTTCCATTTCTTCGGCTACCTTGACCCACCAATTTTCGCGATCCTTCTTAAGGCCTTCTGTGACCTGCCTCTGCAGATCTCTTCGTATCTTATTTATTTCCTTACAGTTCCAGAGCTCATGTTTATGCTCTGTTAGAATCAGCGACCCTTGAGAAACCCAGTGTCTTCGATGGACGTTGGATCTACGATCGCACGCGAAATCTGCTGTCACGTGCATCGCCCGTTAGATGTGGGATCAGTGCCCGTCTACGTTACTGTTCGTCGTAGTTCCTAGTTCATGGCAAAGAAAAGCGGTTGGGAGCACAGGAAATAGGCTGAATAAAAGAACACCCAATAAACTAAACGCAGGCTGTAGGAACGCTTAGGGTCACACACAATGATCATTTCCGAAAAAAATGAATAACCCATTGTGTAACACCGAAATTCGTAGAGGTGATAAGATTAATAGAAGGGTTAAGCACAGCTATTGATGCCGTAATGTGCCGAATCATCCAGTGCACTAAAACATCCGATGAACAGTCAAAAACGATAGCATGACCTGACAGATTATGAACTTACCTGATTACCTGGTTCATAAAACGGATTAATGACCCGGCGGTTTAGGCGCGGCGAAAGCAGCGCCCAGACAGAACAAGTTCGGGCGTTCAGTTTCACAGTTTGACGGTTCTCTTCTGAGTTGCCCAGGAACGTTCCAAACAATCCTGAATAGATATGGAGTCCCAACTTCACCTGCAGCATAAAAGACATTTGAGCTGACCTCTTGAAAAACTCGCAGAAACGAGGTGAGTATCATGCATCAATAACCGAAATGACATTTTCGGCATGTAAAAACTTGGACGGCAGACCAGAGAAACTCGGATTTCTAGACAGCCTCTACGTTATATTTCGTCCTGGACGTTTTGGGGGCCCTACCTAATGTATCAACAACCGCTTGTGTATTTCTGTCTATCAATTATTAGTCCAGTCGACTCAGTAAAATACTCCGTGCACTCAATGGCATAAAAACAACATTAAGGCTGTCAAACGCTGATGTTTATACTGACCCCATTTAGAGGGACAGTGAGACAGGAGTTTAACAATTAGTTGCTGAGTCGCACTGGCGGTTCAGCGACGATCTCAACGCCTAGCTCCCAAGTACATGGTAGCAACCATTAGTGAGACAATAAAAATCATTCTTGGTCATTAAATTAAATTTTTATTCAACCTAAATAAATTAAGGAAACTGGTTACCTAAAATCAATCGGGCCTGTCACCAGCTGATCAACTAATCGTTTTTTGCATGATTCATTAAGCAGTGTGAACGCTCAACTCACCACTGAAAACCATGGGAGCACTGTACATCTGTTTCATTTTTGTAGGGAACCATCCACAGTGCACATCCATCGAAGTAAGTTAGAAACTGCTTTTTATTTCTGAGGCTTCATTTTCACCACGTTCAGTTATGATCTCTGAGGTTGTTCTGTGCTACCGTACAGGGGTAACTGGTCTGTATCTCTCTACCTAACGAGTTTTCCTAGGTTGATCATACATAAACACAAAAGATACGTAAAATTTGCTGGCGTTCGCAGGAATTATCAGACAGAGAGAAATCAGCGTACAATATTACTGTGACATCGTATATGCTATTGAAATTCGCAAATACTTTTTCTTCTTAGCTGATTCCGTTCTTCTAAACTTTTCGTAGAACACAAGGCACAAAAAAGAAATTCTACAGAACTTGGTCTGAGTCACGTTAGCTCCTTTGACGACTGAAATTGTGTGACCTTGGTCATCATGAAAAAATAACAAGTTCAGAAGTCCGAAATTAGTTAAATATCAAATACGGTTTACTGTAAAAACGATGGAGGTAAAATTCAACATGGGTGGATTTTGTGACTCAGAAATAAGCGTTGATTCTATCAGGAACGCTTCTATTTTCTGAAATGCCTGTCATGTTTCTGTCAATCAGAAAGAAGCAAAAACGAAGCAAACAAATCTGGAGAATACGATGTCGTTTAAGAATTCAACCGCCAGCTCATAGTGAATGGGAGCCTCGCCGGAGGAAAACCTGCGGTTTGTCTTGTAGCCGTGACCTGGATTTTAAAGTCGTATGAGCACGGCCCATTAAATATCCCTCACGTTTTCGCTACGATGGAGAAATATTAACTGAAAACAGGAAAAATCCCCTACTTTATTAAACACGAGAGGGATGAGACTGGGTGGGTCCATTCAACACTTGTTCCTGTGATAACATTTTTTCTATTCTTCTTGTGAAGGATAGTGTTTTTTCTTGACGTTCTTGTAACAAGTGGTGTCATAAAAAGATGTGCTATGCAACAAGCGAACATATCCCATTCGGATTACGTCAGCTGTATTGGGATGAAATTACTGCACGAAAGCACTAGGTATTTCATGTGGGAGAAGATTTGATAAACAATTCCCATGCACTTTTGCAAACAGGTGGGGAAAAGTTAGTTGCATCCGCCTTCAGTGGACCACGACAAGACTGCTCCCTGACGTGGTGTGATGGCTTGCGTGCCTCCATCACCCAAAGAGCTATGCAGGATGGCTTCCTTAAGCCGGAGATGCAATCACGCCTGACGGGTCAATGGGTAGAGGCTGGACGAAGTCCAGTCTCTGAACCAGTTGATGGGCAAGATAATTCTATTCGCTACGCCTCTGAAGAGGACAATACAGCGAATAAACACAGGGAGAAACAGTTTACCGGTCTGAAAACCTTCAGTAGATGGATGTAGGAGTGGAGTGCTTGAGGTTTCTCTCGATAGTGGGAGAAGTTATCGTACTTCGTTAAGGAGCTATTGCCCGTCTAAGCTGGGCCGTTCCTGGCCCAAAAGATGCTACCCCGTCCACGTTCCGCTTGCTCCATTGGTTGCATGGGGCTAAGGACTGAATCCAAAAGTCGGATCGATAACAAAGCATCAGGTACAACCTGAGTATATATATATATATATATATATATATATATATATATATATATATATATAATGAGGACTCAATTTCTCGCTTGATTCTTCGCGTGCCCGGTGATCAGGTGTCTAGTGATCGTGATCGGCTGGCGTTGGTATCACTCTGACCATGAAAGCTGACTGTGCTCTGCTCGAATGAATCAAAGTCACCAGTTTTCTGTGTGCGGTTCGGTTGAATGGTTCTGTGTATGTCTTAAATGACATAAGGATATCGGACCGGATGGGTTGCCTCCGTCTATTTTCAAAGACGGTGGCTCAACATCGTTACTGGAGTTCACAAAACTCCTTGGCTTGATATGGTAGGAGGAACAAGTTACACACAGTTGGTATGAATCGGTGACCGCAATGATTTACAAGAAAGGTGGCAGGTCCTCCTGAGAAAACCAAGGGGAATAAGTCTGGTTAGCATCGCATCGAAACTGATCGTTGGTTTTATTGACCATCGTTTATCAAAACGTTTGTAAACTATGCTCGCGCGAGAATCAAACTGGATTTAGAGATGGTCGAGGTTGTGTTGATCACATCTTCACTCCTGGACAAACTTTAGAACGTGGTAACACCTTCCGTAGGCCCACAATCTCCGTTTTTCTTGATCCGAAAGCGGACTTCGACTGAGTCGACCGCACAGTTCTCTGGCGCTGCCCCTTGTTGAAGGGTATACCAGAAAAACTCAATAGTTTATTCATAAATTCCCACCACGTGAGAGCGAAAACCCAGTTCGCGATTAGGGCGCTCTTTCATCCGAATTCACCAGGAACCGGATTGCACGTAAGGGTTGCACCTCCTTCCTCTTACTCCCTTTACCTTCGTGACTGATATCATTCTAGGAACCGCGCGTTTCTCAGACGAGGATCGCGGAATTGAACATGTCCTGGTTGAAAAAGTGTTAGACCTTGAATATGCGGACGACGCAGTACAAAATGGAGATCCGGATAATCTGCAAGCTTTACTGGACAACTTAAGTAACCGCATACAAAAGATCCCCATTTGTTCTGCATCTTCGAAGTGTAAGATCCTGTTTAACGTTTGTGGTGATCCAACACCAGAATTTTCAGTATCTCAGGAAACTATAGACAGGATAGATAAGTTCTATTACCCGAGCAGCTAGATTTCATTCAACGGTCCGATATCGGATGAGGCGTCTTTGTATATCCAGAAGGCGCGTTTAGCTTTTGCCAAAAATGAATCATCCGTGGTTTCGGTATGACACTCGTTTATCTATCAAGGGTCGGGTGTACGCAAAGTGAAAGATCAAAAAATCAAAGTATCAAGCGGAAACCAAGAGGACAAACAAAGAGTCCAAATGCAACCACGCCACTTGCCGCACACCTAGTCATATCACTTAATGTCTCCAACCATTCGGTAGGCGGATCACGTGGACCCCAATCTGGAAGTCTAACACGTCCTACTTGGCCAACTCCACTGGTCAACGTTCTCATACCTTTTCGCCATGTCATGGACTGACCACCTCGACCTACCTTCCAATCACTATCCGCCTCAGAGAACAGCGTACGCTCAGGAAGTCTATCGCTGGTCATGCGTAACACATGTCCCAAACACCCTAACCTGTTTAGATCTAATACTTGATTCACAGACTGATCTCTGGTTCCCAACACCTTACGCCTAACCTCAGCATTCCTGATACGGTGTTCCCACCATACTAGGGCAATGATACGGAGACATCGATGCTCGAACACCGACAGTCTTCGCCTATCTTCTACTCTTAACGGCCATGTTTCTGAACCGTATAAAAGAACGGACCCATCCGCCGCATTGTACACTCGACCCTTAACAGACGATCGGATGTCACGCCGAAGCCACAGACAACGGAAGTTGGCAAAAGCCAAATGCACCTTCTTCATACGCGATGAAACTTCATCTGATATCTGTCCACTCGGTGAGATGTACCTTCCCAGATAACAAAATTTATCCACTCCAGATAGAGACTCCCCTGCCAACACAAAGTTTGGTGTTGAGCCAACCCAGTCCCGCAACAACATTTTACATTTCGAAGGTGTAAAACGCATCCCAAACATTGCTACGCTGTTCTTTACACTATCTAAGACAACTTGCCACTTACCTGGATCTTCACTCCGAAGAACAATATCGTCCGCATATTCCAGGTCAGAAAGTTCAGTCTCAGCCCGGATCGATGCCCCTATTCTCACACGAGAATAGGGCCATCTCAAGAATCAATTCAATTGCAAAATTGAAGAGGAACGGTGAAAGAGGAAAACCCTGACGAACACTACTTTCCGTGGTGAACTCGGGTGAAAGATCACCGTAGGTACGAACTCGGCTTTGGCTGTTCGCATACAACCATCAAAAAAAAAGAAATAAACTTCTCTGGCACAACGTTCAATGAGAGGCACCGCCACAGAACTGTGCGGTCGACTGAATCGAACGCCATTTTCAGATCAAGAAAGACATTTGAACCAGAAACCTCGGTGGCACTTGAAGCAGCATACAAGGCTTCCTTGATCTGTTCCCAGCGCCCATCTGGGTCCTGAACATTCGGTTTCATAGGTAATCGTCTAGACAGCTCCGTCTGGAAATCATATCACCGGTTATCATTCAGAAGCAACTGTGTGTGACGAGTGGCATTTACGTTTGTGCGACCACGGACGAGACGTAAACGTAAGTAAGCACGTACGAAGGCGTGATCTGAATCCACAGGCGTAGACTAAAATGAAAGAATATCTTCATCTGATTCACGCCAGCGGTGACCAATCACAATATGGTCAATTTGAGTCCAAAGTTTTGAAGACGTAGGAGGACGCCATGTCTGTTTATGTCGCTTCTTATGGCAGAAGTTCGTACTCACCAGAAACAATCTGTGGTCAGGGCACAGCTGAATGAGACGATCATCGTTATCAATGCGATCGGCTGGGATAGCAAACACGCCTCCAATGTGTCTTTCGGAATCTCCCAAACAGCCAACTTGGGCGTTGAAATTTCCAGCAATTATCACCAAGTCTGTTGAACACACTTTTAAGCAACTGAGACAAATCCTGATAGAATTTGCCCTTGGTTTCAGAGGAACTGTATTCAGTCGGCGCATATACAGACAAGACGAACAAGCATCGACGCTTCCGTTTATTGTTGACACGAACAGAACCGTCCAACCGAACTGCACACAAACCACTGGTGATTGGAATCCAGTCTAGTAATGCACGCTGAGCCTTCATCCTCAAAGCAATCTCAACGCCAATCTGACCATGAGCACTAGAAACTGGGTCACCCGTTACGCGAAGAGTGAAGCTAGAGACTGAGGTTGTATCTGGAGCACGAAGGAGTACAGAAGGTATGGAAAACCTAACCTGTGAACGTGGGCATGTAGGGCGTGCGGTGGGATCCAAGAGGTTCTCCCACTCTGTAGTTTGACACGTTGGAGGATAAGACTAAGTATTGCCAGGTGTGGCGCTCTTGTATTCACAAACATTCTTCATTGATCAGCTACCAAAATTTGTAGCTTTTTTGCTGCTCCTTCAATATTCCTATCCTTTCTCACTGTTTCCGATTGGGGCTGTCGCCAGGAGACAGCACTCAAAATCACCGCATCCAGTTCATGGTTAACGGTTGTCTGAACTGAACATCCACCAAACCCTGAATGAGACTGAAATCCCTGGTGCCCGACTTACAGTCGTTCACCATAGCCGCAAGACTGTACGGGATGGCTCTCAACGGTTTAAAATACTTATACACCAAACAATATATCGCAATTCCGACACTGGCTTTGCATATTCACGGAGGATTTCCCGCACAGCCAGCAACTCTTATGATGGACGACTTCTTGTTTTCTAAGCGTCGTTCTGAACGCAGGGTAAAAAAGATCAACGGCAATGGATCTCCATTAACGGGTTTGGCACAACTACCCCGTAGGAAAGAACCCACAGACAACAATAATAACTAACGTGAGTCAACTGAATTGAAATTCCAGTTGGTTTACTGTTTGAACTAAACAATAATTAGCCATCTTGAACCCAAATTATATCTCGAAATAGCTTTTTGTGTTGACCTGTATTAGGTCTAGCGGACCCCATTTTATCTACCACAACTAAGACCCTGCACCAAACCTGAATCATTTTCTAACCAAACTGTATTACCGACACATTCAAAATACGCCCAGTTGTTGGATAGAAGCATTCATCGCGTCTGTGCTCGCGAAAGTGCGCGCGCACACACTGATCATTCTGAGAGTACACAAAAAGACAGCGATCAATGAGATCATCACCTCTCCCGTCCTGACCTCAGAGAAATCGTTTCCCTGACTCAGGAAATTGTATGAAAAAGACAAAAAAAAAATTGCTCAGAAATGAATTCTAAACGACAGTGACCCTGCTAAAAGAGAAATTTTACGATTCCAATAGTCATACAAATCAACTGCTTTGCCAATTACTAACAGTATACAAAGCAGTAGAAACACGTTTCTATTTAACGTTTTTCTATATTTGGCGCTCTACAGGGTTGTTTTTTCATTGCAAGTAAAGTGAATTACGGCATAAAAGATAAACCACATGATCAAAAGACACCGTAAAAGTGTGGTTTTAGGGGAGCATTTATGTCAGAACCAGTTTACTGATTCTACTTTTCAAGAGAGAGGGGTTGGAAGCGGGTGGGAAGACAGAAAAACCGAGGCTATTTCATAAATTACCGGTCCGGGGGAAAAAAGAGGAGAATGAAAGACACAAGCACGACATCTACTGACAGAAACTTGATAAGGATAACTAGTTGCCTGGGTACGTGATAGTAGGGAAAAGGTTTAGGAAGAACTGCCGAAGCAAGCCCAGAAGAACAAAATTCAAAATTGTATCAGTAGAAGAGAGAAAACGAAGCAATAGCCCGACGATGGGCTAGTGACTGCAAACTAGAGGTTAAAGAAGGGTCAACGACCAGCCGGATGGTCTTTCGTTGAACCCGATCAAGAAGAGAAAGAGAGGCAGACGAAGCTCCACCCTACATGTGATTGCAGTATTCAAATGAGGGGCGGATTTGAACTTTGTATAGCATAAGAAGATAAACTGGTGTGAAGAAGCATCTAGCGTGAAACAGACAACCAACTCGATGCAGCACGAGAAGCCAGCTGAGATGTGAAAGCGGACCAACACAGAGAATAAGTTACAGATAAGCCATGATGAGGGGTAGAATCTGTGCGATGCAACATAGTTGAATAAAAGGATAAATGAAGAGAGAATGAATCATGCTTCAAGGAAACTGAAAGAATAGACGTTTTGGAAGCGCTTAGTACAACACGATCTTGAGATCCCCAGGGAGAGATCTGTTCAAAGTCGGACTCTAAAGATGCACCGACTGCACTGCAGTCACCATCGATGTTGGTGTTCGAAAGGCGGGGAGTGCGGTAAGAAAGGGAAGAACGAGGGGTGGAGTCATCTGCAAGGGAATGGATTGGGTTAGACGTAGTGCAGAGATCATAAATAACAAAAAGAAATAGGGTGGGCGTAAGTACTGGACCTTGAGGTACACCTGCATTCGCAGGAAATGGCTGGGACGGGAACCTCATCAACTCAGACGGAGATGTTTCCCTTGTTCAAGAAACTCGATGTCCACGATACAAGACGGGTGGGAACCCGAACGTAGACAGTTTCGCCAGAACACCTTTGTGTTAAACTAGGCCTCATAGATGTCGAGACAGTTGTTCAGAGATGACGATTTCGAATACTTTCGAAATAATAAGTGAGGGAAAAAGAATGGCAGTCATTCGGGTCACAAAGGTCGTCTAGTTTGGGAGTAGGGGGAATCACGGCAGCTTCCGTGGAAATCGGACAAGTAGAGTTGTAGCCAAAAAGAGATGGAGCGGGGCCAATAAAGAGCCACGCTTTAGGAAGGAAAAGCGGATCTTCCTGAAGCTAATATAAAGTACAAATGAGCGGCAGAAGTAAACGACGGAGCAGGATAAGCAAAAAGGTGAAGTTGGAGGCAAACCGGAGAGTAAAAACCTCAGGTATCTCGAGCATGCGCTTTGCACCTTCAAAGTGTAGAGTAATTTTGCAAGCCCGGACGTCAACGATTCTGAGCTTCATGCTCGATGGGGAGGTAGTAGCGATTGTTGACCGCTTTAGTTACCTCGGAAGCAGCGTGACGACGGACAGGAGCACGGCAGTATGGGTGAACACGCGTTTATTCAAAGCTTGAGCGGCATACGCTGGACTAAAGCATTTGTGGCGACGACCTGATATTTCACTGAAGTTGAAAGGTCATGTGTACTGTGCTACGGTGCGTTCAGTTTTGTTGTATGGTTGCGAGACTTGGGGTATGCGCGCGGAAGACATTCGTCGTCTTGAGATTTTCGACCATCGATGTTTGTGTAGTATGGCTAAGATTGGGTGGAATAACCGAATGAAAAATACCGCCGTCAGATCGAGTATTTTGTACTAATTCAGAGAAACTTCAGTTACAGCGTATCCAGACTAGCAGACTTCATTGGTTAGGACCCGTGTTGCAAATGGCAGCAAACGTCTATCGTACCGTGCCCTGTTTTCCGTTCCTCCTCAGGAGTGGAAGAAGCCAAGTGGAGGTCAACAGATGACGTGGCAGTGAGGAATGGGAAAATTTACAGCGAAGTTAGGAAAAGTAAGTACTTCACATTCTCGTGGTTGTGGTCGGAAAGATCCGTATACCAGTTGGATGGACACACTGAAGGATATGGCATTGAACCATGAACAGTGTCGATCGTGTTGTCACTTTCTGTCGAGTCAGAATGACTGTTGAATGTGCGTTTGTACAGTTAGACTGTGTATATCGTGTGTTGGTTACTAGGCTGTTGTTTCCTTTTCCTTCCCGTGTAGGTCCACTATCTGACCATCTTGTTTATACGTTCTTGCTATTTCTACGTGCAGTATGGTGAGAAAGGCAGTGGCCAGTGGGGCTTGCCCTATTGTTTAACGCTGTACGATGATGATGATGATGATGATGATGATCCCAGCTGCTTGGACTACAGAGCCTAAATGTGTGTCTCGAGGTGGGTGAAGGATCGGGCGAGTAAAACTGACGGTTAGGGAAATAATACAGTGGTCAGATGAGTCCAGTGGAGTTAGAGAAGAGATGCCTGGGAAGAGAGAAGGAACAGAAGTGAGAATAACATCACGGGTATGTGCACGATCGTCAGCTCGTTTGAGAAAACGTGTGGGGAGGTCAGCAAGTTGGAATAGGTCGCTGGCCACGGCGAAATGTTCGGTTTCACGCCCCAGTGCCGGAGTGTCCGATGAGTGAATCAACTAATCTCGATTGTGGACATAAAAATCTCCTAAGATGGTGATATGGCATCTGGGATCTGTGACAAACAAGTGCTCAGTGTTCGAAGATAAGAAATCAAAGATCGATGAGTCCCTTCTGTTGTGTGAACGGTAAACGACACAAAAGTAGTGATTAAAATAAGGACATTAGAACTTCAGCCACATCAACTGAAATTCACGATTGGAAAAGTCAAGATCTTGGATTCTGGATTTGGCGACTGACTAGTGGACAAAGACACAGACACCAGATTTGGGTAAAAAGAGGGGTGAAATGTATACTTAGGAAATTGGATGTGGGTGATGTCTTATGAGGAGGAGGTTTGAGTTCCGGTCAAAAATATGGCAAGATGAGAGAAAGATTGGAGAAACTGGTGGACAGAATGGATATTATGATTCATTCCGCGAATGTTAGTGAGGATGATGAGTTTATGCTTGTTTTCCGAATGAGCAGAGCAAGCAAGAGAATGAGTGCGTGTGTGGTTGTGTATTTTTGCGATTCATAATGCTTTATCGCCCCATAGAATTTTATCCACAGCCTTTGGATTTAAAAACAAAAGTCCTCATGATGTTGTATTTGGTTCACCACAGCGAGATTTATTCGCCACATTTACCCAGAACATGAACTCTCACACATAGCCGACTGTGCTATTCTTCACAACCTAGAGTTAAATTATATATATATAATCGACTGAAGCCGTAACACTCCGATGGAATCATTCGCATTTTTACCGCTTTTCATTGCACACGCTGCAAGCTGTAGCTACGCGATGTGTACAAATCACCGAATTGTCTCGATTTATTTTTATATTCTTACAATGTGTACCTAGCAAGAAAGCACCGAATAATCTGCCATCATCTGCTTTACGTAAGCAATATTAACAATACAAACAGTACAAGGCTGGCGTACAACTTACAAGAAATGTTTCGCTAAATTCAAAGTAGTTCGGAAACTGGCGACGAACTTGATGAACACAATCCAACCACTGGAGAAAGATGGGACTTCTCTCATCTGGGTATGCGTTACAACCACCCTGACCACAGCGATCAGCGAACTTATGTCCAAAATAAAGCCATTCACGTTCCACAAGGACGACAAAACCCTGAAAAAAAGAAAAATTGGAGCGGGAAAATGCATGAACTTTGAAATTAACAAAGAGTCAGTTACCAGTTACGAGTTTTTTTGTCGAAGAAAATGGAGGAAATCCAACTCACTTCAACTGTTCGGTAATACGGATCTGCAAGAAGCTGAGCGAGTGAGCTGAGCTGAGCTGTACGGTCCCAACCATCGGTACAATGAACCATCACAGGACGACCATCCACTTCCAAAGCGAAAGCAATGTCCAAAGCACTTTTGATTAATTGGGCGATGTAGTTGAGCCAACAGGTTTTTTCTAGCATTGAATACCAGCTGAAAATAGCGACGGGAAAGTCAGTTCATACAACCGGATTGACAGACATATCGGTACCGCCCAGGTTAGGTGTGGTAATGAATCAGGTGACAGCAGATTGATGCCTACCAACAAGATTCAAATCACTTACCTCCGATGTGATAAAAGGTTGAAGTGCCCGAGCATTGCTGTCTACTAACTTGGCCACTCCTTCCTTCCCCAATCTAACCTGTATGAATAGACATTTACAATGGACACAAAACTAGCGAGCGAAAAACAGCATAATCCCGACGAAATCGAGGATTCCGTAGACTGTGATTTTTTACTGCGAGACTAATTTGACTAGCGCAAAATGCTTTTATCGAGAATATTTGCAGAAAAAAAGGCAAACTATCAAACAGGATTAAAACTAATAAAGCGTAGTATCAAACTTGAAAGCCAGTTCCCAAGCAACAGTTGAAGACAATTACGACTTTCGTTCGTAAGCAGACATGGAACATTTCGTCTAAAATGTCGACTAGACCGTGAACGACAAATCTGTTCCTCATGAAGACCGTCAATAGCCAATGCGACATTTCCGACAACCGTACGTATTTACAACTTCGGTTTATGATTTGGAACAACAATATACATGTTACTGTATCAAATTTGTTTGTAAACCATGTAGCATTCGCAAAGTCAGTGACGACAGGCTAACTCCAAATATCTCAATGAGATATGCTTCGCTTGCCATGCGGATGGTGATGGGCAGTGAAAATCATGCAGAAGCATGAAAACCTGTCACACAGAATTGACCATGTACAGGAATTCCCGGTCTGAGTAGGAATGAATCAATTTTTCATTGAATGAAAACGGTAACAGACGCAATCTCGGAAGCCGATCTGTTATGACCCACGAGATGTTTTCTATGATCTGAATGGGAAACCTGTGTACTCGACTTCAACGTGCGACTTCGATCGCTCTAACTTATAATTACAAGTCAGAAAACGACAATGCGGCATGCAAAAACAACTGTGTTTAAATTGAAATTATAACGGGGAATCTGAAGCGAAAATGGAACATTCCCGAACTCGGGTGTGCAGTTAGGTTCAAGCCCTGTCGGGCCGATTAGACTGATAAAACGTCTGCCGAATTGATTAGTGACCGTTGACCCGACTTACGTCGGACTACAGATGACTGCTCCATTAGAAAGAAAGGGTTACATCTTGTGTGATCTGATAAATTATTAGTTATTGATTATCCAATCCGACATGTCATATTTGAAAAAAAATTTCGTTGCCGACTTTTCAACACCTCCCGTCTTGGTTGTTAATTGTAGCTTTGACAACTAGGACCCAGTTGTAGTCGTATAGTGGGTTTCTTCGGTCAATCAGGCCAACGACCAGGTAGTAGCTTGTTTCCCAGTTCTTTGGTCCGTAATTGTTGTGTTGGTAGTTTGTATTTGAGATTTCTAGTGGGACTGTTTACTCTTGTGGACGGTTTGGTGTTCCATTGTATCACCTACGTACTTGGTTTTGATGACGGATCCATGTCCCATTGTCTGTATCCAGTACGCAAAGCTTGGTGTCCCTACGGTTGATAAGTATAGCTTGGGCCTATTGTGGATTCTTCGCTCTGTAGTCCTTCGGATAGAATGAGGCACCAACACGAAAATCATCTTCCTGTTTCGTCGACTGCTTTTTTGTTTGATGGGAACAGGGCGTTGTGGATAGTCTTCAATTTTCGAAACATAAGTATTTCAGCCGGGGACACAGCTCGTGGAAAGTAGGCGTTTGATGTTGTCCAGCACAGAAATAAAACACGTTGAACAATTTCATCCCTGGTCTTCTTCGTTTATGACTTGAGTAGTGCCAGTTTAAATGTATTCACAAAGCATTCTGCCTGTCACTTAGAATGCGGGTGGAACAGTGGCGACAATGTATTTAATATTGAGTTTCTGGCAAAATTCGGGAAAAACTGCCGATGTGAATTGAGATCTGTAGTCGGACACTGTTTGGCCGGGTAAATCATGCTGTGCAAACATTCGACAGAGAGTTGTTTGGTGTGAAGTGGCGGGGTTGAGCACCGCTAATTCCGGCTCACAATGGACCCACCAGCGATTGGTGTCCGCTGCGTCTGTACTAGCTGATGATTTTTACGCAAAAGATGGCAAACTAAGCGCGTCAGGATTTTATTTGGGTGCGCGCTGCGTCTTACTCACTCAGCTATTAGATAACGGGTCAGGCTTTGCCAGTTCTGTGGGGACAATCGGTTATTTTTATTTACATCTTTTATCATCAAGCTTTAGCCAAAACACGCAATTCCTAAACCTTGACGCATGACCTTTATCCGTACCGCCGCGAGCCGGGCAGATCAAAAGTACCGGAATATTATGACATCAACAAATGTCGGAACAGTTTATTCTTAACGAAGATTAGTTTAGCAAAGTTGGCTGACCAAATGAGAAAGTGTAACGATCCTACTCTGTTCACTTCACCGTAGTAATGGTATCAAATGCTACCGCAAATTGTTTGGAAGTTTAGATGAAGCGCCCGTATCGTCGAACTATGGGAAACAGGAGGAAGAGAATCAAACAAAGGAGCACGATGAGAAAAAAAGGTGAAGTTGGAGGCAAACCGGAGAGTAAAAACCTCAGGTATCTCGAGCATGCGCTTTGCACCTTCAAAGTGTAGAGTAATTTTGCAAGCCCGGACGTCAACGATTCTGGGCTTCATGCTCGATGGGGAGGTAGTAGCGATTGTTGACCGCTTTAGTTACCTCGGAAGCAGCGTGACGACGGACAGGAGCACGGCAGTATGGGTGAACACGCGTTTACTCAAAGCTTGAGCGGCATACGCTGGACTAAAGCATTTGTGGCGACGACCTGATATTTCACTGAAGTTGAAAGGTCATGTGTACTGTGCTACGGTGCGTTCAGTTTTGTTGTATGGTTGCGAGACTTGGGGTATGCGCGCGGAAGACATTCGTCGTCTTGAGATTTTCGACCATCGATGTTTGTGTAGTATGGCTAAGATTAGGTGGAATAACCGAGTGAGCAATACTGAGGTATTGGGTACTGATTCAGAGGACGTCCTATCACAGCGTATCCAGATTGGTAGACTTCGTTGGTTCGGATCCAAAAGATTCGTCTACCAGTTGGCTGGATACACTGAAGAATGTGGCAGCGAACCGTGAACAGTGGCGATCGTGTCACATTTGTCAAATCAGAATGACTGACCAAAGTGCGCTTGTACAGCTAGACTGTGTATTTCGTGTGTTGGCTAACAGGGCGTTATTTCCTTTTCCCTCTCGCGTAGGTCCACTCCCTGTCATTCGTTCTTTCTATTGCTATGTGCAGCCCGATGAGAAAAGCAGTCGTCAGTGGGACTCGACTTGCTTTTCAACGCTGTGCGATGATGATGTGTAGCCATTTGGAGAGGGCGTCAACAACCAGGAGGAAGGATGTACCGCCAATGGGTCCAGCAAAATCAACATACAGTCTTGACTGAGGGTGTTCTGGATTTGGCCATGGAGACAGTGTTTAGCGTGGCGGCATTTCTGATTCTCCTTGACATTGCGATCATCGACGACCTATATTGGTGATGTCATCATCCATTCCGGGCCTGTATGTGAAGCTTCAGGCTTTTGTCTTTATACGGACCGGCCTCGGATGATCGCTGTGAAATTATTTCAGTATGACACGACGTGGTGATACTGAAACCACTACTCCGTGGGATGACATGAGACATGCGTCAACATCCGAGAGATTCACGACGGCGGTAAAAAAGTGGTATGTCTTAAGAGTATATTCTCCCAAGCAATAAGGTCTGAACAAATGTGATAACTTGCTGCGGAACCGCGTTGCGTTTAGTAGCCTCGCGGACCTGCTCTAAGGTGACAGACAAGGCACGCAGTGTCTGGTAGCTCCTCGACAATGACATCTTCGGTTGTGATGGCTGAGGTAACGGCTTCGTCATCGTCTCCATGAAGATTTGTTATTAGGCCGTCTGTTCGACTGAAGTCCGCTGTTTCCCGAATTGTATTTCAATATCTAAGCCCAATGCTGTAAATGTTTGGCAGAGTATACTTGAATCCCCTTTTAGGATCCGAAAATTTGTGATCTATGAGATACGTGAATTGGTCACCAAGGATGGATTCGTTGAACTTTTTGATGACAAAAATGATTCCAAGGGGTTTTCAATGTGGTTTTACTTTCTTCGGCACAGTTCAGTGTGCGAAACGCATGGGCCTTATGTTTCTCCTTTCCGTCGAGAAATACATGGGAGATAACGGCGCCAACATCATAGCTGGAAGCATCAGCTGCTACAACGATTGGTAATTTGGGGTGCAATGTGTTAACAAACGGTCCGATGTCAACATTCGTTTTAGTTGGTCGAATGATGATTGACACTGTTACGGCCAGCACCAAGAATAGCTCTTCCGTAGGTGTTTAAGTGGTGCCAGCAAGTGACGTAGTTCTGGAAGAAAAGCACTGTGATAACTGATGAGGCCCGGGAATGATCGCAACGACGAAACATCCTCTGAAGCTGCATCTGTTGTATTGGTCGTATATTTTCCGGGTCTGAATGGCGACCATCATTGTCAAAAACGGACCCAAGGTACTTGATCGTTTTGAGTAGAAACTGACATTTCGCTTAACGTAGTCGGAACCCAAATTTTCGAATGCGTTGTAAGACTTCCTTCAAGTGGCTGTTAAGTCCATCGATGGAACGTTAGACCACAATGTCGCCTAAATATACAGCTGTTCGTTCTAGACCTGCTAAAATGGTATCCATTGCACATTGGAAAATAGATGGAGCTGTTGTATCTCCAAATGGTAGACCTGTGGATTGGTACTGGCCACAGGACTGGGTCAATCCAACACCAAACCATTCAGTATCTCAGGAAACTATAGACTCGATAGACAAGTTCTATTATCTGAGCAGCTAGATTTCAGTCAACGGTCCGATATCGGATGAGGCGTCTTTGCGTATCCAGAAAGCTCGTTTGGCTTTTGCCAAACTGAATCATCTGTGGTGTCGACATGACACCCGTTCATCTATCAAGGGGCGTGTACGCTGCAGCAGTCAGGCCAGCGCTTCCGTAGGGTTCGGAGACATGGCGAATACGGATGGAGAATATACGAAAATTGTCGGTATTTGAACACTGATCTCTTAGCAGCATTGCTCGAATGCAGTGGGAACACCGTATTATGAATGTTGAGGTTCGGTGGAGAGTCTCAGGTTCGTGAGCCAAATGATCAGTTGAAGTACTCAAGCTCACCAGGCTAAGATGGTTGGGCATATCCCCTGACAGGGTTTCTCTGCGTGCAATGCTAAGGCGGGTAACGGTTGGAAGGTGAGTAAGGGCGGTCAGTCCATGACATGGGAGAAAGGTATGGAAAACCTAACTAGTGGACTTGAGCATGTAAGGCGTGTTAGACTTCCTGGGCGGGGTCCAAGAGACGCTCCCACTCTGTGGTTAGACCCGTTGGAGGATATGGCTAGGTGTTGCGATCGGTGGCGATCTTGTATCCACAGGCTTTCATTATTGATCTGGCACCAATATTTGTAGTTCTCCTCTTACTCTCATTATACTCTTTTTTATTATTTCCTTTTAAGGTTGCCGCTAGGAGATAGCAACCAAAGCCACCGCTTCCTGCGCATGGCTCTTTGGACTGAACTGAACTGACAGGCCACAGTGAGTGTTGTCTGTTAGCAGATGTCAACTTTGATTTGAAAGTAGACCTCGGTTAAGTCCAGCTTTGCAAAGCAGGTCCGTCGTTCAGCATTGTGAAAATGTTTCCTGGAACGGCTAGTGGATAACAGTTGGAGTCGAGTGGCATTAAGGCCTGTAGACAAACCGGCGCAAGAATTTATGGCATGCTCAAGCTAATTAGGGTTTGCTTGAAAAAAGTTTTTTTTCGTTTTTCACTTCCTAACATGACGGCACTCTCGTATTTATATTTATTTATGTAAATGCTGTACTCGGTTATGATTCTTTTTCGTTTTCTGCGTTTACAATCTTACACTCAGCGAACGGGGTGTGTGACAGCAACCGACATTGCCGAACCTAGTACAGAGATGAGGCTGGTATCGATCAATGCATAACAGAATGGTTTTAGCTGCTTCAGTGGGCAAAGAAAGAATAACAAGTGGGGTGAAGTGACATCATCCAAAATTACCATCATTATTATTACACGCCTACACATGAGTGCAGTGCAAGGGACATATCCCTTAGCTTCAAAGGCCCACTACATTACTGGGGATAACCGACAACCTGATCAAGAGACTTGGAATGGAGATTCACATAACGACAACGGATCGCTGTCTACCACCAAGAGGTTGTTTTCATCGGTTCTGGGTTAACTCGAGTGACTGAATCTTTGTTAGATGTCATGCTCACAGCGTAAGTCCATTCACTGTGGTTCACGTTCATTATTTAAATTTTACAGACCTAGTGGTATTACGCTTGAGTTATACACACGAATATATACTGTCAACTGCATGTTCGGTAATGCAAAAACAATGAGCTCTGTGCGACCACATGACGTACCTTACATCCGTGTCTAAGGTGTACAACTGTGTAAGCCGTTCGAAGCTCAGACGAACCGCATGCACGTTTGGCATGTTCATGAAGCACACCTGGGCTTGGTCATAGTAATCCGGATGTTCCGACCCACCACCGAGGAGTCGTTTCAATTGGGCCACGCGATAAGTGCGTGCGTCTACTATCAACAACCGCGTGGGACCTGAAACCCCCATGAAGGGCAGGGAAAAACCAAAATGGAAATCAGTAAAAGTTGACGTCCGTAAATTGGTGGTCCGATGTCATAAACAGAGTCAAGCGACCATAAAACTGTATGCACTTGGGGCCGGTTTCTCGTGGATTCACACTCAAATGTTATGCTTACTTATGGCAAGCATCCACGGGATAAATTCTGCGGGTCGTAATCCAGTATAAACAACAGTAAAGAAAAATGTATGTTCAAAAGCACTCACCAAAGCCCATCTGAGGAATAAAACTAAAGAAGATAAGAAATGAACGCGAGTCTCCTCAGGGCTGGACGAAGGTTTCTGATGACTTATAGTATGCAACCGGATACCAAGACACTACAGACCGTGATTTAATACACCCGGACGTAGCTGGTTTTCGTGGCAACGCCACAAGAAACGCATGGTAGCGGAAGTTAATCTGGCCTAGGTTATCTGTGGTGAAATCTGTGCTACGACGCTTCTACCAATTGTCGCAGTACACAAAAGCGATCGGTCATTAATTAGTTCCAGATAATCGATACAAAAGGTGGTCCCAGGCTCAGGCTCTTGCCAGTCTTGCAAAAAGAGTTCGCACGTCTGAATTAAAAGGCGCACCCCACCATGACGTAATCGTCATGTGACCCAGAACGTGCTGCATTGCCTGTGTTATTATCCACAGGATTTACCGTCGCTGAGAAATAGTCCCTTCAATAAAAGAACCCAATCAGTTTATCAGATAACAGGATTCTCGATTTTCGGCTTTGTGAAAAATGACTACAAGAGGGTGGTACTATTCGTTATTCAAATTTTAAGCAGTTTTAGGAATTTCGTGCAAAATTCGAGAGAGATGATTCAGTATTAAAGTAACCATGTGAGCGAAGAGAAACAATATCTTGACAGACTGCCTGCAACTACCGAGATATGTGAGGCGAAAGCCCCAGTAACACGTAACAGGATTTATCAGAGCATCCAACGTTTTCCGTCACCAGTATCATTTGATGGCACAATCTCAGGACCGTGCTTTCAAGTAGCTGTAACAGCGTAAGGATCAATCATCGAAAAAACAGTTGTTTCACCAAGATTTTTGTTCTTTATAATAACCAGTCACACAATTTGGATGGATATGTTCTTCTGACACTTTATTAACAGCCCCTAAAGGTATATAAGACTGAATAAATTTCGATACGATTTATGTAGAAATAGGATATTTTTTTAAAACTTAGAAAGGGTGAAGACTCCGGTCTTTTTAGGATTACAATGACGTTTGAACTACTGGGACTTCGATTCCCAAGGTCATGACAGCGTCATGAGCTCTTGTAGCAATGGCTTCAATCTTTATTAAGGTAAGCACATTTTGGTATGGAATACAAGACCAGAGAATTGGCACTGCGAATTCATTCAGCAGTTACAAAAAAACTTTGAAACTGACGAAGATTTGGCTGCTCACCAGGGATTTGTTTTGAACCCGGATTCTCACGGCAACTTTTCGACACACTGGCCATAAACTGTTCATCACACTGGTTTCTGTAGAACATTAGACCGACACAAGGTTGAGCGCATCGTAGTAAAACGGCGCCAGTCACCTGAGACCTTTTCATGAAGATAACATTTTCTGAACATTACAAATACCTCCAAACAACTGACGGAAACCTTCTGTGAGTTCGAAACTCTGCCATGTTTACCACCGCAGAATCTTGAATACCAAAGGGAACTATGTGGTACTCCGGATATGTCGGACAAATTCTAAATTTGAGGATACAATTCTTGTTAAATAAAAATGAGATGTACTTGAATCCTCTGTTGGCTTCGCTAATTTTCCAGGAGCCTTGAAAATGCATCCTCTTGAATTCACGGAAGATGAACTCGGATTCCGGGCGTGTATATTCATCTACAAGCAACAAATTTAGCCAGTGATATCAAACATTACCATTCCAAAGTAATCTCGTCACACCATAAAGAAATGGATGGTCTGGTATGCCTTTTCTTAGCGCATCACGGAACGTGTAACAGAAGGCGTTATCAACAGAACTTGCAGTGTCGATCAACGTTACGATTCGTTCTGCACATCGCTCACACGTGGTTTCAGCATCAAAGGCGCACCTGTAAAGAGTAAAAGCTGCGAAGCCACACTTACATAACACTGAGTGCCAACTTTGTTGTTAACTTCAGGAAAGTAAGGTTAACGGTTTCGGCTTTCCATAGTAACGCAATGGGCACACTCCAGATATTACCGGGTGGAGCAGCCACGATAACCAAACGGTAGTCCGTGAAGATTAATCTCCCATCCACAATTGGTTCGTCGTGGTTAACAGTCTCCCCCGGTAATAAATACACGCAAGCTTTAAAGGATGAATCCATTGGGCGGTGACCTGAAAAATAAAAGTGAACATTTGTAGAACAGATACGCGGTTTGTGGCTACTTTGAAACAATCTTAACCGCACGTTTAGCTGGTGTCCGGAAGAATAAAACCCTAGGAAGATAATAACTACTCATTTCAGCGAATACATTGTCAAGCAAACACCAGTAGTACGAAAGTCTTGGCTGGGCAAAAAATATCCTATCTCAAAATGATAGATGCCCCAGATATCGCGATTAGGTATCAAATAACAATTTCTATTAGAAAAAAAGTGGTTTCATTTTATAACCTGTCAGTGAACCGAAAGATCGGTGATCAGATTCAACAGTGCTTACCCTCATTAAAAAGTACAAAATCAACAGCTTGTCATTCAAGTTGCATAACGTGTGTTGTTCAAAATATATGCAGTTATTTCATCGTAATGTGATGCATCAAGGATCAGTTTTCCGTAAGGAAATTGTAGTGAAGGATGTATACTTATGGTATTCACTTTCACTTACGGAACCGATCACATAGGAACAAGTTATGATATAGTTGTGCATTAGAGGCCCATGAAACTCACTGTTTTGAACCGCCCGATTAGCGAATAAATACCGACAAGTGTTACTTCAGTTTGGTGCAAACCACTGGCAACTAGTGAGGAACTAACTCTATAAGTTGGCTAGTAAAGATCAATAAGGTAGCAACGAGGTCAAATTGGGTCGGTTTTGTTGGGAAATGCAAATCCCACAGGACTATATAAACACACTTTAACCATGCTTTGATACAGGTGTAGTTGTTTACTGGTACACGAACGTTTTTTGGCTCCAGCGGCTTATCTATTTTCCCTCTTCACGATTCCTCTCCATGCCGTGAACACCTAATCGACTACCCTGACTTTTGCTGACTTGTGTTAACCTACTGGGACCTATTATGTTCAACCTAACAGGTTGTCCTCTCCTCGCCTGAAGAAGTTCTGTAGAAATTCGAAAGGGCATAAAAAGCTGGCTGGCATCATGACATAACTTATCCACATTCATCGGAACTGAAGTACGATGTCTGAATAGCCTGTACATAGATACAATGCTAGGTAACAAGAAAAGCCGTGAGATGTGAAAATTCCTGAAACAGTTGTGTTATGACATGCTCAACCTAGAGCTAAACGTCAGATATTTGAATCACCAGTTCGGCGTAAACTCCGACACATTCTCGGTTCCTCACCTGTATCTTGACAACTAAGAACATAACCGTCACACCTGGTTGTCCTTAGAATCTTATAGCAGATCAAGTGCCACGGAGTTGATGGTCCCGACTTACTATATCTAATGTTACGAAGAGCCTGCTCTTTCAAATAAACATTCCTTCGAACTAATATATTTATTCACTGTAGTAGTTCTGAGGTGAATCTTGATTGCTGAAGATATGTACACACCAAACCTACATCCAAGAAAGGATTAGACATATATGGTCCGATAACCTGCACATCTGTTTTGCTGGAAGTACTTGAGAATGTACTTTCTCACTGAATAATTCTCCAAATTCCTTCTGACAACCCGATACAATTAGCCCGCAAACCCATTGTCAACCGTTGACGCCATTGGCTAGTTCTTATGCTATAGACTCCGGAATATGCACATTCTGACAGCAGAACACGTTTTCGGAAGCAAATAACTGGTTTCAGTGACTCATTCTCTAACCTATACAAACCATGTTGGAAATGGGTATGCCCGCTGTACTATTCCCTCCACTGTTTCCGCTTTTGATCACGGAGGTGGCACTGCTAGGCTAATTTTTTCGACTTTACCACCGTACTTTTCTTCCCTTAATCATGACAATCTTCTGTGTAAAGTACACGATAATGCAGTAGAATGTCGTTGTCCGAGCACCTTGTTGTGAAATTCTGATTTGTTTGTCTCCCTAACGTCTCTCCTCGTTTTTGCATTCTAAACTGCATACCACTGTCAATCGTTGAAAAAAGCCTAATGATTTGATCTTCGATTATTCTCATTCGGCACGCTGCAATGTCTTCTTGGTTCACAACGATCGATCGGTGACGGTCGGGTAGTTTACAGCATTTGCTTACCACGCCGGAGGTCATAGGATTGAACCCCACCATCACTGGTTAATTTCGTGGCAGACAGTATTCGACTATATTCCGACTCGATACCACATCATCAACATCACCATCAACCAGCGTAAACCGAAGAGCAAGTCGCACAGACCACTGAGATTCTCACCATACTGCACGTAGAAATAGCAAGAACGTATAAACAAGATGGTCAGATAGTGGACCTACACGGGAAGGAAAAGGAAACAACAGCCTAGTAACCAACACACGATATACACAGTCTAACTGTACAAACGCACATTCAACAGTCATTCTGACTCGACAGAAAGTGACAACACGATCGACACTGTTCATGGTTCAATGCCATATCCTTCAGTGTGTCCATCCAACTGGTATACGGATCTTTCCGACCACAACCACGAGAATGTGAAGTACTTACTTTTCCTAACTTCGCTGTAAATTTTCCCATTCCTCACTGCCACGTCATCTGTTGACCTCCACGTGATCTCTTCCACTCCTGAGAAGGAACGGAGAACAGGGCACGGTACGATAGATGTGTTTGCCATACGTAACACGTGCCCCAACCAACGAAGTCTACTAATCTGGATACGCTGTGATAGGACGTCCTCTGAATCAGTACCCAATACCTCAGTATTGCTCACTCGGTTATTCCACCTAATCTTAGCCATACTACACAAACATCGATGGTCGAAAATCTCAAGACGACGAATGTCTTCCGCGCGCATACCCCAAGTCTCGCAACCATACAACAAAACTGAACGCACCGTAGCTCAGTACACATGACTTTTCAACTTCAGTGAAATATCAGGTCGGCGCCACAAATGCTTTAGTCCAGCGTATGCCACTCAAGCTTTGAATAAACGCGTGTTCACCCATACTGCCGTGCTCCTGTCCGTCGTCACGCTGCTTCCGAGGTAACTAAAGCGGTCAACAGTAGCTACTACCTCCCCATCGAGCATGAAGCTCGGAATCGTTACCGTCCAGTCTTGCAACATCACTTTACACTTTGAAGGTGCAAAGCGCATGCCGAATGGAGCTACAGCTTCTGCACGTCTATCTGGCTCACGTCGCACACATTCCGTGCATTCCAACAAGCAGACAACGTCGTCCGCATAATCTAAGTCACACAGCCTCTCACTATTTCCTAGTTCAACGCCCACATCCTGAAGGCTTCGCAAGGCATTCTCCATTATCTTGTCCATGACGAAGTTGGACAAGAACGGAGAAATGGGACATCCTTGTCGAACACCACTGGTCGTTGCAAACGAACGGGATAGTTCACCGTTAACCCTTACAATGCTAGAAGTGTCAGATTACAATGACCTCAACAGATTCACGAACTTCTGTGGCACACTCTTTCGGTGAAGGGCAGTGAATAGTGTTGTTCGGTCAAGTGAATCGAAGGGACTTTCCACGTCAGGGAAAGCCATTATTGTTGGTCGACGGTATGTGGGACGCGCCCCAAGTAAGTGGCGAAGAGTAAAATCTGGCCGATGCATCTTCAAACTGGGTGGAATCCGGCCTGTTGTTCGCCACTGTTCCTTTCGCGAACCGGTATCAGACGGCGCAGCAAAATGAAGATTACCTTGGCGATTATCACAATCAAACCGATCCCACCATGATTACTGCAGTCATTGTGTATCCCCTCTCGAAGATGAATTCAATCAGTGACTCACCCCAATGATAATGCGATAGGTTGCTCATTCCAAATGCCACGGAGCAAGGCGGTAATTGACTTTATCAACACATTGCAATCCGTTTTGAAAAGAACTGGAGGAAGTTCATCGGGACCTGCCGCTTTCCATGCTTTAGTAATCCAATGCTCAACCCTACTTCCACTTCCGAGGGGAATCAAGTGATACTACCCAAGGAATCGCAGTTATTAACGTCAGAATAACTACATTACCGCAAGGCCAGCTAAACTGCTCCTTCAAGTATTCGGTCCAACGGGTAAGCCTTGGCTGCTTGCCGTGAATAGGCTCTCCATTACTAGCGCATATCGTTTCACTGACCGAAGTTCGCCGTCCACCGGTATCGCGAATATGTTTCAACAGTCTTTCACTGTTACCTGAAGCAGCTGCCACTTCCATTTCTTCGGCTACCTTGACCCACCAATTTTCGCGATCCTTCTTAAGGCCTTCTGTGACCTGCCTCTGCAGATCTCTTCGTATCTTATTTATTTCCTTACAGTTCCAGAGCTCATGTTTATGCTCTGTTAGAATCAGCGACCCTTGAGAAACCCAGTGTCTTCGATGGACGTTGGATCTACGATCGCACGCGAAATCTGCTGTCACGTGCATCGCCCGTTAGATGTGGGCTCAGTGCTCGTCTACATTACTGTTCGTCGTAGTTCCTAGCTCATGTGACTATTTCTGTTCATAACTGGGGCGAACGTTTGCATCACACAAACGTTGTACGGCTAACCGGGTTTGCGGTTTGCGTCGATGACCATGGAGATCGAGTGCGGATTGCATTAAAACTAATGCATGGTCAGACTATACGTATGTGGACTAGTAAGATCTACAATTCCGAACAGAATTGCACCACCGGCAGCTTACTAAGATATAATCGATCGGATCCAGAGTACCTGTAGAGTTAGAGCACCACGTCGCTGTGTGACGTCAGCTGTGTCGGAAATTAGTAATAAACAGGAATAACTGACTGTCTGCACAAAACTGGAGAAAACTATCTCCGTTATCTGTACGCTCAGCGGGTAAAGCACAATGTCCACCTAAACAACCTTCTAATGCACTAAGGTTGTCAACTTATGCATTAAAATCACCAACTAACATTGCAATGTCAAAGCCTTTGTTCCTGTGAACGAGAGTGCCGCTTTCATCACAGATTTCCCCCTTCTGCGTATCAGAGCTGCAGTCTGTTGCAGCATATTCCGAGATCACAAACAGATTGCGCTTAACACAACTATCCTTTCGAATGCCAACTGACCTCTGGAGTCTAACAACACAAACGAATATTAACCGGAATCCAGTCTAGAAGGGTAGTCTCAGCCTTATTGGTCAAGACTATCCCTACACCACGTTCACCCGCAGCTCAAACTGCTTCGTCTTCTGAAGTGCGCAAGAAATACCTCGATGAGATACTAGGAGCAGTTAGTTAAATCACAATGCTCGAATCCTGGATACGCGTTTCACTTAAGCAGCAGACATCAATCTTCAGAGAATCTAATGTGAGGGCTAGGCACGCCTGCTGGCCGGCCTGCATGAGTGTAGGCACATTGAAGGAGCCGAGATTCAGAGGCTGACGAGGCTTGAGAAAATGTGAGTTACAAGATAGAGGATTATTCCCGACACTATTTGACAATGAATCGTTGCGAGTGTCAGCAGTGTTATCAGTGGGAGCATTATGGGTGGATAGATGGGGCAGAGAGAGGTGGTTGAGGACAGAAGACAAAGGTTGGATAGTTATTTTTCCACGGATTTTGGAGATTTAGTCTGCAACTCAAGTGGACCCCAACCAGGAGGACCAGGAGACTGGACTTTGTCTGAACTCTACCGATTGACCTGTCAGGTAGGATTGCATCTCCGGCTTATAGAAGCCATCCTGTATAGCTCTGTGGGTCATAGAAGCGCGCAAGCCATCACACCACAGAGAGGTGGTTGGGGACAGAAGACAAAGGTTGGATAATAGAGAGGCAACTCTGAGCAGTATTTCACTTATCGATACCCTCCCCGCTAGATGTAATTGGCAGCGCGGTCCTAATTATCCTGCGCGACAACCGATCCAGTATGGATTTCTTTGGAGTCGTAAGCACACCTGATCTAATGGGACCTTATATGCTTCCTCAGCACCCGAAGTCCCAGGGTCTGGTTTCCGGTTATCTGTAAAAATGCAGTGGGCCTTTGTGGCTTTGGTTTATATGCATTTTGTGCAAGCTTACACCAAAAAAGCTTCTAATCAGCCAGTTTCCCAGGGATTTACGCACTTCAAAGAATGTGGAATCCAAGGAGACGGATCTGTGAGCATCGAACAGATTAACCGATATCGAAGAAATCCATCGGTTGTGAGGCCTACTTGAACCGGAGTCAGCGGGCGCATACACAGACACGACATGCAAGGATTGACGTTACAGTTTGTTGTTGTTGACACGTACAGAACCGTTCAACATAACTACACACAAACGACTGCTTAGTGGTACGCTCAGCTCTCATGCTCAACGCCTGGCCACGAGCACCAGATTCCAGAGAGACTGAGGTTGTGTCTGGGGTGCGAAACGATCACAGAAGTGACTTTTTGTATGCGCGTTTCGGAACTACCACACATCCTTTCTGAGCGTTTCAATAGTTCTAGCGAGGGCAACCTGTTGTCCTATCTGACATAGTGTGCGAACGTAGAAGGCAGCCAATTGAAGAGAACATGCAGACTTAAGAAGTGTCTAACTTATGCCTGACTCTTGAACTATTGCTTTCTTGAAATCTACAATTACCCGTTACGTTTGCATCGATCTTAAACTAAATGAGGGAAATTTGGTAAGGCCCTTTGCAGGAATGATGTTGGAGATTTCTGGGCACATCGTAGCTCGGGGCTGCTCACACGGCAGAAGGGTTTTTTCTTTGGAATTCTGCACCGCAGCGTTTGACTCATGTCTGGCTCACAAGGCAATGGGGCGTTAACCCAGCAGGGGAACGCGATCGAAACACTCGTGAGGTAACTCCTTCTGGTTTGTCACGTGAGACTTACTTATCGCATGCAGTCTTGTCTTTTCTGGTGCTTTGTTATCGGCCCGCTTTTTGGATTCAGTCCTTAGCCTCGTGCACCCAATGCAGCAAGCTCAACGTGGACAGGACAACATCCTTTGGGTCATGGACTACCCATCCTAGGCAGATGATAGCTGCCAAATGAGATGCGATGACTTCTCCCATCGTCACGAGAAACCCTGAGAACTCTACTCCTACGTCCGTCTTGTAGAGATTTTTAGACTGATAAACTGCTTCTCTCCGTGTTTATTTACTAGCGTCCTCTCCAGAAGCAAGGTGATTAGAACCGGGTGTTGCGTTATCAATGGGAACCTTGATCGATCTGTCAGTTTTCGTATTAATCATCAGTTCATGTATAATGTATATTCGAATCTACTTTTTTCTGCTGTAGCACTATACTCCATTTATCAGCTGATCAAAGCCTCTAATTCGGCCTGCTCCCATACTCAACGAATCTGACTGACTGATGACCTATCACAATCTGGTTCAGAGACTGGACTTTATCTGGCATCCACCCACTGACCTGTCAGGCAAGATTGCATCTCCGGTTCAAGGAAGTTATCCTGCATAGCTCTTCGGGTGATGGAAACACCACACCAAGGTGCAGTCTTGTCGTGATGGTGTAGGAGTGTTTGGGATATATAAAAAACTGAGCGCCATATTGAAGGAACCTTAATCAAGGTTATTTTGGTTCCCATTTAGGATATTTGTTCACTATCATCTTTCATTGGTCTTCAGCTACACTATTCCCAGAAGATTCAGGTAAGAAGGATGTGAAAGACAGAAGACTCCCCAGTAGAGTTATTTCAATGTTCGAAAGTATCGTCAGTCCTATTCATCACTGTTTTCGAACTTTTTTGGTCTTGTGCGTATAAGGCGGTAGTCAGCTCGCCGTCAGCCATGTGAAAGTTGGCATTAGGAGTTCTAAGCAGGATGTCTGCATGTGGTTAAACAGTTAACTTCAATCACTACTTGAGAAATATCTAACCCTGGGTTTATGGTTAGTTTTCGCTCAGTCCTCGCATTTTCCGCCGCCTGAGCTAAGAGACTTACGCAGACCTCATACAGGAAACCTTAAGAGACACCTCGCATGTATCATCGTCGTCAGCAATTATGGAAAGAATGCTGTACCACTTCTTCACTCGGAACATATCCGTATTTTATTTTATTTTCACTGATTTCGTTTTCTTACGCGGTCGTCAGCATGTTAGTTTCGTTCTGTATCGACGGCATACTAAAGGTGTTTGGTCAAATCATCTGTTAACGGAGATGCAGGCGTCACTTGGATTCAACTGCAAAAACTACTGAGAGGACAATTAGGCCGCAGTTGTCATTCCAATCAGCTCCCAGTGGGTTAATGTCGGATGTGGTGACGGAACAGGTCGGGGAGCCTGTGTCGTCTTGAAAGGTTACGGCAAACTGAAGTTGGCCGGTGAACTTTTGTGAATTATCACAAGCACTGGTTGCAGTTAATGATATGCCGGGTTTTCAGTCGACCGATTTCATTCTGTGTCCTTTGATATGAAAGAAATGTCGGATGAAGTATCTACTTGGAGGCAAGCACAATAGCCGTCGATCTGAGCATTTACATACTTCTAACGTTGATACTTGCAGCTGTGACGTTATGACTAACCCGTAGAGGTAGGCGGACAACTGGTCAGCTTTGACAAGTGGTTTGCGTAGGTTAAATGTCCGTTTTCCATGGAACCCTGTGTTGACAAAAACCATCTTTGTGTCACAATTGGAGACAGCATTTGCATCGTTTGTGCTTGAACGGACAGGATCGACGGAAATGCTAAGCACCAGTGTCTACAAGGAGAGGGCGGTTAGGCTAGGCCCGAATAGGCAAGTGCGGATGGCTTTTCATTGACGGATGTTGTTTGGGAACAGCGATCCTGTGGACGACGTGTTGAGCGATCTAACGGCTGAACAACTGCAGGATTGTTTCAAATTAATCAATCGCTCATCCTCTTCAAAGAGTTCCTCTGATGAGGTATTCGGCTCCAGTCTGAACAGAAGCCGAGTTCGCAAGACTGAGTGCACTCGGGGCCGAAGGCCACAAGTGAAAAGAATACATTTGAGTTGGTATTCTGTCAGTGATCGAAACTGAAAACTACTTCAGGCACGATTGACGATCCTAGTATACGTCATAAGATAGTTCACGTCTCAGATACGTACGGTTTGCACCAGACGATGATGGTTTTATCAGAAAGAACGAGATTGGACGATATGAACGTTACGTTTTACTTGATCACTATTAAAAGGTATATGATCTTAAACAGAAATTTGTACAATGTAAGATATGTAAGCAAACACAAGGAAAATTACACGATATTCATCCCGGACAGAAAATTTGGGTCTACAAAACGTTTTTTTGGTAGCAGGATTTTAAATATTCATGAAGTCGTTTGGCTAGGCTTTTCGGTTTCGTAAGCACGTGTTCTCTGTTTTGTGGGGTTATTCAACAACCGGATGACAAGGTCTACTTTATCCACCAAAGTGTTATACTTTGAAGATCAATACATGCATCGGAGCAGTACAGAGCCAGCTGTCGGTCAACTAGGCATAGAACAACCACCAGATGAGCAGCGGTTAAGGCAGAAAAAACGTTCATGAAGGGGTTGTGTTCGTTTCGGAGCGGAGTAATTAATAGATGGAATAGAGTGAGTCTGGAAGGATGGATTCTCATTGTAAAATCAAAAGACCTCCCTTTTGCATGGCCGAAGAGATGGTTTTCTTTAAAGTGCCATCAAAATATTCCGCTTGTGGACCATTGCATGACAGATGACTATTTCTGTCTCCCCAAAACTGAGTTCAGATTACACAAATGAGGATCCCCGATCAGAATGAATATAGACAGGCATTTCGGATATCGCAAACAATCGACACAGGTAACCGATGACTGTAGAAGACGACATATCCGGACAGGCAAATGCAAATGAAAACCGGGAGTACTCGTCGATAATGATGAGCAGATATTGACTGCGGGTCGACGAAGGCAGTGGCCCTTTGAAGTTAATACTGAGTCTTTCAAATAGTTGGGTGGCCCTGATGGGAAAGCTTGCAGGCGGTTTGTAAAAATGTGGCTTCATTTCAGCACAGACAGTACACATGGAAATTACGTTTTTGAATTCTACTGAGTATGGCAAGTTCTTGAAACGCACGAAGTGAACCATACGGGTTATTCCGGGATGACATAATGAACCATAGTTTTCAAGGTACTCCAATCAAAAGTGCAAGTACATGAAAGCGAGCCAAAGCGTCAGCAACCTGATTTTCCTTTTTGGCTCTGTAGGTTATATCGTAGTGGTACGCAGTAAACTCCCGTCGCCATTTCTGGATCTTATCATTTTTGATCTTTTTGTTTTGTTTGCTATGATACATGAGGGCGACGGACCGCTGATCGGTGATCAGTTTGAAATCAATACCAAAGAGAAAGTGACGCCAATTCCGAACAGCTTCGACGATCGTGTAAGCTTTTGTGTTAGCGGAATGATATCGTTTGCTAGGAGTCAATGGCCGATTGTTTTGACTCATGAAAGCGGCTACAAATATCGGATGAGTCCGTTTCGACGAGCGGAGCACTGTCACAATCATTACGGTTTCCAATGCTACTTTCAGATTCTCAAATGTTTTTCTCACACGCAATGGTAGAGGAAAGATTTTGTTTCAGACGACGGGGCTCACTTTGTCAGAAAAGTTCGGCATCCATTGAGAGTAATAAGCAAACATACCAGGCGTCGCAATGATTTTATGTCGGTCGGGGGCGGGACACTACGCAAAAGTTTAATTCGTTCACGATGCGATTTGATTATGCCTTGTGTTTTGATAACCAAGGAGTCGGATTTCCGTGACAGCCGTGACTGATTTCGCGTCATTCAGTTATGCTATACTTTTCGACAGCTTACAGGAAGCACTCGAGCTCCGTCGCCGTTAAGTCACACACAGTTACATTGTCAACGTAAGCGAAAGTAACCTTCGATTTTTCTATTTTCAGGACTTGGTTGATGGTGCGTTGAAAATAAGACACGCCATTAGTGACCTCAAAAGGTATTCGACAAAACTGAAAAAGACTGTCCGCTGCTTCGAAAGCCGTATAGGGCTTTTCCTGTTCCGCAATCGGGATTCGATGATAGCCAATTTTGAAATCTGTGGTGCTGTAAACAACGTAACGGGCGATGTTCTTCGGTATATTGTCCATACGTGTTAGTAAATATGCATCTAGCTGCTTAAAACGGTTGATCGTCTAACCATGATGAACGACCATTCTCCTTTCACGGTTTTCGTTTTTAACAATCAAAATTTGGGCTGTCCGAGGAGAGTTCGATGGCTCGGCTGGACCATCGTTCAAGAGGCGTTGTACTACTATGAGCTGGCACTTTGATCGATCTGTTAGTTTTCGCATCATCCCCCCCCCCATTTCATGTACCATGTGTATTCACATGTATCTTCTCTTCTGTTAAAGTACTCTGCTTCATTTATTAGTTGATTAAAGCCTCTGAGTAAGCCTAGTCTTTTTATACTCAAAGCATCTGTCTGATAGTTGATCTATCACAATTTAATGAATTAATACCTCTACTATGGATAAATACCTCCAACCCGAGGGATTCAACATCGATCCTTATTTATCTGACGTAGGGGACCACTAGATTCATTAGCACCGCACTTTCACAACATTTCTCGCCACCATCGAAGCACTCAATCCTGATAAACTGCATGTACTCGTAAACTATACTGCTTCTGCCTAGAAATGCATAAGGGGTTGCGCAACCTTCGATGACACCATACGAACCATGGAAAAGCGATACATCAAACAAGAAACCGAGGTCTTTGCACGGCACTCTCCATCTACGACTTTTCAACAAAACGGCCAGACGCTGGATCAGTTTCTGGAAATGTTGACGGATCTTGTCAAAAACTGTGAATGTAGACCAGCTTCGACGGAAGAGTGTCACGATGAACTGGTTAGAGACGTGTTTATTCGTGGCATACAATACTTGAGGAACAAACACTCGATCTCCAAAGAACCGTCAACGTGGCCAAACAGTTGGACAGAAACAAGCTATATCGTACCAAAATCCAAATACCAGTCTCTTCTGTTCTTTATTCACCAAATCCGTTCGATTGGCAACAAAAACATGCAGCCAAGAATGCACGATGGAACCGGTAACAGCTGTTTTCAGTTCTCATTGTCATTTATGTGGCTCTGATCTCTATCCACGACCAAAATATATCGCTCGAGATGCTGTCTATAAAGCTTGCGGAAATAAGGGGGGCTACCAACCAATTTATCGAGCTTCAAAATCCACAAAAACGAGTTTCACCCACCGTTGGACCTCTTCCATCTTTAGTAACAACTGCATCATCATCATCGTACAGCGTTAAACAGTAGGGCAAGCCCCACTGACCACTGAGATTCTCACCATACTGCACGTAGAAATAGCAAGAACGTATAAACAAGATGGTCAGATAGTGGACCTACACGGGAAGGAAAAGGAAACAACAGCCTAGTAACCAACACACGATATACACAGTCTAACTGTACAAACGCACATTCAACAGTCATTCTGACTCGACAGAAAGTGACAACACGATCGACACTGTTCATGGTTCAATGCCATATCCTTCAGTGTGTCCATCCAACTGGTATACGGATCTTTCCGACCACAACCACGAGAATGTGAAGTACTTACTTTTCCTAACTTCGCTGTAAATTTTCCCATTCCTCACTGCCACGTCATCTGTTGACCTCCACGTGATCTCTTCCACTCCTGAGAAGGAACGGAGAACAGGGCACGGTACGATAGATGTGTTTGCCATACGTAACACGTGCCCCAACCAACGAAGTCTACTAATCTGGATACGCTGTGATAGGACGTCCTCTGAATCAGTACCCAATACCTCAGTATTGCTCACTCGGTTATTCCACCTAATCTTAGCCATACTACACAAACATCGATGGTCGAAAATCTCAAGACGACGAATGTCTTCCGCGCGCATACCCCAAGTCTCGCAACCATACAACAAAACTGAACGCACCGTAGCACAGTACACATGACTTTTCAACTTCAGTGAAATATCAGGTCGTCGCCACAAATGCTTTAGTCCAGCGTATGCCGCTCGAGCCTTGGATATACGAGTGCTCACCTCTACTACTGTGCTCCCATCCGTCGTCACGCAGCTACCGAGGTAGGTGAAGTGGTCGACAACTGACAGCACCTCCCCATCGAGCATCAAGCTCGGAATTGTTGACGTCCAGTCTTGTAACATCACCTTGCACTTTGAAGGTGCAAAGCGCATGCCGAATGGAGCTACAGCTCTTGCGTGATTATCTAGTGCACGCTGAGCATGTTCCGTGCAGTTTCTGATGCTCTCCATTGTTTGTCAGAAGCTGTCACACGACTGTCGGTCAACGGTATCTTGCTACAGGCACTCATTGATGGAGGAAGCTCGGAAAGTCATGTCTCCAAGGTTTTTGTTCAAAAGTACCACTGTAAGGTTACATCTTTACAGAGCCAGATTACAATAGCATCGACGGCCTTGTCAAGCGTTACACGAGGACATCGAGTTGTTCCCATAGAATACAAAGGATTGCACTACAAACATGTGTGTAGATGTACTATTAGGCCACGACTTTTTTCAACTACATGAACGAGCAGAACTTTCTTCTTTCTGAAAACGGCCCTACCTTCTCCCCGTGCGAGTTTTGTGGCATCGACAGAGCCACAATCTGTTTAATAACCTGACACCGGAATGCGCGCCCATAACAACAAGACCTCAACACCGTTAAACATCAGATCAACAGTTTGTACGGGCTGGAGTCCACAGCCTACTAGATGCCGGAATAATCGAACCGTCCAGGTCCCCTTGATCAGCACAGGTCCTGGTAACCTCCAATGAAAGCCACATGGTCGCGGGCTATAGTCGAACTATAGTGAAACTATAAATCCATTCACGTATCTTGACGAACATCCATTCCATGGCGCCACGCTTTTTCACTTAGTACCAGGTTATCGGTGTATATAATATATATATATATATATATATATATATATATATATATATATATATATATATATATATATATATACCCATTGCCCCGTACGGACCAGCTATTCGAGCAGATTGCCTTCATCGAGATGTTCAGCACTCTTGATCAAAAAAGTGATCGCCACCAAATCCCTATCAGACCTGATGAGAGAAAATATATCGTTTTTGAGGCTTATGAAAAGCTATGTCAGTTCTGTCGTATTCCGTTTGGAGTCACCAATGGTGTGGTGTGCTTACAGTTGACTCTTGATAATATTATCAACAAATCGAAATTATACGGTACTTACGCCTACGTGGACAGTTTGGTTCAGTTTATACAACCACTAACTTCACACTTCTGCGCTCTAGTTTCGGTTACTACTTTCCAGCATCATCCAGTAAGGGGCAGAAAGAACAGAAGCGCCAAGTGGAAAAGATCTAAAAGTCAAAGTAATGAGTGGAAATGACAAAGACAAAGAATGAAGCCAAATGCAAATACGCCACTGACCTCGACACACAGCCATATCACTTAGTGTTTCCAACCATTTGGTAGGCGAATCAGGTGGACCCCAACCTGGAAGTCTAACACGTCCTACTTGGCCAAGTCCACTGGTCAAGGCTTTTATATCTGTTTGCCATGTCATGGACTGACCACCTCAACCTACCTCCCAACTATTACCTGCCTTATAGAACAGCATACGCCGAGGAAGTCTATCGGTGGGCATGCGTAACACATGCCCCAGCCACCTTGATTTGTTTAGAATCAGTAGTTGATCCACAGACCGACATCTGGTTCATAACACCTTGCGTCTAACCTCAGCGTTGTTAATACGGTGCTCTCATTGTATTTGGGCAATGCTACGGAGACATCGACGCCTACGTAGACAATGTCAACCTGTGGTACGCAGTTGAAAGAGTACGACTAAACCCTGGAGAGTTTTCTAGACGTGGCCAAAAAATACGGTCCCGCATTTAACGAAACTAAGGGTGTTACACCCGTATGACAAATAAACATCATAGACTTCGAAGTTTCAAAAAGAACTGTAGGACCTGATCCAAAGAGACTCAAACCCTTATTTTTTATTACACAACTTGATTTAGAGTAAAAGCAGTAAACCCCAGTCAGAAGACATACTGTAAAGGGGATGTGTGTGGGGAACAATCAAGTAAGATTCATTTTGTTGACCCTGTTCTTGAAAACACAAAGATTGTAAGTGGTTCGAAATACGGAAAGAGGAAAAGTGTTCCAAAGCTTTGCAGTTCGGGGAATGAAGAAAGACTAAAATAAAGAAGTTCGACATCTAGAGGCAGAGATATGATAGCGTGACTAGCCGCCTGCACACGAGATGAACGAAAGTCATGGAAAAGGGAACTGTCGAAGCGAGTTCTGATGAACAAAAACCAAATAACGGTAGTAAAAAGATGGTGAAGCAACTACTCGGCGAAGGACAAGTGGCTGCAAAGTGGAGGTTAGGGGGGGGGGGGTGATTACTCGGACAGCCTTTCCTTGAACCTGACCAAGAGAAACAGCTGCAGACGAAGTTCTACCTTATACATGACAACAGTATTTAGGAGTTGGGCGAATTTAAGCTTTGTACAAAAGGTGAGAGTGTAGAAAAGCGCCTACAGCGGAATAGAAAACCAACTTAGCGCGCCCTGCGAGAGGCAAGCGTAGACACAAAAGGAGACAAAGAGATTATAAGGATAAGCCTAAAAAGGAAAGTGACCCTGTGGAGCGAAGGGTAGTCAAGCTAAAATTCAGATGAGGATAACAGGAGAGATGTTTAAGTGAAACAGAAAAGCGGAAAGTTTTTGAAGCATTGAGACAGACATTGTTGGTGGAACACCAAGCTGAGATTTGTTCTAGATTGGAATCAGGGGATGCATTAAGAACAGGACGACCGTGATCGATGTTCGTGGCGGCCTGGAGAGTTGTAAGGCAAGAAAGGGAGCAATGGAAAGTGGCATCATCGGCAAAACAATGAAGTGGGTTGGAGGTCGAGGACAGAAGATCATCATTAAACAGAAGAAAGTGGGTGGGCGCAAGTTTGGAACCTTGGGGAACACCAGCATTCATAAGGAAAGGCTGAGATAGAGCCCCATCGACTCGGATGGAGATGGTTCGTTTGCTTAGGAAACATAACACCCATGATACGAGAGCCGAATGGAACCCGAGCGAAGACAGTTTCGACAG
This sequence comes from Fasciola hepatica, assembly GCA_948099385.1. Taxonomy (NCBI): domain Eukaryota; kingdom Metazoa; phylum Platyhelminthes; class Trematoda; order Plagiorchiida; family Fasciolidae; genus Fasciola; species Fasciola hepatica. The sequence continues at coordinate 1,342,899 of CANUEZ040000055.1, read as the reverse complement.
CAGACTTCCATGCCAAACTGGGTAGAAGACTTCTGAGATGTCCAACGAGACCAAGTGAGTTTCTCCATGACTATCGAGTGCGGCCGACTGGGAGTGTGAGATGACCGCTGGTAGGTCGCCCGTAGAACGTCGCGGGCGGAATCCATATTGACAATTACCCAGCAGACCTTTATGGACAAGGAACGAACGCAGTCGGCCGGAGATAACGGTTCCAAAAACTTTTGAAAGCACAGAAGTGAGGGTGATGGGATGGTAGTTGTTGGGGTCGGAAGGGTCACCGTGTTTGGAAATACGAAAAATTATGACGTTCTTCCACGAAGAGGGAAACGTTTCTTGATCTAGGAAGAAAGGAATAGACGACGTAAAAGGGGAACTAACTTTGGAATGCACATTTTTAGGACGATAGGCGGAATACCGTCCGGACCGGGTGGTTTGAAAATATTCACATTACGCAGAACTTGGTGAACTTTTCTAGTAGTTATTATAAGAAGAGCGTGGCTGAGAACGTGAGAAGGCAAAGAATTAGGGCGGGTAGATAGGGTGTAATATGAGGCAAAATGGGAGGCAAAGACCTCGGCCTTATCGAGAGGATTGGAGATCAGAGAATCAGAGGGATTTCAAGTGGGAGTAAAGTTGGGAGGGCAGAAGTTACCGGAAACCACCTTCGTAAGGGCCCAGAATCATCGGCTACTGGTAGTGGACAAGGCTAGTCGTTCAGCTTTGTGGCGTACGAAGTGTTCTTTAGCCCTCTGTATGGTGAGTGAGCATTTGTTCCTAGCTTGCGCAAAACGGTGTCGATATGTTTGGTTGGGTGAGCGGCGCCATCGGCGGTACGCTGAGTTTTTTAAACGAGCGGCACGGTTGCAAGCTTGGTTAAATCACTCAGGGGGATCTTGGGTTGCCGGGTTTGGAGAAATGAGGTATGTAAAGGTGCATACCTTGAAGAATAGTCATAGTGAAATTAGAAACAGACACGGAAACATCAGACACATCAGACAGTAATACACTGTCGTCGGGATCGTTACCACACCTGACCTATTGGGACCTTACTTGGTTCTCCGCCACTCCAAGTCTCAGGGTCTGGTTGCCGGTTATCCCCAATAGTGCAGTAGGCTCTCGTGTCTATGGGTTATATGGCCCTTCCACAGCTCTCATGCGTAAGCATGTAATAAAAAAAACAGTCGTTCCAAAGGTAACAGGACACAAAGTCACGAAAACCACCCCAATCAGCAGAATCGTAACGCCAAAAGGTGCGTCTAGAGTTCGGTGTTGGGATGGGATAAGAAAACTGGGTGAAGAATGAGATGAGACAATGGTTCGATGAGCCCAGGGAAGACAGAGAGGTAGTGTTAGAGAATGAAGAAGGAATCGTTGTATGAGGTCGGGTGTGCGGACGGTCGCCAATACGATCGCGAATGCGCGTAGGGAGGTCCACCAGTTGGCAAAGGTTGCTGACTATAGCGAAAGCCTCAGCTTCACGTCCCATGGTTGAAGTTTCCGATGAATGCAGTAACCAATCCTTGTTGTGAACGTTAAAATCAGCAAGAATAGTAATTTGGCAGCTGGGGTCTGTTGAAGTCAATGTCTCAATATTTGAAGATAATAACTCAAAAATCAGAGGGTCATTTCTGTTGGAGGAGCGGTATACGGTACGAAAACAATGGCTAAAGGAAGGGAGACGAATTGTCAACCGCATGAATTGAAAGTCCCGGATGGAGAAATCAAGATGCGAAAGTCCAGAGGAGACGGCCCATCGGTGGATATAGGCGCAGACACCAGCTTTGGGAAAAAGCGAGAATGAATTAAATAGTTGAGAAATTGAAGATGAATGGGTCCAATGATGGAGAATTTTGGGTTTCAGTCAAAAATTAGGCAACGAGGGAGGAAGATTGAAGAAAGTGGTGCACAGAGTAAACATTTCGACTCAAACCACGTATGTTAGTGAGGGCACTGAGTGCTTGATGCGAGTTCTGTGAATGAGTGTGTGCAGTTGAATGGAAACGATTATTCATGTGATTTGTGAAGTTTATAACTGATGAGAACCGGCAACCCAATCCTGGTATTTGGAGTAGAGAACCGCATAAGGCCTCAATAGGTTGAGCGTGGTAGCGAGCCGGGCGACAGCAGAGCTGACTACCTTGAGAGATTTGGTCCCTCTTCGAAATATCAAAGAACAAGTGCGCGCATTAGGAATGTTCGCACATTATTCGCAGTGGATATTGCACCTGTCAGACGACATAAGCCCATTGGTCCGAAATCACACATTCCCTAAGCCCGAACCAGCCATATAATGAAATTGAAAACGCTATGGTAGACTGTGGAGAAGGGCACGCCCCTGATTGTGGAGACGGCCGCCTCAGATGTCACCATCGCTGATACATTCAACGAAAATGGTAGACCGATGGCGTTTTTCTATAGAACATCGACACCAACCAAAAGACACCATTCCGCTGTCGAAAAGGAAGTTTATACTACAGCTGAGGCACCGGGGAAGTTGAGATGCTACCATACTACGGAATCACTTCAAATTAGTCACAGATCAGCGGTCGGTTGTCTTTATGTTCAGCAACGAGCCAAACCGTAAAATCAAAAATCAAAAGACTCGACGATGGCGAGATGAACTACTATGCTTTCCATATGATGTCGTCTACCCTCTACGGTGTGATAACCAAGCGGCTGATGTGCTCTCACGCAGCCATTGTATAGCCGTCCTAGATCCCACCATTCAGAGACATATATGAATCAATCTTCCATCCAAGGGTAACTCCTATGTTTCACGTCGTCCGTTCTCGCAAATTACCATATTCTCGGGATGAAGTGCGGCGAGTGATTTCGATGTGTAACGTGTGCGTGGAGATCAAACTTAGATTTTACAAACCCCTTAATAGACCACTAATCAAAGCAACGCAACCTTTAGAAGGGCATCACGACGAGACTGCACCTTGACGTGGTATGATGGCTTGCGCGCTTCTATGACCCACAGAGCTATACAGGATGGCTTCTATAAGCCGGAGATGCAATCCTACCTGACAGGTCAATCGGTAGAGTTCAGACAAAGTCCAGTCTCCTGGTCCTCCTGGTTGGGGTCCACTTGAGTTGCAGACTAAATCTCCAAAATCCGTGGAAAAATAACTATCCAACCTTTGTCTTCTGTCCTCAACCACCTCTCTCTGCCCCATCTATCCACCCATAATGCTCCCACTGATAACACTGCTGACACTCGCAACGATTCATTGTCAAATAGTGTCGGGAATAATCCTCTATCTTGTAACTCACATTTTCTCAAGCCTCGTCAGCCTCTGAATCTCGGCTCCTTCAATGTGCCTACACTCATGCAGGCCGGCCAGCAGGCGTGCCTAGCCCTCACATTAGATTCTCTGAAGATTGATGTCTGCTGCTTAAGTGAAACGCGTATCCAGGATTCGAGCATTGTGATTTAACTAACTGCTCCTAGTATCTCATCGAGGTATTTCTTGCGCACTTCAGAAGACGAAGCAGTTTGAGCTGCGGGTGAACGTGGTGTAGGGATAGTCTTGACCAATAAGGCTGAGACTACCCTTCTAGACTGGATTCCGGTTAATATTCGTTTGTGTTGTTAGACTCCAGAGGTCAGTTGGCATTCGAAAGGATAGTTGTGTTAAGCGCAATCTGTTTGTGATCTCGGAATATGCTGCAACAGACTGCAGCTCTGATACGCAGAAGGGGGAAATCTGTGATGAAAGCGGCACTCTCGTTCACAGGAACAAAGGCTTTGACATTGCAATGTTAGTTGGTGATTTTAATGCATAAGTTGACAACCGCAAACCGGATTAGCCGTGCAACGTTTGTGTGATCCAGACGTTTGCACCCGTTATGAGCAGAAGTTAGCACATGAGCTAGGATCCACGGAGAACAGTAATGTAGATGAGCATTGGTCTCATATCAAACAGGCGATGCACATTGCAGCAGGTTTTGCCTGTGGTCCTGGATCCGTTGTCCATCAAAGACACTGGATCTCGCAAGAGTCGCTGAGTATAATGGAGCAAAAGCGTCAGCTTTCGAACCGTAAGGAGATGAATAAGATGCGGAGAAAGCTGCAAAGACAAGTTACGCGAAGCCTTAAGAAGGATCGCGAAAATTGGTGGGTCAATGTAGCCGAAGAAATAGAAGTGGCAGCTGCTTCAGGTAACAGTCAAAGACTGTTTAAACTTATTCGTGACACCAGTGGACGGCGAACTCAGGTCAGTGAAACGATTTGCGATAGAAATGGAGAACCCATCCATAACAAACAGCAAAGGCTTGACCGATGGGCCGAATACTTCAAGGAACAGTTTAGCTGGCCGCACGCTAGTGTAGTTACTCCCGTGTCAACAACTGTGACTCCTTGGGTGGTATCACTTGAGCCCCCATCAGAATTAGAAGTAGAGTCATGTATTCGATTACTAAGGTGGGGGAAAGCGGTAGGTCCCGACGAACTTCCCCCAGTTCTTTTCAAACTGGGTGGTGAGGCGTTGATAAAATCACTAACCACCTTGCTCCGTGACATTTGGAAGGAGGAGCGTATTCCGTTAATATGGAGCGAGTCATTGATTGTTCCCATCTTCAAGAAGGGAATACGCAATGACTGCAGTAATCATCGTGGGATTAGCTTTATCCCGATAGTCACCAAAGTATTAGCTTCGATTTTGCTGCACCGTCTTACACCGGCTCGCGAAAGGAATGTCCGCGAACAGCAGGCTGGATTCCGCCCAGGTCGAGGATGCATCGACCAGATTTTTACTCTTCGCCGACTTCTTGAAACGCGTCACACGCACCGCCGACCAACAATAAGGCTTTTCTTAGACCTGAAAGGCGCCTTCGATTCAGTTGATCGAACATCGCTTTTCAGTACTCTTCATCGAAAAGGTATGCCCCAGAAGTTCGTGAACCTAATGAGATCATTGTATTCTCATACTTCTGGCTGCGTAAGGGTTTACGGCGAACTATCCAGTCGGTTCGAAACGACCAGTGGTGTTCGGCAGGGATGCCCTTTGTTACCATTCCTTTTTAACTTCATCATGGACGAAATAATGGAGAGTGCTCTGCAAAATCTTCAGGATGTAGGGGTCGAACTAGGAGATAGTGGAAAGCTATGTGACTTAGATTACGCAGACGACGTTGTCCACTTGTTCGAATGCATGGAACATGCTCAGCGTGCACTAGATAATCTCGCAAGAGCTGTAGCTCCATTCGGCATGCGCTTTGCACCTTCAAAGTGCAAGGTGATGTTACAAGACTGGACGTCAACAATTCCGAGCTTGATGCTCGATGGGGAGGTGCTGTCAGTTGTCGACTACTTCACCTACCTCGGTAGCTGCGTGACGACGGATGGGAGCACAGTAGTAGAGGTGAGTACGCGGATATCCAAAGCTCGAGTGGCGTACGCTGGACTGAAGCACTTGCGGCGCCGATCCGATATTTCACTGAAGTTGAAAGGTCGTGTATACTGTGCCACTGTGCGTTCAGTTTTGTTGTACGGTTGCGAAACTTGGAGTCTGCGTGCTGAAGATATTCGTCGTCTTGAGGTTTTCGACCATCGATGTTTACGTAGCATCGCTAGGATTGGGTGGAATAGCCGAGTAAGCAACGATGAGGTAAGAAAGCGAGTATTGGGTACTAATTCAGAGAACGTTTTGTCACAGCGTATCCAGCTTAGTAGACTTCGTTGGTTGGGACACGTGTTACGTATGGCAAACACACGTCTACCGTACCGTGTCCTATTCTCCGTTCCTCCTAGGGAGTGGAAGAGACCACGTGGAGGTCAACAGATGACGTGGCAACGAGGAATGAGAAAATGTACAGCAGACTTAGGAAAAGTAGGTGCTTCACGTCTTCGTGGTTGGGGTCCAAAAGATCCGTCCACCAGTTGGCTGGAGACACTGAAGGATATGGCTGCGAACCGCGAACAGTGGAGATCGTGTTGTCACTTTCTATCGAATCAGAATGTTTGATCGGTGTACGTTTGTACAGTCAGACTGTGTATTCCGTGTGCTGGCTACTAGGGCATTCTTTTCTTTTCCCACCCATTTAGGTCCACTCCCTGTCCATCTTGTATATTCATACTTTTTAATTCAACGTGCAACATGGTGAGAAAGGCAGTGGTCAGTGGGGCTTGCCCTACTGTTTAACGCTGTACGATGATGATGATGATGACCCAAGGAATCGCAGTTATTAACGTCAGAATAACTACATTACCGCAAGGCCAGCTAAACTGCTCCTTCAAGTATTCGGTCCAACGGGTAAGCCTTGGCTGCTTGCCGTGAATAGGCTCTCCATTACTAGCGCATATCGTTTCACTGACCGAAGTTCGCCGTCCACCGGTATCGCGAATATGTTTCAACAGTCTTTCACTGTTACCTGAAGCAGCTGCCACTTCCATTTCTTCGGCTACCTTGACCCACCAATTTTCGCGATCCTTCTTAAGGCCTTCTGTGACCTGCCTCTGCAGATCTCTTCGTATCTTATTTATTTCCTTACAGTTCCAGAGCTCATGTTTATGCTCTGTTAGAATCAGCGACCCTTGAGAAACCCAGTGTCTTCGATGGACGTTGGATCTACGATCGCACGCGAAATCTGCTGTCACGTGCATCGCCCGTTAGATGTGGGCTCAGTGCTCGTCTACATTACTGTTCGTCGTAGTTCCTAGCTCATGTGACTATTTCTGTTCATAACTGGGGCGAACGTTTGCATCACACAAACGTTGTACGGCTAACCGGGTTTGCGGTTTGCGTCGATGACCATGGAGGTCGAGTGCCCCAACCAACGAAGTCTACTAATCTGGATACGCTGTGATAGGACGTCCTCTGAATCAGTACCCAATACCTCAGTATTGCTCACTCGGTTATTCCACCTAATCTTAGCCATACTACACAAACATCGATGGTCGAAAATCTCAAGACGACGAATGTCTTCCGCGCGCATACCCCAAGTCTCGCAACCATACAACAAAACTGAACGCACCGTAGCACAGTACACATGACCTTTCAACTTCAGTGAAATATCAGGTCGTCGCCACAAATGCTTTAGTCCAGCGTATGCCGCTCAACCTTTGAATAAACGCGTGTTCACCGATACTGCCGTGCTCCTGTCCGTCGTCACGCTGCTTCTGAGGTAACTAAAGCGGTCAACAATCGCTACTACCTCCCCATAGAGCATGAAGCTCGGAATCGTTACCGTCCAGTCTTGCAACATCACTTTACACTTTGAAGGTGCAAAGCGCATGCCGAATGGAGCTACAGCTTCCGCACGTCTAACTGGTGCACGTTGCACACATTCCGTGCATTCGAACAAGCAGACAACGTCGTCCGCATAATCTAAGTCACACAGCCTCTCACTATTTTCTAGTTCGACGCCTACATCCTGAAGATTTTGCAAAGCTCTCTCCATTATTTGGTCTATGACGAAGTTGAACAGTAATGGAGATATGGGACACCCTTGTCGAACACCATTAGTCGTTTCGAACCGATCGAATAGTTCGCCGTAAAATCCTACGCGGCCAGAGGTATGAGAATACAATGATCTCAGTATGTTCATCAACTTATGAGTCATTCCTTCTCGCTGAAGAGCACTAAGTAGTGTTGTTCGATCAACTGAATCGAAGGGACTTTTCGAGTCAGGGAAAGCCATTATTTTCGATTGGCGGTACGTGTGAAGCGTTTTAAGTAGTTGGTGAGGAGTAAAATTGTTTGACGCATCCTCGACCTGGGCAGAATCCGGCCTGCTGTTCGCGGGTGTTCCTCTCGCGAGCCGGTGTAAGACGGTGCAGCAAAATCGAAGCTAATACTTTGGTGACTATCGGGATAAAGCTAATCCCACGATGATTACTGCAGTCATTGCGTATTCCCTTCTTGAAGAGAACAATCAATGACTCGCTCCATATAAACGGAATACGCTCCTCGTTCCAAATGTTACGGAGCAAGATGGTAAGCGATTTTATCAAAACATCTCCACTCAGTTTGAAAAAAACTGGAGGAAGTTCGTCGGGACCTGCCGCTTTCCCTCGCTTTAGTAATCATATATATGACTCCATTTCCATTTCCCATGGGGGCTCAAGTGATACCGCTCAAGGAGTCGCAGTTGTTGACAGAAGAGTAACAATATCAGCGCGCCACCAGCTAAACTGTTCCTTGAAGTATTCGACCCAACGGTCAAGCCTTTGCTGATTGCCATGGATGGGCTCTCTCTCACTAACATGGGTGCGCCGTCCACCGGGATCGCGAATATGTTTCAACAGTCTTTCACTGTTACCTGAAGCAGCTGCCACTTCCATTTCTTCGGCTACCTTGACCCACCAATTTTCGCGATCCTTCTTAAGGCCTTCTGTGACCTGCCTCTGCAGATCTCTTCGTATCTTATTTATTTCCTTACAGTTCCAGAGCTCATGTTTATGCTCTGTTAGAATCAGCGACCCTTGAGAAACCCAGTGTCTTCGATGGACGTTGGATCTACGATCGCACGCGAAATCTGCTGTCACGTGCATCGCCCGTTAGATGTGGGCTCAGTGCTCGTCTACATTACTGTTCGTCGTAGTTCCTAGCTCATGTGACTATTTCTGTTCATAACTGGGGCGAACGTTTGCATCACACAAACGTTGTACGGCTAACCGGGTTTGCGGTTTGCGTCGATGACCATGGAGATCGAGTGCGGATTGCATCAAAACTAATGCATGGTCAGACTATACGTATGTGGACTAGTAAGATCTACAATTCCGAACAGAATTGCACCACCGGCAGCTTACTAAGATATAATCGATCGGATCCAGAGTACCTGTAGAGTTAGAGCACCACGTCGCTGTGTGACGTCAGCTGTGTCGGAAATTAGTAATAAACAGGAATAACTGACTGTCTGCACAAAACTGGAGAAAACTATCTCCGTTATCTGTACGCTCAGCGGGTAAAGCACAATGTCCACCTAAACAACCTTCTAATGCACTAAGGTTGTCAACTTATGCATTAAAATCACCAACTAACATTGCAATGTCAAAGCCTTTGTTCCTGTGAACGAGAGTGCCGCTTTCATCACAGATTTCCCCCTTCTGCGTATCAGAGCTGCAGTCTGTTGCAGCATATTCCGAGATCACAAACAGATTGCGCTTAACACAACTATCCTTTCGAATGCCAACTGACCTCTGGAGTCTAACAACACAAACGAATATTAACCGGAATCCAGTCTAGAAGGGTAGTCTCAGCCTTATTGGTCAAGACTATCCCTACACCACGTTCACCCGCAGCTCAAACTGCTTCGTCTTCTGAAGTGCGCAAGAAATACCTCGATGAGATACTAGGAGCAGTTAGTTAAATCACAATGCTCGAATCCTGGATACGCGTTTCACTTAAGCAGCAGACATCAATCTTCAGAGAATCTAATGTGAGGGCTAGGCACGCCTGCTGACCGGCCTGCATGAGTGTAGGCACGTTGAAGGAGCCGAGATTCAGAGGCTGACGAGGCTTGAGAAAATTGAGTTGCAAGATAGAGGATTATTCCCGACACTATTTGACAATGAATCGTTGCGAGTGTCAGCAGTGTTATCAGTGGGAGCATTATGGGTGGATAGATGGGGCAGAGAGAGGTGGTTGGGAACAGGTATCTCGTTGCCCAGCTGACTGCTGTATTCCGATCGCGTATTGTACTGACAGCACAAATGACCATACAAGTACGACCCTTTGGTTGATAAAGTTCAGTTGGTAGAGTATAATCCGAACCGTGCTCGCGTAATTTTCCAAGGCGGGTAGGAAGAGTCAGTATCCGCTCGTCGTTTTGCTGCTACGCTAGATTAAGGTGCTCCACAGTGAAAACACATTCCACATCGCAAAATTACACCTAACCAACAGTCACCTACGAAAACATTGAATCACTCGCCAGAGTCTGATCCTTCAGATCTTCGCGACCCAAGTGTCACGTCTGACTCTGTCGCACAGGAAAACAGCAATGAGCTCACTCATACTCGTTGAGCGACAGAGAAGTGTAGTTGTGTGCACTCACCTTCTACTTTCGAATATTTTCGCTCACAAACTTTCTCATATACACACGCATCAAATTTCCAAAAAATGAGTCACTTATACATCTGAATCCTCCACTCGTTACGCGCTTTTTAGAAACTGTCTACTGTTGTCGTGGATGAACGTTATGAATGGGAACCTTGATCAGCCTGCTAGTTCTCGCATCACTCGCCATTTCCTGTACTGTATATTCACATCTATATTTTCTTCTTCTGTAGCACTGCACTCTATTTGTCAGTTGATTAAAACCTTTGATTGGGCTTACTCCGTTTATACTCAAATTATTTGGTTGTTGATCTATCACACGTACCCTCTCCTTAGTGAAGCGTTTGTCCTCGAAAGTGTCTACAGGATTTGGGGGCAACAGTCTTACGGTCGGCAGACAGATGAGCTAACAGGGGCGAGGGATTTTCGAGGCAGATAGTTCTTCAAAGTGTTCCGACCCTTCCATGTCACCCGAGGAAATCATCACCACCTAGAACGTCAACGTATAGATTCTCCATGACTGACTGTTTGACATCTCCGTAGACTACATCCTGATAACGGATTGTTACCCTGCAGTACCCAGAGATGACGCAAGACACTGACTTCATCGTCATTGTGACTTTTGAGTCACAAGAATGAAATAACCAACTAAACGAATCGGCCACCTTTTGAGATATATAGCTATCGGAGCTACCCGTATCAATCGGAGCTTATAGTTCGATGTTATTCACAAGAATTCTGGTTATTGTGCGGGACAAACAAGTTGGGACGGTCGCTGATACGACAGAGAATAAAAGGGAAGTAAATGGAGAGGTAACAGATAAAGGAGCCGGTTTTGATTTACACACAAGTTTAGAATGACGTTTTTGCAGAAGCCCTGCAAACGGCTTCTTGAGCGGGGCATTTGGTGCGGGAATGTCGGCAGTAACCAAGGAAGTAACATGTGGCTTTAGGTAAAGCCGATGTGATCGGTTCGGGTTCAGTCGTTGGGGTAGGTGCAGGCTGTACACCTGGGGTAGCAGTCCGAGAAGTCACGGAAGCACAAAGAACGATTTCAGTCCCATAAGACTGACTGCCTTCGACCTGCCTCCAGTGATCTAACCATGTCGTAAGTAGCCCTAAACATCAGTGTTGGTTGTTCCAACGAACTTGTTTGAATGCTATTAGACTGCAGTCCAGTGATAAATGAGTCGCGCATAGCGTCGCAACGATACTCTTCAACGGACATCGAGCGGAAGTCGCAATCCTTCGTCAATGACCTCGTAACCTGCATGTACTGATCCATGTTTTGACCGCAATTTTTTCACATGTAGCGAGTGGATACCGGGCGAAGACGACACTTCTGGGCGCATATACAAGGACTGGAGGACTGAAATGACACTTCAAAAGGTTTCGCACTTCGAAATATGCTCGTAAACTGACGGTGAAACAAAACCGATGAGCATACCAAGGTTATCACATTCATCTGATTGCACTCGTTTCAAAAAGACACTGAAAGTACGGAGCCAGTAAATCTACTGTCTAGAAGCGTCTCGAACACTGATGTCGGTATTGAATCTGTCTGGTCGGAGATAACGGTCCATGGTTTTATTAGTCCAATAAATTTATACGAACGGTTTGCAACAGACGACGACAACTTTATCAGAAGGAATGAGATTCGGCGACATGAACGCTAAGCTTTACTTGACTGGTAATGAAGGTAAATAGAGTGGAATAAAAATTGGTGCAATGCAAGATATGTAAACAAAACGAGGTAAACAAACACAACGCACATGCATTGACGATGATACCTCGACTGGTGATGAAACGTTTGCGATCTAAACGCCAAGCTCGGCGATCAGAACATCATAGCAAACACGAGGCAAGCTACAAGACAACCAGCTTGAGGCAGAGGTAGTGAGTGTTGAATAGTGAGGATGTGGCACCAAATATTTGGGTGAGGGTTTGGACAGGCTTCCCGGCAGTGCGGTCCCCAGGTTGAAGTGGACGGATGAAGCTCGTATAGCAGGCATATCCAGCAGGTACCAGTTTCCGTAGTAGAAATCGGATCTTGGTTTCACTGTCCTCGCTGATCAGTTCAACACTGAAAATTTATTGATGTCATTCAAACCAAAAATCAAAATCGATGCCCGAATGTGAGTCACTCATAAAAGTCCCCCAAGTTCCAGAGGAGTGTTTCTGGGGCCACGAGTTAAACCAATATCTGTAAGTCTTGAAAGCAACAGCTCCATCAACTATAGATGAGACTAAAACATCTGGGTCAACAGCTACCACTGTGAATGGGAACCCCGTCGCCAGATATGCTGTGAAATCCGCTTTCTATTTCGTGATTTCTGCGTATGGTATATGGTGAAATTATTAAAAAAACTGTTTTTACTTGTAATCTTTATGTTGACTCGTAATCCCTCCACCCAACTTCGCAATTTTCTCTGTTGTTGTTGCGATGACACCATGCATGTTCTCAAGCCCGTATATATATATATATATATATATATATATATATATATATATATATATATATATATATATATATATATATATATATATATATATATATATATATATATATATGGCCCGTGCACTTAACTTCTGCTCGCGAATCCAATAGCTCCAGCCCATAAATGAACATAAATGAACAGTTTTCAGGCAACTCCCGTTTTCTTTTATAGTTGTCTACAGTCTGTCGAATTTCGATGCAGCGCTTGCGCCACGGAATTATAGCCCGTCTACTTAGGCACTTGTCATTTGCGACACGCATTCCAAGGCATTCGTTCACGATATTACCAGATAACAACTCTTTGATACGCACTGAAGTCAGCTTTCGATCGACAGTCGCCACGCGAGATTCGCCGTTCAGAATTTCTCTCACAGTTTACTGTGGACATACCATACGTTTATGGGGCAAAGTTTCATCACCGACGCCTCATCACGCATACATCAAATAAGTAGGTCACCAGCACCCGACATCGACTTAGACGCAATGGCACACGTCCAAAGAACAAGCGTGATATCAAAGAACTCCCAGTAAATGATTCACTAAGCTCAGCACCGCAACTGCCACTCTGCCTACGGTTGCACCTAACCAAACCTCGTCTATTATTCTGTTTTTCTGCTTTTCTATGAGCCACACCAGCATCTAACGTTATTTATATCTGCCATCCTAGTCGAACATCCGACGGCGCCCGCAGGTGCGACTTCTTTTTATTCTGTCTTATCTTTTCGGACGGATTCACAGTCACACTGGCTAAATCCGTTTCCTCGCTGATGTTCAAGGAGGTCACCACTCACTGGACAACGGGACGATTGGTCAGTGTGGCGCTAGAGATGGCAGTTGGACGTTTTTTGGATGAACTCCAAGTGTTTAAACGTCAAACCCTTGCTATTAGTTGCCAGACATCACGTGCACAGTGCAATGAACGACGTGCACCAAGTCCCGGGATGGCAACACACCCGGTCTCCGTCCACAATCACAGCCCAACATCGTGGGACTTTTAGGATGAGGGGCCTGTGGGGAATCAACTTCGTTCTCTTCGCGTATCACATTATTGTTTACCTGAATGCTTGTTGCCGAGGTCGGGCTCCATTTGACCGTTGCACGTACACGCTACAAGCACGTTCTCACAATATACGCTAATCGCTCCCTTTGTACTGACCGTGTTCTCTATTTTATGAATCGTGGGAGGCAATGCTCTGGTTGCCGTATCGGCGTTATGCGAAGTATCACAGTGACGGACAGGTGGTCGACGCGCAGTAGGAAGGGCTAGCGAACGCGTGCAACGGGGAAACAGAATTGTAAGGCTTAACCAACATTACGAGATCCCTGGCTACCAGAGTGGCAGGCACTACAGCCTCAAGATCACTGTTCTTAGCAAAGTTCTCGAAAGGACGTAGCTCTGTGGCGACTGTTCTGGACCTAAGTGCACATGGGCACACTTCTTTTGATTTAAAAGTACGGGTCCATACGGACGAGCATTGCGGCCAGCCACCGGCTGGGAGCAGATCAAACAAACGGAAAGCGTGGATAGAAGGCACTTAAGTAGTTCACTGCGTATTCCTGTTTTTATTATAATGTTTTCCATTAACACCGGCGACAAGGCCTACTGAAAAAAACTCAACAATCATGTGAGTGGTGTCAATCACGCAGCACGCAAAATCAGTATTTAACCACAATGGTTTAGTAATGAGGTTTCAGTAATAACCAGGTAAACCGTGTGTAGTAAACGAAGGAGTGATAAGAGAGAACATTCACTTCCTGTTACCAACCCAAGTAGCACAGTGATCAGCGCTACCTTGGGCTAACACTGGACAAAATGGGCCAACGCTGGGCAGAACACTTTGTAGCATTTACTAAAAAACCTACAGTAGATTTTCACGGAATTTTCAGACTATTTCAAATATATTTGTAGTAATCTAGATAACGTAAGAAGTTGTAAAGAGGGGGTCGGGAAAGGGAAGAGCAAAAGCGGGGCACCCATTCATAGAAAAAAATGGAGGGCTGAGCCCATCTAGGTCCCGGTAGCGTTGACCATCGTTTTCAATGGAACTGCCCATCACATGCCCATCCGAAGCCCCGATAGGTCTCATCTAGGTGTGCTGCTTGGGAAGTTACCAGATATTGTTGTGAAAAAATGGATCGGCCCATCTCACCCTTGGTCGGGATAGAGGATGAACCACCTAAGAGAATCAACACTGTTAGAAACGTATGTCCATTCCAAAGGGCCTTTAGACGGGATGGGCTGGGTGCGGCAGGTTGCCGCTCCCAACAAGGATCCTTCTCTTTCCGAAATACGACAAGTTCTCGTCAAGGAGATGTGAATATATCATAGATTAACACTGGACACCCCTAGGATGAAGGAAGAGCACCAAGACACGTGATACACGAGAAGGAGAAACGCACCGCGAGCGGAACGTCACGCACCGCAATACTTGAATCCGCCCCCAAGGTCAGTTCAGTTTGCACAGGACTTGGTGTGGCTAGAGCCAATCGTGTGTCCAGATAGTTGTGTTGTCGGCGCGTTTCCGTAGCTCCCAACACTGCGTGATTTTCTTTTTCTGAAAGGCAGAAATTTTGTGCAGTATCAGCCCTGGCAGAGTAAGGTGGAAACAATAAGTAAATTGCATCTGACCCTAAAAGCTGCTTAACATAACTCGGGGTATACTGCCACCCAACATAAGTCTACTGCTTTCTTAAAGGCCTTCACTGTTGTGGTATTTATGACCTCTTCCGGGAGCTCATTCCAATAGGGTACCACTCTATTTGAGAAGTACTTCGCCCTAATTTGGAGCCTCGAATGTTTCCTTTGTAATCTGAGGCTATGCCCCCTTGTGCCTCTCTCGGGGATCAGCAAAAAAAGGTCTTCTCGACTTATTTCTGACAGCCCTTTCATTACTTTGAAGGTTTCTATCAAATCCCCGCGAATGCGCCGTCTTTCCATCGAGAATAGGTCTAGGGCACGGAGACGCTCTGTGTAGTTAAACCCTCTTTGCCCAGCCACCATTCTAGTGGCTATCCCTTGCACTTTCTCCATACAGTCGATATCTTTCTGGTAGTACGGTGCCCAGGCATGCACGCAGTACTCCATATGCGGCCTAACTATGGCCTGATATATCGGAACGAAAATCTCCGGATCTCTACACGACATAATGGATCTAACTCGAAAGAGTTCCCTCCTGGCCGTATTGGCTGTTGAGGTGCACTGCTTTGCCGGCTTAAAGCTGTTGTCCATTATAACGCCCAAGTCTTTGACCTGCGAGACCACTTGCAACGAACCCACACTATTCTCACTAGCCCCTGTATTTGTGGTCAAGCATTGACATTTGGTGAGGTTTAGTGGAAGGTCCCATTTGCGTGCCCAGTTTTGTACTGCTAACACGTCAAGTTCTATATCTACTCCAGCTATCTTGACGTCATCGGCGAACATACAGGTGGGGTTTGTAAGCCCACGTGCTAGTTCGTTGATGAAGATGAGGAAGAGCAGAGGGCCGAGCACCGAGCCCTGTGGCACCCCACTTGTTACACCTTCCGGTTTTGAAACATGGTTCCCCACCTTAACACTAAAGGTTCGCCCTGCTAAGAAACTACTTATCCATTGTCTTGCCTTTCCAACAATTCCCATAGACTGCAGTTTGACGTCCAGAAATCTGTGGTTCACGGAATCAAATGCCTTGCTGAAGTCCAAGTAACAGACCGCAAACGATTGCCCTTCGTCCAGACGCTTGGTTACCTCATCGAGGAACAGCAGGAGATTCGTCAGACAGGATCGCCCTGCCACAAACCCATGCTGAGCATTTGATATGAGGTTGTGTTGAACCAAATGCCTAGAGATCTGCTTCCTGACTATTCGCTCCAGGCACTTACACAGTACTGCAGTCAAGCTAACCGACCGGTAATTTTCCGCCTTTTGCCGGGGTCCACTCTTGTAAATGCTTACCACTGTTGCTCTCCTCCAGTCTCCCGGCACAATTCCCTCTCTAAGTGACGTTTCATACAGCTTCGTCACCGGAGCCTTCAGGACCTCGGCCAGAGGCTGAACGATTGCTGGATGAATCCCGTCTGGACCTGCTGCTTTGTTTCTATTCAAAGTTTGCAACTCCGCGTACACTTCTTCTTCTCCTACAGTAAGTTCGGGTATTGAAGGCGCTTGTGGGCCCTCCATTCTATCCTCCAAACTATTTTCTGGTCGATATATGCTCTTGAATAATTCCAAGAGCGTGTCAGCCTTGTCTTCGTCGTTTAGAGCTAGTCGTCCTTGTTACGAACGTTTGAGCAATGCGTAGCCAAATTCGCAACGGATCCCGAAATCAAAAGACGATTATCCGTGATATTCTACGATACTAGATTATTAAAATAAACAATGACATAAACAACATACAAACCTCAATAATACGATCACAAGGACTCAACAAACGAGAAACCGAATAGCAGCGTGTGAGCAAACAGCACGTGCGTCACGCAGGTCCTGAACAAGGATGTGCCAAAGTAGCGCTCTGGGCGCGAACAAACAACAATTGGTCCATAGAAACAACCAGTTCGTAAAGACGAGTCAATAGTGTATGGAAATGAGTGATGTTGGGAAAAACACTGAATCGCGAGGGAAGAAGGGGGATTTTCCACGACCGGCTGTTACACCGCCCACCAAAATCCTCCTGGATCCTAAGCAGAGTCAAAGGTTCGGTATAAAGGTACTGATTCTTCCTTCCTGCCTAGGCCCTGCTGTCAGTGCGCGCGTCTAATGCTCGTCGTCGACGTTCTACTACTGGTCGCACCTAATCCATTGGCTACATAGACGTGAGGCTAGTCTACATCTTCCGCAAGACCAAATGACCGATGGCGGGCGTGAATGGTCATATAGACGTTGTCCTCGTAAGGGGCCGTCCGGTCCTGGATGTACGTGCTTGAGTGTGTGTGTGTGTGTGCGTGTGCGTGTGTGCCGGGGTTACAATGAAATCACAGGTATGACTACACATCAAAGGAGGACTTTCTGCAATGTCAACAAAAGACCGCGTGGCAATTAAACGAGTAAATGTAGCATGTGTGTGTGACCTGAGCTCCGCTACTTCCACATATGCTAGGGGCATTCGGTAGCGTCAACAAAAGGCAAACAAAGAACACTGTCACATGTATGATGGGTTTACGGGATGTAGAGTGCGTCGTGCATGCGTGTATGTATCGGGATGTATAATGGAATCGCACTCATCACCACATATCGGAAAGAACCTTCTGTGATGTCAACGAAAGGACCGCGAGCACCTTAACGTGTTTGACGGAGACTGTGTGGTAAATATGGTGTTTCTTTATCCACCTCGATTACTGGTGTGAAAAAGGTTTACTAGGCCTCAGGGTTATCAGCTCCTCCGCCTTCGCTCTCGAGTAGGTTAATACTGCGAATGTCACGAATGAGCACTCCGTTAGCTGTCTTCACCTTCACCGTTCTTATCATTTCGTCAGTGCTTTTGATGGTTTCCGTAACTACTCCCAAAGACCAAGCGCTGAAATGTGCGCGTTCGTCGGTGATCATAACCACATCCCCAACTTTGAATGGTCTTGTTTTGGCCAGCCACTTCTGTCGAGTCTGCAAAGCCGGAAGGTACTCTCGTAGCCATCGCCTCCAGAAGACCTTGGCCAGATAGTTCGCTTGCTCCCACCCGTGCAGGTAGCTCCCACGAAGGTTTACCGGCCCTTGGAAACCCTCGTTCGACCTTAACGTCAATAATTCGTTTGGGGTGAACGCCAGGTGGGTGGGGTCGCCGTTCAATACTGGAACTAGGGGGCGGTTGTTCAAGATTCGCTCCACCTCAGTCATGACGGTGTTCAGCGTCTCGTCGTCGGGCGGTTGCTGCTCCATGATTGACAGCAATATCCGTCTGGCGGACCGGATCATGCGTTCCCATATGCCGCCTCGGTGACTGGCCTGTGGGGGGTTGAAATGTCATCGTATGCCGTAGCCCACGGATCGATTCTGCAGTTCGTCCCTGTTTATGTTCTTGTGCCAACGCTGCAATTCCCGGTGAGCGCCCACAAAGTTCGATCCATTATCTGAGTATATATCGACCGGTACGCCTCTTCGGTTGATAAATCTCTGCAAGGCCCGTAGAAACGAATCGGTCGACATCGAATGTGCGACTTCTAGGTGTACCGCACGTGATTTCATGCACGTCATGATACATCCATATCGCTTTTCTGATCTTTTCCCGCACTTGATCCACAAGGGACCAAAATAGTCCAACCCGGTGTCACTGAACGGCCACCAGCCGGTAGTCACCCTGCATTCTGGAAGTAGCGTCATGAGTTGTTTGCCTGCTGTGGCATTGCGTCTCCTGCATTGCACACACCGTCGGATTGCGCGTTTCACAGTCTCTCGTCCTCTCAACAACCAAAGACGCTTTCGGATGACCGACCCGTATCCGACCTGAGGGCCATAGCCCTTTCATGACTAGTAAATTTCTCTTGAACCTGGTTAACCAAACTAGCGAACGAAGCGTCTTCATCCAGGAAGAAAACCTGACCAGTCGCGATAGAATGGACGACGCTTCGACGACGTTGGTTGCTATCACTACGCCTTTGATCTCCAGTTCCAATTCCGTAGGGGGTTTTAATTCGAATACGGGCCAGTCCTGTTTGGGCAAGTGCAGGAAGTTTGGCCCTCTCGTCCACGTGTCCAGTTGCCTGAAGTTGGTCGCACCTCGGGAGCACAGGTCGGCCGGATTATCGCCAGACCTGACATGACTCCACTGGTGCGTGGCTGATTCATCGTGGATAATCGTGAGCCGGTTAGCAACGAAAGTACTAAACCGGCTCCGTACGTTGTTAATGTAGTAAAGTACTATCGTTGAATCCGTCCAGAAGCTCACCGACCAAATGTTGAGATCGAAACATCTCTTCACAGCTTGCACCACCCTGACCGCTAACACGGCTGCTCTGAGTTCAAGGCGTGGGATTGAGACCGACTTCAGTGGAGCAACGCGGGCTTTGGCAAACAGGATCCTCGTGGTATATTGTCCATCTCCTGCGCACCACCGTCCGTTCACCACAGCTCCATAACCGACTTCGGATGCATCGGAAAAAGCATGTAGTTCTGCAGTCCGTGTCGTATGGCCAGGAGTCAAACATCGTGGGACCTTTATGTCCCCTAATTTCTTCAAGGTGTTCAAAAATTCTTCCCAGTCCAGCCGGTCCCCCCGGTACAGTGACTGGTCCCAATCAACTTTCTTACGGCACAGCCGCTGCAGAAAGATCTTTCCGGGTAGCAGCCATGGTGAGACGAAACCGAGCGGGTCGAACAAACTTGAGACGGCAGATAGTATGCCACGACGGGTTATTGGCAGCACGGGAACGTTCAGTTCGAAAACAAAGTCGTCCGTTTCCGCGTCCCATTGTACCCCTAAAGTGCGCTCGATAGGAAGTGGAGAGCCGTCCAAATCTCTTACCCTTTCGGCCTTTTCGTGATACGGGATGACCTTCAGCACTTCTGAAGCGTTCGACATCCATTTAGTTAGATGGAAGCCGCCCTCTTCCAGCAATCTCGTCAGACCCCAGAACTGCTCTAGAGCTGATTCCACATCATAGAATGAC
Source organism: Fasciola hepatica (assembly GCA_948099385.1). Classification (NCBI taxonomy): domain Eukaryota; kingdom Metazoa; phylum Platyhelminthes; class Trematoda; order Plagiorchiida; family Fasciolidae; genus Fasciola; species Fasciola hepatica. The sequence goes on along the minus strand of CANUEZ040000055.1, from coordinate 1,322,826 downwards.
CCAAGGTAGTCGTCGACGTAGTAGTTCCTGCTGACGCTTTCTACCACTGTCCGATGTACTAGATCGCCATGTTTGTTCTCTGATTCTCGGAGGGCGTAGTTCGCACAAAATGGTGACAATATGGCTCCGAAGGGGTGGACGGTCATCCTATAATTCACCACTGCGTTGTCCCGGTCGCTCCCTTCCCACCACAGGAAACGCAAAGCATCTCGTTCTCCTACCGGAATCTTCACCTGATGAAACATTTCCCTAATGTCAGCAGACAAAGCCACTTTACCCACTCTGAAACGGCACAAAACATCGATCAGTGGTGTGGTCCAGTCAGGCCTCTGTAGTAGGCGATCGTTTAACGACTTGCCCTTGAACTTGGCCGCACAGTCGAAAACCAACCGCAGTTTATTGGGTTTCTTGGGGTTGATAACCGGGTGGTGAGGTAGATACCAGATACCCTTTCGGCCGTCGGTGTTAGCAGGCACCTTTTCGACGTAGCCGAGAGCTTCGTTTTGCCTCAATAATAAAGCGTATCGTTCCCACCGATTCTGATCTTCAATGAAGCGTTCTTCCAGTCGTAGTGGTCGTTGGAGAACATAATTTCTGTTGTCAGTCCACGGGTCGACCGGTGTGCGCCATGGGAGGGGAACCTCGAACTGTTTTTTGAAGGCCTCTAGTACCTTGCCGCACCGTTTGTAGAGCGAAGAGATCCTCTTGAGACAACGTTGGTCCTTCGTCTCCAATGTCATGAAACTCCTTTTCATACAGCCGCTGCAGATGGTACTCTATGCGGTCCGTTTCGGCGGATAAGTAATTCACGGAGCCACGTACCCCTACTGGACCGCATAACATCCGTCCCAGAGCCGTGCGTACGACATAAGGCGCCTGGCGGTCGCCCACTCTCTGGTCAAGCAACCAATGCGCCTCTGGCACGTCGCAGCCGATGAGGCGATCCACCTCATCATCTTCCCAGTCTACAACGGTTACATCCTGCAGGTGGGGCCACCGAGTCAAGATTGCGTTCATCGACCTTGGTGCTCGCATGGGGAGATCCGCTAACGTGAATGCCTCCGTTGGTTCAATTTCCTCGTTAGTGTCTAGAGAGATGAATTGCAGTCTCAATCTACCGGCAGTCATTACCTGTGTTCCGCCCACCGTGCTCACTGCCAACGACGTCGCACCTTTAGCCAGTTGGTGTTTGTCAGCAAACCGTTCTTTCATCAGAGCAGTGTCGGATCCACTATCGACGAAAGCCAACGGTTTGATAACCCCAGTCGGGGTCGCTACTCCCACGGCCACTACGCCTAAACGTACCGGTTTACTGGCAGATCGTGACGTTGAACAAATCACGCTGGGTTTTGTACTCGTCTCGGGTAAGGTTACTGTCGCCTGGTGCAGCAGCCGATGGTGTCTGCCCGTGCAGCCCTCGTAACCACATCGATTCCTTGTTCTACAGGCTGCTGCCCGGTGCGTGGTGTTGAGAGAGATGAAACATGCTCCTGTCATCCTCGCCATTCACCACCGTTCGTCTATTGTGGCGTTGCCGAACTTGGGGCATTCTGGTAGGCCATGGCTAGTACCACAGGATCTGCAATTTGGTTGTGCCGTAGCATCTCGTGAAATGACATGTGTACTGGTCCAAGGCTGGTACTTTGTATGTTCCCGTACAGGGGTTTGGACTTGGCTAGTACCGGGCTTGTTTGCTCGGTTGCTGTCCCGGATGAGTCGGCCGAATCTGCTGTCAGCTATCTTTGTTTGCCTGTCTAAGTATTCGGTCAGGTCTTCGATGTTAGCTTCCCTGTCGCTTCGGCTTATCCGTTCAGCTTCTTCCGCCCACCGACCCTGTAGTTCGGGAGAGAGGTGACGGACTATGCCTTCCAAAGTGTGCATGGCGTCTAGGTCAGCCAGTAACCTAAATGGTCGAGGGCTATTGAGCAGTTCTGCATCTTGATCACCAGATCGGCCATGGTGTAGACGTCGCCCTTGGTTCTTTTTGCCTCTGCCATCACGCCCTCTATTAGGTTACGGGCTACCTTGAAAGGTTGGCCAAACAAGTCCCTCAGAATCTTTCTTGCCCGTGTGTAGCCTTGTTCTGGATCGAGCATGGTGCACCCGTCGATAGCTTCTCGTGCTCGACCTCGGCAGTAGTGAGTGAGGTAAAGAAGCCTTTGCCCAGGGTCGGTTACCTTGTTTTCAACGAACGTCTCGAACAGTTTGACAAACTTGCAGTATTGCTCAGCTCGCCCGTCGAAAACCGTTAACTCCACTCTAGGCAGATCGATCGATGGTGGTTTGTAGTCGGTGACCGGCGTGGGGTTCCCTACCTTATTGCACCCTAATCTATCGGAAGTGTGAAAGTCACTTGTCTCATGCTCTCGCTGTTTCTGTGTACACGTCTCTGCTTCATGCGCCTGTAGTCTAGCCGAAAGTAACTGTTGCTCTAGTTCTAGTATTCTCAGCTTATATAAATCGACATCCTTACGATCAATATTGCTTTCAATAACACATGAGCTAGCACTGAGAGGACTAGGCGATCTAGCAATAACTAAAGAATCATATGTACCCAAAACCTCCCCAGCGACTTGCCGTGTTACTTCCTGTCCGGATTCAACTGCCTTTGATCCTTTTCTTGGCATTTTGCGTGATTTTTCCTCGTTCCAAAATTGATCTATTGAGTATTGTAACGAACGTTTGAGAAATGCGTAGCCAAATTCGCAACGGATCCTGAAATCAAAAGACGATTATCCGTGATATTCTACGATACTAGATTATTAAAATAAACAATGACATAAACAATATACAAAACTCAACAATACGATCACAAGGACTCAACAAACGAGAAACCGAATAGCAGCGTGTGAGCAAACAGCACGTGCGTCACGCAGGTCCTGAACAAGGATGTGCCAAAGTAGCGCTCTGGGCGCGAACAAACAACAATTGGTCCATTGAAACAACCAGTTCGTAAAGACGAGTCAATAGTGTATGGAAATGAGTGATGTTGGGAAAAACACTGAATCGCGAGGGAAGAAGGGGGATTTTCCACGACCTGCTGTTACAGTCCCTGTGCTCCTTCCAAAGTTGCTACGCTCTCTCTCATACTTTCGTGAGATTGCACGTAGGCGTAGAATCGCTTTGGGTTTGTGCGGACCGACGCCGCTACTCGACGCTCGAAAGCATATTTCCCCACTCTTTGGATCTCTTGAGCCCTGTTCCTAGCCATCTTATAGCTATTCCATGCCCCCTGAGTTCTGTATAGCTTGTACGCCGCTCATCGTTGCCTACGAATAACTATGGCCTTGCGGACCTTTTACTTCCACCATGGGGGTAGACTTCTATTGCTTGCCACCATCAGGGGTGCGAACTCATCTGTAAGTTCGAGTAGCCCCATCTTGATGGTCTCCCAACGTTCCTCTACGGAGGCATTTGTGTGTCTCGGTGTCCACTGAATTTCCTCCGCCGCCTTCTTCAGTTCACCTATGTGGATTCTCCCATAGCGCCGACGTAACACGATTTCCTTCGGCGCCTTGCTTAGTCTTAGTGTGACCCTTAGGACTACATGATCACTTTTTCCAGGTGGCTCTTTCCACTTAATTTCCTTAACGTCCTGATGGTGCCGCGTTATGATTAAGTCAAGGAGAGACGGGTGCTGTCCACCTCTGTGTCTAGTGGCCCGTGTCACATGCTGCGTAAGTGCATGTAACTGGACCCACTGCAGAAACTTGTCGCCCGTTGATCCCCTTGGTGCGATCCCGCTTTCCCAGTTAATTTCGGGTAGATTGAGATCCCCTAATAAGATGAACTCCTTTGTCTGTGCCAGCACCGCATCCAGCATTTGGAAGAGCTCAACATCTTCCTCATCTGTGGCTAGCGGTGCCCTGTAGATACAGATAATGCATACTGTACGCCCCTCGATCTTAATAAAGTCAGATCCTGCTTTATTAAGATCGAGGTCAGTCAATCAGTCTTCAGTCTTCAGGTATAGGGCAGTGGGAGGTCATCCCGTATGAGCCCCGTCACATTGTACTCTATTGACCCCGCTAGATTTCGGTGCTCCACAAATTATCTTCCAGGATCCGGTCCAATTTCCTCTTAAACAGTGTCTAGGTTTCCTCTTCCACCACTTCGGTCGGTTGGGCGTTCCAGAGATCGGTCACCCTCCTTGACAATCGATAGATGGCCGGTAAGCCGGTGGAATGCACCTTACAAAGCACCAGGGTGTGTCCTCTGGTACGATCATTATTCCTGAGCGGGAATTCCGACCGTAGTTCCCGGCCCAACTCACTACGGATTATGCGCCTGGCATAGATGAGGTCGCTTCGAAGCCGTCGATGGGTAACGGGGAAACAATTCGGCCACTTTTAGGCGTTCCTCATAGCTGAACCCACGCAGTCCAGAAACGAGGCTTGCGGCAGCACGTTGCACCCGTTCCATTTTGGCCACTTCCGCCGCCGTGCACGGATAGACAGCCGGACCGCCATATTCCAAACGAGGACGTACATGTGAGACATAAAGCAGTCGGAAAGTGTCCCGGGGTAGAGGTCCAAATGAACGGCGGATGGGACCAAGTATCTTCCGCTCTGAGGCGCACGCTCTCTCAGTGTGTGCTCTTGTCTTCAGATTGTTGGTGACAACAACTCCGAGGTCTTTTTCCTCCTGCGTGTGACGGAGTACGATAATCCCAAGGCAGTAGCCGGAAGTATCGTTGGGGCCACCAATCCTCGCGCATTTGTCCACGTTTACCGGTAGACCCCAGGTGGTCGGCCAATTGACGAGGGCCTGCAGATCCTCCTGTAGTATCTCGCGATCCTCTGCCGATCGAATGGTGCGCCAGATCTTGAGATCGTCGGTGTAGATAAGGCATTAGGATCGAATGGTCTGTGGTAGGTCGTTTAAAAACACTAGAAACAACAGGGGTCCTAAAATGGAGCCTTGCGGAACACCATTGCCAACGGGATACCACGCGGACTGAAACCGTTCCACTCTCACGGAAAAGGTTCTCCCGACCAAGAACTCCTCAATCCAGTGAAGCATGGGCCCTGAGATACGGATGGCCCGGAGTTTCAGCAACAGCCCATTGTGAGCAACTTTGTCAAACGCCTTACTAAAGTCCACGAAGATGACGTCCGTGACACATCCCTCGGCCTTGGAGTTCGACCAACTTTCACGGGCGGTCAACATGTTTGACAGGCATGATCTGTTAGGCAGAAAACCGTGCTGCTCTGCGCATAGAAGTTGACAGCGCTCCAGACGTTCACGTATGCCGGCCGCCACCAGCCTTTCCAGGACCTTTCCCGCTACGAAAGTGAGGCTAACTGGGCGGTAGTTGGCCGAGATGGATTTAGTCCCATACCTGTACAGTGGAACAATCACTGCTTTTATACACTCCCGCGGTAGACTGCCAGAGGCCAACGGTAGACTGAACAACCGAGTCAGTGGTGTAGTTAGTTGGCGCGCCAGCTCCTTCAACATCAACCGAAGCACTTCTTCCGGTCCCGATGACATACGGGGTTTTGAAGGATTTGAGCAAGATATTCACTACGGTTCCCGAAAGTCGTGCGTAGTGAACAGCAGCTAGTCATCAACCATCGGGACTGGGGCACCTTCTGGAACGAACGTTTGAGCAATGCGTAGCCAAATTCGCAACGGATTCCGAAATCAAAAGACGATTATCCGTGATATTCTACGATACTAGATTATTACATGAACAATGACATAAAAATATACAAACCTCAATAATACGATCACAAGGACTCAACAAACGAGAAACCGAATAGCAGCGTGTGAGCAAACAGCACGTGCGTCACGCAGGTCCTGAACAAGGATGTGCCGAATTAGCGCTCTGGGCGCGAACAAACAACAATTGGTCCATAGAAACAACCAGTTCGTAAAGACGAGTCAATAGTGTATGGAAATGAGTGATGTTGGGAAAAACACTGAATCGCGAGGGAAAAAGGGGGATTTTCCACGACCGGCTGTTACACGGCCAACCAAAATCCTCCTGGATCCTTGGCAGAGTCAAAGGTTCGGTATAAAGGTACTGATTCTTTCTACCTGTCTAGGCCCTGCTGTCAGTGCGCGCGTCTAATGCTCGTCGTCGACGTTCTACTACTGTTCGCACCTAATCCATTGGCTACATAGACGTGAGGCTGGTCAAAATCTTCCGCAGGGCCAAATGACAGGTGACGGGCGTGAAGGGGCCACATAGATGCTGTCCTTGTAAAGGGCCGTCCTGTCCTGGATGTGCGTGCTTGAGTGAGTGTGTGTGGAGGTGTGTGTGCCGGGGTGTACAATGAAATCACAGGTATGACTACACATCAAAGGAGGACTTTCTGCAATGTCAACAAAAGACTGAGTGGCAAGAAAACAAGTAAAAAGTAGTAAGTGTGTGTGAACTTAGCTCCGCTACTTCTACATATGCAAGGGGCATTCGGTAACATCAAAAAAAGTGAACAACGAACACTGTCACATGTTTGATGGGGTTACGGGGTGTAACAGCCGGTCGTGAAAAATCCCCCCTTTTCCCTCGCGATTCAGTGTTTTTCCCAACATCACTCATTTCCATGCACTATTGACTCGTCTTTACGAACTGGTTGTTTCTATGGACCAATTGTTGTTTGTTCGCGCCCAGAGCGCTACTTTGGCACATCCTTGTTCAGGACCTGCGTGACGCACGTGCTGTTTGCTCACACGCTGCTATTCGGTTTCTCGTTTGTTGAGTCCTTGTGATCGTATTATTGAGGTTTGTATATTTTTATGTCATTGTTCATGTAATAATCTAGTATCGTAGAATATCACGGATAATCGTCTTTTGAGTTCGGGATCCGTTGCGAATTTGGCTACGCATTGCTCAAACGTTCGTTACAATACTCAATAGATCAATTTGGAACGAGAAAATACACGCAAAATGCCAAGAAAAGGATCGAAAACATTGGAATCCGGACAGGAAGTAACACGGCAAGTCTCTGGGTGGGTTTTGGGTACATATGATTCTTTAGTTATTGCTAGATCGCCTAGTCCTATCAGTGCTAGTTCATGTAATGATGAGAGCAATATTGATCACGAGGATGTCGATTTATATAAGCTGAGAATACTAGACCTAGAACAACAGTTACTATCGGCTAGACTGCAGGCGCAGGAAGCAGAGAAGTGTACACAGAAACAGCGAGAGCACGAGACCAGCGACTTAGGCACTTCCGAAAGATCAGGGTGCAATAAGATTTGCCTAGAGTGGAGTTAACGGTTTTCGACGGGCGAGCTGAGCAATACTGCAAGTTTGTCAAGCAGTTCGAGACGTTCGTTGAAAATAAGATAACCGACCCTGGGCAAAGGCTTCTTTACCTTACTCACTACTGCCGAGGCCGAGCAAGGGAAGCTATCGACGTGTGTATCATGCTCGATCCAGAACAAGGCTACACAAGGGCAAGGAAGATCTTAAGGGACTTGTTTGGCAAAGTGTTCAAAGTAGCCCGTAACCTAATAGAGGGCGCGATGGTAGAGGCAAAGGGAGCCGACGGCGACGTCTACACAACGGCCGACCTGGTGATTAAGATGCAGAACTGCTCAATAGCCCTCGACCATTTAGGTTACTGGCTGACCTAGACGCCATGCACACTTTGGAAGGCATAGTCCGTCACCTTTCTCCCGAACTACAGGGTCAGTGAGCGGAAGGAGCGGAACGGATAAGCCGAAGCGACAGGGAAGCTAACATCGAAGACCTGACCGAATACCTGGACCGGCAAACCAAGATAGCTGACAGCAGGTTCGGCCGACTCATCCGGGACAGCAACCGAGCAAACAAGCCCGGTACTAGCCAAGTCCAAACCCCTACACGGGAACATCCAAAATCCCAGCCTTGGACCAATACACATGCCATTTTACGCGATGCTACGGCGCAACCCAATTGCAGATCCTGTGGTACTAGCCATGGCCTACCAGAATGCCCCAAGTTCGGCAACGCCACAATAGACGAACGGTGGTGAATGGCGAGGATGACAGGAGCATGTTTCATCTCTCTCAACACCACGCACCGGGCAGCAGCCTGTAGAACAAGGAATCGATGTGGTTACGAGGGCTGCACGGGCAGACACCATCGGCTGCTGCACCAGGCGACAGTAACCTTACCCGAGACGAGTACAAAACCCAGCGTGATTTGTTCAACGTCACGATCTGCCAGTAAACCGGTACGTTTAGGCGTAGTGGCCGTGGGAGTAGCGACCCCGACTGGGGTTGTCAAACCGTTGGCTTTCGTCGATAGTGGATCCGACACTGCTCTGATGAAAGAACGGTTTGCTGACAAACACCAACTGGCTAAAGGTGCGACGTCGTTGGCAGTGAGCACGGTGGGCGGAACACAGGTAATGACTGCCGGTAGATTGAGACTGCAATTCATCTCTCTAGACACTAACGAGGAAATTGAACCAACGGAGGCATTCACGTTAGCGGATCTCCCCATGCGAGCACCAAGGTCGATGAACGCAATCTTGACTCGGTGGCCCCACCTGCAGGATGTAACCGTTGTAGACTGGGAAGATGATGAGGTGGATCGCCTCATCGGCTGCGACGTGCCAGAGGCGCATTGGTTGCTTGACCAGAGAGTGGGCGACCGCCAGGCGCCTTATGTCGTACGCACGGCTCTGGGACGGATGTTATGCGGTCCAGTAGGGGTACGTGGCTCCGTGAATTACTTATCCGCCGAAACGGACCGCATAGAGTACCATCTGCAGCGGCTGTATGAAAAGGAGTTTCATGACATTGGAGACGAAGGACCAACGTTGTCTCAAGAGGATCTCTTCGCTCTACAAACGGTGCGGCAAGGTACTAGAGGCCTTCAAAAAACAGTTCGAGGTTCCCCTCCCATGGCGCACACCGGTCGACCCGTGGACTGACAACAGAAATTATGTTCTCCAACGACCACTACGACTGGAAGAACGCTTCATTGAAGATCAGAATCGGTGGGAACGATACGCTTTATTATTGAGGCAAAACGAAGCTCTCGGCTACGTCGAAAAGGTGCCTGCTAACACCGACGGCCGAAAGGGTATCTGGTATCTACCTCACCACCCGGTTATCAACCCCAAGAAACCCAATAAACTGCGGTTGGTTTTCGACTGTGCGGCCAAGTTCAAGGGCAAGTCGTTAAACGATCGCCTACTACAGAGGCCTGACTGGACCACACCACTGATCGATGTTTTGTGCCGTTTCAGAGTGGGTAAAGTGGCTTTGTCTGCTGACATTAGGGAAATGTTTCATCAGGTGAAGATTCCGGTAGGAGAACGAGATGCTTTGCGTTTCCTGTGGTGGGAAGGGAGCGACCGGGACAACGCAGTGGTGAATTATAGGATGACCGTCCACCCCTTCGGAGCCATATTGTCACCATTTTGTGCGAACTACGCCCTCCGAGAATCAGAGAACAAACATGGCGATCTAGTACATCGGACGGTGGTAGAAAGCGTCAGCAGGAACTTCTACGTCGACGACTACCTTGGATCATTCGATAATACAGAATCAGCTCTAGAGCAGTTCACAGGCCTCGAAAGATTGATAGCAGAGGGCGGCTCCCATCTAACAAAATGGACGTCGAAAGCTTCAGAAGAGCTTGAGGTCATTCCGCACCATGAGAAGGCCGAAAGTGTAAGAGATTTGGACGGCTCTCCACTTCCCATTGAGCGCACCTTAGGAACTCAATGAGGCGCGGAAGCGGACGACTTTGTTTTCGAACTGAACGTTCCCGTGCTGCCAATAACCCGTCGTGGCATACTATCTGCCGTCTCAAGTTTGTTCGACCAGCTCGGTTTCGTCTCACCATGGCTGCTACCCGGAAAGATCTTTCTGCAGCGGCTGTATCGTAAGAAAGTTGATTAGAACCAGTCACTGGACCAAGGGGACCGGCTGGACTGGGAAGAATTTTTGAACACCTTGAAGAAATTAGGGGACATAAGAATCCCACGATGTTTGACTCCTGGCCATACGACACGGACTGCAGAACTACATGCCTTTTCCGATGCATCCGAATTCGGTTATGGAGCTGTGGTGAACGGACGATGGTGCGCAGGAGATGGACAATATACCACGAGGATCCTGTTTGCCAAAGCCCGCGTTGCTCCACTGAAGTCGGTTCCAATCCCACGCCTTGAACTCAGAGCAGCCGTGTTAGCGGTCAGGGTGGTGCAAGCTGTGAAGAGATGTTTCGATCTCAACATTTGGTCGGTGAGCTTCTGGACGGATTCAACGATAGTACTTTACTACATTAACAACGTACGGAGCCGGTTTAGTACTTTCGTTGCTAACCGGCTCACGATTATCCACGATGAATCAGCCACGCACCAGTGGAGTCATGTCAGGTCTGGCGATAATCCGGCCGACCTGTGCTCCCGAGGTGCGACCAACTTTAGGCAACTGGACACGTGGACGAGAGGGCCAAACTTCCTGCACTTGCCCAAACAGGACTGGCCCGTGTTCGAATTAAAAACCCCTACGGAATTGGAACTGGAGATCAAAGGCGTAGTGATAGCAACAAACGTCGTCGAAGCGTCGTCCATTCTATCGCGACTGGTCAGGTATTCTTCCTGGATGAAGACTCTTCGTTCGCTAGTTTGGTTAACCAGGTTCAAGAGAAATTTACTAGTCATGAAAGGGCTACGGCCCTCAGGTCGGATACGGGTCGGCCCGATAAGTCCCGATGAGCTACAAGCGGCAGAGTACGATATTTTCCGAATGATACAACGCGAGGCTTTCGCCCGAGAACTCAAGAGGGCGGAAGAAGTGGGGCCGACCAATGAAGACGTGCCATCTCCAAGAGGCGAGCTGAAGCGTTCAAACCCCAAACTCATCGACGGACTGCTGCGGGTGGATGGTAGGCTGACCAACGCCCACCTGAACTTCGACACAAAGTATCCTATACTGCTGCCTGCGAGACAACCTGTAGTAGAGCTAATGATTCAACACGTCCACGCCGTGGAGGGACATACCGGGGAAAGTCACGTGACGAGCGTCATCCGAAAGCGCCTTTGGTTGTTGAGAGGACGAGAGACTGTGAAACGCGCAATCCGACGGTGTGTGCAATGCAGGAGACGCAATGCCACAGCAGGCAAACAACTCATGGCCCCACCACCAGAATGCAGGGTGACTACGGGCTGATGGCCTTTCAGTGACACCGGGTTGGACTATTTTGGTCCCTTGTGGATCAAGTGCGGGAAAAGATCAGAAAAGCGATATGGATGTATCATGACGTGCATGAAGTCACACGCGGTACACCCAGAAGTCACACATTCGATGACGACCGATTCGTTTCTACGGGCCTTGCAAAGATTTATCAACCGAAGAAGCGTACCGGCCGATATATACTCAGATAATGGGTGGGCGCTCACCGGGAATCGCAACTTTGGCACAAGAACATAAACAGGGACGAACTGCAGGATCGAACCGTGCATACGATGGCATTTCAACCCCCCACAGGCCAGCCACCAAGGCGGCGTATGGGAACGCATGATCCGGTCCGCCAGACGGATATTGCTGTCAATCATGGAGCAGCAGCCGCCCGACGACGAGACGCTGAACACCGTCATGACTGAGGTGGAGCGAATCCTGAACAACCGCCCCCTAGTTCCAGTATTGAACGGCGACCCCACCCACCTGGCGTTCACCCCAAACGAATTATTGACGTTAAGGTCGAACGAGAGTTTCCAAGGGCCGGTAAACCTTGGTGGGAGCTACCTCCACGGATGGAAGCAAGCGAACTATCTGGCCAAGGTCTTCTGCAGTCGATCGCTGCGGGAGTACCTACCGTCCTTGCAGACTCGACAGAAGTGTCTGGTGAAAACAAGGCCATTCAAAGTTGGGGATGTGGTTATGATCGTCGACGAACGCGCACATTTCAGCACTTGGTCTTTGGGAGTAGTCGCGGAAACCATCGAAAGCACTGACGGAATGATAAGAACGGTGAAGTTGAAGACAGCTAACGGAGTGCTCATTCGTGACATACGCAGTATTAACCTACTCGAGAGCGGAGGCGGAGGAGCTGATAACCCCGAGGCCCAGCAGAACTTTTCACACTATATATACCATATATACCACACGGTCTCTGTCAAACACGTTCCGGTGCTCGCGGACTTTCGTCGACATTGCAGAAGGTTATTTCCGATATGTGGTGGCGAATGTGATCCCGTTGTACATCCAGACACATACATACATGACTGACGCACTCCACACCACGTGTAACGAACGTTTGAGCAATGCGTAGCCAAATTCGCAACGGATCCCGAAATCAAAAGACGATTATCCGTGATATTCTACGATACTAGATTATTACATGAACAATGACATAAAAATATACAAACCTCAATAATACGATCACAAGGACTCAACAAACGAGAAACCGAATAGCAGCGTGTGAGCAAACAGCACGTGCGTCACGCAGGTCCTGAACAAGGATGTGCCGAATTAGCGCCCTGGGCGCGAACAAACAACAATTGGTCCATAGAAACAACCAGTTCGTAAAGACGAGTCAATAGTGTATGGAAATGAGTGATGTTGGGAAAAACACTGAATCGCGAGGGAAGAAGGGGGATTTTCCACGACCGGCTGTTACACCGCCCACCAAAATCCTCCTGGATCCTAAGCAGAGTCAAAGGTTCGGTATAAAGGTACTGATTCTTCCTTCCTGCCTAGGCCCTGCTGTCAGTGCGCGCGTCTAATGCTCGTCGTCGACGTTCTACTACTGTTCGCGCCTAATCCATTGGATACATAGACGTGTGGCTAGTCTATATCTTCCACGAGACATAGATGTTGTCCCTGTATAGGGCCGTCCGGTCCTGGATGTACGTGCTTGAGTGAGTGTGAGTGCGTGTGTGTGTGCCCGGGGGTTCAATGAAATCACAGGTATGACTACACATCAAAGGAGGACTTTCTGCAAAATCAACAAAAGACCGCGCGGCAAGAAAACGAGTAAAATGTAGCATGTGTGTGACCTGAGCTCCACCACTTCCACACATGCAAGGGGCATTCAATAGCGTCAACAAAAGGCAAACAAAGAACACTGTCACATGTTTGATGGGTTTACGGGATGTAGAGTGCGTCGTGCATGCGTGTATGCATCGGGATGTACAATGGAATCGCACTCATAACCACATATCGGAAAGAACCTTCTGTGATGTCACCGAAAGGACCGCGAGCACCTTAACGTGTTTGACAGAGACCGTGTGGTATATATGGTATATATAGTGTGAAAAGTTCTGCTGGGCCTCGGGGTTATCAGCTCCTCCGCCTCCGCTCTCGAGTAGGTTAATACTGCGTATGTCACGAATGAGCACTCCGTTAGCTGTCTTCAACTTCACCGTTCTTATCATTCCGTCAGTGCTTTCGATGGTTTCCGCGACTACTCCCAAAGACCAAGTGCTGAAATGTGCGCGTTCGTCGACGATCATAACCACATCCCCAACTTTGAATGGCCTTGTTTTCACCAGACACTTCTGTCGAGTCTGCAAGGACGGTAGGTACTCCCGCAGCGATCGACTGCAGAAGACCTTGGCCAGATAGTTCGCTTGCTTCCATCCGTGGAGGTAGCTCCCACCAAGGTTTACCGGCCCTTGGAAACTCTCGTTCGACCTTAACGTCAATAATTCGTTTGGGGTGAACGCCAGGTGGGTGGGGTCGCCGTTCAATACTGGAACTAGGGGGCGGTTGTTCAGGATTCGCTCCACCTCAGTCATGACGGTGTTCAGCGTCTCGTCGTCGGGCGGCTGCTGCTCCATGATTGACAGCAATATCCGTCTGGCGGACCGGATCATGCGTTCCCATACGCCGCCTTGGTGGCTGGCCTGTGGGGGGTTGAAATGCCATCGTATGCACGGTTCGATCCTGCAGTTCGTCCCTGTTTATGTTCTTGTGCCAAAGTTGCGATTCCCGGTGAGCGCCCACCCATTATCTGAGTATATATCGACCGGTACGTCTCTTCAGTTGATAAATCTTTGCAAGGCCCGTAGAAACGAACCGGTCGTCATCGAATGTGTGACTTCTGGGTGTACCGCGTGTGACTTCATGCACTTCATGATACATCCATATCGCTTTTCTGATCTTTTCCCGCACTTGATCCACAAGGGACCAAAATAGTCCAACCCGGTGTCACTGAAAGGCCATCAGCCCGTAGTCACCCTGCATTCTGGTGGTGGGGCCATGAGTTGTTTGCCTGCTGTGGCATTGCGTCTCCTGCATTGCACACACCGTCGGATTGCGCGTTTCACAGTCTCTCGTCCTCTCAACAACCAAAGGCGCTTTCGGATGACGCTCGTCACGTGACTTTCCCCGGTATGTCCCTCCACGGCGTGGACGTGTTGAATCATTAGCTCTACTACAGGTTGTCTCGCAGGCAGCAGTATAGGATACTTTGTGTCGAAGTTCAGGTGGGCGTTGGTCAGCCTACCATCCACCCGCAGCAGTCCGTCGATGAGTTTGGGGTTTGAACGCTTCAGCTCGCCTCTTGGAGATGGCACGTCTTCATTGGTCGGCCCCACTTCTTCCGCCCTCTTGAGTTCTCGGGCGAAAGCCTCGCGTTGTATCATTCGGAAAATATCGTACTCTGCCGCTTGTAGCTCATCGGGACTTATCGGGCCGACCCGTATCCGACCTGAGGGCCGTAGCCCTTTCATGACTAGTAAATTTCTCTTGAACCTGGTTAACCAAACTAGCGAACGAAGAGTCTTCATCCAGGAAGAATACCTGACCAGTCGCGATAGAATGGACGACGCTTCGACGACGTTTGTTGCTATCACTACGCCTTTGATCTCCAGTTCCAATTCCGTAGGGGGTTTTAATTCGAACACGGGCCAGTCCTGTTTGGGCAAGTGCAGGAAGTTTGGCCCTCTCGTCCACGTGTCCAGTTGCCTAAAGTTGGTCGCACCTCGGGAGCACAGGTCGGCCGGATTATCGCCAGACCTGACATGACTCCACTGGTGCGTGGCTGATTCATCGTGGATAATCGTGAGCCGGTTAGCAACGAAAGTACTAAACCGGCTCCGTACGTTGTTAATGTAGTAAAGTACTATCGTTGAATCCGTCCAGAAGCTCACCGACCAAATGTTGAGATCGAAACATCTCTTCACAGCTTGCACCACCCTGACCGCTAACACGGCTGCTCTGAGTTCAAGGCGTGGGATTGGAACCGACTTCAGTGGAGCAACGCGGGCTTTGGCAAACAGGATCCTCGTGGTATATTGTCCATCTCCTGCGCACCATCGTCCGTTCACCACAGCTCCATAACCGAATTCGGATGCATCGGAAAAGGCATGTAGTTCTGCAGTCCGTGTCGTATGGCCAGGAGTCAAACATCGTGGGATTCTTATGTCCCCTAATTTCTTCAAGGTGTTCAAAAATTCTTCCCAGTCCAGCCGGTCCCCTTGGTCCAGTGACTGGTTCTAATCAACTTTCTTACGATACAGCCGCTGCAGAAAGATCTTTCCGGGTAGCAGCCATGGTGAGACGAAACCGAGCTGGTCGAACAAACTTGAGACGGCAGATAGTATGCCACGACGGGTTATTGGCAGCACGGGAACGTTCAGTTCGAAAACAAAGTCGTCCGCTTCCGCGCCTCATTGAGTTCCTAAGGTGCGCTCAATGGGAAGTGGAGAGCCGTCCAAATCTCTTACACTTTCGGCCTTCTCATGGTGCGGAATGACCTCAAGCTCTTCTGAAGCTTTCGACGTCCATTTTGTTAGATGGGAGCCGCCCTCTGCTATCAATCTTTCGAGGCCTGTGAACTGCTCTAGAGCTGATTCTGTATTATCGAATGATCCAAGGTAGTCGTCGACGTAGAAGTTCCTGCTGACGCTTTCTACCACCGTCCGATGTACTAGATCGCCATGTTTGTTCTCTGATTCTCGGAGGGCGTAGTTCGCACAAAGTGGTGATGATATGGCTCCGAAGGGGTGGACAGTCATCCCTTAATTCACCACTGCGTTGTCTCGGTCGTCCTCTTCTCACCACAGGAAACGCAAAGCATCTCGTTCTCCTACCGGAATCTTCACCTGATGAAACATTTCCCTAATGTCAGCAGACAAAGCCACTTTACCCACTCTGAAACGGCACAAAACATCGATCAGTGGTGTGGTCCAGTCAGGCCTCTGTAGTAGGCGATCGTTTAACGACTTGCCCTTGAACTTGGCCGCACAGTCGAAAACCAACCGCAGTTTATTGGGTTTCTTGGGGTTGATAACCGGGTGGTGAGGTAGATACCAGATACCCTTTCGGCCGTCGGTGTTAGCAGGCACCTTTTCGACGTAGCCGAGAGCTTCGTTTTGCCTCAATAATAAAGCGTATCGTTCCCACCGATTCTGATCTTCAATGAAGCGTTCTTCCAGTCGTAGTGGTCGTTGGAGAACATAATTTCTGTTGTCAGTCCACGGGTCGACCGGTGTGCGCCATGGGAGGGGAACCTCGAACTGTTTTTTGAAGGCCTCTAGTACCTTGCCGCACCGTTTGTAGAGCGAAGAGATCCTCTTGAGACAACGTTGGTCCTTCGTCTCCAATGTCATGAAACTCCTTTTCATACAGCCGCTGCAGATGGTACTCTATGCGGTCCGTTTCGGCGGATAAGTAATTCACGGAGCCACGTACCCCTACTGGACCGCATAACATCCGTCCCAGAGCCGTGCGTACGACATAAGGCGCCTGGCGGTCGCCCACTCTCTGGTCAAGCAACCAATGCGCCTCTGGCACGTCGCAGCCGATGAGGCGATCCACCTCATCATCTTCCCAGTCTACAACGGTTACATCCTGCAGGTGGGGCCACCGAGTCAAGATTGCGTTCATCGACCTTGGTGTTCGCATGGGGAGATCCGCTAACGTGAATGCCTCCGTTGGTTCAATTTCCTCGTTAGTGTCTAGAGAGATGAATTGCAGTCTCAATCTACCGGCAGTCATTACCTGTGTTCCGCCCACCGTGCTCACTGCCAACGACGTCGCACCTTTAGCCAGTTGGTGTTTGTCAGCAAACCGTTCTTTCATTAGAGCAGTGTCGGATCCACTATCGGCGAAAGCCAACGCTTTGACCACCCTAGTCGGGGTCGCTACTCTCACGGCCACTACGCCTAAGCGTACCGGTTTACTGGCAGATCGTGACGTTGAACAAATAACGCTGGGTTTTGTACTCGTCTCGGGTAAGGTTACTGTCGCCTGGTGCAGCAGCCGATGGTGTCTGCCCGTGCAGCCCTCGTAACCACATCGATTCCTTGTTCTACAGGCTGCTGCCCGGTGCGTGGTGTTGAGAGAGATGAAACATGCTCCTGTCATCCTCGCCATTTCCCACCGTTCGTCTATTGTGGCGTTGCCGAACTTGGGGCATTCTGGTAGGCCATGGCTAGTACCACAGGATCTGCAATTTGGTTGTGCCGTAGCATCTCGTGAAATGACATGTGTACTGGTCCAAGGCTGGTACTTTGTATGTTCCCGTACAGGGGTTTGGACTTGGCTAGTACCGGGCTTGTTTGCTCGGTTGCTGTCCCGGATGAGTCGGCCGAATCTGCTGTCAGCTATCTTTGTTTGCCTGTCTAAGTATTCGGTCAGGTCTTCGATGTTAGCTTCCCTGTCGCTTCGGCTTATCCGTTCAGCTTCTTCCGCCCACCGACCCTGTAGTTCGGGAGAGAGGTGACGGACTATGCCTTCCAAAGTGTGCATGGCGTCTAGGTCAGCCAGTAACCTAAATGGTCGAGGGCTATTGAGCAGTTCTGCATCTTGATCACCAGATCGGCCATGGTGTAGACGTCGCCCTTGGTTCTTTTTGCCTCTGCCATCACGCCCTCTATTAGGTTACGGGCTACCTTGAAAGGTTGGCCAAACAAGTCCCTCAGAATCTTTCTTGCCCTTGTGTAGCCTTGTTCTGGATCGAGCATGGTGCACCCGTCGATAGCTTCTCGTGCTCGGCCTCGGCAGTAGTGAGTGAGGTAAAGAAGCCTTTGCCCAGGGTCGGTTACCTTGTTTTCAACGAACGTCTCGAACAGTTTGACAAACTTGCAGTATTGCTCAGCTCGCCCGTCGAAAACCGTTAGTTCCACTCTAGACAAATCTTATTGCACCCTGATCTATCGGAATTGCCTAAGTCGCTGGTCTCGTGCTCTCGCTGTTTCTGTGTACACTTCTCTGCTTCCTGCGCCTGCAGTCTAGCCGATAGTAACTGTTGTTCTAGGTCTAGTATTCTCAGCTTATATAAATCGACATCCTCGTGATCAATATTGCTCTCATTATTACATGAACTAGCACTGATAGGACTAGGCGATCTAGCAATAACTAAAGAATCATATGTACCCAAAACCCACCCAGAGACTTGCCGTGTTACTTCCTGTCCGGATTTCAATGTTTTCGATCCTTTTCTTGGCATTTTGCGTGTATTTTCTCGTTCCAAATTGATCTATTGAGTATTGTAACGAACGTTTGAGAAATGCGTAGCCAAATTCGCAACGGATCCTGAAATCAAAAGACGATTATCCGTGATAATTCTACGATACTAGATTATTAAAATAAACAATGACATAAACAATATATAAACCTCAATAATACGATCACAAGGACTCAACAAACGAGAAACCGAATAGCAGCGTGTGAGCAAACAGCACGTGCGTCACGCAGGTCCTGAACAAGGATGTGCCGAAGTAGCGCTCTGGGCGCGAACAAACAACAATTGGTCCATAGAAACAACCAGTTCGTAAAGACGAGTCAATAGTGTATGGAAATGAGTGATGTTGGGAAAAACACTGAATCGCGAGGGAAAAAGGGGGATTTTCCAAGGCCGGCTGTTACACTTTCCTCCACAGAATACACTGACATATTATGCTTGGCTAATCTCTCAGCCTTTCCGTAATCTGTTGCAACCAAATCATCTTTGTTCATCAGAGCCAGGATACCTGCCTTCGCTCTGGTACGGTGCTCTAGGCACGCAAACAGGCACTCGGGTGCTCGCACAGCATCAACTGCAAGGGCCTCCTCGAGAGCTTCCGCTTTATCCGTTTTTGTTCTGTCCACGGGTTATGAATCATGCGGTACAGATCATAAACCTCACTTGCATATGGGAACAGCTTCCAGGCCCGATTTCTTCGTTTGGGCAGACTTCTGAGCTCCAGAGCATACCACGGCGGGTCCTTCGCCCGGGGTCTAATTCGGTTTGGGGGGAAATAGATATCCAAAGGTACAGGATACCGTCACGAACAAACGCCCAAGCTTCTTTCACATCGCAGTGGACATCTGAATCCATGGTAAACCAGAAGACGTCTAAAGCTGCTCCCCGGACATCCTCGAAAGGTGTGCGCCAAACGCTACTTTCAATATGTGGTCTAGGGGATGGGCGAGAACCACTGCTCCAGTGAACTTCTAGCACCATCTGGTCACTGCTCCCAAGTGGAGGGAGATGGTCAACCTGATTGACTTCCGGGCTCCTGGGAGAAATCACCAGATCTAGGATGGAGCCGTGACTGGATTGCCTCCGGGTTGATTCCTGAACATGTTGGTGTAGTGCCAGTTCTTGGACCCTTGTCAGCAACTTCGAGAGAAAGGATCTGTCCCGGCCGTTGCTTTCCTGATGTCCGACCAATATGCGGGGCCTCGAAGTCGCCCGGGATGAGGCAGTGACCGCCGAGCGCCATTTTCTCGACAACTTCATCATATCTGGAGGGGTGACCGCAAGTATCCGATTGACGACTCCAACTGCCCTAAAGCCCCCAGTAGCGAGTTAGACGCGGCACCAGATATATTCACGGAGTCCTTGTGGATCATCGAACGCCTCTAACTGCGCTGTTGGAATGCCTGATCAGACGAACAATGCTACGCCGACACCAACTCTGATAGGGTTCCTATCGACTCGGAATAGGGTGTAACCAGGGGTGGACACCTCGAAGTCCAGGACATTGTCACTCAGCTACATCTCCGTCAAAGCAGCCATAGTAGGTGAGCTGGACTGCAGCTTGTGTTCCAGGTCATCCCTCTTGTTTGGCAGACCACGGACGTTAGATAACGGGATGACGGAGCTGTGTCCGCCCGCTACCAGCTCCGTTTTTTCATGGCTTCCCAGCTTGGGGGGAGGGAGCCGACAGGGACACCAGGGTCAGCGGCCTCCACCGGAAGCGGGGATGCCGTTTCTACACCCGAAAATCCCGAATAACCAAGTTGCTGCGCTTCATTCAGGTTCAGTTTTCACAGGAGGAGGTTTGCTGACACTAATCGCGCTTCTAGATATTTGAGTTTCTAACGACCGGTCGTGGAAATCCCCCCCCCCCCCCAAAAAAAAAAACACTACGGTTCCATGTTTTCCTCAACATCACTAACTTATTTACACTGCTGACTTGTTTCGTGCACCCTATATTTTTCATGAACCAACGTATGTTTGTTCGCGTCCATCGCGCTGCCTTGTCATATCCTTGTTCTAGACCTGCGTGACGCGCGTGATCCTTGCTCGCACGCCACAATTCGGTTTCTCGTTTGTTGAGTCCTTGTGATCTCATTATTGATGTTTGTATCTGTTTGGTGTCATTGTTCATTCAATAATCTAGTATCGTAGAATATCACGGATAATCGCCTTTTGGTTTCGGGATCCGTCGTGAATTTGGTTACGCATCGCTCACAGGTGTTTCCGCAGGTTTCCCTGACGTCCAAAACTACACGTTGAATAATTTGTCTGAAAGGTAGAATTTACGAAGCAGTATCACCTTCACAGACAATTTCATCGACAAAACTGCCATGGGCTCAATAATTCAGCTCATTTCAGTTCAGTTTAGTTTGCACAGGACAAGTTGTGGCCACAGCCTGTTGGGCGTCCGGAATTCTTCCGATGGTACGCACAACAGTTATGCTCCCACCACGGCAAAGTGTATTTAGTCGAATCTCCGCTAAAATGAGAGGGAAACTGAAAACCTCATTGCACACCAACTGCTAGAGACGACACTATGCATCATAGGCATTCACTGAGACAGTACGCAATAAGAAAAACGGCTGGGTAAAACTTTCTGCTGATAGACCACAATGTTACCCGTCATCCACCCGGTTAACATGCTCAACACTCACTACAAGGAAGTATCTCGTACCACTTGCGATCTAGGGCGCCTTTGAAAGAGTGGACCGTCTGCAGGAGTACCACTCCACTTGACCGACCGCTCCAACTATTTACTACCCTTTGCTGAAGAGGTGCGATCTAGTCATCGGCCAAGCTCGGACTTTCATCAGCTTCTTTCCGTGTCCCGTTTTTCTGGAATCAGGAGCCTCTTGGGATAGACTTTCCGGTCTGAAGCCAAAAAAGCTCTCCATCGCCTTGAACGTTTCTATAAGATCCTTTCAAAAATTGCTCCTTGACATCGAGAAAAGGTTCAAACGACAGAGTCTCTGCGGGTAGTTCTTGTCTCTCTGCCCTTCAACTACTCGCGTGGACAGACGCTGAACTACCACTAAGTAGGAGGAGTCCTTCTTGTAGAAGGATGACCAAGCCTGCACGCTTTCTCCTAAGTGAGGTCGTGCTATAGCCAGTAAATAGGAACAAATACTTCCGGCTGCCGGCAAGACATTGATGATCGCCGTCTAAAGAGCTCACCACGAGCCTTTGTTGCAGCAGCGTTGCACGGGTATGGCCATTTAAAACCACTGCTCATGATGACCCCGAGGTCCTTAACCCTAATAACTGCTTCTGTGGTGAAAAGCCCTTTTTTGTGTGTGACAGCTTGGTCTTCTGTTGGCCCTGACAACAAACGGCCTTTTCCAGTTCTCAGGAATAAGTCCCATTTGTATGCTCTGTCCAGGGCAGTGCCTATATCCCTGTCTATGCACAGTTTACCTTTAGATCCAGCAACCTTCACATCATCCGCGAAATTAAAAGCGGGCGATTGAAGGGCAGATGCCAGGTCGTTAATAAACTGCAAGTATACCACCGGGCCTAGGACCGATTCCTGAGGTAAGCCACTGGTGACATTCACCAAACTGGAGCACCTGTCCCCTGCTTTGACGTAAAATTTTCTGTGGGAGAGGAAGTCCACCAGCCACCCATATACTGGCCCACCTACGCCGAAAGTCTCCACTTAGCACAGCAAAAGACGACGGTCAACGGAGATGAAAGCCTTGCCCAAGTCGAAGCAGCACACCTCAACTTGCTGACCTTCGTCCAGTCGTCGAGTTGCTTCATCTAAGAGGCACAAGGGGCTGGTCAGACAAGATCTGGTTTTCAGGAATCCATCCTGGGCCGGACTTAGCATTGAGTGTTCCAGTCAGTGCTGAAGGATATGATCTTCCCAATGACCTTACATAGATTGCTGTTTAGGCAAACCGACCTGTATCAGTCCAGAGCCGACTTAGATCCACTCCCACCCATCGCAACAACGACCGCGCTCTTCCAGTTCTTAGGCAGCTTACTCCGATCCAAAGTGTACCTGTACAGCCTGCTTACCGAAGGAGCTATGCCCAAGTATTACACCCCAAGTTTTCCCCATGCTGCAGCCCCAAGGTCGCCCCATGCGTGCCCCATAGGCAAACTTAGGGCAAGCCTTTGGCTAGCCCTAACCTTTCGAATTTGTTAAACGAAACCAGATCCAACGGCCTTTTCATGGACTACTACTGGTGTCTATTTCTAATTTGGCCGTTTGCGTACGCGTCCCACATGCAGCAATTTCTGTCCAATACGTAACTGAAAATTGAAAGCCAAATTCTCAATACGAAAAATTTATTTACATTCATAAAATGTGTATTTTTTACAAATTTGTAATAATCCTTCAAAGCACATTGTCATTGAATTTTGGATGCATTTGTCGGTGGTCGCGATATCTGCAGATGGGGAAAAAATGTATACTGTTACTGACGATTTGTCAGTAAATCACTCCACCAATATGTATTAAGTGACGATGGCATGCGGTATAAATATATGCAACAAATGGCATGGTATTTTTCAATGATGGTTGCAAGTTGGAAAAAGGTGAATCTATGTTAATATTTCGTAATGGAGCGGTCTGCCGATGAAATCGAACAACACAGGCTTGCATATAACTGCTGGTTTTTCACAAATAACATATATGATACGGATAGCGAAAGTGGCGTAAGAGAAAAAACGCGGGAGTCCGATGTAATTCGAGAAACCATTAATGCACTTCAAATGTTAGTCTTGCAGTGAACTTGTTTCTGCTAGCCGTAGCGAAGAAATAGGGCAACTCCGTTTCATTCTACTTACCCACTTCATCTGCTACCTGCTTCGCAATCACCAACTTTGTGGAACCAACTTATGATGTGTTTGTCGATGTTGATAGTTGGTTCCTCAGCAAAAAACGCACTGAATCCAACAGCGTCTAGTAGGTGGTGAGACCACTAATTAACTGATATATCTTTTATTACTTTGATGAATCTGTGATCGCAGACAGCTATCCCTCTGCTGCTACCGAGCCAGCAGCACCTCAGTGCGACGTCGTCGCTGACCACAGCAGAAAGCATTTGCTTTACTGCATCCTGAAGATTTCTATTTATGTACAGCCGCAGTGTTGTTACCTATATTTGTCACGTACACGTATAGTGGCTTACCATCTTATTGAAAGTTTTAGCCTTCCAAGGACGTCGTGTATATGGTGGAATGCATCCGCAGTGTTCACACGTGTGATTGGATGTGGCATAGTTCGTGAACATGACTCCCAGGAAGTAGAGGGAAGGGGTTCTATAGAGGCACATAGTTTCTCCACACTCCTTGTAAGGCTGTCTATGGACAGCAGAATTCTTTCTTGGTTTACTAAAAAATAAGGTAACGGCAGTGCGTGTGAACTTGCATAGTAATCGGCACAGGTGAGGGGCCAAGTTCATTTGTGTAGCGCTGGTGCTTGAGCCGCTACTTGTAATTGAATGGGCAATATGAAACAAAGGTAATAATTACCTTGAGGAAGCGACTGGCACTCGGGCGCTCGCCCGTACAGACATAGTGGACTGTGAAGACAAGTAAGGCGAACCAACACGGAATTTGGTTGTGCACGTAGGAAATTTAACTTTGCATTCCCCCAATACGTTCCAAAATGGGCGGTGGGGAGAGTGGTAAGTCCAGCATAACTGGTTTTACCTTTCTCCACATCGCCTGGGGACTCTCACCGGAAGAGAATTCCACGGGAACTCTTTAGGTATGTGAATATTAGTGGTTAATTACCTCTTTCTTGTGGAGTAGCCTGTGAGAAAATTGTATGCTTCTCCGTTTCATCCGTGGAGGCAGCACTTGACTGAGCAACCAGCTGATGCTCAAAGTCGATGACATCACCAACTTTGTCTATTTAAATGTTATGCTACCACTGACTTACCCGTATAGTACAAAGGCCTAAAGTAGTATTCCGGGCATGAGTCCGGCACTTCCTTTCCCGATAGCAAATGACGTCTGTAGTCGGTAAAACTCTTCGTTCGTGGCCAACGAACGGGCGTCTCGTCGACCATCCAATTTTTGTGTACCACGGGGCATGAGTTTTCTTCGTGAAAGTGAGCAGACTTGTACATCTAGGAAGAAAATTCTCATTAGGGGTTGTCTATGTGGGACTTGATCACATTTAAGTACGTACAGAAGCAAGTGGACGGTGAATAAAATAACAATAACGCGTACGTAAAAACAAACACGAATCAGCCACTGACGCCAAACAAGGACACGAAGACAGCAAGAAAACGGCAAAATACGAACGCTTCACGTCAAAACAACCGATAAAGGAGAACAACTTCCGCCTCGCAATCACCTGAGCATTACATAATCTCACCAGATCGTCATGCTGATTGGCGAAAAAGTGGCACGGGAAGCACAGAGCGTAATGTGACATTTTATTTCAAAAATGCATGTAAAATGAGAACAACAATACTGGAAGAGTCAATGCAAACACGAATACATTTACATGTGATTGTGTGGATGGGTGCATTGTGCAAAGTGGAATGTAAATCGCCTACAGAAGATATATCCAATTGGTTTGCTTTTAATGCGTACTTGAAAAAATTGCCGGGAGAACTGAAGTATTTGAAGAAAACGTCATCCTCCAGGAAACTGACAATTTCCGCGGAACGTCCGTTAATGATGATGACGATGTTGGGCTTATCTACTGAAAATAAAACACCATTGAGAACGACAAATTGTCTACTACGGGGAATGCGAGATACTGAAAGAGACAAATTATCCATGAGGGTTTCTGCAGTGATGGTTTCCCAGTTGGTATTTAGTTCGTGGAGCCGTTTATACAATTGCTCAGCTGGTTTAGCAGCCCCCTGTATAAATGATTTCAGTTTTGCAAGGTGTGATTCAAATGGAAAACAGGAGAAGTTGTCCAACATGCCGTGTTTCCGGACATCATCTGACAAAAGTGTTAGGCAGTGCACAATATAGACCAAATACTCCGGACCGTATAATACGGACATTTGTTGAACGAAAAGCGCTAAAGGTCTATGAGCAAAATCAAGATACTCAGTGTGTAAACGAGGACGAGAAAATATGTATACAGCAATGAATAACAGCAGGAATTGTTTATAGTATTCATCAGGAAGCAAATGTAACAAACAAACGGGGCCATATACAAAAGGAACGGTCTATAATCGGACGCTTTCCAACGTTCCAAATCCCGAGTGTGATGGCATAGGCGCTGAAAGCCACAGGGGATGTTGCAGTGATTTTGAATAATACGATTTCCCAGTTTTGCGACCGTCCCTGGGCTCAAATGAAAACGTTCTGCACGGCTGCCCTTTAGCCATGCGTTTAACAATTTCTGCGTGACACCCAAACAGACTGAGTGCATAAAATCCAGTGGAAAATTCGCCACCATATCAACTGGAATTGATGTGAATGGGCTTTCTCCAATACGGTGACGTTTGTATTCATAGCGGCGAAAGTGGGCATCCGTACGCGGTCGAGGGTCCAAAAATGGTTACCTTATTCTCCCAGTGATATACAGACCACGCTGTATGCATCTGTCACACCCATAGTAGCCTGTAGGACTTTTAACTTGACGAACGTAAGCCCGGGAAGGTGTGTCGCATATCACTGGCACAAGATTAAACACTACCGGTGACTCACGATAGTTGATGACCCATCAATTACATCTCGCAATTCTAATACCGTTCCTTTTGAGAAATGTGTTTATCGGGTGCGGCTTCCTTGACCCGCAATAAATGCCCACCGGGAACACGGCCAGACATCTTGGACGCACCACACGTGCCAGAATGGGCCACAATTATATAGTAGAAGAGTGACAAGTAGCCGACCCATCGATATTCAGCTGAAAGTCGACGGATTTCGGGACCAGCGCCAGTCCACTGATTGATCGTCGCAGACCGTCGAGGGGCCCAATATAAATATACACTCCTTGTGATAGAATTGTCTTTTTACAACAACAAGGTGTGTGCGACAGAGTCCTCGGACCCTTTGGTACGCCGGGCAAAAATTGGTTTAGAACGTTCTGCAAACTCCTGCTTTGCTGCATCGTCAGTCTGCAGTTAACAAACATGTCGGCAAATGAACGTAACAGCGAATCGATGTTGATCTTCACGGACGTATTGTTTCCCAGTTCAATGTCGACACCTGCGAATAACAATTTATAAAAAGTCACAAAAAAATATACTCACGTACACCAGCGGTCAAGTCTGTTGTTGACGCTTGTACATTCATTGTTGACGAATACGGAAGTTGTGATTGATGTCCACCCGAAACCTCGTCACTAGATGGCACATTCACCGTAAGCTCTGGCTATAATGAAGTTTGTATTATGCTGCAAATATTCAAGTACCCGGTGACGTCACCTTCGTACATCGGTATCGATGGGCCCATATGAAATCCTCGCCGCGTATCACACGTTTGAGCAATGCGAAGCCAAATTCACGACGGATCCCGAAATAAAAAGACGATTATCCGTGATATTCTACGATACTAGATTATTGAGTGAACAATGACACCAAAAAGATACAAACATCAATAATGAGATCACAAGGACTCAACAAACGAGAAACCGAATTGTGGCGTGCGAGCAAGGATCACGCGCGTCACGCAGGTCTAGAACAAGGATAGACAAGGCAGCGCGATGGACGCGAACAAACAAAAATTGGTCCATAAAAACAAACAGTTCGTAAAGACATGTCAATAGTGTGAGCAAGTGAATGATGTTAGGAAAAAACACTGAACAGGAAAGGTTTAGGGAGGACTTCCCACGACCGGTGGGTACACCGCCCACCAAAATACCTCCAAATCCAGAGTCAAAGGTTTGGTATAAAGGTACTGATTCTTCCTTCCTACCTAGGCCATGCTGTCAGTGTGCGTGCATAATGATTGTCGTCAACTTTCTGCTCATGGTCGCACCTTATCCATTAGCCACACAGACGCGAGGCTATTCTACATCTTCCACGAGAACGACTGATCGATGGCGGGAGTGAAGGGGAAACATAGATGCTGTCCTTGGGAGGGCCATCCTGCCCTGGCTGTATGTGCTTGCGTGAGTGTGTGTGTATGACGTAATCGCCGCTACTTCCACATATGCAAAAGACATTCGGTAACGTCAACAGAAAATAAACGGCGAACATTGTCACATGTTTGATAAGGGTTACGGGGTGAAGTGCTCATCGGGTATGTGTGTGTCTGGATGTACTATGGAATCGCGTCTATCACCACCTATCGGAAAAAAACCTTCTGTAACGTCAACGAAAGACTGTGAGCACTGTGACGTGTTCGACGGAGGCCATGTGGTATAACGAGCACAATGTAGTGAGTGTGCATCGTGGTGTATGATGGTTCAATACTTCAGTGGGCCGTGATTGCTTCCACATATGGGCTTTCTTTACCCACCTCCAAGACGAATGCGAAATACTCCACTGGGCCTTAGCGTTATCAGCTTCTCCGCCTTCACTCTCGAGTGGGCTAATACTGCGTATGTCATGAATGAGCACTCCGTTAGCTGTCCTCAACTTCACCGTTCTTATCATTCCGTCAGTGCTTTCGATGGTTTCCGTAACTGCTCCCAAAGACCAAGTGCTGAAATGTGCGCGTTCGTCGACGATCATAACCACATCCCCAATTTTGAATGGCCTTGTTTTCACCAGACACTTCTGTCGAGTCTGCAAGGACGGTAGGTACTCCCGTAGCCATCGCCTCCAGAAGACCTTGGCCAGATAGTTCGCTTGCTTCCATCCGTGAAGGTAGCTCCCACGAAGGTTTACCGGCCCTTGGAAACCCTCGTTCGACCTTAACGTCAATAATTCGTTTGGGGTGAACGCCAGGTGGGTGGGGTCGCCGTTCAATACTGGAACTAGGGGGCGGTTGTTCAGGATTCGCTCCACCTCAGTCATGACGGTGTTCAGCGTCTCGTCGTCGGGCGGCTGCTGCTCCATGATTGACAGCAATATCCGTCTGGCGGACCGGATCATGCGTTCCCATACGCCGCCTTGGTGGCTGGCCTGTGGGGGGTTGAAATGCCATCGTATGCACGGTTCGATCCTGCAGTTCGTCCCTGTTTATGTTCTTGTGCCAAAGTTGCGATTCCCGGTGAGCGCCCACCCATTATCTGAGTATATATCGACCGGTACGCTTCTTCGGTTGATAAATCTTTGCAAAGCTCGTAGAAACGAATCGGTCGTCATCGAATGTGTGACTTCTGGGTGTACCGCGTGTGACTTCATGCACTTCATGATACATCCATATCGCTTTTCTAATCTTTTCCCGCACTTGATCCACAAGGGACCAAAATAGTCCAACCCGGTGTCACTGAACGGCCACCAGCCCGTAGTCACCCTGCATTCTGGTGGTGGGGCCATGAGTTGTTTGCCTGCTGTGGCATTGCGTCTCCTGCATTGCACACACCGTCGGATTGCGCGTTTCACAGTCTCTCGTCCTCTCAACAACCAAAGGCGCTTTCGGATGACGCTCGTCACGTGACTTTCCCCGGTATGTCCCTCCACGGCGTGGACGTGTTGAATCATTAGCTCTACTACAGGTTGTCTCGCAGGCAGCAGTATAGGATACTTTGTGTCGAAGTTCAGGTGGGCGTTGGTCAGCCTACCATCCACCCGCAGCAGTCCGTCGATGAGTTTGGGGTTTGAACGCTTCAGCTCGCCTCTTGGAGATGGCATGTCTTCATTGGTCGGTCCCACTTCTTCCGCCCTCTTGAGTTCTCGGGCGAAAGCCTCGCGTTGTATCATTCGGAAAATATCGTACTCTGCCGCTTGTAGCTCATCGGGACTTATCGGGCCGACCCGTATCCGACCTGAGGACCGTAACCCTTTCATGACTAGTAAATTTCTCTTGAACCTGGTTAACCAAACTAGCGAACGAAGCGTCTTCATCCAGGAAGAAAACCTGACCAGTCGCGATAGAATGGACGACGCTTCGACGACGTTGGTTGCCATCACTACGCCTTTGATCTCCAGTTCCAATTCCGTAGGGGGTTTTAATTCGAACACGGGCCAGTCCTGTTTGGGCAAGTGCAGGAAGTTTGGCCCTCTTGTCCACGTGTCCAGTTGCCTAAAGTTGGTCGCACCTCGGGAGCACAGGTCGGCCGGATTATCGCCAGACCTGACATGATTCCACTGGTGCGTGGATGATTCATCGTGGATAATCGTGAGCCGGTTAGCAACGAAAGTACTAAACCGGCCCCGTACGTTGGTGATGTAGTAAAGTACTATCGTTGAATCCGTCCAGAAGCTAACCGACCAAATGTAGAGATCGAAGCATCTCTTGACCGCTTGTACCGAATTGACTACCAACACGGCTGCTCTGAGTTCAAGGCGTGGGATCGAGACCGACTTCAGTGGAGCAACGCGGGCTTTGGCGAACAGGATCCCCGTAGTATATTGTCCATCTCCTGTGCACCATCTTCCGTACACCACAGCTCCATAACCGACTTCGGATGCATTGGAAAAGGCACGTTGTTCTCCAGTCCGTGTCGTATGGCCAGGAGTCAAACATCGTGGGACCTTTATGTCCCCTAATTTCTTCAAAATGATTAAACATTCTTCCTAGTCCAACCGGTCCCCTCGGTCCAGTGACTGGTCCTAATCAACTTTCTTACGATACAGCCGCTGCAGAAAGATCTTTCCGGGTAGCAGCCATGGTGAGACGAAACCGAGCGGGTCGAACAAACTTGAGACGGCAGATAGTATGCCACGACGGGTTATTGGCAGCTCGGGAACGTTTAGCTCGGAAACAAAGTCGTCCGCTTCCGCGCCTCATTGAGTTCCTAAGGTGCGCTCAATAGGAAGTGGACAGCCGTCCGAATCTCTTACCCTTTCGGCCTTCTCGTGGTGCGGAATGACCTCAAGCTCTTCTGAAGCTTTCGACGTCCATTTTGTTAGATGGGAGCCGCCCTCTGCTATCAATCTTTTGAGGCCTGTGAACTGCTCTAGAGCTGATTCTGTATTATCGAATGATCCAAGGTAGTCGTCGACGTAGAAGTTCCTGCTGACGCTTTCTACCACCGTCCGATGTACTAGATCGCCATGTTTGTTCTCTGATTCTCGGAGGGCGTAGTTCGCACAAAGTGGTGATGATATGGCTCCGAAGGGGTGGACGGTCATCCTATAATTCACCACTGCGTTGTCTCGGTCGTCCTCTTCCCACCACAGGAAACGCAAAGCATCTCGTTCTCCTACCGGAATCTTCACCTGATGAAACATTTCCCTAATGTCAGCAGACAAAGCCACTTTACCCACTCTGAAACGGCACAAAACATCGATCAGTGGTGTGGTCCAGTCAGGCCTCTGTAGTAGGCGATCGTTTAACGACTTGCCCTGGAACTTGGCCGCACAGTCGAAAACCAACCGCAGTTTATTGGGTTTCTTGGGGTTGATAACCGGGTGGTGAGGTAGATACCAGATACCCTTTCGGCCGTCGGTGTTAGCAGGCACCTTTTCGACGTAGCCGAGAGCTTCGTTTTGCCTCAATAATAAAGCGTATCGTTCCCACCGATTCTGATCTTCAATGAAGCGTTCTTCCAGTCGTAGTGGTCGTTGGAGAACATAATTTCTGTTGTCAGTCCACGGGTCGACCGGTGTGCGCCATGGGAGGGGAACCTCGAACTGTTTTTTGAAGGCCTCTTGTGCCTTGCCGCACCGTTTGTAGAGAGAAGTGATCCTCTTGAGACAACGTTGGTCTTTCGTCTCCAATGTCATGAAACTCCTTTTCATACAGCCGCTGCAGATGGTACTCTATGCGGTCCGTTTCGGCGGATAAGTAATTCACGGAGCCACGTACCCCTACTGGACCGTAAAACATCCATCCCAGAGCCGTGCATACGCCATAAGGCGCCTGGCGGTCGCCCACTCTCTGGTCAAGCAACCAATGCACCTCTGGCATTTCGCAGCCGATGGGGCTATCCCAGTCTACAACGGTTACATCCTGCAGGTGGGGCCACCGAGTCAAGATTGCGTTGACCGACCTTGGTGCTCGCATGGGGAGACCAGCTAATGCAAAGAACGAATACTGAAAATCCTTCTAAATGTTCAACGTGCTTTGTGAATATGACTATATTAAACATTATCTTGGAAAGCTCGCTCATACATCACACATTTTCACGTTTGTTTATCCATGTGAGGCATTTAAATTTGGCCTTGAACCGTTTCTGACTGTCGTGCTTGAGCCACGGGGCTTTGGACCTTTGGGTTTTACTGTGAAGCCTATTTGGCCGCATACTTGAGGTTCGTATATATTTGTATCCTTTGTGCATTTCATTTTAGTACCGTAGAAGCTACGAATCAATCTTGTTCTGGTTTTGGGATTCGTTTGAATTGGCTACGCGTTGCTCGATTCGCGAGATTTGACTTACAGTACTCAAGTGGAACCTGGACAAGAAAATTCATTGGAAATGCTCAGACGAGGAAGCAAGGACCTTTTGAGACAACAGGAAATAACTCGGCAAGTCTCTGGGGATGGTTCGGATGTTATTGATTCTCTAGATAATGCTTAGTTTACTAGCTCTGTCAGTGCCAGGTCATATATCTCTAACCGCGATGCGTTTGACGATATTAGTACTTAAAGAGTGAGAGTAATAGAATTAGAAAACGAGCTGCGGTTAGCCAGAAAGGAAGCAGAGCCCCTTACATAAGGAACTGGTCTCAGAGAGCCAGCAAAGAGTCCATGTAGTTCACGATGTCAACATCGAAACGGCACTGTGATCGACGAATATAAATCCTTGAGACAGCCTGAAACTACCGAGGTTTTGGCTCTTGACCTGCCGAGAGTGGAGGTGTCCCACTTCGACGGGCGCCCCGAGCAATACTGTATATTCATGAAACAATTCGAAAATTTTGTTGAGTGCGAAGTTGCAGATCCTGGTAAAAGGTTTTTGTATTTATTACATTACTGTCGTGGGAGAGCCAAAAGTGCTATCGAAGGTTGCGCGATGCTTGATCCACCGATGGGGTACATCAGGGCGCGCAGAATCCTGAAAGATTTGTTTGGACAACCATTCAAGGTGGCTAGAAGCCTAATTGATAGTGTTTTATTGGAGGCGAAAAGGACTGAGGGCAAGGCTGAATCACTGTCGAGTTTGGTGATAAAAATGCAGAATCGCAGTATAGCACTGGAGCACTTAGGATACCAGTCTGATCTGAATGCATTGCACACACAGGAATGCATTGTCCGATGTCTATCTATTGATTTACAGAGCCGATGGGCAGAGGAAGCTGAAAAAATAAATATGCTTGAGCGGGAATCTACGTTCAACGATTTGACGGAGTTCATAGGTCGTCAATCCCGTATCGCCAACAGTCGATTTGGACAAATCGTACGCGAAAGTTGCAGACTGGCGCGAAGGGAACCAACATCTCAAATTGTGGAGAAGGACTGTAACCAAACCCAGTCTTTGGCTAACATGCACATGATAAGTCAAGAACCCGAGAGGTCAGCTGAATGCAAGCTATGCAACTTCCTGCGTCGGTTACCAGATTGTCCGACCTTTCGTGGGATGAGTGTACCCGATCGGTGGTGCGCAGTAAAAAGGATTGGCTCATGCTTTATGTGTTTGAACAACTCTCATCGAGCCTCTGAATGCAGCTTAAGAGTGAAATGCAACCAAGACGGATGCTTGGGTAATCATCACTCGTTACTTCATGGCCTTCTCAACAATAGACCTATTCAGCCGGATGAACCCAAAATCGTCTGTTCAGCGAGACATGATGATTTCAAACCGGCAAGATTAGGCATCGTACCTGTCGGTATCGTGACACCTAAAGGACTGAGGAGGGTCAATGCATTTTTGGACACGGGGTCGGATACCTCGCTGATTACTCGCGAGCTTGTAGAAAGCTGTGAACTAGTAGGCGAGCCTACCTCGCTCACTATCAGCACGATTGCAGGGGGTCATGTTAGCAATTCTAAGAGGCTGACCCTGCAGTTAACGTCTTTATCTGATGAGGGGACCGTAGAAATTCCGGAAGCTTTTGCAATAGACAACTTGCCAATGAGACCAGTCGACTCGGTTAGATTGATCTCCAAGAGATGGTCTCATCTCAGGGACATAGAGTTCGAAGAAGTGTTTAGCCCCCACGTCGACATACTAATTGGATGCAATGTACCAGAGGCTCACTGGGTGCTTGAACAGAGCATAAGCAATCGAAAAGAACCATTCGCTACGCAAAACGATACTAGGCTGGACACTTCTCGGTCCCCTGACGAACGAACTTCAACAATCGGCATCAATAAATTGCTCAAATGTTGCTGAGAGAAGTGCCTCTGTAGAACACAATCAGCCTTCCGATATTGAATCCAACGGTCCATCTCAGGAAAGCGAAGTTCACTCAAAGGATCAGTCGGTGCTTTCGATGGCGAATTAAAAGACGGACGTCACAGTGGGCAACATGAAGTTGCTATACCAAAGAGACCACCGTCAAGTCACCTATCGAGAAAAGGAGAAGTTGCCCGGAGGCTTTTGAAATATCTCAAAAAAGGACACCAGCAGGTCACCCAAAGCAGCTTGAAATTTGCCGACCCAGTGACAGTGTACGGTACCTGGGTGGAACTGCAACAAAGTACCCTTTGCCAAAACAAAAATTGCTGATCTGAAGTCAGTATTCCTAAACGAGCTCAAAACGACTGCACTGGTATTGGGTTTTAAGGTAGCACCAATGCTAAAAGAGAACTGCACCACCGCCGAACCGAGCCTTGCCTATTGGACAGATCTTTCAGTTGTGTTACACTACAGGAAACGGAAGAAACGAAGAACGTGTTCGAGACATCAGAGAGTTAATCCACTCGTAGCAGGAAACAGCGAGGTAAATGTTTATTATTCGAGCTCGAAACCACATACAAAAGACAAAGTAGATCGCAGATCGCCTCGCTCCAAGTTACTCGGCACTTTATTGCATTTCTTGCTCTGAAAGGTTGCAAATGTACTTAGTTCCAGTTTCTATCTAGCGTGCACATAGGCAAAGAGGAGAAATTCACCAGTATTTCACTTGAACAGTTCAGGTGAGGCATACTAGCTGTGAGCACATTGTGAAACTATTACTATCTTTAAAGAAGAACATTTATTTACATTTTATACAATATTGATTGTCACATATTTTGTGCACAGAAAAACTTTGAAATACTCTGATAGATGCCAGTATTCTATCAATCTCCGTGTTCATGTGTATTTCGATACTGTCCGCCGTACACTTGTTTTCGAAATTTATTCATAATCAGAAACCGGTTTTTATTTCTTTCGGAAGATTTGGTGCGTTAATTTTATGTAATTCCACTGGTTCGTGACCTGTCAATTTTACGCAATATCTCATTAGGCGTTGCACCTGAGTTCAACTTCTGCGCTCATGTTTGTAAGCAAAATTAGTCTAACCAGTTGCTGCAATGGGTTACTGCTTGTGATGCTTGGACTTATTTCGTGCTGCGAAACACTTCACTCTGCGAAGCCTTCATCTTCATCGTGCGTCTGACTATATGCGCCGGTCTCCTGATGAATATGTCAATCTCAAGTTGTGCAGCGGGATTTGGAATTCATTCCTTATGGACTGTGCGATGAAAACTACGGCGAAAACCTTTTTCACGTTCAGATAACACAGGAAGTTAGTAACCACAGGCACTAACAATAAGTTAAAGGTAGATAGGGTGAGAATCATGACCCCTTCCTGAACCTTAGACAACCATTTTCGCGGAAGGATTTTGGCCGGCGGTGTAAAGAACGAATACTGAAAATCCTTCTAAATGTTCAACGTGCTTTGTGAATTTGACTATATTAAACATTATCTTGGAAAGCTCGCTCATACACTACACATTTTCACGTTTGTTTATCCATGTGAGGCATTTAAATTTGGCCTTGAACCGTTTCTGACTGTCGTGCTTGAGCCACGGGGCTTTGGACCTTTGGGTTTTACTGTGAAGCCTATTTGGCCGCATACTTGAGGTTCGTATATATTTGTATCCTTTGTGCATTTCAATTTAGTACCGTAGAAGCTACGAATCAATCTTGTTCTGGTTTTGGGATTCGTTTGAATTGGCTACGCGTTGCTCGATTTGCTCGATTTGACTTACAGCTAATGTGAATGCTTCCGTTGGTTCAATTTACTCGTTAGTGTCTAAAGAAATGAGTTGCAACCTCAACCGGCCGGCAGTCATTACTTGTGTTCCTCCCACTATGCTCACTGCTGACGACGTCGCATCTTTAGCGAGCGGGTCTTGTCGGCAAACCACTCTTTCACTAAGGTAGTGTCAGATCCACTGTTGACGAAAGCCAACGCTTTGACCACCCCAGTTGGAGTCACCACTCCCGCGGCAACTAGTCCTAAAAGTGCAGGGTTTACTGGCAGATCGTGACGTTGAACAAATTACACTGGGCTTGGTGCTTGCCTCAGGTATAGCTTCTCTCGCCTGGTGCAACAATCGATGGTGTCTGCCCGTGCAGCCCTCGTAACCACATCGGCTCCTTGTCCCACAGGCTGCTGCCCGGTGCGTGGTATTGAAACAAATAAAACACGCTCCTGCAATCCTCGCCATTTCCCACCGTTCGTCTATTGTGGCGTTGCCGAACTTGGGGCATTCTGGTAGTACCACAGGATCTGCAATTGGGTTGCGCCGTAGCATCGCGTAAAATGGCATGTGTATTGGTCCAAGGCTGGGATTTTGGATGTTCCCGTACAGGGGTTTGGACTTGGCTAGTACTGGGCTTGTTTGCCCGGTTGCCGTCCCGGACGAGTCGGCCGAACCTGCTGTCAGCTATCTTCGTTTGCCTGTCCAGGTATTCGATCAGGTCTTCGATGTTAGCTTCCCTGTCACTTCGGCTTATCCGTTCCGCTCCTTCCGCTCACTGACCCTGTAGTTCGGGAGAAAGGTGACGGACTATGTTTTCCAAAGTGTGCATGGCGTCTAGGTCAGCCCTGTAACCTAAATG
Source organism: Fasciola hepatica (assembly GCA_948099385.1). Taxonomy (NCBI): domain Eukaryota; kingdom Metazoa; phylum Platyhelminthes; class Trematoda; order Plagiorchiida; family Fasciolidae; genus Fasciola; species Fasciola hepatica. The sequence goes on along the minus strand of CANUEZ040000055.1, from coordinate 1,286,536 downwards.
GTCGAGGGCTATTGAGCAGTTCTGCATCTTAATCACCAGGTCGGCCATGGTGTAGACGTCGCCTTTGGTTCTCTTTGCCTCTGCCATCACGCCCTCTATTAGGTTACGGGCTACTTCAGATGTATCCTAGTCGTTGTCCTAATGTTCACGCTCTTTCTGTCTTCACTTCCGTTGCGCTTCCTGGGCCTGTTGTCTAGCCGATAATATTTGTCGTTCTAGGTCTAATATCCTCAGCCTATATAGATGGAAATCCTTACAATCCGTATTGCCCTCAGTATTACGTGAACTAGCACTGAGAGGACTAGGCGATCTAGCAATAACTAAAGAATCAAATGTACCCAAAACCTCCCCAGAGACTTGCCGTATTACTTCCTGTCCGGATTCGACTGCTTTTGATCCTTTTCTTGGCATTTTGCGTGTATTTTCTCGTTCCAAATTGAGCTATTGAGTATTGTAAGAAATCAAATTCATGACAGATCCCGAAATTAAAAGGCGATTATCCGCGACACTCTACGATACTGGATTATTGAATGAACAATGACAACAAAAGGATACAAACCTCAATATTGAGATAAAAAGGACTCAACAAACGAGAAACCGAATTGTGGCGTGCGAGAAAGGGTCACGCGCGTCACGCAGGTCCAGAACAAGGATATGACAAACTGGCTCTCTGGGCGCGAACAAACAACAATTGGTATAATGTTCATGTTGATTGAAAAATTCCTCTTCTGCTCACATTCCTGTACTCTATGACCGATTTTGGACCGCCTTCTCTAGCCTACTTCACGCTGACACTGTTTTGTGGTCGGCAATTATTCTACGCTTGGTGCACTTACTTTTTCTTTTTGTGGTTGTGCTTTCTTACTGAGATTACTTTGAGGACAATTGGTACGGTAGTGAGATGCACTGATTCCGCACAGTTTGTTTTATTACTCCTCGGTTTCACTTTCTCGCTCACGTCGACTGACCATAGACGTTCAGCTCGTTTACGTTGATTTTTGGCTGCCACGCTCAGGACATTGTTATTTGGGCCTGATTAAGCGTGGAGAACTTGTTCTATTTGTTTGGACTTCAGGACAGGTATTTATTATTTACTCTTTTTGGCCAACTATTCCTCTTTTTACAGAATTTGTCCTATTTTGATTACCTTTTTGGCTGGATTGTGACTGGGGCTCACTGTCAAAGGTATGATCATGTTTGTACTTATATTTTTACTCGCTAATAGTACCGTAGAATTTGCAGAGCAATCGTGTTCTTGATTTGGGTTCTGCATCGATTTGGGCTACGCGTTGCTTTTAGGCTCCAAGGTGCTATCCAGAACGAGTGAAGCCTATTAGTCGGTGATTCGATAATTGACTCGTTGGTCAGGCTTCACCCGGACCAGGACTTGAGCGTTTTGGTCGTTACAGTACTTAGACACTGTCTCTGGAACGATGCGAACTACAAGGAGCAATAAGGTGACCACTGGACTCAACCCATCTGATAATAGGGTCGGATCGGATCAAATCATCGCTGGAACCCGGCAAGTCCCTCCTGACATTTTTTCTGTTCATGGCTCCAGGGTTACAGGCTCTAGTCGGCATAGTCGTTGTTCTAAGTCGAATTTGTTGCTTGTCGAACTAAGGGAACGCCACCTTAGAGAGAAACTAGCACAGGATTTTAAGGCTTTTAAAGAAAGCCATAAAAAAGGGTTTCTAAGAGTTAAGCAAGATTTGGAGATCGCCGAACTCTCAGAAAGGTTAGACAGAAGTGCGTCTGTGCGATCTCCGGACTCAATCGACTGTGATAAAAGAGTGCGTGAGTACGTTCAGGTGCACACCAGGTCGATTTGTGATGAGTTCATAGATACTACTGTTCAGGGAGACGAAAAAGCCGGTAAGCAGGACCCTAATCATAAGTTATGGAATGCGGCTTCTCACCTTATGGGTGCGATTGACTTACCAAAAGTAGAATTGTTTTCGTTTGATGGTCGGCCAGAAATGTACTGGAAGTTCATTCGACAGTTTCATGTGTATGTCACCTCGAAGATCATGGATGACGGCCAACGCTTGATGTATTTGCTTCATTACTGTAAGGGTAAGGCACTGGAAGCAATCGAGGAATGAGTGATGCTTTCTCCCAGCGAAGGATATCGTAGAGCTTGTGAGATACTAAAGGAATTATTTGGCCGCCCGCACGAGGTAATGCGATCTTTCCTAGAGGGCCATATTAAAGGACTGACCACCAGCCGCTTGGACTCGGAAGCACTGTCGACGCTAGCCGTTAGAATGGAGGGCTGCATGATTGCTCTCGAGCAGATGAACTATACATCCGATCTGAACTCGCTGGCTACCCTGGAACGTGTAGTTATTGGTCTTCCATACTCCCTACAGAATAAATGGGCTGAGAGAGTCGGTCGGTTAACACAAAACGGTCGGGAACCAACGTTTAGTGAGCTAACGGAATTCGTGTCCGCCACGGCCAGGATCGCTCGTAGTCGCTTCGGACAACTAGCAAGCCGAACTAAGACCACCGGCCGGGTGAATCAAGCCAATCGCAACACAGGTTTACGTCAATCTGGATCTAGTTGGTCCATAAACACAACGCAGCAGGATAAAGAGTGACCTCCGACCTGCCCGACATGTGATGGGAACCACTCGATAACGCTGTGCCAAGAGGTTTTGGCGTTAGACGTACCTGCGAGATGGGCAGAAGCCCGTAAAAAAGGGTTGTGCCTCATTTGTCTGAAAAGAAGCCATAGAGCAGATGACTGCAGGTCAAAATCCGTCTGTACTATTGAAGGCTGTGGCGGCAGGCATCATCAACTACTCCATAGGACTATACCACAGCGCCCTGTACCACCCAAGGCAGTGGGCGAAAATCACTGCGGAGTGACCAAGATGCAGCATAATGGCATACACCTTGGACTACTGCCGGTGAGAATTAAGGCCGGAGAAAAGGAGGTTGTTGGATATGCTTTCCTCGGCAATGGATCCGACACTACCCTCATTCGGGCCGAGGTCATACAACGTCTGGGTTTAGGTTTCCGAAACAGCCAGTTGATAATTAAGACTCTAAGGGGATCCAAAACAGCTAATGCGGTCAGTGACGCGTTCGAATTGATCGCACTGAATGGCACCGATTCAGTCAGCATAGAGCAAGCTGTTGTTGTTGAGTCACTGCCCGTGCTCAAGCCCAGTTCCGATGATGAGCATAGGAAGTGGCCTCACTTGGAGGACCTACCTATAGAAACCGTAAATGAGGATGTACTGTTGCTTATCGGATGTGACGTACCCGAGGCTCATTGGGTTTTAGACCAGAGACTAGGCGGTCGTAAACATCCCTATGCAGTCCGCACACTGTTAGGCTGGATGGTATTTGGTCCGACCACCTTCAAAAGGCATCAGTCCTTATCGGTGAACTGGGTGACTCAAAGCGAATCATCACCAATAGAAGAAATACAAAGGATGTATGATGCGGAGTTTGGGGACGTGCAGCTACTGGACAAGAGTGTTTCCATAGAGGATGCTCAAGTCATAAAATACGTCGAGTCCAAGACGCGGCATATACAGGGACACTTCATGGTTCCTCTGCCACGGAGGAAGGGTGTTGCGACAGGGCTTGGGAACCTGGAGTCTGCGCGAACGAGGTTGCACGGTTTAAAACGTTGCCTGACAAACGACAAAAACCTGTGGATCAGATATACCAAAGCGATGGATCAAACCATAGCCAAGGGATACGCGATAAGGGTGTAACAGCCGGTCGTGGAAAATCCCCCTTTTTTCCTCGCGATTCAGTGTTTTTCCCAACATCACTCATTTCCATACACTATTGACTTGTCTTTACGAACTGGTTGTTTTTCTGGACCAATTGTTGTTTGTTCGCGCCCAGAGCGCTAATTTGGCACATCCTTGTTCAGGACCTGCGTGACGCACGTGCTGTTTGCTCACACGCTGCTATTCGGCTTCTCGTCGTTGAGTCCTTGTGATCGCAATATTGAGGTTTGTATATTGTTTATGTCATTGTTTATTTTAATAATCTAGTATCGTAGAATTATCACGGATAATCGCCTTCTGATTTCGGGATCCGTTGCGAATTTGGCTACGCATTTCTCAAACGTTCGTAACAATACTCAATAGATCAATTTGGAACGAGAAAAAAATCACGCAAAATGCCAAGAAAAGGATCAAAAGCAGTCGAATCCGGACAGGAAGTAATACGGCAAGTCTCTGGGGAGGTTTTGGGTACATATGATTCTTTAGTTAATGCTAGATCGCCTAGTCCTCTCAGTGCTAGCTCATGTGTTATTGAAAGCAATATTGATCGTAAGGATGTCGATTTATATAAGCTGAGAATACTAGAACTAGAGCAACAGTTACTTTCGGCTAGACTACAGGCGCATGAAGCAGAGAAGTGTACACAGAAACAGCGAGAGCATGAGACCAGTGACTTCGACACTTCCGATAGGTTAGAGTGCAATAATGTAGGGAACCCCACGCCGGTCGCCGACTACAAACCACCATCGATCGATCTGCCTAGACTGGAGTTAACGGTTTTCGACGGGCGAGCTGAGCAATACTGCAAGTTTGTCAAACAGTTCGAGACATTCGTTGAAAACAAGGTAACCGACCCTGGGCAAAGGCTTCTTTACCTTACTCACTACTGCCGAGGCCGAGCACGAGAAGCTATCGACGGGTGCACCATGCTCGACCCAGAACAAGGCTACACAAGGGCAAGAAAGATTCTGAGGGACTTGTTTGGCCAACCTTTCAAAGTAGCCCGTAACCTAATAGAGGGCGTGATGGCAGAGGCAAAGAGAACCAAAGGCGACGTCTACACCATGGCCGACCTGGTGATCAAGATGCAGAACTGCTCAATAGCCCTCGACCATTTAGGTTACAGGGCTGACCTAGACGCCATGCACACTTTGGAAAACATAGTCCGTCACCTTTCTCCCGAACTACAGGGTCAGTGAGCGGAAGGAGCGGAACGGATAAGCCGAAGCGACAGAGAAGCCAACTTTGAAGACCTGACTGAATACTTAGACAGGCAAACGAAGATAGCTGACAGCAGATTCGGCCGACTCGTCCGGGACAGCAACCGAGCAAACAAGCCCGGTACTAGCCAAGTCCAAACCCCTGTACGGGAACATACAAAGTTCCAGCCTTGGACCAGTACACATGTCATTTCACGAGATGCTACGACGAAACCAAAATGCAGGTCCTGTGGTACTAGCCATGGCCTACCAGAATGCCCCAAGTTCGGCAACGCCACAATAGACGAACGGTGGGAAATGGCGAGGATGGCAGGAGCATGTTTCATCTCTCTCAACACCACGCACCGGGCAGCAGCCTGTAGAACAAGGAATCGATGTGGTTACGAGGGCTGCACGGGCAGACACCATCGGCTGCTGCACCAGGCGAGAGTAACCTTACCCGAGACGAGTACAAAACCCAGCGTTATTTGTTCAACGTCACGATCTGCCAGTAAACCGGTAAGTTTAGGCGTAGTGGCCGTGGGAGTAGTGACTCCGACTGGGATAGTCAAGGCGTTGGCTTTCGTTGATAGTGGATCCGACACCACCTTAGTGAAAGAGCGGTTTGCCGACAAACACCAACTGGCTAAAGGTGCGACGTCGTTAGCAGTGAGCACGGTGGGCGGAACACAGGTAATGACTGCCGGTAGATTGAGACTGCAATTCATCTCTCTAGACACTAACGAGGAAATTGAACCAACGGAGGCATTCACGTTAGCGGATCTCCCCATGCGAGCACCAAGGTCGGTGAACGCAATCTTGACTCGGTGGCCCCACCTGCAGGATGTAACCGTCGTAGACTGGGAAGATGATGAGGTGGATCTCCTCATCGGCTGCGACGTGCCAGAGGCGCATTGGTTGCTTGACCAAAGAGTGGGCGACTGCTAGGCACCTTATGCCGTACGCACGGCTCTGGGATGGATGTTATACGGTCCAGTAGGGGTACGTGGCTCCGTGAATTACTTATCCGCCGAAACGGACCGCATAGAGTATCATCTGCAGCGGCTGTGTGAAAAGGAGTTTCATGACATTGGAGACGAAAGACCGACGTTGTCTCAAGAGGATCACTTCGCCATACAAACGGTGCGGCAAGGCACTAGAGGCCTCAAAAAACAGTTCGAGGTTCCCTTCCCATGGCGCACACCGGTCGACCCGTGGACTGACAACAGAAATTATGTTCTCCAACGACCACTACGACTAAAAGAACGCTTCATTCGAGACCAGAATCTGTGGGAACGATACGCGGATTTGATGAAGCGAAACGAGGCCCTCGGTTACGTTGAAAAGGTGCCTGTCAACACCGACAGCAAAAGGGGTATCTGGTATCTGCCTCACCATCCGGTTATCAACCCCAAGAAACCCAATAAACTGCGGGTGGTTTTCGACTGTGCGGCCAAGTTCAAGGGCAAGTCGTTGAACGATCGCCTACTACAGGGGCCTGACTGGACCACACCACTGATCGATGTTTTGTGCCGTTTCAGAGTGGGTAAAGTGGCTTTGTCTGCTGACATTAGGGAAATGTTTCATCAGGTGAAGATTCCGGTAGGAGAACGAGATGCTTTGCGTTTCCTATGGTGGGAAGGGAGCGACCGGGACAACGCAGTGGTGAATTATAGGATGACCGTCCACCCCTTCGGAGCCATATCGTCACCATTTTGTGCAAACTACGCCCTCCGAGAATCAGCGAACAAACATGGCAATCTAGTACATCGGACGGTGGTAGAAAGCGTCAGCAGGAACTTCTACGTCGACGACTACCTTGAGTCATTCGATGATGTGGAATCAGCTCTAGAGCAGTTCAGGGGTCTGACGAGATTGCTGGAAGAGGGCGGCTTCCATCTAACTAAATGGATGTCGAACGCTTCAGAAGAGCTTGAGGTCATCCCGTATCACGAAAAGGCCGAAAGGGTAAGAGATTTGGACGGCTCTCCACTTCCTATCGAGCTCACTTTAGGGGTACAATGGGACTCGGAAGCGGACGACTTTGTTTTCGAACTGAACGTTCCCGAGCTGCCAATAACCCGTCGTGGCATACTATCTGCCGTCTCGAGTTTGTTCGACCCGCTCGGTTTCGTCTCACCATGGCTGCTACCCGGAAAGATCTTTCTGCAGCGGCTGTGCCGTAAGAAAGTTGATTGGGACCAGTCACTGGACCGAGGGGACCGGCTGGACTGGGAAGAATTTCTGAACACTTTGAAGAAATTAGGGGACATAAGAATCCCACGATGTTTGACTCCTGGCCATACGACACGGACTGGAGAACTACATGCCTTTTCCAATGCATCCGAAGTCGGTTATGGAGCTGTGGTGAACGGATGATGGTGCGCAGGAGATGGACAATATACCACGAGGATCCTGTTCGCCAAAGCCCGCGTTGCTCCACTGAAGTCGGTCTCAATCCCACGCCTTGAACTTAGCGCAGCCGTGTTGGCAGTCAGGGTTGTGCAAGCTGTGAAGAGATGTTTCGATCTCTACATTTGGTCGGTGAGCTGCTGGACGGATTCAACGATAGTACTTTACTACATTAACAACGTACGGAGCCGGTTTAGTACTTTCGTTGCTAACCGGCTCACGATTATCCACGATGAATCAGCCACGCACCAGTGGAGTCATGTCCGGTCTGGCGATAATCCGGCCGACCTGTGCTCTCGAGGTGCGACCAACTTTAGGCAACTGGAAACGTGGACAAGAGGGCCAAACTTCCTGCACTTGCCCAAACAGGACTGGCCCGTGTTCGAATTAAAACCCCCTACGGAATTGGAACTGGAGATCAAAGGCGTAGTGATGGCAACCAACGTCGTCGAAGCGTCGTCCATTCTATCGCGACTGGTCAGGTTTTCTTCCTGGATGAAGACGCTTCGTTCGCTAGTTTGGTTAACCAGGTTCAAGAGAAATTTACTAGTCATGAAAGGGCTACGGCCCTCAGGTCGGATACGGGTCGGCCCGATAAGTCCCGATGAGCTACAAGCGGCAGAGTACGATATTTTCCGAATGATACAACGCGAGGCTTTCGCCCGAGAACTCAAGAGGGCGGAAGAAGTGGGGCCGACCAATGAAGACATGCCATCTCCAAGAGGCGAGCTGAAGCGTTCAAACCCCAAACTCATCAACGGACTGCTGCGGGTGGATGGTAGGCTGACCAACGCCCACCTGAACTTCGACACAAAGTATCCTATACTGCTGCCTGCGAGACAACCTGTAGTAGAGCTAATGATTCAACACGTCCACGCCGTGGAGGGACATGCCGGGGAAAGTCACGTGACGAGCGTCATCCGAAATCGTCTTTGGTTGTTGAGAGGACGAGAGACTGTAAAACGCGTAATCCGAAGGTGTGTGCAATGCAGGAGACGCAATGCCGCAGCAGGCAAACAACTCATGGCCCCACTACCAGAATGCAGGGTGATTACGGGCTGGTGGCCGTTCAGTGACACCGGGTTGGACTATTTCGGGCCCTTGTGGATCAAGTGCGGTAAAAGATTAGAAAAGCGATATGGATGTATCATGACGTGCATGAAATCACGTGCGGTACACCTAGAATTCGCACATTCGATGACGACCGGTTCGTTTCTACGGGCCTTGCAGAGATTTATCAACCGAAGAGGCGTACCGGCCGATATATACTCAGATAATGGATCGAACTTTGTGGGCGCTCAACGGGAATTGCAGCGTTGGCACAAGAACATAAACAGGGACGAACTGCAGAATCGAACCGTGGCCTACGGCATACGATTGCATTTCAACCGCCCACAGGCCAGTCACCGAGGCGGCATATGGGAACGCATGATCCGGTCCGCCAGACGGATATTGCTGTCAATCATGGAGCAGCAGCCGCCCGACGACGAGGAGCTGAACACCGTCATGACTGAGGTGGAGCGAATCCTGAACAACCGCCCCCTGGTTCCAGTATTGAACGGCGACCCCACCCACCTGGCGCTCACCCCAAACGACTTATTGACGCTAAGGTCGAACGAGGGTTTCCAAGGGCCGGTAAACCTTCGTGGGAGCTACCTTCACGGATGGAAGCAAGCGAACTATCTGGCCAAGGTCTTCTGGAGGCGATGGCTACGGGAGTACCTACCGGCTTTGCAGACTCGACAGAAGTGGCTGGCCAAAACAAGACCATTCAAAGTGGGGGACGTGGTTATGATCGCCGACGAACGCGCACATTTCAGCGCTTGGTCTTTGGGAGTAGTTACGGAAACCATCAAAAGCACTGACGAAATGATAAGAACGGTGAAGTTGAGGACAGCTAACGGAGTGCTCATTCGTGACATTCGCAGTATTAACCTACTCGAGAGCGAAGGCGGAGGAGCTGATAACCCTGAGGCCTAGTAAACCTTTTTCACACCAGTAATCGAGGTGGATAAAGAAACACCATATATACAACACAATCTCCGTCAAACACGTTAAGGTGCTCGCGGTCCTTCCGTTGACATTACAGAAGGTTCTTTCCGATATGTGGTGATGAGTGCGATTGCATTATACTACCGATACATACACGCATGCACGACGCACTCTACATCCCGTAAACCCATCAAACATGTGACAGTGTTCTTTGTTTGCCTTTTGTTGACGCTACCGAATGCCTCTTGCATATGTGGAAGTAACGGAGCTCAGGTCACACAAACATGCTACATTTACTCGTTTAATTGCCACGCGGTCTTTTGTTGACATTGCAGAAAGTCCTCCTTTGATGTGTAGTCATACCTGTGATTTCATTGTAACCCCGGCACACATACACGCACTCACACACACACTCAAGCACGTACATCCAGGACCGGACGGCTCCTTACGAGAACAACGTCTATGTGACCATTCACGCCGGCCATCGGTCACTTGGTCTTGTGAAAGATGTACACTAGTCTCACTTCTATGTATCCAATGGATTAGGTGAGACCAGTAGTAGAACGTTGACGACGAGCATTAGACGCGCGCACTGACAGCAGTGCCTAGGCAGGTAGGAAGAATCAGTACCTTTATACCGAACCTTTGACTCTGCTAAGGATCCAGGAGGATTTTGGTGGGCGGTGTACCAGCCGGTCGTGGAAAATCCCCTTTTTTTCCCTCGCCATTCAGTGTTTTTCCCAACATCACTCATTTCCATACACTATTGACTTGTCTTTACGAACTGGTTGTTTTTCTGGACCAATTGTTGTTTGTTCGCGCCCAGAGCGCTAATTTGGCACATCCTTGTTCAGGACCTGCGTGACGCACGTGCTGTTTGCTCACACGCTGCTATTCGGTTTCTCGTCGTTGAGTCCTTGTGATCGTAATATTGAGGTTTGTATATTGTTTATGTCATTGTTTATTTTAATAATCTAGTATCGTAGAATTATCACGGATAATCGCCTTCTGATTTCGGGATCCGTTGCGAATTTGGCTACGCATTGCTCAAACGTTCGTAACAAAGGGTACCGTTGCATCAAATGAGCTGTGACTACAGACCTCGGTGGTATTTACCGCACCACGCTGTCTTAAACCCAAAGAAGCCTGAGAAGTTGCGTATTGTCTTGGATTGCGTGGCCAAACATAAGGGGCGGTCGCTCAGTGACATGCTTTATCAAGGCCCTGATGCTATTGCTGATCTTGTGGGCATACTTTTGCGATTCCGCCAAGAAAAGGTGGCCGTTTCAGCGGACATAGAAGAAATGTTCATGCAAGTAAATGTGTCCGAAAGTGACAGGAGTGCCTTGCGGTTCCTATGGTGGCCACAAGGAGAACTGTCACTGGTGCCAGAAGAATATCAGATGACGGCCCATCCCTTTGGGGCTACTTCCTCACCCTTCTGCGCCAACTTCGCTTTATGCCGAGCTGCGAGGGATTTTGGGGTAGGTTATGAACCATCGGTCTTGCAAGCCGTAGAACGCAGTTTTTATTTCGATGATTGCCTTGCATCCTTTAAAACTAGCACGGAGGCTACTGCGTTTGCGACAGGGATAACTGCGTTATTTATGCACGCTGGTTTCAAGCTGAGGAAATGAGTATCCAATTCACGGAAGTTTATGGCCTTATCTCCAGACCCGGATTAAATGCCAGTTCCGTCCGGCTACCTCAGCAGAACGACAACGGCCAGAGAGCACTGGGTGTTCAGTGGGATACTGTCACGGACGAATTTACCTTTCAGTTCCAGTTGCTTGATAAGCCTTCGACATGGAGAGGCATACTGTCGAACGTCAGTTCTCCGTTTGACCCACGGGCTAATGGCTCCGTTATGTCTTCCGGCTAAGCAGTTGTTGCAGAGGTTATGCAGGACGAAATAAGTTAGGATAGTCCATTCATTCCAGCAGATACGATGTTGTGGAATAGCTGGGTATCATTTATGAACCACGTCGGTAAAATTAATTAAAGGGACCCAAAAAGGAATAGGATGCACTGAGTTGCATATATTCTGTGATGCTTCAGAAACCGGATACGGTGCAGTGGCATACGCGAGGCGAATCCCCATGGATGGAACCTATACTATGTTCTTCTATGTAGCAAATCGCGAGTAGCACCTATCAAAACCGTTACTATCCCGGGGCTTGAGTTGGCGGCAGCCGTCTTAGGTGTTCGATTAAGTGCGATGTTAAAACGAAGCTTGCCAGATTGTTTTAACGGAGCGTACTTTTGGACAGACTCGATGATCGTCAGGTACTACATAGAGAACACTGGTACGCGTTACAGTACCTTCGTCGCTAACCAATTAGCAATTATTCATCAGTATACTAACGTTTCCCTATGGCGACATGTGCGATCAGAAGATAATATTGCTAATCTAGCCTCAAGAAAAATTTCAACCGAAGAGGAACTGAGGATATGGTTGAGAGGACCCTCGCCCTTGAACGACTACAATCCACCAGAATTTGTATTGTCGGTCTCACCGGATGGTGTGGAGACTAAGAAGGGGCCGGCTTTGGTAAATACGGCCAACCTGCACACTGGCATCACCTTCATGTTTTCTCGATACTCTGATTGGTCCAAGCTCTTGAAGGCTGTCGCTTGGCTCATCTGGTTAACTTCCTATATTCGAGTTATGTTCTCAAGGAGCAAGGATTTGCCGAACGTGGGCAGCCTTCCCGCCGAAGACATAGAAAGGGCCAGGTTCAGAGTGATAACAGTTAGTCAGAGGGATTCATTTGGAGAGTTTTCACAGCGAGAACCACTTACAGGTGAGCTATGCAAGGGTGCCTTGGGTTCCCTAAAAAAGCTATGCCCGATTGTATTTGGAAGTCTTTTGTGTGTTGGCGGACGACTCAATTATGCTGGATATCCAAGTGCCTTTAAACACCCAGTTATTTTGCCGAACAAGCACCCGGTGACAGAACTCGTTATCCGCCACCACCATAGTAGAGAAGGACATGGTGGCACCCTGCAAGTGCTTGCCGCAATCCGCGAGAGATACTGGATTATCAATGGAATCGGCGCGGTCAAACGGGTAATAGGACGACGTTTCACTTGTCGTAGGCTGGCCGCCGTCGCCGGTCAGCAGTTGACGGCTCCTCTTCCTCCGTGTCGTGTGGAAAGGGGGCGGTATTGCTTCAGTTCGGTCGGAATAGATTATTCTGGTCCAATCCTTGTTCGTGGGGGTCGAGGGTCGGAAAAAAGATACAGCTGTTTATTCTCTTGTCTACAAACTCGAGCTACGCATTTGGAAATGACAGCCAGCTTAAGCACTGACTCGTTCATTATGTCACTCGTCCGTTTTGTTGGTAGACGTGGAACACCGACAGAAACCTATAGCGACAACGGGTCGAATTTCGTGGGTGCAGTTACCGAGCTCGAAGGTCAGTTGAAGCGTTGGGATAGACGGCGCATTAACGATCACCTAGCCAGTCAGGGCATAAGTTGGCACTTCAACCCCCCAGCATCGAGCCACCGAGGGGGCGTACGGGAGAGAATGATCCGTTCGGTACGCAGGTTGCTATCAGTGCTTTCGAAGGAACAGATAATGAGTGAGGAGACGTTACATACTTGCTTTGTTGAAGTCGGGAGGATATTGAATAATCGACCAATAGTCCCACTTTTGTTCGATGACCAGGGCAGATTGGCTCTGACTCCGAGCAGTCTACCACTGCTGAGGGGCGATTGCGGTATACTAGATGATGCTAATATGAGAAAACACTATTGTAGACGTTGGAAGCAGGTCAAACACTTTGTGAATAACTTTTGGCGCCGATGGGTGAGAGAATATGTCCCGACTCTGCAGGCCAGACAGAAATGCCTTTCAAAACATAGAAATCTTAGAAAGGGAGACATCGTGCTTGTTGTTTCAGAGACCTTTGCGAGAGACAAATGGCCCATGAGGATAATTGAGGACGTAGAAGTTGATGCAGATGGACTCGTACGGACGGCCGTGGTCCGCACTAGCGAAGGAAAGCAACGGAGAGATGTAAGAAGAATTTGCTTGTTAGAAGGTGCCAACTAGAAGCCGGGGTCGTGGGCTAGGGGGTATGCAGGCGTACTGCTGTAAGTCCTCGTTTACCCCAAGGGAAGGGAGGTAGCGGGCGTACTGTTGTAAGTCCTGTGAACTCCGGTGTCTCGGGAGCGTAAGTAGGAAGGGGGAGCCAGAACCGATTACTGTCTGAAACTGCCGTGAACGACCGGGAGGAATTTCGGCGGCCGGTGTATTGTCCATGTTGATTGAAAAATTCCTCTTCTGCTCACATTCCTGTACTCTATGACCGATTTTGGACCGCCTTCTCTAGCCTACTTCACGCTGACACTGTTTTGTGGTCGGCAATTATTCTACGCTTGGTGCACTTACTTTTTCTTTTTGTGGTTGTGCTTTCTTACTGAGATTACTTTGAGGACAATTGGTACAGTAGTGAGATGCACTGATTCCGCACAGTTTGTTTTATTACTCCTCGGTTTCACTTTCTCGCTCACGTCGACTGACCATAGACGTTCAGCTCGTTTACGTTGATTTTTGGCTGCCACGCTCAGGACATTGTTATTTGGGCCTGATTAAGCGTGGAGAACTTGTTCTATTTGTTTGGACTTCAGGACAGGTATTTATTATTTACTCTTTTTGGCCAACTATTCCTCTTTTTACAGAATTTGTCCTATTTTGATTACCTTTTTGGCTGGATTGTGACTGGGGCTCACTGTCAAAGGTATGATCATGTTTGTACTTATATTTTTACTCGCTAATAGTACCGTAGAATTTGCAGAGCAATCGTGTTCTTGATTTGGGTTCTGCATCGATTTGGGCTACGCGTTGCTTTTAGGCTCCAAGGTGCTATCCAGAACGAGTGAAGCCTATTAGTCGGTGAATCGATAATTGACTCGTTGGTCAGGCTTCAACCGGACCAGGACTTGAGCGTTTTGTTAGTTACAATTGGTCCATAATAACAAATAGTTCGTAAAGACACGTCGATAGTGTGAGAAAGTGATGATGTTAAGAAAAACACTGAACAGCAAAGGTTTATGGGGACTTTCCACGATCGTTTGTTACAAGCCGTATTTAGTACATGGTAGAGTACTCAACGCCCGCTTACGCCGAATGTAATTTTGCCACTGGCTTGGATGGTCCGAATGAGTTAGCTGTCCACAGTGAACAAAAAATGGTAAACACTGAACCACATTTTTCTCCTTTTGAAATCCGAAATTATTAATAATTAAAAACATATATCCATAAACATTAAACGTGAATATTCCAGGTGCCCAAGGTATCCGAAAAAACGATCGTTTATCGTATGATATTCTTATATATATATATATATATATATATATATATATTTAAAGAACAAACACTGAAAATCCTTCCAAATGTTCAGAGTGCTTTTAATCTTGCGTTACAGCATGCCTCGGGTTATCCGAAATAAACCATTATTAATTTGACTATTTTCAACTTTACCTTGGAAAGCTCGCTCATACACCACACTTTTCGACTTTTGTTTATCCATTCCCGGGTAGTGACCATCGTATTGTCAGGTGCAAGTTCAGCCGCTTCTGCTGTTCTCATCCGGTGCAAGCCCCTCCCCCTGTTCCTACTTCCTACCTTCCTCGTAACTGGCTCCTAGTGCCAATGATAATCCACTCCCTTAACCGGAACACATTTCTTCTTTCCTCTGACCCCCTCACCGTTGTGAACCCTCTCAACTCCAACCTTTTGCATCGCCTAAGTACCGCCAACCCATGTGGCGATCCACTCTCCAGGTCCAGCAGTTCACGCCTGTCACTTTTAGAGAGTAAGCTGTCTAAGCTGCAACTAACCTTCGCTAGATCACACGACTTTACAATTCTTCTGTGCATAAACCAGCTACAACTGAATCTGCGTTGCATGGTCGATTCGCATCTGAGAAGGCAAGAGGCCATAGCCCTAGCACACCCAAACAAATTTGGCTACCTGTCCAACCTGCTTAGTAAAAGGTCCAATCAATCCAATCATATCTCTCCCAAGTTCCTCATCTGCGGCTCATCTACCGCTAATACTCCAGCATCTAATTCTGAAGCCTTCAATGAGCATTTTTCTTCCTCCCCTATAAACTGTCCTGGTATTCCCTCTCCTACAATCCACCCCTGCACATCTGCCTCTCTTTCATCGATTCCCTTCACCCATCTAGAAATTGAAAAATCAGTTTTCTCTATTAAACCTTCCCCGAAACTGGGACCAGATGATCTCGCACCAGCTCTCCTCCGTTTTGGTGGTCCTGACATCCCTTCACTGTTACTTAATAAATACACCACCTCCATGCTTCGCAGTTTCGTTTCCCTTCAGCGAAAAACCTGCATCGTAATTCCGCGCTTCAAAAAAGGTGCACTACACGACCCAGATAACTATCGGCCCAATAATCACACCCCAGTAGTCTGCGAAATCATGGAGAGAATTATCAAAAAACACTTTGTCCAATACCTCTTATCCAACAACATGCTGAACCCTGTACAGCATGGTTTCTTGAACTCCCGTTCCTGCTCTTCCAGCCAGCTTGATTTTCTCCATGTCCTATCGTCTGCTGTAGATGCCGGCAACTCTGTAATTTTCCTGTACCTCGACATGTCTAAGGCTTTTGACCGTGTTCCCCATATGCATCTGATAGCCAAAATCCGGTCTGCCGGTATTAATGACCCCCTCCTCTCCTGGCTATCCTCTTATCTCTCTCACATATCACAAGCTGTGCTCGTTGACGGCCACTTATCTTCCACCAAACCAATTACTAGCGGCGTCATTTAGGGCAGTTTCCTAGGCCCATTACCACTCCTTATTTATATCAATGACATTTTCTCTTCTGTTCGACACGGCACCCCTTTCCTCTTTGCCGACGATATAAAGATAGTGTGCTCCTTCCTCCCTAGTGACCTATCCGTGACTCCGTGCAAAATATCGCGTGATTTACTCTCTCTCCAAACTTGGCGCGTCTCGCGGTTTATGAGATTATCTGCGGAGAAAAGCTTCCTCCTACCTTACAAGTGCACCGTACCACCCGGCGAAATTTGTCTGGACGGCCTGCCCATCCGCATACACCCCGTGGTTACCGATCTTGGCGTGAGCTACTCTTGTTCCTTCAAATTCTCAGAATAAGCATCGTTCCAAATCGCCAACGCTAAGCGGACTCTAGGCCTGATCAATCGATGTTTCTTAATACCAGCCGATGGCCCCTCCATTTGTCTCCCACATTTGAGACTGCTCCTAGAATATTGTCTCATTACCTCCAGCCTCTGGCCACATTCCTCTACTGTATTTCTTGAAAACGTTCAGCGTACTTGCACTAGAAGGCTGTTGGGCGTATCCATAGCCCTAACATACCGCCAGCGCTGTGAGCTCCTACAGACTGAGCCTCTATGGATTCGTCGCATGAGGCTCAACCTGATTTTCCTCTTTAAGCTAATCCATAACCAGGCCCAAACCTTTTATCCCATCTCATGGGCTACCTTATGCTCCTACCCCGCCCGACATCGTGCCTTCTCTCTCCCTGTCCCTCATTCTAATCTCAGCCTGGAGTCCTGATGCTTTCTGTCAGCCTATTCCAAAATCTGGAATAGGCTCCCCCTTAGCTTACGCAGTGCCTCCTCAACGTTCGCTTTTAGGCGCACACTTGTGTTATACTTAACAGTTCCCAATGCTATATTGCTCACCAATGAGCTCGTCTCCGACGACCTGGCCTTTGAAAGAGGCCTCACACTGTAACTCTACTACCTCTGCGCCATAGGCCACTATGTACACCCCATGCCCGACACTTCCCCTCTCTCTAGTGCCGCTAACTAAGGCCATTGCCTTCACTGATCCATAGCGAACTTGCCTCCTGCCCTCATAAGATAACCCTATTGCTCACATACGTTTATCTCTCATCCATCATATTCACAGTTTTTCTCCTCGGTATCCGTTGCTTCTCAGCTGGGGCACACCCAGACTGCGCTTCTCTATCCCTTTTCTCTCTCCAGTGATCCTTGATGACGGCCAACCGCTTCGGGCACTGTACTTACCATCTCCCTGGCAGGCGCAACTGGATAATGCTGCTGCACGGTCGTCTACTACTCGCTGTTTCCGTTGGCTCTCCTGTCCATGGTCTCACGTCTTGGCCAATTGATCTTGGATCACACACCCCTATCGCGGTCGTTTTGTCCCCTGTACAATTATCAATGAGCATTCGTGCCATTTCCAACGGCGCGGGGCGCGGTCAGATCCACCGCTAGGCCGGCGCACATCTCGCTTGCAGGCCATCTGCAACGACGTGCCACCGCAACTAGACTGGTGGGCCACACCTCTTGTGTTCACCTCACAAAGTGTTTTTCAGGTTGAGTGCCCTGGCGCACGGCCAATCCCACCCACTAAAACCGGCTGCGGATGGCACACTCAAACTTGTCTTGGCCTACCGCACCCAATACTGTCGGCTGAAAATTGCATGCTCCCCATCCTTGATCCACCAGGGTACGACCACCTATAGTTCTCATCAGCTGTCACCACTTTCCATTTGTGTCGCTGTACCACGGTATGCACATCTACCCATTTTGTCCTTCCTCCTATCGCTTCTCATTACATGTAGTCTCTGTTGTTCCGACCAATCTTCTCTGCCGACGCTCGCCAACATCTCCTTTTACACCTGCTGTCATTGCCAGCTTCTATTCTATATTCACTTGTTATTACCCTCTGCTCAGAATACCCATTGATAGCATTCTTATACCCCACTGCTCGTTGTCTTGTTAAATCTCTCCTTGTTCTCCCTCCTCATGCCCAAAGCCATTGTGCACCAATCACACCCGCACCCATGACCAATCCGCATATTAGAACTTGCCGCTCCAAACTTTGCTTCTGTTACAGTCGCATTTATTATCTAATCACCACTACCATATTTTCCTCTCTTGGCTTGGCGATTCCTCTGTGGTTCTTTCCAGTGTCCCGATTAGTATCCACCTGTTCACTTGTCTGCCGGCACACAGCTCTCCCGGCCCATTGCTCCAACTGCATTGCGCATTCATTTTTTGTGGCCTTTCTGTTCCATTGCTGGTTCACTTATCTTGGGGCTTCCTGCTTCTTTCTCCTCCTCCTTTGTGTTTCATCTGCAGCAAAATGATCTGATTGGCCATTTCTTACCTGTGTCTCCTCGGTCATTGCTTCCATCCCTTGATCCCTTCATTGCTGGCTACAGGCATTTTTTCGTGCCTTCCAGTGTGGTCCGCTTTTCCATGTCCCACCGACTGTAAAGACAAAGTTACGTCACGGTGTTCTTTTACATTTCCAAACCGTCTGACCAGTCATTACCCGATTCCTCTGGTCCGTCACCACAAGTTGCACCTGCATTGATTAAATAATTAGACCCATTCTTACCTGATCTCTTTGATCCTACCCTTCATCTTCCCTCGTTTATTATTTGCTCTTCACGGCCGGCATCACTTATGTGTTTCTTCAGTCTTCTGTATCTGTTGATCCACTATGTTATCCCGTCATGAAAAACTTCGTCTGAATTGTCCCAAGTCAATCCTACACACTTTGATTAATCCTATCTCTTTCTTCCAATCACTGATACTTTTTTCTCCTAGCACTCCACTGCTCTTCACTCCTGCTCCTCGCATATATATATATATGTCTGTACTGCATCCTGCACTTTTATGCCGGCTTTTTCTCATGCTACCATCTCCCTGAACCTCATGATATGCGTCCACTCATTCTACATCTGCACCTCATATTTACCATATCAAATCCTTACAAATCATTCTTGTCATCCGCACCACCATCTGCCAATTCCAATATCCGCTGCCTGTTCTACGATGAGTTTTGTGCCCTGTCCGCTGCAGTGTAGCACAGGCTTATTACTATATGATCTCTAGCAATGGATCTCTCTTCTTTCTCCACTGTCTCCAGCTACCATCTACTCCCACATCAACTTCTAGCCCCCCCCCATGCATGCCTGACAGTTTTCAGATATCCCCAATTGGGCCACAGGCATCTCCTGTGTGCCTTTCAGTTTGGTCTGCTTTTCCATGTTCCACCATTGTAATGACAACGTTACGTCATGATATTCTTCTACGGTCCCAAATCGTTTGATCTGTCTGTATCGAATTTCTCTGGTCCGTCACCACATGTCGCACCTGCATTGATCAAATAATTAGACCCATTCTTACCTGTTATCTTCGATCCTATCCTTCATCGTCCCTCTTTTATAATCTGCTCCTCACAGTCTTCATCACTTCTGTGCTTTTGTATTCTTTTTTTCTTTCTGTTGGGCTGCCATGTGCAGCTGTCATGAAAATTCACCACGATATTCCAAAGTGAATTCTACAACCATTTGATCCGACCTTACCTACCCCTCCCAGTGACTGATAATTTCTTTCTAGAACCCCATTTTTATTGCTCCTGCTCTTCTTATACCTATACATACATATGATATATATATACACATAAATATATATAAACTTGCGCATATATGTATATGTGCACGCGCTTAGCATCTTGCAGTTCCTCACCGGTCACTTCTTTTGATATCATCCCGCCGACCGTCATCATATGCGTCCATCAATTCTACATATGTGCCTGAAACCTACCGTATCCAATCCCTCTCAATCGCTTTTGTCATCTGATCAACCCTCTACGTCTTGTATTGCTCGCTCCCTGTTTTACGATGAGTTTTATGCCCTATCCGCCGACAATCCACTGCGAAGTATCAGTGCTTCATTGATATCTAATCCACTGCAGTACAACTCGCTTTTTTCCTCCGTCGTCCCCCGCCATTGCAGATCCTTATACCTATTACTAGCCTTTCTCATGTTTATCCGTCTGCCTTCAGGTGTATTTACCCGGACCAGTCACCCAGTCCATCTGACTTTGAATCTCAAACTCACCGGGCGTCCATTCAAATCCGCCATTAAGTTCAGTTAAACTCCACGCAGTCTGTATGGTGAGCATACATTTATCCTATTTTCATCCCACTTTATTCCCCCTTCTGAGCCTTTTTATTCTATATTTTCTTGACAGTTTCCACGTCTTCATGAATTATTTCTGTCCATTCCATCACTGTATCAACAAGATCATGCACATGGCATGCTTCGGAAGTCTCCGAAATAGACCATTATTATTATTATTATTATCTTTATTATTATTATTATTTGAATTCGGCCTTGAACCGTTTCCCACCGTCATGCTTGAGCCATGGGGCTTTGAACCTTTGGGTTTTACTGTGAAATCGGTTTTGCCGCATACTTGAGATTTGTGTATATTTGTACCCTTTGTGAATTTCAATTTAGTACCGTAGAAACTGCAAATCAATCTTGTTCTGGTTTTGGGATTCGTTTGAATTGGCTACGCGTCGCTCGATTTGCGAGAATTGACTTACAATATACAAATATACAGAGGAAGAAGAACATGCGGCTCGTGTTCATTTATACCTAAATGAATATATATATATATATATATATATACTCGGGATGATATTCATCATCGCCTCGATGATAGGCGGAGGGATGCCATCTGGATCCGCTGACTTGTGGCTGTGTAATTCATGTAGGTACTTACGCACTCTTTCCTCTGAAACATTTGGCCCGTTTAACTGCGCGGGAGAACGTACTAGAGCCAGATCAACTCGTACCTCACCATTTATCCTATGTACACTACCAAAGCATCCTTCAGGGCGTCTGCTTTGCCCTGGTCATCAGTGACAATACCCTGATCCCTGGTGAATAGTGAACTTATATAATTTTTTCGGCTGCAGTTTTAAGCACTGGGTCAATCTGAGCTCAAATTCTTGCTTAAAACTTCGCAGAAGGCTCATAGCCTCGTTGCTAAGCTTGGTATAACCGTCCTAGGCCAGCCGACTGCCGGAAAATTTGTACTCTTTTCCGCTGCGGTTTCTACTGTTTATGGCCTTGGCAATTGCATCCTTCGACCACATGGATTTGCCCTCTCCACCCCTTCGTTTCAAGGGTGCAAACCCTTTCTGGAGGGCAATCAGGGTTCCGTTTATGACCTGCCAGAGCTCCCCAACAGTAGCCCCCTCTATCTTGACCAAGTTAAAACCCATCGCTCTATTGCGAAGCCTATCTATGTCCATACAACCGAAATGTCTAACCAGCCTTGAGGGTGCCTTGATTTACCGCATGCACCGATTGATTTTGACACACACCCAGCGGAGTGCTGTGATGCAGTCCAAGCACATCGTTGGGGAGATTTGTTATTGCTGGGTCCAGCCAGGATGGAAGGCATCCAGCCCCATATCTGGCATTCTCTCTTATGTGCTGATGCAAAGCATTAGCTTGCAATCATCATACGAACGATTCCTCCTCCGATCCAGGAAAGCAGACTTCGGCCGTCCAGTCGATGTGCGTAAGATTGAAGTCACCCAATATGAGAGTCTCTTACACGTCCCTAAGTGGTTCGGTCAGGGTCTGCAGTTAACGAACGTCCTCGTCGCGGTTCGTACTTGGTGCCCTGTAGACATAGAAAACGTTATCCCTTCTGCCAGGAAGGATGGTCGTAACGGCGCACATCTGGACATTGCCAGTGCAATTCTTGGTCTGAGACTCTGTCTCTAACCCAAAACGCAGCACCTGTCACACTCCTCAACCTCAATCCAGTAGTCACCATTAGACATTCACAGCTCAAATTCTGTCCCTATCACAGAACTCTAGCATCCTCCATGATAGGCCTATACAACATTTGATACTTAGCCAGCAGAACTACTAACCATCTGTGGATCGTACCGACGAATCACGTTGTTAGTGCTGCAAGTTGTACCCCATCTTTGTGCAGACTGGCTTTGTGCTGAACATAAACCCCATCGAATAATCGCAGGCTGTGGTTGACCCTACCTCCCCCTGCATTTTTTGTCCCATGTAAACGGCCTGGGTGTTCTGACTTCACGGATAAGGCGAGTGTTAGCGCGGCACTTCTGCAAACATTCCTGGCCGTGATGGTCTCCCTGCACAGAGTTGACCACCAACAAGACATAAACACCAAAAAGTAAGAGATTGGCACAAAAAAGTGAGAAAAAATATACCCCACTGTTTTGTCTTCCATGCACACCAGCCTTGTCACCTGTGACTCATGTCTCTTGGTTGTAGTGTCGCTACGGATTGACTGGTGTGGTTGACCTATTCCCAACGCGGCTTGTTACATGCGGTCCATGTTTCGGCCGGGGCGTGGGAGCTTTGGTCGCCCACCAAAAGCAGCTCCGCCTTCTCTGACAGCCAGGTACCTGACTGTGATAAAATCATTAAAAAAGAATAATAAGAACGTCTAAAAAAGCGTGGATCATTCTTGGAGCGCCACTTGCTGGATGCCAGTAGTTGTGTGTCGTGCTACCTCCCTACCTGAAGCTGGCCCTTGTGCCGCCTACCATGAGCACCAAATGTCGACCGTTAGAGTTTGCTTCCCTGACGAAAATTCGGACCCACCTCTCACGGTTCCCCAAACCAGTCCTCACATCGGTGTAGTCCTGCTTTGCAGTACGATAACAGCGAAAAAGATACCACGGTAACCATGCAATCATATCCGCATCAGATTTCCTTGCTCACATTGGAGCTTAATCTCAGTACGATAGCACTATCGAGGAAGAGCATAGATGAACTCGCGTCAATGTTCCAAGACAAGTGACCAATTACCTCTAATGTATCACTACTGTCACCCCAATAGTTCCTCCTACTTTGACTCCTCAGAAACTACTCAGTATAGAATAACCACTATACCGAAAGAGACAGTAACAGCGTAGCGCCACGCAAACAGTATGTTAGTCCTACTCGCTCAGTCTGTCACTTGAAACATATCCTATCGCCTCGTTGCCAAAGTACGTTCGGCGTAAGCAAACGGTATCGAGGGTTATCACTACTAACCACTCTTAACCGTGAAGCCCTAGGTCTTTTATTAGTATCCCAGCGATGCCATGCTCACGGGCAAATCACAAATCCTTTGAAATGCATACACAGTTACCAAGCCAGTGTACGCAACTTCGTCGGCCTGCAGCAGTATAGCTCAAATCCACTGCGAGTCTATTTTACCCATGCCCTACTCACATAGGCCTAGCCAATCCATTGTTTATTGTCTTCACATATTATCATAACCCACAGCTGGAACCACGTCCAGACTGCAATCTCCCTTTATTTCAGGTTCGTTGTCTCTCACCATCTCAGCCGCCAAATTGGCTAACCAAGGATGCCGCTTTGACTCGCACGGACAGAGACTCAAGTGGAACCTACCATAGCAACTGAGACTGAAATCAAACAACACAACAGGAGATACCCCTAATTGCTTATCAGATCGTTCAGCGTTTTCTAACGCAACGAACACGAATTCCAGTTCACGCGCATGCCGCTAATATACAGCCACACTCGGCTGATTGACCGACACATACTGTGCCCTGCCAGACGAAACTTACGCATTCGAAGCCGTACATTGCCAGAAATGATGCTGAATAACACTGAAGGCAAATGCATCAACACATACATATATATTTGTCGGTGAAACAGCATAATAACGCTGAAGTCCATGCGGAGATTTTCCCACTTTATTATCCGTTACCACAGGTTATCCTTCCTCCGAACCGTAGCCGGCTGGAAATTGACTCTCCACTTATCGAGGACCCTCAGTTGCGCCTTCTTATTTCTGAATAGTACATGTTATTGGCCTTGAATCTAAACTTACCTTTTTATTGACTGCTGTTTCTCCGACATCCACCAGTTCGCTTTCACGAAATTGGCCTCATGTCCTCTTGATTCAAAACTCATTCCGTCTTTCGAACTCCGGTAAATCCGTCATTCAGGGTCTGCATTGTCTTCATGGATCGCTATCCTCTTCGCATGCGTCGATTTTCCCCCCTTTTCTTCTTGCTCAAAATTTACTCCATCTGCAGAACCTTAGTTGGTCTCCGGTTTTCTTGGCTTGCATCATTCTTGTTCATAATGCCTCCTTAGCACTGCGTTAACGATTTCTTCGACATCTCCACCGCGCACCACTGACTAACCCGGATTCGAAACTGGTTCAAAACTGCCGCGCAAACCATTATCAGAATGATCCATTCAAACTGTTGCTGTCTATGTTTTTCCATCTCTGATACTCTCGACTTTCGTACTTCGAATTTTGTGAATATTTCATCTTATTGAGTAACGTGTTGCACCATGATCATGCGTTAGCGCGTGCCTCTCGACCATGGCCGAGAAATATACCAATATTATTATTATTATTATTATGGTTTGTACCTGACCTAGTTAGGATGGCTACCCCTCCTCCAAGTCGATCTTGTCCTTACCCTGCCTATAGGTTGCAAAACCTTTGATTATTAGTCCTGAAACATGGCCTTTGTTAGAAAGCCATGTTTTCGTAGCGGCAACTATTGACGCACTGGGGTCCCCAGCGGCTTTGGCGAGTTCTATCCATTTGTTTCTAATACTACTCGCGTTAACATGTATCACCACCGCGTTTGCTCTGTCGCTTAGGTGTCTCCTATTATTTAGTCCTGTCTGGTTCTCAGGCGCAACGCCTGAGACCATGGCAATCTTTTTGCATCGGTCGTCCCTACTTGTGGACATAGAGCCGGCTGATGATCTAGAACTTCCGACGACTCCCAGTCCATCACTTTAGGAGTCGCCATAATATCCAGACCGGCAAGGGTCGCGCTGTCCTCCACCTTCGGACCGTACAGCCAATTTTCATCCTTCAGCACATCTTCGACTACAACCATATCCGACTCCGCAGTCGGCTTCTTTACTGCTGTCAGGGCCGGGCCCGAGGGCCGGGCGTGGCATTCAGCTAACTTGATGGTTTCGCACCATTGCCCTGGGTGGTCTGGCTAGGCTACACCCGGTGCCAAACCGCCAGCCTTGCTCTATACTTGTCGGGTGCAATTCGGTATCCATCCTTGATGGAGTGAGCCACTACTGCTGCGCTCACCAGCATTCTACCTCGGGTGGCCTCATCAGACAGCTGTACCAGTTTTGGCCTGGCTTCGGGTTGGCTTTTTTCTCAGATGGTGAGTTCCATTTCTCCACTGTGAGCGCCCTTCTTAGAGCAGTAGGGTACGGAACACTTGCTGTTCGCCTTATGTCACGGGACCTCCCATGTACGTCCCGCCTAGCTTTAGATTCCCTTATGAGAGGTTCCCCCTGATTTAGGATCAGGAGCCTGCCGCTCGGGACCCTCCCCTTCGACAAGACCTGCCTCTACAGGCCTTTCAATATGTTTTCTAACACCAGGAGCTTAGAATTGTCCACCCTAGCTGGCCTTTCCTTCGCCATATTACACTCACTCTTCCGTTTGGGCTGCCTTGTCCTACCGGGATTATGCTCAGTCCACTGGCTCTCGTCGGTCTGCTTCAAGTGATTGGAGGCAACGACAGCATGGCAACCTCCTAGAAATGGCACCCTCGCTGTAATGACAGTCCCCTCAGGTGTGCCTACTACTTCGGGGAAGTGCTTCCTGCCCCTGGTTGCGGCCTCTTGAGGCTCATGCCTGTGGCACTACCTGGTGGGCTTTGGTCCTGCCCTTGGGCCTGCTGTTTGAGGGCAAGACCGGCCGCCGCCTTGCAACAGAACAGGCCCACTCAGCCCATTGGCTCTGTTTATAAAGGGTATAGATGTCTTTTGCTATTCCTAAACACTTTGGATGAGCCTATCTCCTGCACACCCCACCCTCTACACCGTTTACCATACACTTCCCGCACGTAGATGTGAGACACGGGTCAGGAAAGCATGGCATACCGAAAGTCACGAAAAAGAGCAAAACATCTCAAATGCTCTTTGACCCAAGGCAAATCTTTTAAACCTGCAATTACCGTCCTTTAACATTAAGGCACAAAAAGCTCCAAGTGGGAAAATATCGCTTCACAAAAACACCGAATGCTACCCGGTAATTCTACGAGGAGGATAAAAGATATTCTCCGAATAAAACGCACCTTAAATGCAATTCTGATACTCTCAGTAATGTGAATTGAGCCGGGTCACTTCACGAACCCCCTCAAAAAATCGATTTAAATGAGAGATGTCTATGAATTCAAACAGCGCGGCAATCACCACAAGTCCTTCCGTTTCTCTTTCACACCACTAATTCTGGGGAGCTGCTTTCCGGCGTTAGTATTGGGCCCTCTTGAAGATTGGTAAATTGCCACACTCAACATCATCCTCTGACTGTCTATTTCACGTAGGTACAACGCTGCCTACAAAAACTTTGCATCTATGTCCATTTTTGAGCGTCAGGTCAGGTCAGACCAGGTCAGGTCACTGGACTCGAACCAGTAATGCTTTCCAGATTCCTGCACCAGTGAGTCTCCAGATGAATCCCAATGGGCTACGACTTCTGTGTTTGCTTTGTCTTTGTTGTTCACTCTGTAGATGGATACGGGGTTCAGGCTCCGTTGGCCTTCGAGAGAGTGTAGCAGTCCCACGGTTACGGACGGGTCCTTTCTCAAATCTTGCTCCCTCCATGAGAGTCATAAATATAGGCACTTCTTAGATAAACTGTTATTAGAGGCACTCTGGGTAATAATAAGAACAAGATAGGGCGGTGGTGGAGAAGGGACGGTGGAGAGAGCCAGAGGCAGGTATAATACTGGTGGAAAGTGGTGACTGAAGAGGGGCAGGGCACTGAGTCCAGTATTGCCACTGAGTGGACCCATTGTCGCTTCAAACTAAGTCCTCTGGTGCTGCAAAGAGGGGCAAAATAACATATCACCCATGTCTATACCTGACAGATATCTTGTAACCTTGGAAGCTTCTGCCAGGTCATCTCTGTCTCCACGGCGCTCCGGAGTTCTTGCTCGTTTGCTATACGACTGTGTTCACCGGTATGGAACCTCCAACTTCAACTGTCATGTCCACCGAATGTTCCTTTTTTACTCTAAACCCTATATTCCTATCCCGTTTCCCTGTCAAAACCACGGGTTTAATAGTTCTCTCCACCATTTTCATATTCTCCACTATTCACAGCAGTCACCCGGACAGTTACCTACCCCCAATCCATTTTCACTTTTGCACGCTATCCGCCTCTGCAATCTCGCCTCATATCGGTTCACGACCATCATTCCATCTCTCTTTTTTTACTGAGTGACATGCCTGCATTGCCTTGAATAACCTGCCCGATGCCTACTTGCTCCCCTCTCGCTATTTCTACCATCATCGAACTTGAAGCCGCACCCGCTCTCACTCCGGTCTCTTGTACACGGTTCTTGTGATTTGCCCCCGCTGGCATCATGCCGTCAAGGTTTCCAATTTTTCATCTATGGATTTTTTCGTTAGTTTTTTGCAGCTTACTCTCCCTTGCGAGCTTGTCGATCTTACCTGAATTTCTGGGCGTTGTGCTTCCACTTCTGATGCACGAGATCACTTATCTGAACTATGAAGCTGACTCTGCCCGTCGCTGATCTATACGACATCCTGACGTTGAAGTTAAATTTGTACTGCCTTCTCCGCCGACTGCTCCATTTTGTTCTGAATCCGATGTCTCGTTCTCGTTTCTCTTACCAGACCCAATACTCCAGTATCGGCAGCCCTACCTTCGCCGTGTGATCTGCCTATCAAAGCAGTCATCGGGTCACATATCCACCCTCTACTCCATTATCGCTTCTGCACGCTGTTCGCCCCTGCGATGGCTGCATAACGCACTTAACGTTGGTGTGCTACCATAATTCCATATCCTTGTTGTCACTCCGTGACATATCTGTACCAATGAAACTGAACCGCTGGATAATTTTCGGCTCACCGCTGGCTATTTTTTCATCGCCGTTCTTGAAATCCCTCCTATTCATTAGATTTGTTGGGCTATTTTCTTGTGATTGACTACATTTGCTTCTCACCATCAAAATCTGCCGCCACACTGGCCGTTGATGCATAACATTCGATACCTGAAGATCCATTCTTGCACATCCTTGAGTTTTCTATCCATATATTTTTGCACCTATTTAAGCGCAAACGACTCTTTGAATTCTTTTGATGAATCTTTTCTTCATTTTTATTTCCTCTTTGTGTTTTTTGACAGGTATCCTTGATTCATCTGAAACTTTTATTGTTGTGTTCATTTCCGGTACTGCTTATGCATATGTTCCCCTTTTTTACCCGACTCGAAACAGCGCCAGCCGATTCGATCTTTTGACCTTGACCTTCAAATTTCCGGGCAGTATTACGGTTTCAGTCCCCTTTAACACTCTCCTCAATACTCTGTGCATACATATTTTACCCTTTTGTAAATTCCGATTCTGTAGTCAACTGAGTCCTCTGATCATACATTCTAGCATGCTTTGGGTGTATCCGGAATATACCACTAGTATCTTTATTCTTGTTATTATTATTATTATTAATATTATTATTGCTATTATAAGGATTTTCTAGACGCCGTGGGTAAGATTTCTCCCCTGACCGGTGATCACTCTAGGTCCAAGTCCCTGCTCCTATTCAGGGCAATTACGCATCACGTTCGGGCCCAGCTAATGAGCATATTTTCTATTTGATCTCAGCGAAACACCAAAGCATTCTCGTCTATCGGAAGAATACAGATGACACAAGTCGCTTGGCAGATCAGACGCCTGAGTGTGTTCTAAATATCGTGACACGGAAACAGTACCGATACGAGAAGTGCTCCGAACGACATTGGAAGCAAAAGCTGAGCAGAGGGCAAACAGCGAGCGCATACAATCGGCGGGGAACGGAATATGGGTGACTCAAAACGAGGTTGACGGAGACCCGGAAAGGCCAGTCCAGTTAAACATTCCCAACCGAAGGAAATAATGAGGTGAAAATCAAACCTCGGAAAAGGTTGTAAAGAAAACGCATCCAAAATGATGCCCAGAAAGCGGCCGTTTTTCAGAAGGATCAAGGTCAATACACCCCCCTTATCCTTGCAATAATAAGCTGCCAGTGCCTGTACAAAATACTCAGGAAGAGGTTGCACCAAAACCTTATAAAACGGGATAAAAGCTTCTGGTTTTGCATGTGACAGCATTGAGTATCCCAGCTAATACCTTCCCGGCCGTATTTGCAGGTCTCTGGCACTGCCTTGAAGGCTTAAAGTCCTGTGTGACTATCGTACCTAGGTCTTCCATCTCCTACACTGAAAAGGATACTGCCAGTTCCGTCCATGTTGGTAGTCGGGGTTTGGAATTTGGTGAGATTCGAGGGTAAGTACCACCGATCTGCTCATCTGAGAACAGCATTTATATCCTGTGCTAATTCATTCCACGCTACCTTCACGTTATCTGCAAAGACAGAACATGGGCTGCTCAATTATTTCGCTAATTTGCTTACTTACAGGAGGAACAGCGAAGGTCCTGCACTGAACCCTGTGGTACCCTACTGGTAATCTTCTCCGGCCTGCACAGACAATTATCCACATTGACACAGAAACTACGACCCCCAAGAAAGTGTGCCACCCAATTACTTGCTATGCCGATTATCCCAAAAGCTTGCAATTAATGGTCCTGCGGGTGGTGACCCATGGGGTCATGAGCCTTACTGGAATCCAAATAACTAATCTCCCCTGTCGTGCCTTCGTCCATTCGTCCTTTGGTCTTGTCCAAGGATCTCAGTAGGTTTGGCAAACACAATCTTTTTCAACGAACCCACGTTGTCCGGATGTCCGTGGGTCGTTATTAACCGGATGCAAGCACAATCGCTTTCTGGTTACAATTTCCGAGCACTTACACAACACTGATGTCAGGCTGACCGGGCTATCGTTCTACGCATTCTATATGGATCGTGTCTCATGTATTGCTACCATAAAGACCTTGCGCCAGTCCTCTGGCACCTCACTCCCCTTCAACAACTCTTCGTATAGCTGAGGAATAGTCCCTGATAAGACTTTGGTAAAAAGCTGAACGACTGCCGGATGGATCGTATTCGGTCCGGATGCTTTATGCTTGCACAAAGATTCAAGTTCATGAAGTACCTAGCTTGCACTTACAGTAAACTCCTGGAGCACTGATGTACTTTATATGTTCGAATTCGTCGCACCAAGCACCAGGTTTTAGCGATATACTCTCTGGAAAAACGCAAATGAGGTTCCTGCTTTGTCTTTGACTTCGAGAGCGACGCTTCTGTCAGGAATATCCAAGGTACCTACATAATTACGTGTCGTTTTCTTCGACTGCAAGTGAGCAAAGAGCTTTTTGGGATCTGCCTTCACGTTGCTGACGAGTCGCTTCTCGTACTTTTACTTTGATTCTGGCTGCAGGTTTCCGGCCCTGTTTCCAGCCATCTTTTGGGCGGCCTATGCTTAGTGCGTGCTGTGAAGTTTGTAGTGAGCCCATATCGTTTTGCGAACTTATAAGGCCCGTGTCATCTTTGGCTTCCACGACTGTGGCCGGCTCCTATCCCTTTGCTGTTTTAACAGAGGAAACTCATCTGTTACGTTTATTAGTCCGGTTTTTACCCCCCTGTCTTCCTCTACGGATGGCTCCAACACTTCCGGGTACCCTTACCCCCAGTTGACCATCATCCACTCTAGCTTAGTCCCGAGCCAACTTGGACTCTGGTTTACTTCACCTTACAGTGAACATGGCACTCAGGACTCCGTGATCACCCACCCCACTGGCCCTTTTGTCACCAGAAAGGCGGCGACAGGCCGATACATGGTTACCAGCAGATCCATTGAAGATGAACACAACCATCGCGGGAGAGTAGTGCTTTCCTTACGTGTTGCGTGAGAGCGTGGTTGTGAAGCTACATCGCGAGATCTTTTTCAGCGGTTCACCTGGGGGCACATTTATCGCCCCAATTTTCTTCTGGGAGGCTCATGTCTCCCAGTATGCTAAGGCGCTCTGACCAAATCAGCAACATCCCCAGGAGCTGATATGGCTCACTGTCCTTCCACGTCTGTCTGTGGTGCCCGGCACCGGCCATCCCTGCCGGCCACCGGCCTAAGAGAAGGCAAAATGCAGAGGCCCGTATGTTGATTTTTACATGCGTGAATGGGCCCTTCAACTGACTGTAAGCCGCTCTTATGGGAAGGAATACTCCTCCGCCTAGCCTATGGTCCATTCTGCCCTGTCTGTGGGTGGTGTGGGCACGAAGTTGCATGGCAATCGGATCCTTTTTAAGCAGTGTCCGTGACAGCTATGACTGCTGATCCATTCGTCCTACCTAGTAGTTAATCCGCAGGTATTTGCATACCATGCGGCGGCACTTTCCGCCAAGTCACTCGCTGTGATTATACACATTTTGCCGTTGTATCCCTGTGCTCAGGTCCTGAGTGGACACCCCATTTTGTGCACAAACTGTCATGTGGCCCCTTATTTTCCTGAACCTTCAAGGCCACACCATCCACGGTAATTCTATGGCTGACGAAGTAAACGTCCGAGGCTCCCCTTGTTTCATTCTAAAAGTTCTGTTGCCTCTCGAGGGCTTCAGAAATCTGCCCCCTTTCAGCCGTGTTGGTGTTCGTGCAGCCAATGTTACCCAGACTTTACATGTTTTACTGAAACTCCGTCAGAACTGGACCGACTTCTCCGCCATTTTCGTTTCCACTTGGGTCGCACCCTCTCTCTCAAGGGAGCGCCGCGGCTGAGCGTCCTCCTGCCCTATACCATCTGTCTATACATTTTTACCTAAAGCTTATCCGCCTCGATTTTTTTAGGTGCTATGCCAGGCGTATGCTGCCCAGCTTGGCCGTTGCTAAAAATTTCTGCTTTAGGCGTGCACTTGCCAATAGGCTTGTCGTCATTTCTCGCTGTCAGTGGAACGGGCTGCTCCAGTTTTGGCTTAAATGGATAAGAAGGATTTTGTACTGGTGCTACTTTTGAACTGGAAGGAGTGTCTGGCATGATCCCTACGTACCCCCGTGAGGCGGGCTCAACTGTTGATGCCCGGCCTAGCAGTAGTCCCCTGCCGTGCGTGCTGGAAAAGACGAAATTCAAGGTCCCGGGTTCAAGTGCGTTGTTTGTCTCTCAAGTCCGCACTCCATGACAGTTTGCAAGCTTTAAGTTACCGGATAGCTCATCCACTCTCGGGATATTCACAACACGCTCATATTTGGCCCTTCTTTGGAACTGCCCCTTTTTTCTCATCGGCTCTGCTTAATAATGCAGGAGAAGACGCTAGTCCTTGCCAAGAAATCTTTCAGCGGTGACCCTTGTTTAATCGGGCCCCCTCTCAAGTTTTTCTATCCTCTGTCCAACTGTCTTCAGCTCTACCGCTTCCCTGAATTAGGTTTGCTGCCTTTTACTTCCCGGTTCACTCTTGTTTGCCTGCTGTTGGTCTTTTCTAGTAACTGTGCTTGTTGCTGGTACTAGTCTTTTTGGTAATTCTTCTGTCAAGCTCATTGTGGTGACCCCGTTTTCCCATCCGGCGACCCTCGTAGCGTATGAGAGCTTTTCTCTGCCAGAGGAACAAAGCAAACGCATATTTTTCAAAGAATCAAGTATCTTGGACAACTATCATTTTTTCTTGGTCAGGGCAGACCAGAGCTGGTGGCACCACCCTTCGCACCTATCACACTTGTATCTGTCACGAAATACACATTGCAGCCGCCAACCACACAAATTTTCGTTGCGACTGACCGTCACGCTATCAGAGAGAACAAAACACGTAAACCAGGAAAAGACGTCAACAGAGTCAAGCATGATTCTAGGTGGTTTTGATGATTGTGTAAATAAACACAATTATCGAGCGCGCTGCAAATAAAGCTCCTCGTTGAAGAAACAGTACTCTACCAAAAATGAACCAGTCGGAGTAAAATGATTTTCGGGAACCAAAAGCGCGCTTCAGCCAATATCGCTGTACGTGGTTTTTGTGAAATAACAATCGTTATTTGGCCACCAGGACAAAAAATGGTGCTAGAACGGGGCATTTCAAAAAGTCAAAACACCTCCTGGGCTCCAGCGGGAACAAGTTCAGTGCCTCGAGTCTCCGCTCGTGGGAAAGGTCCCTTAGGTTGGCGAACCGCCTCGGGAGATGTTTTTGAACATGCTCGAGAAGCTTTATGTCCTTGACTAAGAAAGGCCACCACGCCTAGACATAGCACACCACATGCGGTCGGACAAACCTTTTTACGGTTATAGAGCCCAAGGTTTTCTGGGCTCGACAATTCTATTTGGCCGGCAAAGTTTACCAGAGGCTTTTTGAGTGGCCGGGCGGCACCGTGCTCCGGACCGGAAGTCGTCCAATATGATTACCCCTACGTCCTTTGCTTCCGTCACTTTCATGAACCCAGTAGGCCCGTTGGCCTCTCCAACGTACTTAGTCAGCTGCGGGTCAGTGCTACCTGACAAGTAGACACACTAGGTGGCATCTTGCGGTGAGCCGCGGACCACCGACCGGCGATGTTGTGCGTCCAGGTCCCGTAACATGGAACCTGTCCCAAAAGAGCCAACTACTTTTGGGCCATCTACAAAAGCAAAGCTTGTATTTTCCAAGCCCGTGACCAAGTCGGTTATGAACAAGATAATCAACACAAGTCCAAGGAAAAAGCCTCAAGGCACACGGCCTAGCAAATACTCTCTTCGAGTGCTTTCTGGAGCTAGCGCACTTCAACCTTATCCCCCAGGTCCAAACCTCGTGCAACCTCGTCCAGAAAACAGAGGTCCTCTGACAAGCAGGATCTCCGACGAACAAAACCGTGCTGGTTTGTCGATGTCAACCTGGGCAGTCCAGTGCCTAGCAATCTTATCCCGCAAAACCCGCTGCATCACCTTCCGCGACACCGCCGTTAGACCAACGAGCCTGTAGTTGAAACAGGATTGCCCATCCCCGGCTGTGTGGATTAGGCTGACCCTAGCCTTGAGCCAATCCGGCCGCAAGCAACCTTTGTCAAGGGATGGTTTGAACAGTGTACCCACCCGCTGAGCCAGGAACTCCGTCAGAGGCTGAACGATTGCTGGATGTGTGCGATCTGTATCTGCTGCCTTAGTCCGGACCTAGTCGCTGAGAACCTGGAGCACTTTGCTTGCTGTGATGGCTTCCCCTGGCATTCGGGATGCAGCCGCTATGATGATTTGCCTTAGGCCTGAGGTCCCGTTGTGTTGTCTACACATCTGTTGGAAGTGGTGTCGAAAAGATTCCGCCTTTTCCTGCTCGAACCTGGGGATCTCTTTGTTTCCAACTGCCAATCGTAGGGTCGCATTAGATAGTGCGTAATTGTAATACACCTCAGGGCCTGACCTGGCGGTTTTGGCCAGACACTCATTGCACTTCCACCTGCATTCTTTCTGAATCCGACAAAGCTTAGCTCTTTCTGCTAAGTGCTGCGGGTAGCTTCTGTGACCACTACTGTTTCGGTATCTGGCCCAGGCTGATTTCTTCAGCTGAATAGTCATTCGGAACCTAGGGGTCCACTATGGCTGGGGGCTTCTCCGAAGTACCTTTATAAGGGAAGCCACTATGCCAGTCAGTGAGAGCAGGTTGTCCCTAATGTGCCTCCAGGGTAGCTCCACAATGTCCTTGCAAAGTACATGTGTGGAAGTCTTCCCTAGCCGTTGTTACATACCTGTATTGTTGAGACTATGCTCTTCATCTTATTGACCCTCGAACAAGTACAGCATACACCAATCTCTACACTTCAACGTTTGTTCATATTTTGCTCATGTGAAGTGGCATAATTTTGATTCGAACTTGGACTGCTGTGACAGTGGTACCTGACATTGACCTTTGTTGAACTCTGGTCCTCGTTGCTAGACGTTGTGACCGTACAGTTGAGGTTTGCACATATTTATATGCACATAATTTGTTAATCCCGCACCGTAGAAACTACGAATCAATCTTGTTCTGGTTTTTGGATTCGCTTTGAATTGGCTACGCGTCAGTCACATTCGAAATAACCGTTACGGTACTCAACTTGGAACCTCCAGGAAGAAGCCAATCAGAAATGCCGAGAAGGGGACGAATGCAGACTGAAGCTGGACAGAAAGTAACCCGGAAAGTCCCTGAGGTACTTTTGGGTCATACTGATTCCTTAGATATTGGAAAGTCTGCTAGTCCTTTCCATACCATTCCATGTATTTCAGCCAATGGTATAGAATTTGAAAGTGATCCTATTTATATATTGAGAGTAGTAGAATTACAAATCCGGCTAAGGCAGGCTAGGGAAGAAGCCGAATCAGCCAGGAAATAACAACTCCGAAGAGGGGAACGAGAGGTCATCTTGGAGACCACGGAGCATGCGGCCATTCAGCCCGGCAGTTCCGTGGAACGATCGGATGCGACTTATGTCTGTGTGACACAAGCTATTTTCCTACCAAAGGTGGAACTGTCCACCTTCGACTGGAGTGCAGAACAGTACTGCAAGTTAATTACACAACCCGAGAACCTAGTAGAAATGAAAGTATCCAATCCAGGTCAGAGATTCCTGTATCTGCTACCTTACTGCCGTGAAAGGGCTAGGGAGACAATCGGCGGGTGCCCAATGCTAGACCCTGAAGAGAGTTACACTCGGGCATGTGGAATCCTGAAAGACCTGTTTGAGCAACTATTCAGGGTCGCCCGAAACTTGATCGATAGTGTACTGTCAGAGGCAAAACGTTCCTAAGGCGAGGCGGGCTCTCTAGTTAGTTTGGTGATAAAAACGCAGAACTGCAGCTTCGTATTGAATGACTTAGACTACCGATTGGACCTGAACGTACTGCACACATTGTAGACCATATTACGCAGTTTTCACACAGAACTACAGAGAAGATGGACCGAGGAAGCCGAGGGGATCAGTAAATTTGGGCGAGAATTTAAGTTTGAAGGCATGACTCATTTGATAGACCGTCACGTGGTAATAGCAAACAGTCGTTTCGGGCAACTTGTGCGCGAGACGAGCAAGTTACGTAGGATTGCGACGACGCAAACCTGGACCAGGGAACCAAGTGGAGGCCAACCATGGGCAAGCACACACGCATTATCTCGCGAAGGTGAGAACGTGCGGGTGTGTAAGGTTTGTGGGGCGTCTCATCGCCTAGAAGAATGCCCTCGCTTCCACAACGTAGACGTTGACGAACGATGGGAAATGGCTAAGA
This sequence comes from Fasciola hepatica, assembly GCA_948099385.1. NCBI lineage: Eukaryota > Metazoa > Platyhelminthes > Trematoda > Plagiorchiida > Fasciolidae > Fasciola > Fasciola hepatica. Next base: position 1,250,209 of record CANUEZ040000055.1, on the reverse strand, counting down.
GACTGAGCTCGTGCTTTGTCTATCTTAACGATTCACATCGAGCAGTGGTGTGCCGGACGACACCCAGTTGTAGTCAGGACGTATGCCATGGGAAACACCATCACCTGCTGCAGAAACCCAATAAATAGAATGCAGAAGAAACCCCGAAGCCTGGTGTGGTCTGCTCAGTGTCGCTCAACCACAAGCCCATTCGCCTGGGAGTAATAGAAGTCGGCGTAGGAACCCCAGTTGGGGTTATAAGAGCGTTGGCCTTCGTAGACTGTAGCTCGGATACCACGCTAGTAAGGAAGGAGTTTGCAGATAGGTATGGGATCAGAGGGAATCAATCTTCATTAGAAGTGAGCACAGTGAGCGGCACCCAGGTCATCCAGTCGGCCAGACTGCACCTATAACTCGTTTATTTGGTCAACAGCAATAAAGAAGAAATTTTAGAAGCATTCACCATAAAGGATCTGCTTATGAGAACACTTCAGTTAGCGCAATCGATTTTGACTCAGTGGCTGCGTCTCGACGGGGTTACGATCTAGGAGTGGCAGAATAACGAAATTGATCTGCTTATCGATTGCAACCTGCTGGAATCACACTGGGTACTGAATCAAAGAAAAGTAGGCCGCAAAGCACCCTGTGCGGTAAGCAATGCATTCGGCTGGACTTTGTACGGTAGTACAGATGGAAGATGCGGCAAGCAAATCCGAATCAACCGCACTTCGGTGGAAATGGCGAATCCTGGACAAGCTTTCCGACAGCTGTATAACACCGAATTTTCCGACCTGGTCATTGATAAAGATGTCCCATCACGAGAAGATAGGCCGGCTTTGAAAATGGTAATCAAGAACTCCAAGTATATAATAGATAATTTCGAGGTTCCTGTCCCGTGAAGACCCAACATAAAACCCACGCCAAACAGCCGAGAAGTGGCTCTGAACAGACTACGCTCCCTCAAAACCAGGCTGATTTCGAGAGCCATAATTAAGGATAGAATACACACGAGCCATGCAACATAACATCGACTTAGGTTATATAGAACGATTGGATACGGCGGTAATCATAGCAAACTTGAGGTAGCACCTATCTCATCACCCGGTCGTGAACCCAAAGAAGCCGAGGAAGTTCAGGATGGTTTTCGGCTGTGCCGCTTAAAGTCAGGGTGAGTCACTCAGTGACCATATACTACAAGGCCCAGACTGGACAACACCACTAGTCGAGGTTTTATGTCGTCTCCGACTACAAAAAGTGACCGTCCCCGCGGACATACGTGAAACTTTTCTGCAAGTAAAGATGCCCGTTGAAGATATGGATGCCACTGTCTTTTCTGGTGGCCTAAAAGCGATACAAATCTTGCACCGGAAGAGTACAAGCTGACCGTTCATCCCATTGGGACGGTATCAGCTTCCTTCTGTGCTAATTTTGCCCTCCGGGAAACCCTCAAGGGTTTCGGCGACACCAGCAATTTGCTAGGAAGAGCAGTGGACCAATTCTACGTGGACGATTTTCTGTGTTCCTTTGACGAACAAATACTGCTATTCTATATATGACCGAACTGACTGCCACTCTAAAGGCCGGATGATTCAACCTCACTAAATGGACTTCAAACAGCCACGGGGTGCTCAATGTTATCCCGAAGTCCGACAAAATGGAGTGCGAGAGACAACTTTTGGGATCCTCCTCACGAATGGAGCGCACGCTTGGAGTTCAACGGAAACCCAGAGATGAATTCATTTCACCCTGGACCTACCCAAACGACCAACCACACGGAGAGGAATCTTATCAACAGCCTCGAGCCTCTATGGTTCCCTAGGTTTTGTTCCACCATGGTTGTTACCGGGCAAGTATTTTGCAGTAATCGCTGTGCCGGAGAGGGGCGGGTTGAGACGAACCTCTCCAGGATGACGACGATAAGCGATGGCTCGACTGACTGCACAACCTGGATCAACTTGAGGAGATCAAGACACAAAGATGCTTGACGGGAACTAAGTGTAAAAACGATGCCCAACTACACTCGTTCCCTGATGCATGAGAAATAGGCTACGGGATAGTGGCTTACGGCTGGTGTGTAGACGAAAACGGTGGGTGGCACAGTCAGATGGTATTCGCAAAGGCGAGGGTGGCTCCACTGGAAACGGTGTCCATTCCGAGACTAGAACTGACTGCAGCAGTACTGGCCGTGAAAGCCGCGGGGCTGATTAGAAGATGCTTCGACCGGATAAACGGGAGACCAAATTTTGGACGGACTCAGCCACGGTACTACATTACATAAACAACATTACCACTCGTTTAAACACTTTCGTGGCCAACAGACTCACTGTTGTCCATGAGTCGACTAAGACCGCTCAATGGCACTAAGTACAATCCGTCAGTAACCCGGCCGACTTCTGCTCAAGGGGCCTGAAAACACTAGAGAGGTTGCGGATGTGAACGATGGGACCGGACTTCCCCACTGCTTCTTAGGAGATGTGGCAAACGCTACTAATGCTTAAACCTGACGATGGCGAAATCGAAACCTAAAGACTGTTACTGGCCACAAACTCTACGGGAAGAGTGAGACTAGTGGAAAAAATGTGCCACTTCCCCGACTGTATAAAGATGTTAAGAGCCGTGGTCTGGTGGACACGATCCGAAGCACTCCTATCGATCTTGAAGGGCACACGACGACAGAACACAATAAGCGTGGGGACGATGCTGCCGGGCGAGCTGAACCAAGCTGAACTCGTCGTTCTACGCCTACTCCAAATAGACGCCTTTCCGTTCGAGATCGGCGAGCCAGCCAGGATAGACGATAAAAGCAAAGGAAGCAGGCTGTTGTACAGCAGTATCCGAAGACTAAACCCTATGTGAGCCAACGGACTACCGGGAATTGATGGGCGGCTGACGAGTTCAAATCTGGAGTACGAAACAAAATACTCCATAATAGTTCCTGGTGACCACTACATAACGAGATGCCTGATAGACCATGTACATCGAGAAGAGAAACAAGCAGGCTTGAACCACTTACTGAAAAATATACGTCGACGATTTTGGGTGACAAAGGGACTAGTGACGGTCAAGCGAGTCATAGGCAACTGCATCACTTGTCGTCGCTGGAGGGCGGTGGCGGGCCAACAAATTAGGGCCCCCTTCCAGCGGCAAGAGTTCAACCGGGATGGTGCCCGTTCGTGGAAATTGGCTTCGACTGCCTTGGCCCGTTACTTGTACGACAGCAAAGGAGCACGAAGAAGAGGTATAGCTGCTTGATAACATGTTTACAATCCAGAGCAGTCCATCTTGAAGTAGTGCATAATATGGCCACCGATTCATTTCTAATGGCCTTTCAAAGGTTCATCGCGAGGCGGGGCGTCCCCAAGAAAGCATACTCAGATAATGGCTCGGACCTCGTCGGAGCTCATAATGGGTTAGAGAAATGGTGGAACCGCCTGGACCACGCCAAAATAAAAAGACAGTAGCAAAGGGGATAGAACGGCACTTCAACCCACCTTATGCCAGTCATCGTGGTGGCGTTTGGGAAAGACTGATACGATCGACTAGGAAAATACTCACAGCCCTGACCTTACAGCAAACCCTCGATGACGAGACACTGACCACTTTACCGACAGAAGTAGAAAGCATACTGAACAACAGACCCCTGGTGCCGATCGTCCCAGACCCAGAAGGCGAACCGGCTCTCACTGTAAAAGACCTGTTATTATTGCATTCAAAAGTAGGGGCAATCGCATCGAAAACCCCACGTGGAACGTATATAATAGGATGAAAACAAGCAAACCACCTGGCGCAGGCTTTCTGGAAACGAAGGAAGAGGGAATCCCGACACTGCAGCTTCGGAAAAAGCGGATCTCCGAACAAAGGTCGTTCAGATGTGGCGATGTGGTCATCCTCGTGGACAGCCACTTACATAAAGACGATTGGCCGGTTGGAGTGATCAAGGGCTGCCGTATAGAAATCGATGGCCTCGTGCGCACGGTGGTTGTGGGAACGAACAAAGGAGACGTATCGCAAAATATCCGTCGGATATGTCTGCTTGAAGTCGACAGTGGCGACGACAAAGTTGAAGCTACAGACCAAGCTGAAATCAAGTCTACTTATGTCAGCTGAAGCTGAATTTATTAATTTATCCCTCATGTATTCTCCCGTAGATCCCAACCCCTCACACCGTCTTTCAAGTATGTGTTTGTTTAATTTCGTACGGTTTTTACGATTTACAATGAAGTTAGTTGTTGAAACCCTAGTTTATCACACGGCATGACATTGTTTGCGAAATGGCAAAAACTGCTGAACAAGCACTAGACGACCGTTTGAGGAAATATCTCTATTTCCGAGACCTCCTATTTGTATTATTATTCAACCTGTGTTCAGATGGACATAAGTTGTGAGTCAAACATGCTTTTTATTTGATAACACCATAAGTTGGGCTGCTGATGTTTGAGTGCCCTGTAGCCATCTTGATTCTTCATCAAGAATTCTCAGTCTTCATCCTGCTACGTACTTTGATCTGCTTGGGGGAGCCATTTTCTCCTACATTCCGTAATCTGTCTACGCATCCTGACCACGTCGAAGTTCTTTTTTCGTATGCGGATAATGCCGTATCGCCCTCAGACTAAACTCTAAGACATCGAGGTGGGGAGCGTAACCTCAAGGAAACCTTCAACCGTGCCTGCGATTGGTCAACGATAGATGGAACCACTGGCGACCTACGTATGCACTGACTTTAGGGTCTAGGTATATTAGGGCTGATAAGTACCCCTATTTACTCCCTGGATGTTAATCGTTTCTTGGGGAGATTTGGTGGGCGGTGTAATGTATGTGTGTGGAAGTCCTCCCTAGCCGTTGTTACATACCTGTATTGTTGAGACTATGCTCTTCATCTTATTGACCCTCGAACAAGTACAGCATACACCAATCTCTACACTTCAACGTTTGTTCATATTTTGCTCATGTGAAGTGGCATAATTTTGATTCGAACTTGGACTGCTGTGACAGTGGTACCTGACATTGACCTTTGTTGAACTCTGGTCCTCGTTGCTAGACGTTGTGACCGTACAGTTGAGGTTTGCACATATTTATATGCACATAATTTGTTAATCCCGCACCGTAGAAACTACGAATCAATCTTGTTCTGGTTTTTGGATTCGCTTTGAATTGGCTACGCCTCAGTCACAGTCGGAATAACTGTTACAGTACTCATCCTGCTTAACCTCCCATTCGATATCAGCCTCCAGTTTCTCCAATAACATCCGGTCAATCGAGTGATGGCAACGTCTTCCATTGTTTGGGGGTATTAGTCTCTCCGGGTTTATTGTTGGGCGGAGAACCCCGAGGTTACTGTTTCCTAGAGGAACATGGTCCTGAGGGCCTGAAAAGCCCTGTGGGTTTTTCGTGATCACAGTGACCAGGGTAGATGGGCGCTCCCCTCACCCCCACCTGGTCTTCTAGGTAACACGCCGGGTCATGTACTGACTACGTTTGTAGCCTAGCGGACGGTGGCAGAAAGATTCTCTATGAGCTATTTCGTTTAGCCAATCTACCTCTGGCGCGTTGAGGTCCCCGTTGGCCAGGGCTTCTACCCTCAAGCTGGTGAGAGGCCGAGAGTATTGCATTAGCTGATCACCTTACTCCCTTAGATGCGGCGGGCTGCGGTACACATGGATGACTGTCAGTTCTGCTCGGAAAGCGGTGCTGGAAACCGAGGGGGCTTGCTTGTGGGGAAAGTGCGGCTTGGGTTCATCTCGCCTGTGGTGGTATTCTCGAATGAGGAGCAGTAACCATCCGTCCCGCTGAGCTTGTGTTCTGTCGGCGCGGCTGACTAAAAATTTGAGAAAAATTTGGCGTTTGATGTCCTCCTGGGGTTAAATCCGGGTCTCAGTGACCCCTGCCATATACCCCTAGAGTGTAAGCTCCAAGTTCCGACCACTTGTCACCCGCACTTGGTTAGTTTGAGTCCGCAACTGGCAGTCGCATAGCCCCCAACTGATTATCGGAACTCTCAGGAGGCCTAGCTGCTAGAAACTTAGTTTCCAGCGGCTTTCCCCTTTCTTTAACGGGCGTTTTCGTAATCTCCTGATCTTTGTTTACGGGAGCATACGAAGGCCTCGGACTCGAAAACGCTGGTATACTGTAATAATCCTAATGAACTGCCATGATAGTCCTCGCTGAAACTGCCCCTACCCAGAACTAAGCGAACGGAAGTAGCTGGAAGACCAAAGCTGCGAAAAAGCACTTTAAATGTATTGCAGTGCGGGGCTGTAATAATATGTTTAATTAGAGAAACTAACTAGTAGAACCAAAGATAGAAGCGCAATCGGCGAAACAACTGTTTTTCAGTAATTCATTCTGAAGCCATTTACAGATTACATGGTAGACATTAGAGAAAAGATCATGATCGTAGGCATAGAATAAACACCAATCAAGGGCAGGGGTTTGTCAGCCAAATTATCCTCTACCATGTGAATGGTTTATCTAGCTGACGCCTTCTAGGGAGCTGGACGGTAGATTCATGCGGCCTTGGTCAATCTTGGGCCAGGGGAGTTGAAGTGCCCGGACAAAACGCTTTCGGGCGCACAGGTCAGGGGTCATCTTTCTTATTCGATTGCCTCGGCTATGGTTAGAGTGCGCAACTGAACACCTTTGCACTTGTTCGGGGGGACACGATAAAGGAATTTGAAATCAGCTCCCGGATTCACCCAGTGTCCAGTGCCAACCAAGTGCGCTAAGATTGCGCTAATCATCGATCCAGTTTGTCCTTCACTCAACCGGCACGGATGATGCCCTTTAATCCGAGTTGATAGCTGTCGTGCCGTTCGACCCACATGAGATGCGTCACAAACACATCTGAAAGAGTTCACGACCATTGATAGGGTCAGCATCGGCAGTCTGTCCTTGTTCCGAGTCTGGATTAGAGAGCTACCTCGAGACACACAACATAGTGTGGCGGCATCGAAAGTATTTCAAATTTCTCCTCCCAGTCGACGGTTTGAGATTTCACTAACAATGTGGCCTTTAAATGGCAAGCCAATATAAATTACTATCTTCCTTACGGTTTCCACGGTGATTTTTGGCACTCTTTCGACAAGATTTCTTTCGATAAACCGACCTAGGTAACTGTCCCCACGTAGGGTGTGCCTTATAGGCATTAATTGGTCATCTAAAGTCTCTGAGGGACAAGTTTTCCTAGCTCTGAAGGCCCAACATTTTACTAGGTTCCGCTTCTGTTGCTTACTTCCGTAACCGTTGAAATTGGGATACTGACCGCTGCACGTTTGTTTTCGGTGCACATCTCGCTGGGTCAGACCATCCTCCATTCTCGTGAGAGTCACATCGAGAAATGGTAGCTGACAGTTTATTTTGCTTTCAGTTGTAAAGCGCATTGCTTTGTGTGACCCATTAAATAATGTTTGCACAAAACCTCGGTCTCAATAAAGGTCAGTCAGGAAAAACATGTCATCAACATAACGATAGTGGTGTTCAGAGCAGTCAGTTGTAGTTTTCAGCTTAGTTCTTTCTAACTTTGCTGGGAGTGCTCCAGCAAGTGACAGTTGCTCTTCATCGGACTACGACCTCTACGTTATCTTACTGCCCCTCTTTCCTTTTTCCAAATTTCGGATCCGTGGAGGGACAAGATTGAGAATTGTTTCGCTGTCAGGAAAGCGGCAACCCCACGGCTGCGAACTGGATCCTTGCCCATGTCTATCTCCTGTAAGTGAGTTCCTGCAAATCGAGCAAAGCGTAGCCAATTCAAACTAATCCCAAAACCAGAACAAGATTGGTTTGTAGTTTCTACGGTACTGAATTGCAATTAAAAAAGGATACAAATATATACAAACCTCAAATATGCGTCCAAATAAGATCTACAGTAAAACCCAAGGGTTTAAAGCCCAGTGACTTAAGCACGAGAGTCTGAAAAGTTTCGAGGCCAAATTCAAGCGTCTCACACAGGTAAACAAACGTGAAAAAGTGTAGCGTATGGAAGTGATTTCAGAGTAACGTCAAATATATTCAAATTCACATAGCATGTTGAACATCTGAGAGGATTTCCAGTATTTGTTCTTTAGACCCCCTTCCGAGGGTTCAGGTTTCTTTCGCCAGGTGCACCAAAGCTGGCACCCACCACTGTGAGAGTTGTAATCTCTTCCTGTCCGCTGGGTTCGGTGAACTCTCTTACTGATCCGGTCACGCTAAAAAGGAGGTGAATGAAACCATCTCAGCTTTCAGGCTAGAGGCAATCTCAATGTGAGCCTCCCCTCTCTATTTGCACGGTGAATTTCGCGCCTTCCTTAATTCTGCCCGCAGGACACCTGGCATACTTCGATTTATTGTCTATGTTTCTTTCAAAAGACCCCAGATCTTTCCTGTCTACCACATATCCGGTCAACCGATTACTGAATCCAACTATTCTATTGCCGAGGAAGTTGGCGGACTTGTTTTTTCGAGCGCGTCTTCCGTAGTTGTACGTCATTCTTCCTTGTCCCTTGGTCGAAAGCCATCCCAAACATAACCGCAAAATGTATTCCGTTAAAAAGGTCAAGAAATATTAAGGTTTTCGTTTGCCGCTTTCTACGTCTTCTTTTCAGAGAAACTAGTTTCTTATTCCTAAGCTTTATCTACGGGTCTTCCCCTCTGACCCTAAGCCAATCTAGTGGATAGCCTTTGGTCTTTTTCATGACGGACCCAAATCTGGGTACGGTATTCGAAGTGAGAAAAGTACGGCCTTGTGCTTAGTTGAAAACTCATCTGCTTGTTCGCTGGAAACTGCCGACGTGAGACAAGAGCTCTTTTCTAGCTCCCTGGGAACACGGTTTGCTCAGCTTTGACCATTCAAAACCAGCAGTCGAAGAAAACCTGAACTATTATCGGTCTCATCGCTTCAAGCATGAACGGACCATTCTCTCCTGTTATGGCTAAACCTACTGATATTCTTGTCAGTAGATGATTGTTGCTTTCAATTAGAGGCATTTTCCATGTGTTTGGCGATTTTAGTGCGTCAGTATCTCCAGCTGGTATAATGCAGTTGACCTGATCCGATAACTTGACTCTGTATGCTACGTGAAGCAAGAGGGCTTCAAGGCTGCAGACAAAGCATTCATACAATGGAGGAATTGAAGGGGCTCCAAAACTGGTCTCTGAACGACGTCACTTGCTGAATGTACTGGTTCAGGACTTGCCTCTCCGACTGTTTCATAAAACTTCACGTTAGTCAAAAAGTCGCCTCTAAAACTATGTAGCTGTCCATCTATCAAGAAGACGCTCATTTTGCTCAGCTCCAAAAGTTGACTGAAATGAAGGCCCCAGTGAAGCCTAGGTAGCAGACTTCCCCTTTTTCTTCTCCTTAAGGTTCTTTGTAAATTCATCCAGGAATCAAGGAGAACTTGAGAGACATGAGCTATCACTAAAATCTATACTGGGTTTCACCTGTCATTTAGTGTTCCGCAGAATGTTTGGAGACCTGTCCTCTTGACAGGTTTCCAAGACAATTTCAAAGGATACATGTATTGATCCACAAGATGTGCCCGAGTAATAGGTTGTTCATTGCAAACGGCTTGTTATTACATCCTTAAAACAAACCAAATGTTACAAACATGCTTATTTGTAAAGTCACTGTCCGGTAACTTAAATACAGTCACCATCCGATGGAGGAGCAATCGTGTTATTTGCCTCACCTCATTGCGGTCAGTCTCTTGGGCATATAAGCTTTGGTAATCCACAAAGGTCCACGGTTCCATTTTCAGCAATCAACTACCTACTAAGTAGTATATGCACTCCACCACGCGTACCGCCTACAGGTCTGTAATGTTTCTCCTTTAGGCGCGGTCCACGCTTATGGATAGACGCTACTGCCGCTGTCTTCCAGTCTGTTGGCATTTTACCTTGAATAACATTTGCGAGAAACAGCCAACTGGCCAATAGTCCGCTCAGAAACGTCAGCACGCTTCAAAGTGCTTAAAACCATTTCTGCCGGTAACGACGTAGAAGGTAACCCCGCTTTCAAACGCCTGTTCTCCCACTCTAACGTATTAGTAATAAACGTTCCCAGATAGTGGCCCGTCCAACTTGCACCCAGCCCATGTATTCTAGCGCGACAAGCGCACTTGATCAGGATTGCGCATCGCAGCTACACATTGACCCGCCGTAACCACCGAGAAAAGTTCAAATTCCTCTCTGGTTGAAAGGCCTGCAAGCGGCTCATCTAATGTTGGATGCGTTGTATTCTCTAATGACAAAGGTTTTAGCTATTAATAACCTCGTCCCATGTCTGGCAAAGCATCAAAACACCAAAGACTATTTTGCTATGTGCACGATACTTTTTGCCAGCTTTTGATTACCCAAGGCTCAGGTATGCAGTAAGGAATTTAGCATCGAGAAGACTGGGTTGCTGGTCCTCCGTGTCTCTGCTGACCCCACGAGAGCTGACGCCAATCTAGTTCGGGGGGGGGGGGGGAGTTGGTATCAAAATTGGCCTTCCTAACCCACCTTTATCAGCTGACGAAGTGCCTCAAAATGGAGGAACCAAAAAGCTGGCCTTTGGAAATGAATTCAATTAGTAGAATTTTGGAAACACATCCTCACTTTTTATTACCATCCAAGTGCCAGACACTGGGTCGACTAACTTCCATCGCATTATACGGCACATAATATACCTCACTGTAGTATATAGTTTGTTGCCGTTTCTCGCCGATTCTAGCGCTTCAAACAAAACCCATGTTTTCTTCTCGACACCGAGTAGCCGCCTTCATCTGCCTGGCTGAACTCGCCCAACATTCTTCACGAACTTGACCAGACAGTTGCTGCCCCTTTAATTTGTTGTATTGGATCAACAGAATAAAACAGTTATAATAATACTAATAATATTGGTATATTTCTCGGCCGTAGTCGAGAAGCACGCGCTAGAGCATGATCATGGTATAACATTTTACTACATAAGGTGGAGTATTCACAAATTCAAAGTATGAAAGTCAAGAGTATGAGCGATAGATAAACATAGCCATCAACAGTTTGAATGGATCATTTTTATAATGGTTTGCGCGACAGTTTCAAACCGGTTTCGAATCCGGGCTGGGCGGTGGTGCGTGGTGGAGATATCAAAAAATCGGTAACGCAGTGCCAAGGAAGCATTATGAACGAGAATGATGCAAGCTGAGGAAAACGGAGGTCTACTAAGGTTCTGCGGATGGAGTAAATTTTGAACAAGAAAAACATTTGTAAAGAAGTGTTCTCGGGAAAGTCGATGCATGCAAAGAGGATAGCGATCCATGAAGACAACGAGGACCCTGAATGACGGATTTACCGAAGTTCAATAAACGGAATGAGTTTCGAAACGGTACCGAGACCAATTTCGTGAAAGTTAACACTGAAGGATGTGGGAGAAACAGCAGTCCATAAAAAGGTGAGTTTAGATTCAGGATCGGTAACATGTCCCACTCAGAAGTGAGAAGGCGCAACTGGAGGGTCCTCAAGAATTGGAGAGTCAATTTCCAACCGGCTACGGTTCGGGGGAAAGGTGGACTGTGGTAACGGATAATAAAGTGGGAAATCTCAGCATCCCAAGTAGCACGCCCCAAGTTTGCCCCACGGGGCAGCCCCAAGTATGCTCATGAGTGCCCCATGGGGTAAACTTGGGGCAAACCCGGGGTTAGCCCCAACCTTGGTGCAGCCGCATGCAGCAGACTTGGGGCAAACCTGGGGCTAGCCCTAAACTTTATAATACGTTTCACGAAACCAAATTCAACCGCCGTTTCATGGTCTACTTCTAATGTATAATTCTAATTTGGCCGTTTGCGTACGCGTCCCACATGCAGCAATTTCTGTCCAATATGTAACTGAAAATTGAAAGCCAAATTCTCAATACGAAAAATTTATTTACATTCATAAAATGTGTATTTTGTACAAATTTGTAATAATCCTTCAAAGCACATTGTCATTGAATTTTGGATGCATTTGTCGGTGGTCGCGATATCCGCAGATGGGAAAAAAATGTATACTGTTACTGACGAACTGTCAGTAAATCACTCTACCAATATGTAGTAAGTGACGATGGCATGCGGTATAAATATATGCAACGAATGGCATGGTATTTTTCAATGATGGTTGCAAGTTGAAAAAAGGCAAATCTATGTTAATATTTCGTAATGGAGCGGTCTGCCGATGAAATCGAACAACACAGGCTTGCATATAACTGCTGGTTTTTCACAAATAACATATATGATACGGATAGCGAAAGTGGCGTAAGAGAAAAAACGCGGGAGTCCGATGTAATTCAAGAAACCATTAATGCACTTCAAATGTTAGTCTTGCAGTGAACTTGTTTCTGCTAGCCGTAGCGAAGAAATAGGGCAACTCCGTTTCATTCTACTTACCCACTTCATCTGCTACCTGCTTCGCGATCACCAACTTTGTGGAACCAACTTCTGATGTATTTGTCGATGTTGATAGTTGGTGCCTCAGCAAAAAAACGCACTGAATCTAACAGCGTCTAGTAGGTGGTGAGACCACTAATAAACTGATATATCTTCTATTACTTTGATGAGCCTATGATTGCAGACGGCTATCCCCCTGATGCTACCGAGCCAGCAGCACCTCAGTGCGACGTCGTCGCTAACCACAGCAGAAAGCATTTGCTTTACTGCATCCTGAAGATTTCTATTTATGTACAGCCGCAGTGTTGTTACCTATATTTGTCACGTACACGTATAGTGGCTTACCATCTTATTGAAAGCTTTAGCCTTCCAACGACGTCTTGTATATGGTGGAATTCATCCGCAGTGTTCACACGTGTGATTGGATGTGGCATAGTTCGTGAACATGACTCCCAGGAAGTAGAGGAAAGGGGTTCTATAGAGGCACATAGTTTCTCCACATTCCTTGTAAGGCTGTCTATGGACAGCGGAATTCTTTCTTGGTTTACTAAAAAATAAGGTAACGGCAGTGCGTGTGAACTTGCATAGTAATCGGCACAGGTGAGGGGTCAAGTTTATTTGTGTAGCGCTGATGCTTGAGCCGCTACTTGTAATTAAATGGGCAATATGAAACAAAGGTAATAATTACCTTGAGGAAGCGACTGGCACTCGGGCGCTCGCCCGTACAGACATAGTGGACTGTGAAGACAAGTAAGGCGAACTAACACGGAATTTGGTTGTGCACGTAGGAAATTTAACTTTGCATTCCCCCAATACGTTCCAAAATGGGCGGTGGGGAGGGTGGTAAGTCCAGCATAACTGGTTTTACCTTTCTCCGCATCGCCTGGGGACTCTCACCGGAAGAGAATTCCACGGGAACTCTTTAGGTATGTGAATATTAGTGGTTAATTACCTCTTTCTTGTGGAGTAGCCTGTGAGAAAATTGTATGCTTCTCCGTTTCATCCGTGGAGGCAGCACTTGACTGAGCAACCAGCTGATGCTCAAAGTCGATGACATCACCAACTTTGTCTATTTAAATGTTATGCTACCACTGACTTACCCGTATAGTACAAAGGCCTAAAGTAGTATTCCGGGCATGAGTCCGGCACTTCCTTTCCCGATAGCAAATGACGTCTGTAGTCGGTAAAACTCTTCGTTCGTGGCCAACGAACGGGCGTCTCGTCGACCATCCAATTTTTGTGTACCACGGGGTATGAGTTTTCTTCGTGAAAGTGAGCAGACTTGTACATCTAGGAAGAAAATTCTCATTAGGGGTTGTCTATGTGGGACTTGATCACATTTAAGTACGTACAGAAGCAAGTGGACGGTGAATAAAATAACAATAACGCGTGAGTGATCACCCATACGTAAAAACAAACACGAGTCAGCCACTGACGCCAAACAAGGACACGAAGACAGCAAGAAAACGGCAAAATACAAACGCTTCACGTCAAAACAACCGACAAAGGAGAACAACTTCCGCCTCGCAATCACCCGAGCATTACATAATCTCACCAGATCGTCATGCTGATTGGCAAAAAAGTGGCACGGGAAGCACAGAGCGTAATGTGACATTTTATTTCAAAAATGCATGTAAAATGAGAACAACAATACTGGAAGAGCCAATGCAAACACGAATACATTTACATGTGATTGTGTGGATGGGTGCATTGTGCAAAGTGGAATGTAAATCGCCTACAGAAGATATATCCAATTGGTTTGCTTTTAATGCGTACTTGAAAAAATTGCCGGGAGAACTGAAGTATTTGAAGAAAACGTCATCCTCCAGGAAACTGACAATTTCCGCGGAACGTCCGTTAATGATGATGACGATGTTGGGCTTATCTACTGAAAATAAAACACCATTGAGAACGACAAATTGTCTACTACGGGGAATGCGAGATACTGAAAGAGACAAATTATCCATGAGGGTTTCTGCAGTGATGGTTTCCCAGTTGGTATTTAGTTCGTGGAGCCGTTTATACAATTGCTCAGCTGGTTTAGCAGCCCCCTGTATAAATGATTTCAGTTTTGCAAGGTGTGATTCAAATGGAAAACAGGAGAAGTTGTGCAACATGCCGTGTTTCCGGACATCATCTGACAAAAGTGTTAGGCAGTGCACAATATAGACCAAATACTCCGGACCGTATAATACGGACATTTGTTGAACGAAAAGCGCTAAAGGTCTATGAGCAAAATCAAGATACTCAGTGTGTAAACGAGGACGAGAAAATATGTATACAGCAATGAATAACAGCAGGAATTGTTTATAGTATTCATCAGGAAGCAAATGTAACAAACAAACGGGGCCATATACAAAAGGAACGGTCTATAATCGGACGCTTTCCAACGTTCCAAATCCCGAGTGTGATGGCATAGGCGCTGAAAGCCACAGGGGATGTTGCAGTGATTTTGAATAATACGATTTCCTAGTTTTGCGACCGTCCCTGGGCTCAAATGAAAACGTTCTGCACGGCTGCCCTTTAGCCATGCGTTTAACAATTTCTGCGTGACACCCAAACAGACTGAGTGCATAAAATCCAGTGGAAAATTCGCCACCATATCAACTGGAATTGATGTGAATGGGCTTTCTCCAATACGGTGACGTTTGTATTCATAGCGGCGAAAGTGGGCATCCGTACGCGGTCGAGGGTCCAAAAATGGTTACCTTATTCTCCCAGTGATATACAGACCACGCTGTATGCATCTGTCACACCCATAGTAGCCTGTAGGACTTTTAACTTGACGAACGTAAGCCCGGGAAGGTGTGTCGCATATCACTGACACAAGATTAAACACTACCGGTGACTCACGATAGTTGATGACCCATCAATTACATCTCGCAATTCTAATACCGTTCCTTTTGAGAAATGTGTTTATCGGGTGCGGCTTCCTTGACCCGCAATAAATGCCCACCGGGAACACGGCCAGACATCTTGGACGCACCACACGTGCCAGAATGGGCCACAATTATATAGTAGAAGAGTGACAAGTAGCCGACCCATCGATATTCAGCTGAAAGTCGACGGATTTCGGGACCAGCGCCAGTCCACTGATTGATCGTCGCAGACCGTCGAGGGGCCCAATATAAATATACACTCCTTGTGATAGAATTGTCTTTTTACAACAACAAGGTGTGTGCGACAGAGTCCTCGGACCCTTTGGTACGCCGGGCAAAAATTGGTGTAGAACGTTCTACAAACTCCTGCTTTGCTGCATCGTCAGTCTGCAGTTAACAAACATGTCGGCAAATGAACGTAACAGCGAATCGATGTTGATCTTCACGGACGTATTGTTTCCCAGTTCAATGTCGACACCTGCGAATAACAATTTATAAAAAGTCACAAAAAAATATACTCACGTACACCAGCGGTCAAGTCTGTTGTTGACGCTTGTACATTCATTGTTGACGAATACGGAAGTTGTGATTGATGTCCACCCGAAACCTCGTCACTAGATGGCACATTCACCGTAAGCTCTGGCTATAATGAAGTTTGTATTATGCTGCAAATATTCAAGTACCCGTTGACGTCATCTTCGGACATCGATATCGATGGGTCCACATGGACGCCTCGCCGCACCCAGTACACGGTAGAGCATTCAAGGCCCGTATACGCCGACGATAACTTTGCCACTTGCCTGGACGGTCCATGTGAGTTAGCTGTCCATTGTAAACACAGACAAGTGGTAAACACTAAATCACATTTTTCTCCATTTGAAATCCGAAAATGATGATTAAAAACAAATATCCATAAACATTAAACATGCGTATGCCAGGTGCCCACATTATCGGCAAAAACGATGATGTATACCATGATACATCCATATGCATACACATATATACATGGAGAGAAAGAGACAGACATGTGGCTCGCGCTCTTTTATGCCTATATATATGTATATATATAAATATGTATATATTTCCGCGAGTGTACGCTCGTTGAGCTAGAGTTCGTCTACCTATCATGAATATATTCTGTCACTGGTTGGAGATTGATAAATCAGTTAACAAAAGGAAATCACATGAAAAGAGCTCTAAGAGGCATGCTGCTCAGTAGGAATACAAACATGTATAGGTGATGTGTTCAACACGGTTTGTACGAATCCAATGCCAAACTCGTGCGTCACGAGCCAAAGAAACCACACCACAGTCACGTGAAGGATGGAGTGACGACTGCACGGAACCGCTTTAAGGTCGCCACTAATATTGACGTAATAAAACAGAACAGGCCACAATAAGCGTGCCTCAGGATGGCAATATATATACATAAGGATATAATTCCAGTAAATCAGTAACCAATTAGCATCTTTTCCACACGACAACTAATTTTGGGTCAAGCTTGGGGCATGCCCCAGGTTTACCCCAAAGGTTGAGGCAACCTGCTACTTGGGATGGACTTGAGCTTTAATATGCTGTTTTACTGACAAATATATATGTATATTTTGACGCATTTGCCTTCAGTGTTATTCAGCGTCATTTCTGGTAACGTACGACATCGTATGGGTATGTTTCGCCTGGCAGGGCAAGGTATGTGTCGGTCAATCAGCTGAGTGTGGTGGTATACTAGCAAAATGCGCATGAACTGGAATTTGTGTTGGTTGCTTTAGAAAAAGCTGAACGATCTGATAAGAAATTGGGAGTATTTCCTGTCGGGTGGCTTCATTTCGGTCCCAGTTGCTATAATAGGTTCTACTTGAGTCTCTGTCCGTACGAGTCAAAGTGGCATACTCGGTTATCCGGTTTGGCGACTGCGATAGTGGGAGACAACAAACCTGAAATAAAGGGGGGTTGCAGTCTGGACGTGGTTCCAGCTGTGGGTTATGAACATATATGAAGACAATAATAAAGGACTGGTCAGGTTTGTGTGAGTGAGGCATGGATGAAGCTTCATTTGAGCAGTCACTGGCGCCTACTCCTCACTCTAAGTAAAATTGGCTCGCAGTGGATTTGTGCTATACTGCTGCAGGTTAACGAAGTTGCGTACACTGGTTTGGTGACCGTCTATGAATCCAAAAGGATTTATGTTTTTGCACGTTGGCACGGCATCGATTGGATACTAATAAGAGACCTAGGGCTTTACTGTTTAGAGTAGTTAGGAATGACAACCCGCAATACCGTTTGCTTACGCAGAACGCAGTTTGGCAACCAGGCTATAATATAGGTTTGAAATAACAGACTGTGAGCGAATGGGACTGTCGCACTGTTAGCGTAGCCCTATGCTGTTACTGTCTCTTACGGTATAGTGGTTATTCTATATTGAGTAGTTTCCTAGGAGCCTTAAAGTAGAAGAAACTATTGGGGTGACAGAGGTGGTACATTAGAGGCAATCGGTCACGTGCCTTGGAACCTTAACGTGAGTTCATCTATGCTCTTACTCGATGGTGCTATCGTACTGAGATTATGCTCGGGTGTGAGCAGGGAAATATGACGTAGGCATGATTGCGTGGTTATCGCCGTGTCTTTTTCGTCGGTATCGTATTGCAAAGCAAGAAAACATCGATGTGAGGACTGGTTTTGGAGGGCCGTGGGAAATGGGAATGAGATGGGTCCGAATTTTCGTCAGGGAAGCAAACTTTAACGACCTACATCCAGTGCTCATGGTAGGCGGTATAAGAGCCTGCTTCAGATAGGAAGGTAGCACGATGTGCAACCTCTGGCATTCAGCACGTGGCGCTCCAAGAATGAACCACACTTTTTTTAGACGTTTTTATTTTTGTAGTGGTTTTGTGACAGTCAGGTATCTGGCTGTCAGAGAAGGTGGAGCTGCTTTTGGGGGGCAACCACAGCTCCCACGCCCCGGCTGAAACATGGACCGCATGTATCAGGTCGATTTGGGACTAGGTCAACCACACCAGTCAGTCCGTAGCAACACTGCAACCCGGAAACGAATCATATGTGACAAGGCTGGTGTGCCTGGAAGAAAAACCAGCGGGGTATTTTTTCTCGCTTTTTATGCGAATCTCTACTTTTTGGTGGTCATGCCTTATTGGTGGTCAACTCTGTGTAGGGAGACCATCAAGGCCAGGAATATTTGCAGCAGTGCCCGGCTAACACTCGTCTTCTCCGTGAAGTCAGAACCCTCATGCCGTGTACATGGGACAAAAATGCAGGAGGGGGTGGAGTCAACCACAGCCTGTGATTATTCAATGGGGTTTGGGTTTAACAAAATGCCGGTCTGCACAAAGATGGGGTACAACTTGCAGCACTAACAACGTGATTCGTCGGTACGATCCACAGATGGTTAGTAGTTTTGCTGGCTAAGTATCAAATGTTATATAGGCCAATCATGGATGATGCCGGAGTTCTGTGATAGGGACGGAAGTTGAGCTGTGAGTGACTAATGGTGACCACTAGATGGAGGTTGAGGAGTCTGACAGGTGCTACATCTTGGGTTTGAGACAAAGGTGGAGACTAAGTAAAAACAGCACTGGGAATGTTTAAAGACCACCTTTCATGCTTCCCGTGGTATTTCATATAATCAAATACGACTTCTGATGCACTGGCCTCAGGCATGAGAGTTACTATGTTTAGACATTGTAACCTGGTAGGTTTACGCCAAGGTGATGGCAGCTACGGTGTACGACGTGGCACTTCATAGATTATCAAGGGTACTTGTTAGTATTCAACGCTTTCCTCATAAGCTCCATCAAAAGTCATGTAATGATTTATAAGAGCAATCAGATTTTGGATATCCAGCGCTACGTGTAGTCTAGACTTAAACATAATTAGGGAATCTAGGGAACGGATATCAGCTGGGAGTTTATTCCGCAAAGTTGCATATTTTAGGAGGAAGATTTTTTGTCTTAAGGATTCCCAAGAAGTAGGGATAATTATACGGTGTTCCCTATTGCGCACCTGATGTGTCGAGTTTATGCTGAACCGAACTTGGCTAGGGGATACAGTTTGTTTGTGGAGCAAAGTAAACAAAAATGCAAGGTTGAGTTTTGTTCTCCTAAGCCACAGAGGATCAAGTCGCAGGAGTGTACACCGCTGTCTGTAGTTCAGGGCCGTAGAAGGCCCAAACAGTTTTTTGTTAAATCGACGCTGTACATTCTCAATGTCGATAATGTCACGTGTATGCATTTTTCAGAACACAAGTGTACAGTACTCCAGGGTTGGACGAATGTGAGTTTTGTAAATCTGTAACCTACTGTTAGCGAGAAGAAAAGTTCTTAGCAACAAGCCAAGGGACTTGTTCGCCCCTGCAGTTATGTAGGAAGTGTGTATAGAGAAATTGAAAGCGTAAGAATATTGCAGTCCAGGGTCTCCTATTGTAGGGGAATAAGGGAGTGAGACACAGTCAGTCTTAAGCGCATCATAAGGAATATTGCAGTTGAGCGTGAGATAACTGCTTCTGTTCACTAAAAATACCATTTTCCAGTGATCATACCAGAAGGATAAAGACTGTACGTCGACAGTGATGTTATTCAGTGCTACAGGTAGGTTTCCTCGTTTGAATTTGTAGACTTTTTCATATCGTCGGCAAACAAGAAAATGTCGCCATAAGTGATGACACTGCAAATATCTTTTATATATAGTAAAAACAACAGTGGTCCTAGAACACTTTCTTGGATAACCCCGCTGTTTACTGGGTGGGGGTCTAACATCTGGCCGTTATTGCAGGTAACTTGGTGAGGGTCTTGTAGGTAGGATTTAAACCAACTGAGTAGGAGGTTTTCAATCCCGTATCCTCTAATCTTATTGAGCAACTGCAGATGTGGCGCTCTGTCGAAGGCTTTTGTCATATCAAGATAGATGATGACGAGTGTTCTGTCTTTGTCGGCAGCTGTTGTTACCAAATTCAAAAAGTCAAATTGGCAGGTTGAACACGACCGTGATCTGAGAAATCCGTGCGGTCTTGGGCTGATGAGTTTATGTGCAGAAAGGTAGTCGGTCAGGTAGTGTTTCGCAACTTTTTCTAGCAGCCTCGAGATCATTGGCATATGACTAATTGGGCGGTAATTTGCAATGTCATGCACTGCACCTTTTTTGTGCCTGGGAATAATGGCGGATTTCTTCCATTGGCTGGCAGAGGTCCCGGCTTACAGAGATAGATTGTATAGTATTAGTGGTAAGAGGGGAATATCCGGGCCGCCAACAGAGAATATTGCTGATGGTCGGCCGTTAGGTCCGGGGTAATAGGTCGGTTTGAAAGTGTGGATGTATCTATTTATATCCGTAGTGGTAACCGTGATAGAACTGAGTGAGGAATATGTGACAGACGGGGTAACAGGCTAGGTACACGCTGGACTGAGAGACACGGTGGTTGTGAAGAAAGTATTAAATGTGTCAGCTATCTTTCGAGGTAAGGTTATGAGATTATTCAAATGGATGATCTGTTTTGTGCATCGAGTTGATTGTGGGGCACGAGCCCTGTGCAGACGGGCCAGCTCTTGAGCTTTGTTTGGGTGGCGTAACGCTTTGGTTTCTTGCCTTAGTTATAGGTCACGGGCCTTTCGGTGCATTTCGTGGTAGAGGCGTTTCGGTATGAGGACTATAGAAAAGTCTCTATTCCGTTGGTACTGCAGTCGAAGATCGTCGCGTTTCTGCTTTAGCCTGGTTAATTGGTAACCCGCTGGTCTGGATGGACAGTAGCGGCGCGATATATTTTCGATGCATGAGTGTAAACTTGAGTAGAGGGGGTCAGAGGCGTACTGAGGATTTGCTGTTAAGAAAAACTCGTCCCAGTTTCTGGAGCGAACTTGAGTGGGGATATGGTCCCATTTGAAGTGACGGAAGGAGGGACCGTTACATGGTAGGCTATCAGTACGTGGCTTGACTTGAAATCTTCAACTGACGACTGTATGGTCGCTGCCTGTGTAGTCGTTTAGTACGGAGGCCGAGACGTTTGTTAGATCTAGGGTAAATATCAGATAGAGGATGTTATTCTTTCTGATAGGCTGTTTTACATGTTGGGCCCACTGGCCCAGACGAATGCATGAGGCGAATTGCAAATATTTGTGGGGGGCAGTAAAGAAGGACCAGTTTACGCCCGGGGCATTGAGGTCACCTGCTATGAATTTACCTTCAAATGGCAGGTCAGCGATGTAATTAAATGCATCAGTGATGGGATTAAACGTAGAAGTGTCGTTTCTGGGGGGTCGATATAAGCAAACTAAAACCGTAGTCCTCTGGTATAAAGAAGCCGTAAACCATATAGAATCTTCAACATTTGCCAACACGGTATTCTCCAGTAGGGTGGCAGATAGGTTGCTCTTGACGTACCCCATGCAACCTCCACCGCGGCGGTAGACTCGTTGAGTCCTGAAGGTTTGATAACCGATCAGTGATATTTGGTCAGAAGGTATGTGCTCGGTGAGCCAAGTCCCAGTGATTAGGATAATGTCAAAGTTGTGTACGACAGCCAATCTTTTTATAGCGGAAAGCTTGTTCAAGATGGCACGGGAGTTGAGTAGTGCTATGAAAAGCATTTCTGTGGGAGGCTTCGAGTCTTTAGTGGATTTGGTAGCCAGAGTGTGCGTGGCAGGGCCATGATCAATAGGCAGGTCACCCATGAAGGAGGACTGGGTGTGAGTTATTGCTTCCATTTGGACTGCTCTATCCTTATCGCCGCAGATTGTACATTGGGCCGAACACTCATGATGTTCAGTAGAGATCACCACTTGATGCGGAGGTGTTATTGTCACGCGGGCTAATAGATCTGGAGGGGGGTATGGTGACTCTAGGTGGGACCTTTAGGGCAAAACACGTATAATTCGGGGGAGAGTTAACGAAGATGCTAGGGGGCCAGTATGAGGGTGAAGCGCAGCAGGGGAGAGGCAACCATGGTTTTGATAGAGGCCTTGTGGGTAGAATGGCGAAAGGCGGTGTAGGTGCGATTTGAGTGACAAAGGTATGATGTTTTGGATAGAGTTCGTTGGAGCGGCAGGCTTCTCACAAGGCTCCACGGAGAGAGTGTGAGAAGGTGAAGTAGTAGCGAAAGGGCTGCTGATGAAAGAGGCCTTGGTATGAAGGGTCAATTGGCATAGTGTGCAGTGGAGTCAGAGTAGAATACGACGATGTTGGGTGGTGGGGAAGCAGAGGATGTTGAAGTTGCGGAGGGGTCAGATGGGGCACACTGTGAGGCGGAAAACCGTCGGGAGCGGGCCACATGTTGTGGGACCGGTTGGCAACCATGCCGGTAACTGCATGGCCCGAGTTTGGTAGAGCTAACGCGGGAGGTGGTACATTAAGTGGAAAATTTGTGATATGGTACTGCGTCTGCGGGAGTGATGACGGCGGCTTCTGAGTTTGTGGGTGTGGGATGTAGTAGTTGGGTACGCGGATCTCCGGGGGACCAAATAAATGCGCTGGTGGGCTAGCGCTAGGGTGAGCAACGAGATTTCGTATGTACGGCCGTGGTGGAGGACGTGGGTGGGTAATAGGCCGGTTAGCTGGAGCACGAGAGGTTTTACGTCGACTGTCGATTAAAGATAGGAGAGTGACGATGTCAGTGCAGAGGAGGTCTTGGCTTTTGGGAAAAACAGGTGACGAGGGTGACGTTGTGGCCGAGGCACTAGGAGACAACGTTGCAGTTGGCTGGTCGGTGCAAGGTGGCGCGTTGGAATCTGGCGGTTTGTTGGCTCGTTTGGCAGACAGAACAGAGCGTGAATGGCCGCTGGCAGAGAGACGGGGTTGTATTGCTCGGCTGCGGGTAGACAGTAGTGGAGACTGGAGTGCAACATGGAGCCTTTTTGAGGGACGTTGAGGTGTTGGAGGTGAACGGGACGAGTCTAGGTCCACATTTTGCGCTGGTGCACTAGTCAACGGTAGTGGTGGCTAGTTGTTTACGGTGGGAAATATCTCAGGGGAGTTTGGTGGCACTGGGTGGCACTGTGACTCAGTACTTTTACTCCCAGATATTTCCTTCCGGAGCCTTAGAAGTCGCCCTCAGTCACTGAGATAACTTTGTCCTAGACCAGGAATCGTCACCGAAACCCTGTGCATGTGATTTGTGTAATCTGTTTTGGTTCAGCTGCCAATGGACCTGTGCCGCTGGAAGGATACACTCAAACATCTGACCACGCAGAGTCGCTAATACATAGAAAGCTCTTTGTGAATATTCCCCACATATGCACGTTCTCCAGAAACGGTAATTCACTACTTGAAGTCACACATTTAACAGCACACCTCATTATCCTCTCGATCCTATGTTGTGCAACAGTTCAAACCTCAGCCATCCCCATTGCTTCTGGCGCTACTTTCACCACTGTTCGTTTTACGTCATCTGAAATACATAGGTTAGTCCTCTGGTCTAGGTCATCGCAAAACCCGGGCCAGATGGAATGCCGCCAGCCCTTTACCACCTAGGTGGCCCTGACACGGCCTCGTTTCTATCCATCCTATTCACACTTTCCGTGAATAAAACTGTGGTCTCACTGCATCGAAGAAAAATTCACCATCACACCACTTTTTAAAAAGGGTTCACAGCATGACCCCAATAATTACCCTCCAAATGACCGAAATACTGAGGTTGGCAAGACTATGGAGCGAATCTGCAAGTCTCGAATAACTAACTATCCGTAAAGTACATTTTGGTAGTCCTCCGCAATAATATTTACACACTTGCACTGTTTATATTAAGCTACTCATAACAATAATTCTTGAATAAATACAGCACACGTCAACCACTACATTATAACACTTAGTTATTGTTCTACTCGTGTATGCCGTGACATCCTTTTGGCTTGACTTCTAACTGCCGCGACGATCGTATCTGACAGTGGCTTTTTCCAAACTCTGGTTCTCGTTGGTAAACCTTGTGGTCGTACAGTTGAGGTTTGTGCATAATTCGTATGCATGTAGTTTGTTAATTCGATACCACGAAATCTGCTAATCACTCTTGTTTCGACTCTGGGATTCGGTAATTTGGCCACGCTTCACTCATAACCGAGCTAACCGTTACCGTAAGTAGCTTGGAATTTCCACTCGAAAACCAACCGAAAATGCCAACAGGAGGACAAGGGCAATCCCTAGCTGAACAAGAAGCAACTCAGCAAGTTTCTGGGGTACCTTTGAGTGATACTGATTCCTTAGGTATTGCTGGGTCTACTAGTCCTATCGGTGCAACTTCACATGTCTCAGCCAATGACATGAAATTTGAACTTGATGGTAGTTTTGGACTAGGAATGGTAGGGCTAGAAAAAGCCTAGGCTAGCTAAGTAAGAAGCTTAGCCAGTCAGGAAAGAGCGGTCTGGAAAAGGGGGGAAGAGATGATCCCGGAAACCATGGAGCATGAGACCATTTAGCCCAGTTATTTTGTATGAGGGTTGAAAAGGATTTGTGCCAGCAGAACACACGCAATTGACTTACCCAAAAAGGAACTGTCTCAGTTTAATGGAAGTGCCGAAGAGAATTGCAAATCCAACAAGGAATAAGACAACTTTTTAGGGAGGGTGTGTCTGATTCAGAGCAGCAATTCTTGTGTCTGCTGCAATGCCTCCGTGGAATAGACGGGGGGGGCAGCAAATGGGTGCTTGGTGCTGGGTCCTGGAGAGGGTTACTTCCTTGGACGAGTAATTGTGAGGGACCTGTTTAGACAGCCGTTTCAGTTCGCCCGGAACTTGACCGATTGAGTACTATCTGGGGATAGGAGTTCCCAAGGAAAGTCAGGTTCTCTGGTCAGTCTGGTTATAAAATGAAAAGTTGCAGCATCGCTTCGAATCACCTAGGTTATCGATCGGACCTGAATTTACTTCGTGCTTTGGAGATCACAGTGTGCAGTCTACCCACGGGAAGACAGGGTAGGTGGGCCGAGGAAGCCAAGGGGACCAGTAGGTTTGGGAGAGGAACTACTTTTGAGGACTGGAGGCAGTTTACAGACCGTCATGCCCGAGTGGCAAGTAGTCTTTTCGGTCAACTTGTGCGTCGAACCAGCAAGCTACCTAGGGCTACGACGCAATCCCGAGGCTGGACTAGAGATCCCAATGGAGGTCATAATTGGACAAACACACGCGTATCATCCGGCAAAGAAGACAACTTGCCAGTAAGTAAGGTGTGTGGTGCACTATCTTGCCTGGCAGTGCCCTCGATTCTGTAATGCAGACTTTGAAGACCAATGGTTTACGGTCAAGAGCCTGGGTGCGTGCTTTATTTGCCCCAAGGATTCCCATCAAGCAGCAGTGCGTCGAGTGTTAACAAGCTGTAGGCAAACTGGATGTCAAGGGAAGCCCCATTACGTACCGCACAAAACCAGGAAATTGAATCCCAAGGAAACCCCGAAATAAAATGTGGTTTGCTCACTGTCCGGGGCTATTATCAAGTCCATCCTCCGCGGGTAGTGGCAGTCCGCGTAGAGACCCTATCGCGGTATGAAGGGCGTCGGCCTTCTTGGGCACTGGGTCAGATGCCAACTTGGTGAGGAATCTGCACAGAGATTAGAGATCAGAAGTGATCTATCTTCATTGGCACTGGGCACTGTCAGTGGTGCCCAGGTCATCCAATGAACCACACTTCACCTACAACCAGTCCGCTTGGTCAGTAGCCACAGGACAGACAGGCTAGTAGCATTCTTAAATAAAGATCGGCTGGTGAGGGCACCTTAGTCAGCGCAATTGATTTTGATTCTGTAGCTCCCTTACGATGGGATCACAATCGAAGACTGGTCGAATGACGAAACAGATCCGTAGGTCGGTTGTGATGTACAAGAGGCACACCGTGTCCCGGGTCAAAAAATATGGAGCCGCAAAGCCCTGCAGGCAGTATGCTTAATATTTGGTTGGGCTTAGCTCGCTAGTAAAAACGAAAGATGCTGTGAGCACATCCAAGTCACTCGAACCTCGATGGAAGCGAAAAATGTTGAACAGGCTTCCCAACAGCCGTATAACGCTGAATTTGCTGACCTGGCCATTGATGAAGACGCCCCGTTGCAAGAAGTTGGTTTGGCCTATCCCCTCCAGTAGCCTCTAACTCCAGCAGCTCTCGCTCCCCGACCACAAGCCCCAAGCGGCACCACACATCAGTACTAAACCCGCGCTCCCCCATCATAGTCTCAGAGCCAAGACAAGACTCTAGTACAACCATCACCCCTCGCCGTACCACTTCCAATCCGTCCTCCGAGCCGTTGACAAATGTTGCCAACCGCCTCTCTCGCTCTAACGACTCTACCAACTACCCACCAGCTGCTAGCTCAGCCGCGACACTTCATTTCTATCCTCATAAGTGCCACTCCAGTCCTCCCATGAGCCTACCTGGTACTCCTACCGGGTCCGCACATGTCCTACTAATCACTCCACCCATCAGCCCCCACTCTCAATAGGCATCTGCTTGCAACACACTCTCGGACCCTCCAAGGAGAAACAAGTTGGACCATCATCCAGACCCTTCTAACGCCATCGTCCCTTTAAGTAGGAGTGGCTTTCAGAGCCTTGCCCGTGCCACTCACCCTTACATTGCCTCGCACCCCTTTCTACTGTCTTTCACGCTCTCTGATCGAATGGGTCACACCAGTCCTCCATCTCCGTTGCTACTCTATATCCCTTCCTGCCCCCCAAACACCAGCCCCCCATACTGTAGCCCCACCATGCCTCCGCTGTGCTTCTCTGCTCCCCCCCACCAACCCTCATCTAACCCTGAAAAACCACGTACGTACCCTAGCAGATGCTCCAGGTTCGTACCTGTACTCCACTCCCTCGTCCCACCTCCCCACTTACCGGCTCCCATGCCCCTCATGAGTCTCCAAACCTTTCCAAATTTCGCCACTCCCTTCCCGCCTCCACCCCACACTACTTCCCAGTTACTCTCCCAAATACCTCCACCCCCACACCGACCTTCCGGCCTTATACTGACTATGAAAAACAGGTGGGTTACCTGCAGTCGACATCTCGCTGTTTCCTGACCGGTGCCCTCCGCACCCGTAGCCATATCGCTAGTCGCCCTATGGACCATATCGATACACTTTCACAGGCCTAAGTCACTGATGGCTCTCCACTCGACGTCATGTCCTTTTGTACCTTACACCCTGCACTCCCTCCTGTCCACCCCGCTTCGACAAATATTCTTAACCTCTAACCCTGCCATGCTTCGCCCCTCCCCCTGTACCACGTGACACCCCTCCGGACCACATCAGCTAGGTGTTGTACACCCACCGTATTGATCACCTACAACGATAGGCGGCGTCCCCCATCCAACATCGCCCGCTTTCCCTTTTCTACTGACGCTCTGTCCTCACTGAGACACAACTCCTATCACCACATCGATCCCAATAGTCTTGCACCTGGTATCAATGCTTTGCGCACACCGACACTGAACCCCTTCCTACTGATTCTTATTAACGCTGGTTTAATAATTAGAAAGATATCGCACCTGTGGTCTCTGGCATTTGCCTCAAAAGCTGACATTGTACTGGTAACTGAATCCTGGCTGTCAGATGGTGCCTCTTTTGACCTTGTTCGCATAGCTGGGTGTCATTGCTTCTCGAACACCAGTCAGCCCAGGCGTGGAGGGGGCTGTTAGCCTTTGTTAAATGCACTATCCACGTTAGTGTTATGGACAACCTCTCTCTTCTTATTGAGGATTCGTTATGGCTATCTATTCTTGGCTGCTTCTACGTTCCCCCGGGACTGGAGCCTGCAAAAATTGACTCTATCTTGGGTATCTTTATTGCTACGCTTGACTAGCTTGCCAGCGCAAAAATTATTGCCGGTTACTTTAGCCTTCCTTCGATTTGTCGGTCCTCGTATACTAGCCCTCCCGCTCTGGTCACCTACAGGGCAGTGACCACCGTATTGTCAGGTGCAAGTTCAGCTGCAATCCTCTCCACTTGTTTGGACGTCCTACCTTTCCTGTAACTGGCTCCCAGTGCCAATGATAATCCGTTCTTTGAACTGGGGCACATTTTTTCACTCCTCTGATCCCCTCACTGTTGCAAACTCTCTCCACTCCAATCTCCTACGCGGCTGGAGTACCGCTAACTCACGTGCCGATCCACGCCCCAAGTCCATCAGCTCACGCCTGTCACTTATAGAGCGTAAGTTGGCTAAGCTGCCACTCACCTTCGCTAGGTCCCGCGACTTTACAATTCTTCTGCACACCAACCAGCTACAAATGAAACTGAGTAGCATGGCCGATCCACATCAGAGAAAGCAAGAGGCCATAGCCCTAGCACACCCCAAAAATCTGACCACCTGTCCAACCCGCTTAGTAAAAGGTCAAATCACTCCAATCATACCTCCCCAAATTCCTCATCTGTGGCTCATCTATCGCTAATACCCCAGTATCTATTTCTGAGGCCTTCAATGAGCATTTCTCTTCCTCCCTTATAAACTGTTCTGGTATTCCCTCTCCTACAATCCATCCCTGCACATCTGCCTCCCTTTCATCGATTCTCTTCACCTATTTTGAAATTGAAAAATCAGTTTCCTCTATTAAACCTTCCCCGAAACTGGGACCAGATGATCTCGCACCAGCTCTCCTCCGTTTTGGTGGTCCTGACATCCCTTCACTGTTACTTATTAAATACACCACCTCCATGCTTCGCAGTTTCGTTTCCCTTCAGCGAAAAACCTGCATCGTAATTCCGCGCTTCAAAAAAGGTGCACTACACGACTCAGATAACTATCGGCCGATTAATCACACCCCAGTAGTCTGCGAAATCATGGAGAGAATTATCAAAAAACACATTGTCTAATACCTCTTATCCAATAACATGCTGAACCCTGTACAGCATGGTTTCTTGAACTCCCGTTCCTGCTCTTCCTGCCAGCTTGACTTTCTCCATGTTCTATCGTCTGCTGCAGATGCCGGCAACTCTGTAATTGTCCTGTACCTCGACATGTCTAAGGCTTTTGACCGTGTTCCCCATATGCATCTGATAGCCGAAATCCGGTCTGCCGGTATTACTGACCCCCTCCTCTCCTGGCTATCCTCTTATCTCTCTCACAGATCACAAGCTGTGCTCGTTGACGGCCACTTATCTTCCACCAAACCAATTACTAGCGGCGTCATTTAGGGCAGTTTCCTAGGCCCATTACCACTCCTTATTTATATCAATGACATTTTCTCTTCTGTTCGACACGGCACCCCTTTCCTCTTTGCCGACGATATAAAGATAGTGTGCTCCTTCCTCCCTAGTGACCTATCCGTGACTCCGTGCAAAATATCGCGTGATTTACTCTCTCTCCAAACTTGGCGCGTCTCGCGGTTTATGAGATTATCTGCGGAGAAAAGCTTCCTCCTACCTTACAAGTGCACCGTACCACCCGGCGAAATTTGTCTGGACGGCCTGCCCATCCGCATACACCCCGTGGTTACCGATCTTGGCGTGAGCTACTCTTGTTCCTTCAAATTCTCAGAATAAGCATCGTTCCAAATCGCCAACGCTAAGCGGACTCTAGGCCTGATCAATCGATGTTTCTTAATACCAGCCGATGGCCCCTCCATTTGTCTCCCACATTTGAGACTGCTCCTAGAATATTGTCTCATTACCTCCAGCCTCTGGCCACATTCCTCTACTGTATTTCTTGAAAACGTTCAGCGTACTTGCACTAGAAGGCTGTTGGGCGTATCCATAGCCCTAACATACCGCCAGCGCTGTGAGCTCCTACAGACTGAGCCTCTATGGATTCGTCGCATGAGGCTCAACCTGATTTTCCTCTTTAAGCTAATCCATAACCAGGCCCAAACCTTTTATCCCATCTCATGGGCTACCTTATGCTCCTACCCCGCCCGACATCGTGCCTTCTCTCTCCCTGTCCCTCATTCTAATCTCAGCCTGGAGTCCTGATGCTTTCTGTCAGCCTATTCCAAAATCTGGAATAGGCTCCCCCTTAGCTTACGCAGTGCCTCCTCAACGTTCGCTTTTAGGCGCACACTTGTGTTATACTTAACAGTTCCCAATGCTATATTGCTCTTCAATGAGCTCGTCTCCGACGACCTGGCCTTTGAAAGAGGCCTCACACTGTAACTCTACTACCTCTGCGCCATAGGCCACTATGTACACCCCATGCCCGACACTTCCCCTCTCTCTAGTGCCGCTAACTAAGGCCATTGCCTTCACTGATCCATAGCGAACTTGCCTCCTGCCCTCATAAGATAACCCTATTGCTCACATACGTTTATCTCTCATCCATCATATTCACAGTTTTTCTCCTCGGTATCCGTTGCTTCTCAGCTGGGGCACACCCAGACTGCGCTTCTCTATCCCTTTTCTCTCTCCAGTGATCCTTGATGACGGCCAACCGCTTCGGGCACTGTACTTACCATCTCCCTGGCAGGCGCAACTGGATAATGCTGCTGCACGGTCGTCTACTACTCGCTGTTTCCGTTGGCTCTCTTGTCCATGGTCTCACGTCTTGGCCAATTGATCTTGGATCACACACCCCTATCGCGGTCGTTTTGTCCCCTGTACAATTATCAATGAGCATTCGTGCCATTCCCAACGGCGCGGGGCGCGGTCAGATCCACCGCTAGGCCGGCGCACATCTCGCTTGCAGGCCATCTGCAACGACGTGCCACCGCAACTAGACTGGTGGGCCACACCTCTTGTGTTCACCTCACAAAGTGTTTTTCAGGTTGAGTGTCCTGGCGCACGGCCAATCCCACCCACTAGAACCGGCTGCGGATGGCACACTCAAACTTGTCTTGGCCTACCGCACCCAATACTGTCGGCTGAAAATTGCATGCTCCCCATCCTTGATCCACCAGGGTACGACCAACTATAGTTCTCATCAGCTGTCACCACTTTCCATTTGTGTCGCTGTACTACGGTATGCACATCTACCCATTTTGTCCTTCCTCCTATCGCTTCTCATTACATGTAGTCTCTGTTGTTCCGACCAATCTTCTCTGCCGACGCTCGCCAACATCTCCTTTTACACCTGCTGTCATTGCCAGCTTCTATTCTATATTCACTTGTTATTACCCTCTGCTCAGAATACCCATTGATAGCATTCTTATACCCCACTGCCCGTTGTCTTGTTAAATCTCTCCTTGTTCTCCCTCCTCATGCCCAAAGCCATTATGCACCAATCACACCCGCACCCATGACCAATCCGCATATTAAAACTTGCCGCTCCAAACTTTGCTTCTGTTACAGTCGCATGTATTATCTAATCACCACCACCATATTTTCCTCTCTTGGCCTGGCGATTCCTCTGTGGTTCCTTCCAGTGTCCCGATTAGTATCCACCTGTTCACTTGTCTGCCGGCACACAGCTCTCCCGGCCCATTGCTCCAACTGCATTGCGCATTCATTTTTTGTGGCCTTTCTGTTCCATTGCTGGTTCACTTATCTTGAGGCTTCCTGCTTCTTTCTCCTCCTCCTTTGTGTTTCATCTGCAGCAAAATGATCTGATTGGCCATTTTTTACCTGTGTCTCCTCGGTCACTGCTTCCATCCCTTGATCCCTTCATTGCTGGCTACAGGCATTTTTTCGTGCCTTCCAGTGTGGTCCGCTTTTCCATGTCCCACCGACTGTAAAGACAAAGTTACGTCACGGTGTTCTTTTACATTTCCAAACCGTCTGACCAGTCATTACCCGATTCCTCTGGTCCGTCACCACAAGTTGCACCTGCATTGATCAAATAATTAGACCCATTCTTACCTGATCTCTTTGATCCTACCCTTCATCTTCCCTCGTTTATTATTTGCTCTTCACGGCCGGCATCACTTATGTGTTTCTTCAGTCTTCTGTATCTGTTGATCCACTATGTTATCCCGTCATGAAAAACTTCGTCTGAATTGTCCCAAGTCAATCCTACACACTTTGATTAATCCTATCTCTTTCTTCCAATCACTGATACTTTTTTCTCCTAGCACTCCACTGCTCTTCACTCCTGCTCCTCGCATATATATATATATATATGTCTGTACTGCATCCTGCACTTTTATGCCGGCTTTTTCTCATGCTACCATCTCCCTGAACCTCATGATATGCGTCCACTCATTCTACATCTGCACCTCATATTTACCATATCAAATCCTTACAAATCATTCTTGTCATCCGCACCACCATCTGCCAATTCCAATGTCCGCTGCCTGTTCTACGATGAGTTTTGTGCCCTGTCCGCTGCAGTGTAGCACAGGCTTATTACTATATGATCCCTAGCAATGGATCTCTCTTCTTTCTCCACTGTCTCCAGCTACCATCTACTCCCATATCAACTTCTAGCCCCCCCCCCCATGCATGCCTGACAGTTTTCAGATATCCCCAATTGGGCCACAGGCATCTCCTGTGTGCCTTTCAGTTTGGTCTGCTTTTCCATGTTCCACCATTGTAATGACAACGTTACGTCATGATATTCTTCTACGGTCCCAAATCGTTTGATCTGTCTCTACCCAATTCCTCTGGTCCGTCACCACATGTCGCACCTGCATTGATCAAATAATTAGACCCATTCTTACCTGTTATCTTCGATCCTATCCTTCATCGTCCCTCTTTTATAATCTGCTCCTCACAGTCTTCATCACTTCTGTGCTTTTGTATTCTTTTTTTCTTTCTGTTGGGCTGCCATGTGCAGCTGTCATGAAAATTCACCACGATATTCCAAAGTGAATTCTACAACCATTTGATCCGACCTTACCTACCCCTCCCAGTGACTGATAATTTCTTTCTAGAACCCCATTTTTATTGCTCCTGCTCTTCTTATACCTATACATACATATGATATATATATATATATATATATTTATATAAAATTGCGCATATATGTCTATGTGCACGCGCTCTACATCTTGCAGTTCCTCACCGGTCACTTCTTTTGATATCATCCCGCCGACCGTCATCATATGCGTCCATCAATTCTACATCTGTGCCCAAAACCTACCGTATCCAATCCTTCTAAATCGTTTTTGTCATCTGATCAACCCTCTACGTCTTGTAATGCTCGCTCCCTGTTTTACGATGAGTTTTATGCCCTATCCGCCGACAATCCACTGCGAAGTATCAGTGCTTCATTGATATCTAATCCACTGCAGTACAACTCGTTTTTTTTTCCTCCGTCGTCCCCCGCCATTGCAGATCCTTATACCTATTACTAGCCTTTCTCATGTTTATCCGTCTGCCTTCAGGTGTATTTACCCGGACCAGTCACCCAGTCCATCTGACTTTGAATCTCAAACTCACCGGGCGTCCATTCAAATCCGCCATTAAGTTCAGTTAAACTCCACGCAGTCTGTATGGTGAGCATACATTTATCCTATTTTCATCCCACTTTATTCCCCCTTCTGAGCCTTTTTATTCTATATTTTCTTGACAGTTTCCACGTCTTCATGAATTATTTCTGTCCATTCCATCACTGTATCAACAAGATCATGCACATGGCATGCTTCGGAAGTCTCCGAAATGGACCATTATTATTATTATTATTGTTATTATTAATATTATTATTATTATTATTATTAAGAACAAGACGCTGGATAGCGAACAATTGTTTTCAATTAATCCTATACGTGCTCTTACAATTCATATGGGTGAAGTAACATTGGAATACGTTAGGCATTGGCCGGAGTAAAGGTCATTGTCGTGGGGTTAGGAAAATCGGGGTCGGTGGGGAGGGGTGTCTCTATCGTGTGCGTGTTGTGGTGAGAGTTTCACTCCCACCGTCATGAGTGGTAATCGATAGTGGACTTTTGGGGTTCGGTCGGCGATCCGTGGTTTCCGGTTTCGGCCAGGGCAGCTGGAGAGCCTGAACTAGTCGCTTTTGTGCACATAGATTAGGGCTTAGTAAGCGAATGGCGATTGCCTCTGCCGTGGCCAGGGATCGAAGTCGGACTGGCTTTGATCGATTGGGTGGAACTCGGTATATGACTTTGAAAGCTTTTTCAGGGTCGATCGTGTGGCCACTGTCCACCAAATGACCTAAAATCGAACTGGTAATCACACCGGTTTTCCCGTGACTCAACCATCTTGGGTGATGTTCCTTAATGCGCTGAGACAAACGCCTAGCCGTGCGACCTATGTAGGATGCGCCACATTCGCACCTGAACGAGTAAATGATCATGGAGGAGGTCAGCTCAGGCAGTTTGTCTTTTACCTGCATGCGGATCACCGGAGAGGTGGAGAATGTGCATTTCAGTCTAGCGGCTGGGAACGTTGAGTTAACAGCCGCCCTGAGTGTTTCTGTCAACCGTTCGGCATGTGTCCCCCTTGAACGATACTTTAAGGAGTAGTTCCTTCTTTGGTACGCCGGGAGACCGTTCTGCAGATAACTTTAGTTCTAAGTTCTTTTGGATAAACTTCTCGGGGTAGCCATTCTCTCGCAAAACTTGTTGAACGAAGCTTAGTTCACCTTGTAAAGTCTCCGTTGAGCAAATTTTTACGGCTCTGAACGCTAGGCATCGAATTAAATTTCGTTTGTGAGACAGGGGCACGAAGCTGTGAAAATTCGTGTACTGGCCGTTCCATGTCTTTTTTCTATAGACCTTGCGTTGTATTGAACCATCTTCCCTCCTGGTTAGTAGTATGTCGAGGAAAGCCAATTTGCTCTTGATTTCCAGTTCCATAGTAAAGGATAGTGAGTCGTGGGCGTTGTTAAATTTTTCTAGAACATTGGGTACATTGCACTCCTGGTCTGATAAACAAAATATATCATCCATGTACCGACTGTAGTGAGTAAAACCTTCAATGGTTTGCTTTAGTTTTCCATTTTCAAGTTTCGCCATGAAAATATCCGCTAGCAACGGGCCTGATGGGGAACCCATGGCTATTCCGTCTCTTTGTCGGTAGAAACATCCGTGAAACAGGAACTGGATGTTTAGCGTGCAAAGTAGCAATAGTTCTTTGAGATTTTCTGTCGGGACGCCCATTTGTATGTTGGACGTGTTTATGTGTTCACATAAGAAGTCCACGGTTTCCAAAAGCGGAAAGTTGGTGAACAGTGATGCGACGTCTAACGAGAGCATAGTTTTCTTCTGAATATTGAAATCTTGTATGCTGGATACAAATTCAAAGCTGTCTCGCAGGCTGTACTTGGCCAATTCTGCGCGAACGGGTTCCAATAATTCTACTAGCCACTGAGCTGTTGCCTGATATGGTGAATTGATCATGGTCACAATTGGTCGAATGGGACATCCTCTTTTATGGATTTTGGGCAGGCCGTAAAGACGTGGAATGGTCGACCCGCTTGGTTTCAGTCTTTCATATGTACCGTTGTTTATGTAGCCATGATCTCTTAACTTCCTCAAACATCCAGCCAGTCTGTTTTCTATTTTCTCAGTTTCATCTTTTCCTGTGTGGCATGTGGAGAATTTCGTTCGGTCTTGAATCAATCGCAAAACTTTTTCGAGATAATCTTGCTTGTCCATAAGGACAACACCGGATCCCTTATCTGGTTTGAGTATCAATATATCTTTCCTTTTTCTTAGTTCTTTCAATGCCATCAAATGATGTCGGGTAAGCGGACCCCGGTTTTGCAGAACAGCTTTGCGGTATCTGTAGCAGCTTGTCACCAGAACGCTTTTAAATCTCTCGAGATCTATTTCCGACATTGGTGATAGATCTTTAGTTTGATTTATCAGGTTCTCGAACTGTGCCTCTAGTTCAAGCCGGTCGTCTTGTCTTGTGGGACAGCAGAACCTCCATCCAAGTGACAGGGCTTCTACCTGGATTGGGCTGAGTGTCATACTCGAAATGTTATGCATGTATTTTTCCGGCTTTGTCGGAAATGTAATCTGTGGTTTTATTGGGTTAATGCTTTTCAGCAAACGTTCATAAACAATCTGTACGCGGCGCGCGCAGATATGACTTACGAATTCTGTAAACTGACACTTTTGTTCATCGGAGAGATTATCCACGGGGTGTTGTCGTTGTGCGATATTCCTTTGAAATTCCACCGTTTTCGATAACACAGAATCACAAATATTTAATGCATGCCGCCGGAGCGTTTTATAGTTAGGGTATATCCGATCACGACGCAGCTGCTTACAAAAATGTTTAGGATACTCGTTGTTCCGAACCCCAAAAGTCCACTATCGATTACCACTCGTGACGGTGGGAGTGAAACTCTCACCACAACACGCACACGATAGAGACACCCCTCCCCACCGACCCCGTTTTTCCTAACCCCACGACAATGACCTTTACTCCGGCCAATGGCTAACGTATTCCAATGTTACTTCACCCGTATGAATTGTAAGAGCACGTATAGGATTAATTGAAAACAATTGTTCGCTCTCCAGCGTCTTGTTCTTAATGTGACCATGACTGTTGGGCTATTCAGATTTTTATTATTATTAGAATTCGGCCTTGAACCGTTTCTAACCGTCATGCTTGAGCCACGGGGCTTTGAACCTTTGGGTTTTACTGTGAAATCTGTTTTGCCGCATACTTGAGATTTGTGTATATTTGTACCCTTTGTGAATTTCAACTTAGTACCGTAGAAACTGCGAATCAATCTTGTTCTGGTTTTGGGATTCGTTTGAATTGGCTACGCGTCGCTCGATTTGCGAGAATTGACTTACAATATACAAATATACAGAGGAAGAAGAACATGCGGCTCGTGTTCATTTATACCTATATGAATATATATATATATATATATACTCGGGATGATATTCACCATCGCCTCGATGATAGGCGGAGGGATGCCATCTGGATCCGCTGACTTGTGGCTGTGTATTTCATGTAGGTACTTACGCACTCTTTCCTCTGAAACATTTGGCCCGTTTAACTGCGCGGGAGAACGTAC
This sequence comes from Fasciola hepatica, assembly GCA_948099385.1. Lineage (NCBI taxonomy): Eukaryota > Metazoa > Platyhelminthes > Trematoda > Plagiorchiida > Fasciolidae > Fasciola > Fasciola hepatica. The sequence goes on along the minus strand of CANUEZ040000055.1, from coordinate 1,213,207 downwards.
TAGAGCCAGATCAACTCGTACCTCACCATTTATCCTATGTACACTACCAAAGCATCCTTCAGGGCGTCTGCTTTGCCCTGGTCATCAGTGACAATACCCTGATCCCTGGTGAATAGTGAACTTATATAATTTTTTCGGCTGCAGTTTTAAGCACTGGGTCAATCTGAGCTCAAATTCTTGCTTAAAACTTCGCAGAAGGCTCATAGCCTCGTTGCTAAGCTTGGTATAACCGTCCTAGGCCAGCCGACTGCCGGAAAATTTGTACTCTTTTCCGCTGCGGTTTCTACTGTTTATGGCCTTGGCAATTGCATCCTTCGACCACATGGATTTGCCCTCTCCACCCCTTCGTTTCAAGGGTGCAAACCCTTTCTGGAGGGCAATCAGGGTTCCGTTTATGACCTGCCAGAGCTCCCCAACAGTAGCCCCCTCTATCTTGACCAAGGTAAAACCCATCGCTCTATTGCGAAGCCTATCTATGTCCATACAACCGAAATGTCTAACCAGCCTTGAGGGTGCCTTGATTTACCGCATGCACCGATTAATTTTGACACACACCCAGCGGAGTGCTGGGATGCAGTCCGAACACTCCGTTGGGGAGATTTGTTATTGCTTGATCCAGCCAGGATGGAAGGCATCCAGCCCCATATCTGGCATTCTCTCTTATGTGCTGATGCAACGCATTAGCTTGCAATCATCCTACGTACGATTCCTCCTCCGATCCTGGAAAGCAGACTTCGGCCGTCCAGTCGATGTGCGTAAGGTTGAAGTCACCCAATATGAGAGTCTCTTACACGTCCCTAAGTGGTTCGGTCAGGGTCCGCAGTTAAAGAACGTCCTCGTCGCGGTTCGTACTTGGTGCCCTGTAGACATAGAAAACGTTATCCCTTCTGCCAGGAAGGATGGTCGTAACGGCGCACATCTGGACATTGCCAGTGCACTTCTTGGTCGGAGACTCAAGATGGTTTGTACCTGACCTAGTGAGGATGGCTACCTCTCCTCCAAGTCGATCTTGTCCTTACCCTGCCTATAGGTTGCAAAACCTTTGCTTATTAGTCCTGAAACATGGCCTTTGTTAGAAAGCCATGTTTTCGTAGCGACAACTATTGACGCACTGGGGTCCCCAGCGGCTTTGGCGAGTTCTATCCATTTGTTTCTAATACTACTCGCGTTAACATGTATCACCACCGCGTTTGCTCTGTCGCTTAGGTGTCTCCTATTATTTAGTCTTGTCTGGTTCTCAGGCGCAACGCCTGAGACCATGACAATCATTTTGCATCGGTCTTTCCCACTAGTGGACATAGAGCCTAATCTAATCACCACCACCATACTCTCTTTTCTTGGCTCCCCGAGTCCTTTTTGGTTCTTTCCATTAGTTACCGTCCCGATCAGCGTCCACCTGCTTAATTCACCTTTCCAATTGTCTTCTGGCAAGAGTCCCTCCAGTGGCAGCGCCCCAACTCGATCACGCATTCATTTCTTAGGCTTTTTTTCTATTACTGATTCGATTATCTTGGGACTTGCAGCTTCCTTCTCCTCTGCCTCCTTCGTGTTTCATCTGCAGTAAAATGATCTGTTTGGTCACGATTTACCTGTTTCTCCTCGGTCATTGGTTTTATGCCTTGATCCGTTTATTGCTAGCTGCAGGCATTTTTCTGTGTGCCTTTTCGTGTGGTCTGCTTTTCCATGTTCCACCGATTGTAATGACAACGTTACTTCATGATGTTCTTTTACAGTTCCAAATCATTTAATCTCTCAATATTCGATTCCTCTGGTCCGTCAACACTTGTTGCACTGGCACTGAAGTATTACTTAGAACCATTCTTACCTATCCTCTTCGATCCTATTCTTCAACTTCCTTTGTTTATGATCTCATCTTCATGGCCGGCAACAATTTTGTACTCCTTCACTCTTCTCTACCTGTTGATCTACTACGTTATCGCATCATGGAAAACTTCGTCTGAGTTGTCCCAAGTTAATCCTACACACTTTGATCCCATCCTATCTCTCTCTCCTAATCATTGGTACTTTTTTCTCCCAGTGCTCCACTGCCCCTTGCTCCTGCTCCTCGCATACGTTTACCTACTTATATATATATATCTATATATATTTATACATTTGCACCGTGTCCTGCACTTTTTTCCGGCTTTTTCACATGTTATCATCTCGCTGACCCCCATGATATGCGTCCACTCATTCTACATCTGCACCTCATGTTTATTATATGAAATCCCTACAGATTATTCTTGCCTTCGGTACCACCCTCTACTCTTCCAATGTTTGCTATCCGTTCTACGATGAGTTTTGTGCCCTGTCCGCTGCAGTGCAGAACAGGCTTATTACTATATGATCCCTAGCAATGGATCTCTCTTCTTTCTCCACTGTCTCCAGCTACCATCTACTCCCATATCAACTTCTAGCCCCCCCCCCATGCATGCCTGACAGTTTTCAGATATCCCCAATTGGGCCACAGGCATCTCCTGTGTGCCTTTCAGTTTGGTCTGCTTTTCCATGTTCCACCATTGTAATGACAACGTTACGTCATGATATTCTTCTACGGTCCCAAATCGTTTGATCTGTCTCTACCCAATTCCTCTGGTCCGTCACCACATGTCGCACCTGCATTGATCAAATAATTAGACCCATTCTTACCTGTTATCTTCGATCCTATCCTTCATCGTCCCTCTTTTATAATCTGCTCCTCACAGTCTTCATCACTTCTGTGCTTTTGTATTCTTTTTTTCTTTCTGTTGGGCTGCCATGTGCAGCTGTCATGAAAATTCACCACGATATTCCAAAGTGAATTCTACAACCATTTGATCCGACCTTACCTACCCCTCCCAGTGACTGATAATTTCTTTCTAGAACCCCATTTTTATTGCTCCTGCTCTTCTTATACCTATACATACATATGATATATATATATATATATATATATATATATATACATATATATATATATATAAACTTGCGCATATATGTCTATGTGCACGCGCTCTACATCTTGCAGTTCCCCACCGGTCACTTCTTTTGATATCATCCCGCCGACCGTCATCATATGCGTCCATCAATTCTACATCTGTGCCCAAAACCTACCGTATCCAATCCTTCTAAATCGTTTTTGTCATCTGATCAACCCTCTACGTCCTGTAATGCTCGCTCCCTGTTTTACGATGAGTTTTATACCCTGTCCGCCGACAATCCACTGCGAAGTAACAGTGCTTCATTGATATCTAATCCACTGCAGTGCACCTCACCTAATTGTTTTCCTCCGTCGTCCCCCGCCACTGCAGTTTCTTATACCGATCTCTACCCTTTCTCATGTACATCAGTTGATTTCCAGATCTCTCCAGCCAGACCAGTCATACTCCCCATCTCTATTTGACTCTCAAACTCACCGGGCGTCCATTCAAATCCGCCCTTGAGCTCATTTAAACCCCTACAATCTCTACGGCGTGCGTACACTTATCCTATTTTCATCCTACTTTATCACCCCTTCTTAGCCTTTTTATCCTACCTTTTTATGCAAATTACCATATTTCCACAAATTATACTTGTCCATTCCATCATCTGTATCGACAAGATCATGCATATGGCATGCCTCGGGAGTCTCCGAAATAAACCAATATTATTTTTATTTTTATTAATAAAGTGGCAGCCGAGAATGTCAAGCAATTAATCGATCATTTTGAGATTCTTGTGCAGTGTGGACCCAACCTGAAACCAATTCCAAACGGCGGAGGTGTGGACCTAAAGAGAAGAGGTTATTTTGAGAACCGCAATTGGGACAGAATGTACGCGAGCCAGTGTCACACAACACGGACGCGGGCTATGTAGAAAGGGCAGGCGCAGCAGCTATCAACACAAATTTTTCGGTGCTATCTACCCCATCACCCCGGCCGTGAACTCAAAAATCGAGGAACTTCAGAACGATCTCTGACTGCCCCGCGAAGTGCCAGGGTGCATCACTCTACGACCATGCACTACAGGGCCCAGAAGGAATAGCGCCGCTAGCCGAGGTTCTAAGCCGTTTTCGGCTGGAAGAGTTGGCTTTCTTTGCGGACACACTGAATGTTTCTGAATGTGCTGATGCCCAATAAATAAAGCGACATCTGGGGCCCCCTGTGGTGGTCCGAAGGCGATATGAACCAGACACCCGGGGGGTACAGGCTTAAGGTCCATCCCTTTGAAATTGTTTCATCCTCCTTCTGGGATACCTTTGCTCTCCCAGAAACCCTCAGTCGTTTTAGTGGCACCAGCCATCTGTTAGGGAGAGCACTAAACCATTTCTGCTTGGATGACTCCCTGGGTTCCTTTACTGATCCACATACCGCCGTTCTGTACATGAATGAACCGACCACTATTCAAAAGGCAGAGTGTTCTGCCTTACACAACGGACTTCAAGCAACCGTGAGTTCCTCAGTGTCATTAAGGAGCCCGAGAAAACCAAGGGCGCTAGAGAGTTTTAGGGTCTTCTTTACAAATGGAGCGCACGCTTGAAGTTCGATGGAGTCCCAAGAGTGACTGAATCACATTCCATCAGGACCTACCCAAACGACCTGCCACATTCAGGGGAATTTCTTCACCAGTCTCAAGCCTCTATGATACCTTGGGCCTCGTTTCACCATAGCCACTACCTGCAAAGAGCTTGCTGCAATCTCTGTGCTAAAAATGGACTGGTTGGAATTAACCTCTCCAGTGTGACGACGATAAGCAATAGCATGGCTGGGTATACAGCCTAGATCAACTAGGTGAGATAGAGATACGAAGAAGTTTGAAGATTGTGTCAGTTTCAACGCTAGAATTTACCGTGGCAGTGCTGTTTGAGGGTGCAGCTACATAGAATAAGGAGTTCTTTGCCAAAAATGGCTGAGAATGGAACTTTTGGATGCATTCATTAGTCGAGCTGCTTTACACGAACTACACTAACACTCGTTTTACCAAACCCTTGGCCAAAGGACTGGCAGTGATTCATGAGTCGGCCAAAGCTGACTAATGAAATTAAGTGCAATCGAACGGTAACCCAGCTGGCTTCTACTGAAGGGGTCCTAGAACACTAGAAGGGCTGCAGATGTGGACAATGGGACCGGACATCCTGGTCGCATTTACGGAGAAGTGGCCAATATGGCCAGCATCCAGGCCTAAAGACGTCTATAATGAAATGGAACGACTAATGCTGGCCACAAATCCCACGCAAACCTGCAGCCTAATACAAAATTGCGGATTCTCCTTGAGTGGAATAAAACGCTGAGAGCCGTAGCCTGGTGGACGAGATAAAAGGTACTGTTAACAATTCTAAAAGCAGTGCAGCTACAAAAATAATAAACGTGGGAGCAGTACCGCCAGACCAGTTTAACCAAGCCGAAATCAATGTTCTGTGTCTACTTCAATTACAAGCCTCTCTTTTTTGTGACCTATAAGCTGCATAGGAAGGACAATAGCAGCAAAAGAAGCTGGCTACTACACAGTGGCGTCCGGAGATTGAGTTTTATACGACCACTGCACTTTTTAACACTCTCCAGTTTCGCTTATTTCAGCGTTGCCACGTTTGTCCAGTTATTCACAGCGCTCTTCCCGAGTTCGACACTGATTTATAATTCCCGCTTCACCATTACTACTTTAGTTCACTCCATCACTACACAACTTTACTGTCTTATTTCGGTTAATGTGTGATTCATGAACTTAAAAATTGTGAATACCTTACATTGTTATGTACTGTTGTATTCTCTGATCTTGCCTTGTGCATGTGCCTTGACCACGGTCAAGAAATATGCAGATATCAATCATCAATTATCAATCTTGCCACCACGCCGCCAAACCTCATGATAAGCACCAATTCTTTCTCTATCTGTGCCCCATATTTACCGCATCTCGATTCTTCCGCGCCACTGCTGCCACCTGACCCACTCTTTACGTTTTGCATTGCCAGGTCCCTGTTTTCAAATTGACACCGTCCGTTTATTGCAATAACGCATGGCCAGTGGCTACCTGATCCCCAGCCATACAACTCAGTGTTTTGTACTTCCTTTCTCTTCCTCTTCCTTCCTTTTTTCTTCATCGTTTCTCTTAACGATAGCTTCTCAAGCCGACTTACAGTCCTCCTCATGTAAAACTCCCGGGTTCCGCTATCCTCCACTCGGCTCAGCCAGCTGCTCCATCTGGCCTTGGCTTTCAAATTTGCCGGGCCCATATTTGAATCCGACTCTGGGTTTACTTAAAAGCCCTCCAATAATTCTTAGTTTGCATATATTTATCTCCCACTCATATCCCCTCCATTTCTTCTTACCCCGTTTGCCTTGAGTATTTCTAAGTTTTTCATGAATTTTATGTCATTTTTGTCGATTGTAAAAATTTTGATCATGCTGAAGGCTTGATTCGAGTGTCTCCGAAATAAACTATTGTTATTATTACCAGCTGACGGTACAACCCGTTCTCAGCTACCTCCTATTTCCGACTATCTCTTATCTGCACGATCGTTTGGGTTGCTGGCCTTTTCGCTCGCTAACGAACGGTTTTGGCTACTCGAAAATAACAACATTTAACGAGCCAGATCCATCAAGGGAAGAGGCGATTCTGGTGTTTGATGAGGTGTTCATATATCGAACAATAATAAATAAAAACTTCACAAACCGTACTTGGCTTTGCTCGCTCCTGGACTGACTGTAACAATGAGAAAAGACCAACGTTACCAAGAGACCAAGAACCAAAGCGCCAGCCCTGTTCGTATAGACTTGGCAAAATTGAAACAGTGAAACAAAGAGTGAAGGTGAGGAAGAAATAGCGACTACTGATAGAACTGGATGAATTCAGTGGGCTTTCACTTGTGTAATTGGCTGCAGTGCATGAGCTGTAGTAACACTATTTACTGTACCCTCTGCTGCAAAGAGCATAACTAAGCCTTTATCCAGCAGCAAACCATCTTCTCAAATGGCTCAACCGATCCATCGCCCGTAGCTCTCGTTGACGGAGTCTTAGATCTATCCTTTTTGGGCCAGTCTTTTCATTCTCTCCCTTAAAGCTAACACAACACCTACTAATTAGAAGCTTTCGGTAATCGTTCCTATTTGATAGAGACCCTTAAATGAAGCATCCAATTATGGACTTATGTACTGCGCCCACATCTCGTCAGGAACAAAAGAAAGAATAGTAAAGCAACACACTATCACTACCTAATGATTCTCAATCCCATCAGTGACAAATAATACGGATTCCTCCTTCACGGCTTCTTGTCCCTCGTCAGTTTCATCTTCTCAATTTTTCTATTGATTCCGTCAAAAGTAGAAAGCCTTTTAAAGGGCAGTACCAATCGGAGTTCCTCATCGGTACTTATCACGGGCCAACATTCGCGTACCTCATCCTCATCTATTACTTTGTTCAATTCTTCTGGAACGTTGGACCCAGCACTCTTCTGGTTACCAATTTGTCCTTCTCACCATTCTTCGACCTACCGTCAGACCTCCAACCCTAGCCCTTCCGCTAGCAGTGACCCTCAGAGCTCCTTTTCAGGCCCGCTTTTCTCATCTATACGAATGACATATCTTCGACAATACTCAATGGTATACCTTTAGTTTTGTGGACGAAGTAAAGATTGTTTACCAGTTCTTGCTTGGTAGCTTCAAGTCGACTAGTTCCATCATGTCCACCGGATTGGACTCTCTCGATGAATGGTGCTCGACCCAGGCAATGAATCATTCTGCTGACAACAGTGTTTTATCATTTAAAAATTCCAGGTTTCCACAGCAATTTACGTTCACTTATCGGATGCAAGCCCTCAAAGGCCTCAATGTGCATATTCCTGAGCTCACAAATTTTTTTAACTCCCTTTGTTCCAAAAAATGGAAGCTAAACGGTGAAGTGGTCGTTTATTTTGATCCTTAGGCCTCGAGAAAGCATCATTTACATTCAAGAAGTATGAGCCAGACCCCTTCTTGAATACTGTCCCTTTTATGACCCTAGCAAGAAAAATTCTGGCGGAACTGTTGCTGACCATGTCCAATGGAGATTGACAAAGCAGCTCATTGGATGGTCAGCAGACCTGAGCTTCCAAATCGAACGCCGTTAATTTCGTCGCACCAGGCTCAACTTGATTTCGTTGTATAAGCTGTCAACGAAGAAACCGTATTCCTAGGTTCTCTTTGCACACCGCACATTTTTCTTATGGTAAGCCGTATAACATTACCACAACCACCGCTAACGGGGTTCTACTCTCCAGCTATTCCCCCCACTTTTTCAAGAATTTGGAATGATTCCCTTTAGCATATTCGCAGTACTCAGATAAAGTTAGCCCTCGAGCACGCAACTGAGAAGTCCCCTTCCGTCATGCCGATTCCACACTCATCCAAAGTTCATGTACACGAGACTCAAACCTATGAAAAACGCCTTGATTTTTGAATCTGTAGTCTAATTATTTAACAGTCTAACACTTTTCGGTTAGGTGTTTCTTTTTTGTTACCGTCTGCTTCAAATGACAGATGCTTCAAGTGATATCTTTAATGAAACTTACCACTGATATACCTCAAACATAATTTCCTTCACTAACTGGTTTGCCTACTGATTTCTTGAATTAGCTTACGTGAACTTCCAGTATGTTCGGCCAAAAAGCTTTTATTTTTCACCGTTTTCACTGTAGAACTTAGCATGCTTTGTTGTATAGCTTTCTGTGTCCTAACGATTCTCAGGGTGATCATTTTAACAAAGAGTAGGTCCGGGTCCAACTTAAGCCTCTATGAAATTGCATCTTGTACTTAGCCATAAGCACTCCATGTATTGTATTTTCCAAGATCCTCACCACGGCCATTACTCCATGCACTTCCGTTTTCCTTCTGTTCATTCCACTTTACATTCTCACTCCTACCCTAATGGATCTTGAGTTTCTGTGAAAAGGTTTCACGTGTATTTCTGTCCTCAAACGTTCGCTCGATGCGCCTCATTACTTCAGTCCAATCTGTAGCTATGACTCCAATTATTCTATTCCTAGACGTCATTCTCTATTTATCTGTTCCAACGTCTCTCGCAAAATGTGTTCTTTCCTACGGAGAGTTTACTCCAGGTTTGGCCTTAGCTACGTTGCTGAATTTGTGGCCTTTTCTTTTCCATTGTTAAATCGTCTTATGGCCTTTTCCCCGCAGCCACAGCGTGGCCATCACTTCCATGCCTTTCCGTATAACTTCTATTCAGTTTACCTTCATTCTACATCAAGTCCCACCGCACCAACTCCTTGGTTGTTCTCAACAGACCCGCAAGCATTTCCTTCCTGAAGCCGCAAACTGATCTGTTCTATTAGCTCGACCCAACCCCCATTGATGACAGCACTCTTTTCTCACCCAGTATCGGCTACATATTTGTTCTTTATTTTTTCCGAATCTCTTCCTGTTTGATAACACCATTTTTGGCCTTCGCATCCCTACTGAATCTTAAGACATATATCTTGACACGGCAGTAGGATGGCTTAACCGTGGTTTTCTGAGTTGTGCCACTATCAAATCACGGTCTTTAACTCGATGCCCTTCGTTGCGCTCCCACTTACCTGTTCTTCTTATTTTCAGTATATCACGGAACTTCACGCGCTCCACTCTGTCTTAGTTACTTCCCACTACGCGGCCCGGAAGTACTGTTTTCCCTATTGTCCTCGATCCTCAGCTTAGATGCCCTCAGAGGACGTGTCTCCATTACTCTCTGTCCAGGCTTCAAACTGGCGGTGTCTGAACCGAATGGCTTTTACTGATCCTAGGATTTTCCACTTCCAACTCGCTCAAGGCACCGTGCCTACCAATCCTCTCTTATCGGGCTCCAAATCGCTGCTTATTATCGGCTTTAGCCTCCAGGATTATTAGCAAAAAGAACTTCTGGAAGTCTGCGGCTGCGATTTTCGTCGACGCTCAGAGATGCACACCCTTTCCAGTCACAACTGTGCCGAGCCTAGTGAGATTCACAGTTTTCGCTGGGGCACGTCTGGTGTGTGGGATGTCCGCAACGATGCACAGGCGTAAATAAGATGGCGGAGCGGGCATCCTTCATTCAATTGGAGAAGTATTTTCCAGGTGTGAGTTGCAGCTCGCGGCCAGCTTCACTCACCCGCCACATTATCATCGGTTGTCGATCACTCCATTCCGTTTTCTCCCTACTCTGTTCCTCACACACACACACACCTGTTTATGGTTTAGACCCAAGAAATCCTATTGTGCTAATAATCGGTACATCAGTATTCAATAATCACCCGTTCCCCCTGTGCTCGGATAAATAAACTAATACTTTTATGCTTGCACTGCCTTTCGCAGTTCTAACTTCCAGATATCCCCACCCATGACGCACAGTGATTTGACCTCACGTACCCTGATTCTACGCCTCAGTTATACCATATTCAGAGCTCCTTCTAGAACTAAGACATTATTCACGCATCCCTTCCCCAAGCTTTTCCATTTCAAAAATGGAGTTCCCTACCACCAGTGTTACAGCTTTCATTGCCACCTTATTTTCGCTATGTACTGCCGCAGTACGAACCCCCGATGAAATCAGCCCCTGGAACTTAGTTCCTTTGCTTCCAGCTTCGAGATGTGACTGGTGAATATTTGATCTCCCAATTACTCAACTGGTTTACCCCACCGAGAACGTTTACTGCATTATTTTGTTCACGTGAGGCACTACGTGCGTTACTTTTACTCGCTACAAGTTAGCTCGTTCAGCAGATTCTTTTCTCCACAAGTATTTCCAGATCAGCCTTTGAAAAGAGAGGATAACCGATTCAATTTTAACTCTTTTCAATGGGCACCCAATCTTTTATCTGTCTCGGACGACACTAGCCACTGAAGCCGCTACCTCAAGTCGACCAAAAAGATTAACCCTGTTCTTTCCCGTTCCATGCCTTTATCGCAAGATAGTCTGCTGATCTAAGTTTACCGCTCTCGTCGGTCCGCTTTGCTGTTATAAATTTTCCAGTCCATCTAACGAGCATTGATCATTTTCAGATGAAGAGTATTTCCTGCTTTCACCCACCAATCATTGCCAGTCATTTAGTTGACCAATTTTTCTTCAATGTTTCTGGGTTTTCTCCATTCTTTGCCCAATTTTTGTCATTATTTATCATATCAACAACAGCTTTTCCTTGTTCAGTGATGTTTCCCCCTAACACAACAGTTTCTTCCAAAAATTTCCTTGGTAACATTTGAGATCTCACGGGTTACATCCTTTTTTATGTGCTTCGTGTCCATGCCTCAATATTTCATCCAGCCTCAATTCACCCCGCGGTCAGATCCGTCACCTTATTCCGACCTCCATTTTTACCCAAAGCTTTTGTTTCACCCAGCACACCGCTTTTTCAAGCCTTCTCTTAGGATCTGATCCCTTTAGTATAGTATAGTATAGTATAGTATAGTATATTTCTTCACCGTGGTCAATACACATGCACAAGGCATGATCTACCTCCACTCTTACTGCAAGCTACGTGGACCCCATACGGGCTATCCGATCTTCCTTTCGAACTTGCCTCGGGCTCATCCCGAAAAAAATGGTCTTCAATAATGCTTATATTCCACCACGACTAGAGGACTCCTTGACGAGTTGTGGCGGCCTGCTTGTTTCTGTAGCGCAAAGAGCTATGCCGGACACACAACCGTACCTAACAGCTCAATGGATGGAGGTCGGACGAAGTCCACCCCCTAGACTTTTTGATGAAAAACATCTGGTTCTAGCCACTACGCCCCTCGAGATGAAGCCACAGAGACTAAGCACCGGGGGAAACAGTAAACTGGTCTAAAATCCTCCACTGAATTGAGGGGGGAGTGGGGTACCTGGTGTTTCTCACTACGGTGGCAGCAGTCACTGCACCTCACTGGGCAGCTATAGCCAGCCTAAGCTGGGCGGCCCCAACCTCAAGGGAAGCTGTCCCATCCTCGTTCCTCTGGCTAAATTAGATGCCTAAGGCTGAGGGCTGAATCCAAAAGGCGGATCGATAAAACAGCTCCAGCGAAGGCGATACTGGATGTATCGTACGTTTTCGGGGGACCTCTACAATCATTGTCGCATAATTGCACAGTATTCTCTTGGCAGTTTACTTCATTGATCCTCGGCCAACTATAGGACACGTCAACCTCTACATTTGAACAAGTGTTTCTATTCTACTCGTGCATGCCGTGGCATTCTTTTGACTTGGCTTCTGACAGCCGTGACGGTCGTATCTGGCTGTGGCCTTTGCCGAACGCTGGTTCTCGTTGGGAAACATTGCGACCGTACAGTTGAGGTATGTATATAATTTGTATGCTTGTAATTTGGTAATTCAGTGCCAAAAGACCTGTTGATCTTTCTTGTTCTGACTGTGGGATTCGGTGATTTGGCTACTCGTTACTCACAATCGGTACAATCTTTACTCCGGATGCTTGCGACGGTCAGGCCTCAAATGACAGACCAGAGAAGGTTCCTCCACAAGTGCCTCGCCCAGGTTCCCGAGCTAGGTTAACGTTTCACTGTTTTGTGGTTAGGATTTTTGAGCCAAAGACCCTGGTTAGGGTTTTCAGAGATATAGCCCTCCGCTGAGTAGGAGGTCGAGAGTTGTGGCTTTCCCGAAAATCACCAGCGGTCCCCCGGGAAACATTCTTAGTCTCTGCTCTCCATCCCTCTCATCAAAAATCTGAAAGGCTAAGAAGCCATAATGAATCGTGAAGGCAAACTTCTTACTCTCAGTAAGGGTAACTATTTGGAGACAGGGGAAGATGGAGGATCGATTCTTCAAAATTAACGTTCTCTTCAATAAGCCTCTTTAAATGTACGCGCACATTTGCAGACGGGGAACAGTTTTTCCTCAGCCAAACCATCGAAAGGCACGCAGAAAAAGTTGTATCTGCAACCTCGTTCGATCTGTTAGATGCTCGCTGGTCGACTTTTCGGATTCTAGTTACTATATTGCACGGAGATGATTTGAACGTCTGCTGATTCGCAAGCTGGGAAAAGAACACGAGCTTTGCTGGATTGTCAAGCCTATGAAGATGGAAAGGGCGGCGGAAATACGCAAAAGCAAAGAAAGTTCCCGTCTGCTCAGACACACAAGTTCACGGAAACCATGTGGTAGTTGAATCCCTTGAAGAAGAGAACGGCCAGCCGAGTCAAAAGCAGAACCTTTGCCTATTTTTTTGAAAGCAGCCTTTCGAGAAGCAGTCTAATGGCCCTTAATCCACTTCAGGCTTGCTACGTAGCACAAGGTTTCAGCTTTGATTGTAGACACCGGTTTTCTACCGGAAGTGGAGGCTGTTAGTGATATAAATTATCTTGAAGGATATCAAGCGGCCGAACCTGATGGGTTGCCCCGGTTCATTATCACAGACGGTAGGTCACCTTGGTTATTGGAACCGTCAAATCTCCTCAGTTTGTTATGGGAAAGAAAAACCAGTTCCTAAGCTTTAGGGTAAATCTGTAGCCGAGCTCATTAGTAAGAAAGCGACCTGCCCTCTTATGAAAGCCACAGGGGAATGAATCTGGGTAACACTGCCTCGAAACTGGTTGCTGGTATTATTCTCCATCACCTATAAAAGGCAAGCAAAAAGAGCATGCGAACGGTGCTGGCGCGAGAGTCAGGCCGAATTTAGTCCCAGCCGAGGTTATGTTGATCAAACCTTTACTCATTGACAGGTTTAAGAACATGGGCATCTCCGTTTTTCTTGATCTGAAAGCGGCCTCTGACTCAGTGGACAGCACAGGTCTCTGACGCTGCTCCCTGTTGAAGGGCGTCCCACATGAGTTCGTTTACATCGTGAATTCCCTTTACTGGAATAGCCGAAACCGAGCTCGGTCTTGCTATGCTTTTTTTACTCATGCTTAACACGACTGGTGGTGCAAGTCAGGGTTATCCCGTTTTTCCTTCTATCCTTAGCCGTGTGTTGGTGAAAGTCCCTTTCCCCACAAATCGACGCCGAAGAACTCAAATCAGTGAGCAGCTTTTTCCACCTTGTTTACTTCAGGAGATATACGAGATCGTCTTTGGGCTCGAGTTTCCCGCCGCTGAACTTTGAACAATGAACTGCACAACTCACCTAACCCGAGCGCTTCGTGTTGTCCTAATCTGCGAACTCACATAAACCGTAAATAAGCAACCGAGCATCTTTGCACATTGACCCTTGGTCCGGCATCGAATATTCGGCTGAGCTAGAGGATACCGTCCCCCGTATTCTCGTTTACGTGTACGGGGTTGTGCGTAGTCGGGTGTAAAAAAGTAGTGCAAGACTGAGAGCTTGTGCGTCACTAGTAGTGTGATTTAGGTCGGAGGTTCCTTACTCTCTGTGATTGCTGTGTCTGCGAGAACTCGCTGTTATTCGATGAGGAGAATGCTCTGAATGGCTCCCCAGATGGAAATTTCAAATCTTGAATGAGCGGATGAAAGTTCTTTCATTTTGAGGTCCAGGTAGGCTGTAGGCTTTTATTAACAGCTGGAGTAACTGCATAACAATTTGGGGTTTTGCACTTTGCTCCTTGAGAGTGCGAGAAGCTCTGGCAGGACTGAGTTGGCCCATCGAAATCTTTTCAGTACCTGGGGGAACCACTGACCTGGCGGACAAGTTTAGTCGCCTGGGCTTTCGAAGTTCACCCTAGGGATTGAAGTCGGGTCGGGTGTTTCTGTGTGAAGAGAAGGTTTACTGGCTCCAGCCAACCTGGATTATCTGTGGCTCCGGCACGGGGTCTATTCATCTATCGAGAGTCGATGTTTGCTGCAGAAGTTAGGCCTATGCCTAGTTACTTTTCGGGGACGCGACCACCACGAGTGAGCAACATGCAAAGATTGTCGGTTTCTGAACACGAATTTGCTTTCAGCATTGCTGGAATATAGTGGGAAAACAGGTTTGTAATAATATTAATAATCAAGTTCTCCAGCGCCTCCTGGGCTTGGAAGAAAGCGGCCGTGTCGCCTCAAGCCCATCATCAAACTGCCACCTTCATTACCCTGAAGCCATTCACGAAAGCCTCCTGTGGACCATATCTAGCGAGGAGCGAGGCTAACGAGCTGCGAGACCGAGACTCGGACTGAAAACTTCAAAATGAGTTCGGACTAGGAACTCGCACAACTTCAGCAGTACTCTTGGGCTCCTAAAGTCAAAATTCTGTGCACCTCATGCGTGGATCTTTGCCTGGTCGGCAATCTGCAGACTTATTACAGGAGGATAAAGATCTGCTCACACTGGTCATACCCAAGGCCTCCGCCTCAGTTTTCGGGCCCCTGGTTTCAGGTGGTCCGGACTCAAATGACTTGTTTCGGGGGATCCCTCGACTACCGAGCACGGACACGCTCAAATTCAGGGTAAGATACCATGCCACAAAATACTACCGGTGCGTAGTCATCCCAACGGAATCTCACTGTTAGACCCCAGATGGAACACGACGTTCAGGACCAGAGCCCCTCATGTCAGCCAGACGGAGGGATTTCCTCATTAGTCCCCGAAGAATGGCAGACTGCTGGGGTGCAGGCTCCGGCTTCAGGAAGGCCATGTAGGAATGAATGTAATAAACTAACGGGGGAGATTTTTGAGGCAACTTCGGTGGATATCTTCAAAAGTCAACTGGATCGGACCTTGGGGTTTTTTGTTGAGAGTAGCAATTAGGACACCAAGTCAAACGTCTGTCCCAATCTGTTTTCTCCCTTCAATCTTCAAGTTCACCAGGCAGCTGGTCAAGCAGAGTTGGTGAGTAACAGCTTCATCTGAATGGAGCACTGTGACAGCACAATACGGAAATCGTTGATCCGTCGCCTTCAGCAGCGCCTACGGAGGAGAGATTCCCCTTTATGATGACGAAGTACCCGGAGAAAAAAAACCTCGTCAGATCATGAAGCCACGGCCTGTAAAACATTCGCTAAGTCTCGAAAGTTTAAAAGCACTGCTGTGCACCGCACTACAAAGTGACTCTGTGTGAAGGCTTAATTTAGGAACGATCGACTGTTCCGCGCTGATAAGTGAAGAGACAAAACGATCAAGTACCAAAAGCATAACTTACAAAAGTCGGATTAAAGAGTTCAAAGATTCCATGCTGTCTGTCTTCCCTTTATCAGTGCATGTCTGCGATCCTCCTTTTTTCACTTTCAGAACCACCAGTTCCTCACTTTGCTTGGCTGTAATATGTCGTGCAGACAGCTTGTCTTTTTTCTGCTCTTCTACAACCTCGCCGAAGACCGGCTTCCGCGAATACAATCTATCCACGGGGTTTCACCCATAAGAAGTCCCGATACTGTTGCGTAGGCCCCTCTGAGGCTTATCGAGGAATCCTCAATACAAGACCCTCCCAATGTCGAAGCCATTTAAACCACCGTGTGAGGATCCAGAATCGGTGATGCCCTCCCTCCCTCTCATGGTGAAACAGCGAAGACAAACCGCAGTCAACCGTTGCCCAAAAAGCCTAACGCAGACATAAAAAATCCATGAGAAACTCAACGGAACAATATATTCGTCAGTTTACCGGGGTAACCTGGCCCATTGCAAAGGTTTGTACCTCTGTCTTGCCTTATTTTGTTCCTCGTGGAAACGGCATTCTGACTGCTGATTATTCCTCCCTCGAACTTCATCCATATTCCACCAGCTGTGAACTGTCGACACTAGATGACACACATCACTTCTCATGGAAATTGCCCCGCCCTTTCAGGGGGTACTACTCCCTTACATATCCATAAATCTATAAAAATTAGTATTCCTCCGCGAACCTTCATGAAATTCTTCCCTGCCTCCTTTGCCTTAACACCATTTATCTTTTTAAGTGAACATGAGTATGCATCACTTACCATTTTCTTGCATCATTCTTGTGAATATTGTATTTCCTGCTTCCTGCGGCCGATTCATCACTCGAAGTTAATTCGTACTCGCCGTGTATACTCTTGTCGTTTTGATTCATTTAAATTCTACTCAGCCTTATTCCATTGTTGCAGTGATGTGCGAATCCCTTTTGGAAATTTGTGAACTTCTCTTCTATTTCAGTGATATTGTAAACTCTGATCATTCTTGCATGCCTGCCTCTCGACCACGGTCTAGAAATATACCAATATTATTGTTATTATTATTATTACTATTATATGGTTTCAGCTGCTGGCCAAGAGTTTCAGAACCCTGCTACTGTTCTAAGAACAGTGTATACTAACTTGACTCAAATTCCTTAAGCGTGATTTTCCTTGAATATTCAGATAGTATCACCGTAGTAACTAGTGTATCCTTGCCATAACGTTCACTTCCCGAAATATTTCACGTGGCAAAACGCAGACAGTATATTTGTTCACTCAGGAAATAGTATTGTAAACAGGATGGCTCCGCATTCTGCTGGTGCTTAGTCGGAAGGGGAAACAGACAAAGGATGGAAGATGAAGAGACTCAGTGAGGGGAGTGCTGACCTTTTGAAGGAACGAGGAAAGATCGAAAACATTATGACACCTGTCAAGAACATCTGAAGCAAATCGTACGATGAATACGAAAAAATGGATACAAACCGTGAGATCTCTATATCTCACCTCTCAGATTCTTCATTGACCGTGTTCTTCTGTCCGTTTTACTACGTAGAACATCGGCATGTTGCTATAATGCATGGCGCTGTACAAATACGTTAACCAGAACGGTACTTGCAATGACCCGTGAGGACGAGGAGGCGAATGGGAGAGATAATGATCAGCGTGCATTTCGGAGAGTGAGCAAAAGCGAAGGTCAAATCGCAACGAAGAGAAGGCCATTTTGTTCAGTGACCTGTAGACACCATTAGGTTGCAAGTAGCCGCTACAATCATTGGTAATGGTAATGATAGTGATTTATTTAAGATAACCCCGAGGCATGCTGTAAAGCCATATCAAACGGTGCAATTGGAAGCAGAGTACGAATTCCAAGAGGGTGATTCAGGCGCGTGCGCTCGATATAGCATAGCTGAAAGTATTCAAGTTACTCTTTATGGCGGCGCCCGGCAAATTCGAGCTCAACTTCGGGTGGCCAAGCCGGCCGAGTCAGGGTGGAGCTGGTTGGAAGTAGTAGACTGTCACTCAGCTATTACAAAAAGAGGGGCTGCTCAACAAGAGAATAAAATGGAATTGAAGGAAGTATCGTTCACTTTGAGGAAAAAGATTTTGAGGGATGTGTGAACCAGCCATAGCGCTCCGCGGGGTGTGAAACGGTTTAGGATATGAAATCAGACGATGAAAGGAATAAATTCGCGGCTAAAGAACAGAAAAAATCCTTCAAAGATTACCTTTGTAACTTTTAGCTACCGGATAAAGGCTGAGTCAGTTAAATGCCCAGTGAAAGACTCATCTTCAGAGAGATATTGCCTAGAGGATGGCTGGATGTAATCATTTATTCGTTCAGCTGATTGTTTACCTTCAGAAAAGTGTAATGTGATGCACTAACTTGGAAGTGGGAACTGGGAGACAGATCAAATTGTGATGTTTAGCCATGATAGTAGTAGATAAACGGTTTGAAAAGGAGATGAGTGTTTGAATAACAAGTAGGTTTTAACGTAATGAATGTTTTCATCTAAGGGCTGAACATGATGACCAGAGAGTTGCAAGGAGCAAAACTGTCTGGGAGGTTTTACCATGCTAGAAAATCAAATATTAAAAAACACCAAACGGCAGACAAGTACGTTTGCGAAGTTGGGCGGTGAATTAATTGACGGGCAAAATATTATCGGTTGATATTCTTTGTAAAAGATAGGCCATGTGATGGCAAAAGACCAAAAAGCTGCGTTGCAGATGTCTCCCAGATGTGAGTATATAGGGAGGGCATGAATCTTTGCAAGGTGAGGATGTTGCAGTGCTACAGACGTGTGAGCCAACAGAAGGACTGATAGAAAGAGAGCGAACTGTCTCAATATTGTCGACCGTTGGGGTGCTCTGGAGACAAGTATTCCTCAGTGAGATATACTGTTTGGACATTGTGGAAAGAAAGTGTATGGTAACGTTAAGTGGGACCTTTTTCAAATATATCGGTAAATATGGTAAAAAGGGTCGAGTTTTATTTTGGGTATTGGTTAGGTTTGCTAATGGGACAAGTGGGTGGTTTGACATGAATCCTCGAGAAAAAAGATCATGAGCGGTAAGCCGAGTACGGAAGCGGTCCTTTAACCCCGCGATAATTATGTGCTGGGGAAATTAGATTTTGCAGGGCGTAAGAAGCGGTAAGTTGAAAAGGCTAAGATAGAGACCAGTACGATGAAAAATAGGTGATAAATGGGGGAGAAAGTGGCACATTTGCAGCCTTTCTGGTGTACAAACGGTGTTTCTTTGCCGCAACCGGTGCTGGTGGGTGAGGCTGACAGTGCGCTGAACCGCCAACCTGTACACCACTTTTGGTCACAGGAGGTGCGATCCGCCATCGTAGCTGCGCCCGCACATTGTTACAGACATCCTGTCCGCCCGATATGGGCCGGCCAAAGCGGTAGATCTGACCGCGCCCAGCACCGAAGGGTTTCGCTTGAGTGAGATTGACGTTGTCACACAGCTGTTGAGATCAAGTAGTCCAGGAGCTTGCGACCAGGTTGCGAGGGTTCCTGGAGAGCAGGGCCAAAGTGGTTTTGACGAAATGGCGGGCAGGTGTAAAATTTTCACCCGGAAGTGGGGGCCAGGTATTATGCCGAGCCGTTGATAGGAAGATAAATATCAGTGGTTGTCTGGAAAAACAAAAATCTGGTAATATAAGGGGCCCAAAGTCCACGGAAAGGGGCATCATGCAGGGCTCTAATAAGTGTTTGAGTTCTACCCGTGTAACAAGAAGTTTGACCGGTGCTAACCAAGAAGGTCTTTTGGACACTGAGGGTCACATTGCATCGATATGTTGAGGGACATTATAGTTCACTGCTGAGAGGGGTCCGTACTGCTGAAACGTGGCCGGGTGCCCGGCAGCAAGTCTGCCGTAAGGCTGGCGCGCCTGTGGTTCAACTTGCACCTGTGTGACTGACCCCCGGTGCTTATAACCAGTAGCAAGGAGGCAGGTCTGACGATTCACTACTATGCGGAGCCAAGCCTGAGCCAATGAGTCAGTATTGCAGGAAGTCGCTTCTTAAAATGGGGTGACGGACGTCCATGGTGATCAATACCCAAAGAAAGGTGCGCTTTAAACCTAGGTTTAAGTTGAACAACCGCTGGTCAGCCTTTCGGATGTCCACGCCCCTGGCGGCGCCTAGTGTTTGGGCCTGCCGTGTGCTGTTGTATCTGTTTGGCCCAGTTGAGCGCACAAGGTACCTATCCTGAGACCCACTTCTGCTTGCGGCTATGAGCTGTCTGATCATTAATTTTGGGTGAAACTGAGGCGAAGTCGCCAGATAATAGCAAGTCAGGAATCGAGATGATGGAAGACTTCGTTGCTTCAGCTGTAACGGATATTTTGATCGTGAGTAACGCGAAATCCAATTACCTAATTGCAAAGTCTAAACAAGATTGATTCGCTGATTTTGCGGTACTGAATTAACGGATAATACATATATAAACTATGTACAGACCTCAAAAGCACGCCACAAAGTCCAGCAACGAAGGCCAGAGTTCAGCAAAGGTCATTGTCGGGTACCTCCGTCATGGCAGTTTGAGCTGAAGCCAGAGTTGTGCCACGGTACATGAGCAGAATATAAACAAATGTTCCAGTGTAGCGGTTGATGCTTGCTGTACTTGTGCGAGGTTCAATAAGATAAAGAGCATAGCCTGAACAATACAAGTATGTGACAGCGGCTGGGGAGGATTTTCACTCATGTAAGCCTTACCAGCGACAGCGAGGTTGTATCTTGACGTAGTATCAGAAGCTGTCGCCGCGACTTCCTCTGGCAAGCATTTACACATGGCACTTAGTGAGATTGGAATGTTGAGCAGCAAAACGCTTCAGCTAAAGTTCCCTTAAGAGCTCGCCTTCACCTACTGCCAGTTTTCTCAATCGCTGCACCTCACGCAAAGATTCACAGAGCTTTCCAATTCCAAGCTGAACATCTTTGAGCTGTTTCACGCGTTAGCCCCGCATCGCGGTCGTACAGACAACGTGGATTTTTCCAATGTATTGCGGCCTACTGCGTCCGTAACTTGCATTGTTACCCCCGGGCTGGAAGCGGGCTTCTACCCCCAGAACCCTGTGGCAACTTTCAGATTCCAAGTCTTCCTGCTTGAACCAGAGTTCTGGACCGGCAGGAGTGGATGCCGGTAGACGTGGAGTGATCGTCCCAATTTTTAGGTTTTCTTCTTAGCGGGCAAAGCTTACTGATTAATTTATGAAATAAAAATAAAATATATATGAACGATAAATGTGACACTACTGGAAGCGATACAAGCTAGAAGCAATCACGACAAAGCAAATACCGAAAACCAGGTAGAAAAAATTGGGGAAACAGACATAAACGTCAACGAAATAGAAGAAGTGAAGCAGTCATGAGGGCATGCAGATGGAACCTTGAAATTTGGCAACCAAGGAAGCTCAATTAACCGGGAGATCACATCGGGCTCAACACTTGTAAACCCACCAAGCTTACCACGCAGTCTCAATATTGCTCGTGTCCTTCGGTCCTTTGTACTACGTGGAACATCCGCATGTTGCTACAGTGCATGGTACTACGCAAGTACGTTAGCCAGAAAGGTACTTTCAATGACCCGTGAGAACGAGGAGGCGAATGGGATAGATAACGATTAGCTTGCACCTCGGAGCTTGGGCAACAGCAAGGGTCAAGGAGCACAGACGCTTGGCAGCCATCTTTCAGTTTACCGACTACGTGCGAAGATTGCTCCATTGTGACCTTTGCTACTGGTTTGCTTTGGTAATGACCACATTTGATGGGTTTCTTTCGGCTGTTTATAGCAGGCGTTGCACTAATTAGAAGAGACAGCACACCCAATGTCATGTGCTGGTCAGAAGCAGAGGTAACTAAAAGCCGGGGTAAGAGTGGTGGCTTTCATAATCTATCCTGGATAGGAGACTCCAGATATTTGTCAAACTTCCAATAATACACTGGAAGAGGTAACAGTGATCCTGCTACCCGAATCAGGGAATGAATCGTGTCATCTCAATGGTATCAAGGGGCCCCAGGTTGACAGTGGGATAGGAGAGGAGATCGAACTTACGACAGTGAAAACCGGAGAGTGTCACACCGAGAATGGCAGACGGAAAAGAACCATAAGCCGTGAAATTTGTAGATGAATAGCATGAAACAGAAAAAGAAAAGAGATTCAAGGCTTTGGAAGTAGAGGCCTGTAGGCCGGCTACCTTGGCGGCCAAATTAAAACGTTCCAGTTATATTGACTCCAGGTAAAGCCGGAGCCTGGTGATGCACAGTATCCCAAAGCTACCCTAGAAGAGCTGCGAACGAAGAGAAAGAACGATGGAGTATCATGTGGGAAGCAAACTTTGAGCGGCAGGATTTCGAAAATGTGTAGCTAATAAGTCAGTTTTGCGGTTGGGCCCGTGGAAGCCACGCAGACAGCATAATACCCAGAGGGGTTAGGACAACGGTTGGCAAAATTGATTCATGGCATGTGCTATGAAAGCTGGTAAAGAAGTTCATGAAACGTTATAGAGCATACAATAATAAGAGTACCCTAACTTTCATTGGTATATACCTGCTTTATATGAACAGCAGATTTTGTTTTATCGAAAGCCGTCGTGACCACCTGTAAGAGTGCGAACACGGTTTGGCTGGATGATGAAAGCGGGGGGCAACGTGACTGTTACCGTGATCTCTACGGGGCCACCACATTTTGATTATCCTGTTGCTTCCATGAAGCCAACTAGTTGTTGCTTTCTTATATCTCTTACATGAGTCTCACTTTGCTTGCACAGCCGCGGGTATATCAGCTTCATGTAGGGACGACCACTTGCCTGTGTGCTTCTTCGCGAGAAATAAATTTAACGAATATGTTACATAGAAGACTTCGTGTTCTGTTAACCCTTTAGTGACCTCTGACCGGCTTTCGACAGTTTCACAAAATGAAAAGGACATTGTTTTCGATCCCGCTCTTCAGCCATTTGATTCAAGTTACATCAGTCATATTTACGGAAAGCATTGACAGCAGAAGCGGGGTTTTTCTTTAGGTTCAGAACAAAGGACCAGTTAGTGAGTTCAGTGACGCTTCGCCGCTGGAGACTTTGATGAGAATTAATGGAGTGGAGCTCAATTATTGTTACTTTTCCTTCCAAGAACGAAGCCCGGTCGCTCAGTGTTGTAGTGCAGGGGTTCTGGAGCCAGTTGTGGAAGGAGCTATAATAAAAGAAGTGAGAAAATCTGTGCTTGTCGAAAGTCAGCCTATTAGCCACAGCGCCGCGGGACCTATGGTCGGATATAGTATGCAGATTCGTATATTTATTATGTATATGCAGCATTCCTCGGTGAACCGTTTAAGCAAAACTCAACTTACAGTACATGGCCGAGGTCGGCCATGAAACTAGCCTTTGTTTTTACAAATCGTAGACACCTGCCCCATTTTCACCGATGACCTGCCCAACCACATGTCCGAACTATGTACCAGCAGGCAAAAATAGACTGTGTCGAGTTCTGGCAGTAATCCTTCACTCTGAACTTCACCGGGTGAGATCATCCACGCCACTGCGTCTATCTACCGCCACGGTAAAACTCTTGTATCAGGGGATATCACAAGTTGCTGGATGACGTACAATGAGTGACTCGGCGTTTACATCATCCAACGACACACCTCACCGCTCCCCACCACAAGCGGCCGGTTTATCACAAGAACAAGAATCTCGGGAAGATTGGAAGCAAGGTCAGCCTTTCCAAAATAATTATTAGGAAACCTTCAAATGTCTGGTACATTGTACACTCCATGTTTTCCACAGTTTTCTTCTCACTGTATTATGGACGGTTTATTGTTTTATCGAATCAATAAGGACACGTCTTGAACGCAACCGCAAGTGGTTACCGATGATCGTTTTCTTTGCTTTGCCTGTGAGCCTTGTTTGACCTGTGGCAATAAAGGCCGAACCCATACAATCCTTAAAGCACTTTTCAGCGTACCCTCCACTACCGGGTAGCTAACCCCGGAATTACTGGGTTCCATTCAGACGGCATACAACCTCTCGACCGAAACTCACGTCGAATTAAACTACGTGAGTGATACTGTTTGGCCGGTTTGCTATCAGTTCGCTGAATGCTGCGGACACACTGAACCACCTTATTTCTATCTCTGTTGCACTGTATCATTGTGAACTACCGTATGGTTAACATACTTCCGTTTGGTCCTGTATCCCTATCGAGCCATCACAAGTGTTTTCAACAATTTCACAAAACTTAGTCAATACGAGATAATAAAAGTCTCCACAATTTTGATTTATAGTCCGGTACTCATAAGTGGAAACATTGGTTGATGAGAAGATTTTCGTCGGGACAAAAATTGTCCAATTTTTCCTCAGTACAAATATAACAAGAAAATCACTTAGAAATCACCAACTACTTTTTCTACAGATGACTAGCTGATGGTTTTCGCACTTTTCAAAATTAGCACCTCAAGAATCTAGGATCCCGTGCCAACTTGAATGCCTCCATGTTGCGACTTAATCCGCAATGCATCGCATGAGATGAAATTCATCTCCGCCGATTATATATGTATTTTAAACCAGTCTTTCGGACTTGGCATCACTGACAGTGACTGATCAGGCTTACGAACAGTCTGGAGAAACAAAAGGGCACCCTGGAGAAAAAGACTGTTAATGTTGTTAAAATGACACAAGGAATAACCCTCGCTTTGGCCTTGACAGCCTTTTGATTACCTGCCTCTTTTGCGTGATAAACCACGCGGTTCATCCGGAGTTTCCTCTGCGTAATTCTGACTGAAGGCAATACCTGCCATGAACTCGCTCATTACAGGTCACTCAGTACGAGAGTTGTTGTTCCTCTTGATAAGCGCCTAAAGCTTCCGGGAGAAATACCACACCAACCAGCCAGCACAAAAACACCACCTTATATGTGGCACGTTAGCCGACTAAGTGCCATTGGCGTTTTCTTTGAAGATGTGTGCATTTGCTTACTGAGGACGACCAAGTTAACCTTTCTTGTTGCCAAGGGCTTCTCCATATCACGAAGAACTTTCGATGGCAAGAGTATTTTGGATACTGACTGATTTCGATTTGTTTTATAGTGTGCTACGAAAATCTGGTGCGCGCCTGCGAGTCCGCCCCGTCGAGACTTCAGGTGTTGTAGCCCTCTCAGACAGATTGCCACTCCGACCTTTGTCGGTGTGAGAGCTGACGCTAGCTTACGTACCTGCTAAGTCACTGTTCATCGAGTTTTCTTCCTATCCTTGTAGATTTTGCACATACAACGCCCACGGATGACAATGTGTCCAACACACTACCACGTGGTACGCGGTCCACTTGACAAAGCATCAAAGAGACACGAGGAGGAATCATGACGAAGTTGCCGTGTTCGCATGCTTAAATATGACTCAAGAATCAATCGAAAGACTTAAGTAAACCAAAATAGTAGCCAGAACAGTATTCTCCACGACCCGTGGGAACGAGAAGGCGATTGGGAGAGATAGTGGTTAGCGTGTATTTGGGAGCGTGTGTGGGAGCGTGCGCAAGAGCAACGGTCAAATGCGACCGCGCCTGACGGTCAACGTTCAGTTAAACAATAAACCTGGTAAAAGTGCGAATGAAGATGGCCGCCGCTGCAGGGGCCTCCTCGTAGACCCCCGAAGGAGTTGGGCTTCGATCGCGATGATAGGCCGGAATTATTGGTTGTCCAGGAACTCCTCGTAACTCGCCCGTTATACTGTTGGTGACGTCGAATCAATGCTGATGAGTTTACTGGTGCCTGCACTCTCGAGGTCCGATGTGCTTAGGTCCAACTGTGTTTCGGCGCCAACGGGTCTCGTACGCATGCGAGCCGGAGGATCCTGCCTCTGGTCCATTCAAAAGGTCATCCAGTTGTCGTCTCCAGTACCACGCTGACCAATCGTCCCGTTATCCAATGAGTGGTTGGCTCCTTGAACGTGCACGGGAATCAGCCAGGCTACGGATGAAGCCAATGTGACTGTGTAGATCCGTCTGAGAGAGGCAATGTAAGCTGGAAGAAAATAGCGCTTGAGGGCGCCGGCGGATGTTGGATTGTAATAACAACACACGAAGGACGCTCGGTGTTGTTGTAGTCGCTGGGAGACCAGATGAAGATGAAATCATAACTACCGATTGTAATTTCACGGGCCTGTTGGTTGGTGAATCCATGGTGAACTTCCCAACCTATTGCTAACAGTCCGTTGTAAAAATCGTCACGAAATTGGCGAAGCTGACGGGATTTCGTAGTTGGCGACCGCGACGGCTACTTGCGTTGCGGGTACGGTTGTAGAATCTGATGGACTAGCTGCCCGGTCCTCACTAGGCGAAATTGGGGGTGGTCCGAGTAATAACTCCCTCGATGCGGGTGACTGAGCGGCTTGAGTAGGTGTAAATTGGCCGAGCGGCTTGCACTCCATGACGGCAGGCTTGAGACGGTCGACAGGTACGGTGTCGTGTCGTCCGCTGATGTCTATGACAAATGTTTTGCCCTGCTTCTAATCACCCAAAACGGGCCAGTGTATGGCACATATAGTGGTGATCGAACGCCATCGACGCGAAGGTATACGTGAGTAGCAGTTTCTAACGCAGTTGGGACATAACTTGTAGACTGTTGTTCGCACGGCGGACCGGCCTTGAGCACTCGCATGTGCTGCGTAAGGCGCTGAGCGTAGTCACCGTAGTCGAAAGTCACGGTTGGTGAGGGGGCTACCAACTCCCCAGGCAGACGAAGTGTACAGCCATATACCAGTACGGCCGGTGTTGTGTGTAATTCCTCCTTAACGGTACTACGCAGGCTTAAGAGTGCCAATGGTAGTGTTTAACTCCAAAGGGGGTTACCGTTTGCTCGAAGGGCGGCTTTTAATTGCCGGTGGGAACGCTCAACCGTACCATTGGCCTGAGGGTGGTTAAATGTCGTCTCAACGTGTTGCCAACCGAGCGTAGCGAGTAGGCTGCCGAAAGTGCCGTCAAAGTGTGGACCGCGATCGGTGGTCACTATTGCCGGGCAATCGAAATGACAAACCCAACCGGTTAGAAAAGCTTTCGCGGCCTCTTCCGACGTGGGACGAGGGATAGTAATGGCCTGCGACCAGCGAGTAAAACGATCCACGAATGTGAGTATGTAGACTTACCCAAGTGACGGTTAAAGTGGTCCTACGAGGTCGACGTGCACATGATGAAAACGTGTCAGGTTCTGGGAACCTGGCTAACGCCGCCTTAGTGTGCCTATGGGTCTTAATACGTTGACACTGCAGTCAAGCACGAGCCCATTGACGGACATCTCGTTTGACATTGTGCCAAACAAAAGGCTCAGTTATCAGTTTCACCGAGGCAGTCACACCCGGATGAGCCAGATTAAGGAGTGTCAAGAAAGTGGGATAACGGTGGGCAGCAGGAATTACCGGCCTAGGGCGACCTTGCGACACATCGCACACAATGGTATTCTGGGAAGCTGGGATAGGTACTATGGTTAAGCTCAAAGAACCGTTTTGCCGAAGTTGTTCGATGTCAGGGTCCATAGTTTGGGCCTGTGCCTTTGCATCCAATTGATCCTAGGCGTCGGTGACAGACTTAGTTGATGTACGCGTGATAAGGCGTCGGCGACGGGATTAAGTACCCCAGAGACGTGTCGTATGTCCACAGTGAACTGTGAGACAAAGTCCAAGTGGCGAATCTCGCGTGGTGAGTATCGATCCGAAGCTGACTTTAGTGCATAAACCAAAGGCTTGTGGTCTGGTAACATCGTAAACGAACGTCCTTCGAGTGCAGGTCGAAGATGACGAATTCCCAAGTAGATGGCTAATAACTCCCTACCAAATGTTCTATACCTTGATTCCGAGGGTTGTAGGGGCTTGGAGAAGAATGCTTAAGGTTGGCAAGAATCGTCCACGAACTGTTGCAGCACTGCTCCAACCGCTGTGTCCGAGGCATCCTTCACTACCAAAATAGGAGCCAAAGGGTCGTGGTGAGTAAGGAGTGCTGTTTTGGCGACAGCATGTTTGACCAAGGCAAATGCGACCTGTGCCGTGTCGGGAAACGCAAACTTCCGCTTACCTCCGCGCAACAGGTCGGTGAGAGGTTGCATCATTTCCGCACAGTGAGGAATAAATCAGCTGTGGAGATTCACCAGGCCGGCAAACTGACGCAACTGGCGAAAAGATTGGGGTTCGGGGTAGTCGCGAATAGCGGAAACTTTATCTGGCAGAGGGCGGATACCCGAGGATGAAGTAGAATGTTCTATGAAGGTGATATCAGACCGGCCTTATTCGCATTTCGCGATATTGATCGTAACTCCGTGCTGGCTAAGGCGTTCAAAATTGCTCGGAAGTGTATAGCGTGCTCTTGCTCTAAAGAACTCGCCACCAAAATATCATCCAGGTATACGTGGACGTTTTCCAAACCACGAGTTGCCTCGTGCATGAACCGTTGAAAGGTCTGGGCTGCATCGCTGCGTCCAAACGGCATTCTCAGAAACCCGAACAGCCCGAAAGGCTTAGTGACGGCAGTTTTAGGGATATCAGCCTCTGCTGCCGGGATCTGGTTGTACGCACGAACCAAATCGATACGGCTGAAGACGGAGCAACCTGATAAAGACGAAGTAAGATCCTGTATATGGGGAATTGGATATCGGACAGGGACGGTGGCTTTGTTGGGTGCTCTGTACTTACCACAGGGTCGCCCGTCGCTGCTGGGCTTAGGGACCATATGAAGATGGTAAGCCCAAGGGCTACTAGAAGGGCTTATTATACCCAGTTCTAGCATGTGTTCGAATTCAGCCTGTGCAACACGAGGCTTGTCTAGTGCTAACTGACGCGGCTTACTGAACACTTGCGGTTCCTTAGTGTCGATATAATGAGTGACACTGGTGGTCAATGTTGAGAGAGGCCCGGCCTGCTGAAACATGGCTGGGCAGGCGGCGATGAGTTTGCTATAAGGTTGGTGTGCGGGTGGTTGAACGTAAAAAGACGTGACGTGATTCACTCGCGAACTATAACCTGCAACAGCGAGAGTGGTCTGACGATCCACCACTCTACGGCGCCGTGCATCAACTAACAAGTCAAAGGGTAGCAGGAAGTCAATGCCTAGAATTGGGTACGGGACGTTGGCTATGATGAATACCCAACGAAAACTACGCTTCAAACCTACGCTCAAGATGAGCGACTGCTGGCCAAACGTTGGGATGGCTGTGCCATTGGCAGCGCGTAGTGTTTGAGCCTGCTGTGTGCTATTGTTGCATTTCGCTCGGGGGAGGATGCTCACTTCGGCACCGGTATCCACAAGGAAAAGATTATTTGAAATGATGTCCCTTACGTTCAAAAGACGACTGTTGTTCTGATACCCGGCTTTGTGGGTCGCCACCACGGGCCAAGGGTTTAGTTTCCCTGATGAGCACCGGGAAACGTACGCCCTAGTTCGCACTGTTTGGCTCCCTCACCGAAGCGACTGTGGTATTTACAAAACCCTTCTTCTGAAGAGCCGAAACGTCATCGCAATTATGGACTATGAAGCCTAGGTGAGTGTGCGCGGTGCCGCTCCTGTGACCCACTTCTAACTGCTAGGCGTTGCAGGCTGGCGTCAATTCTAGACAAAACTGACGCGAGGTCGTTAGATGTTGGCAAGGCAGGCACTGTTGTGACGGAGGGCCTGGTTACTCCAGGTACATCGGGTTTGTATCGTGATATAATGTCACCAGCTATCGCTGCAGTTTCCTCCGGCGAGCACTTGCGCGTGACACTTAGTAAAACTGGAATGCTGTGCGGCGAACGCTGCATCTAAACTTCCCTTAAGAGCGTGTCCTCGCCTACCGTCGGTCCTCTCAAGCGCTGCATCTCATGCAGCAGTTGGGAGGGCTTCCTACTTCCAAGCTCAATGTTTCGAAGTTGTCGCATACATTGGTCCTGCGTTGGGGTCGTGCGGGCAATGACGGCCTCCTTTAAAGCCTCGTAGCTTCGGGAAGAGATCATAACGTCCCTTACATACATTGTGGCCTCCGGCGGAAGGCGGCCTGTTACCCACCTGAAACGGCTGGCATCACTGGTTATACGGCAGTTTTCGAATTCCAACTCGACCAGCGTGAACCAGAGTTCTGGATCAGCAGGTGTGAATGCCGGTATGTGCAGCTTGATCGTCCCAACGGTGAGGTCTGAGCAGGGTTTCCGTTCAGCAGACATATCGATTACTTCATCGTATACAGACTGGAAAAGAAATCAACGACCAAAGGGGCACTATAACCTTCGCCAGAAAAAAATCACGACAAACTAGACACCAAAAATATGTATAGAAAAAAACAAATTACTTGGTAAACCGACCAAAAAGAATCAGCAGATAGGGAAACAAATAAACACAGAAGAACGTACGCCGACCGGACCTTGAACGGTAGAAAACAAGGAAACTCACGTGACCTGGGGATCACGTCAGGCTCACCAATTGTAAGGATAATTAGACCTTACTTCGCGGTTTCTTCAGTTAATGCGTGCTTCCGTCCTTTGTACTGCGTGGACCACCTGCACGTTACTCTAATGTGCGGCACTGCACGAATATGTAAGCCAGAACAGTATTCTCCACGACCCGTGGGAACGAGAAGGCGATTGGGAGAGATAGTGGTTAGCGTGTATTTGGGAGCGTGTGTGAGAGCGTGCGCAAGAGCAACGGTCAAATGCAACCACGCCTGACGGTCAGCGTTCAGTTAAACAATAAACGTGGTAAAAGTATGAACGAAGATGGCCACCGCTATATCTACATTGGCAGTGGGAACAGCCTCTGGCCAACGGGGTAAATGGTCAAGCATAGTAAGAAGGTAACAGAAACCCTTACAGGGGCTGAGAGGGCCAACGATATATATGTGGATATGAGAAAACCGTGAGGATACAACAGAAAAGTGGCCTATCAGAACCATTGTACGTCTACTTACCTTTGGTCGTTGGCACTGAATGCATGAACGAGCCCAGTTACGAATATTCTTTTGCATGCCGTGCCAGAAGTACCTATCTGAAACTAGCTTGGCGGTGGTTTGGATGCCATGATGGGCTAAATTGTGTGAAATTCGAAAATTGTGCAGCGCCAAGACATGGGTTCAATGGGGGTGGCGGAGGCGTAGTCGAGCCCCACATTATCGAGTCCGAGGAAGTGGCTAAGGAAACTCCGAAAGTTTGACTGATGCCATCTGGCTTGGATCTGTGAAATCCAATTCCGAATGTTGGGCTGCAGCCAAAGCTTTGAGGTCTATGCCCCATGGATGACTAGAAATAGCGTCTACTCGAGAAAGAGTACCAGCCACAACGTTGTGGGCGCAGAAAACGTGACGAACATCGCTGGAAAACTGTGTCACGAAGTCAGAGTGACGCAACTCATGTGGTGAACGTTTATCGGTTCGACTGTGAGACGCATACGTCGATGGTTTGTGGTCGGTAATGATGACGGACTATCTGCCTTCGAGCATATGTCGGAAACGTCTCACAATACTGTAAACAGCAAGTAATTCCCGACACAACCTAGAATACTTAGCTTCAGCTGGTAGGAGACGATAAGAGAAAAAGGCTTGTGGTTTCCATTGTGATGTGGACCACTGCTGTAGTACGCCGCCTATGGCTTTGTCAGAGGCATGGGTGGCTGCACTCAGTTGAGATTCGGCGTCGAAATGAACCAGAAAATTAGCAGAAGCCAAAGCGTCTTCAACTGCAATGAAGGCAGTCTTACTATACTCGGGTAATTCTACGGGACCATCTTTAACGCCTCGAAGTAAATCTGTGGACGGCTGCATCGAGCGAGTGCAATTAGGAATAAAATGCCAATAATAGCTTACCATCCCGTTGAAACGACGAACGGCGGCTAGTGAACTAGGTAGCGGAAAGTCACGAACGACTTGTACCTTTTCTTCCAAGGGCCGAATACAATGTTCACCGATCATGTGGCCTAAAAACCCAACTGAATTTTTGCCAAATACACTTTTGTCCGCTTTGGCAGTGATACTGTGTGCGGCCAAACGCTCAAACAACTGTTGTAGGTGCTGTGCGTTTCTTCTGATTCACTAATTACTGGCATATCGTCTATGTAGGCGAAACAAAATCTAAACCCATGATAACCTGGTCAATAAAAGGCTGAAAGTTTTGTGCAGCATCGCGCAAACCAAATGGCATTCTCTGAAATTCGAGGAGATCAAAGGGTCCAAAGGGTGTTGTTACTGCTGTCTTAGGTATATCCTCATCTGTGATGGGAATCTGGTGACAAGCACGTACCAGATCTATTTTGCAGAACACACGAGCACCTTTGAGGTTGGCCGTGATATCCTGAGTATATCTGACGGGATATCTATCTGGGACAGGGGCATTACTGAGGGCTATATAGTCTCTAAATGGTCGTCAATCACCTGACTTTTTAGGAAACACATGAATTGGTGAAGCCCCGGGGACTATTTAATGCACGAATAACACCTAATTCAAGCAAAGGCTCGAACTCAGCTCGTGCGATTTTAAGCTTGTCTGGTGCAGGCCGGAGTGTCCTAGCAAAAACTGGGGGGCCTGATGTGCTAATTTGCTGGCCTACCGAGCTGGTTACGGCAGGTAGTACGGACGGTGGGTGAAGCACTTTTGGGTATGTATTTTATACGTCACCGAACGAAGGCGAACCGGTCGTTCTAAGTATAACAAGACTGATCGGGTTAGAACCAACCAAAATCACATTCACAGGTAGATTAGTGACACGATTCCCAAGACGTTTGTGGCGAGAACCAACCAAGATGTCGAAGTAATGCAGGAAATCAATACCAAGTATTGGCGTTTTGAACGTCTGCAATCAAGAAAACCCAACAAAAAGTGCAACAAATACCAAAATCTAATGTGTTTTGAAATTTTCCCACAAGTCTGTGTGGAAATACTACCAGCAACACGTAAGTTGAAGAAGGGGTACCTATCTAAAGTTTGACCTGTAGGTGGGAGCACACTAACTTCAGCACCTGTGTCTACCAAGTAGCTTGTCCCTGAATTATGGTTGATTATATAGAATAGGCGACTGCCCTGATCAGTAGCGTCCGTCACAGCTACACACTGGCGTCCTCGTTTCCGTGACTGGCTGGGGCCATGGTACACGGTGGAGTGCAATAACGCGCCTTTGAATGCTACCACTGATGACACCGACGAAGAGCTTCAGTTGATGTTGGCTTAACTGGAATTCTTATATGGTTTCTACTGGCAGGTCTGTTTGGGCGGAACTGCCTGTTAGGTGATGATTGGGTTGGGTTGAGTAACTACCGACTAAAATTGAGAAAATGATATGCCAGTAGTCGAGGATCTACGAAAAAATTAGAAAGGACGAGGGGCTCACCATTTTAGCACTCCGGATACCATGTACTAAATAGATCCCGAGAATGACCCATGGAACGGGCAGCAAGCCAAAAGTTCCGGCGTGTGCCAAAAGACGGTAAAAGTCGGTGGAATAGGTGAAGGACGATTTGTGTTGAAACAATGCCGTTCATGTTTACGTTTGGGTGCGACACCGGACGCGATACCAGCTAAGGGAATTAAGGGTTCAACCGTCCGTAAGCAGAGTAGTCAAAAGTGTGCTTTTCAGTTGGCGGAAACCAACTGTCTTTACAGCAGGCAGACAAACAGCGCACAGCCCCGTGGCATCGAACAACATACAAACTGCTTTGAGCTAGTTGCTAACAGGTTATGTTTGTCTAGAGTATTTTCTGGTCATGAATATACACATTCAAACTCAGTCACCTCCAGATAGCTACAGACACTTGGGTTGCTTCTTTTGGAATGTCCGTCACAATTACATCCGACCGCGGTGTGCAATTCACATTCGCACACTTCCTCGATTACAATTGGATTCTTCGTTGCGAACACAAAATCCACGTTATATCATCCAGCATCCAAATTTTTGGTCGCGAGTTTCCGAAGCCAGCTGAAGGCTTCCACCATGGCTGCCTCGTCAACTAAATGGACAGAGAAACTATCGGTGATACCCCTTGGCATTCGCATTGCCAACAAACTTGAGCACTTTGGGCGTAGAGTAACTCGCTCCCAGTTGGGCGCAGGTGCATTTGCCCAACGTTTCTGATGATGTAGCTCAACGCGCTGCCAATTGGATGCATATGTGAGGAGTCTAAACATTCAAGAAAAGTGATATCCGTATTCCATTTACACTGATCAATCGTGCATTGCTCATGCTATTGAGACTATTGTTCAGCGGTGTCATGTGGTTCCATCGATTACCTTTAAAAAGGCGCACCGTAGTGTGTTTGCGAGAACAGATGATGGTTACTTGTGACGCCCCATTGACTATCGTTTTTTGTGTTAACAAGAATTTAATTATAAACTTTTATATTGATTCATTTTGAGCACATGAGTAAATGGACAGGCATTTCCTGGAAAATGAGGGAGGTAAACGGATTACTTTCACTTCTAAATTAGTCCAACGAAAGCATTTACATGCTTGGTTCATCCACCAAGGTTAACGTGAAGTTTCTCCTTGGATTTCGTCTTGCCAATCACCATGAATGCTGCATAGTACTATGTTTATAATACGCCACGTATGAGGCTGCTTGTCTTATGATGAACTATGACACTAAGAGAACGATAGAAGCGATGTAATAATGTTTGAGTTCGTTGTGTTTACCGAAATCATAAAAACGGCACTTTTTCTAACTGGTAAACGAATTCTTTCAACAGTTAATTCTATCATTCCCGTTGTGTTTCAGGAACTGCCTAAATGCTCCACGATACGACGGCAAAAGATGAAACATCATTATCATAATTCATTGTACACAGTGAATCTTACTTTTCATGATACAATACTCTTATTATGAAGTCGGAATTACCTAAGCAACCGGGAATCGATTCCGCTAAGTGAAGAATGCGGAATTTCGGTTAAATGAATCAACTACATAACGTTAGAAGGTTGCAGTATGGATGGGTTATCAAGCACTATCGAGCTATTCTCCGTTCCTCGGTCATAAATTGCCAGGGCATCACGCCCATTCACGCTACTTTGTCCATTTCATCTGTAGGCTGCTGAGCCCCTTTGGACTAAACACGTTTTCCTAACGAAGTTTTGGACTTAAGGCTGATATGAGGGAATTATACAAATAGACAATGCAGTTTCATTCATTGCCTCATGCAACAAATTTATTATTTCTTTCCCAATGAAAAATGCGTTTATTTATTGCTACTAATAGAATTATTCGAATAATCCCAGGAGTATTCTTTATATATATAGTAAAGAATGCCGGTTAAATGAATGAATCACACCACGGCCAGATGTTATGCCGCACTGTGAACAGAGTATGTATGACGTAAATCATCCTGCTTTCTCACTAATGAGCCGTTCTTCTTACCAAATTGAAATCCACACAAATAGAAATAGTATGCGAGACGGGATATGACCGCCAGTGAGCAGCCTGGGCAGTAACAAAGAAAAGGAACAACCGATTGAACTAATCCGATATCCCTTATCGAAAAAAATCAGTGCTGTGATTAGTGTAATGGTAATTAAAACAATGATGTTTGATCCTAACTCAACCAACTGGAACAGTGATCATTTTTTATCAGAGTACATGTTTAGTAAAAATAGTCTCTACTGTTAAAGTTGTTCGCGCAATTATTTATGATAACAAAAACAGGATTCACCGAATAATCCCATTTCATCATATATAGAAAACACGAATAGCGAACAAGCTCGTTTTCGGTAACATCATCCTCGTGGCTAACACAGTTACATTTATAGGTTAGAAATGCATAAATTATGAACAAGGTCTGTGTGCTAAAGTTTGATTGGATGGTCATCAAAGTTGGTGTTGCGTAGTTAGGAAGGATAGGAGGGGAAATGTTGTTGTTTCGTGGTTGGGAAAGGGGCCCGTGAAACAATGAACAAGGGTTTTGGGGATTATCCATTTCCGGTTTGAACCAAAGGGTCAACGTATGGGTCACACTGAGCTCCAGGGTCGGTCTCGGATCGCGGCCAGGGTAGTTTGAGTGCTTTAACGAAACGTTTCTGAGAACAAAGCGATGGATTGAATAATCTGATCGCCACAGCCTCTGCCGTTGCTAGATGTTGTTTTTTGAGCGGCTTTCGGCGCATTCGTAGGGACTCTGTAGACTATTTTGAACGCGTTGTCGTTTACGTGATGTCCAGTGTCTGCGAGGTGCGCCACAATCGCGCTGGTGATGGATTTTCTGTTTCCCGTCGACAGCCAACTTGGTTTGTGCTCTTTGATCCTTTGTGATAGTTGCCGTGTCGTTCTACCTATATAGCTTGCCGAACATGAGCAAACAAACGAATAGGTTAGCATGGATGAGGTGAGGACAGGTAACTTGTCTTTTAGGTTCGTCGAGATCACTGGTCGACTGGTGAAGTGGGCACGTAGTGTAGCAGCGGGAAAGGTGCGAGCGATCGCCTTTTCCAAGCGTCTTATTAGTAACTCGCTTTTGTCATCTCCTTTGAAAGGGAGATGGATGTATAGATCTTTCTTCTTCACGGTCACTAACGCTTGTCTCGTTGCCCTTTCAGCTAAATTCTTCTGAATGAAGCGCTCGGGATATCCGTTATCCAATAGCGTCTGCTTCAAAATGTCTAATTCTTCACTCACCGTCTCATTGGAGCAAATCATTCGCACACGGGCTGCGAGTGAGCGAATAAGGTTTCGTTTACGTCCGATGGGTACAAAGCTGGCGAAATTGGTGTACTGGCCTGTCCACGTTGGTTTGCGATATACGCAACGGAGCAGTTTGCCATCGCCACCTCTTAAAAGAAACACATCTAGAAAGTGGAAAGTATTCCTTTCTTCTACTTCCGACGTAAAATCAACCGCCTCATGTGCCTGGTTGAACTCCTCCACCAATGACTCCAGCCGTGTATGACTGTCAGTTAGGACAAAAATATCATCCACGTATCGACAGTAGAAGGGTAGACTTTCTATCGTATCGCTAAGTTTCCCGTTTTCTAGCTTAGCCATGAAACAGGATTACATAAAATTCAGTTAGCAAACAGCGTATCATAAATATCATGTCATGTGCAATGACTGGCAAGTTTTCCGCCATACGCATTAGAAGAAAAGTTAGTGAATATCAGATGATCATCATGAACTGCCATCATATTGTCTGATAGACATTATAATTTATTTTACGAAAAGTCTAGCAAGCAAACAAGGCGAAGCGATTAATCGTTCCAAATAAAGATAGTCGAGTCAAATTGTAATGAATTAGTGAATCAAACGGTCGGTGATGTTCTCCGATGACGGTTTTCATCCTGATCCGTTTGCTGTTGGGGGCTGGGGTGGAATAACTCTTGGTGTACACTCTCTAACTGCGGATTACGTGAATATCATAACATTTTGTGGTCGATAATTTCTAATCATCTCCGTGAAATGGCATTTCCTTCCCCTGTTTATTTGTTGTTGTTTTTTAATCAACGAATGATGATTTAGTGGGTTTCAACACTGACAACCAAGAAAGATTATTAAATGTCTCTATACATGAGAACAATAAAGGCGATTTCATGGAACTGAACAGCTAGTATTTGTGTAAATATCCGGACCAAATGATGTAAGGAGTGTATCGAAAATTCGATGTGCCACGTGTTGTTTTGCTAGGCAAAACGGGAGCGAGACTCAGCCATCACTCTTCAAGCCATAACAGAAGGTCACAGCATAGATTAGGAAAACACCGAAATACTCCAACTCGGATTCATAACATGCACTGAGCGGAAGTACGCTGAAGCTTTGCCAATAAGCACCAACTCGGCATGTGTCAACAGCAACGATGGGCACAGGTTCCCGACGCATACGCATCCCAAAAGTCACAACGCTAATTGACCTCGCCACCATCAATGTGCACGGTGTGAAAGACAACGAATCACTCACCCCCGCACAAATGAACGTGCACACACTAATTCACACAAGCACACAAAACCACACAGCCAAATATCCGTTTACATACGAACGTTCCCACCGTTATTTGATTGTAAAATCTCTTTGAGAAAGGTTACCCACGGTAACCGAAACGTTGGCGTGTTACACCTACCAACAACACTGTTATTAACATTATAACTTTCACAATAATTAGTACGTGTTTTTATTCGCAAAAATAACATAAGTAAACACCAGCCTTTGTGTCCTACGATAACTTCGATCTAAATTTTAACTAACCAACGAAGATTTCCACATATATTCTCCAATGGATTGTAGCTATTTCATAAAGAACTGGTAATATTTAATATTAAGTGCTGAAACCGGCCATTCCGTTTTACAAGATGGTACCTGATGGAAGTTGATAATTTTAGCACTACAGAAACCCTAAAAGAGAAAATGCCTGACATTACTCACAACACCATTTAGCGTTCGAGAAGACCGTTGGTGTCAAATTTATTTTCTCTCAATTGCCTGTGACACTAATACCTA
Source organism: Fasciola hepatica (assembly GCA_948099385.1). Classification (NCBI taxonomy): domain Eukaryota; kingdom Metazoa; phylum Platyhelminthes; class Trematoda; order Plagiorchiida; family Fasciolidae; genus Fasciola; species Fasciola hepatica. The sequence goes on along the minus strand of CANUEZ040000055.1, from coordinate 1,174,846 downwards.
CTACAAATACCGAACAGGGTTAAAAAAGGACTAAATTTTTGTTCTTCAAAAATACTAGCTATCAGATATTGTCCTCATATTTTATCAAACCTCCTTCGCTGTTGAGCGTTCGGTGTGCCCATCAGTTACGAAGTGAACGTTACTCGCTTATTTGGACTTCCGTTCAATAAGGAAATTTCGATTAGCAAAAGTGACAGTTAGGTGACTACGTGTTACCGTCTGTTAATCTTACTTCGTAATCTGACCACCCTCGTCAATGTCATTTTCGTTAAATGATTCTCTTTGGAATCCTATTTTGTGATTCGACTGTTAGTCAGAACTTTCATGATATCGGCTGGAGAGTGTTCGCTAATTTCACCAACGGTCCTTTATTGTTAGGCCAATCTAAGTGTGCCTCAGTTGACAGAAAAAAGTTATTCCAAACGATTTGATTTTTGTTCACTTTCGACCTCATGATTAGTAGAAGAGATACTTGACCGATTACGTCGTCCGACACATGTCACCGTGTCCGATGGACTTCATCTGATAACATTTCAACCTGTCACTTTGGTTCCATCGCTCAGAACCCCACCAACTACCATCACTGCGGTATCCTTTGAGGTCAAACACGCAACCAGCGTCTTAGCCTTCGGTTAATAGGGGGAAGGGACTTTGTTGTCCTGTCGGTACTAGTGCACGAAATTCATTCACACCTTCCGGAAAAATTCCATAACTATCCTTGGACTGGGAATTAATTATTGCCTATTGAGTACCACACTCTGCAATCTGATACAGTGCGTTAGTGAGTGAGAATGATCATAGAAAAATGTCTTTCTTCTAGAGAACCACTAAGCCCTGGGCAATTCATTTCGATGGTCTTTATGAAACCATGAATTTTGTTCACGGTAAGGAGAGGAAGGTTTCATCGACAATGGAATTCATCAGTAATTAAATAAAAACCAAGCTTGCTGGAAGACTTAGAATGGAGAAGAGAGTCATTGGCGATCTAATACATCTATGGCGACCAGTTATTTTGGAGGGTATAATTTTAAATTCCCTACTTGTCATGCGATGCTAACGATATTTAAATAAGTCATGGTATATAGTAGGACCCAAATAAATAGGATCTCCGTAAACGTGAACGGATTAGATGAGTCACTGTAGTGAGCCGTTAATCTTAACCAAATGAGTATGCTCATTGGAAAAAAATTGCTGTTCCATTATACGAACACTTATCAGGAAAACAAGTAAAATATGGTTAGTTTGAGCTGAACTGACGGAGCACTACGTCCTAGGTTTCTTGGTGGGCAGCAATCGAAATAGTTAAATTATCTTTCATTGGTCCACGGCTAAACAGGAAAACGAAGTGCTGTTTCACCGATATTAGCAATTATCGGTAACAGCAGGCCTAAATCTTACAGATTTCGACAGTTTGTAAATGCTCTGGTTATAACAGAACGGCATTGACATATTTAATTTGTTCCTTATTGTTAGAATGTTCCATTCTGTTATTAGATTTGCTGTTCGATATAAGTCTTAACAGTGGAAACAGTGTTCACTATGATGCGTCCTCACTCGCACATGGTGTCTGAAGCCATCAGTTCCGTAACACTTCAAGCTGGTAAACATCTCGGCATTTGTTACTCATCGCTGATTATTACCATCTCTAAACTGCCTACTGTTAAGAGCATAAGTGAGTAACATTGAGTCATTTTGTTTTTATCCTAATCCAGTTAACCGGACTTCCTTTTAGGAATACTTACTTTATGAATTTGTATCAATCTCGATAATCTCTACTATTAATATTACATTGTGCACTATACGCATATGACGAAAACCACATTAATTTATCTACTTTTACAGCCCATGACTGTTTTTTCTTATTTGTATACGAAGCAGTATATTCTGGCTTTTATATATGTGGCTATCGGTTTTAGTGCCACTGCATTCATTCCCGGCAATCGTCATCTTTATTGTCAACCTATGTATGTTTTATCACTCCAAACCAAGCCGTTCCTGATTCGACCGCCAAAAAGACACACGCTCTTGGGAGTCCTACCTGATTGTTTCTCTATCAGTACTCTTTCCTCTGCAGGTTCGTATAAATATCTCTGTGGCTCGACTTTGGTTTTCTGACTACCAGAGAAGCATCACTCCACTCGTGACTGCATTTATCTACCACGTCCATACGCCATTCGTCTCGTTAGCCCTGCGCGATAAGGTGTTTTAACTAATGGCTAAGTACAAAAATATAAAGTAGTCGTGTTTCTTCACAAATACCTCGTAGAGCGATTAATATACAGTTCCATTTCACGAAACGGCCAATGACATATTACCTACCGTTTCATGAAATGGAACTGCATACATATTTTGGCAACTCATGCTGGTGTTTAGAGAAATAAAAATAGGTCTAACTTAATCACAAACGCGGCTTTAACCGTGCAGTATGGTTTCACTGTATTGAATACGGTCCCCGCTCTCCCACTCGTCTTAATTGTGCACACGCTAATTTTCCTTGACATGATGTTAGTCAAATACAGGTTCCTTAACCGTATTCCAGTTGCACGCCCTTCTAGTCACCCATTGTCGTGTTATGAACATGCACTCCCCAGCAATACAAACGAAGACACCATCCCTCTACATCTTTACAATCATTTCTTACACTTGACTTTGGTAACGCACATGCAGGATCGTCCTTGCGATGAACACACTGTCGCTGAGGCATCCGGTATGTTGTTAAACTGTTCGCTCGCATAAGGTTCTTTATGTTTTGGAAAAAATGCCCATGAATATGCATTCACTGATCCCTTTAGTTGATGAAGTCAGACACCACGATGCTCTTGACGAATTAAGTGCGTTCTCCTTCGAATCACATCTAATCCAGGTTACATTAATGATTAAGCGGAATGAAAACAGCGTCCCAGTTATTCAAAAGATGTTCGTGTTGTGTCCAGAATTCAGTAGTCAGAAGAAAGACGCACCTGTAAGAGTAAACGAGTATTCCCTAGCGGTAAGCGCCAACACCAGCGAGCAAGTGAAAACGCAAACGAGTATGCAAGTGCGTGAGTCGGCGATGTGTGCATTCGGAAGTGTAAGACAACTCTACAATCGGATTAAGCCATGCAAGGTCGTGCAACATGTGGTACGATCTGATTGGTCAGTGCTGTCCATGAAGAAGCAAGACAGAGGTCAATTGTGTGCGTGTGCGCGACTACAGGCGCGCGTCCATTATTGCACTGGGTGTGGATCATGCATGCGTGTGTGAGTACATGACTACGTGAGTTAAACACAACGATTCAGAATCTACAACTTCAGCTATCTGAATTCCACGTCCGATGAACCCGGTATATGAAGCGAGGGCACAGACATTGCTCTGCGACAGTTTCACCTTAACAACCGCAAGACCTAATAACGTGGTTTTAGTCAGTAGATACCCAGCTTTAATCAAGTCCATTGAACTGGATGACACTGGGATTATACGCCTAGGTTTTCATCGATTCCTTCACGTGGATTATTTGTTTGATGGCCCCATTCCGTCTGTTGAGCAGAATATTTTCCATATTAAAAACTGTCATGCCCACGAGATAGATTGCAAGTGTGTTTATTTAACAGAGGACGAGGGCTACTGCGCTATTCCCCGTTTGGTAACCATGATTAACACCATCCAACTGACCTGTACAGACATTTACTGACAAATACAAACCACGGGACTCACCTCTGTTCTGAATTAGATCCTGGTTTCCAAAAGTTAACACTTGAGAATTTTAGATGACTACAGGTCTCCAGTTCTTTGCCGTCGACCGATGGGAAAGAAGATGTTTGTATCATCGGTAAGTCTCGGCTGAAGTCGGATGAGACTCATGCATAAGTGCCCAATGCGGACAGTGCACGTTTTCACCGTCTGGTGAGAATTCATGCAACTCTCTAGGCCGACACACCACAGAGACCACTGATCGAGCTAATTTAGACAAGCAATTCTAGTATCAGAATAATTACGCAATATTTTACGGCCCGTTATGAAGAGGCCTGGAAAAGTCAAAAAGGTCGGGAAAAATCAATTTCCACAAAGCGACGTTACGGTATCTGTGGAGTTACCTCTGAAAAGGATACCGTAATAATAACTTAACAGAATTCATTACTAAACTTATTCAGGAAACAAAAGGGAAACCCGTCGTCGGATGACAATACGTCAATAAAGCACTACCACCGTGTCCTGAAAGAACAAGGTAATTATAAGTGCATTTATAATTCATTCCCACTACAGGGCAACCTTCATCATCCTTCCAGAAGGATGGAGTAGCTGCTCTGAAGGAGGACCGTAAGTATCTGAATGCGAGGTATAATTGCGATCAAATTAGGTCATCCAAGCTACATCTCAAATGTTACGCCTTTGTCGTCCCGCACACCGGTATCCATTCCTACATCATCGTGCCTGACATAATCCAAAGATGTGTAAGTTGTTCAGTTTGATGTGCATTGTTGTAATAAATAAGAATTTGATTTGAGTACTGGTACTATTCACAGTGAACGCAATATAGCTCCTGCCCGAACTACGCGATTGCAGATCAAGAACACCGGCTGAACGAGCACACATTCGGACTTGTATTCTGCGCAATCGTAAGGTGCGTAAACATGCAGATGCAATAAAAAAATATGAAGTACTTGTAAGAATCGTATCTAACCGGTCAGTCGTACGTAATGAAATAACTTGGACCCGGACTACGCGCACTGGGAAAACAAGAATGTATTATGTTCATTTTGTTGGTGCTAACTCGTTTATATACAAAAATAGGCTTGCACTTATTGGAAGATAACGTGCTGATCAATCGCTAGGCGACTTCGGTGTATCTACGCGATCTAGCAGTTAGGTCCGGCTTCACTTGATTGGTTGGATACTGGAAAGGAAGCTGTAGCGCATTGAACCGCGTGTGGAGACAGTCAAGTCACTACAGCCTTCCTCCGTCAGAAGTTCCTCACCGATTTGGCTTGCTTAACGTACAGACATTCGAACTGGTGCGGTAGGCTCTAGTTGCGTTTCATCGACTGCTTCGTTTTCTTCATCTGGAGCAACACGATCATCGCTCTCGATCACGGTCTCTGCTGCGCATTCAGGAGCTTCTCTGAAGTGAAGTTGGCTAAGGTGGTGCCGGTGTACGGTGGCGTACTTAAGGTCCGTATTCTCGACCATGGACTGACAAAGTTGCTTTGTAATGATCCTATTGGCTGGACGGAGATCGTTGACTCTAAAGTATGTTACATCGCTGGGATCTAAGCCTCTTAGTGACGATCTAAGACTTCTCGATTTGAACAACATGGCTGGAGTTTCTTTCGTCGTTGCATGCACTGCGTTCCGATATTGCAATAGAAAAATTGTCCAGAAATATCTCCAATTCCTGCAGTGTCGTCGGATTGGCTGAGGCCATACCACTCTTTACAGTACGTACCAAATTTTCCGCAGCACCGTTAGAACACGGGTGGCGAGGTACCGTTCAGATGCATAGAACTGGGAACCATCATCGATGACAAGCACTTGTGGGATACCTTCCCGGCCGAAACATTTCCTTAGAGCCTGGATTATAAGCGACGTGGTTGGCGTTGATACTAAAATACTTCAGGCCATTTCGAGGATGAATCTATCAATGAGAGGGCATAGTATCTGTTCAGGAACGGGTCACAGAAATCGGCGTGTATCGGTTGCCATGGGATGCAGCTGACGGACCACGGTCCCAGTTGTTCGCTTTGTGTAGACACGCATCACAGTTCTTGACTGTTGTACATATGTCCGCATCCACTTAAGGCCACGAACACATTTGCCGAGCCAGAGACTTCATTTTCTCCACCCCCAAGTGACCTTTATAGAGGTCTTCTAGAATCTTTTTGCGCAGGGAATGAGGTATGGCCAACCGATCGCCACGACACAATACTCCGTCAGGTTATATGCGTAGTTCCTCTGGATTCAAGCAAAACCGTGGGAACTTTCGTTTCACCTTCGGTTGCCAGCTTTTCTTGATAATGGAAATTACTGACGAGTAATGCCGTTTAGTGTACTTTCGTAACTCCCCTCTTGACACAGGAGCGGCCGGTGACATGAAATTACACTGTTCAGCTGCGGCGAATCGCGAGAATCTTGACATAAAATCAACATGCGGAATTGTTTTACCAGGCCGATGTAGGATATCGTAATTATATGCAACCAGAGCAGTACCCCACCGTTGCATCATGGCGGCTGTGGACTTGGCAACCGACTTATTCGGGTCGAATAGAAACTGCAACGCTTGGTGATCCGTGACAACTGTGAACTCTAACCCAAACAGATACTTATGAAGACGTCGTACCGCCCAGAGTACAGCCAATGCTTCTTTCGGTTTCTGCGAGTACCCTCGCTTAGCAGCATTCAGAAGTCGAGAAATACAGGTGATCGGGCATCCATCTTGTCCAAGCACTGTTCCAATTCCAACCTCAGATGAATCCGTGATTAGCACTGCGCGTTTGGATGGCGTGAGTGGGGCTAACGTTGGACGTCCAACTATGCTGTTAACGAGATCTCGCAAGACTCTCTCGCGTTGGCCCGTCCACTGCCACGCATTGGAAGATTGGGCGAGGAATAACGGCTGCACCTTCGTTGCGAAGTTCGGTTTAAACCTGGAACAGTATTGCAGACAACCAAGGATCGATTGTAACGCATTGGCATAGACCGCCATTCCCATTCTCTCTGATGCAAGTGTTGGTACCTGCTTATACACTTACTGGGCTTCGGCTCATCGGGTTTTCATTCCTTCTGTGCCCTTGCAGATCGTGTACGTGCAACCCCCACGGAAGAGCGCTGCATCAAGCATATCCGGCGGTCCTGCCTTTCTGTGTCCGTGTCAAACCGCCGTCGTTGTCGTTTTCGTTTTGTCGTGGGCGCGTTTGTTGTCGTGTTACACGATCACAAGTGTGTTTGATTCTTTGGTGACTCCATTTCGGCAATAGGTTTGAAACGATCCGGATCTGGCAGGTATCCACAAGCGTTTTCCATGAACCCAAGAAAGCTCAATTCCCGGACACCGAACTTGCATTTTAAAGGCTTGATGAGAACATTCTAGGCCACGAATCGTTCCAGGGTCTGCTCCAACCGATGATCGTGTTCCTCTTTCGACGCATCGAAGACGATTACATCGCCCTGGTATGCTATTACTCCGGTCAAACCTTCAATCACTTGGTCAATAGCAGTCTGAAAAAATGCCCGATGAAACGTGCAATCCAAAGGGTATAAAATTGTACTGAAACATGCCCCAAGGGGTGTTGATGGTGGTAAGCGGTCTCGATTCTGGGAGCAGCGGAATTTGTAGGTATGCGTCAGCGAGATCAATCTTCAGGAAAAATGTACCGCACATCTTCGTAGTCGTTGATTCAACGTGAGTCTGCAATGCCCACAAATACGTGTCGTTTTCCCTTCGCTTTTCATTGTCACAACTATCGAGGTCGACCAAGAAGACGGACTAAGTGGAGTGATCACACCCTTCTGCTCCATTTGCCTCAATGCTTTCAGAGCACCTTCCCTTTGACCGTACGGCAGCACTCTTCGTTTGACGAACACTGGATCACCATCGACCTCCAACTTTACCGGCTCCACCGCCATTCCGCCACGATTGTTGGGGCGTTGTATCACTAGCTGTTGAAAAATCACGGGATCAACGGGAGTGGCTGACGCAATGCGAAATGAAAGTGAGTGGCTCATGGCTCGTAATGCATCCAATCCCGGAATAGACGGACTATCAACTGAAACCAGAAAGCGGACTGGAACATACGCGTGTCTACAGAGAAGCTCGTTCCCTCAGGTCAACTGAGGCCGCCCCACTCGGTGGTTTTCGAGGGAATAAGATTCACTAAATACTCGCAAATTCAGGAGACAAATGTGAATAAACACGATTGAATCAAGAACAGACTAACGATAAATACTGTGCCAATGGATGAAATACTGTCGAGCGAATAGTACTTATATTGTTATTTTACACAGATTTCCATGCAAGCGGTTCAAAATTGACCAACACGACCAGTTTACTAGCAATAGGCTCGTCCAAACTGGTTGATATATCACTAACAGTGTAGTAAGAATACGTCGGTAGCTTTGTGCGATCACTTCGCGCTAAAATGAACCTTTTTTGAAATTTTCATTAGCAAATCTCGATATTGGTCAGCATCATCATCTCAAACGGACGATCCAAAGCTTTTTTCGCCGGTTCTCAAAATCTAACCACTTCTATCGTTTTCAGTAGCATATGCAGAAGTTCGACCCTCACGCGGTGGACCCACTGTACACTAGTCTGTAATCCATCCGTCGCCGTTGTTTCATTATAACTGTTGACCACAACGGCCGAACGAGTTCCTGATACACTTTTCCTTTGGTGAGCGTCAGATAATACGGTTTGGAGGGTCAACCTTCAATGACCTTTTTCTCAGTTTCGCTAAATACAAAAGCGTTCAACAAACGGGATAGAAACAAATAGGACAGGAGCCTAAAAGGATATACTGAAAATCCTCGTCTTATGGTGTAGAGCTGCGCAGGGTCACATGCGACAGAATCACCGTCCTCGTATGAGTTTTCCTTCATAGCTCCGACGCTAACAGCCAGATTAGAAAATAGTTAAACCACGTGATAAACGTCTTCAGTGTAAATCAGGCTTGTTTTCTACACAATATGAGACAGACATCAATCAAAAGAAAGTTGGAATAAGGACACAAGAAGAAAAACAGATAAGCCACGTCAGATCAATTTTACAAATGTGTGACTTCAGAAAGCCACGTGATACAGGAAGTCAAACAACCCGTATGAATGTGTGGACAAAGACAAGCAACTTTTTGAACATTTTATCTATATGGGCCAGAAACAGTGGAGATTTGGGGGGTGAAGAATACCGAAATCAGGTTCATAAAGTAGTAGTAGAAGCATTAGGAGTACCAGAAATGCTGACTGTACAATCTGGCTTTGATTCATTGGTACTGGCTACCGCAGATGTGTTCTGGGGGAATCGCCTAGGGGAACTGGTGGATGTTTAGGCTTGCGAAAAGGCATTTCAGCAGGAAAGACCAGTACAATGACTCGGATCGTCAGGTTTCCACTGTCCCGAGGACAGAAAATTCAATATTCCTTTGAGAATGTTCAAACGTTCAAGCGGTTTACGACAGGACAGCAACTTGTAACGGCATGTCTCATTTAGCGGAAGTACGGCCACAAGCCACCAGACCCAGGAAGCTGGACCATTTGCGTCGCCCTCCGGGGCGCAGGAGTTAACCGGTGGGAGTGGACCGAAGAACGGGACTAATGAAGCTCGTGTTTGACAAGGGACCGTTGCTAGCCATTCTGAAGCCATAGAATGCACGGCAGCGTTTAAGACTTGATAGACTGTAACGAAGAAATCGTTATTTGAATTAATTATTCACCAATACAGATAACTGTGTAAATGTGCGTGATATGTCTCGTCTACACCGTTCAAAAATGGTAGCAAAACACCGGTTATAGATAACGCGTATTGAGAATAGCCACGCACGATAAGCAAACACTAGAATCTCGAAATCAGACTGAAAACTGACGCCTGGAGTAATCTAACAATTCATTCACTTACTAACTTTGTACAGTCGAACAAGGAATGTGGTGTGACAACCTATTTGAACTGCATAATCACGTCTGCTGGGGGAAATTTGGTGACCGATAATCTGATGCACCCGACAACAATCTTTGCTGATGAATGAGGGTTCAAACAGCCCTAAAACTATCTTCATGAAGGTCATCTATTTTCAATGTCTTATCAGAAAAATCTGTGCAATGGAAAAGGCGTGCCATAAAGATCTACTGCATAGTCAGAAAAACAAAAAGACGTGCAGTGGAGAGCCACATAGGACTGCTCCATCGAGTTCAGATCAGGGACTAGTGTTGGTTATCAAACCGGTCAAAAAGTCAAAGAGTCAGTCCGATAGGGATTGTGGGGAAGTTTGAGGGAACCGCTGGCATACATATTGACTTCACTACCGCTTTGAGTAGGGCACCTAAAGACTACTAATTTTGGTTACCAGTCCCCTGGTTGTTCGTACAGTTTGATGATAAATATTCTGCCGAAACTTAACGGCAAATTCCAGTAGATGAAAGTGCTTAAAAGTTGATCCCGACCATTACGCAAATATCGACCCTGACAAATCCAACTTCACAAGAGAGTCTCACTTTTGAAGTCAGTTGATGAAGTCTCCTTACATTCATTATGCCGAAAACAGTCGTTGTAACTACCATGATTAGACAATGTATTTCAATCTTAAGACTTCCGAAGTCCTATGTATGCTCTGTATCATTGATATAAATAATGTCTGAGTCAACGACTGTGAACTTACCTTCAAATTAACTACCACCTACCGATCTCTCCACTATCAGATACTTCCGAGGCCGGGTTAGCAACTCTACTATGGTACCTCATCAACATTACATGATCTCCCGTTCACCCATTGACGAAAAGAGTAAACGGTAGCTAGATTGAAGCATAAACAGGTCCATTTTATCACCTGACTCCTTTTCAATGCACTCAATCGTATTGTTAGCGACGAGCGGCATGGAAACAGCTATTTTGGTTTCTAGGACCCTAATGGTTTCCAAAAGGTTCTCTAAATAAAGGAGAAGAAAACTGTCTACACTATTCGCACGTTGGATGAAGTAGGGCAAAAAGGTAGTCATCATTTTTACGGTCGAATAAGTTAGCAAACTGCTTCGCGGACGTCACTTCTTTCTACTAGCAGATCGTAGACCGATGTTCGTAATTTCGGATCCTTGGAAGGCATCCCGACGTACGTGGACGATTGACTTTAGAAGTCAGCAGAAAGTCTACACCTCGATTTTGCCAACATATATCAGCTAGCGACTCAAGTAGAACAAACTGAGGCTCTTCAAAGACCAACCACGGTGGGTCGATTTTGTGACAGGTTTAGAAATTCACTGAATGCGTTACCTAAGATCCGTTGAGTCAGTACACCAAAATATAACTATCTCTCGCAGAGGACTGACTAGTGAAACCAGATGAGGAACCACGGCGAGTTATTTTCCCCTGGCTGACGACTCGTTGTCAAGTTTATTAACTCTTGATAGACCTGTGGCAAAGTGCTCAAACTAGTGTAATTAACCCACAGAGTGAAACAGTGATAAATTATCCGGAAGAGTCACAATCCACATTGCCCTCGGTCACAAGGACGCAGTGGCAAAATGCGGTATATTGCAGTAGAAATTTATGGCATTACGCAGATAAGGGAGATCGTGGCACTGAACAATAGAAATGAAGCAAGTTCTCACTTTCTTTGTCCGCTTCGTTCACAGGAAAGTCGCGATAGAATTCAAATCGGATATTGGTCAGTCCATTCACAACACGGTGACTGAGCACACGTACGCGGTCACAACCTTTTGTATCGACTAACAAACGTCCATCAGGTAGTGTTTCGTAATTTGTAATTTGTACAATAGTTCCCACCTACAACAGTAGATTCACAACATTCATAACAGAAAACAGTAGAAGACGGTAAGAAATAAGAGAGAAAGAAAGGTGTTAAAACTGGCACAGTTAGCATCTGTGGGTAACCAGCACTTAAAGGCGTGGATCTCAATCGACTGAATACGACATTTCTCGTAGAGCAAATAACTGGTGAAAAATAAATGACCGTGACTATGGGGTCGCAGGTTCGAAACTCATCTCCGCCGATTGGATCTGATGTTTGGCGGCTCATAATATCATCATCGTACAGTATTAAATAGCAGAGCGAGTTTCATTGATGACTGCCTTTCTCATCATGTTACAAGTAGCAATAGAAAGAATGATTGTACAAGGTGGACGGGGAGTGGGTCTGCAGCAGTGGGAAAAGGAAACAACGCCCCAGTAGCTAACACACGAAATACAGTCTAACTGTACAAACACACACTGATCAATCATTCTGACTCGACAGAAAGTGACAACACGATTGCCACTGTTCACAGTTCGCTGTCATATCCTTCAGTATCTCCAGTCAAATGATTGAGGGGTGTTTTGGACCACATCCCCGAAGACGTGCGGCATTTACTTATTCTACGCTCGCTGTACATTTTCTCGTTTCTCGCTGCCACGTCATCTGTTGACCTCCATTTGGCTTCTTCCATTTCGGAGGAGGGACAAAAAACAGGGCAGGGCAGGGTAGACATGTGTCTGCCATACGTAACACGTGCCCCAACTAACGAAGTCTACTCAGCGGGATACGATGTGGTAGAATATTCACTGAATTAGTACCCAATGCTTTATTGCTGTCCTTACCGCTATTCACCCGATTATTCCATCCAATCTTAGAGATACTACACAGACATCTATGGTCGAAAACCTCAGGCTAACGAATATTTTCTGGCAACCGTAAAACAAAACTGAATGCACCGTGGCACAGCACACACGATCTTTCAACTCCAGCGAAATATCAGGTCGGTGTCACAAATGCCTCAGTCCAGCGACCGCCACCCGAGCCTTGAATATACACGTGTTCCCAAACGTCGTCACGCTGCTGCTGAGGTAAGTAAAGCTGTCGAATATTGTTAGTTCCTCACAATCGAGCATCAGGCTCGGATCCATAGACGTCCAGTCTTGCAACATCACTTTACACTTTGAGGTTGCAGAGCGTATGTCGAATGGAGCTACAGCTCTTGAGTCTAGTGGACGTCACGCATGTTCCGTATATTGGAACAAACAGACAAGGTCGTGGGGTTAATCCAGGTCACATAGTTTTCGACATTTGCGAGTTCGACGTCCACATCCTGGAGATCTCACAAGGTATCCTCCATTATTTCGTCGATGAGAAGTTGAACAGGAACGGCAAAATAAGACACTCTTGTCGAACGCTGTTAGTGGTTTAGAATAGACTAGATAGTTCACCGTAAAACCTTACACGATCAGAAGTATGAGAATACAACGATCTCAGCAAATCCAAAAACTTTTGTGGCATACCTTTTCAATGAAGAGCGCCGAATAGTGCTGTTCGGTCTACTGAGTCGAAGGCGCCTTTCAAGTAAAGGAAAACCATTATTGTTGGTCGACGGTGTATAAGACGCTTTTCAGGCAACTGGTGAAGAGTAAAAGTCCGGTCAATTCATCCTCGAACTGGGCGAAATCGGGCCTGTTGTTCGCAGGCGTTTCTCTTGTGAGCCGGTGTCCGACGGCGCAGCAAAGTGGAGACCAAGAACTTGAGAAATATCGGAATGAGACTGATCGCACGGTGCGTACTACAGTCATTGTGTGTCCTTTCTTGAGGGTGGGTTCAACCAATAACTCGAACCATGATAACGAAATATATTCCTCTTTCCAAATGTCACGGAGCAACGTGGCAAGTGATTTCATCAAGGCATTTCCTCCCATTTTGAAAAGAACTGGAGGAGGTTCGGCGGGACCGGCCGCTTTCCCACGCTAGTAATCGAACGCTAGACTGCACTTCTACTTTCGATGCGGGCTCAAATGACACTACCCAAGGAATCGCAGTTGTTGACGTCGGAGTAACTATTTCGCGCACGGCCAGCTAAACTGCTCCTTGAAGTATTCGGTCCAACGGTCGAGCCTTTGTCGTTTGTCACGAACAGGCTCTGCATTTCTACCGCAGATTGTTTTACTGGTCGAGGTTCGCCATCCTTTGGTGTCGCGAATAAGTCTGAACAGTCTTTGACTGTTACCTGAAGCAGCTGTCTATAATACGCAGCTTACATGAAAAAGCTGTGTAACCATCGTGATAAACGAAAGGAAACGAAAACGGGTGAAACTCGAGAGAATCAAATGTATGAACTAGTGAAAGCAGCGGATAGAGAATATAAGGGAAATCGTGCAAATCAACTTCGAAGCCAAACTTAAGGTTCGATCTCAGACTGTACAACCGCCAACTCAGCAATCGAAGAAGCGATTTTTACCTCTGAGATAGGAACAGAACGCACTTAAAAGAGAAAATGGTGAAGACAGACAGTGGAAAAATACTTAGATTCAGGAACAGTGTCGATGAAAATGTGGTACTGTCCCTGACACCAACCTGCGTCGCAAATTGTTTGTGACAAATGGACGAACGGGTTTTGTGGACCACATTGTTTAAGCCCCTTCATACGCTTCGCTTATGCTCTGGACTAACTCTCGGTTAGGAGCCCAGGTAAACATCGCGTGAACAGAGTGCTTAGCCTGTCCTGATTATAGTATGTTTGTTCTCGCCTACGATGCGATTCGATCGGGTGTGAGGCAGGGGGCCTAGGCATTCGATTTAAAATCCGGACAAATTTTGTTCCTTCACTTGTTCTGAGAAGATTTGAGAAATTATCCACGGGTGATACTGACGGAGCCTCATAATAAAACTAGCAAAGGACTAAGACAAACCGTATGGAGCTGTTTATGTACATGGTCTAGACAAAAAACAAAATCGGTGAACCACTGGCGAAAAAGTAGCAATGTTTACTACATCCATTGTAATAAACAAGCCTAACCAGTGATAGCCTCGCTAATGTCATCATACAGTACACAAATGAGCGGGAACCATGGTATGAAAATTATGGAAATACGTTCACTGCAGTTTGTGCAGCTCGGAAGACGATGAGAAGATGAAGCTACTCATGCAAAATGGCCCATTAGAATTGTGAACTTCATTTCATCTAAAAACCTACGGGGATAAATTCCCTGACAAAAATGATTTTGTGCTAACATATTTCCTGCGTCCGTTCACGATACCAGTGCTCATGAATTGAAGAAACAAAATCCAGAGATGATACGACTCGCGGAGCTTTTATTAATTCCAACGGTTGCTCGTCAACGATTTTATTGAGGCAAATCCTAATGGTTAGCAATAACAATAATGTAAAAGTCATCCGAAAAGCTTCGAAGTCCACCTGGCCTTCAGAGATACACTTCCGTTTGGTTGTTGATCAAAACTAAACACAGCGGAAGGGTATTAGTGTGAACTATCAAGTTAAACCCGTTTTACGTGTTATAACGGTCGGTCCTGGCCTGATTACACCGGTCATAAAGAGAACACGTGTCTCTGGATTCGAACAGTGTAATGACATTTCTTTGTGAAGTGGTTTGAGGAGAAGGCGATGTGCGTACAAATCGATTAAAACGCTCGATTGGATGGCGCATGCAAAGGCGACACAAACGCTGGGCTGTCACGTTCGGTCCTGCGAGCGGTGATGAGGATCAGCTGCTGTGTGAATCGGACTGGTTTGTGGTCTGACAACAACGTCGGAGTATAGACTGGTGTAATTACCAATAAGACTCAAATGACTAAACTTTTGAGAGAACGAAGCACATTTTTTTCACACTGCAGCGGAGACTTCTATGTAGAAACAGAAAGAGAAGTAATTATGGAGCGGACTGTGTCAATCAACCAAGACATACAAAATGAACAACAGAACGCTTTTCAAGACTCGATCTCTACTTTCATCAAACTGATGACAGTGACAACAACAACGCAGACGGATCATTCGTTCACTTTAGTGGTATCCACCGAAACACCAAGCTGACTCATCGCGAGGTAGAAGACGATCACACTACACGGACATTGGCAACTGGTCGCCGATCAAACGTACCAATCAGGAGACCACTCTACCAGAAAACAAGTGGTCTGGATGATATCTACTTCCCATGAGATCTAAATTCGCTCGAATATTGATTTAAAGAACACGTGAAATGTGCACAGAAAACAAACAGACTTAGTGATGAGCAAGGCTAAAGTTCATTGAAGTTTATTCTGAAGCGCTCAATAGAAAAATTACGCAACCAGAAGTTGAAAGTTTTCTTGTCACTACTCCTCAATCGTGGCAACGTCAGTTAACTAATTAGGTCATCAAACACACTCACAGTGCAGCCGATTATTGTCTATCAATTCATATATATATATATTCTCAACTGTTCACGTAAGCTGCTGCGTCAGAGAGTGGCTTCAAAAACGATGGACGGTCAAATCACAATGACATCATCCGTTAAACAAGTAGATCAACAATTATGTAACAGTCGACTGAGCAAGAGCATTACGTGACTCCCAACAACTTGCTCGTACATGACATAAAAGAATACAAACACGATATGTCATATGCATGCTGAGGCTCTAGTCCTTCTCGGCTATAAGCCCGAACTGCAAACAACGTGCATGGTTCATCCTTTTGGGTTCATCAATTATTTACCCCCTGAATCTTGCTCGTTTCTATCCGGTGATTTATCACTAAAATCTCGCCCCGGCTTTGAATGGTTATTTTAATCATTATAAAGACCCTCACTTTAATGTGAACGTGAACAGCTGAAGTAAAACGGTCTAGGATGTTACACAAACAAGTGCTACAGATTTATCCGTCTCGTTTGCGAACGGAAAACATTATTATCCAAACGAATTCAACCGAAGAACAAGCGAAACCAACTAGGACCCCAGACAGGTAGCTCCAGGTAAGGAGGTCTAAATCGGGAGTAACAAGCCAACATAGCAAAAATGGTGCGCATAAGGGCTAGCTCACAGCCCGCAGGCACAAACTCAAAAGGTTGTCGAAATGAACAAAGTAATGCGAAATCCGAACTACTCCATCACGACGAGACTGCAACTTGACATGATGTGATGGCTTGCGTGCCTCCATCACCCAAAGTGCTATGCACGATGGCTCCCTTAAGCCGGAGATGCAATCATGCCTGACAGGTCGATGGGTAGAGGCCAGACGAAGTGCAGTCTTTGTACCAGTTGATGGGCAACATCTGGTTTTAACCACTATGCCCCTGGAGAGGTCACTCCAGCGAATAAACACGGAGAGAAACAATTTACCGGCCTAAAAACCTCCACTAGATGGACGTAAGAGTGGGGTACCTGGGGTTTCTCTCGACGGTGGGAGAAGTCATCGCACTAGACTGGGCAGCTACCACCCGTTTAAATTACTTTTTTGTAAGTTGTATTCTGATGAAATTTCGCTTGTCCTACTGATGAGTAGCGTGTACATGCATCGCGAACTTCGAGCATTTATGATCTAATTCTCCGTTGCTAATGCACTGATACAGTTCAGATTTACGTTTTATGATGCATAATGCATGAACACTCTACGTTTCTATTCCTGACTCTGTTTTTCTATGACTGTACATTTCCATCGTAAGAGAAACTTGCTGATCGTATCACTCATGCACAAAACTTGCCTGCCGAAGGCTCGATCTCCGAACCAAAGGCCAGCTGCCTACGCCCTATACCACAGAGGACACCCGCGGCACAACTGCGCGCATTGGCACGTTCATCCGTTCACGTCAACATATATCACTTCTGTCGTTCTCAAACGTAACCATTTGTACTTTCACATTGGTAACTCCTTAGAAGATACAAATTTGTATATTCTGACTGTAGACTGTTTTCTTATCCTGTGACTGAAGTTATCATTTCACGCCAGACCGAAAGCTTCTAGATTTACTATTTGTACCGTGACCGCGCTGCGCTACAGTTTCGCTTGACTCTTTGCTGAGTGGACCGTTTATGGCCGCACTGTCCTGATTTACCGGATAACCTTTTGTACTGTTGTCCTGGTTGCTCACCTGGCTGTAGGCCATTTGCAGCCCAAAGGATGCTGCCATGTCCATGTTCCACTTGGTACATTGGGTGCATAGGGTTAAGGACTGAATCTGAAAAGCAGATGGATAACAAAGCACCAGCGAAGACAAGACAAAACGCATGCAGTAATCGGGTCTTGTGTGACAGACCAGAAGAAGTTCCTTCACGGGTTCTTCGATCACGTTTTCGTGCTGGGTTAACGCCCAACTGCCTTGTGGGTGAGACTTTTAAGTCAAAGGTTCGGGGAGGGTTCCCAAAGAAGAACCCCTCTTACGGTGTGGGCAGCCGCGAAGTATGATGTGCCAAGAAATCTCAAGTGGTCAATCGGGAAACACTCCTTATCTCTCTGCTCTTCATCCTTTACGTTCCAATTCTAAATGCGTACTAGTAGCCACAGAGAGCCGTGACCGAGAACTTGTAGCTCTCAGAAGAAAGAGAATCCATTCTCCGGCCTAAGCATCCTCTTCATTTTGCTCCTTTCAACTTCCGCATACTTTACCAAACCGGTCGACAGGCTGCCCTAGCTAGGACTCTTGAAACCTTTAACATAGATGTGTGTTGTGTCTCGGAAACACGCATACAGGACCCAACTTCAGTGTTGATACTTTGCTCCCCTGATACAAGCTCGGGTTCTCGTTTCAATCTTCGCGTGTCAGGTGATTCGGTGTCTAGTGCTCGTGGTCAGGTTGGCGTTGGTATCGCTCTGAGCGTGTGTGCTGGGCGTGCACTGCTCCACTGGATCCCAGTCAGCAGCCGTCTGTATGCAATTCGGTTGAATGGTTCTGTGCATGTCAACAACACTAGATTGAAGCGACGATGCCTGTTTGTCGTTTCTGTGTATGCCCCAACTGGCTGTAGCTCTCCTGAGGATAAAGACGAATTCTATCAGAATTTGTCTCAACCGCTCCGTAGCGTGCTGTCTACGGACATTATGGTTGTTGTTGGTGATTTCAATGCTCAAGTCGGAAGCCTAGACGAGACGGATAGGAAAATGGGAGGCCGATATTGCGTTCCAACCGATCGAAATGATAATGGTGATCGACTCATTCAACTATGTTCCAACCACGAACTATTCCTAGTGAGTACAAATTCCTCCCACAAAAAGCGACACCGACTAACCTGGCGTCCTCCTGTGCCTTAACAGCGTTGAACTCAGATCGATCATATTGCAGTCGGTTACCACTGGAGCGGATCAATTCAAGACTGTCAATCATTCCGGTCCACGTCTGTAGACACTGATCACGTTCTTGTCCGCGCGCACTTCAGCTTGCGCCTCTTCGGTGGCCCAAACAACGCCAAAGAGAACCGTCCCCCGTAGCTGCTACTGGACAATAACCAACGATCTGCTTTCCAAACAGAATTATCCACCAGGTTATCGATGCAGTCAAATGCCCAGGATCCAGAAGAGCGATGGATAGAGATCAAACATGCTCTACCGGTGGCTGCTGATGCTACCCAAGATGCAACAACTAGAAACACACAGAAACGATGGATATCTGCATCCTCAGTTGCATTGTTAGATGTTCGCAGATCGATTCCTCCGGATTCCAGATACGATGAGGCAGGGAGATGCCTTAAACGCCAACTGATTCGGAGCCTGAAAAATGACCGCGAGCAGTGATAGATCGAGAAGTGTGGGGAGATGGAAAAAGCTGCGGCGACTGGCAACAGCCGCGACCTTTTCCGTCTGATAAGACAAACTGGTCCACGTAAATCAGGCATTAGCGCATTGATCAAAGAAGCGAACGGCTCACTGATTCAAACTCAAAGGCGTCGTCTCGTTCACCGGGCGCAGCACTTCGAGAAGCAGTTTAATTGGCCTTTATCCTCTTCAGGTTTGATCACCAGCGTAATGCGTACAGCTCTTGTCGTAGAAAGCAGTCATTTGTCAGATGCGGAGGTTCTTCGTGAGAAAAGCTATATTAAACGACATAAGGCTGTCGGACCGGATGGGTTGCCTCCGTCTATTTTCAAAGACGATGGCCCAGCACTTTTACTGGAGTCGACAAAACTCCTCAGCTTGATACGGGAGAAAGAACAAATTCCAAAGAGTTGGTATGAATTGGTAAACCTACCGATCTATAAGAAAGATGACAGGTCCTCCTGTAAAAACCACAAAGGGAATAAGTCTGGTTAGCATCGCATCAGAACTGCTCGCTGGTATTATTCTCCACAGCTTATCTAACGCTCGTGAACAGTGGTCGCGTGGCAATCAAGCTGGGTTTAGACCTGGTCGAGGTTGCAATGATCACATCTTCACTCTTTGACAAATTTTACAACATAGACACACCTTCCGTAGGTCCACTATCTCCAATTTTCTCGATCTTAAAGCCGCCTTCGACTCGCTTGATCGCACAGTTCTCTGGCGCTGCCTCTTGTTGAAGGGTGTACCAGAGATACTCATTTCTATCGTAAAATCTCTTTACATTAATAGCCGAAGTCAAGTTCGAGCTTACAGTGACCTTTCACCCGAGTTCACCACGAGGAGTGGTGTACGTCAGTTTGCCCTCTCTCTCTCCTTTTCTCTTTAACTTTGTGATTGATATGGTCCCAGAGGCCGCACTTTTGTCAGGTGAGGATAGCGGTATTGAACTTTTTCCGAGTGGAAGGGTATCAGACCTTGAGTATTTTGACGACAGTTCTTTTAAGTGAAGATCCAGGTAAGTTGCAAGCTCTTCTAGACAGCTTGACGGATTGTGTAGCAATGTTCGGTATGCGTTTTGCACCTTCAAAGTGCAAGATGCTCTTGCACGACTGGGTTGGTCCAACGCCAAACCTTTCAGTGTCTGGGGAGACTATAAACGTGGTAGACAAGTTCTATTATCTGAGTAGCTGCATCTCACTCGAAGATTGGATGAGGTGTCTTTGCGTATACAGAAGGCTCATTTGGCATTTGCCAACCTGAGTCATTTGTGGCGTCGACATGACACCCATTTACCTACCAAGGGCCGAGTGTACGCTGCAACAGTCAAGCCCGTGCTTCTGTACGGTTCGGAGACATGACCATTGCGGGTGGGTGACATATGAAAGTTTTCGGTATTTGAACGCCGGTGTCTTCGTAGCATTGCTCGAATCTGGTGAGAACAACGTGCGAGCAATGTTGAGGTTCGACCAGAAATCTTAAGTTCAAGGGTTAAATCATTAGATGAAACACTCGAACTCACCAGGCTAAGATGGTTGGGACATGTGTTCCGCATGTCTCCTGACAGGATTCCACGGCGTGCTATGTTTGCTGAGGCGGGTACCGATTGGAAGATGAGTAAGGGTGGTCAGTCCATGACATGGAAGAAAAGTATGAAAGGCCTAACTAGTGGACTTGGCCATGTTAGACTTCCTGGGTGGGGTCCAAGAGACCCTCCCACTCAATGGTTAGATACGTTGGGAGATATGGCCAGATGCCGTGATCAGTGGTGCTCTTGCATTCACAAACTTTCTTCATTGACTTAATTCCATTAATGCAGTTCTCCTCTTACTCTTTTCATACTCTTTTCTCCTTCATTATTTCCTTTTGAGGTTGCCTCCAGCAGAAAGCAACAAAAGCCACCGCACCCAGAGCATGATTTATGGTTGTCTGAACTACACTGTAATGATGACATCAATTATGTGTAGCAGCAAACAAAAAAAACACGAAAACACATTTTAATCCGAACGGAAGTCGGTTGTAACGAAACATATCTTTGTGTGCGCTTATGGTTAATATAGGTTTTAGCCCACTGCCGGTATACAGTTGCGCACAGGTTTCTGATAGTTCCCTTTGTAGAACCGGTAGCCACAATGAATTTGGAGAGAAAGAGAGAGAGAGAGAGAGAGAGAGAGAGAGAGAGAGAGAGAGAGAGAGAGAGACAGAACAGGTCTCCAGATACTGCGAATGTATACTGTCGGGGCTCCAATGAGCCCCTTGAATCCGAGAACAAATTTGCACAAATGTGAAGTGAACCAATTGTCTTCTTCAATGCAATTATCATATTTCCAGTAGTCAACAGGGATGAATGCAGCAACGGCTTGCAGGCGAACCAGCTGTTCACTAAACGAACAATAGCATACGTAACTGGTGTTTAGGGTCGAAATGTGGTTTTCGAGGCAGAATCAGAACATAGCTTTTCATTTAGAACTGCCACAAACAACGGTAGTATGTCTTGCTAGTAACTGAGAGCATTTATCCTTCGTCTGAGGCAACCTTGTTATCTACGCCTTTAAGGTGATAGTTTTTTTATCCTTGAATGGTATAGCAGAACTTATCAACGGGACTACATACCAAAGGTACATTATTTCAACCCCTAGTGTACTAGATGGATTATTTGAGCGGACATTCACGACGTAAACTGGTAAAGACTAAGTGTCGCGAAAATGATATACACATCTAATTATCCAAAGCACTGCAGGCTCAACCGTTTGCTGGTCGGGAAACTCAGAAGCTTAATGTCTACAAGGAAGATCCTGGGAGTGTTGTTGCGTCTGAAGTATAATCCAACCGAGACACGACTGGATTTCACGAACAGATGGAGAGGGCACACTTTTGCATCAGAATTCAGCGTACGTCCCACGCTTCTTCTCGGTGAGTGGTCAATTAAACTGTACTTATCTCTTTCATCACTGTATTTGAGTGCAGTCGAAGAAGCAGTATTTCGATTGATATGATGACCGGCTGTACGGCTGAGGATAACGGGGACTCTAGCCGCTGAGTTTCAGTTTATCACAAAAGGATGTGGTTATATGTAGAGTGAAAGCAAAGCTACTCATCACCAATGCTGACCAGTGGGACCGAATTCGAACGCTAAATCTAAATTCATAGTAATGTGCAGAGAACTTACCATTCAGTTACCATGAACCAGTACTGAACAAACGATTTCCATTTAAGTTACCCACTGGTTGGGCTTCCCGTCGAACGTGTTCCATATATCCTCAGAAACTTTCTAGACCGGTTAACAAGAGCTTGCCGCCGTATGCAATCAACCATTGAAATGGGTTAGGCACTTTTGATATGCTGCGCTCAGTGTCATGTTTCTATTATCAATTCTGCAATGTACTGTTTCAGTTTCACTGCCGTATCGCCCAATCGGAGCAGACACAGATGAAAACATAAAAGGTAGTGGAAGAGTGAAGAAAACAGTAGGAAGGAACTGTACAAACTAAGAGATTTCAAAAACGAATATAAAAATATCTGTGGCACTTGACCATGTTACCTAACCTTTATTCCGTCATCCGAATCCCGCTGACCCAAATCTGGAAAGTTCACAACCAATCCCATTGGTTAAGATTCCTATAAAAAAATTTCCAAGTTACGCAAAGCATACCTCAACCAATGCAAATTGTTTATATTGAGAACGAAAATGACAAATGGTACAGCCACCGTATCACCATCGTCATTAAGTTAACCTCATTTAAGGATCCAGTATGCGCTCCTGCAGTTTGGCTGACTGTGTGTAAAAAAAACACAAATGTTCTCGAATCAGTGGAAATGATTGACCTAAATTGACGAACAGCAGTGTCACTGCCAGCGATCATAGTTACTCAGACTCGGAAAATCAATGGCACCCACCGAAAAACTTGACATTTACTCACTGCAGACAAGTTCGAACTGGGTGATTTTGAGGGGAACAGACCAAAACGTCTGGAACCAGAATTGACTGCACGACGCACCATACCTCGAAACTGTGGTTCGAATATGTGCAGAGGACATGGCAATCCAGGATAGGCAAGACAACAGGGCATTACCGGTAGTTCCACGTCGGGATCCAGACCAACTCTACATGACGAGAAGAGAGGAAGGTATAGCAGTTCACATTTTTTCCGTTTTCTTCTAAACCAGTAGCCTTGCACCTAAGTGCTCTGATTTTGATTACTATTTCAATGCATTCCCCTAGGTCTACAAGCTCATTGTCAAGTTGGAGACTAGAATGAACACAAGGCGACCGCAATGAGATAAATTTTATATAAGAAAATGTGAAGACTGTGCATTTTTTGTTACTTAACTCCCAGTCAAGGCTCGTAACGCGAAGCAATTTCGTCTCGACATCTCACTCCAGACATGTACACACACAAGCAAAAAAATGTGACCAGATAGCCTAGTTGATAACCTCGCCTGATTGGTATCTGCAAACGTTACAACAAACAAATAGAACGAATTCAACAAGTAAAGCGAAACATTAGAATTCAACGAGTTCAATGAAACGTGAGAGCAACTACTAACGGAGTAGACGTGAAAAACGAACAGATCCTATATTGGATATGGAAATACGAGGAATGTTCTGTAAGAGGGATTGAGGTGGCAGCGATCATGACAACATTACCGGTTGCACTGCTTGCGTAATTCAAGTTTCAGGATCATAATCGCTGAGGCATCAGACGTGGTGAGAAATCCTTTGCACAATTATTCTCTGAGGAGCATGAGTATTGGTAATAGCGTCCAGAACGCGGTTTTGGGCTTCATTATCTGATCGCTGTCAACCAAATGTAGCAAGATAGTGCTAGATGTTTCACAAATTATCTTTGCAAAAGCAGACCGGACAAATTTCTCACATGATGTATATAAATGCTTCTGGCTCGCCCCCCTTCTTCTGCGATTTCTCGTGAACGCATATACGCGGGATCGTTATATGTGATGTCCATACATCTTATCCCATCAATATATTCGGATAGTAAACGTTCTTAAATTTTGACTTAGGAAAATCGATTTACCCCGAATAATATGCCTGAAGGATGCGAAATGCTTTTAGCACACCTCATGATCACTGACGAAAAGTTGTACGCTATAACTCACCTAATAAGCGGAATGAGTTATACATAGCTGCTGTCTCGAGCGACACTCCGTGATACATCAATGAGCAAAGTTCACACTAGGACTGCTTCGCGACCGAAGCCTACCCAGCTCATTAAATCCGATTGGGAGTTTTGGCTACTCATTATCGAAAAAAGAAGGTTGCAAGGAAGGTGGAAATCTGAGTTCGAGAAGAGGGAAATACTTGTCTACAAAGACTCAGGAATTAGTGTGAGTAAGACTGCCATAATAATTCACGGATCAAGAAAAATTGTCTGCAATTTCCGAAAGGAATCAAGCGGGTATGCATCTAAGAATAAAGCCGAAAACGAAGAAACATTCCTGTGCTACATCCAAACAAACAACAATTGCACCAAAAGTTTCAGATATCCGTGCACTTGAATATTAATGTTCACCTTGTGCATTGTTCTTCGGGAGCGGGTACAGCCCTACAGCTTCGAATTTCCACTATTACTACTGAAAACAGTAGCAATAGCCAGATTTTAACTTTTTCTGATTTCTCACGAGAAAAATAACTGCATACTCCGCTTGAGATGATGAACGACACAGAAATTTACGACCTGTAGCTTCAAATGTGCTATTTTTACCCACAGAGTGATTGAATACAGCTACCTAAAAAATCCACTGAACCGTTAGTAGTATATAAACCGACATGAACTTGTTCGTTGTCAATAGCCTGGTCATACTGATCAATTTAGCAACGTCTTGTATGGAACGCCCGAATCGAACAGCAACTTACGGGGTATTTGCTCAGTGGTATTTCATCCATTAGCACAACCTTTATCGCTAACCTGCTTGCGGCTCAGTCTCATATATTCACTTTATTCTCCTGAATATGACAGACTTCAATAGATCTAGTTCAGTTGGAACAACCACCAACGGTCCACGGATTGCAGCGGTTCTCTGACCGCTACTTCTTAGCAGCAACCTAGGTAAGAACTCCAAGTAATTCCTAGTATGGCAAAGTAGGAAGAGAATTAAAAATAATTAAAGTAATATGCTGATTAAATTATGTGAGTATAAAGGCCTCACTTGTCATGGTACGTAGTTATATTTTCCTGCCTATAATAACTGATTGGATGGATCTCGTGGAAGCCCGACACGCCACAAATGACCGAGTGCAATGCTCCGGCTTCTACAGGTGCTGTCGAAATTTACTAGAAAACTTGTTTTGAAATTAACCCCTCCTTTGCGAACTTAGTAAATCACAACACAGCGAGCGGGTGTAATGCATTTCTGACCACATAATCCTATTTCCTCCCCTTTTACATCCCAGGTGCCGTTATTGACCATGAAGAAGAACTACTTAGCTCGACAGGCAACTTATCCTCCTCTTCCTCCAAACAGTGACCGGACCCGAGAATGTATACAAACCCTCATGGATGCACCCGATTGACGTCATTTCCGGTTTCCATTTGTATTAATCGCCGTGTCTTGCTGTCATCTATTGTGATTGACTTCGTGCTGCGATCGACCGTGCTGATCCGTGAATCTATTTTTTAAACCCATGAACCACTTTGTGCATTACAGCAGTCTTCGAAATTGGCCGTGATGTGTCCTTGGAAAAACAAATTACACCATTTTCTGTGGATTTTTATATCAATACTCGTTATCGTATCAATTTGATGGTCACCACTGTTGTCTTACACGTACACGTTTATGAAATCTTTACGTGTTTTCGTGCGTACTGATTATTTCATGAATAATGGTAGTAAAGCTTGGGATGGGTTCGAACGGACTGAAGAAAAAACGAGATGGGAAGCAAGGAAACACGATTCGGACTGACAAGCTGGTTTCCGACAATGCACTGCTGGGAAAACTCAGATTCCCGTGATCTTAGCAAGCAATATCCGTTTCTTACTGGGGAAAATCGAAGAGGTATTAGCAATCATACATGAGCATAAAAATGCAGGAAATATCATGTTACAAAAATCCTTGTTGCAAAAAGATAAATCCGACGGAATTGTACAGCTGGATGATTTTATTTTGTACCGAGCCAATCATCCAACTGGGCTCATAATTGTGGAGGAGGTGTCATCACTTACGTCAAAATCGAAATACGTAAACTACCCGAATATACTGATGGGATAAGAGTTATTGACACCACATATAACGATCCTACGTACAGGCGTTCGAGAGAAATCGTAGAAAAATTGAGGTGAGCTAGAAGCATTTCGTGTAAATAACCAATGTGAGAGGATGAATGAGAAAAAACTTCGCGTTACTAGCCTTCTCTATCAATAACTCGTTTCCTTTTGAAATCAAATCTACGATATAATGATTTTGTAAACTCATGAAAATAACTCCCGCGTGAGGTTAGTTCGGCTTATTGGATGTCTCCAATTGTGGCTTTCTATGCGTTGCGATCTATGGCAATGTGCAATTCAGTTCTTGCGCCAGATATGCAGTCTGAAGACCCAGACGTTCTACATCCGCTTTAGCTGTGTTGATCTACGCCATTAGCTCACCGCAACAGCAAAACTTTTAGCATGGACCAGATGACGGTAGAAGATTTCACTTTGTGAGTTCCGCTTGTGGTCAACCATTGGAGACGACGCCGTTGGAGAAATGACAACAACATTTCTATATTTAAGCAGCCCTGTCGGAAAGCAGAGTTTGGGACGCGAGTATATCATTTCATTTTGGCTTTACGTCGGAAGCCATCCACATGTCGTATTCTCTACCCATAGAGGTTAGGTTTCATAAAAGCACATGAGAACGGTGGCTACGGGCCGAGAAATCTACAGCTGCACGACGTGAGATCAATGGTGATCATTTAAACTAAGCAGTACGGCAAGAACACTGACCAGTTTTTCCTAAGATGCGATTTTCGTCATGTCCGCGAAAAAAACGCCAGCGAGTCGAGTACGAGTTAATCCCCGGTGACTGAACACCCGTGACTTGACCTCGGTCTGAGGTGCATAAGTACTCACAATGGACGCTGGTCTCTTTCGGTTTCGATCTCAACCTAACATTTTGCCGTTTCGAATCCTATTTTCTATCGCGACTGACTTCGTACTGTGTCTGACCGAGAAAACCTGAGTTGCATGAATGAATTTTAGCATTTCGAGAACACAGTTTGGAGAACAAGCTCGTTTTCAGTGATTCATAATCATGTCATTACATCACAATATATTACGACAAGTCAAAAAGTTGAACCAATCAGATAAGCGGGAAGTGATAAACTTAGTCGACCACACAGTTCTCTCGTCGAAGGGTGTACCAGAGAAATTCATTTCAACTATCAAATCTTTGTACATAAATAGACAAAGCCAAGTTTGCACTTACGGTAGTCTTTTACCCAAGTATACCAGAAGAAGCGGTGCACGTCGCGACTGCCTCCTCCCCTCTTTCTTCTTCTCGGTAACTTCGTTATTGATATGGTCTCAGAGCCAACCCCTTTATCATGTGAGCATTGTGATACCGAAAAATTGCCTGATGGGAAAATGTCGAGCCGTGAACAACTGGAGGGCGTACTTCCTCTAAGTAAAGATCTACGTAAGTTGTAACATTTTCAAAACAAATTGAAAAACCACGCAACGATGTTCCATATGCATTTTCTACCTTTAAAATGCAAGATGCTGTTGCAGGACTGGTTGGTCCAGCATTAAACCCTTTGGCGTTCAGGGAGACTACTGACCAAGCAGATAATTTGCCATGTAAGTAGCTGAATTTCACTCAGATGTTGGATATCGGATGAAACGCCACTGCACATACAGAAGGCGGGTTTGGTTTTAGCCAATGTCAGTCATCTGTGGCGTTGGCATAATACCCGTGCATCTGTCGTGAGTTAAGTGTACGTCGAAGCAGCCAGTCGAGTTCTTTTGCAAAGTTCAAAGACTTGGCAATGTCAGTGGGTAATACACAAAGATTGTCGGTATTCCAAGACCGATCTCCTCGTAGAATTCACAGAATCCGACGGGAACACTCTATCAATAAGTTAGGTGCGGAACCAATTCATTAGCTGAAACAAAGGTCAACAAGCTAAGACGGTTCGAACATTCGATTGCGAGATAAGTAAGGGTGGTCCGTCCATGACGTGAAGGAAAGTTATGAAAAACCTAAAGAGCAAAACTTGGCCGTAAACGGAGCGTTAGGTTTCCCGGGTGGGCTCCAAGAGAGCTCCTCGCTCAGTATTTGAATACTCTGGGCAATCAGTGGCGCTCATCTATTAACAAAACTTCTTTTTCAGCCTGATGACAACACCAGTAGTTCTCTTCTTACTTTTTTCATATTCCTGTTTTTTTTATTACATCTGATTGAGGTTCCGGCTGCGAAATAGCAAATAGAACCACCGCACCCAGTGCATGGCTAATGGTTGTTTGGAGTTGAACTGGAATGAACCGCCAGTACGCCACATGGCTTCCACCCTTTTTCAAGTCAGTAATGGACCCAAATCGACCATGTCGCAGTAAGCCACAAATGGCGGGCTATATACAAGACTGCTGTTTGCACTGAAGCCACTCGCTGTTGACTTTGACCATGCAGTAGTTTGTACGAAGCTGTCCATGTATTTCAGTGGCCGTTCCAAACGCATGCTCCAACGACGGTTGAATTTCTCGTGTTCGTTTTCCAAAATGTGGTAGCTAAAGCAGCACCTGATAACCCTACCTAGCACTAGTCGTTTATCAAGGATGCTTTCCATTCCGCCAACCTAGTGAGATATGGTCTGTCTCGTCGTGCCGTGAATCTTTGGATTTATGCTTAATCCGTGCACCTGTAAACTGTGAGGCAGGATTAATCAGTGCTTGGCAGAATTTATACAAGCATCCTTTACCGACGGCCCATCGGTTCCTCGCTTCCATTCGATTTATTTTAAGTAACCATTAACCACACAATCAACGACGTATCTTTGGTAACTGTCTTCCAGAAAGATACAATCGAAGAATATAGTTGTGACAGCTATAGAGGATTGTGGTCATTCAGAGCAATTGACAAAATTTCCCTCGTGCCTGACTTTTAGCTTTAAAAGCGACGACTTTTAATTCTGTTTTCAGTCACGTAAAAATGCATACGAAAATCTCGTTTTATCGTATACTGCGCCTCAATCATTCATCTTCACCTAGTTAGATGTTGTTTGTGCACTTGTTTATCTACGTACCAGCAACAGCCATGTATCGTTGCACAACGATGTGCACATAAATTGAATTACTATCACCTATCCAAAGCTGTTGTTTTGCATCTAGGCCTCGTGGTAGTTACGCTTGACAGCTTCAGAGTAGTGGTAGCCGGGTTGCGTAACTTTGCTTTCTGGTTGGCTAATGTGTAAGCGTCACGCTGGACTGTGTGGGAATCCAGGTGATCCGGGGTCTCGTGGTTTAACAAAGATCAGTATCAAAAAATCATTGGTAGGTAGTCCCATGTGCATTTCTTTCGTTTACTTTTTAATGCCAGTTCGTGTGCCTGCAACGTATGTGCGTGGATGGGTGAACTGCGTGTCCGTGAACAGTTCCGCGGTGGTACACAAAGAAAAAAGATAAAAAACGGCATTTGATTCAGCGGGAAAAGCAAACAATCACGACACGCAAAAGCTCTATGGGAAATACAGACACACTTACGAAGAAACTCCTCGTAAGATAAGAATGGATGACGTTATTCATGAAGTGGTGCTCTGGTAGCATAGACCGCGGCACACAATGAATCACAATAAGTTTTGCGCCTTTGGTGCACATAAAACTAGTCATCTGGGCTAAATCAAACGCTTGCTTCCATCCTAATGATTGGGTTTCTCTGTGTAACCCTCTCTCAGTAGGTGGGTCTGACGGGACGGCTGTTTGGAACTGACACAGCAGGCCGCCTGGACGGTGTACGGAAGTGCTTTGCCCAGCGTTCGAGACGCCACTACTGATTCTGAATTAATCAACCGTCAACTCCACAAATCATTTAACTTGTCCCTAGTGGTTTCCTACCAAGAACTCCAACGAGATGGAGCAGCTTTTGGGAAATTCCCGCGGCAGCAGCACGCTTCATCTCTTATGCACATTGTGACCAACAGATTCTGCGGTCCAAGCGAGGGCTTGCGTTGAGTTCACGTCTCGTTACGAGTTGTGTTTCATTGTTCTCGCTTCTAGCCCGGATCGACTGTGTGTCAAAAAGATGCACGGATTAAGCAGAAATTCAAAGATTCACGGCACGACGAGACAGACCATATCTCACTAGGTTGGCGGAATGGAAAGCATCCTTGATAAACGACTAGTGCTAGGTAGGGTTATCAGGTGCTGCTTTAGCTACCACATTTTGGAAAACGAACACGAGAAATTCAACCGTCGTTGGAGCATGCGTTTGGAACGGCCACTGAAATACATGGACAGCTTCGTACAAACTACTGCATGGTCAAAGTCAACAGCGAGTGGCTTCAGTGCAAACAGCAGTCTTGTATATAGCCCGCCATTTGTGGCTTACTGCGACATGGTCGATTTGGGTCCATTACTGACTTGAAAAAGGGTGGAAGCCATGTGGCGTACTGGCGGTTCATTCCAGTTCAACTCCAAACAACCATTAGCCATGCACTGGGTGCGGTGGTTCTATTTGCTATTTCGCAGCCGGAACCTCAATCAGATGTAATTAAAAAAAACATGAGTATGAGAGAAGTAAGAACTACGCACGCGCGCTCGCAATACTTTACGGTAACATCCCGTTGGGCCTCGTTGATCGGGAACTGTCGAGCGTAAGACAGAGGACAAACAAAAATTATGGACGACACAGGCTGCAACCTCGTGCAAGGTTTCCTCAGAAACTATTTATTAGCTCACTAAAACATTTGTCAGTGGGGATGGATTGTTTGTATTTCCTCGGAATGCGAAGATCACCTAGAGATACCACCGACGGTGATACCGTGGATAACTGATGGATGACACTGAAGCCCCTTTTTGGAGACGCTACTTTAGAACAGCTAGGGAAGATGGATGGACGAGTTAAATACTGGATAACAGAACAGAATTTTCAGTTGTAAAAGGATCACAGATATAGCATCCAGTGACTCACACCAGATCCATAATCTTCGAAGCGAAGCGACGCAGAAAGCCATTGCCAACGGCACCGGTTTGCAGTCGTATACGACATGGAGGTTGCAACCACTGTCGCTGATTTGGAAAGTTATTTTGATGAGTATGCACCGCATCAGACAATAAGCAACCACCCCTATGATTTCGATATGCAGCAAATGACCAAATTATCTAAACAAGCCAATAAAAACACTAAAGATGGGTTGGACAGTGTGCTCGGTTGATCAAATCAAACCAGTTGCATAGTGTTTTTAAGACAACTCCAATTCATGCAAAGACGACTTCCGCCCATCCAGAAGAACTGAAATAACCTCGTTCGTTAATATCCTGGAGAAATGAAAAAAAGCCCAGAGAGAAAAATATGCCGTTAGGAATCCTCAGTTGGATTCGCTGGGCATGTACTTTCGTGCAACCAGAGACGCAGTATTATTTTCCAAAGACTGGGTAACCTCCGTTCGGCGCACCAGTCAAAGACGGAAATACAACGATTTGTGCAAGCAAGATGCAAATAAGCCAAATCGAAATAGGGGAGACGATATTCACAGCTATACTTATAAACCATTTTATGGCGCCAGGGGATTCCAGCACTTATCAAAACCGATGCGGGTTTCGTCGTATAGAAGGCTATGTCAACAAAACTCATTCTGCGAACAACCCAGGAATACCGCCACATACCTAAGCACCTAACTAAATCCTGCTTCATTGGCCTTTGCACTGCCGTTTGTTTCACCAGCGGCAAAACATCTTCTAACAAACTGCAAAATGACGAGGTGCTCCGGAAATAGGTAAACTACCCAAAGATCGCGATACCCGGAAATACGAGAGTGGTCCATTCTCATGTCGAGGAGTCTGCTAGTGCGAAACGGTAGTCACATCTACACTGTTCAGGATTAAACTTTTGCTATAGTGGCCAACTGGCGGTATGGATCAGTGCAGTTGAAATGGTTTGGTCTCGGTTTCCGACACGAAAACTGGGCTTCAGTGTATGCTAACCTCGCCACCGATCACAACACGCGAAAAGCCAACGCCAGAGATGTTAAGCTAACCTCTCCTTACGCAGGAAACAGTCACGTAAAAATAAATGCAATCAACTAACTAACCTGGACAGAGTTTCCATCTCCCGTTCGTAAGCCCGTTGGCGTTCATCTAATTCATTGGGGAACAGCATTTGAACCATCTTCCAAATACACACACTAATACCGCGACCTGATGCAGAACGGTACTGGGACAATGAGATTTCAGGGGAGTATGAATTTAAAAAATTTACGAACTGGGATAAGACAAAATAGGACGCACAAAAATCAGTGGGAACTAAACGCAACTTCGTTCACCCGTTCTGTATTCCGGACTCAATCGCAAGTTCAAATACATCCATTAAATCAGGTACTCGATGTGACATACGACTGAAGAAAACACGAGACGGGACTGCATTACAGCAGGGAGAGCGATACAGACCAAACCTTGAAGCAATGGACTTCGAGAAATTTTACTTTATTGTCACTCTCCTTGTCTATTGTTAGCGTCCTATGGGATAGATATTTTTTCATCTTAAATGTATATCATATTGTCATAAAACAACTTAGTCCCGTCCAGTTTAGTTTTGTTACCCAGTAACCTCCGGAAGAAACACTTTGGTTTTGGCTACTGCCTCTCAGCGCCTCAAAACGGAAGCATGCAGAGAAATTAAACGGCTAATAAAAAACCAGCTGAAAATTTTGCTGGCGAGGCAAGAATCCGAACACAAATATTATCAACGACCGCCGGATTGGGCCATGTCAAATATTGTCTTCAACTGTTCGGCATGACGATCTCGTTAACTATAAATTAGAATTGTGCACGGCGAAACCTACTAGTTAACGATATTATACTACCTAGCCGAAGGTTTGAGATACGGCCAGCACAATCATTACCGAATCTGTGACCAGCTGGATTCCCATGTGGGAATGTTCAGTTGAGTTCAAACTATTATAACACTAATCTCGCACTTCTGTGCTGTGGTTTCGATTGTTACCTCCAAACATCGTCCAGGAAAGGGTAAAAACAATGAAAGCATAAAGTGAGAGAGATCCAAAAACGTTACCAAGGAAAATCGTGGACAAAAGAAGAGAGAGAGAGGGGCATCTGCGCCACCACCTTCGATGCATAGCCATATCACCTAATGTCTCCAACTATTTGGTGGGTGGGTCGCGTGGACCCCAGCCTGGAAGTCTGACACGTCTTATGTGGCCAAATCTACCGGCCAAGGTTTTCACACCTTTTTTCCATGTCATGGACTGACCACCTCGACCTACCTTCCGATCATTACCTGCCTTAGAGAAAGCAGTGCGCCGAGGAAGTCTGTCGGTGGACAGGCATAACACATGTCCCAATTACCTTAACTTGTTTAGATTCAGTACCTGGTCCAAAGACTAGCCTTTAGTTTCCAACACCCTACATCTGACCTTGACATGGTTGATACAATGCTCCCACCATGTTCGAGCAACGCTACGAAGAATTCAGTGCTCAAACACTGACAGTCTTTGTCTATCTTCTATTCTTAATGGCCATGTTCCTGGGGCGTAAAACAGAACCAATCTGACCGCCGCAGTGTAGTCTGTTCAAAATCTCGGGATTACCTCAATTCGGTCAAAATCCTGATACGTGGTCGAGTTACAGATTATACAACTGGTACTACTCTCAGTAGTCAAGAGTATATAACAGACACTACTATTTAGAGAGAAAGAGTAGTATCGGCAGAGTAAACTGAAATCCGAAGGTATGTAGTGATTTCGACCGAAATGAGGTGATCCCAATTTTAGTGGGCACAGTGTACACTCGACCATTGACAAACAATAGGATTTTACGCCGGCGCCACTGATGGTTGGAAGTGACAAAAGTCAACCGTGCCTTCTGTATACGCGATGACACGTCATTCGACATCTGTCCGCCCGGTGAAATGTAACTTCGCAGGAAACAAAATTTTTCCACTCCAGCTAGAGCTTCCGTTGTCAAGACTAGATATGGTGTAGCGTCAACCCAGTCCTGCAACAGTATTTTACATTTTGAAGGTTAAAAACGTATTACAAATATTGCTGTCCTGTTGTTTAGGCTATCTAATAAAGCTGGCAATTTACCTGGATCTCTACTCAGAAGAACAATATCGTCCGCGTATTCCAAGCTAGACAGTTTACTACCCAAGCAAATATCGTTGTCGCTATTCTCGTACGAGGATACGGTTATCTCCAAAATCAACTCAGCTACAAAATTGAAGAGTAAGGACGGAAGAGGGCAACTCTGACGAACACCATTTTCCGTGGTAAACTCGGGTGAAAGATCACCAGAAACACGAACTCGGCTTCGGCTGTTTGCATACAGAAAACGGAAGAGAGGAATAAACTTCTCTGGCACACAAGTCAATGAGGGTCAGCGCCACAGAAATGTGCGGTCGACTGAGTCGAACGCCCTTTTTAGATCATGGAAAACTGAGATTGTGGGCCTAGGGAACGTGTCCGTGCTCTAAGGTTTGTTGAAGAATAAAGATGTGGTCGATACAAAACCAACCGAGTCTGAAACCTTCCTGATGCTTCCGCGTACACATCTCGTGGCCGCTGGATAATCGGTGGAGAATAAGACCGGTGAGCAGTTTCAATACGATACTTACCAAGCTAATTCCTCTGTGGTTTTCACAGGAAGACCTGTCACATTTCTTCTAGATCCGCACAATCACCGATTCACACAGATCCCTCGAAATCTGCTCGCTATCCCAAATTATCTGGACGAGTTTTTTTAACTCCGAAACCAAAGTTTCGCCTCAATCTCTGAAAAAAGAGATGGAGACAACCTATCTGGTCCAGCGGCTTTGTACCTTCTCAAGTAACCTATCTCCCGCATGATCTCCATCTCTGATGGAGGACTGATATCCACCTGCATAGATTCTCTGGCAGGTATAGTTGGAAGGTCCCCTGTTGAAGTGGACCAACTGAACTGTTCCTTAAACTGTCCTGCCCAACGATCCAGACGACGTCCTTGAGAGTGAATCAGTGGGCCATCGGATTCCTTGATTAACTGACATCAGGCTTACGTAGACCGATACTTCTAAGGTGTCAATATTAGATTACCAGCGAGCAGTACAGACACTATGCTAGCCGAGTCTACTCCTTTGTGGTGTTTATAGGAGGATGTCACGTTTGCGATAAGTCGGTATAACCACGGATTCACATTGTACTTTGTTCACTTTTTCATGACGAGACCATACCTTGCCGTGATGTGTTGGTTTGCACGCGTCCATGGTTCAAAATGCTACACAGTAAAAATTCATCAGGCCGGAGATCCCATCATGCCTGTCAGGTCAAAGGTCACACAAACTGCAGTCTCTTCGAACCAATTAATGGGTAATATATGATCGTAATAATCACGCCTCCGGGGGGAGGACACTTCATCCAATAAACACGGAGAAAACCAGTTCATCTGACAAAAACTCTCGACTAGGTGGATGTAGGAGTGAAGCGTCTGGGATTTCTCTTGACGGTCAAAGAAGTCATCACACTTCACTGAGCAGCTATCGCCCACCAAAGCTAGGCCGCCTTCAGTCCAAAGGGTGCAGCCCCGTCCACATACCGTTTGCTCCCGTGGGTGCACGGGATTAAGAACTGGGTGCGAAAAGCGGAATGATAATTAAGCACCAGCGAAGAGAGAATGCGTATAACGATCAGGTTTCAAGAGGCAGACCAGGAGTTCCCTCAAGAGTGCTTCGGTCACGTTCTCTTGATAGGTTAATGACCCACAGCCTTGTGTGTCAGAGGTCCCCGTCAGGGCTACCAAAGGAAACCGCATTCTGTGGTTTGGGCAGCAGCGAAGTATGGTTTGTTCAGAAATCTCCACCGACCTCTCTGAAAACACTGCTACCTTCTCTGCTCTCTAGACTTCACATAAAAATTTTAAATGGATGTGAATCACCAAATTTCGTGACCAGTAAGAAGGACAATACATTGCGCATATGTGAAAATAATGGTTTGATTTCTAAATCTTAGCATTCTCATCAATTAACGGCTTCCAATTTTCGCATACTTTGCCAAACGGCATCACAGGCTGCCCTTACTAGGACTCTTGAAACTCTTAAAATAGGTGTGCCTCCAAAACACGACTACAAAACCCAAATACATTGATACTACTTCGCTCTCGCGACATACACTTGGCCTCTCGTTCTGCTCTTTGCGAATCAAGTGATCCGGTGTCTCACGCACGTGGCCGATTGCGTCAGCCGCGGTTAGAGTATGTGAGGAACGGAGATGCGCTTAACGCTATGCGATTCAGTTTTAGAGACGACCGTGAGCAATAGTGGACTGTGAAGTTCAGCTGGGGCGGTCAGCAACAACCGCACTCTTTTCCGTCTAATTAAGGATAACAGTCCACGAAAGTTAAGTAGTATCAAACTAAGCAAAGAAAAAGAACGGCCCCACTGATTCAGACTCCAAAACGTTGATGTTGAGACTAGTGGCGTCATTGTATTCACACGCTATTTTTTAGTTAACTGGTGTTATTTTTAGCAATTATCTTATAAATATTTCCTATTTTGGTTCCTTTGTGAGCCTTTTAATAACAGGCAGTAAATAAAACTGCTGCAACCAGCGTCTAAGATGAAACTGAAAGTGATTATCAAACTGAGTTTTACAGAGCTACAGGAAAAACCAGGGCACCTAAATATGAGGTTATTCTTCGCCCGCGATTTGCCATGTCGCTTTGCAGTAATAATAAACATAACGAACTATAACATCCAGTTTCTGGTACCTGTCTAAAGAAAAGGCTATATCCAGACTGTATGTGAAAAATAATAGGTATAAAATACTGTTTGTCAGTCTCACTTACGGTTCGATGATACTATACCCAAACGGAGAATGTAAAAAAGTGATACCATAAGTTGAGTCACCTCACTCAGT
This sequence comes from Fasciola hepatica, assembly GCA_948099385.1. Taxonomy (NCBI): domain Eukaryota; kingdom Metazoa; phylum Platyhelminthes; class Trematoda; order Plagiorchiida; family Fasciolidae; genus Fasciola; species Fasciola hepatica. The sequence goes on along the minus strand of CANUEZ040000055.1, from coordinate 1,137,614 downwards.
TCTCAGTCAAATCACCAGTCGCAGGCACTTTGCAGATACTTAGACAGCTTACGCAGCACAATAGCTGAATAACTATGTTTACATCTTCAATAAAAACTACAGGTTTCGTTGTCATTAGTTGCCTCTGGCGGTCGTAAGAACGAGCAAATTTATGGTGAACAATGAGTTTCCGTTGACGGAGCAATATTCAGAGCTGCTACGAATGTGTGTTTTCACTAAAACACAGAGTAATGAGTTTTACCCAAGCACCTTCTACAGCCTTCCAATGGATGGACGTCGACGACTGTAATACAGCACCATACCATTTGATGTCTCTTGCTTGCTCTTAAAAATGAAAACATTAGATTTATCTGAGCCAGGAACATCTTAAACACCAGTTTGTTGAATTCACATAGATCACTTCGAACAACCCTTCCCCACTAACGTAATGTAGACCGGTTTCTTTTCTACCGTTGCGTTCTTTGGTTTATTTTCTTGGTGACTCCCATGCAACTACCAACAACACATTCAGCCCATTCATTTCCCAAGAATATTACTTTGACCGTGGCTAATTCATCATTCAATGTGTCGAATGAGCAAAGCCTTCCTACTCGACTAGTGATGCACTGAATTAAGCTTCGTTTGCGCTGCGTCGGAGCAAAACTATGGTAGTTGACATACTGTACGTCCACGGTAACATTTAAAGGCGATATGTCTTCGAGGATAATGGGTAAAAGTCTCAGATACGTTGTGGAAAACACAGTTCTCGACAGAATTGCGCGTTTTTTCTACTCTTCCAAACCAGGTTTCTCATGATGGATAAAACATAGGCTAGCGACGGAGATGACCCTGTGTGTACCAGTTCACCTGCTCCTGTAGGGCAAGTTGCGTCGGTCGTATATATAAACAGGCGCTTGGTAAAGCGGAGACCGATGAGTACGATTGTTATCCATCTGTCTGAAACGAATCTCGCAGTGGATGTACAGGAGTCGTTTCGTCCGATCTATTCAGTCACCGGGGTCCAGTCCAGATGTGTTATTGCTAGACTATTATCTCCAGTGGGAGCGAAAGCAATTAAACTAAACAACCCCCCCCCCCCCCCCCCTACCACTATGTGCGCAAAAAAGAGGTTCGAAAGACCCCTCATCCTCCCGTGGCCACGTGTCTGAACCTCTCCTACTTAACGTGCCAATCGGAACTCAAACTCCGCAGACAATTACGACTAATTACGCGGCCAGTGTATGAACGCTCACAGCCCCAATCCCCACCCCAGTTCAGTCCCTTTTAAACACGTTGTCTTATTGACATAAACAACCAATATCCCTATCTCCCTTTATTGTCATATAACGTGCTATTTTTGGCCATTATACGGAGCACTGAAAGCAAGCTTGTTCGCCGAACTTTTATTTTTTCATATTAACTGCTCACTCGGGTCTTCGCTCAGAAGCGTAACGACATTCGTTTATTCAATGCCGAACAGATCGGTGACTATCTCCATATGAGAATATGACTAGTTCTAGTATGACCTCAACTACAAAGTTGAAAAAAATGTGAAAAAAGTCATTCCTGACGGCCTCTATTTCTCATTGTGAACCAAGGTGAAAGACCGCCGTAAGTAGGCTTCGGCTGTCCATAAACTGACACACCCTTGACCGAATGTGGACGCTGACTGGGTGGATGGTTAGTCAAGACAAGTTGATCTTGAACCGGAGTTTTGTTTCAGATGTTTGGGTCTTCCCCGACACATTGAACTATAAAGAAGAACCGCTAACACTGACCCCGAGTGAATCATGCATGGACTGTTGTCACAGCACCGGACGATAGCGAAATCGTTCATGAGAAAAGTTAACTGGTGGCGGTCTCTATTTTATGCTTTACAAGTGAGTGATGTACACTACTCAGTTAATCAGTCCTTTGAAATTATTTTTCGAAGTTTGTCTGACATTCTCCCTTAGATGTTCCGTCTAACTGTACGGTAAGCCGATTTATCGTACTGGGAGAAAAACCGCAGTAGTGGTGTGAAAATTAAAACCCCTCGGTTAAAACTGTACCACGATGCCAGGCTGACAATTAGGAAGGGCAATAAGTCGCACAATCAGAGAACCATTGTAACTGCTGTATAAGAAGTCTGTTCATAATAGATTTTTACCAGTGGTGTTTTTCATATAAGTGTTGAGTTTTCATTTTTCTTGGGTGAGAACAGCGATACTAGAATCGTCCCAAGAGGACGACAGTCCGACACCGAGTGAGCCTTGAACACAGTACATACCAGTAAGGATCAAAGTAGGCAATAAGCTTTTTCGCGTGGTCTGAAAAGCAATGTTCTATCCTTGAAAATGAATTTTAAGCCTTTAGAGTAAGAACCAACATTGAAGAACTGTTGGTGATTTCACGATCTCCGAATGAGCGAAGACGAAGGTGCTCTGACGAATAGCCACTTGGACATATTTTATTACCAAGACGAATCGCCAGCCATGACCCCGAAAAATGGTGTGCAGAACCATAGGCTCTCAGTAGGTCAGGCGTGATAACGAACCGGGCAACGGCAACGCGCTACTTTCCACCAACATCAAATATTGTTCTGCTGAACAAATTCATGAGTAAATGGGACAGGTAAATATTGCGTGAATGCAAATTGACAAACAAAATGATGACGTGCAACCGGAATTTCGCAAGCTTACTCAGATAAGTCAAGACAGTACTGTTCATTGTATTTTGACCGGTCTATCACACCTCTCTTCTATTCGCTATCAGACAGCACCGTTTGGTCTGCAAGCAGAGGAGTAGAAATTACGCAGATCAGCTCGTACAAAAACGCAAACAATTGGCAACAATTTAAGATTTAAAAAACGATCACCGCACCCCATTACCCAACATCCTTTGGCCTCTGTACTACAGTTCTCTACCAAACGACGAAAGCTTCTAGCACATCATTAACTGAGCCCTGACGGAGCATATTTGATCGCTGGGTGCGGCAAACTAACTCACGAAGATACCATCATACATTCCCAGTTAGCTGTTCCCCTGTTCTAGAGACCCGTCAACTTCACTTACTGGGAACACGGCTCGCCTGTTTTATTATTGGCTGACCAAAAGTATTACTTGTGGTCACAGCAGACATTACCCCCCCCCCCAAGATACCCTTGCTTGGGAAATGTACCGCAAATCTTGGCAGTGAACTCGAGTCCATGAAACATTAGGCCAATTCTACCGTCCAACGTGTTTCACGCCACAGTCTCGAACTGTACTTGATACTCTGGTTACAGGCGAAAAAACTTCCAAGCTTTAACCAACAGTGGCGGATTCAGGAGCTACATCTCGCCCACAACGCACCTACAACTGTGAGTTCCAAACCATTCATTTGGAAATAATCCCACTTCCATTTTCCACCACAGGCAACTGCCACTTATTCATTCAGTGCAGATATGAATTACAACACGTTACTTCGGGAAGGTCGCACGAGTATGGCGAATTGAAGTAATGAATTTTCTCTTCCGTTTCAGTTGGTCGTATCAACCTTGTACAAACAAAGGGGAAACTGGAAGAAGGTGAAGAAACCACCAATCTGGAAGACGGGGCAACAATTCAAGAGGACTGATTCGTAATGTGTTCATATTTGTATTTTTACATTAATGACAGTGTGCCACATATTTCAGATAAATCCTTACATTACTGAAGTTCGTCTTTTCGCCCTTGGCTGACTGTTACAAAATTTGGTGCCGCGACCCGGGATAAGCCCGCTGACTCAGCCATTTCAGCACGCGACCGAAGGATCGTACGTCTTCATCCGCTCGTTGCCCCCTCCCGTGGAACTCCTGCCGATATTGTGAAGGGTGCCCGGGGGCGTCCAAGAGTCTCCGAATCTGTTTGAAAGCAGAATCCAGGTCACCACTGTTAAAAACGTCTGCTTCATTGACGATGTCATAAGCCTCTCCATCTAGCAGCCCCATGATAATATCTTCTTGTCTCTCTTCAGCGAACCATCGAAGGTATCGCCGCACTTGGCTCTCCCATCGATTATAGTTTCCATTCAGGTGAAATTTCTCAGGCGCTCCCGGGGTAGGAATCTGCTGAGTTCTGATTATTCTGCACTCCGTCAACGCACGGGAAAGTTCTTGGACAGATGGACTCCCAAGCTGGTCCTTGGGTGGCGAGCGAGCTGTCCCCTCTTCTCGATTATCCGATTCAGCTAGCTTTTTCGGCATCTTCGATCCCCATTACAAGCCGGCGATCTCGTGTGGCTTCATACGTCAGTAACCACCGGGGGGAACCCAACTAAATTTGCCGGGGGCTGGAAGGGACCCTTTCGTGTTGAAAGGGTTGTGTCAGATGCAACCTGTGTCATTCGGAACGCGTCGCCGAATAGTAGTAACCCATCGTTCGTTGTTCACTTCAATAAGCTGAAGCCCTTCGAACAGGTAGCTCAGGGAATCAGCCCAACCAGTGGGATTTCGCCGACCGAAGACCAAGGCGCAGTGCCACCAGTACAGTTAGAGCTAGAGGTGCCGATCGAAGGGGGAAGAGCTGTGGCCCCGGGGACGGAGCCTTCTGGAGGGGAGAGCTGTGTAATAGAAACTTCGGGAAGGTCGCACGAGTATGGCGAATTGAAGTAATGAATTTTCTCTTCCGTTTCAGTTGGTCGTATCAACCTTGTACAAACAAAGGGGAAACTGGAAGAAGGTGAAGAAACCACCAATCTGGAAGACGGGGCAACAATTCAAGAGGACTGATTCGTAATGTGTTCATATTTGTATTTTTACATTAATGACAGTGTGCCACATATTTCAGATAAATCCTTACATTACTGAAGTTCGTCTTTTCGCCCTTGGCTGACTGTTACACAATGTTTTTCTTACTTAATCTCTGCGCCGACTTAGTGCTTGGGTATAATTCTCTATCCCTTTACAATGAGGACAAAGTCGTTTTCGATGGCGTAGTATGCATATTTTCCCACCGTAGAGCGGCAGCCGCTAAAACAGAATTACCAATACTTTTCAACAACTTATGTCTGTAATGTCACCAAGTCGCGAAGCCACACACCCGACAACGAGCAGGCTCATATGCCCTGAATTCGATCACGTACTCGAAGGCGAAACTGTTAAAACTTCAATCTCTCCATGGGGAATACAGATGCTCGGGAATAAAAACGTCGACCACAAACGATGCAACCGTCAACCACACGACACCCTATAACATTCAATGTGATGCGGAGGATTAGCCCCTCAACAGGACCTTGTGGAAGGCTGTACGTTTTAACATAAAAACTAGAAACCTCCCACTCATATATTGTGTATTGGTATAATTAGGCGCCCTCTATTGACTGAGCTCATCCCGAAGCACAGCAACCAAGAGTATTCCGCACTGAGGTCGAAAATTAGCACCCGTGGATCTATCAAAAACCGCACGTTTGCCGCAACGGCCAGTTAAATTTCCTTACATAGAACAAATCTAGTCGTCGCGATCAGATTCAACGAGGGCTAGGACATGTGAGCGCCGATATCATTGCAGCATTATTTCAGTTTGATGAAATCATCTGTCCAGTAGTACTAGAATGGGAACTCTAGGTAAAGCAGGTAATCAGTATTGGTTCAGGACTGCTTAAAGCGTCTCTGGATAAATGCTGGCTTACGCTGTTCCCAGAGGCAAGCAGCAGCAGAAACGGGTTGCGCGGTGCTCATTGTACAGGGATATGAAAAACCTCACAAGCAGATTAGTTCGTGTAGGAGGCGTTGGATTTCCTTCATGTGGTCCACTGATTCCACATGCTGCAGACGAGTGTGGAGCCCATTACCGCAATAAAATATGGAATTAGACTATTTCTGATGATTTTTTTTTGGTTTCCGGGCTCTGAAGCTAAGATGGTTTTCTAGGCTATTGAAACAACACAATTTGGCACAAGATTCATGGTTTCTGTAAAAAAAGAAAGAGCTAAACTATAGTCATGTCGGCGTCCCTAGATAAGTGAAGCCGTAAATAAACACCTGAACGTACATGTTCCATGCGTAAGTGAATAGTAAATCGTAAAAAAGTTCAGCAGTTTAGTTGCATAAGAGAACCACAAAGAGAGGAAGATGAACGAAGCTAACAGCCGCGGAAACGTTAAGTATCTAATCAGCTTAATGCGAATTTCGAATCGCATCAGCTACTTCGGGAAGATGGCATCAAAACCAAATTTTGTGAACATATCGAATAGTACCGTTACCAAGAAGCATGCAAAGCAGTTAGTCGTTAGGATAGTTACACCAATGATCAGATGAGAATTATCACTAAGAAGACTAAACAACGCTGCTGACTCACGTTGGAAAGAGGGGTTTTGCAAAGTGGGCATTCGGGTTTATAATCCAATGACTGCTCAATACATTCACGGCAAAACGTATGACCGCAAGGTAAACTGCATGGATATAAAAATATCCTGTTCAGAGGGTATAGTGACTCGAAGCGGAGTTACTTACAGTAAACACAAGGCACACTGGAAGTCGTCTCTGATAGCAGTAATGAAATCTGCAAACTAAGGAAAACTTTCGCAAAGATAACACACCTTTCGTCGGATGAAGTTCATCTGATAAATTGAAAGGTGGCTCGTGCAACATAATAAGCGTCGTTTCCGTTGTCTGACATGGGAGAGATAGTTGCATCCATGGCTCGATGAACACCGTTGTTTTGGCGTCCTCCGGCAGATTCTACAATCGAAATTGAATAAGGCGTTACATTGTCGACCGATGAAAACTCAACTGAAATAACGTCGAGGACAGAGGTCGAGTCAGCTGTGCATAATTGGACGACATTTTTCCATTGTGTAACATCTGCAGTGGTAATCACTTCGTCTAAAATCTCATTGATACACCAGTCAAAATAAAACAAGCGACGTACCAAGGTGATTTCCGAGCGCAAGCAATCAGAATACGGGTAGACGGTGAAGCACTTGAATAAATACTCTAAAGCACGACGACGGTGACCAAGACCTTTTAATGCGCGAGCTTTCAAACAGAACCACTACAATCGATGTGATGAAGAGCTACCGCAAATGACCTACCTTAGGCACAAGAAAACCATGCTCCATTGCCTTATCAGTAATGAATAAGGCAGTATCAAGGTCCGAGTTAAGCAGACACGCATCGACCTTAGTTTGTAAGCACCTTACATTATTTGGATCTAAATACGATTTCTTGGACAGTTATAATATGTTTGCTTACATTGTTCCAACAACTGGTCTACCGCGGCAAGAGCTTCCGCATAATGTCCCTTGGCGGTCATGGCGCTCAGTTCATCCAGTCGTTGATGTAATGAAGCTACATCCGGAAAGAAGCTTTGAATTATTTTCGACAGCAGTAAGCAATCGTTGAGCTCCCCGGAAGTGCTTGATGAAGAACAGCAGTGACAATTGAATCGAGCATCCAAACATTTACGACAGAATGCGTGACCACAAAAAAGCACAACTGGGTGAAAATATATTTCCCTGCACACAATGCAAGCCAAAATTTCAGGAAACCGATTCGAACAAGCCACATCTGCACGAATCAACAGATTGCACACGTTCTTTCGGGATGTGTGCAATGTAATACAGAACTCAGTTAATTTAGACCAGACCAATGCTTTGTAGTTTGTCGGGCATGCTTCATCCTCGTACAACTTTGCAAAAGCGCCAAAAGCCAAGGAGAATATCGGGGCTCGTACGAAGGTTTCCGCTAGTCTCACAACATTGATTCCGGAACTCATTACGGAAGCAGTGTCACGAATTCTAAAAAAGAAGAGGCAGGTAACTTCAATTTATTAGCGCAATCTTCGAATGAGCATAAAATATGGCTTAAAATCAAGGCCCGTAGAGCGAACGCTTCATGGCGTGTTTAGTGAGCTCTCGCGACCGTCCTAACCCCAATCATTAAAAAGCCATCAACACCGTAAAAAGCATTGAAGGAGTAAGTGGTGAAAACCAGAAAAATGAGTTAAGCATTAGCCTTCATCCAGTCAGCTGTAGATTTTCACTCCTCTTTTCTGGCTCAGACAAATATGGTGCTGGAGTAATTAAAGACAAATGAGAGGATTATAAAGGATTAACACAGTAGGAATAATGTTTTTTACGTATTCCCGCTTGTATCTTTGTTTGCTTGTTTCAGCTGTTGGATATTTAAAGGTTGAAGGAAAGCATTAAGGTCACACGGCATTTGTGTCAGTGACTTTTCAAGTCAGGTCAAGTATTTGCTCTATGAACCCCAGTAGGTGAATGTTCAATAATGCATAGCTATACCCACAGCAATTACAAAAAAGGAATACATCTTTTAAATCAATAACGAAAACACAATGATTAGGGGCGACTTGGGAACTAAGGCACCAAAAGTCGACCAAGTTCAGTCGCGCTCTTTGCAGGGTTACATAATAAGCGAACTAGGTGAGGAAAAACCGAGAACAGATGGGCAGTCGTACGTGCATAAATTATTCTGCAATTCTAACGAGTGAAAAAAGAGGAAGCACAGGCTGAGCTTGTTGAAAAAATCGGACGATGTAAATCATTTAAAGTCCTCTCGGAGAATTATTTGCACATTTTGTGATGATGGGGTATGATGAAGTCTATGAGGATCTCTACGAAGTATATCACTTGCACATAATAAGTGCCTGATAAACCTTTTCATTGTAGCGAAGTCTTTAGCTTGTAGTCCAGGGACAAAGACGAGAAAAACACAACCAGTGAGGTGGTGTGCATGCAAAGACAAAACGCTGAATAAGGTAAAATGACGTGGACATGGCTTTCGAGCGCAAAACGTAGTGGATTAGTTTCCTCACTTTTGTTAAAACATAGGCAGCATATTCAGTCCAACAAAGATTATGGGTGATTGCAAGCAGAAGGTATTTGACAGTGTTGACGACTAACGGGAGACAGGAGGAAACAACATATGAGCATTCAAGCGGATTTAAGGTTAGACTATGAGCTATGGACCAATGGTCAAGATGCAAGAGACCAGACTGAAATTCAAGCTTAGCTGACGCATCGGGAGGGGTAGCCTAACCGCATCATCTGCATACTTTATAATGAAGGAACAGTCTTGACACAGAACGGTCGCCTTAGAAAACGTGGCACAGCTGGAAGGTCTGTCCAGCGGCATGTGCAAAACGTCCCATATATAGAAGAATGCTCAACTTTAGCTTTTGTCCTAGTGATTTTCCACGTGTACCCAATAATGTGCGACCAGCCTTACCACTGTTGATCAACTGTTTATGCGGCATTCGAACGATGCTATGAATATGATACCCGTAATCTTTGTGCCCTTATTTCATGGCAGTCATTTTTCACGACTGCACAGAAGAACTGACCTGACCATTGCAACGTACATTTGAAACTTGATCCGAAAACGGTTATCATTTGGACGCTACAGATGACTGCCAGTGAGAGCAGCTTGTTCCATTTCGGCCGCGCGTTCGGACTACCAACTCTCTTGATCACTGCGTAAGTTTATAATCAAATTTTCTCGTAGCTGGACGCGGCAATTTTGTTTTTTGCTTCCGACAGGGATATTCGGGCGGCTGTCTAGCAATTCCAGAGCTCGATGAGATCCAGTGTATGGCTGCATGCCGCGCCATTAGCCAACAAGATGTTATACACGCTGCTTTTAGAGCATCTTGAATGTGTTGCCAGCGATTCGACAAAATCATCGTGAGCAGTAAGCTCATTCTGATATATCTCCCGAAACGAGGTCCGACATACGTCCATCCATTGACAGCGAACTTTAGACTTGGTGGAAAACCGAAAAATGAACTCGGCAAACACGAGGATGTGACCAGAATCCGGGTGTGCTCCAGTACGACCTACAGGACTTGAGTGAGTCACGCCAGTAGGAGCTTACGGCAATGTGATCTATTTGTGCCCAAGACTAACTAGCAGATGACGATTGCCAGATGACTGTGCGACCAAAGCCGAGTCGGAATTTCGTGTTCGACAAACATAGGAAATTGTTTGCGCACATATGGAGCAGTCAATTAGCGTTTTCCGTGTGTTGATGCCCCAGGCAAAAAACAACCATACATTGGGTGCGGTGCCTTTGGTTGCTATCTCCTAGCAGCAATCCCAATAGGAAATAATGAAAAAGAACAAAAATGTGAAAGAAATAATAAGGAAACTACATATATTGATAGCAAGTCAATAAAGAAAGGTTATGGATACGACAGGGCCACTGATCACGACACCTAGACATACACTCCATTGTAACTAACCGTAGAGTGGAAGGGAGGGCCCCACCCAGTAAGTCTAACAGTCCCTACATGGGAAAGCCTACTGGTAAGGCTTTCCATACCTTTCTTCCATGTCATGGATTAACCACCCTTACTCATCTTAAAACCGTTACCCAACTTAGCAAATGCTGCGCGGTAAGCAACCCTGTCAGGAGACATACGCAGCACATGTTCAGTCAGTATCAGTTTATCCAACCATTACCTCACACTTTTGTGCTCTGGTTTCGGTTGCTACCTTGCAGCAACGGCCAGTAAAGAGCAAAAAGAAGAGAAGCATCAAGTGAAAGGAACCCAAAAAATCAAAGTAATAAGTGGAAATCACGAAAACAAAGAACGATTCCGAACGCAAATACGCCAATGGCAACGACACCTAGTCATATCATTTGATGTCTCCAACCAGCTGGTAGGTGGGTCGCGTGGAACCCAACCCAGAGGTCTCACAGGTTCTACTTGGACAAGGCCATTGGTCGAGGTTTTCATACCTTTTCCCCATGTCATGGAATGACCACATCGACCTACCTTCCAATCACTACCTGCCTCAGAGAACAGTGTACGCCGAGGAAGTCTGTCGGTTGGCATGCGTCATACATGTTCCAGCCATTTAACCTGTTGAGATTCAGTACTACTGGTTTCGTACGTCCTACGTCCAACCTTCGCATTCCTGATACGGTGTTCCCACCATACTCGGGCAATGCTACGAAGACATCGATGCTCGAACATCGACAGTCCTCGCCTATCTTGTATCCCTAACAGCCATGTTCCTGAGCCGTGTATCAGAACCGATCTGACCGCCGAAATGTACACTCAAAACTTTACAAACGATCGAATGTCACGTCTGCGCCACAGACGGTTGGGGTGGGAAAAAGCTAACCGTGCCTTCTGCATTCGCGATGACACTTCAACCGGTATCTGCCAACCTGGTAAGATACAAGCTCTCAGGCAAAACAATTCACCCACCGTCCATGGAGAATTAACACGGTGAGCAGTTTCAATACGATACTTACCAAGCTAATTCCTCTGTGGTTTTCACAGGAAGACCTGTCACATTTCTTCTAGATCCGCACAATCACCGATTCACACAGATCCCTCGAAATCTGCTCGCTATCCCAAATTATCTGGACGAGTTTTTTTAACTCCGAAACCAAAGTTTTGCCTCAATCTCTGAAAAAAGAGATGGAGACAACCTATCTGGTCCAGCGGCTTTGTACCTTCTCAAGTAACCTATCTCCCGCATGATCTCCATCTCTGATGGAGGACTGATATCCACCTGCATAGATTCTCTGGCAGGTATAGTTGGAAGGTCCCCTGTTGAAGTGGACCAACTGAACTGTTCCTTAAACTGTCCTGCCCAACGATCCAGACGACGTCCTTGAGAGTGAATCAGTGGGTCATCGGATTCCTTGATTAACTCACTTACGTCGGGCTTCCGTGGACCGGCATCTCTAATCAGACGGTAAAGCTTGCCAACAGACGCAGCCTTTTCCATTTCCCTACATTTCGCAATCCATCCATGTTCACGGTCATTCCTCGGGCTCATAGTCAGTTGACGTCTCAGGGATTCACGCACTCCACCAAATGTGGCCTCCGGAGAGACGGATCTGCGGGCATCTAGCAGAGCACCTGAAGTCAAAGACATCCATCGTCAGTGAGGTCTACTTGAACCACGGTCCTGGACGGCATTGGAAGCGGCATACACGACTTCCTTGGTCTGTTGCCAGCGTTCATCAGGGTCCTGGACTTCCGGCTGCACAGATAATCATGTAGACAGCTCCGCCTGGACAGCAGTTCGCCGGTTGCCGTCTGGAAGCAACTCCGCGGCGCGGGTGGTCTTTATATTGGTGCGGCCACGGACAATACGTAAACAGAAGCGAGCACATACCCAGGCGTGATCTGAGTCCACCGCCGTGGACCAAAATGAACGACAACCTTCAGTTGATCTATGCAAGCGCTGACTAATAGCAACGAGCCCAACGTTGTGAAGAAGTAGAAGGACGCCATGTCAATCTATGCCGCTTAAAGTGGCGGAACTTCGTACATGTTGCTATGTATTTCCTAACGCGTGAGTATTACTATGATAAACTTTGTTTTCGATAAATTTTTGGCGTGATTCTCTTCATCATCATCAACATCGTACAGCGTTAAACAGTAGGGCAAGCCCCACTGATCACTGCCTTTCTCACCATGTTGCACGTTAAATTAGAAAGTATGAATACACAAGATGGACAGAGACTGGACCTACACGCGTGGGAAAAGGAAAGAATTCCCTAGTACCCAACACACGGAATACACAGTCTAACTGTACAAACGCACGTCGATCAGTCATTCTGATTCGATAGAAAGTGACAACACGATTGCCGCTGTTCGCGGTTCGCTGCCATGTCCTTCAGTGTCTCCAGCCAACTAGTAGACGGATCTTTTGGACCCCAACCACGAAGACGTGAAGCACCTACTTATCCTAAGTTTGCTGCACATTTTCTCATTCCTCACTGCCACGTCATCTGCTGACTTCCACGTGGTCTCTTCCACTCCCTAGGAGGAACAGAGAATAGGACACGGTACGGTAGACGTGTGCTTGCCATACGTGACACGTGTCCCAACCAACGAAGTCTACTAAGCTGGATACGCTGTGACAGAACGTTCTCTGAATTAGTACCCAATACTCGCTTTCTGACCTCATCGTTGCTTACTCGGCTATTCCACCCAATCCTAGCGATACTACGTAAACATCGATGGTCGAAAACATCAAGACGACGAATATTTTCAGCACGCAGACTCCAAGTTTCGCAACCATACAACAAAACTGAACGCACTGCAGCACAGTATACACGACCTTTCAACTTCAGTGAAATATCAGGTCGGCGCCACAAGTGCTTCAGTCTAGCGTACGCCACTCGAGCTTTGGATATCCGCGTACTCACCTCTACTACTGTGCTCCCATCCGTCGTCACACTTCTGCCGCGGTAAATGAAGTGGTCGGAAATTGCCAGCACCCCTCCATCGAACATCAAGCTCGGAATTGTTGACGTCCAGTCTTGTAACATCACCTTGCACTTTGAAGGTGCAAAGCGCATGCCGAATGGAGCTACAGCTCTTGCGAGATTATCTAGTGCAAGCTGAGCATGTTCCGTGGATTCCAACAAGCAGACAACGTCGTCCGCGTAATCTAGGTCACATAGCTTTTCACTATTTCCCAGTTCGATGCCTACATCCTGAAGATTTTGCAACGCACTCTCCATTATTTCGTCCATGACGAAGTTGAAGGGGAATGGAAACATGGGACATCCTTGACGAACACCACTGGTCGTTTCGAACCGACCGGATAGTTCACCGTAAACCCTAACGCGGCCAGAAGTATGAGAATACAATGATCTCATTAGGTTCACGAACTTTTGGGGCGTACCTTTTCGATGAAGAACACTGAAAAGCGATGTTCGATCAACTGAATCGAAAGCGCCTTTCAGGTCTATGAAAAGCATTATCGTTGGTCGGCGGTGCGTGTGACGCGTTTCAAGTAGTCGGCGAAGAGTAAAAATCTGGTCGATGCATCCTCGACCTGGGCGGAATCCAGCCTGCTGTTCGCGGACATTCCTCTCGCGAGCCGGTGTAAGACGGTGCAGCAAAATCGAAGCTAATACCTTGGTGACTATCGGGATTAAGCTAATCCCACGATGACTACTGCAGTCATTGCGTATTCCCTTCTTGAAGATGGGAACAATCAATGACTCACTCCATATTAACGGAATACGCTCCTCGTTCCAAATGTCACGGAGCAAGGCGTTAAGTGATTTTATCAACGCCTCACCACCCAGTTTGAAAAGAACTGGAGGAAGTTCGTCGGCACCTGCCGCTTTCCCCCGCCTTAGTAATCGAATACATGACTCTACTTCTACTTCTGATGGGGGCTCAAGTGATACCACCCAAGGAGTCACAGTTGTTGACACGGGAGTAACTACACTAGCGTGCGGCCAGCTAAACTGTTCCTTGAAGTACTCGGCCCATCGGTCAAGCCTTTGCTGTTTGTTATGGATGGGTTCTCCATTTCTATCCCAAATCGTTTCACTAACCTGAGTTCGCCGTCCACCGGTGTCACGAATAAGTTTGAACAGTCTTTGACTGTTACCTGCAGCAGCTGCTACTTCCATTTCTTCTGCTACCTTGACCCACCAGTTTTCGCGATCATTCTTAAGGCTTTTCGTAACTTGTCTTTGCAGCTTTCTATGCATCTTACTCATCTCCTTACGGTTCGAAAGCTGACGCTTTTGCTCCATTATACTCAGCGACTCTTGCGAGATCCAGTGTCTTTGATGGACAACGGATCGAGGACCACAGGCGAAACTTGCTGCTACGTGCATCGCTTGTTTGATATGAGCCCAATGCTCATCTACATTACTGTTCTCCGTGGATCCTAGCTCATGTGCTAACTTCTGCTCATAACGGGTGCGTACTTCTGGATCACACAAACGCTGCACGGCTAATTGGGTTTGCGGTTTGCGACGATGACCATGGAGATGGAGAGATAATCGCATTAAAACTAATGCACGGTCCGAATCTACGTACGTGGACCAGTAAGATCTGCAGTTTTGAACAGAACTGCGCCACCGGTAGCTTACAGCGATATGGTCAATTTGACTCAAAGTACCTGTAGAGTTAGAGCACCATGTCGCTGTGCGACGCGAGCTGTGTCGGAAATTTGTGCTAGGCAAGAACAATCGATTGTCTGCACAAAACTGGACAAGCCTATCCCCGTTTTCTGTACGCTCAGCAGGTAAAGCACAACGCCCACCTAAACAGGCTTCTGACACACTAAGTTTGCCAACTTGTGCATTGAAGTCACCAGCTAGCACTACAATGGCAGAACCTTTACTGCTCCGAACGAGAGTGGCGAATGCATCATAGAACTCATCTTTCTGCAAGTCAGAGCTGCAGTCCGTTGAGGCGTACGCCGAGATCACAAACAAATCGCGCTTAACACAACTATCCTTTCGAACGCCGATTAACCCCTGGAGTCTCACAGCACATAAACGACTGTTAACAGGAATCCAGTCTAAAAGGGCAGCCTCAGCCTTCTCAGTCAAGACTATTCCTACACTACGTTGACCCACAGCTCTAGCTGCTTTGTCTCCTGAATTGCGCAGAAAATACCTCGATGAGATACCAGGAGCAGTTAGTTGAATTACACTACTCGAATCCTGGATACGCGTTTCGCTTAAGCAGAAAACATCAATCTTCAGAGAGTTCATTGTGAGGGCTAGGCACGCCCACCGACCGGCCTGCATGAGTGTAGGCACGTTGAAGGATCCGAGATTCAGAGACTGACGAGGCCTGATAAAATGTGAGTTACAAGATAGAGGATTATTCCCGACACTATTTGACAATGAATCGTTGCGAGTATCGACCGTGTTATCAGTGGAAGCATTATGGGTGGATTGATGGGGCAAAGAGAGGTGGTTGAGGACAGAAGACAAAGGTTGAATGAAAGAGAGGGAACTCTGAAAATTAGCCCACTTATCACTACCCACCCCGCTCGATGTAATAGGTAGTGTGGTCCTGATTATCCTGCGTGACGACCGATGTAGTATGGAATTCTTTCTGTTCGTACAGTTCATGGGAGATGTTGGACGGGTACTGCTAGGGTGTCCAGCCACAAAGCAGGAGAACGATTAGGGTCCTCATCCAAAGCCTTTAGTTCTGACAAGAACCTATCCGCAATGCAGCGGGATAGCTTAGTGGAAGCCCATTTGCTTGGATCAATTATTGTTCCTCTGGTTTTTCCGACTGAGTTGCCAGCTCAAATCGACCCCCAACCTGGAGGACCAGGAGACTGGACTTTGTCTGACCTCTACCCATTGACCTGTCAGGTATGATTGCATCACCGGCTTAAGGAAGCCATCCTGTATAGCTCTTTGGGTCAAAGAGGCGCGCAAGCCATCACACCACGTCAAGGTGCAGTCTCGTCGTGATGGTTTCTCTTACATTTCAGCGTATGGGAAATTTTCAGATGAATAAGGCCTAGATCACCCGACATCGTCCTTTCTCGATTTATAGCACTGTCGTGCCTGTTGCAATTGTACAGTCGTATTACAATTTATTCATCTGAAAGTTAATGGACGGTTTTCATCCACCTGGTTGGTTTTCCGAAGATTCGAACTAGTTGACTCACTGGATTTGAACATTCAACAATTTAATCGATTCAACTTCAGTCCGTAATCCAGATAAACTTAAGATGTTGATCAACTATATCTCGCCGACGGTGTATAAATTCTTTTGGGATTGTCCTGATTATAACTCAGCTATTGCATTACTTTAGTCTTTGAACGTTCAACTCAAAAATGAGGTCTGCTCTTCATCTACTAGCGACTTGTAAACAAGACCCTGGAGAAAGATTTGATCAGTTTTTGCAAAGGCATCTGCTTCTGGCCAAGGATCGTAACTTTAAATCTGTGACAGCAGAATAACATCTCGGCAACGCTGCGCGGGATGCATCCATTACTGGAATGCAGTCTGACTCCATTCGTCACCGTCTTCTGGAACACAAAATTCTTGACCTCAAATCCACTCATGAACAAGCGTGGGCTTTAGAATTGGCCTAAAAGTAAGCTCAGTCCTATCATTCGGCAACTCTCCCAGAGCCCCGAGGTGCTCCACAAGTACTCGGTTATCCCGTGAGGACTGTGACACTTCAGAAGAAGAAAATACTGCGGCTTCAATTAAAGGAATGTTCCTTTTGTGGTTCAATTTGGCACCCAAGGTACTCGTTTCCGGCACGGGACGTCACCTACAAATCTTGTGAAAAGGGGCATTAACAGAGTCTGCTAATCCACTGGAAAGTCAAAATACTCAGCGTCAGTGATAGCCTCTGAGCTCTCATCTATAACCACTACTGCCGATCCCAAGTGCCAGTTAAAAGCAGCCACGGGTGTCGTTGTCAATGGACTGCCACTAAGAGCACTGATCGACACGGGGAGCTCTGAAAGCTACGCTCTAGAATCCATTGGTGCTCGTAACAAATGGTCGGTTCGAAATTTCATTAGTGAAGTTTTACTAGCATCTACATGCATCAGAAGCAGCACTTGTGGTCACTGTCCCGTGTCGCTTGGGCACCAGAATAATTTTTATTCACGGACCCATCTATCAGTCTTACCCGATTTGTACGCCGATGTGCTACTAGGTCATGATTTTTTAAGACTGCAGAAGAGTATTCAAATACCGTTCGAAGGAAAGAAACTTTCATTCTCTTTATATGGTCTTGAAGCTTCTACAATCCAATCTCTTCTCTTCGAACATTCGTCGGATAGCATCAGATCAGTTGCTACCAAATGCAAACGACATTCTGCGGAGGATGAAAATTTCATTCCAGCAGAAGCTCGAAGGTTGCTACAAGAGAATATAGTTGAATCTTCACGAACCCCATGGCAAGTATTAGTCACAATCAATGGAAGACATAAAAAGCGCATGGTTATTGACTATAGCCAGACGATAAATGCTTCACTAGTTTGAACGTTTACCCTATGGCTCGAAAGGATGGTATGGTAGAGAAAATACTTAAATATCAATTATACAGGATGCTAGATTTGAGCAGCGCATATCATCAGTTGCCGATTCGCGAAAACGAGATCTATACTGCCTTTGGGGCATGTGGTAATTTGTATCAATTCGGATGTGGTTCTTTTGGCGTCATTAATGGTGCTATCCGTTTCAAGCGTATATCGGATACGATTACCTGGAACGAAGGCCTGGAAAGAACTTTTGCTTACGTTGATAACGTAACGGTTTGCGATAGAGATACTGAAGAGCATGGTAGAAATATGAAACGACATCTCACTGTTGCAGAATAAAATGCGTTACCATTGAACCAAAACAAATGCACGTTTGCTACCAACAAACGCAGTAACTGGGCTATGAAGTCACCTTGAGGATAATCAAATCGAACACAGATCGCCTCAGATCCCTCATGGAAATGGCACCACCCGCTGACCTAAAACAGCAACAACGAGTGGTTGGAATCTTCGCCTACTACTCTCACTGGATTTCACACTTTTCCAACAAAATTCATCCTCTCATCATCAAGCGAATACTTCCATTACCATTAGTTGTAATTGAAACATTCGAGAACCTGAAGTCGGGTTCAGTTAAGGTTACTGTTGCCACAGTGGATCCATACTCTCTACTAACCTAGAGACTGATGTTTCTGACGTCGCTATCTCCGCAACGCTAAATCAACACGAACGACCTGCTACATTTTTCTTCAGAACTCAACCGCCAACCGAACGCCTCCATCTTGCAATCGAGAAAGAAGCACATGTCGTGACAGAGGCCGTTAGAAAACGGATGCATTACTTCCTCAGCAATCACTTCAAGCTTTTCACCGATCAACGGTCGGTTGTATTTATGTTCGATTCCACAGAGAGGGGAAGATCAAGAACGACAAAATACAGGAGGCTTTATTGTTCGGTCAAAAAGCGTTATCAGAAAAAATGGTAGTCATTCGACGTTTCGGTTACCGCGGGTAACCTTTCTCAAGACTAGTTTACAATCGAATGATCTCGGGATAATATTCTTAGCCATTGGGTGTCAGACGTTTTCTGTGTTAGTGTCTGCATGTGCGTGTGTACATGCACTTCGGGTGTGGGGTATGGGTCTCTGTTCTCTCAGTATCGATGTAGTTCATATCTAATTAGCTTTGGTGGATAGTCGTTGTCCTTTAAGACTCTATATAGTCGTCTCATTTCCTGCTTGAGCGAAGTGTTTTCATTGCAGAGTTTGTCGACTCAATTGGTTAAAGACGAAACGAGCCCACGTCTGATACATTGTGGATAGGTCTGATCGAAATTCAGATATCTGTCAGAGTGGGTATAAAACGTGAGCTCATTTCGGCGTTAACCAACCGAGTCGACAAACTCTGAAACGAAAACACCTCGCTCAAGCAGGAAATGAGACAAGTACATAGTCTTACAGCACAACAAATATCCACCAAAGTTAATTAGACATGAACTGATGAACCAATAATGACAAGAAAACAACAGACTGGCTGACTTCTGTTGGAAACCCGTACAGGTCGGATACCTCAGAAGTAATCGGAAAGGTACTGGGTATATATGACGGCCGTCTGCTCTTTCGGATAAACAATACTTTGCAAAGTCAATTCCTAAAGACCAAGGACACTCTCCAAATCCAAGACAAAAGCAATTGCAGAATGTATTGTTGGCACGAGGAGCCTAGAACTTGTTGTAATGGAAAATCCACTTGAATTTTTTATACCGATAAGTCGGACACCATGTCAGTCTATGCCGCTTCACATGGCGGAACTTCGTACTTGCTGCTATGTATTTTCTAACGCGTGAGTATTACTATGATAAACTGTTTTCGATAAATTTTTGGTGTGTTTCTCTTACATTTCAGCGTATGGAAGATTTTCAGATGAATAAAGCCTAAATCGCGCGGCATCGTTCTCTCTCGACTTACAGTATTGTCGTGCCTGTTGCAACTGTACAATCGTACCTGATCGCATTACACTCGCCAAAAATAATTTCTGGTCGGAGCACAGCTGGATGAGACGATTACCGTTATCAGTACGTTCCGTTGAGATAGTAAATGGGCCTCCGATGTGCCTTTCGGAATCTCCCAAACGGCCAATTTGGGCGTTGAAATCCACAGCAATGACCACCATGTCCGTCGAACACACGTTTCGAAGCAGCTGAGGCATATTCTGGTCGAATTCGTCCCAGGTCTCAGGGGAACTGCAGTCAGTTGGGGTATACACAGGAACGACAAACAGGCATCGACGCTTGTCTATTGCTGCTAACATGCACAACCATCCAACCGAACCGTACACAAACGACTGTTGACTGGAATTCAGTCTAGCAATGCACACTCAGCTCTCATGCTCAGAGCGACGCCAACGCCAGCCTGATCACGAGCCCGAGACATCGAAACACTTGACATGCGAAGAGTGAAACAAGAATCAGAGCTTGTATCTGGGGGTCGAAGTGACCACACTAGAGTTGAGTCTTGTATGCATGTTTCAGACACAACACACATCAATTTTAAAGATTTCACGAGATTTAGTTGAGAGTAGCCTGTTGGCCCGTTTGACAGTATGCAGACGTTGAAAGCAACTAAGTGAAGAGAATGATTAGGTTGAAGAATCGATTCTCCATTTTTGCCTGTCCACAGGGGAGCTTCAAGTTCTCGGTCACGACTCCGTGTGGCTTCTCGCATCCACTTAGAATCAGAACATGAAAGATGAAGAGCGAAGAGATACGAAATGATTCCCGAGGGACCGCTGGAGATTTCTGGGTACCTCATACATCGCGATTGCCCACAACGAAGGGGTTTTTCTTCAGGAATCCTTGTCGGGGCCTTTCGAGTCTGACCCACAGGGTATCGGGGTGTAAACCTAGCACGGGAACGTGACTGGAGTACCCGTGAATGCATTTCTGGTCTGTCACGTGAGACCTGATCGTTACAAGTATCCAGTATTATCCTCCCTGGCTTACTTTACTTTTACTTTTACGCGACTATCTCCTGCTGGAGGATAAGTCGGCTCCATGGATATCACGGACCACTGTTGACCACGCACGGCAGTCCGAGGCGAGCTTCGTACATATAGTGATCCAGTCCTTCTCCCACTGCCGGGCTCCAGAGACCGACCGAAGGACTAGAAGCTCTACGTCTTTTTTCATTGTACTGGTTCATATTTTGAGCTACCCATCAAGACAACAACGCCAAACAGGGCAAGTAGTAGAGCAGGTGTGTTTGTATGGTTATATCTGACTCGGGTAGCCGAAGGGTATGACCGAACCACTGCAGTCGCCGAAGTTGAAGAAAGACGAGGGGAACGACATCAGAGTATCGTCTCCTTACCTCTTCGTTGGACACCTTATCGTGTCACTTGAATTTGAGGATTGGCCGCACGCACCAGTGGTCGACAACCTCCAGCCTTCTGGTATCCTCGGCTCGTAGTCGTCAGGTTTCACAGCCATTGATGAGTACAGGGCGGATGGTGGTACGGTAAACACGAACTTTGGTCCCGAAGCTAGTGCTTCGTTATCGATCCGCTTTTTCGATTCAGTCTTTAGCTCTACGCACCTAATGGAATAAGCGGAACGTAGACGGGGCAGCATTTTTTGGGCAGGGGAATGCTTAGGGTAGGCTGGCAATAGCTGCATAATGAAGTGCGATAACTTCTCCCACCGTCGAGAGAAACCCCAGGTACCCCACTCTTACGTCCATCTAGTGGAGGTTTTTAGACCGGTAAACTGTTTCTCTCCGTGTTTATTCGCTGGAGTATCCTCTTCAAGGGCATAGTGGTTAGTACCAAAGGTTGCCCATCAACTGGTACAAAGACTGCACTTCGTCTGACCTCTACCCACCAACCTGTCGGGCTTGATCGCATCCTCGACTTAAGGAAGCAATCTGGAGATAAATAAATCATGACTTTTGACACTGTTCGAGGCAGTCCACACCTTGTTTTGCGCAATCTGAGAGTAAGAATTCCCGACGGGCTGGTGAACTTCAGTGTTACTCCCTCTTCCTGAAAAGGGTGACAGGTCGGTGTACGCCAACTAAAGTGGCATCAGTCTAATCCACTTGGCCGCCCAAATATTGCCAGTGTTTTTGTTGAACCACTTCTCAGCGGTGCGCGACTTAGCACGCGGCCCAATCAAGGAGGGTTCCGCGGTGGCAGAGGATGTGTGAATCAGATATTCACCCGCCGCAGAATACTGGAACATCGGTACAAGTTCCAGCAAGCAAATGCAGCTCGTTTAACTGATTTTTGGGCTGCTTTTGACTCAGCTGACAAAGAATCACTATGGATTATACTAAAAGTGGATGGAATGCCATGGAAGCTAATCAGCCTCATGAGGTGGGGCTACCCAAATAGGCGTGCAGAAATACGAGGAACCTAATTATTTCTCACCCAATGCCGGTGTTAGGCAAGGCTGTTCCTTGCCTCCAGTGTTGTTCAACCACGTCATACACTGGATAATGCGTCAGGCGCTCACGGATTACCCTAGTAATGAGCTAGGCATCGATGCTTTTCTCGTCGATTTGGAATTCGCAGACGATATTGTCAGCCTTGGAGACAGCCCGACCGCCTTACAGCCGGTTCTGAACCGTGTAGAATCCTTTGAAAAATTCATGGGATTATAGATCAACAAGCCGAAGACCAAGATCCTTCCGACCTGTGCTATACAACCTATTCAACCGACACACATGAACGGTCAACAAATCTAGCACGTCTTACCGTTTAAATATCTTGGCTCCACGATTCCCCCAAACAGCCAAGAAAAAAATAAATGAAGTTGAGTATCGACAACGACGTGCGAGCGCAGCGAAATCGACCGCTGGACCAAGGTTTGCAACTTCGGGACCACCACCCGCCTAACACTGACCTACGTCTGCGAAACGTGGCCACTAAGCGTTGAGGACATCAGGAAGCTGGAAGTGTTTGACCATCGGTGTCTGTGCCAGATTTTTAATTTCGCTTGGCACATGCTTTCAGACGACTCAACGAGACAACGGTGCTTCAATATCACGAAGCTTTTTCTTTGTTACATGCATGTACATGAGCGAAATGGAAGAGGCATGCCCCATAGTCACAGAGACCCAATGCACCATTAGGGATAGTCCACAATCAGACCCTGAAACTTGCAGTGGAGAACCACGTAAGGTCCCAATAGATCAGGTGTGGAAATGAGCCAGAAAACTTATCATTTACCTGGACAAAAGCACGTAACCAATTTCGTTCAGAAAATCAAATTCTCAAACCTGCCTGACTGGATGATGTTTCTTGACCGTGGGTAAAATACCGATGAAAGTGTTCCTTGTTTGGTCCCGGGGTGTATGGGGTGTATGAGAGGAGTAGCACTTCTGAGTTGGTTGGCTGTCGTGTCCCTTGGGGCATCCTCCATCTCTTTGGTCTCCATCATTCACCCAACTCTCACCTGTGGCTCCGCGAAGCTGAAGCATGCATCAGCGGCCACACCCCGGCAAACCGCTCGACAGGCGGGCTAAACCAGGTTGAGGGTTACCGAGGTCTAAAAAACTTCGGCGAGACGGTGTTCGGCATGTGATGACAGATCCTTCTGAATGGGCGGACGAGATCTACTGATCCAACGGCCACAAAGAAGACCTATTCAACTGCCTGATCCGGCATTCCAGAGGAGGCGAACGAACCGTACAGCAGGTCACCGGCTCCTCTGGGAACACCCTGCTGCCTTGCAGTCTGCACTTGGGTGTGCAAGGGCTAGAGGTGCAACCTCGAACAAAAAGGCCGAACGGTGCTGGGGACACCGCTTCGTACCCTACTCCCGCGACTCTCTATGATTATTCACGGAACCTTCGCGATATCCATGGAGCCGACTTATCCTCTCGCAGGAGATAGTCGTGTAAAAGTAAGTAAGTTGTTTGGTCCCAGGGGTACAGCGTGTGGTCGGACATTTTCCGGTAGAGAAAATTTCCTTGCACAGCGAAAGTGTTTCTCGTAGATAGGTTACTGTAGTCAGGGTGGTTGCTTTCTGGAGGGGACTGCTGTACTGACGTTAAATATCCCGTTCTTCAGACAAGATACATCGATTGGTCCACAACCACATGCCTTTCTCACGCCAGAATGTCGTTTGAAAAACTTGAAAGACTTCGAACGTGACGGGGTCACCAGTGTTAACCCTAAGGTACCACCGATCGTTGGAGCGGATGCCTCAGACGTAGCTAGCCACACCTTCGCAGAACCGTAGGCCAGTTGCAAACCAATTTCTTCAGATTATTTCACAAATCAATGTGATGCCTTTCAAATGCAATATATTCGTGAAGACATCGAACGCCTTTCAAACGCAGTAGAAAACATTTATCAACGGAACCGCACATTCTCTGTTCTTTCGTAACAGTCCCATCACTACGGATGAGGGACAGGATAGTGCTGGAGATGATCTTTCTTTGTGTTTACCAGTCCAGTCGCTCCTATGGGGCACGTTTTTTATTACAGGGTAAACCCTATAATCGAAATATCGTAAAAGTGGACACCGAGTGGCAGAAACTCGATAAGGATGACTAGCTGATTGGGTGCGTGATGATAGGCTAGTGACTGCAGACTGGAGGTTAAAAAGAAACATCGATCAGCCGGATGGCCTGCTGTATACGTTGGTGATCGCTGAGCTTGGTCTTTGGATCGGAAACGTTTCATCACCAGTCGAGGTCACATTATCAGTGCACAAATAGTGGCGTCCGTACTCCTCCTTATATATATATATATATATATATATATATATATATATATATATATATATATATATATATATATATATATATATATATATATATATAGAGAGAGAGAGAGAGAGAGAGAGAGCTTGCTCCGGATGTGATCCTGACTCTAGGAAGTTACTAATTATAGAGGCTTCGCCTTTTGACCTCTTAGCTCAAACTTCTAGATTCAGCAACTTGACCTCTGACCTTTTGTAATGCATTCGGAAATCTAAATTCTTGAAAGTCCTGCTGTTAGTTTTTGTTATTTCAATGTGTTTATTGACTGAATTTGTTGAAGAATGCCAGGCTTTCAAGAACTCCCTTGCATTTCTCG
Organism: Fasciola hepatica; assembly: GCA_948099385.1. Classification (NCBI taxonomy): domain Eukaryota; kingdom Metazoa; phylum Platyhelminthes; class Trematoda; order Plagiorchiida; family Fasciolidae; genus Fasciola; species Fasciola hepatica. Next base: position 1,112,836 of record CANUEZ040000055.1, on the reverse strand, counting down.
TCGTTGCTTGGTCCAAAATGTGAACCTCATCCAAACTGAACATGCGTCCTCGATCCTCGTGAACAGACCTTGGGGAAAATGGATCATGTCTTTTTCTAGCTAGTTTGTGTTCATGCATTCATGTTGGAACCTTGCTCCCAGTTTGACAGACGTTATAACTGTCACAGTCCTTGCAGTAAAAACGCTTTTTCTTTCTTCGGTTTTGAATTTCTTCTTCGGTCTTGATTTGATTCTTCTTAGGCTTTCGGTTGAATGTGAGTGACTGTAATACCTTGTGGTTGGAGGAGTCTAGTGGTCAGTTCGGATACGTTTTTGTTGTATGGCGGTACTGTCCTTCTGTTAGATTGTACTCCTTGACCGGTTTCGTTCTTGGTTCCTAATATGGTTCTTCGTATGAAGTTCCTTGAGTATCCGTTCTGTTGAAACATCGTGAGAAAATAGTTTTCCTCTTGTTTTATTTCAATTCCGCGGCGCAGCAATGTGTTTAAGCCTTGTTAAACTGAGTTCTCATGCAAGAATTCTTGTGGTTGTTTAAATGATTGCTGTGCAAGCCCAATATTTGGTCCGTAAGTGTTCGTTTTCGATGAACAGATATCTCCAGTTGGCCGTTGTTGGTTCGTCTCACTAATACGTCCAGAAATGTTAGTTGGTTGTCCTTTTTCATTTCCACAGTGAATTTGACATCCACGAAGATGTTATTGATTGTGGTGTGTGCCATCCAGTATCTGAGCGCCTGATTATGATAAATATGTCATTCACATATCTGGCCCGAAGTTCCGTTTCAAGCATTGGTAATGCGATGTTTTCAAGGGCTTGCATTTCAGCTTCTGCAAGAAATCCCATTAGTGTACCTTTTATATGCTCGTAGGTTGCTCCGTGAAATTGGGAGGACGTGCATAGGCACAAGTCCAGTAGTTCACAAACTGTTTTTGTTTCTAGCGGATTTTCTGTATGGACAGAAACTATCAACCTGAGCTACGGAGAACATCAACAGTCAAAATCATTGGAAACTGATGGCCTTTCGTTGAACCCGGTGAACAAGAGAAAGAGGTAGACAAAGCCTCATCATAAACGTGACTGCAGTGTTCAAGTGCGTGGGCGAGCTTGAGGTTCGCATAGTAGAAGATAAGCTGATGTAAAGAAGCGTCTGGCTCGAAACAGGAAACCAACTTTGCGCGCAGCACGAGAAACGTGCTGGGATATGAAAGTGAACCAACACAGCAAAGTTAAAGATAGGCTAAGAAGAGACATAGAATCCCTGGAATGCAGCACATTTGGATTAAAGGATAATGGAGAAGAGAATAGATGTTTCACAGAAATTGAGAGAGAAGTTTTGGAAGCATTAAATGCGACACAACTGTGGGATCCCCAGGAGATGTATTCGAGGTCGGAATCTAAAGATGCACGAAGTGCACTGCAGTTACGAGCGATTTTGGTGTTGCCATGGCGGGGAGTGCGGTGAGAAAAAGAATGAAGGGCGGCGTCATCGGCAAAGGACTGAATTGGGTTGTAAGTAGTGGACAGAGGATCGTTAAAAAATAAAAAGTAGGGTGGGCGCAAGTACTGGACTTTGGGGAACGCTAGCCCCCACAGGAAATGGCTGGGACAGAACCCCATCAGCTCGAACGGAGATGGTTCGCTTTCTGAGGGAACTTAATGTCCACGATACGAGAGCGGAGGAGGACCCGAAAGCAGGAAGTTTCGCCAAAAAGCCTCTGTGCCAAACTCGGTCAGAGGTCTCAGAGATGTCGAGACAGACCATGTGCGTTTTCCCATGGTTGTCGAGTGCAGCCAAACAGCGGTATGGGATGAGAGTCATCAAAACACCAGTGGAACGGCAGGGTTGGAATCCGTGTTGGAGATCGTTCAATGGTCCTTTGCGTTTGAGAAACGTAAGCTGTTGGTCAAACATAACAGTTTCGAAAACTTCCGAGCTAATACGTGTGAGGGACATTACACGACAGTCATCATCATCATCGTACAGCGTTAAACAGTAGGGCAAGCCCCACTGACCACTGCCTCTCATCACGTTGCACGTTAAATTAGAAAGTATGAATATACAAGATGGACAGGGACTGGACCTACACAGGTGCGAAAAGGAAAGAACGTCCTAATAGTCAACACACGGAATACACAGTCTAACTGTACAAACACACATTGGCCAATCATTCTGATTCGACAGAAAGTGACAACACGATTGCCACTGTTCACAGTTCGTTGCCATATCCTCCAGTGTCTCCAGCTAACTGGTTGAGAGATCTTTTGAACCCCAGCCACGAAGACTTAACGGAAGATCGATGGTTACTTGAAGACTCCATCTAGAACGGCCGAATACACATGATTCTATACAGGCCAGAATGCGACTATGTTGGTGTAATATCGAACAACACTTTTGTGCTGCCCCTAACTGTTAGTTCGTTCGATTTTCAACTCTCGAGCCGAAATTTTTTGTTGAATAAAGCCTATTGAACGACCCTCGTGCTGCTTTCTCCTTATGTTTTATTTGTCTGATCCTACGATAGTAGAAATATGGTGAAACCTAAGATCAGCCACCATTTTTCCAATGGAAATATTTTTACTACTTAATTCTGAGTGAAATAGAGCCCCGTCATTGACTGCAGTTAGTGGTAACGTTTTCATTCTAATATTTGCTAAACTGGTGGGAAGTATAATTCTAGGGTCTTTCAGAGCCTTGCAAACGGCTTGGCAGAATAATCCGTAAATTGGCAATTCGAAGGAAGGCCCAATCCTGTTAACAAAAGTATGATTGCTTATCCGGACGGCAAACCCAATGAGTGTCCTAAAGCCGTCAGGTTTCTGATACTGTATGAAAAACCTACAGAAGTGCGGTACAATACATGAGTGTCTACTGAACTCAGCAAACACGACGCAACATAGAAGATCGTCAGATGACTGAAAAAGAACAGCTGTTTGGATATCCGAGCAGCATTAAAATCTTTTAGAAGTCCGCAAATTACCTCACCTTTTAATGTGTCCCACAGTTTTGAAATTACCACTGCGCTCGCGATCCCAAGTTAAACTTGCAGGTCAGTGTAGTGCCCTGTATGTATTAAATCAGTCATACTCTATCTCGGAGATTCATTTTTATTTACCCACTTCATCGATATTATTTATACACCTTCGGTAAGTAAATGATATCAGCTTCCTGGAAATTGGCATTTCCGTGACAGGTGGAGCCAATTGTAACTGTTCAAGTGAACAGAATTACTCTACGTACCTAAAGGTATTGAACGTCATAAAATGATGTACAAACAGTTGCACGCTGTACGTGTAGCTGACCTTCTCTATGGCTTACGCGTTGGTGGGACAAACTGATCCAATGTCTACGGCGCGTTGCCACACCTGACCTCTTGAGACCCAAAGTAGCAGTGAAAGGGGTCCGGCCGGTAGGCCGGCTAAAGATTTCAGCAGGGCTGGACACAGTTCACCTGGGTCTGATGCCTTACCTAGTTTTAACCCTTCTAGCTCCTGTCTAAGGCCCTCTTCCTCAATTTGGATGGATGGCATTCCTGTCCCGCCGAACAGAGGAAAAACCAGTGTGCTCCTACCACTATCGTTGCTACGCATTCCCTCAAAGAAGCAAAAAATACATTGGCCTTTGTATTGTGTCTTCTACAACAATCTCCGAAGGTTACAACCTTTAAAAGAATCAACCGTATAAAAGACGCTCAAGTGTCACTTGGACAAGTACCGGCACAACGATATTCGTTGAATCGCAAATATGATCGGCAATAGAAGCGCGATAGTCGGAGCTATACCACCCACTAGCTTGAATAAGAACACATATTAAAGTGTTGACTGATGGGGTTTATTGTCTTATTGGGCACCCAAATCGCGTGATTCGGCCGCTTATATAGGTTCTGCTAGGTCGGAGTAGATTGACCTTGGAAACCAATGGGCAACTAGGGAAAACAATCAATCGGAGGGGAGTGACATGGATAGTGCAGTATGTCGTGGCGCGATAAGATACAAATTTCAATTAGCAAATAGATAGATAACTAGAATAAATAGAAAAATAGAATGTTTTGGGGGGGGGAATAATAACACTACTGTAGTCAGCGCCTTATTATTGGGGAAACTGTACTGTCTCCCTAATACTGTCTTCTATAAATCCTCGTACACTTACTCATTTCGTTTTACATAATATTTCATGCACGGTTCTCATTTTACATTTCAGCCAATGTACTCCATTTATTAGACGAGTGAAGTGTTTCTCATTCCGACTCCATCTTCTCAATCATACTAGTTTTGCTGATTTTATTGCTAGTCTATGTTTCAATTTACTCGTCTAATAAATCATGGGTCGCTATCTTCGTCCTGACAAATGTAACGCAGACCCGAACAACCCGAACGCTTCCGACCAGAGGACTGGCTCCGGACCTTCAACACCTTTTTAAAACGCGTGCAATCAGATGACTCAGATAATTTGGACATGCTTAGTACCTTCTTTCACCCGTTTATGAACATGCATCTGACTACGAAACTCTTAAAAGTACCATTTCACTTCTTTAGTCTTGTATGTGCACACCAAAGTGCGGTTTTTGCCCGATAACTTCTCGATACTTGTAAACAGACTAGTGCACGAAATCTAGATCGATTCACGCAGAACATCAAGACATTAGCAAAGGACTGCGACTTCCCTCCGGTGACCGCAGAAGAGTATCCTGAGGACGCTAAGCGCAATGCCCTGATGACCGGATTAAGTAAAATACCATAAAAACCAGGCTTCCAGAACAAACGAATTTGAAATTTAAGGCTGCTTACAATTAAACTAGATCTGTAGAAGCAGCGCAGAAACAGTCGCAGTCCTAACAAGCTGAAAGCACTCCGCGTGCTGCGATACCCATCGGAACTCCACATAACTCCACCAATGCCCCCCAAATCCAAGGCTGAACCAATCACGTCTGCCATCCAAGATTATCATCATGCAGCGCTAAACAGTACGGCAAGCCCCACTGACCACTGCCTCTCTCATCACGTTGCACGTTAAATTAGAAAGTATGAATATACAAGATGGACAGGGACTGGACCTACACAGGTGCGAAAAGGAAAGAACGTCCTAATAGTCAACACACGGAATACACAGTCTAACTGTACAAACACACATTGGCCAATCATTCTGATTCGACAGAAAGTGACAACACGATTGCCACTGTTCACAGTTCGCTGCCATATCCTCCAGTGTCTCCAGCTAACTGGTTGAGGGATCTTTTGAACCCCAACCACGACGACGTGAGACACCTACTTTTCCTAAGTCTGCTGTACATTTTCCCACTCCTCGCTGCCACGTCATCTGTTGACCTCCACGTGGTTTCTTCCACTCCTGAGGAGGAACGGAGAACGTTGCAACAGGTTTTGTCTGTGGTCCTCGATCCGTTGTCCATCAAAAACACTGGATTTCACAAGAGTCGTTGAGTATAATGGAGCAAAAGCGTCAGCTTTCGAACCGTAAGGAGTTGAGTAAGATGCATAGAAAGCTGCAAAGACAAGTTACGAAAAGCCTTAAGAATGATCGCGAAAACTGGTGGGTTAAGGTAGCAGACGAAATGGAAGTAGCAGCTGCTGCAGGTAACAGTCAAAGACTGTTCAAACTTATTCGTGACACCGGTGGACGGCGAACTCAGGTTAGTGAAACGATTTGGGATAGAAATGGAGAACCCATCCATAACAAACAGCAAAGGCTTGACCGATGGGCCGAATACTTCAAGGAACAGTTTAGCTGGCCGCACGCTAGTGTAGTTACTCCCGTGTCAACAACTGTGACTCCTTGGGTGGTATCACTTGAGCCCCCATCAGAAGTAGAAGTAGAGTCATGTATTCGATTACTAAGGCGGGGGAAAGCGGACGGTCTCGACGAACTTCCTCCAGTTCTTTTCAAACTGGGTGGTGAGGCGTTGATAAAATCACTTAACGCCTTGCTCCGTGACATTTGGAACGAGGAGCGTATTCCGTTAATATGGAGTGAGTCATTGATTGTTCCCATCTTCAAGAAGGGAATACGCAATGACTGCAGTAGTCATCGTGGGATTAGCTTAATCCCGATAGTCACCAAGGTATTAGCTTCGATTTTGCTGCACCGTCTTACACCGGCTCGCGAGAGGAATGTCCGCGAACAGCAGGCTGGATTCCGCCCAGGTCGAGGATGCATCGACCAGATTTTTACTCTTCGCCGACTACTTGAAACGCGTCACACGCACCGCCGACCAACGATAATGCTTTTCATAGACCTGAAAGGCGCTTTCGATTCAGTTGATCGAACATCGCTTTTCAGTGTTCTTCATCGAAAAGGTACGCCCCAAAAGTTCGTGAACCTAATGAGATCATTGTATTCTCATACTTCTGGCCGCGTTAGGGTTTACGGTGAACTATCCGGTCGGTTCGAAACGACCAGTGGTGTTCGACAAGGATGTCCCATGTTTCCATTCCCCTTCAACTTCGTCATGGACGAAATAATGGAGAGTGCGTTGCAAAATCTTCAGGATGTAGGCATCGAACTGGGAAATAGTGAAAAGCTATGTGACCTAGATTACGCGGACGACGTTGTCTGCTTGTTGGAATCCACGGAACATGCTCAGCTTGCACTAGATAATCTCGCAAGAGCTGTAGCTCCATTCGGCATGCGCTTTGCACCTTCAAAGTGCAAGGTGATGTTACAAGACTGGACGTCAACAATTCCGAGCTTGATGTTCGATGGAGGGGTGCTGGCAATTTCCGACCACTTCATTTACCGCGGCAGAAGTGTGACGACGGATGGGAGCACAGTAGTAGAGGTGAGTACGCGGATATCCAAAGCTCGAGTGGCGTACGCTAGACTGAAGCACTTGTGGCGCCGACCTGATATTTCACTGAAGTTGAAAGGTCGTGTATACTGTGCTGCAGTGCGTTCAGTTTTGTTGTATGGTTGCGAAACTTGGAGTCTGCGTGCTGAAAATATTCGTCGTCTTGATGTTTTCGACCATCGATGTTTACGTAGTATCGCTAGGATTGGGTGGAATAGCCGAGTAAGCAACGATGAGGTCAGAAAGCGAGTATTGGGTACTAATTCAGAGAACGTTCTGTCACAGCGTATCCAGCTTAGTAGACTTCGTTGGTTGGGACACGTGTCACGTATGGCAAGCACACGTCTACCGTACCGTGTCCTATTCTCTGTTCCTCCTAGGGAGTGGAAGAGACCACGTGGAAGTCAGCAGATGACGTGGCAGTGAGGAATGAGAAAATGTGCAGCAAACTTAGGATAAGTAGGTGCTTCACGTCTTCGTGGTTGGGGTCCAAAAGATCCGTCTACTAGTTGGCTGGAGACACTGAAGGACATGGCAGCGAACCGCGAACAGCGGCAATCGTGTTGTCACTTTCTATCGAATCAGAATGACTGATCGACGTGCGTTTGTACAGTTAGACTGTGTATTCCGTGTGTTGGGTACTAGGGAATTCTTTCCTTTTCCCACGCGTGTAGGTCCAGTCTCTGTCCATCTTGTGTATTCATACTTTCTAATTTAACGTGCAACATGGTGAGAAAGGCAGTGATCAGTGGGGCTTGCCCTACTGTTTAACGCTGTACGATGATGATGATGAACGGAGAACAGGGCATGGTATGGTAAACGTGTTTGCCATGCGTAACACGTGCCCCAACAAACGAAGTCTACTAGGAGGGCTACGCTGTGACAGAACGTTCTCTAAATTAGTATCCAACACTCGCTTTCTGAACTCAGTATTGCTTACCCGGTAATTCCACTCAATCTTGGCGATACTACGTAAATATCGATGGTCGAAAACCTCAAGACGACGAATATCGTTCGCACGGGCTACATGTCTTGCAACCATACAACAAAACTGAACGCACCGCGCCATAGTACACACAACCTTCCAATTTCAGTGAAATATCAGATCGATGCCACAAGTGCTTCAGTCTAGCGTACGCCGCTCCAGCCTTGGATATACGGATGCTCACCTCTACTACTGTGCTCCCATCGGTCGTCACACTTCTGCCGCGGTAACTGAAGTGGTCGGAAATTGCCAGCACCTCTCCATCGAACATCAAGCTCGGAATTGTTGACGTCCAGTCTTGGAACATCAACTTACACTCTGAAGGTGCAAAGCGCATGCCGAATTGAGCTACAGCTCTCCCAAATCTCTCTGGTGCACGTTGCACACATTCCATGCATTCGAACAAGCAGACAAAGTCGTCCACGTAATCTAGGTCACAGCTTCCCACTATTTCCTAGTTCGATGCCTACATCCTGAAGATTTTGCAACGCACTCTCCATTATTTCGTCCATGACGAAGTTGAAGGGGAATGGAAACATGGGACATCCTTGTCGAACACCACTGGTCGTTTCGAACCGACCGGATAGTTCACCGTAAACTCTAACGCGGCCAGTGGATTTACGAACTTCTGGGGCATACCTTTTGGGTGAAGAGCACTGAAAAGCGCTGTTCGATCAACTGAATCAAAGACCCCTTCAAATCTAAGAAAATCATTATTGTCGCTCGGCGGTGCGTATGACGCGTTTCGAGTAGTTGGCGAAGAGTAAAAATCTGGTCGATGCATCCTCGACCTGGGCGGAATCTGGCTTGTTCGCGAGCGTTCCTCTCCCGAGTCGGTGCCAGACGACGCAGCAAAATCGAGGCCAACACCTTGGTGACTATCGCAATTGAGCTAATTCCACGATGGTTACTATAGTCATTGTGTATTTCCTCCTTGAAGATGAGAACAATCAGTGGTTCACTCCAAATTATTGATTATGCTCTTCGTTCCAAATGTCACGGAGAGAGGTCGCAAATGATTTTGTCAAAGCATTTCCACCCATTTTGAAAAGAACTGGAGGAAGTTCGTCGAGACCGTCCGCTTTCCCACGCTTTAGTAATCAAATATGTGACTCCGCTTCAACTTCTGATGGGGGTTCAGGTGATACCACACAAAGAATCGCAGCTATTGACGTCGGAATAACTACATTAGCGCACGGCCAGCTAAACTGTTCCTTGAAGTATTCGGCCCATCGGTCCAGCCTTTGCTGTTTGCCATGAATGGGTTCTCCATTTCTATCGCATATCGTTTCACTAACCTGAGTTCGCCGTCCACTGGTGTCACGAATAAGCCTGAACAGTCTTTGACTGTTACCTGAAGCAGTTGCTATTTCTATTTCTTTGGCAACCTTAACCCACCAGTTTTCGCGATCATTCTTAAAACTTTTCGTAACTTGCTTCTGTAGATGTCTTCGTATCTTACTCATCTCCTTACAGTTCGAGAGTCGACGCTTTTGCCCCATTATACTCAACGAACCTAGCGAAATCTAGTGTCTTTGATGGACATCGGATCTAGGACCATAGGCGAAACTTGCTGCTACGTGCGTTGTTTGTCTGATATGAACCCAGTGCCCATCTACATTACTGTTCGTCGTAGTTTCTGTCTGATGTGCTAATTTTTGTTCATAACTAATGTGAACTTCTGGGTCAGATAAACGTTGCACGGGTAACCGTGATTGTGGATTGCGTGGATGACCATGGAGATGGAGAGATAATCGCATTAAAACTAATGCACGGTCCGAATCTACGTACGTGGACCAGTAAGATCTGCAGTTTTGAACAGAACTGCGCCACCGGTAGCTTACAGCGATATGGTCAATTTGACTCAAAGTACCTGTAGAGTTAGAGCACCATGTCGCTGTGCGACGCGAGCTGTGTCGGAAATTTGTGCTAGGCAAGAACAATCGATTGTCTGCACAAAACTGGACAAGCCTATCCCCGTTTTCTGTACGCTCAGCAGGTAAAGCACAACGCCCACCTAAACAGGCTTCTGACACACTAAGTTTGCCAACTTGTGCATTGAAGTCACCAGCTAGCACTACAATGGCAGAACCTTTACTGCTCCGAACGAGAGTGGCGAATGCATCATAGAACTCATCTTTCTGCAAGTCAGAGCTGCAGTCCGTTGGGGCGTACGCCGAGATCACAAACAAATAGCGCTTAACACAACTATCCTTTCGAACGCCGACTGACCCTTGGAGTCTCACAGCACATAAACGACTGTTAACAGGAATCCAGTCTAAAAGGGCAGCCTCAGCCTTCTCAGTCAAGACTATTCCTACACTACGTTGACCCACAGCTCTAGCTGCTTTGTCTCCTGAATTGCGCAGAAAATACCTCGATGAGATACCAGGAACAATTAGTTGAATTACACTGATCGAATCCTGGATACGCGTTTCGCTTAAGCAGCAAACATCAATCTTCAAATAGTTCATTGTGAGGGCTAAGCACGCCCACCGACCGGCCTGCATGAGTGTAGGCACGTTGAAGGAGCCGAGGTTCGGAGGCTGACGAGGCCTGATAAAATGTGAGTTACAAGATAGAGGATTATTCCCGACACTATTTGACAATGAATCGTTGCGAGTATCGACCGTGTTATCAGTGGAAGCATTATGGGTGGATTGATGGGGCAAAGAGAGGTGGTTGAGGACAGAAGACAAAGGTTGAATGAAAGAGAGGGAACTCTGAAAATTAGCCCACTTATCACTACCCACCCCGCTCGATGTAATAGGTAGTGTGGTCCTGATTATCCTGCGTGACGACCGATGTAGTATGGAATTCTTTCTGTTCGTGCAGTTCATGGGAGATGTTGGACGGGTACTGCTAGGGTGTCCAGCCGCAAAGCAGGAGAACGATTAGCGTTCTCGTCCAAAGCCTTTAGTCCTAACAAGAACCTATCCGCGAGATAGCTTAGTGGAAGCCCGTTTGTTTGAAACAATTATTCTTCCACTGATTTTGCCCACTCAGTCACCAGCTCAAATCGACCCCAACCTGGAGGACCAGGAGACTGCTTCGTCTTGTATATTCATACTTTCTAATTTAACGTGCAACATGGTGAGAAAGGCAGTGATCAGTGGGGCTTGCCCTACTGTTTAACGCTGTACGATGATGATGATGATGATGATGGTCAGAATATTTGGTGCCACTTCTTCACTATTCAGTACTCGCTGCCGCTGTTTCAAACTGGTTAAACGGGACGCGGACGATCCTGTGGCATATGCTGAGATTGTCAATTGGGCCTGTAGCATTTTTTAATTCCGATCACTGACAAAAGATCAATTTTGATGCCTTGTTTTCATTAGCGACCTGCAGTCTGCCAACCGCTCTGACTTACGAACTCGACTTCTGATTAAAACCGACCAAAAACCCAACTACACTGGAAGAACTCGTTGAAGAGGGTGAGTGACTCATTGGTTCGAAACACGATACTGCAGTGATGCAACATCCAGATCCACCAACATGTCGTCAACAGAGCCGCTGTTCTCAATAGACATCCACCAATAAAGAAACCATCTGTATCTACTCACAATGGCCCAAACAAACCGCCCTCTCCGTGCAGACACTGTGGTGCGTGGCATTTCCATAGATTCTGACCATTTAGGAACAACCGATGCAAACGTTGTTATCGGTTCGGACACAGGAATGGTTTTCGTCAACACGAAGGATTCCAAATAAAACGAACGTTCAACCCACCAAAACCGCGTGCCATTGCTAACCAGTTGTCCGTGCACTCCTACAAGCTAGTCATAACGTCGTAGCTGCAAGTAGCTGAACGTCGGGAGTTTTTTTATGTCCAGGTCAATGGCTACAGTGTTCGCCTCCAACTGGACACCGCATCCGACATTTCCGTCATGTCAGAAGATATGGGCAAAAATCGGCCAACCAGAAATCCAGCCTACTTCACTGACTACAACTAGCGCCTACGGCAGCCTGCTAAAGTTTGCCGGTCAACTACGACGTGTTGTGACTTTTTGGGACAAGACGGTTTCCACGACCTGTTTCGTCACCAAATCCGACATTGACCTACTGGCGGCAGAATGGATTGACCAGCTCCGTCTAAATGACATGCCATCAACAGTTCTTGCGGCCAAACCCAAACGACGTCTGGAGCTCCGTCAACAGACCAAATGATCCAACAGCTGGCCCCCGTTTTCCAAGAAGGCACAGGCCTGTGTACACAACCCCAGGCTACGTTACAGCTCAAACAGTCAGTTGGTGTTCCGTCCCAAGCGCCCAGTACGGTATGCAGCTCAGCCAATGATTAACCAAGAACTCTTAAACGCCTTGAGGATATTGGAATTTTGATTCCAGTCACGTTTTCAGAATGGGCCGCGCTTACCGCTGTTGTCAAAGACCCGAACAGAGCCATAAGTTTTCGCACTGATTTCTCTATAGGCCCTAACGCCGCTCGACTCCAACTGTTATCTACTAGCCGTTGCAGGGGACATTTTTACAATAAAGAACGGCTGACCTGCTTTGCAGGACTGGACTTAGCCAAAACCTACTTTCAAATCAAAGTCGCGCCCAGTTCCGACACCTGCTAACACTCACCGTGGTCTGTCAGTTCAGTTCAGTTCACATAACCATCAACCATGCGCTGGGTGCGGTGGCTTTAGTTGCTATCTTATTGCAGCAAACTCAAAAGGAAATAACAAAAAAGAGTACCATGGGAGTAAAATGAGAACTACAAATATTGGTAGCAAATCAACAAAGAAAAAATGTGGATACAACAGCGCCACTGATCACGACACCTAGACATATATTCCAATGTATCTAACCATAGAGTGGAAGTGGACCCCACGCTCTACATGGGAAAGCCCATTGGTAAGGCTTTTCACACCTTTCTTCCACGTCATAGACTGACTACTCTTACTCATCTTCCAACCGTTACCCACCTCAGCAAATACTGCGCGCCGAGGAACCCTGTCAGGAGACATGCACAGCACGTCTCAACCATCCTAGGCCTGGTGAGCCTAAGTGTTTTATTTATTAATTTGATCATTGAACCTAAGACTCTCCGACGAACCTCAACATTGCTTACACGGTGTTCCCATCATATTCGAGCAGTGCTACGAAGACACCTGTGTTCAAATACCAACAATCTTCGTATATCCTCCACCCGTAGTTGCCATGTCTCCAAGTCATACAGGAGCACCGGTCTGACTGCTGCAGCCTACAAACTCGACCCTTGGTAGATAAACGGATGTCATGTCGACGCTACAGATGACTCAGGTTGGTAAAAGCCGAATGAGCCTTCTGTATGCGCAAAGACACCTCATCCGATATCTGAACTCCGGGTGAAATGCAGCTGCCTAGATAATAGAACTTGTCTACCACGTTTATAGTTTCCCCAGACACTGAAAGATGTGGTGCTGGGCCGATCCAATCCTGCGGCCCATAACAATTCACACGTATGCCATTTGGAGTAAAAACAGCCCCATCTATTTCCTAACGTGTAATGAACACCATGCTAGTAGGACTAGAAGAAACAACGGCGTATTTACATGACCATTGTGATCGGACGTTCCATCGATGAACTTAGCAGCCACTTGAAGGAAGTCTTACAACAAGTTCTAAAACTCGGGTTCTGATTACGTCAAATGTCAGTTCTTTTTGAACACGATCAAGTACCTTGGGTTCGTTTTTGACGATGATGGTCGTCATTCAGGCCCGGAAAACATACGATCAATACAATGAATGGGGGTCCAAAGGACGTTTTGTCGCTGCGATCATTCCTGGGCCTCATTGGTTATTACAGTGCTCTTCTTCCAGAACTACGTCACTTGTGAGCACCATTTAATCAACTCCTACGGAAGGACAATCCATGGTGCTAGTCGCAATAGTGTCAATCATCATTTGACCAACGAAAGTGAATGCTGACATCGGACCCCTTGTCAACACATTACAAACCCAAACTACCAATCGTGGTGGCGGCTGATGCTCCCAACTATGGTGTTGGTGCCGTTATCTCCCATGTATTTCCTGGGGGAATGAAATAACCTGATGCTCGGGCGTCCCGCATATTGAACTGCGTCGAAAGAAAATACGGCCAAATTGAGAAAGAAGCCCTTGGATCATTTTTATCATCAAAAAGTTCCATAAAGCCATCTTTGGTCGTCATTTCACGTTTCTCACAGACCGAAAAACTGTTGCTATCAATTTTCCAGTTTACTGTGCCAGTTGTCTACAACGTTGGGCTGCAATGTTATTGGGCTAAGATTTAGAAATATTATTCCGGAGAATGGCGGACCTCGGTCAAGTAGACAGCCTATCTCGCTTAATAACAAGTCATCAAGGGGACGATAACGAAGCCGTTATCACAGCCATCACAACCAAAGATACAATTATCGAGGAGCTGTCGAACATTGTGCGCGCCATGCCTGCCACCTTAAAGCAAATCCGCGAGGCTACCAAAGGCGGCTCGATTCTACAGCAAGTTATCACATTTGTTCGGAGTAGTAGTCTCATTACGTCGTGTTATACTTAGACCATTTTATACTAGTCATTTGGGATTAGGCCGTAGGAAGGCAATAGCCAGAAGCTACGCATGCTAGTTCGGGATGAATGATGACATTGTCGGTGTAGTTCGTCAATGCTCGCGATGTCAACACGCATCAAAAATGCCGCCACGTCAAACACCGTCTCCATGACCAACTCCAGAACACCACTGGTCAAGACTTCACGTTGATTTTACTGGACTCATTGACGGCACATCCTACTACCTGGTTTTCGACGCCCTCTCAAAGTGGCCAAAAGTAGTAGCAGCCAAACCCGCCACTTCAAAGGGAGTAACAGCAGCCCCCGACGAATGTTTGCACAACATAGATTACCCGACCAAATAGTGCTCGACGGCGGACCTCAATTCACATCAGCAATTTTTCGAAAATTTTGCCAGAAACTCAATATTAAACGCATTCTCGCCGCCACTCAGCCTACAATGGGCAGGTAGAACGTTCTGTGGACACATTCAAACGGGCACAACTCAAATCGAAAGCAGAGAGAACCACGAGTGGAATTATTCGACAATTTTTACTTCTGTACCGGACAACACCAAACGCCAACACTCCACGAGGTGTATCCCCGGCTGAAACACTAATGGTTAAAAAACTGAAGACTATCCACAATGCTTTATTCCCATTAGGCAAAAAGCAACCGACGAGACGGAAAGATGACTGCCATACGCCGACCCCGTGAACTTTCCTGAGTCTTACCATCTGACTAACGCCTACAAGCCCCTCACTCTCTCGTTTCCCGAATCCGGCCTCGTTTTGATTCCCTAATGGTCGACCCTTCATGATTCAATACGAGAGTGTTACAACAGCTCGCCGCAACGGGTTTCCCTCCTGTTCACATCTCTTGCAGTTCTCTTCTTATTCCCTTTGTCTGATGCTCTAGGCCTTTGAGAACTGGCTGTACTCTCTTCCGTGGAATCACTGGCTTTATTTTTCCTTAAGGCTGTTTTAGTTGCACCGTTCGGCTTCGGTGTTGAGGACAGAGGAGTCCCTTTGTCCGAGTTCATCGCGGCTTCTCACTGCTCGTCCCTACTACATCCGCGTAGGAAATTTTACAACATTCTTTTTCCTCCGAAGTGCTAAAGCTTCTCTTGGTGCTTAAAATTTCTTGTCTACTTTGAATCAGTCTGCGTACAACAGAGGATTGGAAAACCGGCTTGACGAGCGACGCGCGCGGTTCAAGAATATCGTTGCGTTGTATGCTCTACTCAAGCTAAGGAAAATGCCTCAAAACCGAATCTTCTCTCATTGTCCAGTGATTTACCTCCCACCTCACCAGCAATCCAAGCAAGAATCAGTCAAGATTAGTATTCTGGACTCTTTCTCATTATCCGGTGGTCTACCTTCCAGCTCCCCGGCAATAACAGGTACAATATGCTGTATTCTGAACTCCAACCCTCTCCACTGATTCATTATCTATTGAACTATCTTCCAGCTCGCGGGTAATATTCAGATAACAAGTGAAGAACAAGATCCAGGAACATTTGGACATCAGCCTCGAACCCGTGTATTGCTTCGAGACTACAATGGACCACACCCACTTGATTCAGATATTTCTGAAATACGTCGTGCAATGCTTTTCTAGGATTCCTGAGCACACCGCACGTTCCCATAGTCGACACAAGTCACATGATATCCCATTACGTACTCCATTTCGACCGAAACCCGGCGAGCAGTGGTGAGACATACTTAGCATGATTTAACGGAAACAAGAAAATACTGAACACTAAAGCTTCAAAATCGAGCAAAAACTGGTTCCCTGATGACTAAGAACTGCTCACAAATTTTACCTTAAAAGAGGTGTATCAATAAGTTGTTACAAAACAATTTTGCGGTGAAGCGTGTCCACAGATCCAACGTAAAAAGGCGAAAACAGAAAAAAAACATGAGAGTGAAATTCCGCAAGTGTCTCTTTTTCCACACTTACATCACTCAAATCCCGGTATACCGGCTGCAATCTGACGGCCAGTGAGGAACCAACCAGCGCATCCCTCAACACACACAGGATCAAGGTCAGCCCAGGTTCAGTTCAGTTCAGTTCAGTTTGCACAGGACAGGTAATGGCCATGGCCAATCAAGCGTCCAGAATTCCTTCGATGGTATGCACACCAGTTATGCACCCACCATTGCCGAGTGTATTTCGTCGAATCCTCGCTAAAAATGAGAGGGAAACGGAAAACCTCATCGCACATTAAGAGCGAGAGACACTATGCATCGTGAGCGTTCACTGAGACAGTATGCAATGGGGGAAAAGTCTGTTAAAGCATACTCCAGAAGGACCACAGTGCTACTTGTCATTCACCTAGTTGATATACTCAAGGCTTACTACAAGGAAAGGAAAGATCTCGCAACACTTGCGATCTAGGGCACCTTTGAAGGATTGGACTGTCTGCAGATCTACCATTCCACCAGGCAGACCGTTCCAACTGTTCACAGCCCTTAATGTGTCAGAACCGAAATCGGTTCGGAGTGTATCGAAAAATCGATGCGCCATGTGAAATGTTATGGTAGAATTTTATTGCTCAATAACACAGCGATCTCGACTACGCTGTGTTATTGAACAATAAAATTCTACCATGTTCACAACCCTGTTGCTGAAGAAGTGCGATCTAGCCATCAACCTAGATCGGGCTTTTATCAACTTCTTTTCATGTCCCCTTGTTCTGGAGTCTACGGCTACTTGGAATAGGCTATCTGGTCTAAGGCCAGAAAAGCCCTTCATTACCTTGAACGTTTCTATGAGATCCCTTCGAAGTCTCCTCCTTTCCAACGAGAAAAGATTCAGGTCACACAGTCTCTGCTCGTAAGTCTTACCCCTCTGCCCTTCAACCATTCGCGTGGCGAGACGTTGGACTTTCTCGAGGCAGGCGGCGTCCTTTTTGTAGAAGGGTGACCTAGCCTGCACGGTACCTTCTAAGTGAGGTCGTACTATAGCCATGTAAGTAGGTACGAATACCTCCGGCTCCCGGCAAGACAAAGCTGATGGCAGTCTAAAGAGCTCCCCACGAGCCTTGTGCGCAGCAGCGTTGCACTGCTCCGACCACTTGAAGTCACTGTTCATGATGACCCCCAGGTCTTTGACCCTACTGGCTGCCTCTACGGTGAACAGCCCTTGATCATGAGCGACAGTTAGGCTCTCTGTTGCCCTTGACAACAAATGGCTTTTTTGAGCGTTCAGAGGTAAGTCCCATTTGTATGCCCAGTTCAGGACGGTACTTATTTCCCTGCCCAAGTCCGCCCTACCCTTAGATCCAACAAGCTTCACATCATCCGCAAAAATAAAGCTGGGCGATTGAAGAGTGGATGCTAGGTCATTAATAAATAACAAGAATAGGACCGGGCCTAGGACGGATCCTTGAGGTGCCCCACTGGTGACATTCACCACACTGGAGAACCTGTCCCTTACCTTGACGTAAAACGTCCTGTGGGAGAGGAAGTCCTCCAGCCACCTATATACTGGCTCACCTATACCGAAAGTCTCCATCTTGCATAGCAAAAGACGATGATTAACGGAGTCGAAGGCCTTCCTAAAGTCCAGGTAGCATGCCTCAACTTGATTGCCCTCGTCCAGTCGTCGAGTTACTTCATCTAAGAAGCACAGGAGATTGGTCAGGCAAGATCTACCTTTCAGGAATCCATGCTGCGCCGGGCTTAGCATGGAGTGCTGCAGTAAGTGCTGCAGATATGGGCACGGATGATCTTCTCCAGGACTTTACATAGAATGCTAGTTAGGCTTACCGGCCTGTAGTTCTGCACATCCGACTTAGGCCCACTCTTATGTGTTGCCACGACTGCCGCGACTTTCCAGTCCTGAGGCAGCTTACCCTGGTCCAACGTGGATCTGTACAGTCTGCATACCGATAGAGCTATGATATCCGCCAACGGCTTGATGATAGCTGGATGAATGCCATCTGGGCCCGCTGGCTTGTGGCTGTTTAACTCCCGTAGGTACTTACGCGCCCATTCCTCTGAGAGATCTAGCTCGTTTAACTGAGGAGGATGCACCAGAGCCAGATCTACTCGTACCCCACTATCTATCCTATGTACACTACCAAAGTATTCCCCCAGGGCTTCTGCTTTGCCCTGGTCATCAGTGACAATACCGTAGTCTCTAGTGGATAGCGGACCTACGGCATTTCTTGTGGAGCCTTGAGACTGTACATAGCTGTAGAACTTCTTCGGCTGTTGTCTTACAGACTGGGCCGATTTGAGCTCAAATTCCCGTTTGGAAGTTCTCAAGAGGCTTACAGTCTCGTTTCTCAGCTTCGTGTAGCGGTTCCAGGCTAGCTGGCTGCCGGAAGCTTTGTACTGGTTCCAAGAGCGGTTTCTATGTCTGATGGCCTTGGCTATTGCAGCCTTCCATCACATGGGTTTGCCCTCCCCACTCCTTCGTTTAAAGGGTGCGAACTCTTCCTGTAGGGCAGTCAGGGATCCTTTTATGGCCTGCCAGCGCTCCTCCGCAGTAGCCTCCTCTGGCGCGTCCCAGGTCAAACCCATCGCCCTATTACGAAGCCTATCTATGTCCATACTACCGAAATTCCTAATCAGCCTTGAGGGTACCTTCGGTTGCCGCATGCATGGAACTATTTTGACACACACGTGGTCACTCTTTCCCAGCGGTGCACAATAATGCAGTCCAGCCACATCGTTGGGGAAGTTTGTTATAGCTAGATCCAGCAAGAATGGAGCGCATCCAGTCCTATATCTGATATTCTCCCTAATATGCTGATGCAACGCATTTTCATGCAGCCATTCAAAGTAGGTTTGCTCCTCCGATCCCGGCACGCAGACCTCAGCCACCCAGTCGATGTGCGGGAGGTTGAAGTCACCCAATATGAGGGTCTTTTGTGCGTCCTTAACTAGTTCAGTCAAAGTCCGCAGCAAACAAACGTCCTCTTCGTGGTTAGTGCTTGGTGCCCCGAAAACACAGACGACGTTAACCCTTCTGCCTGGAAGGATGATCGTAACGGCGCATAGCTGGATATTATGGGTGCACATCTTGGTCCGGGACTCAAGGTGGTTTGCACCTGACCTAACGAGGATGGCTACTCCACCACCAAGGCGATCTTGTTCCCGATCCTGCCTGTAGACTGCAAAACCGCTACTTATTAGGCCTGGCACATCGTCTTCTTCAGAAAGCCACGTTTCCGTGACGGCAACTATTGACGCTTTCTGTTCGTCAGCGGTTTTGGCAAGTTCCGCCCATTTGTTTCTAATACTACACGCGTTAGTATATAACACCACCGCGTTTGCTCCGTCGCCTAAGTGTCTCTTGCTATTCACTCCTGACTGTTTCTCGGGCGCAACGCCTGAGATGATGACACGTTTTTTGCTTCGGATGTCCCCACTGGGGTGCATGGAGCCGGCTGATGGTCCAGAATTTCCGACGACTCCCAATCCATCTCCATAGGAGTTGCCACAACATCCAGACTGGCAGGGGTCGCGCTGTCATCCATCTTCGGACAGTACTGCCAATTCTCGTCTTCCAGCGCATCCTCAATTACAACTATTAGCGACCCCGCACGTGGCTTCTTTGCTGTTGTCTGGGTCGGGGACTGAGAGCCGAGTAAAGCATTCCGCTGAACTTTTAGGTTTCTCACCAGCGCCCTGGCTGGTCAAGCAAGGTTACCTCCCGGGGCTAGACCACCAGGCCTTACCCTATGCTCGTCCGGCACAATTTGGTATCTGCCCTTGGTAATCTGAGTCACTATTGCTGCCCTCGCCAGTAGTCTATCCCGGGTAGCCTCATCAGCGAACTCCACTAGGGTTGGTCTCGCACGAAGTTCGCCTTTGTTCCCCAGTGGTGACTTCCATGTCCCCACTCTGTGCACCCTTCTTGGAGTAGGAGGGTACGGAACACCTGCGATTCGCAGTATGTCGCAGACCCTCCTCCTGTCTATGTCCCTCCTGGCTTTCGATTCCCTTATAATGGGTTCTTCCTGGTTTAGGATCAGAAGCCTGTGGCTTGGGACCCTGTCCACCGACGAGATCTGCCTCTGCAGGTCCTTCACCTTGTTTTCCAATACCAGAAGAGCAGGATCATCCACCCTAGCCAACCCATCTTTCGCTCTATTACAGTCGCCCTTCTTTTTGACCTGCCTTGCCCTTCTCGGCTTCTGCTCCATCCACTGGCCCTCGTCGGTCTGCCTCAAAGGAGTTGAGGCAACGACCGCCTGGCAAGCCCTCGGAACTGGTCCATTCGCTCTGATGATTGTCCTCTCGGGTGTTGATACTACTTCAGCAAACGACTTACCACAACCTGCGTGCGGTGGTTTGGGGCTTACGACCGAGGTACTACTTGGTGGGCGTTGGTCCTGTCGTTGGGCCTGCAGTTTAAAGGCCAGACTGGCCGCCTCCTTGCAAGGGGCACAGACCCATTCAGCCCATGGGTTCTGTTTATAAAGGACACAGATGTCCTTTGCTATCCCTGAACACCTTGGGTGAGCCCATCTCTTGCATATCTCGCACTCGACACCATTCACCACACGTTTTCCGCAATTGGGTGCTAGACATGGGTCGGAAACGCGTGTCATACCGAAAAAACGAGGGCGAAAACAACTCAAGTGCCATTTACCCAAACACAAAATACGCACGCTGACACACCTGACACACAGGTCAGATCAGGTCAGTTCAGTTCAGTTCAGTTTGCACAAGGGGTATCTGGTATCTGCCTCACCACCCGGTTATCAACCTCAAGAAACCCAAAAAACTGCGGGTGGTTTTCGACCGTGCGGCCAAGTTCCAGGGCAAGTCGTTAAAAGATCGCCTACTACAGGGGCCTGACTGGACCACACCACTGATCGATGTTTTGTGCCGTTTCAGAGTGGGTAAAGTGGCTTTGTCTGCCGACATTAGGGAAATGTTCCATCAGGTGAAGATTCCGGTAGGAGAACGAGATGCGTTGCGTTTCCTGTGGTGGGAAGGGAGCGACCGGGACGACGCAGTGGTGAATTATAGGATGACCGTCCACCCCTTCGGAGCCATATCGTCACCATTTTGTGCAAACTACGCCCTCCGAGAATCAGCGAACAAACATGGCGATCTAGTACATCGGACGGTGGTAGAAATCGTCAGCAGGAACGTCTACGTCGACGACTACCTTGGGTCATTCGATGATGTGGAATCAGCTCTAGAGCAGTTCAGGGGTCTGACGAGATTGCTGGAAGAGGGTGGCTTCCATCTAACTAAATGGATGTCGAACGCTTCAGAAGTGCTGAAGGTCATCCCGTATCACGAAAAGGCCGAAAGGGTAAGAGATTTGGACGGCTCTCCACTTCCTATCGAGCGCACCTTAGGGATACAATGGGACGCGGAAACGGACGATTTTGTTTTCGAACTAAACGTTCCCGAGCTGCCAATAACCCGTCGTGGCATACTATCTGCCGTCTCAAGTTTGCTGGACTCCCTCGGTTTCGTCTCACCATGGCTGCTACCCGGAAAGATTTTGCTGCAGCGGCTGTGCCGTAAGAAAGTTGATTGGGACCAGTCGCTGGACCGAGGGGACCGGCTGGACTGGGAAGAAGTTTTGAACACCTTGAAGAAATTAGGGGACATAAGAATCCCACGATGTTTGACTCCTGGCCATACGACACGGACTGGAGAACTACATGCATTTTCCGATGCATCCGAATTCGGTTATGGAGCTGTGGTGAACGGACGATGATGCGCAGGAGATGGACAATATACCACGAGGATCCTGTTCGCCAAAGCCCGCGTTGCTCCACTGAAGTCGGTCTCAATCCCACGCCTTGAACTCAGCGCAGCCGTGTTGGCAGTCAGAGTGGTGCAAGCTGTGAAGAGATGTTTCGATCTCTACATTTGGTCGGTGAGCTTCTGGACGGATTCAACGATAGTACTTTACTATATCAACAACGTCCGGAGCCGGTTTAGTACTTTCGTTGCTAACCGGCTCACGATTATCCACGATGAATCAGCCACGCACCAGTGGAGTCATGTCAGGTCTGGCGATAATCCGGGCGACCTGTGCTCCCGGGGTGCGAACAACTTCAGGCAACTGGACACGTGGACGAGAGGGCCAAACTTCCTGCACTTGCCCAAACAGGACTGGCCCGTGTTCGAATTAAAAACCCCTAGGGAATTGGAACTGGAGATCAAAGGCGTAGTGATAGCAACCAACGTCGTCGAAGCGACATCCATTCTATCGCGACTGGTCAGGTTTTCTTCCTGGATGAAGACGCTTCGTTCGCTAGTTTGGTTACCCAGGTTCAAGAGAAATTTACTAGTCATGAAAGGGCTACGGCCCTCAGGTCGGATACGGGTTGGCCCGATAAGTCCCGATGAGCTACAAGCGGCAGAGTACGATATTTTCAAAATGATACAACTCGAGGCTTTCGCCCGAGAACTCAAGAGGGCGGAAGAAGTGGGGCCGACCAATAAAGACATGCCATCCTTAAGAGGCGAGCTGAAGCGTTTAAACCCCAAACTCATCGACGGATTGCTGCGGGTGGATGGTAGGCTGACCAACGCCCACCTGAACTTCGACACAAAGTATCCTATACTGCTGCCTGCGAGACAACCTGTAGTAAAGCTAATGATTCAACACGTCCACGCCGTGGAGGGGCATACCGGGGAAAGTCACGTGACGAGCGTCATCCGAAATGCAATGCAGGAGACGCAATGCTAAAACAGGGAAACAACTCATGGCCCCACTACCAGAATGCAGGGTGACTACGGGCTGGTGGCCGTTCAGTGACACCGGGTTGGACTATTTCGGGCCCTTGGGGATCAAGTGCGGGAAAATATTAGAAAAGCGATATGGATGTATCATGACGTGCATGAAGTCACGTGCGGTACACCTAGAAGTCGCACATTCGATGACGATCGATTCGTTTCTACGGGCCTTGCAAAGAAGCATCAACCGAAGAGGCATACCGGCCGATATATACTCAGATAATGAGTCGAACTTTGTGGGCGCTCACCGGGAATTGCATCGTTGGCACAAGAACATAAACAGGGACGAACTGCAGAATCGAACCGTGGCCTACGGCATACGATGGCATTTCAACCCCCACAGGCCAGTCACCGAGGCGGCATATGGGAACGCATGATCCGGTCCGCCAGACGGATATTGCTGTCAATCATGGAGCAGCAGCCGCCCGACGACGAGACGCTGAACACCGTCATGACTGAGGTGGAGCGAATCCTGAACAACCGCCCCCTGGTTCTAGTATTGAACGGCGACCCCACCCACCTGGCGCTCACCCCAAACGACTTATTGACGTTAAGGTCGAACGAGGGTTTCCAAGGGCCGGTAAACCTTCGTGGGAGCTACCTCCACGGGTGGAAGCAAGCGAACTATCTGGCCAAGGTCTTCTGGAGGCGATGGCTGCGAGAGTACCTGCCGGCTTTGCAGACTCAACAGAAGTGTCTGGTGAAAACAAGACCATTCAAAGTTGGGGACGTGGTTATGATCGCCGACGAACGCGCACATTTCAGCGCTTGGTCTTTGGGAGTAGTTACGGAAACCATCAAAAGCACTGACGGAATGATAAGAACGGTGAAGGTGAAGATAACTAACGGAGTGCTCATTCGTGACATACGCAGTATTAACCTACTCGAGAGCGAAGACGGAGGAGCTGATAACCCTGAGGCCCAGTAAACCTTTTTCACACCAGTAATCGAGGTGGATAAAGAAACACCATATATACCACACGGTCTCCGTCAAACACGTTAAGGTGCTGGCGGTCTTTTCGTTGACATTACAGGAGGTTCTTTCCGATATGTGGTGATGAGTGCGATTCCATTGTACATCCCGATACACACACGCATGCACGACGCACTCTACATCCCGTAAACCCATCAAACATGTGACAGTGTTCGTTGTTTTGCTTTTTGTTGACACAACCGAATGCCCCTTGCATATGTGGGAGTAACGGAGCTCAGGTCACACGCACATGCTACATTTTACTCGTTTTCTTGCCACGCGGTCTTTTGTTGACATTGCAGAAAGTCCTCCTTTGATGTGTAGTCATACCTGTGATTTCATTGTAACCCCGGCACACACACACACACGCACTCACACACACACTCAAGCACATACATCCAGGACCGGACGGCTCCTTACGAGGACAACGTCCATGTGACCCTTCACGCCAGCCATCGGTCATTTGGTCTTGTGGAAGATGTAGACTAGCCTCACGTCTATGTATCCAATGGATTAGGTCCGACCAGTAGTAGAACGTCGACGACGATCATTAGACGCGCGCACTGACAGCAGGGCCTAGGCAGGTAGGAAGAATCAGTACCTTTATACCGAACCTTTGACTTTGCTAAGGATCCAGGAGGATTTTGGTGGGCGGTGTAACAGCCGGTCGTGGAAAATCCCCCTTTTTCCTCGCGATTCAGTGTTTTTCCTAACATCACTCATTTCCATACACTATTGACTTGTCTTTACGAACTGGTTGTTTTTCTGGACCAATTAATGTTTGTTCGCGCCCAGAGCGCTACTTTGACACATCCTTGTTCAGGACCTGCGTGACGCACGTGCTGTTTGCTCACACGCTGCTATTCGGTTTCTCGTTGTTGAAACCTTGTGATCGTATTATTGAGGTTTATACATTTTTTATGTCATTGTTCATGTAATAATCTAGTATCGTAGAATATCGCGGATAATCGTCTTTTGATTTCGGGATCCGTTGCGAATTTGGCTACGCATTGCTCAAACGTTCGTTACACCTGGTGTGACTAGAGCAAATTGTGTGTCCAGAATGTTGTATTGTCGGCCCATTTCCGCAGCTCCCAAAGCCGCTTGAGCTTCTTTTTCTGAAAGGCAGAAATTTTGTGCTTTATCAGCCCTGGCAGGGAAAGATCGTGGCCATGAGTAAACTGCTTCTGACCCATAAAATTGCTTGAAGTCTTGATGTCCTCAAGTACTACACGGGTTCGAGGCTTTGAGCCCAATTGTCCCGGTTCTCGAGGAAATCTTCGATCTTCTATCGGATTCACTGAGCTGAAGCGAGAGTGAAATGAAGCGGGGGGGGTGCAGGAGCGGCAACAAAAACAAAATACACATAACATCACGCAGTGTCTCGCTGTGGAGAGTGCGTTAAGCGTATTGGGGGTGCAGCATTCATGAACATATGGCGGAATGGAAATGTAATAAAAGACATCTAGTTCACTTTTTTGGACAAGGAATTACCGGGAGAGACCCAGGTAGAGGTCTAACGTTTTCCTGAAGTTATTTTTGTTCTGCGAGAGAATAATATCTTCCGGAAGCGCATTCCACAGAGTAGTAATCCTATGGCTAAAAGAGGTAAATCGTAGTGAAGTGCTTGGTCTTGCTTTAAAAATCTTTCTACTGTGACCACCGAGAGAAGAGCCTGGACAGAAGGAGAACAAGCAATCACTTTCAACTGATTCAAAAAGGTGAAACATCAAAGACGGATCACCTCCTAATCGCCTTAAATCAAGGCAATAGCGATTAAGGAGTGAGCGAGGCGGACGGGATAAAGTAGATGGGACCGACCCCATACTGCTTTGGTGGAGGCCCGCTGAACTCTTTCTAGGATCTCATGGTCTCGGACAAGACTAGAGTATACTATCTGGCTACCGTGCTGCAGCAGATATCTGATATATGTGCCGAAAATTATAGGGGAATCATCCCTAGAGCTGCGCGGGAAAGACCTTCGAATCATATTTAGGATTCGAAAGGCAGACTTGCTCGCAAGCTGGTGATGATGAGAGAACGACAAGTTACTGTCTAACCAGAAACCGAGCACCCTGTGTCGGTCAACCCTTGTCAGTGTGGTTGCTCCGTTAATGGAAAATCTGTAACCAGCCTCTCTGCTGAAAGACGCGCTGAAGCATTTTTCATAATTAACTGGGGAGTTCCAATCCTCAGAACAGCGTTTTGTTTCATCAACTGCAATTTGCAGGTCTTCAACGCTTGAACTCCAGAAGGTCACGTCATCTGCGTACATGGTAGTGTTCGCAGGAAGGGCTGTCGGAAGATCGTTTATGTAGATCAAGAAAAGAAGAGGACCTAGGACCGACCCTTGTGGGACCCCAGTTGTTACTGGGGAGGATTGAGACAAAACATTCCCCACCTTAACCGCAAAGGAGCGGCCGGTGAGGTAGCGGCGTAAAATGGCCAACATAGAGCCTGTAATCCCGTGTTTGCAGGTTATAAAGAAGAGAGGTATGGGTGACCTTGCCGAAGGCCTTATCAAAATCGGTGAATACAGCGTGTGATAGTTGGCCATCACCGTAGGCTTTCGTCAGGCTATCTGTAGTGACCTCGATCTTTTTGAGAAAATGAATGTTTCCCGGACACCATTTTGGATCTATTTTCTCTACGATCTTTTCTGACTTTTGACATCGACCTCTTAGTGTTCTCCGGTTGCGTACGTTTTACTGGACTGACTTTTCCGAGGTTTCCGTCGACCTCGTCTTGAATCACTTTCACCTTCGGTCGCTCGCCGATTGTTCACGCTCGCGGTTCGCTTTCT
This sequence comes from Fasciola hepatica, assembly GCA_948099385.1. Taxonomy (NCBI): domain Eukaryota; kingdom Metazoa; phylum Platyhelminthes; class Trematoda; order Plagiorchiida; family Fasciolidae; genus Fasciola; species Fasciola hepatica. The sequence continues at coordinate 1,086,033 of CANUEZ040000055.1, read as the reverse complement.
GCATAGCCGTTGCGTTTCGTTTCTCCTTCCGTTCGGTGTATCTCTCGTATCGGTACTGTTTCGGCGCCACGATATATAGAATGCACCTTTCATCCGTGAACCGACTTGCGTCTTCTCTATTCGTCCGATAGAGTGGATATCATTGGTATTTCGCCGCTAGACCCAATAGGAGACACGTTCACCAGCCGCTCTCGAACGTCTTCTAAATATCCGTGACAGCAAGCATATTGGTGATGCATGATCTGCCCACGTTGGGACGGGGAGAGGATCCTGATAGAGGAATAGGGAGCAGCTAATGTGTCCGCGGTTAATGATAATAATAATAATAATAATAATAATAATAATAATAATAATGGTATATTTCTCGACCATGGTCGAGAGGCACGCGCAAGCTCATGATCATGGTGTACAACGTTAATCGAAACAATGAACTATACACAAATTTCAATGAAGCGAATGAAAATCGTCAGAAGCAAAGCAATGCAGCTAGAGTCAGTTTTAATCGACCGAAATAATAATGTTTTGCGCGGCAAATAAGGTTTGGTTCAGAATCCGGGTTGGTTGGTGGTGGCCCGCGGGGATGCAAAATATGTCGTGAAAATATAGTGCTAATGATGCATTATAAACCAAAATAATGCAAGCTGTGGATAACGGAGGCCTATTGGGGTTCTATGGACGGAATAAGTTAGTAACATGGAGAGCTGAAAGAAATGAATGGGAGTACACTCGTGAACTTTGGTGAATATGAGGAGAATGGCTCTCTATGAAGACGATTATGGCCCGGAATGACGGATATTCCCGGTCTCAATAAACGGAGTACGTCATGAAAAGGGGAGATATGAACAAACTGTGTGGAAGTAGACTAGGAAACATTGGTGAATGTGAAGGAAACAGCAATCCATACGAAAGGTGAGTTTAGGTTCAGGATCAATAACCCGTGTCATTCAGAAAAAAGGGAGCACAACCTGAAGGCCTTGAATTAGTGAAGAATCAATTTCAAGCCGTATAACGATCGAAAGAAAATTGAACTCTTGCAGGAGAAAACTGTGTGAAAAACCTCCGCTCAGGCTCGCGTCTTATTGTTCCGTTAAGCTGACAAAAATATATTGACTTACTGACTCCCAGTGATATTCGGCGTCATTATTGGGAACCACGGATTGGGGGGATAAGTGGACTTGCGTTCGGACGGCGTATCGAAATTTAATGAGTACAAAATTCCTGTGTTGCGTATTCTGGCTCTGTTATTGGATTTTTTCACATGAGACCAGGGTGATTTGCAGCATCCTGTGAGTATGGTTTATCAGGCGGGGTAAGGGACGTGTCAGTCAATCAGTAGAAGGTAGCTTAAGAACTGTTATTTGTGAAGACTCCAGCGGTGACATCAGTAGCACAAGTGCTGCATCAGAAGCCGCCTGTCAATCTACTGGTAAGCAGTTGGGAGTGTTTTAGGTCGTGTGGCTCGATCGCAATCCCGTTTGGTATAAAAGATTCCATTTAGGTCTTTGTCGGTATGGGTCGAGATGTGGACCTTGGTCACCGAAAGTGGAGCCCGAGAAAATAGGCGACGACAAACCTGAAATAAATGATGTTAGCAGTCTGGACGTAGATCCAGCTGTGAATTATGATAATAAATGGCGACAATTAATAATGAACTGGTTGGGTTTATATGAACGGTCGGTGACACATTTCATATTTTGGTCTGGGTTTCAATTCGAGGGTGTAAGTAACGCAGGGTTGCAGGGGGTTGATAAGTACTACTACAGGCTTGCAAGATAGCGTAAACCGGGTGGGCTGCTGCATCTGCATTTCAAAGGATAAATGGTTTGCACGCAATCAGAAGTTCTGAAAGCAATTAAGTAAGAATGCAGAAAGAACCAATAGGGCATCGGTGGTGATGCGCTAGAGAAAATTGTTATCATGCACAGAAACGTGGACGTACCTTAGTCTGTGCTCCTGCTCGGTAGTGCCGGCCTACTGAGATTCAATTTGAATGTAAGCAGAGAAATCTCATGACGTGATGGTTGCATGAATATCATATTTTTTATAAGAGCGAGGAGAGATAGTTAGTAGGGAATGGAAAATACGAACAGTTCTCCGTGTTCACTTTTGTCGACTCAAGCGAGGCCTCCATATGTTATCCATGTCAGTGGGCTTAAAGTCCAGGCTGCAGTAGTGATTATAGTTGGCAGGAGGATGTTGTTACTGTTAGGTAGGGTTGTAAACCTAAACGTGGCTTGGACGCTAGGACATCGAGAAGGCCGCTTTCTAAGAAAGATGACGGAAGATGGAGGGGTACGGATGGAAGAGGTGATGGTTTCCACTATGTTCTTTTCTCTATTTCTCCCTTTCCGGGCTTCTCCGCGGTTGCCGTTATTCGTCAGGTACATCTACACGCTGTCTAGGTCAATGGGTTGAAAGCAGGGCTATGGTAGCGATTGTATTTGACGTCAACGTGCATGCTAGGTGCGCTTAGGGATGGTATGGGGTGGCTGAAACTTAGAGCGGGGGTGGGTAAACGTACGTGGAGAGTCCAGTTAACTGTCACCCCAGTCAGTCTCGAGCGTGAAAACCAAAAGCTTGTCGGGCGAACAAGGGCGATGTGGGGCTTCGCATTTCGCAGGATCAGGTCTGAGCTGATGGGAGACATACCCATGGATGAACGTTGCCCATTTCCTTCACTGCCCGATGTCAGTGGTATTTGGAGATCGAATCGATCCCACGAGGACTATTTTGTTTCCACTGTTCTTTTTTCCAGTTTTCTTTTCTCTTTTTGTTTGTTTCCTAACAGAGGGGTGATTGAGCCCATATAGGAACTTTCCATAGCCCCTCCACCCGATCGTAATTCTATGCGTAATTGCATTTTTTTCGCAACTGCCGGGGATGGTCTCTTTTCCCCACTTTCGGATGGCGCTATGGTATGGGTGCCGTCGACGTCAGGGGTTTCCCTTGCATGGGCTGGGAAAATGCAGACTGGGACTGTGCAAATGCACGGAGTAGGACAACGAACGTTGTAAAGCACAAGCTGGCGCAGGTGTATCAGTCTCATACAGCGCCAGATTATGCCTTAGACCATCAGAGACAATTCCGGGCTAGCTGGTGTAGATGTGTTTGGCTCAGCTGATGGGAAATAGTGTGGTGTATAAGAGGGAATATGATAGTAGTTGGTGGATGCGGGAGTGGATTAAGTCAAGGCCCGTGGCGCCGTATTAGTTGAGCCGCCGGAAACCTTGTGCCACTGCACCAAGGGAAATAGTGGAGTGGTTAATTGCAGTGACCGGAGGTATCTGGTGCACGGTAGGGTGGGATGATATGGGTGAGGAGCTAAAAACTGTACAAAAGTAGGAGCTGAAGGCCTCTGTAGCGGTTGCCACCTTCATTCGTACTTTCACCATGTTTATTGTTTAACTGAACGCTGGCTGCCAAGCGCGGTTGCCATTTGACCGTTGCTCTTGCGCACACTATCACACACGCTCCCAAATACACGCTAACCACTATCTCTCCAAATCGCCTTCTCTTTCTCACGGGTCGTGGAGAATACTGTTCTGGTTAACATATTCATGCAGTGCCGCACATTAGAGTAACCTGCGGGTGGTCCACGCAGTACAAAGGACCGAAGCACGCGTTTACTAAGGAAACCGCGAAGTAAGGTCTAATCAACCCTACGCCTCGGCTAGTTGGCTGGGGGGAGTGATTAGGGATCCGGCACCATCTCTGAGAACTAGTGGCTTTGGAGCTGTGCCACTTAGATGTCGCATTTACTGAAATAAATGCCTTATTGGTCAGTGCTCGATCAAGTACTGATCGTCGGACTGCTTCCTGATAAGACCTAATCTTGCCTTTGCATGTGTCGTCTATAATCCTGAAATTTTCCGCATCGCGGGCAGGGCCTGTGGCTTTATATCAAGCAAAGAATTGTGTGCTTTCGTCTAGAATGGGCCTAATGAGATGAGGGAGGGGCCGCTTAGCGTTCTGTGGAAGACGAATTCCGAGGACAAATAGCCTACTAGCTGAGGAGATCAACTCTTGGAGATTCTATGCCATTTCCCCAGCTGAGTTACATAGGTTAGCTGAATTTAGCCGGGAGCGAAAAATGCACAGACTTGGTCACAATTGGTTCTCTTGAAGGATCTTAAAACTTTGGTTTCTGAGGGAAGATGAGACCAGTTCACGGTAAAATCGACTCCAATGAGAATGTGATCACTTTTGCCAAAAGACGGCAAGTGGTGCGTCACTTCTATTTAGAACCATTCATTGGAGATTACCAGGTCTAGTGGGAACAGGGTATGTCCTGTGCGTTATCTAGTCGGATCTTTAACATTTTGCACCCATGAGTTCTTCAGTACGAGATTTAGGGGGGTTTACCAAAGGTGATATCAGGGGCATCAGCTATTTGCAAGTCGATACTGGGTGGGTTAAACTCAACGGTGACCAACAGATGTGTGAAGTCTGCGTGGAGTTTCGAGGAGCCCAGTATGGTTATGAGGACTAGGCTATCGGTTGAATTGCATGCTGGAGGACGATGGACTACGACAAGCAGTAGGGTATCTGCCATAGAGAGGATAAACGCAACCCACAAACAATCAACACATGAAAAGGTAGGAGTCGCTATTATGGCGGGCGGAGGGGTAGACTTATCGTAGCGCACGATAAAACTGTCAGCACGGCCTCTGCAGGAGTCCTACCTTGCTGCAGCGGTTACTCCGTCTGTGGGCAACGCGTAGCCACTTCAGAACGAATCCCAAGACCAGAACAAGATTGATTCGTGGTTTCTACGGCACTAGATTAACAAGTTATACGCATATAAATATGTACAAACGTCGACTGTACGGCCACAAGGTCTAACGACGAGGACCAGAGTTCAACGAATGCCAATGTCAGGTACCACCGTCACGGCAGTCCAAGTTCGAATCAAAATTATGCCACTTCACGTGAGTAAAATATAAGCAAACGTTGAAGTATAGTGATTGATGCGTGTTGTACTTGTTACAGGTTCAATAAAATAAACAGCATAGCCGCAACAATAAAAGTATGTGACAACGGCTAGGGAGCATTGTCACGCATGCACTTTGCACTTGCTGTGAAGTATACCAGATAAGATATTTCGGCACCAAGTATATCAGCGGTGAGCCAGGTTTCTGCGAGGGCTATGATCCGAGGCATCTCATCTACTTTAAGCTGCCGAAGCCTCGGGATCTTATTCAACACAATGAGGCAATATCTGTAAAACACTTGAGCAGATGCCCACGAGTTGTTGCATAATCGCAAAATATAAACAAATGTTCAAGCGTAGTGATTGATTCATGTTGTACTTGTTCCAAGTTCAATAAAATAAAGAGCATAGGCTCAACAATAAAAGTACATGATAACTGCTGGGCATGTACGTTACACCGCTCACCAAATCCTCCCATGAAACGGTCAAAATCCAAGGAGTAAATAGGAGTACTGATTTGCCCTAACCTACCTATTCCCTAAGCCAGTGCATACGCAGGTCGCTATGGACTTCGTCTATTGCTGGCCAGTCGCAGACACGCTTGTAGGCTTCTCGGGGTTATGCGCCATCTCTCGACTTCTCGGAGTTTCTTCTGAGAATGACTCGACATTATCCGTATACAAAAAGGGCTTTGGTGTGATCGGTATGCGTAGACAGATTACAGAATGTAAATGAAAAGGCTGCGGGAACAAGAGTAAAGTACGTGGCAAGATGAAGACTGAGGATTCGTGATGAAAAATAGAAACGGCAACAGGTTGCTCGAACACCAGGGGCTCAACGTGAGTTGTTATCACACTAGAAGTATGTTTGACTCACAACTCATATACACTTGGACACGGGTTGAATAATAATACAAATTGGTCACGGGAGAAGAGATAATTTTACAAACTGTCAGTAAGTGCTTGTTCAAGGGTCTTCGCTACTTCACAAACAATGTCGTGTCGCGTGATAAATTAGGGTTTCGACAACTAACTACATGGTAAACCGTGAACAATGTATGAAATTAAACACAAATATACCTCAAAGACGGTGTGAAGGGTTGGGTCCTGCGGGAGAATGCATGAGCAATAAATAAATGGATTCAGCTTCATCTGGTATCAGCAGACATGGGCATAGATTGGTCTGTAGCGTCGACCTCGCCCACGTCACTGTCACCTTCAAGCAGACATATTTTACGGATACCTCGCAATACGTCTCCTTTGTTCGTTCCCACAACCACCGTGCGCACCAGACCATCGATTTCTGTACGACAGTCCTTGTCCACTCGAACCGGCCAATCGTCTTTATGTTAGTGGCTCTCCAAGACGATGACTACATCGCCACGTCTGAACGACCTCTGTTTGGAGATCCACTTTTGCCGAAGCTGCAGTGTCAGTAAGCCTCCCTCGTTCATCGTTTCCAGAAAGCCTGTGCCATGTGGTTCACTTTTTTCCATCCTATGATATACATTCCACGCAGGGTTTTCGGTGTGGTTACTCCTGCTTTGACCGGAGTATTAACAGGTCGTTAGGGGTGAGTGCCGGTTCGCTTTCTTGGTCTGGGACAATCGGCACCAGGGGTCTGTTGTTCAATATGAGTTCTACTTCTGTTAGTAAAGTAGTCAGCGTCTCGTCATCGAGGTTTCTTCGTGAGGTCAGGGCCGTGAGTATTTTCCTAGTCGATCGTATCAGCCTTTCCGAAAGGCCACCACGATGACTGGCATAAGGTGGGTTGAAGTGCCATTCTATCCCCTTTGCTACTGTCTTTTTTATTTTGGCGTGGTCCAGGCGGTTCCACCATTTCTCTAACTCCTTATGAGCCCCAACGAAGTTCGAGCCATTGTCTGAGTATACTTTCTCGGGGACGCCCAGCCTCGCGATGAACCTTTGAAAGGCCATTAAAAATGAATCGGTAGCCGTATTATGCACTAATTCAAGATAGACTGCTCTGGATTGTAAACATGTTATCAGGTGGCCATACCTCTTTTTCGTGCTCCTATACTGTCGAAAAACTAACGGGTCAAAGTAATCGACGCCAATTTCCACGAACGGGCACCATCCCGGTTGAACTCTTACCGCTAGAAGGGGGCCATCATTTGTTGGCCTGCCACCGCCCTCCGGCGACGACAAGTGATGCAGTTGCTTATGACTCGCTTGACCGTCACTGGTCCCTTTGTCACCCAAAATCGCGGACGTGTATAGTCAAATGAGTGGTTCATACTTGCGTTCCCCTCTTTTCGATGTACATGGTCTATCAGGCATCTCGTTAGGTAGTGGTCACCAGGGACTATTATGGGGTGTTTTGTTTCGTACTCTAGATATGAATTCTTCAGCCGCCCTCCAACTCTCAGTAGTCCGTTGTTTTGCATGGGGTTTAGTCTTCGTATACTGCTGCACAACAGCCTGCTCCCTTTGGTGTTATCATCTATCCTGGCTAGCTCGAGGGCTTCGAACGGGAAGGCGTCTATTTGTAGTAGACGTAGAACGTCGAGTTCGGCTTGATTCAGCTAGCCCGGTAGTATCGTCCCCACATTCACAGTGTTTCGTGGTCGTGCGCCTTTCATAATCAATAGGAGTACTTTGCATCGTGTCCACCAGACTACGGCTCTTAACATTTTTGTCCATAGTGTTATTGACCAGTTTTAGTCGACTCGTGGATTATAGTGAGTCTGTTGGCCACGAAAGTGTTAAAACGAGTGGTAATGTTGTTCATGTAATGTAGTACCGTGGCTGAGTCCGTCCAAAAGTTTGGTTTTCTGTTTATCCGGTCTGAGCAACTCCTAATCAGCCCCGCGGCTTTCACGGCCAGTACTGCTGCCGTCAGTTCCAGCCTCTGAATGGACACCGTTTTCAGTGGAGCCACTCTCGCCTTTGCGATTAGTATCCGGCTGTGCCACCCACCACTTGCGTCAACCCAGCAGCCGTAAGCCAATATGCCGCAGCCTATTTCTGTGGCATCAGAAAATAAGTGGAGTTGGGCGTCCTTTGTGTCTTGATTCCAGTTAAGCGTCTTTGAGTTTTGAGCTCATCAAGTTGCTCCAGGCTGTGCGGCCAGTCGCGCCATCGCTTATAGTCGTCATCCTGGAGAGGTTCGTCCCAACCCGTCCCCCTCTGGCACTGCGATTGCAGCAAGCACTTTCCCGGTAGCAACCATGGCGAAACAAAACGTAAGGGATCATAGAGACTTGAGACTGCTAATGGGATTCCTCTCCATGTGACCGGTCGTTTGGGCAGGTCCAGAGTGAAAATGAATTCGTCGCCTCTGTGTTTCCACTGAAGACCAAGCGTGCGTGAAGAGGATCCCAAAAGCTCTCTCGTATACTCCACGTTCTCGTACTTTGGGATGACATTGAGCACCTCTAGGCTGTGTGAAGTCATTTAGTGAGGTTGAATCATCCGGCCCTTGGAGTGGCAGTCAGTTCGGTCATATATAGAATAGCGGTATTTGGTCGTCAAAGGAACACAGAAAATCGTCCACGTAGAATTGGTCCATTGCTGTTCCTAGCAAATTACTGATGCCGCTGAAACGCTTGAGGGTTTTCCGGAGAGCCAAATTATCACGGAAAGGGGATAATGCCGTCCCAAAGGGATGAACGGTCGGCCTGTACTCGTCAGGTGCGCGACTTGCATCGTGTTCAGGCCACCAGAGAAGACAAAAGGCGTCCCTATATTTAATGGGCATCTTCACTTATAGAAACATTTCACGTATGTCCACAGAGACGACCACTTTTCCTAGCCGGAAATGATGTAAAACCTCGACTAGTGGTGTTGTCCGGTCTGGGCCCTGTAGTATATTGTCGTTGAGTGACACGCCCTGATAATTCAAGACACAGTCGAAAACCACCCTGACCTTCCTTGGTTTCTTTGGGTTCACGACTGAGTTATGGGGTAGGTACCACCTCAAATTTGGGCCCATAACCGCTGTATCCACTCTTTCTATATAACCCAAGTCGATGTTATGTTGCATGGCTTGTGTGTATTCTATCCTTAATTGTGTTTCTCGAATTAGCTTGGTTTTGAAGAGGCATAATCTTTTCAGAGCCATTTTTCGGCTGTTTGTCATAGGTTTCATGTTGGGTCTCCACGGGACAGGAACCCCGAAGCGGTCTGTTACATACTTAGCGTTCTCGGCTACCATTTTCAAAACCGACCTAACTCCTCGTGATGGGACATCTCTATCAATGGCCGGGTCGGCGAATTCGGAGTTTACAGCTGTTGGAATACCAGTTCAACGTTAGCTGTTTCCACCAAAGTGCAGTTGATTTGGATTAGTTTGCCTCATCTTCCATCTGTACTGCCATATAAAGTCCAGCCGAATATAGTGCATACTGCATAGGGTGCTTTGCGGCTTCCTATTCTTTGATCTAGGACCCAATGCGCTTCCGGTACATCACAACCGATCAGCAGATCAGTTTCCTTATTCTACCACTCCTCGATCGTGACCCCGTCGGGATGCAGCCACTGAGTCAGAATCGATTGCTCTGACTGAGGTGCTCCCATCGGCAGGTCCTTTATGATGAGTGCTTCTAGAGTTTCTGCTTTATCGTTGATGCCCAAGGAAACCAGTTGTAAATGCCGTTTGGTCGACTGGACGACCTGGGCGCCACTCACTGTGCTCACTTCTAATGAAGATTGATTCCCTCTGATCCCATACCTCTCTGCAAACTCCTTTCTTACTAACGTGGTATCCGAGCTACAGTCTACGAAGGCCAACGCTCTTGTAACCCCAACTGGGGTTCCTATGCCGACTGCTATTACTCCCAGGCGAATGGGCTTGTTAGTGGAGCGGGACACTGAACAGACAACACTTGGCTTCGGGGTTTCCTTGGCATTCGAAATCTGGCATTTGTGTAGTAGAATATGGTGCTTCCTATGGCATCCATCCTGACTACAACTGGGTTTCATTCGGCACACCACTGCCCTATGTGAATCGTAAAGATACACAAAGCACGAACCCAGTCTCTTAGCCATTTCCCATCGTTCGTCAACGTCTACTTTGCAGAAGCGAGGACATTCAGCTAGGCGATGAGGCACCCCATAAACTTTACACACCGGCAAGTTTTCACCTTCGCGAGATAGTGCGTGTGTGTTTGCCCATGGTTGGCTTCTACTTGATTCTTTGGTCCAGATTTGAGTCGTCGTAATCCTAGGTAACTTGCTCGTCTCGCGCAAAAATCGGCCGAAGCTCGTGTCTGCAATACGGGCATGACGATCTATAAACTGCGTCAGGTCATCGAACGTGGTTTCTGGCCCAAACCAACTGATCCCTTCGACTTCCTCGGCCCACCTATCCTGTATTTCTGTGTGAAAACTGCGTAATATGGTCTCCAATGTGTGTCATGCGTTCAGGTCTGATCGGTTATCTGGGTGATTCAGTGTGATGCTGCAGTTCTGCATTTTTATCACCAGCTGGCTAGAGAGCCCGACTCGCCTTTGGAGCTTTTTGCCCCTGACAGTACACCATTGATCGAATTCCGGGCGACTTTAAATGGTTGCCCAAATGGGTTTTTCAGAATTTCACATGCCCGAGTGCAACCTCATTCGGGCTCCAGCATCGAGCACCCGTGGTTTGCCTCCCTGGACCTTCCATGACAGTAATGCAGTGAATACAAGAATTTTTGTTCTGGATCGGATACTCTCCTCTCCACAAAGTTCTCGTACTGTATATCGAACTTATAGTGCTGTTGTGCGTTCACGTCGAACGAGGACAATTCCACTCTTGGTAAGTGAATAGCTTGGGTTACACCGGCGCAAAGTCCACTGTAATCGTTCCACGGAACTGCTAGGCTGAATGGCCGTATGCTCTGTTGTCTCCAAAGTCACCTGTCGCTCCAGTCACTGGAGTTTCATCTTTCCTGGCAGATTTCGCTTCTTCCCTAGCCTGTCTAAGCTGGGTTTCTAATTCAACTATTTTCAATCGATAGATATCATCACTTTTAAACTCTATACCACTAGCTGAAGTACATGAAACTGCAGTGACAGGGCTAGTAGACCTAGCGATGTCTAAGGAATCAGTATCACCCGAAAATACCCCAAGGACTTGCAGGGTTACTTCCTGTCCAGCTTCGGTTTATCTTTGTCCTCTTCTTGGCATTTCTGATTGATTTCCTCCTGTTAGTTTCAAGTCGAGTACTTCAACGGTTAGTCTGTCTGTGAGCAACGCGTAGCCACTTCAGAACGAATCCCAAGACCAGAACAAGATTGATTCGTGGTTTCTACGGCACTAGATTAACAAGTTATACGCATATAAATATGTACAAACGTCGACTGTACGGCCACAAGGTCTAACGACGAGGACCAGAGTTCAACGAATGCCAATGTCAGGTACCACCGTCACGGCAGTCCAAGTTCGAATCAAAATTATGCCACTTCACGTGAGTAAAATATAAGCAAACGTTGAAGTATAGTGATTGATGCGTGTTGTACTTGTTACAGGTTCAATAAAATAAACAGCATAGCCGCAACAATAAAAGTATGTGACAACGGCTAGGGAGCATTGTCACGCATGCACTTTGCACTTGCTGTGAAGTATACCAGATAAGATATTTCGGCACCAAGTATATCAGCGGTGAGCCAGGTTTCTGCGAGGGCTATGATCCGAGGCTTTTTAGGATTTTTCTCACTTAAATCAGGACCTGCTCCCGTATAGAGTCTATAGCCCGTGGTCCTCGGTTTGTGACACGATATCGAATATACTCGGCAGCGCGCAAAGCAGAACTCAAAACGCTGGAGCGGGACAACGTGTGTATTGGAGGAGCGCAACGGCGTGCAGATGACGTACACAGGCGGAGCAAGTGGCGCTACCAAAAACGGTCATTGTTCAAATAAACAAATTTGTTAGTCTTCGTCATCGAGTGCTTTATTGGTAGCACTGCAGGGGTCTCCCCCTAGAAGGCCGACTCAGTTTGGCCTCGACCCGTGATGGGTACTTCGGATTCGGTGGCGAGAGACGTTTTCCATGCCTCCCGCCGCGATCGAACACAACAGCGAAGCCAGCACAAGCCGTTTTCCATGACTCACACTGGTCGCTTTGCGTTGATCACAAAATTGCGTCCTCCTCAAAATGTTATCCGACCGGGGTAGATCCTGTTCGTGACCTGACAGTGGTGATTGTGTTGTAGGGTTTGTCGTTGTCGGCATATCCCAAAGTTCTGCGTCCTTGTGGTTGTCATTGCCTTCGTAAGCGAACCAGCGTCCGGCGTCAAATGAGTCCAGTTGCGATCCAGTGAGCCTTGTGTTGGAGCTATGCGAGATCCTGGAATTCCATATGGTTATGTCTGACGGGACGAGCTGGAAGACAAGAAACACAAGGAAGCTGCGCCTCGAGGCGCGATCGGATATTCGACTGAGGGGGACATACCGGCGCAATACAGGCTGCCGCCACCCTTGTCGTGATCACTACGTGGTCGTGGATTCATGCATAACAGGACCATGTACAAGCTGAATATGAAGTGTAAACGTAAATATATACAACTGTTACATATTCAGAAAACCTCTTTGGCTGTCGCAGCTCGCGGCCGCGTCGATTTCTCCTGTTGACCGGTGCAGCTGTGTCTTTCGTGGAGTTTAGTGTTGCAACAAGTAGCGAGGGGTCGTTAGTGGGAGTAACAGTGGCCGACCTGGCACGACTAACCGAAGGTTGTGAGCAGGTAGGGACACTGAGAGGGTTGTTCGAGGTGGGTTCTGCCTCGATGAAGGCTGGTTTGAGGCGGTCTATGCTGATGGTCTCCTTCCTGCCCCCGATGTCCACCACGTATTTCTTTTCCTTTCGCTGGACGACGCGGAACGGGCCAGAGTAAGCCGCCTGCAGTGGTGATCGCACTGCATCTACTCGAATAAACACATGGCTGGTGGTAGCTAGAGCGGTAGGTATGTAGTTGCTCATGGTTTGCTCTCGTGGTGGGGTGGGCTTTATCACCCGCATTTGGTGCGACAACCGTTTTGCTTAATCCCCGTAATTAAAACTCGTAGGTGGTAATGGAGAAACCAACTCACCTGGAAGTCGTAGTGTGCAACCATAAACCAGTTCAGCCGCCGTAACACCCATATCGGCTTTAACGGTGTTACGAAGTCCTAAGAGAACGATCGGCAAAACTTCACTCTATAATGGGTTATCACGAGCACGAAGGGCAGCTTTCAGCTGGCGATGGAATCGCTCCACCATGCCATTGGCCTGAGGATGATAGGCCGTCGTCTTGTTGTGTCGACAACCGAATGCGTTTAGTAGCTCGTAGAAGGCGCCGTCGAAATGAGAACCGCTGTCAGTGGTCACGATAGCAGGGCAACCGAACTGACTCACGCAACCAGTTAGAAATGCTTTTGCAGCTTCCTCTGAGGTTGGGCGAGGAATAGGTATGGCCTACGGCCAGCGAGTGAAACGATCTACGCAAGTGAGGATGTAGACGCAGCCATTGGATGGCGGAAGTGGCCCCACGAGATCCACATGCACATGATGAAAGCGTGCGTCCGGTTCGCAGAATGTGCCTAAAGTAGATTTGGTGTGACACTGTATCTTAACTCGTTGACACTGAAGATAAGCACGGGCCCAAAGACGTATGTCACGTTTGACGCAAGGCCAGACGAATCGCTCGGAGATTAGTTTCACTGAGGCGGTTACCCCAGGGTGCGATAATTCGTGGAGGCTGGTAAAAACTTGTCAGCGAAAACTGGCAGGAACTAGCTGTCGGGGTCGGCCTTGTGACACATCGCAAATGATAGTTACGTCCGAAGTTGGAAGGGCCACTGGCACTAGGTGCAAGGAGCTGTTGTGTCTGAGTTGCTCTACCTCAGGATCTGTCGTTCGGGCTGCGGCGATTGCTTCTAGGTCTATGCCCATGGGTAGTGTGTAGTCGATATTGTGGACGCGTGAGAGTGCGTCTGCTACGGAATTGTGCCCCAGAGACGTGTCGAATGTCCGTAGTAAACTGCGAAACATAGTCTAAGTGGCGAATCTCGCGTGGCGAATATCGGTCAGAAGCTGACTGGAGGGCGTACACTAGTGGTTTATGATCTGTGAACACTGTGAACGTTTGGCCCTCGAGTGTGTGCCAGAAGTGTCGGACACCCAAACAGATTGCCAGCAGTTCTTTGCCGAACGTACTATATCGAGATTCCGAAGGCCGGAGACGCTTGGAGAAGAAAGGTATTGGTTGTCATGAATTGTTGACGAATTGCTGCAACACTGCTCCAACAGCCGTGTCCGAAGCATCTGTTCCCAATGCCAGGGGAGCAGAAGGAACGGGATGTGCAAGGAGTGCTAAGTCGGCGATATCATCCTTGATCAAAGTAAAAGCTGCCTGCGCCGTGTCGGGAAAAATGAATTTCCGCTTACCTCCACGTAAAAGGTCTGTTAGAGGCTGCATTGTTTCGGCGCAGTGTGAGATAAAGCGGCGATAGAAGTTAACCAGGCCAGAAAATTGGCGCAACTGTCGGTAAGAGTGAGGCTCAGGATAGTCGCCAATCGCCACCACCTTGTCAGGCAGGGGCTGTATGCCTGAGGCTGAGATTTCGTGACCTAGGAACGTGATGGTCGTCCTACCTAATTCGCACTTAGCAGGGTTAATGGTTGCACCGTGTTGGCTAAGGCGCTCAAAAAGGGCACGCAGGTGTGTCATATGCTCTTCTTTTGAAGAACTTGCCACAAAAATATCGTCTAAGTACACGTAGACATTCTTCAAACCGCGTGTTGCCTCATGCATAAGCCTTTGAAAGGTTTGGGCTGCATTGCTGAGCCCAAAAGGCATGCGCAAAAACTCGAATAGTCCGAATGGAGTTGTGACAGCGGTTTTAGGGATGTCAGCCTCTGCTACTGGGATTTGGTGGTAGGCTCTGACGAGGTCGATTCGGTTGAAAACAGAACAACCAGACAGGGTAGAAGTAAGATCTCGAATATGTGGAATGGGGTACCTGTCCGGGATAGTAGCCTGGTTGAGGGCCCTGTAGTCACCGCAGGGGCGCCAATCGCCATTAGGTTTAGGAACCATGTGAAGGGGCGAGGCCCAAGGGCTACTGGACGGGCGTATTATGCCTAATTCTAGCGTGTTTTCAAACTCAGCCTGTGCTACGCGGAGCTTGTCTTAGGTCAAGCGACGTGGTCGGCTAAATGCTGGGGGTCCTTCAGTGACAATATGGTGGGTTACTTTAGTGGTCACCGCGGGAAGGGGGCCATATTGTCTTAGCGTTGCCGGGCAAGCTGAAAGTAGGTCTGCGTACGGGTGTTCGGCCTGCGGTTCGATGTATAGGGGCGTGATGTGATTCACGGAGGAATACGACCCGGTTTCGGAAAGAGAAGTCTGCCGGTCGACAACTCTCCGGCCTCGTGCATCGATCAGGAGGTCGAAATGGTCTAGGAAATCGATGCCTAGTATGGGATAAGGGACGTCTGCTACTATGAACACCCAGCGGAAGGTGCGACGCAGTAATAAGTTGAGTGTGGGTGACTTACGGCCGTAAGTAGCAATGGGAGTGCCATTAGCAGCACGGAGTTTTTGGACTGACGGGTTCGTTGCATCGCCTGCCTCCTTTAGAATGACACTTACTGCTGCACCGGTGTCAATTAGTAACAGGTTATTGGAAACTAAATCTCGGACATGCAACAGACGACTGCTATTATGGCTGCCGACCGCGTTAGTCGTCGGAACGCGTCGGGATATTAGTTTCCCTGTTTGGCACCTGGGAAGGTGCAACCGGCTTCGCAGCGCCGAGCCTTCTCCCCAAACCGTTTGTGATATCGACAGTACGTTGATCGAGCTGGGTTAACCAGGCGGTCAGGGGAAGGGCTTCTGAGACGTTCACGTCGGTCAGAGTTGTGATAAGATTTATGGTTTCTACAGTGAGAACAACCAGGAGAGGAAAAACGTTTGAAAGCCCGCTCGAAAACAGCTATCAGAGTGTCCTCGGAGTGTGTTCCTGTTGTGGGAGCTGTGGTCTGGGGGCTGCTCCAGTTTGTTACGGAGGTAATTTGTCGATGATACTGGTCCATAATACCGTCCGCTAGTTTGGCCGCTTCCGTGAGCTTAAGGTGGCTGGAAACCTCGAGCAGTGCTTGAATGTTGGGTGGTAGTCGCTGTACCCACAACTCTTTAGGGACGTTTTCCTCTAAAAGTTGCCCTGCCAGCTGCTGCATTTCTCTCAGTAATGCAGAGGGCTTCTTGCTACCTAACTCTGTCCCTTGGGTCAGCCGTTTTAGTCTGAACGATTCTGATGGTAGAAGACAAGAGATTACCGCGTCTTTCACGGCTGTGTAAGAACTGTTATTAAATATTACGTCGCGTATCTGAGTAGCAACGTCACGGGGAAGGCGGCCGATAGTTCACAAGTAACGGGTTTGTTCGCTCGTAATTCTGTGTGATTCAAACTCTGCCTCCAACACATGAAGCCAGAGCTGAGGGTCATCAACGAAAAACTGAGGGACGGCTAGGGAGACTGTCGAAACGGAAGCTTCCGGGTCAGGTTTACGGTCGTTGCTAGCCATAGTTGCAATGGTATATCAAATGTAAAATGATATAAAGAGTTCAGGGCAGCAAACGTGAAACACTTATAATATGGATATGAGAAAATATATATAAGGGATATGGTAACTGATATCCGGAATTAACCGTTTAAATATATCGGAAAAAGTGTATATGTAAACGAATAAATGTGATTGAGGGACTTACGAATGTCCTTCGAGAAATAATTTGTTGTTCGGGCTCACTAGTTTAGGATTTATCTCAGTTAAATCAGGACCTGCTCCCGTATAGAGTCTATAGCCCGTGGTCCTCGGTTTGTGACACGATATCGAATATACTCGGCAGCGCGCAAAGCAGAACTCAAAACGCTGGAGCGGGACAACGTGTGTATTGGAGGAGCGCAACGGCGTGCAGATGACGTACACAGGCGGAGCAAGTGGCGCTACCAAAAACGGTCATTGTTCAAATAAACAAATTTGTTAGTCTTCGTCATCGAGTGCTTTATTGGTAGTACTACAGATTCTCATCTACTTTAAGCAGCCGAAGCTCCGGGATCTTATTCAACACAATGAGGCAATAGCTGTAAAACACTTGAGCAGGTGCCCACGAGTTGTTGCGTAATCGCCAGACACAATTCGCATTGGGTTTGAGGAGGGTGTAGGAAGGAGATTCGGGGGTGGAAAGGAGGTCCTGAAGGAGCTGTAAGCTGGTTCAGGGTACACCGCCACTGTACGCTGGTCTGCAGCATCCTCAAAGGCCTTCACTGTTGTGGTATCTATGACCTCCTCTGGGAGCCTATTCCCAAAGGGTACCACTCTATTTGAAAAGCAATTCGCCCCAATTTGGGGCCTTGAACGCTTTCTTTGCAATCTAAGGCTATACCCCCCATGCTTCTCTCTGAGATCGGGGAGGAAAGCTCGTCTCAATCTATACCTGACAGTCTCTTCGTTACTTTGAAGGTTTCTGTCAAATCCCCACGAACGTGCCGCCTTTTCATCGAGATTAGATCCAAGGCACGGAGGCGCTCTGTGTAGCTAAACCCCCTTGCCCAATCACCACTCTGGTGGCTAGCACTTGTACTTTCTCCAGATATTCTACTTCCCTCTGGTAGTGCCGTGTCCAGGCTTGCACGCAATGCTCCATATGCAGCCTCACTATGGCTTGGTATATCGAAACGAAAATCTCCGGCTCTCTACACGACTGGGTGGATCTAACTCGAAAGGGTCCTCTCCTGGCCATACGGGCTGCTGTGGTGCACTGCTTCGACGGCTTGAAGTTGTTGCCTGCTATAACGCCCAGATCTTTGACCTGAGAGACCAATCGCAACGAACCCACACCATTCCAACCAACCCCTGTATCTGTGGTCGAGCACTGACACTTGATGAGGCCTAAAGGAAGGTTATATTTGAGTGACCTGTTTTGTACTGCAAATGCTTCAAGTTCTATATCTACTCCAACTATCTCGAAGTTATCGATAAACATAATGGTGGGGATTGTAAGTTCACGTGCTAGGTCGTTGACGAAGATGAGGAAGAGCAGGGGGCTGAGCACCGAGCCCCGTGGCACCCTACTCGTAACACCTGTCGGTTTTGAGACATGACTGCCCACCTTAACACTAAGAGCCCACCCTGCTAGAAGGATGTTCATCCATTGCATTGCTTTGCCAATAATCCCCATAGACTGCAGTTTGACGTCCAGAAATCTGTGGTTCACAAAATCAAGCGCCCTGCTGAAGTCCAAGTAACAGAGAGCAATCGACTGCCCTTTGTCCAGGGGCTTGGTTACCTCATCGAGGAACAGCAGGGGATTCGTCAGACATGATTGCCCCGTCACAAGCCCATGCTGAGCATTTGATATGAGGTTATGTTGGACCAAATGCCCAGAGATCTGTTTCCCGACTATTCGCTCCAGGCACTTACACAGTGCTGAAGTTGAGCTAACCGGCCGGTAATTTTCGGCACTTTGCCGGGGCCCGCTCTTGTAAGTTTATACCACTGTTGCCCTTCTCAAGTCTCCCGGCACAATTCTCTGTCTAAGTGACGTTGCATACAGCTTCTTCACCGGAGCCTTCAGGACCTCGGCCAGAGGTTAAACGATTGTTGAATGAATCCAATCTGGCCCTGCGGTTTTACTTCTATCAAAGGTTTGCAGCTCCGCGCTCATCTCCTCTTCTCTTACTGCAAGTTCTGGTGCTGGATGCTCCGGCGGTCCCTCCATCCTTTCTTCTCAATTATTTTCTGGTCGATATTTGCTCATAATAATGTTAATACTAACTGTTCAATTCGGAGACGCCCGAAGCTTGCCTTACGCATGATCAAACCTTGTACTGGCGGCAAAACTGGCGGACAAAATTCATGGAAATGCAGAAATACGCAAGACAAAGGGGAGGAACGAACAACCAGAGGGGGATGCGAGGGTGATAAATGTATGCACACCAAGAAGTAACGGAGGGATTTTAAGTAAACCCAGAGATGAATTCAAATATGCACCCGGCTAATTTGGAAGTCAAGGCCAGATGAAGCATCTGGCTGAGCCAGGTAGAGGAGAACGGATCCTGGGTGTTTTGCACGGCGAGGACTGAGAATCGGTCTGAGAAACTGTCGTTACTAGAAACGATGAAGAAAAAAGGAAAAAAGGAGAAGTGAAACGAAGAACAAAAAATTGAGTTGTATTTATGGGGACTAGGTAGCCATGAGCTATGCCTAAGTACAATAAACGGACGATGCCAATTTGAAAACAAGGAGCTGGCAATACAAAACTTAGGGAATGGGTCAGATGGCAGCAATCCCGCGGAAGGATCGAGATACGGTAAATATGAGACACAGACATAGAAGAAATGGACGCATATTATGAATGGCTGCGGCATGGCGTCAAGAGAACTGGCCGGCGAAGTACTGGAGAAGGCGGAAAAAATGTGTGACAGAATATATATACATTTATATACATAAAAATATTTATAAGAGCAGGAGCAAATAGCAGGTAATGGATGGAACGCAGAAGTATTAGTGCTCTGAAGAGACAGGTAGGTTTGGTTCAAATGGTACTGAATTATTTTGGATAAACCCTGATGAATTTGTTTAATATAGTTGGACATGGGAGATCAGCAGAGAAGGAGAAACAACTTTGAAAGCACAGAAGTGGTGGCTGTGAGCAGAGGTCGGTAAACGAGGGAGTACGAAGGAAAGGATTGACGAGTACAGATAGGAGTGATTCTAACAATCTGAATAATGCAGGTGTGACATGTGGTGGCGGTCGAAAATAGGTGAAGCGCTAATTAATGGGCTCACACTACGCAGCAAGCAGATGGCCGTGAAAGTAGCTGGAGAACGCGGAGCGAATGGAAGTACGGGGTGGTTGGGGAGGTGTAAAAGGTCAGTGGGGAAGGGTAACTTGGAGGTTGGAAGAAATGTGGCGCAAAGAGCAGCTGTTGTATCAGCGAATAACATGGGAGAGAAAAAAGGAAGTAGAGGATCAGAAAGATCGGTGAATGGCGGGTCACATGGTTTGAAGCTGTAGGTGAAAGTTATAACGTTACGGAGACTTTACATTAGGTGGAAATCAGAAAGGCAGTGCAAGCTGGAAAGCACACCGAAGATTCCTGTGACGAGCAATAAACGAAACACATTGGAGCACTGACCGAAGAAAGCCTGGTAAGAGAGGACCAATCAGATCGTCTTACTGCAGACGACGGATGATGGAGACCGAGAAACAGAAAATAACCCGGACTGGAAAACCTGTGATGGAACAAAAATGCGCGAGAAATAGTTGTGCATCGGGGTTGGGACAATGGAACTGAAGTCATTCGTCCCTGGAAATTTGGCAACAACTCCTAAGCAAGTGCTCGAATACATTCATGGCAATCGCCTGAGTCCGATTACAGAGATCCCGGAGCTTCAGAATCTTGCACCGGATAAGAAGCTGCGGGTCAAAATCCTCACGGAATCCTGGCCAACCGCTGATATACACGATGCAAAAGCATCGAGTGAGAGATAATTTACAGTCGGACAGGACACTGGCAGAGGTCGTTTAGGCGGGGTTTCATATACGGCGACCATCTTTTTCCTCCCTCCACCGAAGAAACGTTCCCATTTTCTCATGTACTGGATGTCCGTGGGCCTTTCCCACGCTCTCCAGGACAGACAGCCTACTACTCGTTGTAGTTCACCCCTCCCACGCAAGCAACTCTACAATGGACCAGGGCTAACAGGCTTACAGGGTTCTCTGAAAATTTACATGAACTTTGCCAACTCAGTAAAGGCTGGTGACCTCAACTTCGCCAGTGTCGATTGGCAAAGAGCTGGGACCCTTGATTTTACCTGTAGTAGACTCGTTTTGGTTCTCGTCGTCAAGTTCCCATAGGTACGGAAATAAGACTACCACATCAGATATCTCACAGAGAACATTCACTCCCCAATAGACTTGGTCACCACTAGTAAATGGCTCCAAGTAGATAGGGTGCAATAATTGTCAGCCCTCGGTAAAAGTGACTACATTTTCGTCGGATTCTACTACTTTATGGACCGGCCTTCGCTGCTGTAAGAAGCCAAAATCCTGAGATCCTCCAACGGGGTTAATCTTGACCGGGTCACAGCTTTTCTCCGCTCCCGGCTGAACTCAGCTAAGCTGGACTACGCTGCGGCCAAGCTATCGGGAAACCTCGGAGAGTTGACCTTGGCTTTAATGGCCGTAATCATTCATCTTAAAACTTTGACTTTGTTAACCCGAAGAATGGAACGTCACACTTCAGCAGCAACACCCATGCCCATGTGCGGCATTCTAAAGTGCCGTGAGGAGGTGAAAAGAACGGAATTTGTTGCGACACCTGCGAACAGTAGTACCATCGGGAGTGCGGTGGGATTTCTGTTAGTGACCGTAGGCTGTGGGTGGAGCACCCTAGCTCAAAGTGAATTTGTATTTTCTGAGTAAGCGCACGAAGATAGCTTCCAAGCGGGTCTTTAAGCGGACGAGAGTTCTTCACAAGTGATGAAATTGCAGGGACCCATAGTCAGCCACGGCACACTAATACTACCACACAAATGACGGAAGTGTAATCGGGCTTGAAACCTTAGAGCAGTCCCCCGTGGACAAGGTAACAGGGCTACTGATTAGGGTGAATCATAGAAAAGGTGAATTGAAAAAATTAAGGAACAGGCAGCCATTCTGGTGCGGGAACTCAAGAAGTTGGAGCGCTCGGCTGAAATCGCCACCGAAGGGCAGAGGAATGTCGTCACAAACGGGGTATCTGAGCCGCTCTGCTTTTCAACCAGACGAAGATTCGTGGAACTAAGGCTCCAGGTCACCAGCCTACTGAGGCAGATGGGTGCACCCGAGCGAGCTATTTTGAGGAGAGTTTTTAGTCTTGGCCGCTGGTCATCCGACCCTAATGGAAACCATGGCCCCAGACTTGTGCTAGTGGAGTTTGGTAACCCAATTTTCCGAGGTTACTTCGTAGCAGGGGCCGGCCGAGTTGTTAGACGCACGGATGGAGTAACGCGTGTAAAACACAATCACTCGGGGAAAGGCTCCAGAAACACTTCCGGTGGAAACTCCGCCTGTGAAGGAACCACATTTTCCCTTTTCTGAGCGGGAGATCAATGGTAGTAGTCCATCATCTACCCCAATCAGTATCTCCGGTGACTGGCACTTCTGCAGTGAGACAGGAGTATCCCAGCAGGGACAGAGAAACCAGCATTAGCTCAGCTCCGCTGCCCGGACACCCCAGTACAGTGACGAACAATTGGGAGGGGTATCGGGTGGCTAGTCCGAGGGCCAGCTAGGGTGAGAGATAAGCAGTGTCTGACGGGTGGGCGAGACAGCCCCTCCCATGGGGGAACTCAGAGTATTGTAAAACAGTGTTTGCAGCAAAATAAACAACAGCCAGCAACTCGAGGTCAGAACAATTGGAGCCGACCGTTTTGTGGTACCGGAGACGAGGCTAAACCAAAATGCTGCCACTGAGCTACTACTGGCCGAGGGATACTGTCTCTACCAAACGGACAGAGAGAATGGCAGGGTATGAGGAGGAAAGTTACCATTTGTCAACGAAAACTTTGGGCAGAAAGCTGGATAAACAGTGTGTGAACCCCAAGCCTACAGGCCTCATTATGCTGTTTACTAACTCCGGGATCCCTTAGGGATATAGCATGCCCGTACTGCAGCCTGAAGTGCGACTCCACAAGAGGACCTTTTGGTGTTCGAGTATCTAACCATGGTTGCCACACAGAGGTCCTTGATTTTGATGATGGGGATTTCAACTCCGCCGAAACAAATTGAGATAGCCTGACTTCTTGGGCTAATACCCACAATAAAACAAGTTTATTCGAGCTAGTGGACGGTATATCACTCCTTCAGCAAGTTGACCAGCTGACCAGGTTGGGGGAAGGGCAAACTCTAAACGTACTCGACGCGGTTTCCACCAGGCACCAGCAGGAAGTAGGTGAACTAGAGTTAGCAGCTCTGTTTGTAAGGAATGACCACGTGGCTAAAAGATCTCTGATCCAAGGGACTTTCCTTTGGTTGTCAAATAAGAAGCGAAGGGAATTCAGGAGTATGGACGTCATCGCAACCAGGGAAGCAGCAGGTAGATTTGACCGGAGTGCTCACTATCAGACGGCGGAAAAGAGGTGGGCCATCACCAGGATCCATCTCGTCAATTTGACTTATGGATTCGCCCCACTCAGAAGCGTCAAAAGACTTGTTAGGCTACCGATCACTCAAGGTGTAACTGGCAAAGCGCAAAACATGGCTTCGTTATTGGTCAGAGTTTGCCGCTATATATGGGAGCCCATGGGCGTGCCTTTAGTGGGCAACTAGAAAGTAAGACCAGATACGAAGCGGCCCTAGCAGGCAGAGTGAGGGAATATTGTAAAACTGATTGTAACTGTGCCCAACCTAAGACTACAGCACGAGTCGCTGTATGATGCAAGGTCAACAAAAGTAGAGTACGTTCAACGAGAGCCTACGTGAAACCGCAGACTGTGAAGAACTTCCTGGAAAGAGTTGATGGAAAAGACACGGAGAGCAGCACGAGACCACCGTGACCCAAGGGACAATCACTACGGATTGAGTAGTCATTATTAGCAGTGAATTAGAACTGGCACTGAGCAGACTGAATAGCAATCAGGCTGCGGGGCCGGGTGGTGTTCTTCCAGCCATTATAAAGGCCCTAGTCAGCGTACCACGTACCGATAACACGGCTGTTCAGTTTTTTCCTAGCCACCGGAGAGCTACCGGGGTACTGGAGATTGGCGCAAGCTGTTCGCGTTCACAAAGGAGGAGAACGGGAGGTGGACTCTAACCACCACCCCGTACTCTTACCACCAATCACCCTCAAAGCACTGGAAGGACGGGTCAGAAGTGACTAACATAACTTTTGCGGAATCATCAGTTTATTGCTGACCGGCGATATGGGTTCGCTAAAGGAAAATCCTGTCTCACCAACCTGCTATCGTTTTTCGATGAGTTAACTCACAGACTAGACCGACTGGAACGAGTGGAGGTGTGCTACTGGGACCTTCAGAAAGCCTCCAATTTGGTAAACCACTTTCTTGCTGAGCATGCTGAAAGTACTTGGAGTAGCTTCGCGGATTGTGAGGTGGATCAAGAGTTACCTAAGTAATAGAGCTTCTTCAGCGCAGGTCGAGAACACCAGATCTACAATGGCCCTGGCATGCAGTGGTAAGCCGCAAGGCCCTGCGCTGGGACCAGTGTTGTCCTTGGTTCACGTGAATGATCTGGTGACCGCTCCAGGTTGCCCGGAGTTCGTATTCACACACTGTACCAAAGTGGTGGGTGAGCCCACCTCGAGTCAGTTGCGGACCGTATAAACAGAATTAGTGCATGGGCTGAACGTTGGGAGTTGTCAGTGAATGCTGCCAAATGCAAACATCTGCTAGCAAGCAGAGGGAGTTGCGGAGACAGGTATATAGGGCTGTCCGTCCCAGTTGGGATTCAGTCCGCCCCTTTGATGCGCTTGTGCACGAGAGCTTCAAACCCGCCGATCAGCGCGCATTAGCAGCGGTCGGGGCTAACAGAGCGCTTTTCAGATCAAGCAGACACTTGGTGTCTAGAGAGGCCGCGGTCAGTCTTCCTACACAAGATGAAAGCAGGGCACCACTTGGAGACTTGTTCAAGCATGGGCAAAAAAGACTATTGAAGGGCAAAAATTATTGGAAGACTTTCATAAGAGGTCTACTCGAATGATGAAAGGGATGCAAGGAAGGCGTACTACGAAGGACAGAAGCGCTGAATTTATTCTTCCTTGGTAGCCTTAGGCCAAAAGGAGATCTCATAGAGTGCTACAGGATATATAAGGGACTCACTACGAACGATAGACCGGTAATGGCTCGTTGTTGCAAGCTTACACTCAGAGGACACAAACACAGATTCGACAATCGAAGATCAAACAAGAGCGCGAGGGCGTGTTTTTTCTCTCCGTGCCATAAACAAGCGGAAAAAGATGAATCCACGCATATCAACGGCAACCTCCGTCTCTGTTTCCAAGCACAAACTGGATACGTGCTTGAGAGAGGTATCCACAGAGGGCTACTAACCATCCTTTTTTTAGCATTTTCTTTCGTCCTTTTTATCCCCTCCCGACTGATCATCTTAAGCTGCATGTTATCACTCCAGTGTGTTTTGACTGTACCTATTTCTACGACAGCCCTTGCTTCACCCTACTCAACACCAATGTACACTAACATCATTACAGTATTCGAGGATTCGGGGTGTGTTACGTGAGGACAGCAGTTAGTCGTGGCCCCAACTTATGTTAGCGCGAGGTTGCTGTTCCCGAGGACAAGCCTGTTTCCTCTCCCTCCCCAACAGCAACTACTAATACCAAATTACACTGGATACCTGGAAGTCGCTGCACTACAGGAACCCCCTGAATTCTCGGAGCAAGAAACTGGACGTTTACCGTCCCAAGCTGCAAGTCCTGTGACCTGACCTGACCTGACCTGACCTGACCTGACCCAGCTGGTAGAATATTTGCCCCCAGAATTTGTCTCCCGCAAACCAGTTAAGGCCTCTTCCTCTTCCCACCTGGAGCATTCTAGACGAAAGCGCACGCTCCTTAGCTAGGCATAAAGCCGCACGTCCTGCGAGTGGTGCGCAAATCTTCAGGGTTTTCCCTAACAAATGCGAAGACAACATTAGCTCCTATCAAAAAGCAAGAGGACCGTCAGTACTTGATCAAGCGAGGACCAATAAGGCATATTTCTTTCGGTGCAAGCGTCATCTAGGGAGCAAATCTCTAAAGCCACTTGATCTAAAAGACCATGCGGGATCCCTAGTTGCATCTCCAGGCCAAGTGGCCCAGGCCTTCAGCTCAAGCTTTTGTGGAGTTTGTGGCTCATAACCGATACTAACCATCCCACCATCTTTGGTCGCTACCCTGAGTCGTGTCGACATTCTAGTTCGTGTAGTTATACGAGGTTTTCTCCGGCCAAACCGGTATTGCTCCATGGGTCTAGACTTAACCCATCCCGCTTTCCCAGGTGGACGGCTGATAATAGAATCCCATCATGCGTCTCTAACTCGGCGATATATTGATAGTGGAGTTTTCCAAACAGCTAGAAAAAGGAGTCATCGCACCCATCCATAAGAAGGGTACTAGATTTCTTGATTCTAGGTACAAACCCGCAAGTTTGACTAGTAGTACCAGCAAAGTTTTCCAGGGTATTCTCAGCAGTGTAACTCTTCCTCACTCGCATACAAAAAGGAACCATTCCCCATCCCGTCATGGATTTTTTCCTGTCAGACTATGCGTTGCCGTTACGCTTGCCTTCACGGATTGTTTGAAAATGGCCTGAAATGGCCAGCTCTCACATGCTGCATTCATCGATTTTGCCAAGTTTTCCGACGAAATCCTACACTCCCCTGTTTTTCGTAAGCTGCAAACATGAAGGATAACAGAATCCTCGTTTGATGTCCCAAGCAACCTCCCCATCGGTCACAACTTCGTAGTTAATGTAGAGAGCATTTTCGCTGAACCTTTCTCAGTAGAATCTATGTCCCGCGAGGATCAGTCTTGGGTCCATTCCATTTTTTTATTTACATAAATGACCTTCCGACAGCTCTTTCAGTGAACGTTGTCACGAATACGGACGATGCAACCATCCGGAGTTAGAAGGTTTAAAGCTTTCCAACTGCAGTTGGTGAAGCGAAATGCCAATCCGAGGATAGGAACTTCATATATATTGATGACAAAGGAGTGGACATCGTCCGGCAAAGCCACTGGCCAAAAGTTCTCCATTAACCGGACCGACACCATCAAAGGTTGACCGAAACAAGGGTCCCGATTTCTGGATACATTGTCAATTAGCGCCCTCCAGTCGCCAATAGCTTGCGAGCACTTGCACCAGGCGAGTCCTAAATATGCCTGGAAGGTCCTTCCCGCACACTTCTGGGGCGAAAATCCGTCCTCTCTCGGGGTACGACAATCCGGCAGAGCAATTGGGTCTCGCTTGAGTGAGAGAGATCCTGGAAGGGGTTCACAGAGCTTTCATAAAAGCAGAGTAGGTCTGCCCATCTACATTATCTCGTCCGCCCTGTAAGTCACAATTAACACAAATCAAGCAGGATCTGGCCACTTCAAACATACCAAAACCAGAACAAAATTACTTCATTTTTTCTAATGTATAAAATTGAGATCCACGAAAATTACAAACATTCACAAACCCCATGTGTGCGGCCAATTAGACTCAACAGTAAAACCCAAGGGTTCAAAGCCTCGCGGCTCAAGCACGACAGTCAGAAACGGTTCAAGGCCGAATTCAAATGTTTGAAGAAATTAAACAAGCGTGCAAAAGTGTGGTTTATCGGCGAGCTTATCAAAGTAGTGGTAAAAGTAGTCATATTCATGGGGCACGTAGAACATTTGGGATGATTTCCAACGTTTTTCTTTTACGCCACCGGCCAAAATCATTTAGCGAAAATAGTTGTCTGAGGTCAAGGATAGGTCGTTATTCTCGCCCTACCTATCTACAACATACTGTCAGTTCCGCGGTTACTGGACTTCTGTGTTGGCTGTGCGTAGAACAAGTCATCATTCATTAGCACTGATAATAATGGTTTATTTCGGGGACACCCGCAGCATGCCCGATTGCATGATCATATGGTACGGATGAGGTCACTAAAAGGATCCTTGGATAGTCATTTGGGTATGAGCGGCAGAAAACGGTGTGTGGGTTTTAAAATCCGCGTGAACGAATGCGCGGCAAATCTGAATTTGGATGTCAGGGGGACACATCACCCAGTAGTGAGTGGAAAGGGGTCCGCCGTCGAGATAAGTAATGAAGTAAAACGGTGGATGAAGTAAAAATGCGCAATAATTCGGGTAGCATCGACGTCTAGTCGCAGGGGGGGAGTATACTGACAAAAAACCTCCGAGAAGCACCGACGAATAATTGAAAAACTCTTGGTGATGACGTATACGCACTTGAACCAATAACTCAAGTGACCCGGGAAACAGCGGAAATATGATACCGAAGGAGTGGCGAAGTATTCTCTGAGGGGAAGAATTGCGTAAACGGAACAAAGTCCGATTTACCACCGGATTATTACCTACAATTTATCAAGAGGTTGTGGAGGACGCACTCATAAAGGGGTGTATGTAGATGCCCGAGCCTGGAAACTTGGGGGAATAAAGTGACGAAGGTTGACAGACGATTGAAATATCATTCGAATATAAGGTTCTTTTTGAGCTAATTACTGACCGCAGGTTGAGAACAGGGTGGACAGAGGAGTTGATTTACGATGATATTATGAAGTTGTTTGGAGGTGGTACACAAGTTATACTGCCAAAACATGTAGACGACCACTCACCGGGATACGCTGATAGGAGTCTGACATGAGGCATTTGGGAAACTACCGGAGGGTCAATAATTTGGCATACTTATGGGTAACTTCCAGCAAGGGCTTAGAGAAATAGCCTTTGAAGATGTCCTCGGCATAGATGCCCTATCTTGGTAGACTGATGGAAAAATAGTGAAAGGTAGAAGGTAGTTGAAATGGTGTTCAGCTATTGGTTAGTCGGGGATGATTCCAACACTGACTTGAGGAAAACAAATTAGCAAACAAAGTGGGCATAATAGTGGTATATGTGTTTGATATTTGGCGGAATCAACTGGAAGTGGTAGATCACTGTGACTTTTGAAAACCGCAGACAATTGTGTGACTGGGTACTTTGAGGAGAGTCCATCCCAAGACTTTTTTGGGGTGGGGGAGGAAACAGCTTAACGACAGCTTAAGATATAGAAAAAGCACTCGACGGATTGTGGTGCAGCTAGCCCACCATGATATCTTGGTGGAACAGCTGTGAAAGTTCATAGACGAATGAGATGTGATACAATTGTGGATTTCTCTGTGTTCGTTGGTTAATAGCACGGGAGTATCTAAAGCCGGTAACAAGCCATAAGGAATCGACTACAAATCCCGCTTAACAACTTCAGACGGGCATATTCATCAAAAAAGCGAAGCACACAATTAGACGCAAGATAGAAATGCAGACTTTCCAGTGTAAAACATTTTGCTGCACAGGCTTAGTCTTCGTACCTCGACCAGTTGAGTACTGCAGCAACTGGTCAAGCCAAAATTGTTTGCAAAAGTGAGGGCAGAAGTTGAAAGCAGATAGACGTTCAAGTGGTAAAGAGATACTGCATAAAACTGAAAGGTCAAAAAAGCGGGAAAACCTGAAATTACGGCAACACATTTTCTGAGGGAACTGAAGATAGGTTTCCGATTATAAATCAGCTCCGAAAACAAGTGTACGACGGATAGTGTTAGGATACTCATGAACACGGAGTTTGATCGAACACTGACACTTTTCAAGGTTATTCATAGTTTTTCTGTATACAAAATTTGTGACATTTAACACTGTGTAAAATGTGGATAAATGTCGTTCTCCAGGGGCCGGAATAATTTCACAATACGATATTAGCTAACAAGCTTCACTTTACCTGTCAGAGTGAAAACTTGGTGAGTTTCTTCTTTTCACCTCGGTACACGCTCTACACAGGGCTGTAACTCAGCACTTTTCGCCGTTGTTCAAGAAACATTGGTCGAGTTGAGTAGTTATAGGGCATGAAATCTAACCAAACGGTGAATAACTAGGGGTAAGGCGGTCTGCAAAATGTTTTGTAATTCGTGTGCAGCTTCGAGCTGCAATCTTCAGTGTTTCCTTTGCTGTTCCCTGCTACCAGTGAAATACTCTCTGAGATTTCCATCACGCCCCTAGATTTTACCGTTTTCCACAATGTAACAACCTTGTAGGACTTCTCCAGCATGTAAAGCTCAGTTCGATGGTGGTACAACCCTCTTTTAGCATTTTTGCTACCTTACAACCCAATAACAATGCAGTCATTTTGAGTTTGTTTGCAGGTGCATATTTCAGCTCAGTAATTTTTGCTTTGGCAAAGGGTACTCTGTTTCGCCTCCGGCCATGCAGCTTCGCCCAAGTACGGTACAGTGCCACTAGGTCGGCCAATTCCAGGTTGCATAGCTTGACCTGCTGGTATTCAACTTTCAACTGGGCTTCCCGGAAAGATCTTTTTTGAGGTGCTTCAAGCGCTTTCGGGCCAATTCTTCGCTTTTTCATGGGTGGTTTGGCGGCAGTGGCCTGGGTAGAGTAAATCCGTGTTGCCCATCGTGACGTTCTGACTTTCAATTTCCCATTGAAAACACCGATGGATCTTCTTCTGAGTGAACTCCACTTTCCTGAGATGGACCGTTGGATTTAATATCAAAAAGTTGGTTGTGTTCTGCTTAAGAACTTTACTCAGCAACCGCTAAGCAATGTACCGATACCGATTGTTAAACTTCGTTCGTCAGAGGTCTGAGAAGTGTTCAGCCAGGTCTCGATCGCGTAGTCAATGGTTCTTTTTGATTGTCTGCGCTCTGTTCAAGCACTCAATAAGCCTCTGGTACACTGCACCCAATTAGTATACCAGTGTGGGGCCAAGACACTTCTTTAAACACCACGCCTCAGAGATCAGATCGCCCCCTGGTGATTGATCTAATAGAGTTAACTGTTCTCACTGGTATGCTGTCTATTGCGAGGGCTTCCGGAATGTCTACAGTATTTCCAGCAGGTCAAGATGTTAACCTGCAGTGTCAGCCTCATCGAATTGTTACTATGAGCCGCTGCAACCGTGCCGATCTTGAGAGAGGCAGGGTCGCCGACTAGCTCACGGCTTTCTATAAAATAGACGTCAATCAGCGAAGTATCCGACCACGTCTCCAAAATGCCACGCCCTTCCACAATCGTTAAGGTGTCACCATGCCGACAGGCACAATGTCAAAACTCTCCGGTTTAAAAACACCACGTTCAGATGAACATAAACACATCGGCCCATGCGGCCGGGTGGGTCTATTGTTTATAGGGCCATGTAGTAACGGGGGATGATTGCCCGCGCCCCCAGCTTGGTCAAATTTTATCCTAAAGCACGTCCAGCGTTCTAGTGAGGGTTGTTCAAACACACAAAGGATGAACCGATCCTTTGTGCTGCGGATTACCGATCGGGCACAGTTATCTCATGAAAGGTAGGATATTCTGTTAACCAACGCATTGAGTTGCAAAGCTTGCATTCGGTTAACCTCTCGGGTTCTCGACATATTGTGTGCGTGTTAGCCAAAGGTTGGATTCAGTTACGGTCGTTTCCTACCAAGTGAGCCGATGGTATTCCGTTTGCGCCAGCCTGCTATACTCGCGCAAGATTTGTCCAAATCGGCTGTTAGCAACATGGGATTCACGACCTATGAACTCGGTCAGATTGTCGAAATTAGATTGTCGCCCCAGCATATTTATTTTCTCAGCCTCCTCTGCCCATGGGCTCAGTTAATCGATAGTAGACTTCAAACAACGCGTTCCTGTGTATACAACACAGCCAGATCAGACCGACATTCTAAATACTCTGGTGCTACTCTACAATTCGGCATTATCCCCGGATATGACAATGATTCAGCATTGCCATTGTTCCTTTATCCTCCGATAAAACACCATCAATCAGGCTTCTACCCTCCATGAATGGTTGTTCCTACAACTCTTTGAGGATTCCGTGTTCCCTGACATCTTCATTGGTGGATCAAGCATCAAGCGGCCTTCGGTTTCAGTTCTGGCACTCCCACAACAGTAATGCATTAAATGCAAGGATCTTCGCTCATGATCTGCAACTTTGCACTCAACGAAATTCGCGAACTGCTTCATGAATATACTGTATTGCTCGGGATGCCCGCCAAAAGAGGCTAGCTCCACTCTCGGTAGGTGGAATGCTTAAACCCCGATGGTTTCAGGCGGCCTCAAGGGTTTGCTCTAGTCCATTACATAGCCATTTCGATATTAATATCGTGAACTACATGGACTTTTGGCTGGATCGCTGAGACCAGTTCCGTGTGTAAGTGGCTCTGTTTCATTTTTTGGCTAACCGCAGCTTACTCTCCATTTTCAGCACTCCCATTCTGTGGGTACTTATATAATCAAACTCATCGCGATTAGAAATTTATGACCTGGCACTGACAGAACTAGTATACGTAGTACTATCCAGAGAATCAATAACACCCGAGCCGTCCCCAGGGACATGCTGATTTAATTCCTGCTGTCTCATCAGGTCCTTGTTACCTGGCCTTGGCATTTCCAATGAGTCTGTCTATCGGGGCTGCAAGTGAGTATCGTAGATGACCACTGTCACAAGTCGAGTAAAGCTTAGCCAATTCAATTATATCAAAGCCAGAACAAGATTAATTCTTTTTTTCTACTGTATAAAATTGAGATCCACGAAAATTACAAACATTCACAAACCCCATGTGTGCGGCCAAATAGACTCAACAGTAAAACCCAAGGGTTCAAAGCCTCGCGGCTCAAGCACGACAGTCAGAAACGGTTCAAGGCCGAATTCAAATGTTTGAAGAAATTAAACAAGCGTGCAAAAGTGTGGTTTATCGGCGAGCTTATCAAAGTAGTGGTAAAAGTAGTCATATTCATGGGGCACGTAGAACATTTGGGATGATTTCCAACGTTTTTCTTTTACGCCACCGGCCAAAATCATTTAGCGAAAATAGTTGTCTGAGGTCAAGGATAGGTCGTTATTCTCGCCCTACCTATCTACAACATACTGTCAGTTCCGCGGTTACTGGACTTCTGTGTTGGCTGTGCGTAGAACAAGTCATCATTCATTAGCACTGATAATAATGGTTTATTTCGGGGACACCCGCAGCATGCCCGATTGCATGATCATATGGTACGGATGAGGTCACTAAAAGGATCCTTGGATAGTCATTTGGGTATGAGCGGCAGAAAACGGTGTGTGGGTTTTAAAATCCGCGTGAACGAATGCGCGGCAAATCTGAATTTGGATGTCAGGGGGACACATCACCCAGTAGTGAGTGGAAAGGGGTCCGCCGTCGAGATAAGTAATGAAGTAAAACGGTGGATGAAGTAAAAATGCGCAATAATTCGGGTAGCATCGACGTCTAGTCGCAGGGGGGAGTATACTGACAAAAAACCTCCGAGAAGCACCGACGAATAATTGAAAAACTCTTGGTGATGACGTATACGCACTTGAACCAATAACTCAAGTGACCCGGGAAACAGCGGAAATATGATACCGAAGGAGTGGCGAAGTATTCTCTGAGGGGAAGAATTGCGTAAACGGAACAAAGTCCGATTTACCACCGGATTATTACCTACAATTTATCAAGAGGTTGTGGAGGACGCACTCATAAAGGGGTGTATGTAGATGCCCGAGCCTGGAAACTTGGGGGAATAAAGTGACGAAGGTTGACAGACGATTGAAATATCATTCGAATATAAGGTTCTTTTTGAGCTAATTACTGACCGCAGGTTGAGAACAGGGTGGACAGAGGAGTTGATTTACGATGATATTATGAAGTTGTTTGGAGGTGGTACACAAGTTATACTGCCAAAACATGTAGACGACCACTCACCGGGATACGCTGATAGGAGTCTGACATGAGGCATTTGGGAAACTACCGGAGGGTCAATAATTTGGCATACTTATGGGTAACTTCCAGCAAGGGCTTAGAGAAATAGCCTTTGAAGATGTCCTCGGCATAGATGCCCTATCTTGGTAGACTGATGGAAAAATAGTGAAAGGTAGAAGGTAGTTGAAATGGTGTTCAGCTATTGGTTAGTCGGGGATGATTCCAACACTGACTTGAGGAAAACAAATTAGCAAACAAAGTGGGCATAATAGTGGTATATGTGTTTGATATTTGGCGGAATCAACTGGAAGTGGTAGATCACTGTGACTTTTGAAAACCGCAGACAATTGTGTGACTGGGTACTTTGAGGAGAGTCCATCCCAAGACTTTTTTGGGGTGGGGGAGGAAACAGCTTAACGACAGCTTAAGATATAGAAAAAGCACTCGACGGATTGTGGTGCAGCTAGCCCACCATGATATCTTGGTGGAACAGCTGTGAAAGTTCATAGACGAATGAGATGTGATACAATTGTGGATTTCTCTGTGTTCGTTGGTTAATAGCACGGGAGTATCTAAAGCCGGTAACAAGCCATAAGGAATCGACTACAAATCCCGCTTAACAACTTCAGACGGGCATATTCATCAAAAAAGCGAAGCACACAATTAGACGCAAGATAGAAATGCAGACTTTCCAGTGTAAAACATTTTGCTGCACAGGCTTAGTCTTCGTACCTCGACCAGTTGAGTACTGCAGCAACTGGTCAAGCCAAAATTGTTTGCAAAAGTGAGGGCAGAAGTTGAAAGCAGATAGACGTTCAAGTGGTAAAGAGATACTGCATAAAACTGAAAGGTCAAAAAAGCGGGAAAACCTGAAATTACGGCAACACATTTTCTGAGGGAACTGAAGATAGGTTTCCGATTATAAATCAGCTCCGAAAACAAGTGTACGACGGATAGTGTTAGGATACTCATGAACACGGAGTTTGATCGAACACTGACACTTTTCAAGGTTATTCATAGTTTTTCTGTATACAAAATTTGTGACATTTAACACTGTGTAAAATGTGGATAAATGTCGTTCTCCAGGGGCCGGAATAATTTCACAATACGATATTAGCTAACAAGCTTCACTTTACCTGTCAGAGTGAAAACTTGGTGAGTTTCTTCTTTTCACCTCGGTACACGCTCTACACAGGGCTGTAACTCAGCACTTTTCGCCGTTGTTCAAGAAACATTGGTCGAGTTGAGTAGTTATAGGGCATGAAATCTAACCAAACGGTGAATAACTAGGGGTAAGGCGGTCTGCAAAATGTTTTGTAATTCGTGTGCAGCTTCGAGCTGCAATCTTCAGTGTTTCCTTTGCTGTTCCCTGCTACCAGTGAAATACTCTCTGAGATTTCCATCACGCCCCTAGATTTTACCGTTTTCCACAATGTAACAACCTTGTAGGACTTCTCCAGCATGTAAAGCTCAGTTCGATGGTGGTACAACCCTCTTTTAGCATTTTTGCTACCTTACAACCCAATAACAATGCAGTCATTTTGAGTTTGTTTGCAGGTGCATATTTCAGCTCAGTAATTTTTGCTTTGGCAAAGGGTACTCTGTTTCGCCTCCGGCCATGCAGCTTCGCCCAAGTACGGTACAGTGCCACTAGGTCGGCCAATTCCAGGTTGCATAGCTTGACCTGCTGGTATTCAACTTTCAACTGGGCTTCCCGGAAAGATCTTTTTTGAGGTGCTTCAAGCGCTTTCGGGCCAATTCTTCGCTTTTTCGTGGGTGGTTTGGCGGCAGTGGCCTGGGTAGAGTAAATCCGTGTTGCCCATCGTGACGTTCTGACTTTCAATTTCCCATTGAAAACACCGATGGATCTTCTTCTGAGTGAACTCCACTTTCCTGAGATGGACCGTTGGATTTAATATCAAAAAGTTGGTTGTGTTCTGCTTAAGAACTTTACTCAGCAACCGCTAAGCAATGTACCGATACCGATTGTTAAACTTCGTTCGTCAGAGGTCTGAGAAGTGTTCAGCCAGGTCTCGATCGCGTAGTCAATGGTTCTTTTTGATTGTCTGCGCTCTGTTCAAGCACTCAATAAGCCTCTGGTACACTGCACCCAATTAGTATACCAGTGTGGGGCCAAGACACTTCTTTAAACACCACGCCTCAGAGATCAGATCGCCCCCTGGTGATTGATCTAATAGAGTTAACTGTTCTCACTGGTATGCTGTCTATTGCGAGGGCTTCCGGAATGTCTACAGTATTTCCAGCAGGTCAAGATGTTAACCTGCAGTGTCAGCCTCATCGAATTGTTACTATGAGCCGCTGCAACCGTGCCGATCTTGAGAGAGGCAGGGTCGCCGACTAGCTCACGGCTTTCTATAAAATAGACGTCAATCAGCGAAGTATCCGACCACGTCTCCAAAATGCCACGCCCTTCCACAATCGTTAAGGTGTCACCATGCCGACAGGCACAATGTCAAAACTCTCCGGTTTAAAAACACCACGTTCAGATGAACATAAACACATCGGCCCATGCGGCCGGGTGGGTCTATTGTTTATAGGGCCATGTAGTAACGGGGGATGATTGCCCGCGCCCCCAGCTTGGTCAAATTTTATCCTAAAGCACGTCCAGCGTTCTAGTGAGGGTTGTTCAAACACACAAAGGATGAACCGATCCTTTGTGCTGCGGATTACCGATCGGGCACAGTTATCTCATGAAAGGTAGGATATTCTGTTAACCAACGCATTGAGTTGCAAAGCTTGCATTCGGTTAACCTCTCGGGTTCTCGACATATTGTGTGCGTGTTAGCCAAAGGTTGGATTCAGTTACGGTCGTTTCCTACCAAGTGAGCCGATGGTATTCCGTTTGCGCCAGCCTGCTATACTCGCGCAAGATTTGTCCAAATCGGCTGTTAGCAACATGGGATTCACGACCTATGAACTCGGTCAGATTGTCGAAATTAGATTGTCGCCCCAGCATATTTATTTTCTCAGCCTCCTCTGCCCATGGGCTCAGTTAATCGATAGTAGACTTCAAACAACGCGTTCCTGTGTATACAACACAGCCAGATCAGACCGACATTCTAAATACTCTGGTGCTACTCTACAATTCGGCATTATCCCCGGATATGACAATGATTCAGCATTGCCATTGTTCCTTTATCCTCCGATAAAACACCATCAATCAGGCTTCTACCCTCCATGAATGGTTGTTCCTACAACTCTTTGAGGATTCCGTGTTCCCTGACATCTTCATTGGTGGATCAAGCATCAAGCGGCCTTCGGTTTCAGTTCTGGCACTCCCACAACAGTAATGCATTAAATGCAAGGATCTTCGCTCATGATCTGCAACTTTGCACTCAACGAAATTCGCGAACTGCTTCATGAATATACTGTATTGCTCGGGATGCCCGCCAAAAGAGGCTAGCTCCACTCTCGGTAGGTGGAATGCTTAAACCCCGATGGTTTCAGGCGGCCTCAAGGGTTTGCTCTAGTCCATTACATAGCCATTTCGATATTAATATCGTGAACTACATGGACTTTTGGCTGGATCGCTGAGACCAGCTCCGTGTGTAAGTGGCTCTGTTTCATTTTTTGGCTAACCGCAGCTTACTCTCCATTTTCAGCACTCCCATTCTGTGGGTACTTATATAATCAAACTCATCGCGATTAGAAATTTATGACCTGGCACTGACAGAACTAGTATACGTAGTACTATCCAGAGAATCAATAACACCCGAGCCGTCCCCAGGGACATGCTGATTTAATTCCTGCTGTCTCATCAGGTCCTTGTTACCTGGCCTTGGCATTTCCAATGAGTCTGTCTATCGGGGCTGCAAGTGAGTATCGTAGATGACCACTGTCACAAGTCGAGTAAAGCTTAGCCAATTCAATTATATCAAAGCCAGAACAAGATTAATTCTTTTTTTCTACTGTATAAAATTGAGATCCACGAAAATTACAAACATTCACAAACCCCATGTGTGCGGCCAAATAGACTCAACAGTAAAACCCAAGGGTTCAAAGCCTCGCGGCTCAAGCACGACAGTCAGAAACGGTTCAAGGCCGAATTCAAATGTTTGAAGAAATTAAACAAGCGTGCAAAAGTGTGGTTTATCGACGAGCTTATCAAAGTAGTGGTAAAAGTAGTCACATTCATGAAGCACGTAGAACATTTGGGATGATTTCTAACATTTTCTCCTTACACTCCTCCCACACCTGAATTTCTACCTTCCTGTTTTTGGGCGCATCAGTGGCGACCTTTTTTATTGCTTCGTCGTTCTGCGTAGGGTCGAAATGCTTGCTGCTTGTGCGTCTATCCGACCTCGATTCTCGGGGTCACAGAAAAAGTGTTCTTAAACCGAGACCGCGTAACTCTCCGTGAACGTTTTCATCAGTAGTGTTGTGACTCCGTGGAGCGCTTTTCCGTCCTAAGTTAAACATATACTTTATTCCCCCCCCCCGGCAGTTCCCTGTCCGAAGCCAAAGGAAAACGCGGAATAGCTGCCGTCTGTTACATTCCCATCCCCCTATTTGTCTATTAATGTTGCAATCCCACTCCCGTTAAGGCACTGTCCATGGTGAGAGACGGCTTGACACCATAGGCTTTTTGTTTTAATTATCGCCCCTGCTTGCATTTTGTTTGATCTTGCATTGCAGCGTGCTTAGGGGTTATCCGAAATAAACTATTGTTATTATACTCGTTTCAGCTCGGTGAACCAGACAGGGTATCCGTGAATTCTTAAAGAACCGGCGCAGGGGGACTAAAAGCCGCGAACCAGTGCAATGCTTCAAAACATGGATAATCCAACGTGTGTACTGGAGGACGGCGAGAAGGTGCCTAAAGGATACATAGGCGGAACAATGGCGCCACAACGTTCGGCTTTAGTTCAGATATAGGAGAGCTGAGAGGAGAGTGGCCACCCTTGAGCCGGAGTTAGTCGGCATTAAGCCCTTCATTATTACCATTTTTCCTACATTGGCAGCTGACCAGGTTAAATCCCTTTGAGGACAACTAGTTTTAGACACGGTGAAGAACTTGCGAAGCTGGCTTTCTGCGCTGAGCGAGTGATTATATGGGACGGAGCTACAAGAGGTGCAAATTCAGCGCAGCTGGCCCTAGAAGTAATCAGAAAGCTCGCGGAGTCACCTGCTGCAAGCCCTGCCAGATGCTCCTGGCTGATCACCAAAAAGCACAAACAGATGTCGGGCTCAATCTTGGAGTTCCCTTTGGAGGAACCCGTAGCCAACCTGATCGCTCGAAAAGGGACAAAAAGGCCTTGAATTTGAGTGCACCGGGTGGCACTTGACCGCCTGTTGCATGCCTCTTAGATGGCAAAGACGCAGATTGCATCCACCGAAAATCCGGATACTAAAATTGCCAGTGTCCCCAGTTTTCTGTCTAACAGGACAATTGAACACTGGAGACTCCGGCGAATTGGATTCGGCTGCAGACATTACGGCCCAAATAGCTGCTCTAAATCCCCGGCTGACCCCGTGGGCTTCCAGTACACCCAATGCAAGCAGCCTTGGGGAAATTTGGGAGGCTACCGAAGCTACCATCCGAGTCAACCTAAGCTTAAAATATGGACAAGAGACATCTGGAGAAACCCTCAGAAGCCGCAGCTTCAACCAAAGTTCAGACACAACCACAAGGAAGGTATTATTTTTTTAAAGCCTTCCCTTTCCTCCAAAGCAGGCGAAATGAGAACCTGACCTATGGCGGATAAGAAACGGAGGCCAATTATAGAAACTGCTACGCTCGACTTGGCTCAGAGAGCGATGAATTCCCAGAATATGGACTTTTTCGCACAGAAGCATTACAACTCCTCCCTTAGGAAATCCAAGCTTGCCTCCCTCCAACGAAAGTACCTTCAGGTGCAAAGACTTAACCTCCAAAACCACGACTTCTCGCTTCTCATGAGACTAACGCGTCTTACTGATATTATTCGGGGACTAAAGGAAAACAGCCCCGCTACGAAAAAGCCAAAGCCCTAGGCATCCCAATAAAACATTGAAACTCTCACTCCCACAAAAATCTATGAATCCGGCAACAGATACTATGATCAAATACGTTGTGTTACCGAATAAAACTTCGGCCACCTCCCCTTCTGATATCGCTGAGGCCTTCAAACATTACTTTGCCAATTCCATGGACCCCCCCCCCCCCCTCAGATACAGCATCAACATATCCTCTGGCTATTACCAGCTCTTCCTTTTCTACCCTTACCTTTGAAGTAAACGTTATTTCCAGGCTCACTTCACGCTGTGAAGCATCTGCGCATTCTGGACGAGATGGGTTGCCCCCAGCTGCAACCATTAACGGTGGGTCGGACATTCCACTTCTATTACTGAACCTATTCACCTTGTCACTCAAATTTAGTTTGGCACCTTCGAACCAAAAGCGTTCAGTCATCATTCCACGACACAAAAAGGACTTGTCCACGAACTTGCTAATTACCGTCCCATCAAGCATACCGCTATCATTTCCAGAATAATGGAAACGATTATCAAAGATGGCATTACCACCCATCTTCTCACTTCAAACCTTCTTAGTGATAAGCAGCACGGGTTTCTCAAATCGCGATCATGCACCACATGTCAGTTTGACTTCCTCAACCTAGTCACTAAGGCTGTTGATAGCGGGCAGGTATTAGTAATTGTCTACCCAGACCTGTTGAAGGATTTAGACGGTGTTCCACACCTGCATCTTATCTCCAAATTGCGTTCATTCGGCATTGCTGACCCGCTGCTTTCTTGGCTGAAATCTTATTTCACTCATCGTTCGCAAAGGGTCCTTACCAATGGACATGATTCTAAGCCGAAACCTGTTACAGGTGGCGTTATACAGGGCAGTGTACTGGGTCCTCTCCTAGTTCGGATGTACATTATTGACGCATTGGATCTAGTTCACCACGGTAAGCCATTCTTATTTGCAGACGATATAAAAATAGTTTACTCCTTCAATTCTAATGATGCTATCCTTACTCTTTGCAACATTTCCGCTGACCTCGCTGCACTTGACCGCTGGTGCCACACCTGGAGGGTGAGCTTTTCCAGTGATAAAAGCGAGGTCCTAACCTACAAGTTCCAACTGCCCCCTGGATCATTAACTCTTGGTGGGTCCAAATAGCCAGTCGACCTACCATCCGCGATTTGGGCCTCAACTATTCCTGCTCCCTCAACGTTTCTGAATACGCCGCCGTCCAAACGGCCAAGGCTAGAAGAAGTGTGGCCCTGCTCCTCCGCTCCTTTCGTCTCCGGGACAGTATTATCGGCATCTACAAATCCCAAACCAAACCTTTGCTTGAATACTGCCTAATAGTATTTTCTAACATGACGAAATTCGACAGGGTTGCGATTGAAAAATATACGAAGGCGTTTCACCAAACAGCTACTCGGTTGGTCCACGTCTTTAAGCTATAAAGAACGATGCCAAAATCTGATTCGTGACCCAATCCGACTCCGCAGCTTAAGACAAAATCTAGTCTTCTTGCATAACCTGCTCCATAACCGGTCTTCTTCCTTCGACCCATTAAGCTTCTCCCGTGAAATCCCATACCCACTCCGGCACATGCCTTTTACTGTCCCTTCCAGCATAGCTAAGTCGGCCATACGGTCACGTTTTTCCTTCTTGTCTACTACACAGTCTGGAACAAGTTGCCCCCCACTCTTCGAGCTTCACAAACCAAGCCCCAATTTCTGTCGGCACTTATCCCATATCTCAGCGTCACCCGTGCACTACAGTTATCTGATATGTGCATGGCAGGAGAAATAGCTTACGAGAGGGGCCTCGACTTCTAAGTTCAACTCCTTCGCCGAATTTGCCCTCCCCAATGGAGGACGTAATCAACGATAGTCCGTTTAATCTATCTGACAGGGTTCTCAGCGTTAGACTACCTATGTCCATTTCCTCAATGAATCAAACAAATTGAAATGCCACTAATTTCAACCACTTTGCTTCCACCTAACCCCAATGTTTGTCACTCTTACGCCTCGTCCTTAACTGGTTTTTATATGCCTCCGTTAACCTTTGATCCACAGCAGGGGCACACCCTGACTGCTCTTTTTTATCCGCTCTCCTTTTTTCAGTTCTCTCCTTACGTGCATTTCACCCTCTACGTTGGTACACGCGCCTGGATAACGCCGCTGTTTGGTCGATCAACAGCCGCTGGCTCCGTCCTCCGGAACCCCTTGAAACCTGACCGTCAGACCGCCGAACTAATATCTTCTACTTTCACAGTTGAACTACGCCCCACATGCATAAACATCAATAAACATTGGTGCCATTCCCAACGGTGCGGGGCGCGGTCAGATCCACCTCTTTGGCCGGCGCACATCGGGCGTTCAGGTCGTCTGCAACAATGTGCGAGCGCAATTAGGCTGGTGGATCATACCTCCTTTTTCACTTCGAAGTGTTTCCCAGATTTAGTGTCCAGAGCACGGCCAGTCCCACCCATTAGCACCGGTTGCTGATCGCACGCTCAAATGCTGTCAGCTACCGACCGCATGCTCCAACCATCCTTGTTCGCCACTGTACATCCACCTATCACCCTTGTCATCACTCTTATCACATTCATTTTTCGTTCTTCCATTGTATGTAGACCTACCCATTCTATCCTTGCTCCTATCGACTCGCACTGTGCTACCCCTCATTACAAGTCACTATCGCCCCACCCAATTTATTCTGCCGACAACCGCCAATATTTCTTTCTTCACTCATGTCGGAGTCGCCAGCCTGTTGTATCTATTCATTTGGTATCACCCTAGGCCTATGAAGCTCATTGATCGCATGCTTACGCCTCACTGCCTACCGTTCTGTCAAACCCTCCCTCGTTCTCCCTTATCATGCCTAATACCATTACATACCAGCCCCACCCGCACCCATGACCAATCCTCATATTAGAACTGCCGTTCCAAACCCTGCACCTCTCACAGCCGCGTCTATTATCCAGTCATTAACACCCTATTTTCCCTGCCTGGCCCCGCCATTCCTCTGTGGATCCTTCCACTTGGCAGTGCTCCGATTAGTATCGTCCATTCACATCCACTTGTACAATTGCCGACATGCACGCAGCTCCCAATTTCTATGTCCCCAACTCCGACGCACATCCATTGTTCATGCGATATGTTCGTCCACCGGTTTACCTGTCCCGGTGCTTCTTTCCTCTCTGCCTTTTTCGTGTTCCACCTGCAATGAAATGATCTGACTGGTTATGTCTCACCTGTCTTTTTCGGCCCGTCCTCCCATCTCCTGTTTCGTCTGCTGTTAGCCACAGGCATTTTATGCGTGCCTTTTGGACCGTTCTGCTTTTTCACTGGGCACCTAATGTAAACTTACTGTTTCGTTATGGTTCTCATTCACGGCTTCAGTCCGTTTGATCTGCCATTACCCTCTGATATCCCTTTTGCTCATTCCTCTCCCAAGCTGTTTGTCTTCACGGCCGCTGCATCTTGCACTACAGACAGTTTCACCTCCCAGGTAACTTTCTCCACTTTGTACGCACAATCGCTCTGCTCTGCTTAGCCATCTCCTTTGCCACCATCTTCCTGCTGAATAATTAATGCTCCTCCCATTCTTGACCAACACCACATGTCTCACCTACATAAATCAGGTTATTTGATCCATTCTTGTCTGTTCTCTTCGATACTTTTCTTCATTTCCCCTTCTTTTGAACTGCTCCTTAGTCTTCGTCTTTTCTGTGCTTCCGCGTTCTCCACTCTCTCTCTCTCTATTGATCCGCCGAGCTCACCTGTCATGAAGATAACTCACCACGACATTCCAAAGTTAATTCTACAAACATTCGACCTAACCTAACTTGCCTCTCGTAATAACTGATAGTTCCCTTCTAGGACTCCATTCTTATTGATCCGGCTTCTCTTATATGTATATATATGCGTATATAAAAACAACCGCGCATATGTATATATGCATTCGCTCTGTATCCTGTAGTTCCTCACAGGTCATCTCTCTTGCTATCATTCCGCTGACCGCCATGATAAGCATCCATTCCTTCTACATCTATAATCCACATCTACTGTGTCCAATTCGTTTGAACTATTTTTTTATCTGATTCACCTTTTACGTCTTACTTTGCTCGCTCCCTGTTTTACAATGAGTTTTGTGCCCCGTTCGCCGACCATCTACTGCAGAGTACCAATGCTTCCTTGTTACCTAATCCCTGCAGTGAATCTCACTTTTTCCTAATCGTCTCCCGCTGTTACAGCTTCTTACGCTGATTTCTAGCCTTTCTCATGTATATCAGTCAGACTTCAGATGTCCCTATACTTACCAGCCGAACCCCCCACCTGACCTTGACTTTTCAAACTCACCGGGCGTCTATTTGAATCCGTCCATGGGTCCATTTAGACCTAGTACATTTACTTTGATGTGCACACACTTGCCTACTTCCATCCCGCGTTACTCCCCATTCTTAGCCCGTTTTTTCACCTCCTGTCATGTAAATTTCTACTTTTTCAAGTGTTTTTTCTGTTTATTCCATCACTTGTAAACAGTTGATCGTGCACCTGGCATTCCTCTGGCGCCTCCGAAATAAACCATTAATATTATTATTATTACTAACCCCGGCCACCAGAGGGCCATTTCCCGCCTCACCCGCTGAGGTGGGCTCCTCAGACACCCCGGTCTTCCCCCCTACCCCTTAAGTAGGCGCGGCTCTTAAGAGGACACCTCTCTCGCAGACTATAAAACTCGTCCTGTTAGAACTCTTTTTGTTTCTAGTGAGCAGGAGCTAAAGTGCCTGGGTACAACTTGACTCAGCCCCCAAACCAAATGCTAAAACTGGGGCAGGCAGTAAAGGACACAAAACCGAACATCATGACTATCACGTAGAGCTGGCTCGCACCAGACTGTCAAGCCGGTAAAGTCAAAATACCAGGTTAATTTCTTCTCCGCCAGGAGTCAGGAAGAGGGTGTACTAGTGAGCAGTTCTCTTCGTTTGTGACCTCTCACCCCCGAGCATCTCTCAACGGTATATCTTACTATTTATGACGAACTCTTTGCGGGTTATTTTTTACTTCTTCCCCCGCCCCACACTACCTCACCTCTGGATGTGGTTCACGGCTGCCATTCTACGTCGAAGGTAGATTCACTGTTGATGGCAGAGCTTTTGAAAACCCTCAAAACATTTCACGCTCTTATTCCCCTTCTACGTTTAGGAGACCACGACGCCCCTGAGGCGGGCTGAGCAAGCCTTAGCGTTGACAGTCGGTTTGGTAAGGCATTATTAGATAGAGTCCGGCTTTTTCATGCAAAAAAGCAGGTGAATTTTTCATCAACTTACTAGATCTACTGACGGGGCATTCCTGGGCGCAGCACTTGGTGTGTCTGTATTGATCACAATGCACCGAAATGACAAGGGGTGACGAAACTGCTTCCAATACAAACTACGCGAACGAAAGTATCAAGAAGACCAAATCCACTAAATAGCGCGTTAGCTGTATTTCAGAACTATGTTGTTTACAT
Source organism: Fasciola hepatica (assembly GCA_948099385.1). Lineage (NCBI taxonomy): Eukaryota > Metazoa > Platyhelminthes > Trematoda > Plagiorchiida > Fasciolidae > Fasciola > Fasciola hepatica. The sequence goes on along the minus strand of CANUEZ040000055.1, from coordinate 1,041,195 downwards.
GCGTTAAATCAGGGATTATTGGTAGACCCGGAGGTGACTAATCACAAGGAGCTTTTATCGGACTTGTCCGCGGCGATCCTGATCGGTTGAGGCCCACCCGCGTGCTTGGCAACGAAGCTCTATCTGGCCGTATTACTCGCGACAGCTGCTGACTCACCAAACTGTTACATCGTCTTTAGAACTGGTCAGAACTCATCACTCCTAGATCAGATCGCAATCAATTTCAAGCACAGCTTGGGTGTCTTCCATCTTCTACGATCGCTAGGTAAGAGCAACCACGCAGTTCCCTATTTGGGCTACATATTGAAGTAGCCACCTATACCGTCCCCCACAGACTAGCCCGTTCATATAATCGAACAGAGTTCGAAATGATGATCTCCTTTATCAGAAGCGAGCTAAGTGACATAACGGACAACATAAAGGTAGATTAATGCCAAAGACTACTGGAGCGATGCTTACCGAAGGTAGATATTTCATACCTTCCTGGAATCTGATAGATTCCACAGAGTAAGGCATATCTGACGCCACCCACTGGAAGCCTCCTCTACAAAGCCTCTCAGCTGATTGATGAACACCGAGCCACATCCATCCCGGTGGGTGCAGAAGCTATCAGATGCGTCCGGAATCTTTGCAAATCCAAGATTACGGAATTCATCGAGAGACTACAGAAGGGAACCTTAGACTGGGTGTATACTAACCATTTTTTTTCTCTTTAAGCAACCTCCCCGCAGTCTTGAATCAGGGTCCTCGGCGCTTGCTCTGTAGCTCCCTGTAAGCTCTCTTGCCACCTCTTCTGAGATGGCAGACGTTTTCGCATCTCACTTCGTGCCAGTTTTCGGCACAACAAGGATGCTCACGTGCGGACTCATACCTCTTCTGCCAAAACAGCTAGTCCCGTTATCGGGGCTCTTCCCGTTGTCTGATTTGAAGGTGGAGGAGTGGTTTACCAAACTTATCCCTTTCAGCCTGATGGGACCGGACGAATTTATTCCTAGCATTCTTAAAATATCCGCCTCCATTATTGCAGCATCACACCCTAGGCGGTTTCGAAGGAGCATAGACAAGGGAAGGTTTCCACATTCATGGAAGCACGCCGCTTCGCCTCAGTTTATAAGAAAGTAGATTGACACCTTCCTGGGCATTACAAGCCAGTAAACCTCACCAGTGTCCCTAGCAAAGTCCTCGAGCGCATCGCGAAACACCAAATTTTGACGAATTTTCACCAATACCAGTTTACTGTCTCCATTGCCTGCCTTCCTGGCAGGCCATGCATTACTAATATACCGACCGTTATGGATGACTTGACACAAGCACATGATGACGGCATGATATCCCATGCAGCACTGATCGATTATGCCGAAGCCTATGACAGCATCCCGCATATCCCGCCTCGCTGCAAACTCAGAATATACGACATCGCCGGTTGCCTACTGTGTACGAGTGAGAGCTTTTTAAGAAGCCGTAACCTCTCTGTTCTTTTGCGTACTTCTCGATCTGAACCTGCACCTATTGATATGGGAGCCCCTCAGGGTTCTGTCCTCGGCCCTCTCTTACTCCTCAGTTAAATCTATGGCCTAAAAGATGTAGTTCCGGTTGGCATAGCAATGTACGCAGATGATGACACAATCTAGCACACCGACGCAAATGCTGTGTAGTCAGCCAAGTACCCGATCAGAAGTTGGTCAGCTGACTGGAGCCCCCCAATAAGTGTTGACGAATGTCCAAGGGCCTTTTGACAAAGCTCCGGCTCATCTCTTCAAGGTGAGCGGAAACACAAAAATCCAAATAGTAGATCGGTACAGGGTCCTTCCTTTCTGGCTGCGCAGTAATCTCTCGTTCTCCTACTATCAGGAGAAAGCTAGCTAAACTGCCTTCCGGTTTCTATATCTTTTTGGACGAACTTTTCCGATGACCTTCGAAGAGGAAGTCAACCTTCTATATGGAACCTGTATTCAACCTCTTTTAGAATACGGCGGACAGATAGTAAACACTAGCCTCGTCAAATGTCGGAATATTTAGCGGCGGATTTAACGGAAAGCGACCAAGTTGTACACAGCCTGCGATTCACTCCCTACTAGGTTCGTCTAATTTCACCAAATTTATGCTCACTTGAGATCCCGATGTTTGATGTATTCTTAGCGGGCCCAGTGGATCAGTTGCCCACTCGTCCGAACCTGGAGATCCTGCGAAGACACACGAGGAAACTTTTCAAACCCCCTCTGCGTACCTTCTTTGGACAGAATTTCCTCTCGTCTCAGACAATATCTTTGTGGAATAGCCTGCCACATGTGGTAGTGAATGCCTCCTTAGAGGAGGCATTTAGGGGCGGACTAGACGGCTGTTTAGGACTACCGCCAAGTCCAGCTTTTTCTGTGATCTCTATCACGTAGATTATTCTCTCCCATATCTTCAGGTCCCGTCTTCAATCCCATGTAATTTTACTTGTATGCCGTTATAGTCAGACCCATTCTCCTCTCTCTTACGAATGCGTATACAAACCGCTCTTCTGTGTGAATTGTAAAAACGACAAAACTAGGATTGATGTATTGATGTATCCCTTCCCTTACTGCCGGACTCACGTAACACATAGGAAGTATTTACTTCCACATTATCGTCCTTTTGCGAAGATGGTTACTCCACTGTCGTCCAGTTATGCCATTCCATCTTGGTGGCACCGGAGAAAAGAATATATATACGCATGAACCGGGAATAGTTGGGTTGAAGCCCCACATTCGCGAACCACTTCAAGACCCAAAGTCTTCAAGAACAAGTTTATTAATTTGTATAAGTTTGTGTCAAACAGATTGCACTGCAGACCTCGTCTGACATTGCCCTCAAGGAAAAGTTGCGCTCGCAATGCCGGACACTGGCCGCTCGTTGTCTGAAGCAAGAAGCCCTCTGATCTCACCCGACCAATGAGGTTAGTTGAAGCCGAAGCATGGTTAGATACTGAGTCTCACGCGCTCGAAAACCTGGACTCTCGTTGGTCTAGCTGCAAGTCCTATGACCTGACTTGAACATCTTTTATTCCGTAAAATCGGCAGGTGGTTGTATTCGGAAAGTCACTGTCACCCACGGGTTCTGAATAGAAGTAAGTTCCGATCTGACGATATTTAAATTGGAGCGAACTGCCGTATTCTTGTGGTGCCAACTTTGAAACTTGCGAAACTGATCTACCAAAGTTATTATGAAATACGAAGCAGATGCTGAGTTTAATAAGGCACGAAGTTTTCGTAATATAGTGATCAGCCAATCAATCCCTGTCCATCACTTGTTTATCTGTACTTTTCACGCACGCGGCAACCGCAAGCCCTACTTCCGGCACTCGCCAGCCTGTGGTTTCTTTATTCGGGCCCTGTGAGAATGCACACCGTTGGCACTCCACGGTCTTTTCTCGTTGATTTCCTCAACGAAAGCGACCGTAGAAGCTGGGGGGGTGCGCCCCTGGATAATTGGAGAGCACTTTCCATTTATAATATTTGAACAGCACCACCGAAGTGACCCAGCCAGGTTACTTTTCGGTAGTTTCTCCTTGCTTTCGTAGGCCATATTTTCGGTCTAACATAAGCTAGATTATTTTTGTTGCGTTTTCATATCCCCTTGGCATTTGTTAACTACGTACATTTTTCTGTTTGGATCGTCTTTATTGTATGGGCCAGTTTTTCCTTCCCACTGATTCCGAGATTTAGTATATCAGGCGTTGCCAACAAGTTTTTTCGAATTCCAGGGTAGTTCATTTCTACAGCGTACCTGTTTCACAATGAATCGAGAGTCTAAGTCCGAGTATGAACCGGGGTACCATGCTGCTCACATGAAAACACCGGATTTCATACCGGAATATCCGGAGCTATTTCTTGCCCTCCTTGAGTCTCGCTTCCAGGAGGCCAGCATATCTAATCAATAGTTCATATGTGATAAACTGCTCTCAGCAGTCCCAGCTAGTATGATCCCACACACCCGGGATATCTTCATGAACCCCCGGATTTCAACCCGTATCATACACTCCGGGAAGCTCTGATTAGAAGTGTAGCAACGTCGGAAGAGGAGAGTATCCGGTATGTTACCTCCGAGCTCCAACTGGGTACGATGTCCATGAACGATGCAGTCCTGCTTCAACTATGAACGTAATGAATTTCGCCGTATGCCCAAAGTATAGTAGCCTCTGTGTTACAGATGGAAAGTTTAGAAAAGCGCCCAGGGGCTGCATAAAATGTCCTCGAGAATGCATATGCTTTCGCCTCACAGTCTCACTCGTTCAGCACGGCCACCGCTGCCCTACCTGAAGCGGTCGTTAACCTCAGGTCAAAAATCACTCGCCCCAGAGCACCCGATAGCAACTCTGACATTCATAGGTTATGTTAGGAGTTTCGAGCTTTGATGCAGGGGGTTGAACAACAAGAGCGCATCCTCATCAGCCTCCGCAAACAAAAAAACCAACCGGCTGTCATTCCATGACTCGTGCTCCTAAGTCAAATTACCAGCCCGACAAGTGTTACTTCCACCGCCGTTTCGAACCTCAGGCTCGCAAAAGAGCGAAGCCCTGTAATTCCCATTCCAACCAAGTGATGGCGAAAAACCCAAGCAGCACTGCCCAACGTTTGCCCAATTGGGCTAGGGTTGGGCAAACGTTGGGCATGCCCATCGCAACGTTGGGCAACTCCATTGAAATGCGTTGGGCAGAGGTACCAGCGCCCAATTGGGCTAGGGTTGGGCATGCCCAACGCATCGAAAAATCGCGAAAAACGGCTTTTCACTTTTTGCCAATTATTCCAATTTCGCCCAATCGCTTAATATCATTAAAGTATTCTCCTTCCTTTCGAGCTTAACCACTAAATTAACCCAATATATATGAGCAAAATGACCATTTTATTAAAAAAGTAGATAAATTTATTGAAAATAAAGTTGGATTTATCTGACAAAAAAGCCGCTTTTCCATCAATCCATTCTCCGCGAGGATGTTCCTGGCTCTTCTTCTTGATGCTCACGGTATCTGGAAAATCAATTCAGGGAAATGCGGATGTTAGTTACATCATTGGCAAATGAAGAAAAAGGTTGTATCGCGAGTTTTAAACGTTAGGCATTTAAAGAACAATAGTCCCGCACTAGATAATATATATATATACAACTATATTACTAGGCACTAGACAAAATTTCCATTTAGGAAACTGCTAAGTTACAACGGAGAAACCGGTAATAAATCCCATGTCCAAGTAAGCATATAAAGCAATGTAAACCGTAATGGCAAAACATTTTAACGAAGCAATTTGCAGGAAATAAAATTGTTATGCGGCACCACATATAGGAGAATAGCGTACCGTCTTAGCCGTCTTCCTTCGCCTCTATCCCGAGCGTTGATGAACCGGCGCTTTATATGTCTGTCAATGACAGACGTTGGCTCGTTGGAGAAACGCTCCATTCCTTTTATAGCATCTGACGTTTTGCATGATAATAAAAGTGAACAACCTACCCTTAACGGCGGCGATCAACTTATGGTCGTTTGCGGCCTTCCTTTGAGGGCTCCCTAGCCAACAACAGTGAAGGGCAACTTCGTCGCCGATGGATGCGAAAAGCATGCTACGCACGGTTTCAGCCAAATCGCAATCCGCAAACCGTTTGAGCGTTGCCACCTGAAAATGTTCAGTTAAAGTGGATATACTTACCATGCTCGCATACACTTCGGGCGAGCTCAGAGTCTCGTGGAGTTTCTGAAATTCCCCCCACGTCTCGGCTCTTCGCGCCTTGGACGGCACAGCTGATGCGTGCGTGGCACCCAACGCGACGGTTAGCCCATCAAGGGCACGTTCGACCTTGCGGAAACGGTCGCTCATGGCGTTCATCGTACCTATAATCATACATGATTATATGTAGTAGTCACTCACGCATAACTTCACGCAAATCCTTGCTGAATCTGTCCATTGGCCCTTCGCTTGTTGCGGAAGCAGTAATGTTACTATATGATTAGTTGTTCATAACATTTGATAATTACGGTTACCCATGGTCTTTCAATGGACTCCGGTGAATAACAGTAACCGGAGGTTCGCGTGCCGCAATTGGGGTAGACGTGATATTGGGCATTGTGTCAGATAAACTAAATGCACAAGTTTTACAGGAATAAAATAGTTGTCTTACAAAGGAACGCGAAGTGCTCTCTCCAAAACAGGTGGCGGAGACGGCGGCATGTCGAAAGATCCACGGGGTTCACGAGATACCAACGTGCGCCCCTCCTCGAAACTGTCATCCGACGTTAACTGTGTCGGTACCCTTTAAACAGTGTTAACTCAAAATCCTTCCTACCTCCTGCGAACTGAATAGCGCTGGCCAAACAGTGTCTGTGGCACAGTGTCATCTGTGCTGCAGATTGAAGATTCGTTTAGAAGCCTACTTTCGAAAACGAAAGCATCCTCGAAATTGTCTAGGAGAGTTACATTTAAAAACATTTACCTGTGGCAAACATCTCCACGAATTCGTGGGCCGGAACCGAATCAGGCAGTGACGCACCCGAAAGCAGCAACTGCCGGTAAGCGCCTTTACTTTTTGACCGCGGCCACCGGACTCGGTGGCAATCGACCATCCAATTGCTGTGAACCACAGCATACGAACTGTCGTCTACAAACTTGACCACGATGTAAATCTAAACAAGAATAATTATATGTAGAAAACAGATGCCACCTTCGTCGGTGCTTTCCACGAACAGAAACTGCCACGTATATATATATATATATATATATATATATATATATATATATATATATATATATATATATATATATATATATATATATATATATATATATATATATATATATATATATATATATATATATATATATATATATATATATATGATGTATGTATGTATAAAGGAAAAACAGCTGTGGAACCAAACATTTTATAAAAAGGTATGTAAAATGGGAATACACACATTGTAAGAATTGACGGATAAAAGTAAACATCTACAGGAGACTGTGTGAATGGCAGCGGTATGGATGTCTGACTGCAATCCGTTTACTGAAAAGATAAATAAACGCGTTGAGCGCAACGCGTGCGTAAAAAAGTCTCCAAGGATATTAAAATAGATGAAGTGAACTTCATCGTTCAAAATATTGACAATAGTCGCAGGTTTATTGTCTATCACAATGATATTATTTGGATGTACATTAGAGAAAAATATACCATTAACAACACACGAACACGGAGTTTTACTGAAACGTGGTATAGGCAGGAGCGTGTCATCTAGGACCAAATCTTTTTGCAGATTACAGCGGGCAGTGTTAACTTCGTGCAGCCGCTTGTATAACTGCTCCGCTGGTCTAGCCGGCCCTTTTATCAAACCTTTCAGCTTGCCCAAATGAGATTCATAAGGGAAGCATGAAAAGCGGTCCAAAGTTCCATGTCTTCTCACATCCTCTGTTAGATGAGTCAGACAATGAACATTGTACACAAATGAATTGGGGCCATACAACTTCGACATCTCCTGCACAAAAACACGCAAAATTCCGTGAGCGAAATCTAGTAAGTGGACATGTAAAATGGGATGCGAAAAAATATATACAGAAACAAACAAAAGTAAAAAATGGTCATAGAAATCATGGGGTAATAAATCAACCAAACAAACAGGACCAAGGTAAAGGAGGAACTGGCGAAATTCCGTCGCCTTCCAGCGTTCGATATCACGCGTGTGACGGCATTTGCGCTGGAAGTCACAAGTAAGAGCACCGGGGGTTTCCAGAATTCGGTCGCCAAGTTCCTCCGCAGCCGACCGACTCAGACGGCAAGGTGATGAATGACCGCCTTTTAGCCAGGTGAAAAGTAGTTTCTGGGTTACCCCAAGGCATAGTAAATGCATATAATCCAACGGGAATGTAGTCACAATGTCGATGGGTAGGGATAGAAACGGGGTGGTGCCTATGTGATGACGATGATATTTCCCGGCGCGAAACTTTTCATCCGTTCTTGAGGTAGCCTTGACGACGGGAAACGTCATCCTCCCATCAATATGCAAGCCGCGTTGGTTGCATTTATCACAGCCGAAATAACCAGCAGGACTTTTGACCTGACGAACAAAGGCCCTAGCTGGAGTATCACAGATAACGGCCTTCAAGCAACATCGTATGGAAGAATTACGATAGCTTAGGCCATTTTGCAGAAGTTGGTCGAGCTCTCTCACGGTGTGACATAAGTAATCATGCACTGGATATGGTTTTTGAACACCACAATAAATTCCAACAGTGATGATTTGCGCACACAATGGCTGCACTATCCTTGCCAAAATCGGCCACATCTGAACGGAAGATGACCGAAACAACGACAGCCCGTCTATGTTCACGTGTAGATCGATAGAACTGGGAATAACATCCATGCTGCTAAGGCACATATTTATCCCGTCTGTCAGCCCAATGTAAATATATATTCCACTGCGTAGCTGAATTTTCTCACACGAACGTGGTGTATGAGAAATGGTACGTGGATCACGCGGGAGACCCGGCACAAACTTGCCCACACAGGAAAGTACGTCTCGCCGCTGTTTCATGCTCAAGTTTGAGCTGACGAACAAATCGGACAGCGACTGTTGCAGCACATCCACGTTAACGGTAATGGATATATTCCTCCCAAGCTGCACATCTTCCGTCGCTTTAAAAAATACGCAATATAGAAACGATAGCATCTTACCCGATGGAACAAACCCAATGGGAAGTGTATCTACACTGATTAGGTCTCCTGGAACTCCTTCTGTTTGTACCTCCGGAGGTCGTGGCTCCGCTTCAACAAATGCACCGGAAGTGCTAGCTGTAACTGCTGTTCAAAAACTCAAACAAATAAATCCATTATAAGAGCATACTCCAAGTTCTTTCTTTGGGACACGAAGTTCTGTGCTCCCACAAACTGGCATCATGACATATGGGACACTGCATGGAACCCAGTTCTCTCTTTCTCCTCCTATACCTTTGCCATTTGCTCTCTTTCGGCATAACGAAATGTTACCTATGGGATTGAGAAATGATGAAAGGATAGGTTTCAACGGGTAACCATTTTAATAATGAAATTTATTTTCTAGGAAATACTGGTTACCTCCATTATAACAACGTCGAGAGAAACTTCTAATTTTATATGAATAAATAAATGTTTCAAGCAATTAATACCTACGATACAAGAATAAGACGACGTAACAGTAACTATACAATCTAACCGATACTTATCCATGATACTCAGACAATTAGACCACCTACCGCAACTACGCACCGATAAAAACACTCACCTGCCGACGAACAATGAACGAAACTAATGATGACCACCCGGTCACGGGGGCACGCAGTAAAACAAAAAGTGTGCAAATGTCATAGAAATGTTTGTTACTTATTTGTACGAAATCTATATATACAAACGGCGCCCTGCAGTTCAGGAGGATCTATTCGATTTCTGTTGAAAAGTATCGTCATCGTGCGCCACCCCAACGCTCCGTTGGGCAGTGCCCAACAGGGTTGGGCAACGTGCTACTTGGGAACTCTGCCGGCGCTTCTATTCCCAATCGCCTAATTCACGTGAAAGACAGGACCACTGGTGTATGGGTCGGTATAATACCGGTTTCAGAACGGTCCACTGTCTCTCACACTGTCCTTACAATGCAAACCTCTAACGGCACTTCAGTTCTAACATAAAGCAGTCGATTCATCACCCTAGACCTTGGCCTGCGTCCCCCTTTCCCGTGGGTTTTCGTCGTAGCCCAAGTGCACCAGGCCATTCAGGGCTTATAATTTTTAGAAAGTTACGGTCTAGTAGAAAGTCTCGGTAAATGAAAGCTAGTGGATCGAGTCACATCAAATTTTGTTGTTGGTTCCTTAACTCACGCTCAATCATCAGCGATCCTCACGCCCACTCCCACCCCCGAACCAGAATTCGGTAGTTTGTTCAGCAAGTGCCCTAATCTTGTTCGCCCAAACAACAACCTGCCTCCATTCAACACTGATGCGGCCAATCACACCGCGACACAAGGGCCCCTTTTCTGCGCTCGACCCCACAGGTTGGTTCCAGATAAGCTCCGTGTAGCCCGCCTCGAGTTCCGCCAAATGCTCAACTTGGGAGTTACCCGGCCTTCAAAAAGCCCGTGGGCATCACCCCTGCAAATGGTCCCGTAAGGGCCACCTGACGGCTGGAGACCGTGCGGTGATATTGCTCACTCAACCGAGGGATTGCGCCCGACCGATATCTTATTCCGCACATCATGGGCCAGGCAGCTTGTTTGGCTGGTAAGATAATTTTCAGTCGAGTAGATTTAGTGCGGGCATATAACCGAATACCAGTATCTGAGGCCAATATCTCCAAAACAGCTTTTGAGACTTCTTTCGGTGTTTTCGAGTTTTCGCTTTTGGACTTAGCAGCGCCGCTCAAGCTTTCCAGCTTTTCATCGATGTAGTATGCCGTGGTTTGGTTTCCTTTTTCGCTCATCTGGACGATATCCAGACCACTGGCTGGTCTGAGGCAGAACGTCTGGCACAAATAAGCAAGCTTTACGGCCGCCTAACTCAACACGGGGTCACGGTCAACGCGAATAAATGTATAGGAGGTGTCGGCGCCATCAAATTCCCAAGCCACAGGTTTGCTTCAACAGATATTATACCATTGCAGAACAAGGGGCTGGTGATCCTGGTCTACCCAGAACCGACTCATTCGTGAAACTACGGAGTTTCGACGAGCTAATCAGCTACCATCGCCTCATTCCACAGTGTTCTTAGCCAATGCAGCCTCTCACACACCTTTTAAAAGGCTGAGCTATGCAGCCGGTTTTCACAGAAACCGAGCGAGAGGCATCTGCTACGCCGAGGCGAGCTCTTAGCAACATAGCCTTGCTGTCCCGCCTGAAACCAACTTCCCCAGCTGCGTCAGTCACGGAAGGACCGGACAAAGCCGTGGGCTGAGGGCTGTACCTATACTTAGCCGACACTTGGCAACCCGCTGCGTTCTCTTCCAAAACCTACTACCGGCAGAATCCAAGCGCGACACCTTTGGCCGCGAATTTCTAGTTATCTACCTAGGCATCCATCACTTTGAGCACATCTTAGGGGGACGCGAATTCATAGTCTACACCGACCACAAACCGATCATCCAGGCACTGCTCGCCACCACGGACAGATACCCTCCCAGAGAGTCTAGATATCTGGATTACATTATTCAGTGCACAGGTATGTATGTTATATCTCAGGTGTCCATAATCCTGTCACAGACGCGCTATCTCTCATTCACAACCTGGACCTCAGCACCCCCGGCTCAATCAACCTCAAACCTATCGCATCCTTTTAAGAAGAAGACCCTGAAGTAGAACAACTTCGTAGCACCTTATCGCTGTGGCTCACGTTTTTTCCCATCCCATCAGCTGAAGGTTGCATACTTTGTGGCACTTCCAAAGGCCACCCAAGGCCAGTAGTATTGTCAGCTTTTACGCAACAGGTCTTAAAATCCTTACACGGTTTGTCCCATCCGGATATAAAGGCCTTCACCAAAGTCGTCTGTGACCCTTATGTTTGGCACAACATGAATTGTGATGTCACTGCATGGGCCCTCTACCTGCATCCAATTTCAACAGTCGAAAGTCCATAGGTACAAAAAAGCCCGTTATCAAAATCTCCAGCTGCCGACTCATGTTTCCAACACTTGCATGTTGACCTAGCAGCGCCATTACCTCCGTCAAAGGGCAGCAAGTAGCTTCTTACTCGCGTACATTGGTTCATCAGATGCCCGTTAGCTGTACCTCTTCAGTCAGCAAGCGGGTGAGCACTTTAGCCCCGAAACAGTCCAACGAGGGACTATTTTTTAGTTAATAGTTTAGGAGGAATTCTTCCATAACATCTGACTTGGAAAGGTCTGAAATACGGAAATGTAATTTCACTTCGCTTAAAACACTATGGTTTCCCAGTCCGGTCAGCACAAAGAAGGAGCATTTAGTCCTAAAATAGTCCCGTGGAGGACTTCTTGGGACTAATTTTATAATGTCGTATAAGTTTGAGAACTTTGCTCCTTGCTTCAAGTGCGGCTCATAATACGGAAGTAAACCTTGACTTCTTTGGAGAAAGCTACGTTTTATAGGGATGTTGTGCATAAGAGAGTACTCGGGCCGTCTCAAGTAATCCTTGGGGGTGTTCACAGGCCATGTTATTTTCCCAAATGAAAATCACTGAAAGTTTATTAACCAGTACCTCAAGAAGCAATACTGTAGCAGAGCCTACCGAAATTTCAAAGTTAAGCACGTAGGCCGATGCATTTTTGGTGTGTTCAAAAATAGTCACAAAAATGTCCCTGGGGTGTCTCAAAGAGGACTAGATTGAAATGAACTTGGGACCGAATTCGGACTAATTTGGGACACTTTTTGACTAATTTGGGACTATTTTGCTGACTGGCTTTGCACGACGCAGCTGGCGGAGCACTCGCTGAAGACTTCTGAGAACCCCGGGTGGCATTGCTTGGTTGTCTAGTCGTGGTTACCGCAGACAGAGTCTTCGGCAGTGTTCTGTGACGCTTAGGCACCGGTCGCATCCGTACCACCGCCTACCTAGCATCAGCAAACAGAATGACAGAAAGTTCTCGTCGACAACCCAAGGCAGCCTTAGCAACTAACAGAAATCCAGACTGGTAGGAACCACTGCCCCTGTACTTTTAGGTTTCCGCATCGTTCCTAAGGCCTACCTACAAACCTATTCAGCAGAACTCACATTCGGCTGGGAGCTTTGACTTCCTGGTGACTTGGTGTCCTTAAAGTCCATCGTCACTTTTGATTGCGCTGATTGCTCCGCCAGGCTAACGCGCCGGATGCGTCATTTACGCCCTCCTGCGTCTCGCGAAACAAATACAGCCCTTCAAGTACATCCACACCTTCGAGACTGTACGCAAGTTTTCCTTGGGACGACAGCAAGCTCTCCTCCACAACCTGTCTACTCCAACCCCCACGGAGTCTTATGCCGCCTGGAGACAACATTCGTCATCGACCCCAAATATAGAAAGGACAGGCTTACAATGGATCGACTTAAACCAGCCTTTCTAGCTAAGTCCACCCCGTCCGAGATCACCCTTTGAATTCTTGGAAGCCAATGCCCAAGTCACCGGACTCCCGTATACCTACCCTATCAAAGCCGGTGACCCAGTTGGCTGGCCGTCCTGACACGGCTGTCAACACAGCACCACCCCCATTGACTTCCAACGGATGATCAAGAAGCCGTCCTTTTCGTAGATACGGTATATTGGATCCCATAAGTGAAAAAAGAAAAAAGAGAAAAATAACGATTTTTGCGCCCACTGTTGTGGTTGCTCATTCGAGGTTTGTTCTTCACAGTGGGGACCATTGGCATTTCGTTTTTGCCCCTAAACCACTTTGTTGTTGATCTGCTCCTCCATCACCTCCGGACACCATCAATAAAAGCCTGCAGTTTTAGAGGGGCTCGCACTGTTTTTCAGAAATATCCGTTGGCTACCAACAGAATATCGACTGTCCTCCAGGGGCCCACACGCGGGATACATGCGCTACCGAACAGATCGACCACAACACATCTTAATCAAACCGAACCTGTAATAAGTCACTCACTAGGGTGAGCAGAGAGGAAACTCCACTGACACATTCGCCGTAGGGGCCGGAAAATTCTGCCTCCCGCTTTGAATCCACAAGGTTATTCGGGTTGGGTAACCAGCTACAGCGGCTCTGCCCAGTGTCTCCCTTCAAGTGCCATCCGCCATATTCTACCGCATGCAACTTTCTGTCCTCCCTTTTGTTTCGTTTTTTATATTTTCTTCTTTGGGGGACCTACGCTGTCAACTCATTTTGACTTAAATAAAATGGTTTCAATCTGTTGTTTATTTTTACTTCTCAAAATAATTCCTTCAGTTCGGATTAATGTCACACGTCCTCTCCGTTGACATGTTTTTTCTGCCGGTCAGTTGACCCGATTTCATACACAGGTAATGCCGCCACATCCGAGGACCTTACAGCTGCAGTCCACACATACGAACGGTTACAAAGTCACGAAGAAACGCAACATTTATTTATTCCACTGGAGTTATCAAAGGCGACATATTCGTTCGCTAGACAGACTTCTAAATCGAAGCTATTTTGCGGGCGGTCTTCTGGGAGGGGGCCTAAATAGTGATCGGCCGATCACTCCCTGTCCACCACTTGTTTAACTGTACGTTCCACGCACGCGGCAACCGCAAGCTCTACTTCCGGCACTCGCCAGCCTGTGGTTTCTTTACTCGGGCCTTGTGAGAATACACGCCGTTGGCACTCCACGGTCTTTTCTCGTTGACTTCCTCAACGAACGCGATCGTAGAAGCTGAGGGAGTGTGCCCCCCAATGGTATTGTAAGCAACCAATTCATTTCACATGAAAAACATGAAAGCATAGGATCGCCCCTACCTTAGGCTGGTGCACCCGCCGCGGTGCAAGTGAAATACGACGCAATAAGGCAACAACAAAATGGCTTCTTGAAAGCAACACGGCAAAAAAAGTGGTGGCTGTAAAGATTATCCGATTGTGAGCAAAGCGTAGCCAATTCAACACGAATCCCAAAACCATAACAAGATTCATTCGTAGTTTCTACGGTGCGAGATTATCAAGTTATGCGCATATAAATATGTACAAACCTCAACTGTACGGCCACAAGGTCTAACAACGAGGACCAGAGTTCAACAAATGCCAACGTCAGGTACCACCGTCACGGCAGTCCAAGTTCGAATCAAAATTATGCCACTTCACGTGAGCAAAATATAAACAAATGTTGAAGTGTAGTGATTGATGCATGTTGTATTTGTTCCAGGGTCAATAAAATAAAGAGCATGGTCTCAACAATACAGGTATAAGACAACGGCTAGGGAGGATTTCCACACATGTAAGTTACAGTGGCCCCATATGGACCATGTTTTCACGGTCATCCAGTCCTCCATGTTCGTAATCAGACCAGACAGTGTACGCACTTCTCCAGAATTGATGAAGCCGCTGGTATCACAAGTGGGCATTTGAGTTCCGTTCTGAATAGTGCAATTACCTTTTTTCGTGAATCGCATGCGTAAAAACTCGAAGTTGGAAGTCCTGAAAGTCGAATTCAAATTCGTGAACTGGGCCGAATCAACGGCGATGCTGAGAACCGCATCGAAAACTGGCCACTGTACCAAAGGGACCGACAGGTTATCACCGAACCCCGTGCACCGAACTATTTACGTCCACTAGCCCAATCGGTTCAGATCAGTTTGGACAGGACTTGAGGTGGCTAGAGCCAATCGTGTGTCCAGATACTCGCTTTCGTGCATTTCCGCAGCTTCCAACAACGCGTGGGTTTCCTTTCTGAAAGTCGGACATTTTTTGCAGTATAAGCCCTAGTAGAGAAAGGTGGTAACCGTGAGTAAACTGCGTCTGACCCTTAGACTGCTTAACATGGGTCAGGGTATACTGCCACTATACATTGGCCTACAGCACCCTCGAAGGCCTTCACTGTTGCGGTATTTATGACCCCCTCTGGGAGCCTATTCCCAAAGGGCACCACTCTTTTTGAGGAGCAATCCGCCCTAATTTGGGGCCTTGAACGCTTTCTTTGCAATCTAAGGCTATGCCCCCCATGCTTCTCTCTGAGATCGGGGAGGAAAGCTCGTCTCAATCTATACCTGACAGTCCCTTCGTTACCTTGAAGGTTTCTGTCAAATCCCCACGAACGTGCCGCCTTTTCATCGAGATTAGATCCAAGGCACGGAGGTGCTCTGTGTAACTAAACCCCTTGCCCAATCACCACTCTGGTGGCTAGCCCTTGTACTTTCTCCAGACATTCTACATCCCTCTGGTAGTGTCGTGTCCGGGCTTGCACGCAATGCTCCATACGCAGCCTCACTGTTACGAACGTTTTGAGCAATGCGTAGCCAAATTCGCAACGGATCCCAAAATCAGAAGACGATTATCCGTGATATTCTACGATACTAGATTATTAAAATAAACAATGACATAAACAATATACAAACCTCAATAATACGATCACAAAGACTCAACAACGAGAAACCGAATAGCAGCGTGTGAGCAGACAGCACGTGCGTCACGCAGGTCCTGAACAAGGATGTGCCAAAATAGCGCTCTGGGCGCGAACAAACAACAATTGGTCCAGAAAAACAACCAGTTCGTAAAGACAAGTCAATAGTGTATGGAAATGAGTGATGTTGGGAAAAAACACTGAATCGCGAGGGAAAAAGGGGGATTTTCCACGACCGGCTGTTACACCGCCCACCAAAATCCTCCTGGATCCTTAGCAGAGTCAAAGGTTCGGTATAAAGGTACTGATTCTTCCTACCTGCCTAGGCCCTGCTGTCAGTGCGCGCGTCTAATGATCGTCGTCGACGTTCTACTACTGGTCGGACCTAATCCATTGGCTACATAGACGTGAGGCTAGTCTACATCTTCCACAAGACCAAATGACCGATGGCGGGCGTGAAGGGTCACATAGACGTTGTCCTCGTAAGGGGCCGTCCGGTCCTGGATGTATGTGCTTGAGTGTGTGTGTGTGCGCGTGTTTGTGTGTGCCGGGGTTACAATGAAATCACAGGTATGACTACACATCAAAGGAGGACTTTCTGCAATGTCAACAAAAGACCGCGTGGCAAGAAAACGAGTAAATGTAGCATGTATGTGTGACCTGAGCTCCGCTACTTCCACATATGCAAGGGACATTCGGTAGCGTCAACAAAAGGCAAACAAAGAACACTGTCACATGTATGGTGGGTTTACGGGATGTAGAGTGCGTCGTGCATGCGTGTATGTATCGGGATGTATAATGGAATCGCACTCATCACCACATATCGGAAAGAACCTTCTGTAATGTCAACGAAGGGACCGCGAGCACCTTAACGTGTTTGACGGAGATTGTGTGGTATATATGGTGTTTCTTTATCCACCTCGATTACTGGTGTGAAAAAGGTTTACTGGGCCTCAGGGTTATCAGCTCCTCCGTCTTCGCTCTCGAGTAGGTTAATACTGCGTGTGTCACGAATGAGCACTCCGTTAGCTGTCTTCAACTTCACCGTTCTTATCATTTCGTCAGTGCTTTTGATGGTTTCCGTAACTACTCCCAAAGACCAAGCGCTGAAATGTGCGCGTTCGTCGGTGATCATAACCACGTCCCCAACTTTGAATGGTCTTGTTTTGGCCAGCCACTTCTGTCGAGTCTGCAAAGCCGGTAGGTACTCCCGTAGCCATCGCCTCCAGAAGACCTTGGTCAGATAGTTCGCTTGCTTCCACCCGTGGAGGTAGCTCCCACGAAGGTTTACCGGCCCTTGGAAACCCTCGTTCGACCTTAACGTCAATAAGTCGTTCGGGGTGAGCGCCAGGTGGGTGGGGTCGCCGTTCAATACTGGAACCAGGGGGCGGTTGTTCAGGATTCGCTCCACCTCAGTCATGACGGTGTTCAGCGTCTCGTCGTCGGGCGGCTGCTGCTCCATGATTGACAGCAATATCCGTCTGGCGGACCGGATCATGCGTTCCCATATGCCGCCTCGGTGACTGGCCTGTGGGGGTTGAAATGCCATCGTATGCCGTAGGCCACGGTTCGATTCTGCAGTTCGTCCCTGTTTATGTTCTTGTGCCAAGGCTGCAATTCCCATTGAGCGCCCACAAAGTTCGATCCATTATCTGAGTATATATCGGCCGGTACGCCTCGTAGGTTGATAAATCTTTGCAAGGCCCGTAGAAACGAATCGATCGTCATCGAATGTGCGACTTCTAGGTGTACCGCACGTGATTTCATGCACGTCATGATACATCCGTATCGCTTTTCTAATCTTTTCCCGCACTTGATCCACAAGGGCCCGAAATAGTCCAACCCGGTGTCACTGAACGGCCATCAGCCCGTAGTCACCCTGCATTCTGGTAGTGGGGCCATGAGTTGTTTGCCTGCTGTGGCATTGCGTCTCCTGCATTGCACACACCGTCGGATTACGCGTTTTACAGTCTCTCGTCCCCTCAACAACCAAAGGCGCTTTCGGATGACGTTTGTCACGTCACTTTCCCCGGCATGTCCCTTCACGGCGTGGACGTGTTGAATCATTAGCTTTACTACAGGTTGTCTCGCAGCCAGCAGTATAGGATACTTTGTGTCGAAGTTCAGGTGGGCGTTGGTCAGCCTACCATCCACCCGCAGCAGTCCGTTGATGAGTTTGGGGTTTAAACGCTTCAGCTCGCCTCTTGGAGATGGCGTCTTCATTGGTCGGCCCCACTTCTTCCGCCCTCTTGAGTTCTTGGGCGAAAGCCTCGCGTTGTGTCATT
Source organism: Fasciola hepatica (assembly GCA_948099385.1). NCBI lineage: Eukaryota > Metazoa > Platyhelminthes > Trematoda > Plagiorchiida > Fasciolidae > Fasciola > Fasciola hepatica. The sequence goes on along the minus strand of CANUEZ040000055.1, from coordinate 1,022,924 downwards.
CTGAAAATATCGTACTCTGCCGCTTGTAGCTCATCGGGACCTATCGGGCCGACCGGTATCCGACCTGAGGGCCGTAGCCCTTTCATGACTAGTAAATTTCTCTTGAACCTGGTTAACCAAACTAGCGAACGAAGCGTCTTCATCCAGGAAGAAAACCTGACCAGTCGCGATAAAATGGACGACGCTTCGACGACGTTGGTTGCTATCACTACGCCTTTGATCTCCAGTTCCAATTCCGTAGGGGGTTTTAATTCGAACACGGGCCAGTCCTGTTTGGGCAAGTGCAGGAAGTTTGGCCCTCTCGTCCACGTGTCCAGTTGCCTGAAGTTGTTCGCACCCCGGGAGCACAGGTCGCCCGGATTATCGCCAGACCTGACATGACTCTACTGGTGCGTGGCTGATTCATCGTGGATAATCGTGAGCCGGTTAGCAACGAAAGTACTAAACCGGCTCCGGACGTTGTTGATATAGTAAAGTACTATCGTTGAATCCGTCCAGAAGCTCACCGACCAAATGCAGAGATCGAAACATCTCTTCACAGCTTGCACCACTCTGACTGCCAACACGGCTGCGCTGAGTTCAAGGCGTGGGATTGAGACCGACTTCAGTGGAGCAACGCGGGCTTTGGCGAACAGGATCCTCGTGGTATATTGTCCATCTCCTGCGCACCATCGTCCGTTCACCACAGCTCCATAACCGAATTCGGATGCATCGGAAAATGCATGTAGTTCTCTAGTCCGTGTCGTATGGCCAGGAGTCAAACATCGTGGGATTCTTATGTCCCCTAATTTCTTCAAGGTGTTCAGAAATTCTTCCCAGTCCAGCCGGTCCCCTCGGTCCAGTGACTGGTCCCAATCAACTTTCTTACGGCACAGCCGCTGCAGCAAGATCTTTCCGGGTAGCAGCCATGGTGAGACGAAACCGAGCGGGTCGAACAAACTTGAGACGGCAGATAGTATGCCACGACGGGTTATTGGCAGCTTGGGAACGTTCAGTTCGAAAACAAAATCGTCCGTTTCCGCGTCCCATTGTATCCCTAAGGTGCGCTCGATAGGAAGTGGAGAGCCGTCCAAATCTCTTACCCTTTCGGCCTTTTCGTGATACGGGATGACCTTCAGCACTTCTGAAGCGTTCGACATCCATTTAGTTAGATGGAAGCCGCCCTCTTCCAGCAATCTCGTCAGACCCCTGAACTGCTCTAGAGCTGATTCCACATCATCGAATGACCCAAGGTAGTCGTCGACGTAGAAGTTCCTGCTGACGCTTTCTACCACCGTCCGATGTACTAGATCGCCATGTTTGTTCGCTGATTCTCGGAGGGCGTAGTTTGCACAAAATGGTGACGATATGGCTCCGAAGGGGTGGACGGTCATCCTATAATTCACCACTGCGTTCTCCCGGTCGCTCCCTTCCCACCACAGGAAACGCAAAGCATCTCGTTCTCTTACCGGAATCTTCACCTGATGGAACATTTTCCTAATGTCGGCAGACAAAGCCACTTTACCTACTCTGAAACGGCACAGAACATCGATCAGTGGTGTGGTCCAGTCAGGCCCCTGTAGTAGGCGATCGTTTAACGACTTGCCCTGGAACTTGGCCGCACAGTCGAAAACCACGCGCAGTTTATTGGGTTTATTGGGGTTGATAACCGGATGGTGAGGCAGATACCAGATACCCCTTTTGCTGTCGGTGTTAACAGGCATTTTTTCAACGTAACCGAGGGCCTCGTTTCGCTTCATCAAATCCGTGTATCGTTCCCACAGATTCTGGTCTCGAATAGAGCGTTCTTTTAGTCGTAGTAATCGTTGGAGAACATAATTTCTGTTGTCAGTCCACGGGTCGACCGATGTGCGCCATGGGAGGGGAACCTCGAACTGTTTTTTGAGGCCTCTAGAGCCTTGCCGCACCGTTTGTAGAGCGAAGTGATCCTCTGAGACAACGTCGGTCTTTTGTCTCCAATGTCATGAAACTCCTTTTCATACAGCCGTTGCAGATGATACTCTATGCGGTCCGTTTCGGCGGATAAGTAATTCACGGAACCGCGTACCCCTACTGGACCGTATAACATCCATCCCAGAGCCGTGCGTACGGCATAAGGTGCCTGGCGGTCGCCCACTCTTTGGTCAAGCACCTAATGCGCCTCTGGCACGTCGCATCCGATGAGGAGATCCACCTCATCATCTTCCCAGTCTACGACGGTTACATCCTGCAGGTGGGGCCACCGAGTCAAGATTGCGTTCACCGACCTTGGTGCTCGCATGGGGAGATCCGCTAACGTGAATGCCTCCGTTGGTTCAATTTCCTCGTTAGTGTCTAGAGAGATGAGTTGCAGCCTTAATCTACCGGCAGTCATTACCTGTGTTCCGCCCACCGTGCTCACTGCTAACGACGTCGCACCTTTAGCGAGTTGGTGTTTGTCGGCAAACCGCTCTTTCACTAAAGTGGTGTCGGATCCACTATCAACGAAAGCCAACGCCTTGACTATCCCAGTCGGAGTCACTACTCCCACGGCTACTACGCCTAAACGTACCGGTTTACTGGCAGATTGTGAATTTGAACAAATCACGCTGGGCTTGGCACTCGCCTCGGATATGGTTATTCTCGCCTGATGCAGCAGCCGATGGTGTCTGCCCGTGCAGCCCTCGTAACCACGTCGATTCCTTGTTCTACAGGCTACTGCCCGGTGCGTGGTGTTGAGACAGATGAAACGTGCTCCTGCCATCCTCGCCATTCCCCACCGTTCGTCTATTGTGGCGTTGCCGAACTTGGGGCATTCTGGTAGGCCATGGCTAGTACCACAGGATCTGCAATTTGGTTTCGCCGTAGCATCTCGTGAAATGACGTGTGTGTTGGTCCAAGGCTGGGATTTTGGATATTCCCGTACAGGGGTTTGGACTTGGCTAGTACCGGGCTTGTTTGCTCGGTTGCTGTCCCGGATGAGTCGGCCGAATCTGCTGTCAGCTATCTTCGTTTGCCTGTCTAAGTATTCAGTCAGGTCTTCGAAGTTGGCTTCTCTGTCGCCTCGGCTTATCCGTTCAGCTTCTTCCGCCCACCGACCCTGTAGTTCGGGAGAGAGGTGACGGACTATGCCTTCCAAAGTGTGCATGGCGTCTAGGTCAGCCCTGTAACCTAAATGGTCGAGGGCTATTGAGCAGTTCTGCATCTTGATCACCAGGTCGGCCATGGTGTAGACGTCGCCCTTGGCTCTCTTTGCCTCTGCCATCACGCCCTCTATTAGGTTACGGGCTACTTTGAAAAGTTGGCCAAACAAGTCCCTCAGAATCTTTCTTGCCCTTGTGTAGCCTTGTTCTGGATCGAGCATGGTGCACCCGTCGATAGCTTCTCGCGCTCGGCCTCGGCAGTAGTGAGTAAGGTAAAGAAGCCTTTGCCCAGGGTCGTTTACCTTGTTTTCAACGAACATCTCGAACTGTTTGACAAACTTGCAGTATTGCTCAGCTCGCCCGTCGAAAACCGTTAACTCCACTCTAGGCAGATCGATCGATGGTGGTTTGTAGTCGGCGACCGGCGTGGGGTTCTCTACCTTATTGCACTCTAACCTATCGGAAGCGTCGAAGTCACTGGTCTCATGCTCTCGCTGTTTCTGTGTGCACTTCTCTGCTTCATGCGCCTGTAGTCTAGCCGAAAGTAACTGTTGCTCTAGTTCTAGTATTCTCAGCTTATATAAATCGACATCCTTACGATCAATATTGCTTTCAATAACACATGAGCTAGCACTGACAGGACTAGGCGATCTAGCATTAACTAAATAATCAAATGTACCCAAAACCTCCCCAGAGACTTGCCGTATTACTTCCTGTCCGGATTCGACTGTTTTGATCCTTTTCTTGGCATTTTGCGTGATTTTTCCTCGTTCCAAATAGATCTATTGAGTATTGCTAGGAACGTTTGAGCAATGCGTAGCCAAATTCGCAACGGATCCCAAAATCAGAAGACGATTATCCGTGATATTCTACGATACTAGATTATTAAAATAAACAATGACATAAACAATATACAAACCTCAATAATACGATCACAAAGACTCAACAACGAGAAACCGAATAGCAGCGTGTGAGCAGACAGCACGTGCGTCACGCAGGTCCTGAACAAGGATGTGCCAAAATAGCGATCTGGGCGCGAACAAACAACAATTGGTCCAGAAAAACAACCAGTTCGTAAAGACAAGTCAATAGTGTATGGAAATGAGTGATGTTGGGAAAAAACACTGAATCGCGAGGGAAAAAGGGGGATTTTCCACGACCGGCTGTTACACTCACTATGGCTTGGTATATCGGAACGAAAATCTCCGGCTCTCCACACGACTTGGTGGATCTAACTCGAAAGGGTCCTCTCCTGGCCATACGGGCTGCTGTGATGCACTGCTTCGACGGCTTGAAGTTGTTGCCTGCTATAACGCCCAGATCTTTGACCTGAGAGACCAATCGCAACGAACCCACGCCATTCCAACCAACCCCTGTATCTGTGGTCGAGCATTGACACTTGATGAGGCCTAAAGGAAGGTTATATTTGAGTGACCTGTTTTGTACTGCAAATGCTTCAAGTTCTACATCTACTCCAGCTATAATAATAATAATAATAGTAATAATAGTGGCACATTTCTTGATCGCGGTCAAGACACATGCACAAGGCATGATCAGAGAACACAGCAATCCACAGTAGTGTAGGTTAATCACAATTTTAGAATTCATGGTTCACACAATTGCAGTACTAGATCGATCAGCTTGGACGGTGTTTAAGTGAACTAAAGGGGAGGATCGGCGCGGCCATTGCGAATCGGTTTCGAATTCGCAACGGGGACGATGCGGTTAGCGGGATGGACGTGGGAATGCAGATAAAGCTATGCTGAAGAAGGGTAAGAGTGCAGTGTTTGCAAGAACCCATAAAGAAACTGGTATCGGACATCACAACGTGAACAGGGAGTTGAGGCAAGAATAATACACAACTTGCTTTATGGGGGCCGATAACTGCCTACGACGGATCCGGTAGTCCAGAAAGGATCACGGCGATCTACGGAATTTGGTGTGCAGTCGATGAAGATAGAGAGAGGGCGGTGGAGTTAAGGAGATTCAAAAATAGTCGGGAAGTGTAGAAGGAATCGCCGTGCGGCACCAACTGGACAATTGAGGAATCAGTATTGAGAAACTGGTTGACAACGTTAACAAAAGAAGATTAAAAGTAGAGTTAACATGGAGTAATCAAGGTGCAGTCGGAAATGACTGCAGGATATAAAGAAGATTGACCCTCCTTTGGATAACTCATTGTGGGGGGGGGGGATTGCCTGTGATACAAATGCAAGTGAGTCGAATGGGATAATCAGGTTGGCCTTTCTGTATAGCTTATTCAGATATTACATAGAAAATCACATGGAAGCAGAAACCCTCATCAGGAATGCAGTGTACTTTTAAGGAGCGTGAATGGTGAATGGACACAACTGGGAATTTCAGCAAGCCGTCGAGGAAACACTGTTGGAGACTAACGCTTTTAATGCAACCAAGCAAATATACACAGTTTGTAACACACGTTTGAGCAATGCGTTGCCAAATTCACAACGGATCTCGAAATCAAAAGGCGATTATCCTTGATATTCTACAATACTAGATAATTGAATGAGCAATGATACCAGAAAGATACAAACCTCAATAAGGAGATCACAAGGACTCAAAAAACGAGAAACCGAATTGCGGCGTGCGAGCAATGAGCACTTGCTTCACGCAGGTTCAGAAGGTACCGTCCAATCACTGAAGAGGTGCTGGTGTAAAGCATCACTCAGCAGTTGTGAAATGAATGGGAAAAAGACGAATGTCACGGTATAAGGCTATTTCCATAGGAATTGATAAATTTATTTCATTGTAGAATGCTGACCGGTTTTACTTCTTTCCTCTGTTTTTGTTTATTCGTGCTATTCAATTTGTTTTATGAGTTTTGATTGGCCCATCGGTCATATATAAACGTTTCTGAGCCGCAGTTCCTTCAGTCGGCTGCCGCGTGCTGCACGGCGCGCCGAATGGTCGGTCGTGGCGTGCTCGGGGGAGGGGTCGTCGATGGTGTAGGATGAGGATGTTCAGTGGGTCCAGTTTACGACTTGTTGAAAAACAACATGTTTCCATTGCGCAGCTAATTCATGGGACTCGTTCGGTGGTAATTTAGTGGTTAAAGTCGAAAAGATCGCCAATACTGTACTGGTATTTTAGGCGACTGAGCGAAATTGGAGTTATCTTTACCTTAGTACTATGAGTAGAACATTTTACTCATTCTAAATCCATAAATTAGAGCTGTCTTTAAATATTTTTACATGCTTTCCCCAGTTTCTTAGACTACAATCCAAAGCAATGCAAAAATTTGTAAACCCTACCTTCTCAGCATTAAAAAACGGAAAGGCCATTGAAAAAAGGGGAAAACCATAAACCTAGACCAATCTTCCTTTACCAAAACACCCAGTAGTTCAATCCCACCTTACTAATTTAATTATTAAATCGACCGCCCATGGCGTACACAGCAACCATCTTAGAAACGGCGGTGGCTCAAAAAATATTTTTGGACTAATTGGACGCTACCGTTACACAGGTGGCGAAGGGGAAAGAAGACTGCGGTGACTGGGAGAGGCCAGACTCGAAGGAACAGAAGAAGCTGAGTGTAAAAGTGAGATTTTCTGCATGCGTGATAAAAGAACGAACAAACAAGTAGTTGGTATTTTGTTTCATAAAGACATTGGTAGTTGTTGATGGCAGGTAGTGCATGATGAGGGCAGCAGTCGAAAAGGGCTAGGCTAAAGAACTGGGGAGAGAAGGTACGGAAAGCAACGGCGAAAGCCAGACTCCGGTCCTGCACGCAGAATGAATTGAACTGTTCGTGTGGAGTACGGGAAATTGATGCTGATGGGCGATGCCAGGAATCTGTCCGGCGGTCCGGTGAGACTGTCATGAATGATTGTAACCCTGGTTATGGGATTGTGATCACTGGTTAGCCATGTAAGGTGCCCCATATAAAGCGTCATCAGGAGTGAGTATAGGTTCAACTACGGTCAATCCGATCGATCAAATCTTTTAGTCCATTAGATAATCCAGGGATAACGTCGATTTGGTTGACGGGCTACCCAGGTAAACGGTGTGTTCTGGAATGGAAGAGAAATGCGGCAGTCTGGAGAAAGTTCCAGCCAGGAGTTATGATAAATGGCTTAAAGAAAATTAGAGTGATAATGCTACTTGATGGCCAGTGGGCCGATCTACGAGGACTTAACGGGCGGAGACTGGTAGATTTTCAGGGCATTTAGTTGATGATGGAGATATTAAGCTCATGCTTAGCCAGAGTGCAAAATGGTTAGGCCGACTTCATCGACAAACACAAAGGTGGGGATTGTAAGTTCACGTGCTAGGTCGTTGACGAAGATGAGGAAGAGCAGAGGGCTGAGCACCGAGCCCCGTGGCACCCTACTCGTAACACCTGTCGGTTTTGAGACATGACTGCCCACCTTAACACTAAGAGCCCACCCTGCTAGAAGGATGTTCATCCATTGCATTGCTTTGCCAATAATCCCCATAGACTGCAGTTTGACGTCCAGAAATCTGTGGTTCACAAAATCAAGCGCCCTGCTGAAGTCCAAGTAACAGAGAGCAATCGACTGCCCTTCGTCCAGGGGCTTGGTTACCTCATCGAGGAACAGCAGGGAATTCGTCAGACATGATTGCCCCGTCACAAGCCCATGCTGAGCACCTGATATGAGGTTCTCTGTCTAATTGACGTTGCATACAGCTTCGTCACCGGAGCCTTCAGGACCTCGGCCAGAGGTTGAACGATTGTTGAATGAATCCCATCTGGCCCTGCGCTTTTACTTCTATTCAAGGTTTGCAGCTCCGTGCTCATCTCCTCTTCTCTTACTTCTCTTACTCTTCTCTTACTGCTGGATGCGCCGGCGGTCCCTCCATCCTTTCCTCTGAATGACTTTCTGTCGGATACCTGCTGTTGGAGAATGTTAGGGGTACGTCGGCCTCGTCTTCATCACTTAGAGCTAGTCTTCCCTGTGCTTCCTACAAAGTTGCTACTTCTTCTCCCGTACTTCTTTGGAACTGCACGGAAGCGTAGAACGGCTTTGGAATTGTGCGGCCCGAAGCAGCTAACCGGGGCTTGAAGACATATTTCTCTACTCCTTGGACCCCTTGAGCTTTGTTTCTAGCCATCTTGCAGCTGTTCCATGCTACCTGGATTTTGCACGGCATGTACTCCGCCCTTCGTTGTCTAGGAATGACTGTAGCTTTGCGGACTTCTGACTTCCACCATGGGGTTGATTTCTACTGCTAACCATTCTCAGATATGCAAACTCCTCTGTAAGTTCCTGCAGTCTATCTTGATGGCCTCCCAGCGTTCCTATATGGGAGCGTTTTTGGGACTCGGTGTCTACTGAACTTCCTTCGTCGCCCTCTTTTGTTCACCTACATTGATTCTTCCACAGAGCCGACGTAACACGATTTTCTTCTTCGTCTCTCCAAGTCTCAGTGTGGCCATTAGGACTACGTGATCGCTTTTGCACAATGGCCCCTCACCCCTAACTTCCTCAAGGTCCTGATGGTGCCACGTTATGATTAAATTAAGGAGAGACGGGTGCTGTCCACCTCTGTGTCTGGCAGCCTGCACCACACGCTGCTTATGTGCATGTAGCTGGACCCACTGCAGAAACTTGTGGCCCGTTGAGCCCCTTGGTGCCATCCTGCCTTCCCGACTAATTTCCGGTGGGTTGAGATCCCATAATAAGACGAACTACTTTGTCCGTGCCAGCACCGCGCCCAGCCTTTGCAGAAGCTCGACATCTTCCCCATTTTTTGCTAGCGGTGCCCTGTAGACACAGATAATGCGTACTGTTCGCGACTTGATCCTGATAAGGCCGTATCTGGCCTGTGCTTTACCAGAGACCGAGATGAACGGAGCCTCAAAGTGGCCTGTGTTGATCCGTATCAGTAGTGCCACTCCGCCCCCTGCCTTCCATCTGTTCTATCTTGTCCGCAAGCAGCGTACCCCTGAAACAGCATGTTTTCAGTATGTGGCTTTATCCAAGTCTCCATCAACGCAGCCAAGTCAGGCTCTGCGATCTCAGTCGTCAGCCCCTCCGTTCTTTATCCCGGAAGACGGCAGATGCTAGAGTACCTTATTGACAGTTCTCTGGTCCTCGCCACCGACTTCATTGCTGATTTTGCGGCCGGGGTACCCTCGGAGGCGATCCTTCAGGTGACGCCTCTTTTCCACCACCTTAGTTATCAGCGGTGCTGCTTCTTGAGTATTTAGTGACACTCTGGGTTTTTCTAGGCTTTTATTTTCCCGCCCGCCGATCTGATGTCCGGCTCAGGGTGCACAGCGGACGCTTTTTCCTTTTGAGTCACCATACCGATGGCCCGGGGGGTCTTTCGGCCACGTCGACCCAACTGGTTTTCTAGGCTTTTTCCTTCTGGCATCACCAACTTAGCCGGTTGCACCGGCGTGGATTTTTTGGGCGTCGTCACCAGAATCGGCTGGCTGGCCGCACCTTATCAATACCAACTGGACTGAACCTCCTCTGAGTCCCCTTCGTTTTGGTCTTTTGAAATACCTGAGCCTTTGCTTTTCGTTTACCTGCTTCTAAAGCCACTTCTGGGACCTGATTTACTTCTCGGGCTTTGGGCGTTGACTTCCCAAGAGAGGTCATCCCCAATTTCGCTACGTGGAGAGTTGGCCGCTTCGGATCTGGTGTGCCCTTTCTCAACTAGGCCACGGCATCACCTTGTTTGACACATGCCGGACTGTTAGGTGTAACCTTAACTATCCCCTGAGTACCACCCTCAGTTGTAAGTCAATTCTCGCAAATCGAGCAAAGAGTAGCCAATTCAAACGAATCCCAAGACCAGAACAAGACTGATCCGTAGTTTCTACGGTACTAAATTGAAATTCACAAAGGATGCAAATATATACAAACCTCAAGTATGCGGTCAAATAGACTTCACAGTAAAACACAAAGGTCCAAAGCCTCATGGCTCAAGCACGACAGTCAGAAACGGTTCAAGGCCAAATTCAAATGACTCACATGGATAAACAAACGTAAAAAGGTGTGGTGTATTAGCGAGCTTTTCAAAGTAATGTTAAATATAGTCAATTTTACAAAGCACGTGGAACATTTGGAAGGATTTTCATTATTTGTTCTTTACATCAGCCGTTCCATCCCTGGACAGCAGCATACCTCTCCAGTAGACAATTTAGAAAACAACTACCGAGGGTCGCAGCGGCGCTGGTTGCGTTCCACGTCATGGTCCTATTCTATGGTACTTGACCATTGGCGTCCCAAGGAGTAGGCCAGCCATCCTAGGAGCCCTAGTCATATGCCGGCGGTTTTCGTCCTTCCTGATTTTACCGTCGTTTACGATGCCTTCCCTGAAGTTTTGAAATTGCGGTCCTCTATTTCTGTCCGCCATGACCTCCGTGTCCCGCTTAATGCGTTGCACTCAAACATCTGGGCGTTGAATCTGCCTCTTGAAGGGCTCTACTTCTGTCAGATTTTTTCCGCATTGTTGGAACCTGCTGCCCCCTTGTTTTCCTTGCCTATAGGCTTGGATTGTCCTCTTCAGTTTTGTGATTTGACAAGCAGTTTTCGTTTTCCGCTAAGCTATGTTTCGAATTTGCCCTCCCTAGTCTTGGTTCCATTTTCATGTTTCTATCCAATTTTCCTAGTTCCCCTCAAACTACGCGCGAGCACCTGCCTGCAAAGGCGAAGCGGTGGGCTCATATCTACTTGAGCGATGCGTACTTGGTGTGCAGCTCCGAGTCTTACTCTACCAGCTTAAGCTGGTGCACTCTTGGAGATACCGAAGGCAACTCTGGACGCATTGAGCTCCCTCATCTCCTGCCAGGTCTTTGCGTTCCTTGCCCCCACAGCTCACTGCCTGATCGATAGGATCAACCTCTGTTCCATTCACTCAGGCAGTGGTGACCGAGTTTGTTTGAAAATGCCGCATCGAACACCAGTAGGTGAATGACACGACCTTTCAGACCGGCACGAACGGTACACCACGGGAAGTGCTACAAAAAGATGTTATCCGGTATCAGTTGCACTGACACCATCAAAAGCACCAAAAGGGACACCAAAACATATAACCAGTTTTTGAACAGAATAAGCTCCCCAAAAAGTAAGCACACCGTAATGCTAATTACGATATGCTAGTTTTGGCGAAATAAGGTTTTATTTCACCAAACAATGCAAAAATGCATGTTATCGAGAACGATTCGAAAAGTCAAGCCACGCTGCTACTCACAAGGTGTACGTAACAGTCAGCAACGGCTAAGCCAACAACTGGGGTGCTATCTACCAAGATTTTATTCATTCATTCTCCATAATAGAGGCACAGGGTAGCCCTCCCGTGTAACCCTCCCCACAACAGCCCAGTAAAGTAGACTCATGTTCGTCTCCAACCACCTCGCTAGAAGTGCATCCAGAAGTCTGTTGAACAATCAGTCGTTAGGCTCTTCCACCACTTTGGCTGGCAGCGAGTTCCACAGAATGGTCACCCTCCGAGATAGACGGTATACCGATGGGAGGCCCAACGACTGCAGTTTCTTGAGATTGAGCGAGTGTCCCCTTGTACGGCACCGTCCGCGAAGTGGGAGCCTTACATGTGGTTCTGGGCTGAAGTCACCTCTGATGATGCGCCTGGCGAAGATCAAGTCTCCTCGCACTCTTCGATAGGCCACTGGAAACGGCCCCATGGTTTTCAGTCGCTCTTCGTAGCCAACTCCATGCGGCTCTCCGATATGGCTGGTTGCGCCTCGCTGCAATCTTTACAACTTTGCCACTTCTGCCAACGAGCTGGCCCCCATATTCCAACCTGAGGCGCATAGGGGTTGCATACATTACCTTGAAAGCTTTGAGTGAGAGGTGGCCAAATGATCGAGTAATCGGCCCGAGGATACTCTAAACCGACAAACAAACTCCATCAGTGTTGTGCTTCGTTTTTAGTGACGAGGCCACCATCACTCCCAGACCTTTTTTCGCAGACGGAACGCCAAGGGAGTGCCCCGTGTGTATTGTACATCCACTGTTGGGCTATGCTCCTACCCACATATGGGCACACTTGTCGGTGTTGACTGGCATTGACCACTGATACGACCATCTCTCAAGGACTCCGATGTTCTCCTGAAGAACGAGCTCGTCCGCATTTGATGTAATCCTGCGCCAGATCTTAAGGCTGTCTGCGTAGACGAAAAGCGGTGATTGAAAAACTGGTGGTAGATCACAAGAGTGGGGTAAGTTCCGACCTGGCCTGGAGTAATGCAGATATCAAACAGCTGTCAGAAAGTCTTCTGAATTAAAACGAAACAAAAATGTCCTAAAAGTGTGCTTATTGGGGATGACTTTTAAAAATTTGTTTTTTGTTTTTGGTGAATTCTATTTTCTCGGTCAAACCCCTGTAATCAGCTCTCCAGTCATTGGCTTAGCCGTTACTGATTGTTGATTGGGTTCGTGGTCACATATAAACTGTTGCAGGAAGTTCCGTTCTCACTTGCCGTTCTTCGCAACGCGGTAGCTGGTTGGTCGGTGTACTATAGAGCGTCGATGGTGATTGAGCCCCGTTCCCGGAAATTCCGACCAACCAGTTTTTACGTGTGCAGTTGGCGAGAAAGGGAATTTGCACCATTCAGAACGGGAAGCAAACGTCCACTTGTGAATCCAGCGTCTTCACCGGATCAGGAAGAATGCGTACACTGTCTGGCTCGATGACGATCGTGGTGAACTACGTGACTGCTAACGTGGCCCCTATGGGGCCACCACATTTTGATTACCGTGTTGCTTCTCTCAAGCCATTATTTGCTGCCTTTTCATTTCTCTCGCATGTGAGTCTTGTTTAACGCGCACAAACCTGGGAATACTAGCTTCATATGGGGCGATCATTTGCGAGTTTGGGTGTGGTATATAAAAAACTTCGTGCTTCGTTAAACATTTCGTAAAGATAGACTGACGTTTACCAGCTTTAGAAGACGGGGAGGAAGTGGCATTCGATACCATTCGTTAGCCATTTCACGTAAGTTACAGTACTGATAAATACTGAAAGCATTGATAGCAGTTATCTACTGCATTCAGACAAGAGGATCAGCTAGTTAGTTCAGTGAAATTTTGCTGCTAGATACATGAAGGATAGCTCGTACCGTGGTACATAACTATATATATATATATATATATATATATATATATACATATATATGTATACAAATATATACGCATATATATATATATATATATATATATATATATATATATATATATAACATCCGTCGGTTACCGGTGGACGCGAAACCAAACCTGCTCTACTTCCACCCATCACTTACGTTACTCCTTACTCCAATGGTGTACAAGCAGGCAGAAAAATAACAGCTTCCGTATTCTGGCAGTTATTCTTTTAGCCCAACTTCACTGGGTCAGATCACATCACCCAGTGGTCCTTTGGAAAGCGCACCACCTCCAGGGGCAAGATTTTCTACACAAAATGGGGATTTCGGGACAATGATAAGTAAGGACCACTTTTCCAAATAATAATTAAGAAACAGTCTAAGGTTTTCAAAATATTTCACACATTTTTTGCCATTGCCAGATGCGAATCGACAACCCAGTGCAATTTTATAGTCCTTTATACACAAATGATTACCATTTCGTTGATCGGAATGTTTTTACCGAGGAAAAATCGCCCAATTTTTTCTTATTATAAATATAACAGGTGAGTCCCTTACAACCCAGCAAAGTAACTCTTATTTCACAGTAATCTTGGCAGATCAATTTCGTTTTTCTCGAAATTCGAGCCCCAGAAATCCAGGATTCCTCTCCAATTCAAAAATCTTCAGATCGGAACTTACACCGCCACCGTAGATCACCGATATAGGCCAGGAAAAGTAGCGGACCCAGGATCGATCCTTGTGTAACAGCACCAGTAGTCACTTGCCAAGTTGGCGTTGATTGTGCTACTCGTACCGCAAAGTTTCTGCATTTTGGAAAGTCCTTTATCCACGGAATCAATGATCTACAACATCAAGAGCTTTAGGCCTATGTAGTAGACCGTCAAGCGGGACTTTGTCAAAAGCTTCGCTAAATTCCATGAATATTACGTCGATAGGTGTCCTTCGGCCTTGGACATCGTCCAGAATTCTCGTGCAATTACCAAGTTCGTCAGGCACGACCTAATTTTCCAAAAACCATATTGTTTTCGGCATAGTAGGCCTTCTACCCCAATATGCTCCGGGATTCGCATTGCCAGCAGGTGCTCCGTGACCTTTCTCACCACCGGTGTTATACTGACGGGTCGGCATTTGACAGCTTCGGCCTTCTTCCATCCTTTTTATAGTGACACGACGACAGCTTTCTTCCACTCTTCGGGGAGCTCTCCAGCTGCCAAAAACGAGTTGAACAGTCGTGTGACCGGTTGAGTTAACACATCGGCCAGCTCCTTTACCACTAAAGGATGAACACCTCCAGGTCCCCGGGGATTGGCCGACCTTGATGGTACGCTTGGTTGCCGCCACTTCTGCTTAGGTGATTTCTTGGCAGACTTTTGAGGGGCATCCGCTGCAATGTCTCAGGGACGATTGTACCTCTGTTCAGGGGCATAGACTGATAAGTAGTGTCTCGCCAGTATCTCTGCTTTGTGTTCTTCTGGAACTCTCAGCGAGTGTCCTTCCTGCAGGGCTGGGATCGCAGTTGTGGATCGTATCCTCCGTCGCTGATGTGCGAACAGGCCTTTGGGTGCTCGAACCGAGTCCATTTCTAATGCCTCCTAGAAGATGCGTCGTCTTTCTCGCTTCAGTTGGGTACACTGATTTCGGATGGTGCGGTATCGGTCATATCCCTCTCCAGTCACGTGACACTGTTTCCATGCTCGACTCCGAAGCTTCAAAAGACGCCTAATTTGCTAGTCAAACCAAGGTGGGCCTTTTGCATGCGGTCGCTGTTCAGATGGTGGAACGAAAGTTTGGCATAATAGAAGGATTTCATCCCGACTTACTCCCCAAGCCTTGTCTATGTCGTGCTGTTCTGGCAGGTACCACATCACCAAGCGTGCAGCCTCCCTGACTTGCTGGAAAGACACTCACCAGACTTTGAGCCCACTCTGTGGTCTGGGAACAAAAATCACTCCCCCCTTCCAGCCGATGGTCGACACTACTTGGTCACCGCACCCTAGTGGAGGTAGGTACCCAATCTGGTCAATATCAGAAGGCCTTGGAGGTATCACCAGATCTAGAATAGACGTACAACGATCCTGGGTTCGGGTCGGCCTTCTGACGTGTTGGTACAAGGAAGGCACCAACGGGAAATTAAATCCGCTCCTGCTTTGTACCGTAGGTTATCCCAGTCCACTTTTGGCCAGTTGAAGTCACCCAAAATTAGATAGTGATCATCGCCAGCCCAGAGTTGTACGCCAGTTAGTATTTCCCGAGTATCTGCTTCTGGGGACCGATAAATGACTCCGACAGACTCAAGTCCACTGGGCATCAACTTCCCGCGACACCAAAAAGGTTCTTCAAACCCCCCGGTCTATCAGGAGATCCATCTGTAGCGAGGGGTAGTCGGCTTGGATGTAGATCGCCCCGCCCCCTCCTCCCTGAACTTGGCTCCTATCGGCATGATAAAGTGTGTATCCTGGGATAGCCACTTCGGAATCCTGCACCTCGCTGATAAGCCACGTCTCCATCAAGGCCACTAATGTTGGCGATGGCGAAACACCCATGCCTCGAGCTCATCTCGCCTGTTCAACAGACTCCTGACATAAGACGACGTGATAAATGCTTGTCCTATTCTGTTTTCCCTCTCTGTGAGGAACATCATTACGTTTCTCCAGCCGGAGCCACCCGGGGTGGTGATGCTGTTGAGTGTGAAAGGTTCATATTTCAGTCGAAGGCGCCTCCGTTGAACAGGAAAATCCCGGAAAAAAGACCTGTTCCCCCATTTGCCTGGCTTTCGCGAAGCCTATGCCTCTCTCTTTCCTCGGGGTCAAGATCTTGAAGGGGTAGCTGCTTCTCTGTTTTTAGTCCATAGGACAGTAGGAGCACCCAGCGGAATTCCTCGTCGGATCCCAAGACCACCTTGAGCGGACGAGGGTTACCTTTCTCTCTTATTTTCCCTAAGCGAAAAACGGCTTTAACCTTCATATTATTTGCCAGGTTTTCCTCATCTTTGGGAAATATCCTGGCAAATATGTCTCGTAGAAGAGACACTTCGTGGTCTAATCTACTTTGTGACCCCGACTCAGTCGATTCCGGCAGATCCACAGCTAGGGGACGTTGGGTCTATAGAGAACTTTCAAGAGCGGCTAGTGAACATGTCTCCTATTTGGTCCGGCAGCGAAATACCAACGTTATGCCCTCCATCGGACGAATAGAGAAGACGCAAGTCAGTTTACAGATGCAAGGTGTATTCGATATATCGTGGCACCGAAACAGTACCGATACGAGAGTTACACCGAAGGGAAAACGAAAGCAACAGCTGTGCAGAAAGCGAACCGCGAGTGCGTACAATCGACGAACGACTGAAAGTGAAGTGATTCAAAACGAGGTCGGCGGAAACCTCGGGGAGGCCAGTCTAGTGAAATGTACGCAACGGAACAACACAATGAGGTCGATGTCAAGTGTCGGAAATGATCGTAGATAAAATAGATCCAAAATGGTGTACAGAAAACAATCATTTTCTCAGAACGATCGAGGTCACTATAGGTCCTTGGTGGCGGCGCCGTCCGTTGACGTGGCTTTACCGTTTTCCACTGACCCATGGTTTCCGTCTGCCTTGGACCGGGGCCTGTGTCTCCACCGGCTGCGTTCGGTACCTTCGGAACAGAGGTACTTTCTTCCGAACTTACAGCTACTTCGGATTCACTGGTAACCGTGGATGTATTTGGACGCTGCTTCTTCACTGCCCTCGATGGGCTTATAGAAGACGTTCGGGTGCGGCTGGCGAACGTGTCTCCTGTCGGGTCTAGCAGCGAATACCAACGATATCCCCTCTATCGGACGAATAGAGAAGACGTAAGTCGGTTTACAGATGCGAGGTGTATTCTATATATCGTGGCACCGAAACAGTACCGATACGAGAAATACACCGAACGGAAAACGGAACGAAACGCGACGGCTGTGCTGAGAGCGAACCGCGAGCGAACGAACGAAAGTGAAAGTCATTTGAAACGAGGTCGACGGAAACCTCGGAAAAGTCAGTCCAGTAAAACGTAGACAACTGGGGAACGCTGAGGTCAATGTCAAACGTCAGAAAAGATCGTGGAGAAAATAGATCCAAAATGGTGTCCAGAAAATAGTCATTTTCTCAAAACGATCGAGGTCACTACAGCAGCCCCCCGCTAGAAAGCACGGAAAGCTTTCGAAAAAAATGTCAAGGAGGACATGGCATACAAACGGTATTCGTGTGCGCGAATGCGTGCAAAATACGTGCATGTAACTGTGCTGTAGGATGCTGACGGGCAAAATCCGTGGTATGCAGGAACCGTAGGATGGTGGTCGAGCGTAAACCAGATTCGTTGCCAATGACGTCGGTTGCGTAAATCGTCATCAAGGTGTGCCACACCAATAACGTCCAGTGTCGGGTAACCGTTAACCAATATGATATCCGGAAGCCAAATCGATAGGTTCGTAAATGGGCCGGAACGAGAACGACAAGGCCGATCCAGAATGCAAACGTTGGTGCCAAAATTCTCCAGATTTCGTGGGACCAGCGAAGCGTACCATATGGCGAGGTTCCATGAAACAAAAAGAAACGAAAAACTGGTGTAGCAACCGCAATGGACTTGACTAGAATACAGTAATAACTAATGAGGTATGTTAAATCGTGTCGAAACGATAAACACGAAAGTTATTACTGCGAAGTGCAATGGTTAAGATCGTGTTTGACCTAGTCGCGAAAACGTGCTGGGCAAACGATCTTCCGACCGGAACGTGAGACGGGAGCCTCATTCACGGACGGGTGCGTAGGCGTGCTCTGCTGACTTGAACGTGAGACAGTATTCTCATTCGAGGACGTAGCAGGGCCAACTGGCTGCTGACTTGAACGTGAGACGATAGCCTCATTCGAAGTCGTAGCAGTACCAACTGGGTGCTGTCCTGAACGTGAGACGATAGCCTCATTCGAAGTCGTAGCAGGCAACGCTAACTGCAGACCTTGACGTGACACGGAAGTGTCGTCAACAGGCAGTGCAGGGTTAACATCGAATCTCATGTCAGCGGGCGACACGCTATCATCAACGTACGCGGCTTTGAGACGATCGATGCTAACGGTATCGACGCGACCGTGTCGATCAACCTTAAAGGTCTTATCGTGACGAGAAATCACGCGAAATGGACCTTCGTAAGGCTGTTGTAATGGTTTCCGTACCGAATCAACACGAATGAATACATGCGAACAAGTTTCGAGTTCGGTCGGAACAAAAACCTGTCGTCGCTGCATTCGAGTCTGCGCCGGAGCGAGATTTTGCATGTACGTAGACAAACGATGAACGTAAGTCTGTACGGCAAGTGAATCTGTACTCCGTGGCGTAAAGAATTCCCCAGGCAGTCGTAATGTCGTGCCGTAGACAAGTTCTGCGGCGGAACATTGAATATCTGCCTTTATGCAAGTCCTGATACCAAGCAGAACTAGCGGTAACGTTTCGTACCAGTCGGGGCTCTCGTGTGCTCTAAGAGCCGCTTTGAGTTGGCGATGAAAACGTTCGACTAAACCATTCGATGCCGGATGGTACGCGGTCGTGCGAATGCGTTTCGTACCCAGCATGTGAGTTAATGAAGAGAATAGATCGGACTCAAATTGTTGCCCTCGATCGGTAGTGACTGTGGAAGGACAACCATATGAAGCTATCCATCGTTCTATCAGATGTCGAGCCACTGATTCGGCCGTGACGATAGAGATGGGAATAGCCTCGGGCCACCTCGTAAATCTATCGATGCACGTTAGTAAATAGGTATACCCGTGTGATGGGGTCAATGGACCCACAATGTCTACGTGGATATGATCGAAGCGAGCATCAGGCGTAGCAAAAGTACCGATAGGCGAAGCTACGTGCCTATGCACTTTAGATCGTTGACATTGTAGACACTGTTTTGCCCACATACGAACATCTTTATTCATGGACGGCCAGACGTATCGTGCAGCTACTAATCGGAGACTGGCTGCGATGCCTGGATGTGAGAGTCCATGAAGGGTATCGAACACGAGACGTCGGTATGCAGAGGGTACAACTGGTCGAGGTATGCCAGTAGACATGTCGCAGAGTATAGTCCCAGCACTGGTGGCTAGAGGTACGGACTGACACTGTAGCGACGATGACTGAGCTGCTTCCATACATGAAGAATCCTGTGCCTGTGCGGCAGCCATGGCAGGGATGTCTAAAACCGGAGATTTAATGGCATTAAGCGGAATACGCGACAAAGCATCTGCAACGCAGTTCGACTCACCTTTAACGTGTCGAAGGTCAGTCGTGAACTGAGAAATATAGTCTAAATGTCTGACTTCTCGTGGAGAGTAACGATCAGACTTAGTATGCAATGCATACGTCAGAGGCTTATGGTCTGTAAAGAGGATGAAATATCGACCCTCGACTGCATGGCGAAAGTGCTTAACGGCATTATATGCAGCCAGCAGTTCGCGACCAAAAGCACTATATTTGGTTTCCGTGGGATTGAGGCGTCGAGAGAAGAACTCTAATGGCTGCCATATCCCAGAAACAGACTGTTGCAGGACCGCTCCGATGGCAAAGTCGGATGCATCCACCGCTATGCTTAGCGTGGCGGATGGAACTGGGTGCATGAGGAGCGTGGTCTGAGCTAATGTCGCTTTAATCTCCGAAAACGCTACTCGTGCGGCATCCGTAAGCGACAACTTACGTGGATTGCCACGAAGTAGGTCAGTTAATGGAAGCAAACGTTCAGCGGCATGGGGTATGAAACGACGATAAAAGTTAACTAACCCCAAAAATGCCTTGAGCTCCTTGATTGAGGACGGTACGGCGTAATCTAAAATAGAGCGCACTTTATCCTCGCAAGGCTTAATACCCTCTCGAGTGATCTTGTGGCCGAGGAACACAAGTTCCGGTTTGCCAAGTTCACATTTATCAGGATTGACTACTATTCGATGTTCGGACAAACGTTGAAATAGTAGCGTCCAATGTTGGAAATGTTCATCTACGCTCGACGATGCGATTAGCAAGTCATCGATATAGACGTGAACAAATTCCAAGTCTCGTGTAATGCTATCGATAAACCTCTGGAATGTCTGAGCAGCATTTCGCAAACCAAAAGGCATACGTAGGAACTCAAACAAACCAAAAGGAGTCGTGACAGCGGTTTTCTCGACATCTTCAGCGGCGACTGGGATCTGGTGATACGCTCGTACCAAATCGATCTTAGAAAATACAGTCGTGCCGTGAAGTGATGCCGTGATGTCGTGTATGTGGGGTATCGGATAACTATCGTAACGGGTAACCGAATTTAGTGCGCGATAGTCGCCAC
The DNA here is from genome assembly GCA_948099385.1 of Fasciola hepatica. Taxonomy (NCBI): domain Eukaryota; kingdom Metazoa; phylum Platyhelminthes; class Trematoda; order Plagiorchiida; family Fasciolidae; genus Fasciola; species Fasciola hepatica. Next base: position 1,002,407 of record CANUEZ040000055.1, on the reverse strand, counting down.
ATGGTCGCCAGCTAACGCCATCTTTCTTAAGAACCATGTGCAGAGGTGAGGCCCATGGACTGTGAGAAGGACGAACAATACCTTTAGAAAGTAAAGTGTCAAACTCACGTTTGGCGAAAACCAATTTGTCCGGTGCCAACCGGCGAGGTCGTGCCGTGACTGGTGGTCCGTTAGTGACAATGTGGTGTGCCACACGATCGGTCACTGTCTCTATCTCTTCAAATGGTTTAGTCAATATGGGGAATTTAATAAACAAAGACTGAAAATCGTGCGGGATGTTAGAAAACAATCCTGTGATTCGGTGTGCATCTGTTCGAGCTGCAGTACCCGTAAATTCAATGTCCGACGAAGGATCGATAAGCTGCAGCCTACGTGAATCAACAAGTAATTCATAGTGCTGCAGAAAATCGATTCCCAGTATGCCTGTGGGGACGTCCGCAAGAATGAACGTCCACAGATACCGTCGTCGTGGTCCCAGGTTGACCGCAAGCTGTCTCGTGCCGTAGGTCGGAATGGAGGAACCATTCGCCGCTGACAGCCGAAGCAAAGAAGCTCGTGGCTTGTCTTTACCAACCGGCAAGACAGAAACTTGGGCCCCAGTGTCGACTAGGAACCTAGCGTTAGTGCACGAATCATGCACGTAAAATAAACGGCCAACCTGAGACTGATTGCCGGCGAGTACGGCCGCTTCTACTCGCCGGCAGTGGCGTTTCCCGCCGCGTATGAACACGGCTGTCTGCACCTACGGGCGGCTGGTCCGAAAACGCGATGGAACCAACAAAAGCCGCTGGTAGGATGATCGGGTTTGGATGAGGCAGGTGAGGCGGATTCACGGCGGACGTGGGCAGTGGAGGGCGCCCGTCCGTGCCGTTGTTTACGTGGGCTACTGCGAGGTGTAGGTATTTTAACTCTGTCCTTGAAGGACAGGCGGCGCTGGATGGATCGAGAGTGCCGAGGCCTCTCCGGCGATTCATCCAGGTCGACACCCCTAGGATTGCGCGATGTCGTGGCAATGAGGGGATTAGCCCCACTGCCGACACGTGCGACAATTTTGTCAGCCACGGCAGCTGCTCGTTCCAAGGACGAGTCCTCGAGGAGAGCAGTAACGGTGGTCTGAACGTGGAAGGGTAGAGAGTCCAGCCACAGTTCCTTAACTATCTCCGAATCCTTATCGGCGGGCCCTGCCAAAGACCGGAGATGAGCTAGGTGGCGGCTGGGTTTAGTATCACCTATGGGGTGCCGTGCTAGTAGCTGACGTAGCCGTTCCTCCCGAGAAGGAAGGAAATGTTGTAGTATAGCCTCCTTAAGCCGATCGTACGGCTGCACTTGAGGAGGATTTAATACCAAATCCCTCACTGAGGCGATAACATAACCTGGAATAGCCTCTAAGGCATAGGAAAATCGTTGGCGTTGGCCAACAATCCTACGTGCCTCAAACTGCAGCTCTAAGGCTGCAAACCAAACCTCTGGATCATAAGGAATAAACGCCACTGGTTTAAAGGCAACCGCAGACAGAGTGAGATCTGTGTCGAGCTGCGCCTTATCCTCTGACATGGCTACGTTGCGATAATATATCGTAAAAAATATATATCGTGCAACGGAAGGAGGACGTGAAACAGCGATAAATCACAGACTCACCGGGCGGGCGAATAATCCAGGAGGTTCTGGAAGTTCTTGGGCTCACCAATATAGAAGACGTTCGGGTGCGGCTGGCGAACGTGTCTCCTGTCGGGTCTAGCAGCGAATACCAACGATATCCCCTCTATCGGACGAATAGAGAAGACGTAAGTCGGTTTACAGATGCGAGGTGTATTCTATATATCGTGGCACCGAAACAGTACCGATACGAGAAATACACCGAACGGAAAACGGAACGAAACGCGACGGCTGTGCTGAGAGCGAACCGCGAGCGAACGAACGAAAGTGAAAGTCATTTGAAACGAGGTCGACGGAAACCTCGGAAAAGTCAGTCCAGTAAAACGTAGGCAACCGGGGAACACTGAGGTCAATGTCAAACGTCAGAAAAGATCGTGGAGAAAATAGATCCAAAATGGTGTCCAGAAAATAGTCATTTTCTCAAAACGATCGAGGTCACTACAGGCTGTTCGTAGAGTCTGAAGCGACTTCGGCGTGGGACCTGGGGCTCGTTGCTCACTGTGCCGCGGGCGCCTGGTTCGCCGCAGCATCAGATTCTTCTCTTTCTTTTATTTGCCCACAGAATTTGCAGGAATGGGGAGATACAGGAACTCGGCCACTCACATTTGTCCTCATCGATTTTCGTACTTTTTAGGTGAATCCAACCCTCACAATAATCACACATCAGGGCCAATATTTTTCCTGCATGCTAAACAAGCACACTGATCCACGGGGGTAATTGAGCTCATATTCTTTCTGAATCCGTTAAGATGCCACAAATATCACAAAATAATATCTATCAACAAAGCACTACGGTAGACACCCGGTGTAGCGCAGATTGACCAGGAAAAACAAGGTTCGCCAAAAATAAAGAACATAATTTTATTAAAGCCACTCCCATTGCGCACATTTTTACGACATTTACGTTCCATTGTAATTCAAAAGTTTTTCTGCCAGCTGTTTGATTCCTGCATTACACCAAGCCAAGTCGGGACTTACTCCACTCTCCACTGGTTCCTAGTGGACTTGGTCGTGGGTCCGGCACTTTTACCATAAGTAGGTGCAGACTGTTCTCTTCTGGTTTAATCATGTTCATATTGACCCGCTGCATTTCATTTGAGGGTTTGTTCGGACGGATGGGAGCGACCAATACTATTGCACCATATTGTACTTCCTGCTCCGCAGGTAGCACAGGACACTCAGGAGTCCTCTGTGTCCCCTAAGGGGTCTCTAGTTTTTATATGAACCCACGTAAACTGTTTGCTACTGTTGCAGCTGACGGCTAATTCTCTGCCCCATGTTTTGTGATTCTAGAATGTTTAATCAATCTTTTTTTCAGAGAGAGATTCTTTAGACAGTTGTATCGCATACGCAAAATGAACAGGTTATTTGGCATTGGCAAACCCAAAACAACTGCCAACCTGACAGATGTTGCTGCCAATGTAGGTTAATGGGTAGGCATAACTTTCCGTGCAGGTTGACGAAAGAAATGAAACAGTGGAAAAGAAAATTGGGAAAATCGATGCTGAATTGCGTCTGATAACTGCACAGCTGAGCAAGATGAGGGATGGCCCTCAGAAGAACATGCTAAAACAGAAGGCGCTGCGTCTTCTGCGACAAAAGAAGACTTACTGCCATCAGAGTGAGCAACTGGCCAACCAGAGCTTCAACATAAGCAACACGGACTTCGCCCTAAAATCTCTTCAGGACACGAAGACCACTGTCGATGCCATGAAAGTCACTAGCAAAGCAATGAAACGCGAAATGAAGAAAATCAATATAGACCAAGTTTTCGTAAGTTACAAGCTCATGACGTCATTTAATTAGTGATCTGAAACCAAGTTTCCGGTTCTGATTTTTAGTTATCATAGTTAATATTCCGTTACTATTGCTGAACCCATTCAGACAAGTTATGACAGCCGTAAAAACCAGGTTATGTAAGTTCTGTGGTGGGGGTACTGAGTCAAATTTTCCGTTCAGCGATGGAAGCAGTGGTTTCCTTGTTTACTGACTGTAGAAGTTGTGTGAACAGCTAGTTATCTAGAAATATTTCTGTTTCTCGATAGCAACCGGTCTTAAACGAATCGTACATTTTCAGGACGTACAAGATGACCTTGCGGATATGATGTACGAAGCCGATGAAATACAAGACGCTCTCGGACAAAACTACGCCACTCCGGATGTTGATGAGTCGGAGTTGGAGGCCGAGTTAATGGCTTTGGGTGGTGAACTTGATTCCTACGGCTTGGATGACGCCATAGACGTACCCTCTGTTCCTAACACTGCTCTACCTGGAGAAAGCGTCCCCACCTCAGCAACTGGTTCCAAGACCTCTGTCGTAAGTAATTCCTTGCCACAGTTTGGTAACTGACGTGAAGTGCGATTTCTGTTCAAACTTGGGAGGTTATCTCCGGTTTCGCCTGGGTTTGTGTTACCACAAAGCAGTTGGTTTTGTTGTCTCTGCATTCCGAAATTTTGGGCCAACGATGACATTGTACGTTTCAGCGGCGCCGTGCGCGGGGCCCCTTTTCCACGCGCATGCTTCAGACTAGACAATTAAGGGTTTGTTAATGTCGAGAATGTGGGAATTCCCAATTAGTCCATGAGCTGTATGAGTTGCTTGTCTTGAACAAAATATTACATTACAACCTAGGCAAAATACAACAAGCTCTTTAAGTTTGATTAACCGTACTACGTGTATCTCTACCTAACAACCAACAGTAGTCGTACTAACAGATGGTTGTGATTAGTTCAATTTTTGACCTGAAGTCTTTATTCCTTAACGATTGAATACGGCGCTTACTTCGTAGCTGAGAAGGCAATCGTGATTCATACGATCGTTTCCCCTCTTTGAGTTAAATCAAGCAAATCATCGAGGAAACTTAGATGTTCTTAAAGCTACCCGCAGTATTTGACGTCAAAATACTAAGTAGAACAGTCGCGACCTATCTGATTGAAGACATATGTTTCAGTGAAATGTCTGTTGTTATGAATAAAAGAAGCACTGCACTTTTCTCGGTCTTATCTGTCTAACATGTAAGCGTGAGCGTAAATTTGCCACAAAACACCAAACAGCCTGACGACTTAAGTCCCTATTAGAAAGTCGGGACTTACCAGTTCATACCAACACAGCTGCTTACCTTTTCACAACCTTAATCCAAGTTATGGTATAGCCGCCAGGTTACTTTTCCTACCACTCTAGAATGCGCCAGTTTAGTGGTAGGTGGTTGTGCAAATAGAAGGTAGACAGGTATATGGAAAACATCCCAAACATCGAAGGTGGTGCAAAATGATCACCTCGATGAGGAGTGGGTATACATACAGTTCAGTTCGATCCATTCAACCATTAGTCTCATACTTCTGTGCTCTGGTTTCTCTCAGTACCTCGCAGTGTCGCCGAGCCACGGGCAGAAGGAATGAAAACATAAAATGGAACAACCGAAAGCAAAGTAGGAGGCGCAAGTCACGAAAAGAAAGTTGGAATACAACTACGCCACTGACCGTGACACCTAGCCATATCACTTAATGTCTCCAGTCTGGTAGGTGGGTCTCGTGGACCCCAACCCGGAAGTCTCACACGTGCTACTTGAGCAAGTTCACAAGTCAAGATTTTGGTACCTTTGTATCATGTCATGGACTGACCACCTGGACCCACTGTCCAACCATTCCGCCGAGGAACTATCTGTGGGCACGCGTAACATGTGCCAGTTATCTCAACCTATTTGGATTCAGCACTTGTTCCAGTGAGTCACCATTGGTTCCCGGCACCCTTAACTTAACTTTACCATTGCTGATACAATGCTCCCACCGTATTTAGACAATGATACGGCGAAATCGATGCTCGAACACCGACAGTCTTCGCCTACTTTCTGTCCTTAACGGCCATATTTCTGAGTCGTGTAAATGGACCTATTCATACAACACATTTACGAATCTCTTCGTAGCTCCTTCGATGTTTCAACTAACGCTCGCAGTGCTTCAGTGGAACCGATGGCTGAATACGTGAAGCACTGCACATCATCGCGTTGCGCACTTGTCCTAAGGGAGTCGGTAGTTACTGCAGGGTAGACGGTAATCCACTGCCGTCCGAATGGTTATCACATCTGATGTATGGCAGTCTTATGTGGTTATCCACTCTCGTCTGGTTTCCGGCTATCCCTGATAATGCACCGGACCTATGCGACTATTGGGTATACCCCTTTCACTGCACTCATGCGCAGGCGTGTAATGAAAAAGACGTAGTAATAAAAGTCTAGTTCACCAGTCCATGAAATGGCATAAATATTCAAAAGCCTTCGCCAATGAACTCAACCGAATAGAACGTGTCAAGCTTCCTGGTTTTGGGGGTCCACGAGATCTGCCCACCGGACCGTTGGTGACATTGAGTGAAATGTCTGGATGTCGTGACCATTGGCTCAGTTGCATTCGGGCTCTTTCTTCGTCTTCATGCTTCTCGACTTTCGACTCTTTTTCATCTTATGCTTCTACCTTTTTATTCTTGACTCGAAGATACTACGACGTAACAGCCACAACCAAAACACAGTAGTGCGAAGTTTATGGTTGAAAAAATTGAACCGAACTGAGTCAGATGTCGTGTGAAGGCCACATTGATCGAGGCCAGATTCCCTTGGTAGGAGTGATGTATTGCTGCAACACGTCTTAGAAATCTCTACCAAACTGACCGACTTTCTTGTATCGACGTACTCATCTGCCACCATCCGGTGCAAAAGAAGTTCCCAAGAAGTCATACGTGATCACGATCCAGGCTGATTCCAAGTGCTGTCCGTCATCAAACCAGGAGTCAGCAGAACATGTTCGGTATCTTATGGTAGTTGAAGGATAGTTGCTCTCCGCAGAATCACGTTTTCGATAGTCGAGTTAGAACTGGCACTCGTACGCATGCATAAGTGGTATCAGACATCTGATCTTGGTTCAACTGCTTATCCATTTTTGTCTCCAGGTTCAAAGCCTACTCACATGGTTCGTTTTTCGAAAGCATAAGTGCGGACAAGTCGTTGACTTGAGGAGCGTGCTTAATTCACTGCCAAAACAATCTGAAGTAGTGTTTTACATATTATTGGTAAAATTTGTGGGGACACAATCCCGTACTCAATCTACATATAGCGTTCCGAGTAGCAGACATTAAGTGATACCGCTGTGCTGCGGCCAGTAGCGTAGTTCCATTCGAATCTCCTATTTGTCTCCGCGATTTCCGCTTTTTATCTTACTTTCGACTCTTTCCATTCATGTTTCTATTCTTTTTAGCCTTGAATCGACGATGCTGGAAGATAGCAATCAATACCAGAGCACAGAAGTGCGAGGTTGATGGTTGCATAAACTGAAACTGGACTCCGAGTAAAAATTTAGCTGGGTCTCGGCACCAATTGCCTCACAGCGGTTCCTCTGAACCAATACTCACTCACAGCAATCTACTGTCCCACATGTTGAATTGGTCGCTGATGCACTCCGCCTCCTCAAGTGTCACAGAGCTCATCTTCCTGATGATTTCCCTCCGGTTTTTTTCCAAGAATTGAAGTATTTTACTGATCCAGGAACTCACCGGCCTATTGTATGATGTTTGGGTTCACAAAGGTCTTCCGCGAAACATTTTATTACGCAGGAATCATAATAAGGGGTTAAACTTCATAGCCATAAGGCTTACTGTCGGAATGAGTTTAGAGGAATATTCACGTCACAACCGGCTTCTGATACTGATCTTGTAGAAGAGAGGATTGCAGACGAGTGGGAAGACAAAGAGCTAGTGTTCTACATTTTGACAGCTCAGGGGAAAAAAGAAAGACTGGAAGATAGAGACAGGACATCTGGGAACAGAAACCTGATAAGAATGACCCGCTTGTGTAAGAGAATGACGGGGAGAGGGTAAAGAAAGGAGAACAGCCTAGACAAACTCCTTAGGACAAGTCAAAGTGGCATTGGTAGAAAGGGGATAATCGAGCAACCGCCCGACGATGGGCCAGTGACTGCAGATTTGAGGTTAGGGAAGGATCGTCGATCAGCCGGCTAGCCTTGCGTTAAATTCGATCAAGGGCAGAAGGCGAAGTCTCCTCTCCCCACACGTGACCGTGGTATTCGATTGTGAGGCAGATTCTAACTGTGGACTATTGGAGGTGAGCTGACGAAAAGAAGAGTCTAGCACGGAATAGGAAACCAACTTTGCGCGCAGGACGGAAAGCAAGCTGATATATGAAATGGGATCAACATTGAATCATTTGTGAGTGAACAAAAAAGTAAAATACAATTTGTAGAATGCAATCCCATTAAGTCGATGGGTCAATGCGGGAATGATTGACGCTTAGGAAATATTGGAAGAAAGAAAACTTCGGAAGCATTGAAGTCAACATGGTTGTGGGTGGCCCATGATGAGGTGTGTTTGAGGTTGGAATCAGTTGATACGCTGAGAGCACTACGATCGATATTAGTGGTGTCAAGGTTTTTAATGACATGCTTGCGCATGAGTGCAGTGGAAGGGGTATACCCCATAGCCACAAGGGCCCACGGCACTGTTGTGGATAACCGGTAACCGAGCCCTGAGACTTGGAGTGGCGAAGAGGCGCATAGGGTCCCAATAAGTCAGGTGTGGTAACGATCCGGATGACCGTGGATTATTGTCTACCACCAAAGTAACCGGTTATGGCTGGGAGTCGAACCTCGGACCTCCGACATGGTAAGCGAACGCTCTAAACCACTACCACCACCGGTCACCGGCAGGTGGAGTAATAAAGGGGACAATATAAGGTGACATCATCGGCAAAAGCGTGGATTGGGTTAGAGGTCTTGGACAGAAGACTACTCATGAATGAAACGGGGCGCAAGTACGGGGAGTTGACGAACGCCAGCATCCACAGGGGACGGCTGGAATAGAACCCCATCAACTGGAACCAAAACTGTTCGCTTACTAAGGAAACTTGATGTCCACGATATAAGAGCCTTAGGGAAGTTGGACGTGGGCAGTTCTACCATTAGATCTTCGTGCCAGACTCCTTCACAAGCCTTTGAGATGTCGAGCGAAACGAAGTGTGATCCCTCGTGGTTATCAAGTACAGCCGACCAGGTCTGTGAGATGAGTGCTAGTAGGTCACCCATGGGACGACGATCAGAAGCCGCATTGGTAGTCGCACAGTAGTCCTCATTCGAAGAACATACGTAACTGGTCGGGAATAATGGTTTCGAAATAACAAATATGAGGCAGGTTGGACGATGGTTGTAGGGGCTGGAAATATCACCGCATTTGAGAATAGAAAAAATCACGGCCTGTTTCCAAGGGGCTGAAAAAGTGACTAAATGAAGCGAGACAAAAATGATGGCATGAAAGGGTAGCCAACTCCGTCGCACGGACTTCAAGGATGATGGATAGAACACTGTTCGGATCGTGTGGTGTTCAGAAAGTACAGCATTTGCCAAACTTTCCTGATGGCAAGGCAACGTAGGAAAAGGGGATTATAAAATGAGTGGAGTAATTGGGTGAGGTGGAATTAAAGGCGAATCGAGAAGCAAAACCCCCAGCTTTATCATGTCCGCACACAACAATCTTGTTCCTTGGATTGATATATAGGTTCGTGAGAGTTTTTGTGCCGGTTTCGTAAGTTGCGTGCCGCCTAAGATAACCACGCACATTAGGAGATAATTGGCGAGGATTCTGATTTTATTTTGATTGAGTGATTCGATGCTGTCCAGAAAGCGATTAATCGTATCCGCCCAATGAACCCATTGCTTAGAAGCAGTTGAGGAATTTGGATGACTATGAAAGTGGTCGGCACGTGGAATTCGATCCATTTGCTTGTTGAATAGATTGTTGGGAATAAGCATGACGTCGCAACGTTATGAATGGGAAGATCTACGAATTAGGCTTTATTCGACAAGCAACTGAGGTGTTCAATCTGGAATGTGACAAGAGAATGCGGTAAGAGGATACACCAATCAGTTAACACAAACTATTTTGACAAGGGACTAGAATGTGTAACTACCGGTGGCTGACGAGCATTAGAATTCGTAGCGGACTGAGCGTTCTTTGGCTTTGTGTAGTAAGTGAGAACTTCGTCCTAGCTTGCACTGAGTGGTGGTGGGAAAAACAAGCGGGTGAACGACATCAGCGGCAGAATACCGAACGTCTCAAGTGGACAACATGAGCACACGTAGTTTCGCCTCTCGAAAGACTCCGGTTTATTGGGTTTGGAAAAGTGTGAAATGAAATGCATTCGTTGAATGAAAACATATGGGTAGTTAGAAACAGAAGTGGATATATTGGAAGTGAAGCAGCAATCGTTTCAGGCATAAGAAGCCAAAAAGTCACGAGCGTCGTCTCATTTGATTGAGCTGTTGCGCTAAAATGTCCATCTCGAGGTTGGCGCAAGAATGGATCGGATAAAATGGGTGGAGCAAGAAATAAGACCGTGATGAAATGTGTCAAGTGGAGAAAGATTGGTGATATCCGAGAAAAAAGAAATGATTCAGGTGAGAACAGGATCAAGAGTATGGGCCCGGTCACCGGATCGACTGAGGGTACGTGTGGGTAGGTAGACTGCACATTTTTACACCAGGCTTCTGCCAAAACCCGCAGTTTTTAGCCGCAATCCACAATCTTTTAGCTACGACCCACAGTTCTTTAGCCATGTCGCTGGAAGTCAGTCAGATCAAGAGTATCAGAATACTATGACATGAAGATGTTGGAACATTTTCTTTTACAAAGATTAGTGTTGCAAAGCGGACTGAAAAAATGAAGAAGTGTGGCAATCGTATTCTGCGCAGTTTACCGCGGTAATGATATCAAATTCTGCACTAAAAGTTGATTAGAGGAAGTCCAACCGATGAGCCCGCATTGTAGAACCATGTGACACAGCTCCTATGAATGTTGTGTTTCCAGTGATAGTAATTGCTCCAAATGTTGCGACATAATCTGATAACACTGATAGGGGTGTGTTTCCGGCAACTCTGGGCGTTATCCTTGAACTGTCAATATATCCACTTAGCCAGACGGTTAACGGACCGATCTTTTATTTTGTTCATTACATCGTCTTGCTCTTTGTTAGCGACTGTGAATACGAAACAAAGTACCGTTTGTTACGTAGGTGTCTCACATCGTCGTGGTTGGGGTTCAAAAGATCCCTCAGCCAGTTGACTGGAGATACTGAAGGATATGACATTGAACCATGAACAGTGGCGACCGTGTTGTCACTTTCTGTCGAATCAGAATGATTGGCCAATGTGTGTTTATACAGTTAGACTGTATAATCCGTGTGTTGGCTTCCACGGCGTTCTCTTTTCCCACCCTCATAGGTCCACTGTCTGCCCACCTTGAGTGTTCATTCTTTTTATTACCACTTGCAACATGATGAGAAAGGTAGTATGCACATTGTGACATCAGAACGTTTTCAGAGACGAACAGTTGTTTTCAATGGTTCATTCTCTAGTCATTACAAATCATATAGGAGATGGTTGTGCTGAAATGGCGAAGGGTCATTCGGATTGGACATAGTTTGTGGGGGGAGGAGGGGGTTGGGGTTAGATCGACGTGTCAGTCCGCACGACTAGGTCGTGACGGTTACATGGTTCGGAGCTGAGTCACTGTGGTGGAGGTGGTCCACTTGCGACCAGGGTAATTGGAAGGCTTGGATGAATTTCTTCTGCGTACACATAGCAGGTGCGAAAAGACGGATGCTAATCGCCTCTGCGGTGGCCAGTGTGTGTAAGCGGATGTGCCTGGGGAGATCGGGGGACACTCGATGGACTATTTTGAATGCCGAATGCGTGCTAATTTGATGACCTGAGTCTACCAAATGCCCGGAAATGGCACTCCCTATGGTTCCTGTTCCTCCATGTTGTAGCCACCGCGGACAATGTTCCTTAATTCTTTAGATAGTTGCCTTGCCGTTCGGCCAATATAGGTTGCATTACATTTGCACCTGAACAAGTAGATTACCATTGAGGTGGCCAGCATTGGCAACACATCGTTATTAGAATTTCGGATAATTGGAGAGCTTGCAAATACACAGGAAACACAAGCTGAGTTGAATGTTCCACTCACCGCACGTGTTGAACGTCTGTTGACAAGGTCTGATATGGCGTCTCCTTTGAACGGCGTACGGATAAACAGTTCCTTTTTGGGGATATCATAACTTGGAGCACATTTGGGTTTATCTCTCAGATTTTGTTCTATAAAGCGCTCAGGTTAACTGTTTTCCCTGAGAGTGTTTTTAACTAAGTGCAGTTCTTCTATGGTCTCCTGGGAGCATAGCTTTCTTACTCGCGACACTAAGCATTGAACCAGGTTTCTTCTATGTCTTATGGATACAAAACTGAGGAAGTTGGTGTACTGTCCAGCCCATGTTTGCTTTCTATGCATCCTTCTTTCGACGGCTCCATTGGTGCTCTTATGTATGGAGACCTCCAGAAGGGCTACTGTGTCGTTCTTTTCGGTCTCCACCGTGAACTGAATGGCTTTACGAACATTGTTGAACGTCTGTTTTGTCTTTTCTACATCGGTGTCTTTATTTCTAAGGCAGAATATGTCATCCACGTACCGCCGATATAAGTTCATTTCTTGGATCTCCTGTTTCAACGTCATGCTCTCTAGTTTTACCATGAATATGTCCGCTAAGACTAGGCCTAGTGGTGATTCTATAGATAAACCATCACATCGACGATGCAGCTTTCCGTTAAACAGAATTTGGACGTCAAAAGTACATCTGAGAAGGAGTTCTTTCAGGTCCTTCCGTAGTATGTTTATTGGCAATTGATTAGTTCCGGTGTTCAGTTCAGTTCAGACTACCATTAATCATGCACTGGTTGCGGGGGTCTCGGTTACTATCTCCTGGCAGCAACCTCAAAAGGAAATATTGAAGGAGAAAAGATTATGAAAGGAGTTAGAGGAGAACTACATTAATGTAGTCGCAAATGAAATCAATAGTCTCTAAGATGGGTACGTTGATGAAAAGCGAGGTCAAATTCAGAGAAAACATTTGATCATTTTTTGTTTCGGTGTTTGATGGTATCAACAAATTCGAATGAATCTTTGAGACTGTATTTGGCGAGACTCCTGCGTATGGGTTCCAATTTAGCTACCAGCCATTTGGCTGTTTCATCACAGGGCGAGTTAATCATAGAGAGAATTGGTCCTAAAGGTATGCCTGTTTTATGAATCTTGGATAATCCATATAACCATGGAATGGTGGATCCGCATGATTTGATTGTTTCGAAAGTGAGTTGGACTAAATAGCCTCGATCTTTCATAGACTTCAGTACTTTTATAATCTGTTTCTCATCATAGATCGTCTTTTCTCGTTCTCCTAGCGACTATGTGAACTTTGTTTTGTCTGCGAGTAGATAAGACATTTTTCTGATAAAGTCGATTCTATGCATAATCACCACCCCGGGTCTGCTTATTATGATGTCGTTTCGTCGTTGTATGTCCTTTAGTTCCTCTAAATGCCTTTGAGGCAGTAGTCATTGGGGCTCACTCTGCTGTTTAGCGTTGTACGATGACGATGAGGATAAGTATTTGACACCGTGAGGTGTAAGTATCCGATTTCGTTGAATCCTTGGATGACGCAAGCATTTCAACCAGTTGTTTACCGGACACTGTTCCCCTAAAAATTCCTGCTTGTAGGAAGGTGAAACCGCCTTGAGTCAAATTAGTTAAGAACACGTGAACAAGGATGCCGCGAGAGCATCGGAAGGTTCGTTTTACCCATTGTAATACATGCTTTTTTCTTTGTTCCTATGGTAAACAAGGTCGCGACCACTACAGTATGATGCATTTTCGGTGTACTCAGTGTATTGCTGATTGTTATAGAAACGCACGATTAGGTCCTATGGATGAAGTCGGAACTTTTGAATAGACACCATATTGTTTTGTAGACCTAAGGTTATACAGAGGGCGAGTATTTCAAACGCATTACTTCATTTTGCCGTTTGATATCTCTATCAATTTTGTTGTTTTCAGAACGGTGTTCAGCTGGATGAATTCGGTCTTCCGCAAATCTCGTGATATGATCAAATTCATTCGCTGTGTTATCTTACAAACGCCATCAGGACACTGACTTCTCATCTTACATTGCTTTTTCCGATCATTTTCAAATATTAAAGTCTATTTCTGTTGTTATTTCTGTATTATAGTAGAGGCCTCAGCTGTTTTGTACCCTAATGTGATACAACCAACTTCTTTCACCACACATTTTGTAATCCTGACCCTGCAATGCCGTGTGGGCGGGGCTTCATGTCACGCATATAAACCTGCAATTATTCGAACGGCCAGCTAGATCGTGTTTACCGGTCTGTTCAGGATGGAGTTTCTGGAAAACGGTTAGGGGCTGTCAGCCGTGCAGATAAATGTATGCCACGTGTTGATTCGCTGGTGTATGCAAACAGTCGCTCGTGCCGGTTACGGTTGTTCACTGTGCACAAGCGATCACAGTACAGAAATACTAATTCCCAATGTGTGAGTAGCAGTTTTATGGTTTTGGGTGCAAGCGTTCAGCTTTGCATATATATATATATATATATATATATATATATATATATATATATATATATATATATATATATATATATATATATACCACACCCACCTGGTTTCAGACTGTGTGCCAAAAACATGATACAGTCGGGGAGGAAAGGGTAGATAGTCCGAGTCCATGATTTGTTCGTTGGCGCAGTACTGCCAGGTTGCCGAAGCCAAAGGAGTTGGTTCTCTTAGGGGTCCACAACCGGAGCCTTTATCTATTCAAAGCTTAACCCGCAGGGCAGCGTCACGAAACGTGGGGTCTGTAACCCACTGGGAGCCGGTGACTGAATGCTCAGTTCAAGCGCCCTTCGGATGGGGCCAAACATCCTAGGTGCCCAGTACACCTCTCCGCCACAGATGCTGGTGCACGCCTCAATAGCCACCTGGAATTGGGTTGGAATCAGGATTTAGCCATCTCCCCTGGAGTGACTTTTAATCAGTTAAACCCGGTGGGGCGCCGGGCATTCGCTTTCGTTGCCTCACTTTGGTGGAAACACCTCCGCTGCTAGAAGGCAGTGAGAAGGACTTCTTCAGCAGGGACTGTTTGGCAAACACGGCCATTAAAGCATTTCGAGAGGCGTTCAGGACGGATAGCCACCTCGGAGCCTGAGACACCCACCCCCGACCATACTGAGGCATTTGGAGGTTAGCTTTTCTTAAGGTCAGTTGAGACGGCAATTTCGGTCATCATATTTGGCATGGTGACTTATGTGCATCATGATTGCTACTTTTTCACATCGAAATTTTGTGAATTCGGATGACATCAGTGTCGCTGCCTATTCGGAGTATGTGAAGACAATAGTGTCATCAACAGAAAATTCATTTCTAAGACTCACTGTGATTGCCACCAAGTGCAGAAGAGAAACTAATTTAGTCATCTACCTTTGTTGAATTATACTGGATGTGAGCTCTTGGAGGAAATGAGCAATTAGGACTGGCCATCTGTCTATGATACTGAAGGGCCGTCTTAATTAACCGTTTAGAGAAACTGTTACAGAAGCAGCACAGACTTGGTAATGGGGGTGGCGTGTTAGGCATCTTCGACGGAGAAGGATAGTTTATTGAAATACAAAAATGGACCGTCGCGATTGACGTAACGAACAAAGCAGTTGAGACCGGTCGTTCTCGATGACCGTTGGACAAGCATTACAAAATAAGATATCAGCCGTCGCGTTGCTCTAATCGGGCCTGTGAAACGCATCCTAATTGTATTCGGACAGTTCGTTTCTCCAACACTTGCTTTTTAGTGGTAAACGATCTTTGATGCGCAATTAGTTTAAATTGTTTACTAGACAGGTAACACTGCCATTTACTGCTACGATGATGGCTTACGCCTTTTTGTATGTTGCAGAGTGTTGCCTCACAATGGGCGTTAATCCTGGAAAAGGTAGCAACTGGTTGGTTTTCTTGCTTGGTGTTTTTTTATTACACGCAGAGAATTGTTGTGAATCACAACTCAGTTCGGGATTGGGAATGTTTCATTATTTGTGAGTTGGCTTTTCTGTTCTTGCAAGGACGAATAGATGTACATTAGTAGTAGTGAGTATTCGTGTCAATCGTTGGTACGCTTTTACATCACAAAGAATGGACAACTTCTGGTTGGGCCGTGTTCTTTAAGAGTGAAATTTGATAACCAATTTACGAATGTGGTATCCTGGATGAATCTATTTTGAAGAAGCCTTAGTTTATCGGTAGATTGACATCATGTGTGTAGGAAAATGTATGAAGCCTACCTTATTTGGTAAGTTGTTCAGTTGTGCGTTGGAACCAAGCAGCGCTGTTGGCAAGAGTAGTTTACTCCTGAGTTGTAAATGGTTTCCGCCGGCTTCGAACGTGACTATTGAGATTTCGCAGCACGCGCTGTTGGGATCCAGGGTACTGTATACTTCGTGGCGTGAAATGTTACCGGCCATTTTTGCGCAGTTGCAACAGATTAAGCGAGACGATTGATGGTTGTCTGTAGTCGATCACCTTCCATCGTTTGCGGTTAAAGATTGTCGAGTAATTAGGCTCTCCACGGGGCGGATGTGAATTCTGTGATTGTGTTATTGATTAGGCTGTCGTGTGAATTGCTCATCGTCTGGGGATATAGCCGCGGTGCATATATATATATATATATATATATATATATATATATATATATATATATATATATATATATATATATATATATATATATATATATATGCGTCTCGTCGATGGTCGAAGCAACGTTAAAACCGTACATTCCTCCACAGCTGTTACTGGACGATAACCGTCAACCTGATTTCCAAGCAGGATTATCCGCCAAGTTATCGATGCAATTACTTCTTCACTCTTCGACAAATTTTAGAACATAGGCACACCTTCCGTAGACCCACTATCTCCATTAATCATGATGCTATAGCGGCCTTCGACTCAGTCGACTGCACAGTTCTCTCGCACAGTCTCCCGTTGAAGGGTGTTTCAGAGAAATTCATTTCCGTCATAAAGTCCTCTAATATGAATAGCCGAATCCGAGTTCGGGCCTACGGTGCTCTTACACCCGAGTCAACCACGAAAAGTGGTCTACGTTAGGGTTGCCCCTGTCTCCTTTTCTCTTTAAGTTCATGATTGATATGGTCCTGGAGACCGCGCTTTTCCGGGTGAAGATAGTGGTATTGAACATTTCCCGAATGGAAAAATATCAGACTTTGAACTTGCGGACGACAATTCTACTTAAAATTCGAGATAAGTTGCGAAGATTTCTGGACAACTTGTGTAACTATGTGGCAGTGTTCGGTATGCGTTTTACATCTTCAAAGTGCGAGATGCTGTCGCAGGATTAGGTTTATCCAACACCAAACTTTTCAATATCTGGATAAACTATATAACGGTGGACAAGATCTGTTATCTGGGCAGCTGCATTTCACCCGGAGGTCGGATATCGGATGAGGTGTCTTTGCGGATACAGAAGGCTCGTTTGGGATTTGTTAATCTGATTCATATGTGGTGTCCACATGCCATCCGTTTATCTACCAAGGGTCCAGTGTACGCTGCAGCAGTCAGGCTAATGATTCTGTATGATTGGGAGACATGGCCACTACGGGTGGAGCATATGCGAAGATTGTTGGTATTTGAACACGGATGTCTTCGTACCATTTCTCGAATATGGTAGGAACACCGTATCATCAACGTCGAGGTTCGGTGGAGAGTCTTACACTTAAGCTCATCAGGTTAAGATGGTTGGGACATGTGTTGCTCATTTCTGCAGGGCTCCTTTTACTTTTTTTACTTTTATGCGACTGTCTCCTACTAGAGGAAAAGCCGGCTCCATAAATATCTCGTATCATGTCTGATCATGCGCGGCGATTGGAACCGAGTTCGATGCAGATCGCGATCCAGTTTTTCTTCCATTTTCGGGTACCATAGACTGACCGTAATCCTGGGCGCTGTGCATCGTTCCCGACAGTGTTGATCCAGGTTTTGAGCTGGCCACCACGGCGACAGCGCCATACAGAGCAGGGTTCAGGAGGGAGTGTTTGTTTGGTTAGTTACTTCTCGGGACGTCGTAGGATATGACCCAATCACCGCAGTCGACGACCCTGGAAGAAGTCTGAGAGTTTGTCAGTTTCGCAGCACCGTTTCCTAACTTCGTCGTTGGATTCGCTGTCGCGCCAATGTCTTCGACATAAGTCGCAGGCATCAGTGACCAAACAACTTTCTAGTATCCTTAACTCTCGAGGGCCAGGTTTCGCGGCCGTAGCTGAGTATGAGGCGTATAGCGGCACGGAATACACACCTTAATCCGACGGCAGATTTCACTGCGGGCCCACAACGCTCTTAGTAGCTGGAGAAATGCTTTTCTGGCGTTGTCTGTCCGGAGTATTACTTCATCCTTCACCGGACCGTTCAGAAGCAGTGTAGAGCCTAGATGCTTGAATGATGAAACACATTCGATCAGTTGATGAACAGCTGTTGAACTGTTGGCCCTAGGCAAGTTTACATACTTTTGGTTTGCGCAGTGTTTATTTCCAGCCGATGGACTTTGAGAAGAAATCGATTCGGTCGAGGACTGTTCGGAGCGTGACGGGAGACTCCGCTAGCACAACAATGTCATCCGGGAACTCTGGGTCCGAGACGTAAATCTCCTGACTCAGTTGGATACAGGGATAATCAGTCAGTTTCTGTTTCATTGTCCAGTCGATTGCGTAGTTGAACAACACTGGTGAAAGAGGACAGTCCTGTCGGGCGCCCGTAGTGAGTGTAAACTCAGATGATTCTTCACCATACATACGGACCCGTGCACTAGTGGACGAATGGTATCCTCTCAGAAGCCTTGCGAGTTTAGCGGGCATCCCGTCGGGTTCCATTATCGCCGAGAGACTTTCCCGGTTAAGTGAATTGAAGGCGACCCGAAAGTCGATAAAATAGGCTACTGTTAGCTGCTGGAACTTGTAGTAGTGGTGTCCCAGTGTTGGAGGAAGTGTGAAAATTTGGTCCGCACAGCCTATACCACGGCGGAAACCTCCTTGGTTCGGTCGTATGTGGCAGTCTCTCGCAACTGAAAAGCGGTTGAGCAGCAGCACGCAGAAAATCTTCGCAGCCGCGTCGATCAGGCTGGTCCCCCCATAGTTGTCGCACACAGATTTGTCCCTTTTTTGGGATGGGCAGCAGAACGGACGTGCCTCAATCAGTCGGAAAGACTTCTTGTCATATGGAGCTAAATAGGGTGTGTAGTCTGTTGATCAATGACGACAGGCACCATTTGAAGACTTCAGGTGGAATGCCATCTTCTCCAGAAGCATTTTTGTTCTTCAGCTGATTGATGAATGCGACAATTTCACTTGTGCTCGGTGGATCGCCACTGACATCTTACGGCTCTGCAAGAACTTGGGGTTTTAGGGCCGTCGTGTGAGTTGATGGTCGGTTGAGCAATCGATGGAAGTGCTCTGCCCATCGCTCTATTTTTCTTTTCTGCTCAGGTATGAGTAGACCGGTTGTGTCGCGTAAGAGCGACTCCTGCTTGCAGCGCCTACCCGACGCGTTGCGAATGAAGTGGAATAGTTTGCCAAAGTCACCGATCCCTTCTGCAATCTCCATTTTTTCAGCTACTTCTATCCAGTACCGCTTGCGATCAGCCCTAGCAGAGCGCGAGGCCTCGTGTTGCAATCTGCACCGTTCACCACTTCCTGATATCCCGGTCTCGTGTGCTTTAGCCGAAAGTTGAAGTGTGCCCTGCGAGATCCAGTCTTCTAGACGTCTTTCACTTTTCTCTGGTTCTTTTAAAGCAGCTTCTCTAACCGTTAATTTGATTATTATCCACTGTTATTCTACTGAAGTTGGATCCGGTGATACGTTGGTTACCGTGGATAATCGGGTGGCGATTGCGCTCAACAGCGCTTGGCATTTATCTGACATTTCCAGGGCCATGCCGTTTATGCGGGTCGGTGGGGAGGCCTTAGGGCGTGCGGATAGATGAATTCTGAAGCGCGCACGAACAAGAACGTGGTCTGTGCCGTTTGCGTTTCCCGTCACTGCGCCGCTGTATGCTCGACAGTCTTCTACAGACGAAGCCCAACGAGACCTCGCTAGGATATGGTTGATTTGATGCGAAATGCGACCGTCGTTGGCGTGCAATCTCAGTAAGTGCCTTTTAGGGTGCTGGAAGCGTGTGCTGCAAACGACCATTCTGTTAGAGTCGGCCAAACTGACCAGGCGGTCACCATTCTCACAGCGTTGACCAAGGCCAAGTTTTCCCAGGGCTTGCCGCGTTGACGAGTCCGACGGACCTGTGAGAGCGTTCCAGTCTCCGGCTGTAAACAGAACGTCACTTCTGTGGACTCGACTGATTACCTCTTGGAGGCTACCGTAGAATTCATCCTTTGTCTCGCTTTCCGCCGCGTTGGTCGTAGCATAGACCGCAATCACCGTTAAGTTCTACGGGCAGCCTTTGAAACGTGCCAAAGCCAGTCTTGCTGAAATCGGCTCCCAAGCGATCATTACGTTGTTAGCTTTATTGTTAATGGCGAATGCGACGCCGTGGCGCCGGGAGTTGTCTGTTGGGCTGGTATGATAAATCCAATAAGTTGCCTCTTTTGGAACTTTTATGCACCGAGTGCCGGAGTTAGGTATGCGGACTTCTGAGAGACAGGCTATGTTGATGTTGTAGTTGTCTAGTTTCCTCATTGTGAAGCTTTGGCTGTCCAAGTTTAGTAGTGCCCGACTATTCCAACAGGCTATATAAACCTATTTCCTAAAGTTGAGTTTTCCAGCTTGTCGTCTTGACACCTCGACCGCTGGAGCACGAGGAGCATTGCTTGCCGGAAACGCCGTAGCATGATCAAAGTGCATGTTTACAAAAATGCTCGTAGAGATTCACGGGAATATGGTACGAGGCGGTGTCCCCAGCACCGCTCGGGACTGTTGTACTACTCGGTAGTTCAGTTCGGAGTAGGAAGTAAGTTGACGTTACCTTATCCGGCCTTTTTGCTCGAGGATGCACCTCTAGCCTTTGCACCCAAGTGCAGACTGCAAGGCAGCAGTATTGTTCCAGATAAGCCGGTGGCCTGTTGCGCGGCTCATTCGCCTCTCCCGGAGTACCGGGTCTGGTAGGTTGATCGGTTTTCCTTTATAACCGCTGGATCAGTAGATCTCGTCTGCCCATTCAGGTGTATCTGTCATCGCCTGCCGAACACCATATCGCCGAGGTTTCAAAACCTCGGTTACCCTCAACCTGGTTTAGCCCACCTGTCAAACGGTTTACCGGAATGTGGCCGCTGATGTATGCTTCAGCTTCGTGGAGCCACAGGTTGGAGCTGGGTGAATGGTGGAGACCAAGGCGATGGAGGATGCCTCAAGAAACACGATAATCGACCAACTCAGAGGTGCTACTCCTCTCAGACACCCCATACACCCCACGGGATTCCACGGCGCGCAATATTTGCTTAGGCGGGTAACTTTTTGGAAGATGAGTAAAGGATGCCAGTCCATGACATGGAAGAAAGGTATGAGAAATCTAACTAGTGGACTCAGCCATGTAGGGCGTGTTAGACTTCCTGGATGGGTTCCAAGAGGCCCTTTTAATCTATGGTAATATACATCAGGGGATATGTTTGATGTTGCGATCAGTGGTGCTCTTGTATCCACAAACTTGTTATATCGACTTGATATTAATACTTGCGGTCGTTTATTGTTCATTTCATATTAATATCCTTACTGTTTTCCGAATGAGGCACTCGCCATGAGATATCAACGCAAGTCCCTGCCCTCAGTTGACGGTTGATTGATCTGAACTGAAGTCTTAAGCCCCTGTGGTTACCATGGTCACTGCACGAACACTACTTTTAGATGGGGAAAACAGTCGATTCCCCTCATAAGGATGGAATCTGCTTGGAACTCCCAATCATTGAGAACAGTGCGTGATGTTATGTAACGCGCTGCATTCTACTATCATTTAAAAAGGCTGGAGGAAAGCCATCAGAGCACGGAGCTTTGTGACGTCCTGAAGCCTGGGTTTCCCTGAGGTTCTTCGCCTCAGAAGGTGAATCTGTCGAAACGGACCACTGGATGTGTGCTGGGGGAGCATCGAGTTCCCAATTGTTAGTGCGTACAATGGAATGATAGATGTTACATCTCAATCTTCTAGTGTCGGTTAGGGCTTGGACGTGTTTTTCATTAGCCGGGATATAAGTGTCGGTACAACATAGACAAGTACGGACTGTGAGGACAAGCCTGCTGGACAACAGAGGTTCGGGAGCAGAAAGCGAATGATTTTTCATGACCTAATGTGCGAAGTTTAGCAATTTACTTCCCGACCAAGGGTATTTAAGGCTGAAATGTCTGCTGTGACGACGAGTAACCGGTTAGCCGATGTCAGGAGATGCTACTAGTAAGTTTATTCCATGGTTCTCTAGAATAAGAGAACGGTTGACCTGTAGTATTTTATTCTTATCTTTATTACTTAATGTGAACTACAGCATAACGGGTTTGCCCACTGATCAAAACATACCGTTAAAGTGGGTTGTGGGGGGACATCCAAGTTAGAACTATTTTATCAATCTGCCTTCTAAACGGAGAGAGGTTGTAAGTGGGTGGGAAGAAAGAAAGAGGGAGAGTGTTCCATAACTTAACGGTCCGGGGAAAGAAAGAGTCAAAGATAGAAGTACAGCATCTAGTGACAGAAACTAGATAGGAACGACTAGTGTAGGTACCTGTACATTTCCGAATTTTTCCAAAATTTTCAACGTCCCTTGGTGCAACACTCCTTTGTTGTACCGACATTTTAATGTAAAACACACATCTTTTTGGTCGTCATCACCGCGCAATACAAAAAGGCTGTCAATAAACCATAACAGTTGCTGTGTACCACTGAAAAAAGATCGCGAAATATTGGATATTTACTTGATTTATTTGCACCCGACAGACCGTGTCGTTTTAGATCTGTTGGTAGAGCAACTGTCCGGTAAGTGGAAGGTTGGCGGTTCGATTCTGGGTCACGAAGTAGAAACTAGGACGCGAAAAATGCAAGTGGATTTTCGATCACCCGAGTGTTGTATACTCTAGAAAGACAGTTTCCGATAGAGGACCTCTAGTGCATTGCTTATAGAGCTGAACGTCATTCAGCAAACCTCATTGGCCTGTACTCTAATGCGTTCGGTCAATATAAGTTTGCTTTAAAATATTTGTGCAGCAGAATTTAAACGACAGGTGGCGGTTTCTAACAACACCGAAAATCGTCGTCCCTTTCAAAAGCATTTGGGCTTCTTCGTACTTCCAAAATAACCTCGGGTATTGGTCCTGATGGCCTATCGTCATCATTTTTGAGACATGGTGCTGTACCTTTATTCATATATTCGCTTCTACCTGAAACAAATTCCTGTGCTCGTATTCCATCTCCGACTGCTGGAGACCATTCACTGTAATTCCTATACCCACACCCTGTAATTCCGTTGTTATAGCTAAACGCTTTCATTCCATCGTTCCAACTTTATCTGCTCTTAAACTCACAGAGCACGCGATTCTTAAACGTCTGAATTCTTCTAGAAACTCTTCCGATGACGCCTTACCATTTGTCCATTAACCAGACAGGTCCGCTGTTGATGCTATCGCTTCCCTAGTCCACCACATAATCGAACCCTTGGATGGATCAGCGGAGTCTGTGCGATGTGCTTTTCTAGGCTGTTCATCCGCTTTTAATTCCATTCTGCCGTCTATCCTGTTAGGTAAATTTGAAGCTCTCAACTGTCCCGCGCCTTTATTGTCATTTTTATGTGATTATTTTACCAACAGAGCTCAGTGCACACGACTAGGTTCTAAAACACCGAAGCCTTTGGTGAAAAATTTAGGAGAGCCTCAGGAAACTGTCCTTTTACCCCATTTATTTTCTACCTGCATTCATTAGTGACCTTTCATCCATTTAAATATGCCGATGACGTGGCTCTTTGTCGAGCTGTGTCTGTAACCCAAGATTTCAATGACTTTTCCAGTAAAATGTCTCATATTTATGATTTCTCTGTTCGATCCGGCTTAACTTTAGAGTTGTCCGAATTTTTGAGTGTGTATTGACCCTTTCTCGATCGGCCTATTCTTGTGACCCGTCTGTCATTTCCACAGAGTCGCTAGTTAGGGTGGTTTCTGTCAAATACCTAGGAATCACCATCAATGCAAATTAGAAGTGGTCATCTCACATTTCAAGTTATTTGAAGAAACTACACTGTTTATCCGAAAGCTTAGGGATTTTAATGTCAAACAGTGCTATTTTCCTTTTCGTTAGTCGATGTTTTTCCTATTCTTCTCTACTGATCCCCTGTTATTCCTGTTAGTCAACCGCAAGAAAGACTCTAATATTCTTCACTGAAGTCCATTTATTATCAGTCGGGTATCTTTCACGCCCCTACATTAACCATCTGCTAAGTTGTACGAATTACACCTGGCTGCATACGAAAACATTACTTACAAAATCCTTACAGACAGCACTCATCTCCTGTACAGTAATCTATCCAAGTGCAACTCTGTCGCTCCTACTCGTTCCTCTGTTCAACCTGTACCCTCTGGCACTGACATATAGGAAAACTCTACTGTGCCTTATCTGGCCCGAATCCTTACAAACCGGGGGCGAGCATCAGCCGGGTTTCTTGGTAATTTTAGTATGCAATCGTTCTTTTCATCCCCTTAATTTGATGAGCTACCAAGTGCAATTTTTTTAATGAAGTGCGGATGTCTGTGTACGCAAACGTCTGATGAAATAAAAATAAAAAACACATTTTTTGTCATCCGTCCAATGCTGAATTCACTATGATCCGATCCCTAACAACTTTACTAAAGGACAAATAACTTCAAAGCCGCTCGATGGCTATATCCCCAATGGATATTATTAGATTCTCCCATGGTCCATAATTCAAGAACTAATATCAGGAGGTGCTGTTTTATGTGACCTTTCGCTTTTTTAATGCACGTAAAGTGAATCACAGCATAAGAGATAAAACCCATAATCATAAAATATACTGTAAAAATGGGTTCTGGGGGAATATTCATGTTAGAACAAGTTTACTGATCCTGCGTTTGAACAGAGATAGGTTGCAAGTGGGTGGGAAGAAAGAAAGAGGGAGAGTGTTCCATAACTTAACGGTCCGGGGAAAGAAAGACTCAAAGATAGAAGTACGGCATCTAGTGACAGAAACTAGATAGGGATTACTAGTTGCCTGGGTACGTGATGGTCGGGAAAATGTTTTAGGAAGAGGACCTACCGAGACAAGCTCAGAAGAACAAAGTTGAAAATAGTACTGGTAGGAGGGGACAACGAAGCGACCGCCCGACGATGGGCTAGTGACTGCAGACACGAGGTTAAAGGAGGGTCGTCGATCAGCCGGATGACCTTACGTTGAACCCGATCAAGAAGAGAAAAAGAGGTAGACGAAGCTCCACCCCACACGTGGTTGCAGCATTCAAATGCGGGGCGGGTTTGAACTTTGTACAACAGAAGATGAGCTGGCATGAAGAAGCGTCTGGCGCGAAACAGAAAACCAACTTTGCGCGCATCACGAGAGACGAGCTGGGATATGAAAGTGGACCAACACGGCAAAGTTATGGATAAGCTAAGAAGAGAAATAGAATCTGTGGCAGGCAGCATAGTTAAATTAAAGGGCAAATGAGGGGAGAGTGAATGATGTTTCAAGGAAATTGAGAGAAGAGAAGTTTTGGAAGTAATAAATGCAACATGATTGTGGGATCCCCATGTGGAGATGTGTTCGAGATCGGACTCTAAAGATACAGTGATTGTACTGTGGTCACGGTCGACGTTGGTGTTGGCACGGCGGGGAGTGTGGTAAGAAGGGAAAGAATGAAGGTTGGCATCATCAGTAGAGAAATAGATTGGGTTGGAAGTAGTGGATAAAAGATCATTAATAAGTAAAAGAAAGAGGGTGGACGCAAGTACTGAACCTTGGGGAACACCGGAATTCACAGGAAATGACTGGAACAGAACCCCATCAACGCGGCTGGAGATGGTTCGCTTACTGAGGAGACTTGATGTTCAAGAGACGAAAGCGGAGGAGAACCCGAACGAGGGCAGTTTCACCAGGAGACTTTCGTTCCAAACTCGGTCGAAAGTTCAAGAGATGTCGAGTGATACCATGTTTGTTTCCCAGTGTGTGTCGATGAGGTAGTTCAATCGTCCTAACGAGTGCGTAGTCACTGTCAAGGCTCAGTTTGCGTTGCGGAACGAGTTTTTGTACGGGACTGCAATACGTAAATCCGAGCATGTTGTTTGGGCTCGTTAACGCACTTGGGTATGGTCACCGCTTTGAAAATTCGAGCTTCTGCGATTGTATAGTGGCTTACGTGCGAATAGACATGTAAGATGATAGACCGATGCAATGAATGGCAATGTAGTGAAAAGGCTGACGTGGTGTGACTGCAAACGCGTTTATTCAAAATGTGTGATGAAACCCCTACACGGAAGGACCGTACGTGCGTGTGCGTGCGTGCGTAGAGTCAGCTGACTACCGATCGATAGGCATACGAGACAAACGAGAGTGAACGGTATAGCCCGGCTGAAAGATAAATCAAATCGGTAAACGTCCGGACCGAGGCGTAAAAATCAACACAAGCTCTACAGCACCACCATGAAAGTTATCAAATTCAGTCAGACGGATCATGGGAGACGTAGTGCTACCAGTTCAGTTTGCGATTGTCTAACAGCATCCTGTTTCACTCACTGTGTTCACCGGGCAACGGAATAGCGGTCATTTTATCATGTTCATACAAAATGGTTTCTGGTCAGTTTTTTTACAGAACACAACCGTCTTAACAGGTAACTTCGGATGGCTTATTTGTCTGTTATTCATATTTCACCGACGAACCGTGGTTTCAACTGATGGGCGTCGCGTATGCCTTTCGCTGTCAGCGACCCATCACTGCGTTGCTTCCGTGTACTCATTATTAACTAGCAATAATTTGAATGCATTTAGGAATTTCTACCTTTTTAGAGGTTTCGCAGATAAAGTACAATTTCTGTGGCAAGCCTGCAAAGAATGGTCAGTATAGAATTAACCTACATGTCCTGTCCGCCTTGTAAAATAAAATGAACGGATAATTATTATGAACGGTAAACGGAGGCCCCGTCACGTGACACTTCACATGTCATTCAACGGGGCAGTTCTGCCATGGATGTATTTACTGAATTCCTTGTACATCTTTGTTTGGCTGACTGTCTTTTGGACTCCATCTTTCACGCACAAACCTCAGGTTATCCGATCAACCTGCACTCGGAAGCACCAGACTCGAGTTTCGCTCTTGTTAGAGCTCATCAATGGTGCATATCCTCCGACACTCCCAGGGTTTGAACCCGGATTCTTTCACTTCAAACACTGGGAGTGGCGGAGGATATGCACCATTGATGAGCTCCAACAAGAGCGAAACTCGAGTCTGGTGCTTCCGAGTGCAGGTTGATCGGATAACCTGAGGTTTGTGCGTGAAAGATGGAGTCCAAAAGACAGCCAGCCAAACAAAGATTCATCAATCCCACACACTGCTCGCAAGTAATTGCGTGACATGTATTCCATGTAAATGGTCGTGCGATTTGTGATGTATAAAACACATTTAATAAAAATGGCGGCAGAAACCTGTTGGCGCAACCCTATCTGGTGTTGCATTTGTCGGATCCAAAGAACAGAACTTTTCTGGCTTCAGTTTGACGTTTTACTGAAACTGACGAGTCTTGTATGGTATATTTCAGCTCGATTGAATTTGTCCTACGGATCTGAGACTTTAAAATTGCACATGGAAGTAATGCACTGAAATACAAGTTCTTGACTGCGGGTGTGCACATTAATTAACAAAAGTGAGTAGGCCCGATAAGTTTGGTGGAAATGAAGTTACCGCTGTGTCCTAGGATAATTTGCTACCGGATGACCACAGGATGGGTCACATTCTGGGGAAAAATGGCAAACCCCAGGAGTCTTCAGAGAATCCCAAAGGATTCTCAACGGTTTGCAACAGCTTGTCGACCACAATAACTCTTGGATTTTGGCTGAGGACATTCTAGTGCGTGTATGGTGTGTTTTAGCTGCACTGAAATAAGGACTTAATTTGTCAAGTGCTACCAGTTCCGCGATAAGTACTGAACACGTTCCTGGTAGGTTGAAGAAACCGGTGGAGGAATGTTCGGTTCACGCCCTCCTTTCACAGACCTCTGACTCAGTTCAAGTGAACAGGGTAAAGGATATTGGTCTTACTAGATCAGTCTCAGAAAAATCAGTAGTTTGGTTTGAGTATTAGTAGATTCAAATTTTTGTAATTTGTCAACTCCTAAAGCAACATGGACAATCCGTAGGAACGCTCTGCGACTGTTCTGTCCTTCTCAGTAATCATCAATACTTCATAACCATTCTCGAAGTGAAACTCGAACCTAAAATATCCCATTATTTCACCTTTAAGCTATCCATGGTGGTACTCAACGGACTGATTCACATCAGCATTGCATAAAGTGGCGCCCATCCGCTGGCTTTGACATTGTCATCTATATTACAGTCGACGTCTTCCTGTTAAGGTCACAAAATATACGGTGTTACAATGCTCCCCACAAAGTATGACTATATGATCAATTCCAGCCGTTGGAGACTTTACCAGTTTAGCATTGAGCAAAATCCCAGTGTGTAAAAATGTAGCGCATTCTTGTGAAAAACAGTATATCATACAGGGTTTCATTGCATTGTAAGTCGCCTAAAGTTTTCCGATCCAGGTGGTTTTGCAAAGCCGTCCATCCCACCATTGACGTAGCGAGTCGAACTCTTCGGAGGTAGTGCGGTCGTCAACACTGTTAACAGAGAAAGACGATTCCGTTTTGTTGCGACTGACAAGAGCTCACTTTGTAGTGTTTGTGACAGGCCACTTGTGAACACTGAGTAGCTCCACTATTTTGTCACGTGATATTTATCTGAGAATTACTCTATCTGGCTGCTTCCAGGTTTGATAAGCCAGGACGCTTTCTCAGCTCACGGTTTGGTTACTAGCCTACACCTAAGAGTGCCTATCTCAATCCCCGTAGATGGTGTATTAAGGGCACACTGTTATGAAGAGCTGCGATACGCACGCCCCCAAAAGAATGATACAACATGCACTGCAACCTCGTGAAAGCGCTCACCAAGGCGAGCTGGATGAAAATTTATTGGAGTGTGTGCTGCTGCAGATCACATTGTTCTTGCTCGAAATCAGGTGACACTGTAGAAGTTGTAAGCATGCAGGTCGATAAGTAAACCGTGAAAATGTCAGCTGATCACGCTTTTATTGCTTAGCGCACTTCGTGCTTCGGTTTGTCTCATGCTCAAACCGTTTGTTATTCTATCGTTTGAGCAATCCAGTCAGAAACCCACATATAGCTCAATTCGAAAAAGAATGTGTAGGACACTCACCGTTGGTTGTTTATAGTTACTTCTTCAATTTCACACTTGAGGTTCATACAAGCAGAACTAAGGGGTTCACTAACCACTATCTAAAAAATGAACTTCGAAACGATTAAGTATACATGAGTCAGTAGTCAGCTGACTCTACGCACGCACGCACACGCACGTACGGTCCTTCCGTGTAGGGGTTTCATCACACATTTTGAATAAACGCGTTTGCAGTCACACCACGTCAGCCTTTTCACTACATTGCCATTCATTGCATCGGTCTATCATCTTACATGTCTATTCGCACGTAAGCCACTATACAATCGCAGAAGCTCGAATTTTCAAAGCGGTGACCATACCCAAATGCGTTAACGAGCCCAAACAACATGCTCGGATTTACGTATTGCAGTCCCGTACAAAAACTCGTTCCGCAACGCAAACTGAGCCTTGACAGTGACTACGCACTCGTTAGGACGATTGAACTACCTCATCGACACACACTGGGAAACAAACATGGTATCACTCGACATCTCTTGAACTTTCGACCGAGTTTGGAACGAAAGTCTCCTGGTGAAACTGCCCTCGTTCGGGTTCTCCTCCGCTTTCGTCTCTTGAACATCAAGTCTCCTCAGTAAGCGAACCATCTCCAGCCGCGTTGATGGGGTTCTGTTCCAGTCATTTCCTGTGAATTCCGGTGTTCCCCAAGGTTCAGTACTTGCGTCCACCCTCTTTCTTTTACTTATTAATGATCTTTTATCCACTACTTCCAACCCAATCTATTTCTCTACTGATGATGCCAACCTTCATTCTTTCCCTTCTTACCACACTCCCCGCCGTGCCAACACCAACGTCGACCGTGACCACAGTACAATCACTGTATCTTTAGAGTCCGATCTCGAACACATCTCCACATGGGGATCCCACAATCATGTTGCATTTATTACTTCCAAAACTTCTCTTCTCTCAATTTCCTTGAAACATCATTCACTCTCCCCTCATTTGCCCTTTAATTTAACTATGCTGCCTGCCACAGATTCTATTTCTCTTCTTAGCTTATCTATAACTTTGCCGTGTTGGTCCACTTTCATATCCCAGCTCGTCTCTCGTGATGCGCGCAAAGTTGGTTTTCTGTTTCGCGCCAGACGCTTCTTCATGCCAGCTCATCTTCTGTTGTACAAAGTTCAAACCCGCCCCGCATTTGAATGCTGCAACCACGTGTGAGGTGGAGCTTCGTCTACCTCTTTTTCTCTTCTTGATCGGGTTCAACGTAAGGTCATCCGGCTGATCGACGACCCTCCTTTAACCTCGTGTCTGCAGTCACTAGCCCATCGTCGGGCGGTCGCTTCGTTGTCCCCTCCTACCAGTACTATTTTCAACTTTGTTCTTCTGAGCTTGTCTCGGTAGGTCCTCTTCCTAAAACATTTTCCCGACCATCACGTACCCAGGCAACTAGTAATCCCTATCTAGTTTCTGTCACTAGATGCCGTACTTCTATCTTTGAGTCTTTCTTTCCCCGGACCGTTAAGTTATGGAACACTCTCCCTCTTTCTTTCTTCCCACCCACTTGCAACCTATCTCTGTTCAAACGCAGGATCAGTAAACTTGTTCTAACATGAATATTCCCCCAGAACCCATTTTTACAGTATATTTTATGATTATGGGTTTTATCTCTTATGCTGTGATTCACTTTACGTGCATTAAAAAAGCGAAAGGTCACATAAAACAGCACCTCCTGATATTAGTTCTTGAATTATGGACCATGGGAGAATCTAATAATATCCATTGGGGATATAGCCATCGAGCGGCTTTGAAGTTATTTGTCCTTTAGTAAAGTTGTTAGGGATCGGATCATAGTGAATTCAGCATTGGACGGATGACAAAAAATGTGTTTTTTATTTTTATTTCATCAGACGTTTGCGTACACAGACATCCGCACTTCATTAAAAAAATTGCACTTGGTAGCTCATCAAATTAAGGGGATGAAAAGAACGATTGCATACTAAAATTACCAAGAAACCCGGCTGATGCTCGCCCCCGGTTTGTAAGGATTCGGGCCAGATAAGGCACAGTAGAGTTTTCCTATATGTCAGTGCCAGAGGGTACAGGTTGAACAGAGGAACGAGTAGGAGCGACAGAGTTGCACTTGGATAGATTACTGTACAGGAGATGAGTGCTGTCTGTAAGGATTTTGTAAGTAATGTTTTCGTATGCAGCCAGGTGTAATTCGTACAACTTAGCAGATGGTTAATGTAGGGGCGTGAAAGATACCCGACTGATAATAAATGGACTTCAGTGAAGAATATTAGAGTCTTTCTTGTGGTTGACTAACAGGAATAACAGGGGATCAGTAGAGAAGAATAGGAAAAACATCGACTAACGAAAAGGAAAATAGCACTGTTTGACATTAAAACCCCTAAGCTTTCGGATAAACAGTGTAGTTTCTTCAAATAACTTGAAATGTGAGATGACCACTTCTAATTTGCATTGATGGTGATTCCTAGGTATTTGACAGAAACCACCCTAACTAGCGACTCTGTGGAAATGACAGACGGGTCACAAGAATAGGCCGATCGAGAAAGGGTCAATACACACTCAAAAATTCGGACAACTCTAAAGTTAAGCCGGATCGAACAGAGAAATCATAAATATGAGACATTTTACTGGAAAAGTCATTGAAATCTTGGGTTACAGACACAGCTCGACAAAGAGCCACGTCATCGGCATATTTAAATGGATGAAAGGTCACTAATGAATGCAGGTAGAAAATAAATGGGGTAAAAGGACAGTTTCCTGAGGCTCTCCTAAATTTTTCACCAAAGGCTTCGGTGTTTTAGAACCTAGTCGTGTGCACTGAGCTCTGTTGGTAAAATAATCACATAAAAATGACAATAAAGGCGCGGGACAGTTGAGAGCTTCAAATTTACCTAACAGGATAGACGGCAGAATGGAATTAAAAGCGGATGAACAGCCTAGAAAAGCACATCGCACAGACTCCGCTGATCCATCCAAGGGTTCGATTATGTGGTGGACTAGGGAAGCGATAGCATCAACAGCGGACCTGTCTGGTTAATGGACAAATGGTAAGGCGTCATCGGAAGAGTTTCTAGAAGAATTCAGACGTTTAAGAATCGCGTGCTCTGTGAGTTTAAGAGCAGATAAAGTTGGAACGATGGAATGAAAGCGTTTAGCTATAACAACGGAATTACAGGGTGTGGGTATAGGAATTACAGTGAATGGTCTCCAGCAGTCGGAGATGGAATACGAGCACAGGAATTTGTTTCAGGTAGAAGCGAATATATGAATAAAGGTACAGCACCATGTCTCAAAAATGATGACGATAGGCCATCAGGACCAATACCCGAGGTTATTTTGGAAGTACGAAGAAGCCCAAATGCTTTTGAAAGGGACGACGATTTTCGGTGTTGTTAGAAACCGCCACCTGTCGTTTAAATTCTGCTGCACAAATATTTTAAAGCAAACTTATATTGACCGAACGCATTAGAGTACAGGCCAATGAGGTTTGCTGAATGACGTTCAGCTCTATAAGCAATGCACTAGAGGTCCTCTATCGGAAACTGTCTTTCTAGAGTATACAACACTCGGGTGATCGAAAATCCACTTGCATTTTTCGCGTCCTAGTTTCTACTTCGTGACCCAGAATCGAACCGCCAACCTTCCACTTACCGGACAGTTGCTCTACCAACAGATCTAAAACGACACGGTCTGTCGGGTGCAAATAAATCAAGTAAATATCCAATATTTCGCGATCTTTTTTCAGTGGTACACAGCAACTGTTATGGTTTTAATTTTTGTGGAGTAGCCTCGTTGTCCACTTTCCAGCGAGGACAGTGGCACACTGCCGAATGAAATGCAAAGGGTTTTTCTATAATCTTCATAGATATTATTGGTAGCACGAGGAGTCAGAAAGTTGATGGTAAATTGTCCCCCCCCCTCAGATAGCAAACTCCCTGAAAGAAACACTTGCTGTGCGAGGCAGTCTCCATACAGAACCTTTCACCAGAACTGAACGAGAAAAGCCTTCACCGGAATTTTACCCCTCAAAAAGAAACCTTTTTGGGTCTTTGGTCGAATATGCTTCGCCGCCACCCTAGCTATCTGTTTCAGAAAGACCCGGATATCAATACGCTAGGTGAAAACGTGTCTCTCAAACCTGAAAACTAATGCACTCTGTGAATCCGAATGTGGGTGCGGAACGACCTACACCGAGTGGACAGACAGCTACTTAACCATGTGGCGGAACACATTCAGAATTGGGTCTTAGAAACGATCAGTGCGGAGGTAGTGTAAGTCAGATGATGTTCAGAACACCTGTGTAATCAATAGCAAGACACGTCTTAGAAACAAAGTACGAGTTGGACGACAGTAAGTCATTTCGAAATTATACACATATAACGGGCGGGAAGAGAACACGAGTTATTGGATTAGAATGGTATACTGAGATTTCTTTGGGAGGGTTTTACAAGGCAAAGGCAACTCCAGCACAAACCGATCAAAACACTGAATTGTATGGTGCGTGCAAGGCAACGGAGAAGGCTGGCTAGTCACATGCGGCTCGACTGAGGTGAGCGAAGTTCGATTATGGCGTGAAGCGGACCGATTTGTGATGGCACTACATAAACCAACTTCAGTTTCAGATTGTTAAGGTCCGCAGAGACGACAGCGATCAACAAATCGTCACCCAACGTTTGCCATCAAAAAGGTCCCTATGTCAGCCTGTCTGTGCACTGGAGACGAAAGTTGAACTATGTGTCGACGTCTGTTTATTCCTCACAAAATTGAACCATATGCACTCTCTATTCTGCAGTAGACACCAGATGAGATGCAGTGAGACTATTTCGGAAATGAATCACACAATCTCGCAGACTGTTTTCTTTTCCAAACCATATATGGAAAGGGATATATATATATATATATATATATATATATATATATATATATATATATATATATATATATATGCCGTGCATGAACAACTGTTCTCTCTCCATTAATGCTTACGAAACGGAGTACTTCCAAAAACCATTCAATGATATCCGCCTGTGTGTTCAGAACGTGAGAGAAAGATAACCAATTTGTATTGCAATCAGACCCACCGCGAGCTACTCAATGGCGCTCAACGAAGAAAATGTACCTACAAAACCTAGCAAAACCGATCAGAGATGGAAGCTTCAAAATTGCTTGATGACAACTGGAGGATATAAATGAAAAATATCATCGAATCGACGTCGAGCGCAAACCGGTCTAAGGTCAGAGAAAGACTAACAAGGAAATTCAGAGCACTCAAAGCAACAGAATATGAATATGCCAAAATAATCCAAAACTTTTCAAAACGCTAACTGCTCCCAGAAAAAAACATCTGTTTTGTTGAAAAGACTAACATTCAACTACGCCAATGCCGGACCAGCCAAATTTGTTGCCTTAGTCGAGGCTGGAATTAGAATTTGCCCAGCGACAGAAGAAGTACATCCACAGATACGAGATAAGATCTGCCGACAACTCGCGCAACCTAGACGAGTACACAACCTTCTTAACCACGAAGTGAGGGCTGTAGAAACATTACAAAAAGATCGAAAGATAGTCATTCTCCCCGCAGACAAAGGCAGTGCATTCGCAATACTCGACAACTCGGATTACAACGAAAAGATAAAACGCTTCTCTGTGACTAGGAAACCTACCAACCAGTCACAGGAAGCCCGATCAAAAACCTAGCAAGCTAAGTTTCTATAGCATAAACCACACTCAAAAAAGCAAGAAGATCACGGACGATTTATAAAAACGTGTGACACCCACGGAAGGCCCAACTCCACGACCCTGCGGACTTCCTAAGATTCACAAACCGCAGGTACCACTGCGACCAATCGTCTCGTCCATTACAGCCCCAAACTATCAACTAGTCAAATAAATTTTCAGCCTCCTGCGTCTGACTCTGCCGAGGACAGCTACTACACAAACGGCTCCACTGCTTTTTTGAATCAACTAAGAAAGGTAAAAAAAGAAAACTGATG
Source organism: Fasciola hepatica (assembly GCA_948099385.1). Classification (NCBI taxonomy): domain Eukaryota; kingdom Metazoa; phylum Platyhelminthes; class Trematoda; order Plagiorchiida; family Fasciolidae; genus Fasciola; species Fasciola hepatica. The sequence continues at coordinate 967,377 of CANUEZ040000055.1, read as the reverse complement.
AAAAGATGGTTTCCTTTGATGTGGCATCACTGTTCACGAAGGGAGATGGCCTCGGAGGGAATCCGAAACCTGATAGAAAATGACTCCTCTCTACAGGAGAGAACGATGATGTCAAAAAAGGACCCAATGTGTCTGGTAGATCTCTGCCTGGAAACCTATTTCCAGTTCAATGGAAAAACATACAAACAAATGCGAGGCACACCGATGGGGTCGCCGCTTTCAGGCCTGCTAGCAGACGCAGTCATGAAGCAACTCAAAGCCAAAGCATTCGAAACAATCAGACCTCGTTTGTGGATCAGATACGTTAATGACACATTTGTGATACTATAAAAGTTTCAACTGGATCGATTTCGTCAACATCTGAACTCGCTGGTACTCGGAATAAAATTTACAAGGGAAGAATGCTAGGCAAAACGGTCTTTTCTCAACATTCTGATCCTGGGGCAAACAAACGGAAACCTAGAAACAACGGTCTGTCGGAAACCAACGACAACCGACCGCATACTGAACTTCCAAAGAAGTCACCCAACATGTCACCTGAAGAGCTGTGGGCGCACTCTGTTCCACCGGGCCGACACACTGCAGCACACCCTAACTCCGAAAAAAGGAACTGACCAGGCTTTTCAAGTTGTTCGTGGCAAACGGTTACCCAAAAAGCTTCGTAAACGTCTGTGTTCGATATAACAAGAAAATCCGGGAGAAAAGCAGCCCAGAAAGCATAGTTGTGTTACCATACATGTGAGGAGCATCACAAGCCGTAGATCGTATGCATCAAAGTTGTCCACAAACCCGTCAGCACCCTGCGGACTGCCCTTTTCAACGGAAAAGACCGTGTGGACCAGCACGATCAACCAGGAGTGGTCTACGTTATCCCATACCTAGGATGTGATAAGGAATACATAGGTGAGACAGGCAAACAGCTACGTACTCGCCAACACGAATACAAACTAGCCTTACGACAAGCCGACCCACATTCACAGATTTTTAACCATTGCGCCGAGATAGGTCACGAGGTCAAAATAGATCGCTCAAGGGTGGTCACCCGAGCAAAGAAGAAGGGGAAGAGACTGATCCTCGAAACCCTCCATTCGATCAACTCGTTCAGTCGACACGTCCAGGTTGATGAGCATTAAGCATTCGGCAAAACCGGTGCCGAGAAATCGAGAAACAGACAGACGAGCAACACACCAAAAACGTGCGGAACCAGCCTTCCAATTCACACGCTCATTCACTCACGTTTGACAGTGAGTCCTAGTTTGGATCGAAACGTCACAATAAAAGTTTTACAACGAAGCGTATACGGATATATATATATATATATATATATATATATATATATATATATATATATATATATATAAGTTGCGAAGATTTCTGGATAACTTGTGTAACTATGTGGCAGTGTTCGGTATGCGTTTTACATCTTCAAAGTGCAAGATGCTGTCGCAGGATTAGGTTTATCCAACACCAAACTTTTCAATATCTGGGTAAACTATATAACGGTGGACAAGATCTGTTATCTGGGCAGCTGCATTTCACCCGGAGGTCGGATATCGGATGAGGTGTCTTTGCGGATACAGAAGGCTCGTTTGGGATTTGTTAATCTGATTCATATGTGGTGTCCACATGCCATCCGTTTATCTACCAAGGGTCCAGTGTACGCTGCAGCAGTCAGGTTAGTGATTCTGTATGATTGGGAGACATGGCCACTACGGGTGGAGCATTTGCGAAGATTGTTGGTATTTGAACACGGATGTCTTCGTACCATTTCTCGAATATGGTAGGAACACCGTATCATCAACGTCGAGGTTCGGTGGAGAGTCTTACACTTAAGCTCATCAGGTTAAGATGGTTGGGACATGTGTTGCTCATTTCTGCAGGGCTCCTTTTACTTTTTTTACTTTTATGCGACTGTCTCCTACTAGAGGAAAAGCCGGCTCCATAAATATCTCGTATCATGTCTGATCATGCGCGGCGATTGGAACCGAGTTCGATGCAGATCGCGATCCAGTTTTTCTTCCATTTTCGGGTACCATAGACTGACCGTAATCCTGGGCGCTGTGCATCGTTCCCGACAGTGTTGATCCAGGTTTTGAGCTGGCCACCACGGCGACAGCGCCATACAGAGCAGGGTTCGGGAGGGAGTGTTTGTTTGGTTAGTTCCTTCTCGGGACGTCGTAGGATATGACCCAATCACCGCAGTCGACGACCCTGGAAGAAGTCTGAGAGTTTGTCAGTTTCGCAGCACCGTTTCCTAACTTCGTCGTTGGATTCTTTGTCGCGCCAATGTCTTCGACATAAGTCGCAGGCATCAGTGACCAAACAACTTTCTAGTATCCTTAACTCTCGAGGGCCAGGTTTCGCGGCCGTAGCTGAGTATGAGGCGTATAGCGGCACGGAATACACACCTTAATCCGACGGCAGATTTCACTGCGGGCCCACAACGCTCTTAGTAGCTGGAGAAATGCTTTTCTGGCGTTGTCTGTCCGGAGTATTACTTCATCCTTCACCGGACCGTTCAGAAGCAGTGTAGAGCCTAGATGCTTGAATGATGAAACACATTCGATCAGTTGATGAACAGCTGTTGAACTGTTGGCCCTAGGCAAGTTTACATACTTTTGGTTTGCGCAGTGTTTATTTCCAGCCGATGGACTTTGAGAAGAAGTCGATTCGGTCGAGGACTGTTCGGAGCGTGACGGGAGACTCCGCTAGCACAACAATGTCATCCGGGAACTCTGGGTCCGAGACGTAAATCTCCTGACTCAGTTGGATACAGGGATAATCAGTCAGTTTCTGTTTCATTGTCCAGTCGATTGCGTAGTTGAACAACACTGGTGAAAGAGGACAGTCCTGTCGGGCGCCCGTAGTGAGTGTAAACTCAGATGATTCTTCACCATACATACGGACCCGTGCACTAGTGGACGAATGGTATCCTCTCAGAAGCCTTGCGAGTTTAGCGGGCATCCCGTCGGGTTCCATTATCGCCGAGAGACTTTCCCGGTTAAGTGAATTGAAGGCGACCCGAAAGTCGATAAAATAGGCTACTGTTAGCTGCTGGAACTTGTAGTAGTGGTGTCCCAGTGTTGGAGGAAGTGTGAAAATTTGGTCCGCACAGCCTATACCACGGCGGAAACCTCCTTGGTTCGGTCGTATGTGGCAGTCTCTCGCAACTGAAAAGCGGTTGAGCAGCAGCACGCAGAAAATCTTCGCAGCCGCGTCGATCAGGCTGGTCCCCCCATAGTTGTCGCACACAGATTTGTCCCTTTTTTGGGATGGGCAGCAGAACGGACGTGCCTCAATCAGTCGGAAAGACTTCTTGTCATATGGAGCTAAATAGGGTGTGTAGTCTGTTGATCAATGACGACAGGCACCATTTGAAGACTTCAGGTGGAATGCCATCTTCTCCAGAAGCATTTTTGTTCTTCAGCTGATTGATGAATGCGACAATTTCACTTGTGCTCGGTGGATCGCCACTGACATCTTACGGCTCTGCAAGAACTTGGGGTTTTAGGGCCGTCGTGTGAGTTGATGGTCGGTTGAGCAATCGATGGAAGTGCTCTGCCCATCGCTCTATTTTTCTTTTCTGCTCAGGTATGAGTAGACCGGTTGTGTCGCGTAAGAGCGACTCCTGCTTGCAGCGCCTACCCGACGCGTTGCGAATGAAGTGGAATAGTTTGCCAAAGTCACCGATCCCTTCTGCAATCTCCATTTTTTCAGCTACTTCTATCCAGTACCGCTTGCGATCAGCCCTAGCAGAGCGCGAGGCCTCGTGTTGCAATCTGCACCGTTCACCACTTCCTGATATCCCGGTCTCGTGTGCTTTAGCCGAAAGTTGAAGTGTGCCCTGCGAGATCCAGTCTTCTAGACGTCTTTCACTTTTCTCTGGTTCTTTTAAAGCAGCTTCTCTAACCGTTAATTTGATTATTATCCACTGTTATTCTACTGAAGTTGGATCCGGTGATACGTTGGTTACCGTGAATAATCGGGTGGCGATTGCGCTCAACAGCGCTTGGCATTTATCTGACATTTCCAGGGCCATGCCGTTTATGCGGGTCGGTGGGGAGGCCTTAGGGCGTGCGGATAGATGAATTCTGAAGCGCGCACGAACAAGAACGTGGTCTGTGCCGTTTGCGTTTCCCGTCACTGCGCCGCTGTATGCTCGACAGTCTTCTACAGACGAAGCCCAACGAGACCTCGCTAGGATATGGTTGATTTGATGCGAAATGCGACCGTCGTTGGCGTGCAATCTCAGTAAGTGCCTTTTAGGGTGCTGGAAGCGTGTGCTGCAAACGACCATTCTGTTAGAGTCGGCCAAACTGACCAGGCGGTCACCATTCTCACAGCGTTGACCAAGGCCAAGTTTTCCCAGGGCTTGCCGCGTTGACGAGTCCGACGGACCTGTGAGAGCGTTCCAGTCTCCGGCTGTAAACAGAACGTCACTTCTGTGGACTCGACTGATTACCTCTTGGAGGCTACCGTAGAATTCATCCTTTGTCTCGCTTTCCGCCGCGTTGGTCGTAGCATAGACCGCAATCACCGTTAAGTTCTACGGGCAGCCTTTGAAACGTGCCAAAGCCAGTCTTGCTGAAATCGGCTCCCAAGCGATCATTACGTTGTTAGCTTTATTGTTAATGGCGAATGCGACGCCGTGGCGCCGGGAGTTGTCTGTTGGGCTGGTATGATAAATCCAATAAGTTGCCTCTTTTGGAACTTTTATGCACCGAGTGCCGGAGTTAGGTATGCGGACTTCTGAGAGACAGGCTATGTTGATGTTGTAGTTGTCTAGTTTCCTCATTGTGAAGCTTTGGCTGTCCAAGTTTAGTAGTGCCCGACTATTCCAACAGGCTATATAAACCTATTTCCTAAAGTTGAGTTTTCCAGCTTGTCGTCTTGACACCTCGACCGCTGGAGCACGAGGAGCATTGCTTGCCGGAAACGCCGTAGCATGATCAAAGTGCATGTTTACAAAAATGCTCGTAGAGATTCACGGGAATATGGTACGAGGCGGTGTCCCCAGCACCGCTCGGGACTGTTGTACTACTCGGTAGTTCAGTTCGGAGTAGGAAGTAAGTTGACGTTACCTTATCCGGCCTTTTTGCTCGAGGATGCACCTCTAGCCTTTGCACCCAAGTGCAGACTGCAAGGCAGCAGTATTGTTCCAGATAAGCCGGTGGCCTGTTGCGCGGCTCATTCGCCTCTCCCGGAGTACCGGGTCTGGTAGGTTGATCGGTTTTCCTTTATAACCGCTGGATCAGTAGATCTCGTCTGCCCATTCAGGTGTATCTGTCATCGCCTGCCGAACACCATATCGCCGAGGTTTCAAAACCTCGGTTACCCTCAACCTGGTTTAGCCCACCTGTCAAACGGTTTACCGGAATGTGGCCGCTGATGTATGCTTCAGCTTCGTGGAGCCACAGGTTGGAGCTGGGTGAATGGTGGAGACCAAGGCGATGGAGGATGCCTCAAGAAACACGATAATCGACCAACTCAGAGGTGCTACTCCTCTCAGACACCCCATACACCCCACGGGATTCCACGGCGCGCAATATTTGCTTAGGCGGGTAACTTTTTGGAAGATGAGTAAAGGATGCCAGTCCATGACATGGAAGAAAGGTATGAGAAATCTAACTAGTGGACTCAGCCATGTAGGGCGTGTTAGACTTCCTGGATGGGTTCCAAGAGGCCCTTTTAATCTATGGTAATATACATCAGGGGATATGTTTGATGTTGCGATCAGTGGTGCTCTTGTATCCACAAACTTGTTATATCGACTTGATATTAATACTTGCGGTCGTTTATTGTTCATTTCATATTAATATCCTTACTGTTTTCCGAATGAGGCACTCGCCATGAGATATCAACGCAAGTCCCTGCCCTCAGTTGACGGTTGATTGATCTGAACTGAAGTCTTAAGCCCCTGTGGTTACCATGGTCACTGCACGAACACTACTTTTAGGTGGGGAAAACAGTCGATTCCCCTCATAAGGATGGAATCTGCTTGGAACTCCCAATCATTGAGAACAGTGCGTGATGTTATGTAACGCGCTGCATTCTACTATCATTTAAAATAGCTGGAGGAAAGCCATCAGAGCACGGAGCTTTGTGACGTCCTGAAGCCTGGGTTTCCCTGAGGTGCTTCGCCTCAGAAGGTGAATCTGTCGAAACGGACCACTGGATGTGTGCTGGGGGAGCATCGAGTTCCCAATTGTTAGTGCGTACAATGGAATGATAGATGTTACATCTCAATCTTCTAGTGTCGGTTAGGGCTTGGACGTGTTTTTCATTAGCCGGGATATAAGTGTCGGTACAACATAGACAAGTACGGACTGTGAGGACAAGCCTGCTGGACAACAGAGGTTCGGGAGCAGAAAGCGAATGATTTTTCATGACCTAATGTGCGAAGTTTAGCAATTTACTTCCCGACCAAGGGTATTTAAGGCTGAAATGTCTGCTGTGACGACGAGTAACCGGTTAGCCGATGTCAGGAGGTGCTACTAGTAAGTTTATTCCATGGTTCTCTAGAATAAGAGAACGGTTGACCTGTAGTATTTTATTCTTATCTTTATTACTTAATGTGAACTACAGCATAACGGGTTTGCCCACTGATCAAAACATACCGTTAAAGTGGGTTGTGGGGGGACATCCAAGTTAGAACTATTTTATCAATCTGCCTTCTAAACGGAGAGAGGTTGTAAGTGGGTGGGAAGAAAGAAAGAGGGAGAGTGTTCCATAACTTAACGGTCCGGGGAAAGAAAGAGTCAAAGATAGAAGTACAGCATCTAGTGACAGAAACTAGATAGGAACGACTAGTGTAGGTACCTGTACATTTCCGAATTTTTCCAAAATTTTCAACGTCCCTTGGTGCAACACTCCTTTGTTGTACCGACATTTTAATGTAAAACACACATCTTTTTGGTCGTCATCACCGCGCAATACAAAAAGGCTGTCAATAAACCATAACAGTTGCTGTGTACCACTGAAAAAAGATCGCGAAATATTGGATATTTACTTGATTTATTTGCACCCGACAGACCGTGTCGTTTTAGATCTGTTGGTAGAGCAACTGTCCGGTAAGTGGAAGGTTGGCGGTTCGATTCTGGGTCACGAAGTAGAAACTAGGACGCGAAAAATGCAAGTGGATTTTCGATCACCCGAGTGTTGTATACTCTAGAAAGACAGTTTCCGATAGAGGACCTCTAGTGCATTGCTCATAGAGCTGAACGTCATTCAGCAAACCTCATTGGCCTGTACTCTAATGCGTTCGGTCAATATAAGTTTGCTTTAAAATATTTGTGCAGCAGAATTTAAACGACAGGTGGCGGTTTCTAACAACACCGAAAATCGTCGTCCCTTTCAGAAGCATTTGGGCTTCTTCGTACTTCCAAAACAACCTCGGGTATTGGTCCTGATGGCCTATCGTCATCATTTTTGAGACATGGTGCTGTACCTTTATTCATATATTCGCTTCTACCTGAAACAAATTCCTGTGCTCGTATTCCATCTCCGACTGCTGGAGACCATTCACTGTAATTCCTATACCCACACCCTGTAATTCCGTTGTTATAGCTAAACGCTTTCATTCCATCGTTCCAACTTTATCTGCTCTTAAACTCACAGAGCACGCGATTCTTAAACGTCTGAATTCTTCTAGAAACTCTTCCGATGACGCCTTACCATTTGTCCATTAACCAGACAGGTCCGCTGTTGATGCTATCGCTTCCCTAGTCCACCACATAATCGAACCCTTGGATGGATCAGCGGAGTCTGTGCGATGTGCTTTTCTAGGCTGTTCATCCGCTTTTAATTCCATTCTGCCGTCTATCCTGTTAGGTAAATTTGAAGCTCTCAACTGTCCCGCGCCTTTATTGTCATTTTTATGTGATTATTTTACCAACAGAGCTCAGTGCACACGACTAGGTTCTAAAACACCGAAGCCTTTGGTGAAAAATTTAGGAGAGCCTCAGGAAACTGTCCTTTTACCCCATTTATTTTCTACCTGCATTCATTAGTGACCTTTCATCCATTTAAATATGCCGATGACGTGGCTCTTTGTCGAGCTGTGTCTGTAACCCAAGATTTCAATGACTTTTCCAGTAAAATGTCTCATATTTATGATTTCTCTGTTCGATCCGGCTTAACTTTAGAGTTGTCCGAATTTTTGAGTGTGTATTGACCCTTTCTCGATCGGCCTATTCTTGTGACCCGTCTGTCATTTCCACAGAGTCGCTAGTTAGGGTGGTTTCTGTCAAATACCTAGGAATCACCATCAATGCAAATTAGAAGTGGTCATCTCACATTTCAAGTTATTTGAAGAAACTACACTGTTTATCCGAAAGCTTAGGGGTTTTAATGTCAAACAGTGCTATTTTCCTTTTCGTTAGTCGATGTTTTTCCTATTCTTCTCTACTGATCCCCTGTTATTCCTGTTAGTCAACCACAAGAAAGACTCTAATATTCTTCACTGAAGTCCATTTATTATCAGTCGGGTATCTTTCACGCCCCTACATTAACCATCTGCTAAGTTGTACGAATTACACCTGGCCGCATACGAAAACATTACTTACAAAATCCTTACAGACAGCACTCATCTCCTGTACAGTAATCTATCCAAGTGCAACTCTGTCGCTCCTACTCGTTCCTCTGTTCAACCTGTACCCTCTGGCACTGACATATAGGAAAACTCTACTGTGCCTTATCTGGCCCGAATCCTTACAAACCGGGGGCGAGCATCAGCCGGGTTTCTTGGTAATTTTAGTATGCAATCGTTCTTTTCATCCCCTTAATTTGATGAGCTACCAAGTGCAATTTTTTTAATGAAGTGCGGATGTCTGTGTACGCAAACGTCTGATGAAATAAAAATAAAAAACACATTTTTTGTCATCCGTCCAATGCTGAATTCACTATGATCCGATCCCTAACAACTTTACTAAAGGACAAATAACTTCAAAGCCGCTCGATGGCTATATCCCCAATGGATATTATTGGATTCTCCCATGGTGTATATATATATATATATATATATATATATATATATATATATATATATATATATATATATATATATATATATATATATATATATATATATATATATATATATATATAAAGGTATATTGGAGAATTTTTGAAAAAATTGCTCATGCGTTTTTGGCAAAGGAAGTGGACAATTTGTATCACTGGGTTACTGGGTAGACCTAGTCAGCAATAGAGGTACAGACTTCAATTGATTGGTGTGGCAAGCATTCCGTCTCATACTAGTCGTTTATCTACACCAGATCGGATGAGATGAACTGAAATCACAATTGTGGTGAGCCATTTTTGTATCCATTCTTGGTAATCTCTGAGATCATGTAAAACAGCACCTCGAGTTTTGCTGACTAACCGTACTCAATTGCTCTCAGGTTATCAAGCCGACGTAGATCACTAGTAATCAATCCATTGGGATTTGTGTTGCCGCACTCGTGTTGTGGACTCAACAAGCGGGGACTTTTCACCGCTGAGTCAAAGGACGAAAGTGATCCAACTGAGTGAATCTGCAGAAAGTACTCGGAAGATTGCAGAAATAATCAGTTTCAGCCGTTTCAAAGTGTTTCTCGTTCTACAGAAGAACTAATCAAGCGAAAATCGGGAAATAGAACAAATCCACGGCTTTACGAGCCCGGAAGTATCCCTATCTTGAAGAGAAAATATTCCAGTGGTTTACTGAAGTCCGCCGGAAAAATGTTCCCGTTTCTGACAAGCTACCACTAGGAGAAAAGCCAACAAAATAGTGGGCGAACTTGGGTGTGCAAAAGTCGCGTCCAGCAAGCGCTAGTAACCTTAATTTCAATTTCGTCGCCATGCATGGTGCATAATTTTGCACGGTAAATTCTCGGACATTAATACGCGGCTGGTGGATGATTGGTTGCAAATAAAACCAGAAATGTGAATGCTTTACGAGTCACGCAAAACACTCAGGGTTAGTAAAACAGGTTCGTTGTTTCGAAGTACGTCGAAGAGAAGCCTTGAGTAAGCAGATGGAAAATGTTCTGGCTTGGGAAACATTAAAAGAAGTCATCCATCAGAGGAGTCAGTTGATGCGCAGGAAAACAGGTTGTTACCGTTCAAAGCCAGTGACGGAAGGGTGCTATATCATGTGTACGTTCAACAAACCGTTGAGAGCCACCCCAGATAGTCCGATAGTTAGGTATTCGACTCGCCATCGTTCACCCTCTGTTTTAGCTACTGTGGGGACCTAGTGGATGTGGACTGGAGCTGATGATTCATAACAAGCTAGACAAAACAGCTGTACAGTGAGTGCTTTCATGGTTTTCAGTGTTGAGTTGACCGTTGGTACTCCAGGATGAATCACTGTACAAAATTAGAACCACTAGTCATCGTAAAATATGCCTGATGTGAGGCTAATTCATGTAGCATGGATTTCCACCCGTGATTCATTCCAACCACATTCGCCCTGTGCTCGCACTTTCGATGCCTGTCTGTATTACGTTCTGCTTTGGCGTTTTCTACCGATTGCACGCAGTTAGCACCGCGTATGACTATTATTGATTAACCGCTTTCGGCCGATCGACACATGCTTACGCTTGGGCATGCTGTACGCTGATCCGGAATGCAAGTTCTGCTGTGCGTACGTACTTTCGTTGTTTACTGAGGCTTGGATACAACAGTGCCGATCCGAGCAGTTTTAAAAAACGTATTTTGAGGAGTGTATTCGAAAGGTGGCTCAGAAGCTGAAACAACGCACTGGCCGCCAATGGCCAGAGAATTCTTTTGGTGATGGGCAGTTGCGATGCCCATTTGGAGTTATCAATGATCCACATAAATCTTGTTTTTCTGCTGCCTACTGCTGCAGCCAAACTCCAACTGCTAGACGCAGGGATAATTCAGACAGTGAAATTGAGCTATAGAAAGTCTTTTCTGCGATACATTTGAATGATGGATGAGTCTCGCGGCACCAGCGAATCAGTAAAACAAGTAATTCAGTGTTGTCAAAACTTTATTATTTTAAAGGTCTAGATTTTCAACACAATTAAGTGGCTTCGAAGTGCATTGGAGAACCTTGTGAATCGACTATCATCTCGAGTTCTAAGCACTGCGTAATTCGAGCTGCCATATATATATTGAGTCAGAAGAAACAAACAACGGGTTTGCATGTTGAATGTCAGTTGAACTGACATTCAATGTGTAAGTGGAATTAGGTAGGTTCAGTGATGCTTTTACTCACATAAGTGGTAGATACTCCAGTGCATGTAGAACGGGACCGTTGGACAAACGGTGTGAGGGCTGACGTCTAAGATATGCAACCAGCCTGCACAACAGCCTATGAATCCGACTGGAATGAGAAAAGTAGACAATTTGCCTTTGAACTCCAAGCATCCAGATGTAAAAAATGAAGCAGCAGACTAGCAATATTTGCTGCGGTCGATTCAATGGATGAACAAATGCAAACATACGTTAATGAAACAGTTTTTCAACCATACCGAGAGGCTTTAATGTTTTGTAATAGATCCACATACCTACGGTTTTTGATGAAGTTCATGTGTCGAATGATGGGTTGAATAGCAACTCTTTCTCCGGGTCTAACTAGGCGGTCATGGATGGAAACCAGTGGGGTATAAATCGTATCTCAAACGCTCAATTTCAGTTCATAAAACGACTATGTTTTATTCGAACATGCTACTATCATTTTTCCTTATAGCATTCAATCTGTGTGTAAACATGATTCACCTAGATTTAAGAAACGACACACCTTGACAAAGGTTACTAAATCCAGATTTTTTCGCCAATAAAAATACTGAAAGGTTCTAAGATATCATTCAAACCTTGGGCGAATCAGGAACAGCGTAGTAGTTGTTAGCTTGATTGCATGAAAATATTTCTTTAGTAACACATGGAAATATGGGATATCAAATTATCCTTTTGATTAGCTTTACTTTGAAGAATGGTTGAAAGCTGCGAAAGGCGTACTTTTAGTAAATATCACGCGAAAAATGATACTACTTAAGTGACTGTTGTGTACACTATTACGGACAAAACAAGGCCCGTAGGAAATCCATTTGTTCTTAAGTAAGCAAGCAAGTAAATAAATGAACGGGTGAATCGTCAATCACAAGTGCAGCAGTACATGTAATTGCGTGCGGCCCCGTAGGGCAACAGATGAACAAGCAAGTATGACTCAGAGCAGAGATTTGATTGGTTGGATCCAACCGTTTGTGGTATGGGGGAATTCAAGACGATGTGCTTGCGTGCGTGCGTGCGTGTACTAGAGTATTTAGTATAGGCTATCATATAAATAAGTATATCGGCCTGAAAGGAAAGCAATCTGATGTTCTACGATTTGTATGGCCACACAACATCACCTTCCTCCTCAGCTTAGCTGTTAAGCATGCAAGCGAATGGAACACATGATAATCTTAGTATCGGCGGCATAGGAAGAAATAGTAGACACAATATTATTCGTAGTAGCAGCAGTAATAGTAGTGTTAGTAGCACACATACGCTATGACGCAAAATTGCAGTGAAGTATTCGAGGCCGGCGCCACGAAGAATACACGCGTGCGAGTTTGCTTAAACCGGATACTACGGTGACTGTTTCCTTTCAACCATCTCTCTCCATGGATGCAATACCACCTCCAGAGAAGCAATTTGGACGATACCGACTAGTGACTTTTTCTTGGGGGGGGGGGGGGGGGGGGGAAGGTACCGTGATTTACTCGCTTTTTTACATACAGAAGTCCACGCTACGAATCAGAACCGAACTGGGGCTCTTCCGTTCACCGCGTAGTTGCTCATCTAGGTCATTCTGGCTCGTCATGCTGTCAGCAAATTTTACAAATATTTATTGAAAATTACATCTTATCGTAAGCTGTCGATTGCTGAACTTGGAGGTTAAATCATCGGCCGAAGTGATATCACCGGAGAGCAGTTGACGGTGGGACATTTGGGATCTAAATGGAAAGTCATCTATGAGGAGTGCGTAAGCCTTGGTAATTTTCTTCTATATGAACTACTTGTATTCAATTTAGGCTGCTGTGTTCAATGTTTCAAATGCTTATTGCACATCACATGGTTCATTATAGGTCTGCTAGTGTGCTAACACCCAGAGAAATAGCTCAGGTTCTAACTCCACTAATAAGGTAACAGCTAACGTGGAAGAAAAATATCAGGCAGTTCGATAGGTTCAATAGCCCGTGATCAAGATTTTTAGGCCGAAGTAACGAACGTCTTGCATGTGTTTAAGAGAATTAAAGCTATGGAGTAACTGAAATAGGCGAGTAATTTCCGGAGTGGCAAGTAGGATTCGACAGGTAGAGACAAAAGCCTGCGTGCTGTAAACAAGTGCTGTTCCAGTAAAAAAAATCAAACGACTTACGTGCGCAACAGGAACAGTAGAAGTGAAACATTTTTATCAATAAACAATACGCTAATGAGTCTGAACTTCTCGTACGCAGGCCGTGCGAATGTAACTTAATATGGAAGTATGTGTAAACATATGGATTGGATGCTTCGTATTCTCATACGTTGAGAGTGATAGGTGCTAAACTCAGCTGCTAGAGCACTCACGGTACTTGGGCGAGGGTGGCGGCCATGCGTGGTTTTGAATCTCGTCGGGGCCAACGACTTTTAACATTTGGATCACCTCCAGACATTGCCAAAATCTGCCGGACATCAATACATTCAAAACATGCCCAGTGAACTGAACTGGTGGAGTCCGATTAGTACAAAAGGAAATCCTGTTGTAGGCAGTCAAGTTACAAGCTAGTTCACTGTGGTGGTGCCATGTGCTACTGTAATTTGGGCGGGTATACCGTGTGATCCATATGTAAAAAGTCAAAAGTCCCTTGACGTGGCATCGTAGCTCAACTGGTAGAGCACTCGCGGTACTAATGTGAGGGTGGCGACCATGCGTCGGTTCGAACGTCGTCGGGATCGATGACTTTTAACAACTGAATCACCTCTAAACGGTTATGTTCGTGTCAGAACACATGAAACTTGCACAAAACTTTTGGCAGTATTAACTGGCACGTCTGACTTCTGAGAACTAATGAAAGTTGTTTTCCTATGATGATAACAGACACATGCAGATGGAACATTAGTCTTATCAGAATCGTCAGTGTGACAGTAAAAGACATTGAAATCACAAGGGGGATGGTGCTAGATTACCTGCGTAAACCAAAAAGCCCTCCATTCTCCGGAGCAAAACTCTACGACAATCATTTATGGTCATCGAACAATGTACACTGATAATCGTACAAGAGTTTGAGAGAATTTTTACCTGAAAAGTCAACTTGCTTCATTTGTTGGACCATGATTCTCAGTAGGATTGAGCTAAACAAGAGTGCACACGATAAACTTTTCGTAGCCACTAGAAAGCCTCTTTCAGATGACAGTACCATACATATGATAGGAGGATTCTGAACAGCAAAGACTGCCGGTGCTGGCTGGTATGGTGGGATAAATAGATACGAGTGGAAAGTCAGCTTCAACAGCGCGAAGGCATCATGCAAATCGGCTCATCACCTGCACAAGGCTTCATTTCTTGTTCTACATATAAAATCGTTTAAACGAGTGCAAATCTGCACTCGATTGCAGTCGGCGGAAACTGATCATCAAACAGAAACAATTACCAACCAAAAAAGTTTTGATTTTAGTTCAGTTCAGATCAGATAACCATCAACCATGAACTGGGTACGGTGGCTTTGGTAGCTATCTCCTAGCTATCTCCTCAATAGGAAATAATGAAAAGGAAAGGAGTATAATAAGAGTAAGATGAGAACTACAAATATTGGTATGAAGTAGATAAAGGAAGTTTGTGGATTTAAGAGCGCCATTGATGGCGACACCAAACATATTCCCCAATGTATCTAACCATAAAACGCGAGGGTCTCTTGGAATCCATCCAGGAAGTCTAACATGCCCCACATGGCTGAGTCCACTAGTTAGATTTCTCATACCTTTCTTCCATTTCATGGACTGGCACCCCCATACTCATCTTCCAAAAGTTATCCGTCCCAAAGAATATTGCACATCAAGAAATCCTGCCAGCAGCATTGGTAACACACGTCCCAATCATATTTAGCCTGATGAGCTTAAGTATTTCATCTAATGATTTAGTTCGTGAATCTATGACTCTCCACCGAACCTCGACGTTGATGATACGGTGTTCCTACCATATTCGAGAAATGGTACGAAGACATCCGTGTTCAAATACCAACAATCTTCGCAAATGCTCCACCCGTAGTGGCCATGTCTCCCAATCATACATAAGCACTGGCCTCATTTGAAGGAGAAACTAAAAAAAATATTCGCATTTTCAGGTACTCTATTTCGGTTCACCATTTGTGTTATTGGAACATTTGTTTCATCCTTCCACAAGAAAATAGTTCTCATGTACCTTACCCATACAGAAGTTGTTATTCTGCGGAATAGTTTTCGCTTGAACTTAGACTGACTAATGTTGCTTCGTTTAAGAAACCGCTTGAATTTTCTGATGAAAATCAGGGAAGTCTTTATTCGACATCCGTGTGTCACGAAGTACCAGCAAGCGCTAGCTCTGGTCCAACACACTTCCTTTCCTGTGTGGAAGTTTCACGAAATCAAACGAGGTTCAACTAATCGACAGAGTTGGCGTTTTATCAACTCAGTTAATACGCTATCAGGAATACACAATAGCGAGTTCCTAGTTCGAGCTTTAGTTATCTTTATGACTTGTCAGTGATATTTTTTGTATCAATTTTGCTGACACTTTCTTGATATCCCTGAAGAAATGGCAGGATGATTTTTGAAATAGGAGACGGTACCAAAGGCTATAAATTCTATTTAGACCTCTTTTCTTTTGGTCTGATTGCTTAAGATGACGTTTGACTGATTTCAGCTTATCACATCACACTGGTCATGACCTCATTTTCATGCTACTTGAAACCCATCACGGTTGAACTGTGTTGAAACGGCCAAGAAGCTGCTGCGACTTTCTGTTAATTAGTCATCGCTGTTCAGTAGTGAATTACTGCTTCCAGCGCCTATATATTAGTCCAATAGAGTTATCACACACATTGGCGCTGTTTATCGGTCGTTGAAGCCTGTCAGATGCTATCCAGACTCAAGCACGGTTCGCCCATCACGCCGTAATTAGTTCTGCCAGTTAACGTCGACCAGCGAAAGCAACGTCGATCCTGATAACCCTTTGGCTAAGTATCAGACGGCTTCCATCAAAACCGAGCCATCAAGACGAGACTACACCTTGGCGTGGTATGGTGGCTTGCGTGCCTCCTTCAGCCACAGAACTATGTACGATGACTTCCTTATGCCGGAGATACAATCACACCTGACAGGTCCACTGGTAGAGGCTAGAGGAAATCCAGTCTCTGGACCATTTGACAGGCAATATCTGATTCTAAATGATATGCTCCTGGAGAGGGCATTCCAGCAAATAAGCACGAACAGAAGCAGTTTACCGGTCAAAAAACCCCCACTAGATGGAAGTAGGAGTGGAGTACCTGGGGTACCCTTAACGGTAGGGGAACTCGGCAATTTATTGGGCATTTATCGCCAGCCTAAACTGGGTAGCCCTCGGTCCAAAAGATGCTGCCCCATCCACGTTCTGCTTGGTCCATTGGGTACATGGGGCTGGGAACTGAATCCGAAAAGCAGATCGATAACAAAGCATCAGCGAAGACAGGACAGAATGCTTGAAATATTCAGGTCTCACGTGACAAAGCAGAACAAATTCCTTCACGGGTGTTTCGGTTACTTTTTCGTTTAGGTTGACGCCCCACCGCCCTGTGAGTCAGACGTTCGAGTCAAGGGCACCGCTTGGGGTTTCCAAAGAAAAACCCCTTCTTTAGTGTGATCAGCCGCGGAGGTTTCTCGGGAAATAGTTCTTATTTCTCTGCTCCACATCCCTTACATCCAAAATCTAATTCGATACCAGAAGCCACGATGAGTAGTGACAGAGAACTTGTTGCTCTCAGTAGGGGTACCAACCTAGAAACAGGGGAAAATAGGAAAACCAATTCTCAGACCTAAGCATTCTCTTCCCTTAGCTGCTTTCAACTTCCCCACACTTTACCAAACCGGTCGACAGGCTGCCCTAGCTGGGACTCTTGAAACCTGTGTTGTGTCTCGGAAACGCGCATACAGGACCCAACCTCAGTATTAAAATTTAGACTCCCCCATACAAGCTTTCCTTCTCATTTTACTCTTCGCGTGTCAGGTGATTCGGTGTCTAGCGCTCGTGGTCAGGCTGGCGTTGGTATCGCTCTGAGCGTGTGTGCTGGGCGTGCACTGCTCCACTGGATCCCAGTCAGCAGCCGTCTGTATGCAATTCGGTTGAATGGTTCTGTGCATGTCAACAACTAGACTGAAGCGACGATGCCTGTTTGTCGTTTCTGTGTATGCCCCAACTGGCTGTAGCTCTCCTGAGGATAAAGACGAATTCTATCAGAATTTGTCTCAACCGCTCCGTAGCGTGCTGTCTACGGACATTATGGTTGTTGTTGGTGAATTCAATGCTCAAGTCGGAAGCCTAGACGAGACGGATAGGAAAATGGGAGGCCGATATTGCGTTCCAACCGATCGAAATGATAATGGTGATCGACTCATTCAACTATGTTCCGACCACGAACTATTCCTAGTGAGTACAAATTCCTCGCACAAAAAGCGACACCGACTAACCTGGCGTCCTCCTGTGCCTTAACAGCGTTAAACTCAGATCGATCATATTACTGTCGGTTACCACTGGAGCGGATCAATTCAAGACTGTCAATCATTTCGGTCCATGTCTGTGGACACTGATCACGCTCTTTTCCGCTCGCACTTCAGCTTGCGCCTCGTCGGTGGCCCAAACAACGCCAAAGAGAACCGTCCCCCGTAGCTGCTACTGGACAATAACCAACGATCTGCTTTCCAAACAGAATTATCCACCAGGTTATCGATGCGGTCAAATGCCCAGGATCAAGAATAGCGATGGACAGAGATCAAACAGGCTCTACCGGCGGCTGCTGGTGCTGCCCGAGGCCCAACAACCAGGCACGCCTGAAAATGATGGATACCTGGATGCTCAGTTTGAACTGTTAGACGTATGCAGATCGATTCTTCAAGAGGCCAGATACGAGGAGGCATGCAGATGCCTTAAACGCCAGCTGATTTGGAGCCTGGGAAATGACCATGAACAGTGACTGGTCGAGATGTGTAGGGAGATGGAAAAAGCTGCGGCGATTGTCAACATTCGCAATCTTTTCCATCTAACTAGACGAACTGGTCTACGTAAACCAGGCGTTAGCGAGTTGATCAAAATGTCGAAAGGCACTATGATTCAAACCCAGGAGCGTCGTCTAGTTCGTTGGGCGGAGCATTTCGAGAAACAGTTTAATTGGCTTTTATCCTCGATAGGTATGCCCACTAGTGAGACGGTTAAAGCTCTAGTTGTAGATATCAGTCCTCCTTCGGAAACGGGGGTTCTCCGTGCGATAGGCTATCATAAGCGACAGGCTGTTGAACCAGATGGGTTGTCTCCGTATATTTTCAAAAACGGTGGCTCAACATTGTTGTTGGAGTTGAAAAATCTCCGCGCTTTGACATGGGATAGGAAACAAGTTGCAAAGAGTTGATGTGAATCGATGGTCGTACCGGCATATAATGAAGGTGAGAGGTTCGCCTGTGAAAGCCATGGGGGTATTAGTCTGGTTAGCATTGCATCCAAACTGTTTGCTGGTATCATTCTCTATCGCCTATCAAAAGCTCGCTTACAGTTCTCACGAGAGAATCAAACTGGATTAAGACCTGGTCGGCGTCGTACTGATTACTTCTTGACTCTTCGACAAATTTCAGAACATAGGCACACCTTCCGTAGACCCACTATCTCCGTCATTTATGATGGTAAAGTGGCCTTCGACTCAGTCGACTGCACAGTTCTCTCGCGATGTCTATCTTTGAAGGCTGCACCAGAGAAATTCATTCCCATCTTGTTGTGTTCACCAATTCGGTAACAGAAGGAAGGCGCACGCGCACGAGTGAACGTGTGCTCAGTACAAACGTACGGCAGGCACAACTACAGGCCAGCACGTAAAACAGTCAACACGTCGCAAGTGCATGAGTCAAGGCTATCTGCAATCGAAAGAGCAAGACAACTCTACAGTCGGGTTAAGCTGAACAAGGGCGTGCAACATGTGCCACAATCTGATTGGTCAATGCTCTCCGGCACGAAGCACGGCAAATGTCAGCTGTGTACGCGCGTGCGTGTGCGCGCGCGTGCGTGCGAGATTGTCTGTCTAAGCGCATGCCTGTTCAGGTCGAACACAACATATCGGAACGCCCCTTTATATAAATGGCCGAATCCGAGTTCGGGCCTACGGTGCTCTTACACTTGAGCACGTTGGGGTTGCCCCTGTCGCCTTTTCTCTTTAGGTTCGTGACTGATATGGCCCTGGAGACCGCGCTTTTCGCATGTGAGGATAATGGCGTCGAACATTTTCCGAGTGGAAACATATCGGACCTTGAATATGCGGATGACTTCGTTCTTCTTAGTGATGACCCAGGTAAGTTTTAAGTGTTTCACCAAGTGTTTAGCAATGTTTGCTATGCGTTTTACATCTTCAAAAAGCAAGATGCTGTCGCAGGATTAGGTTTATCCAACACCAAACTTTTCAATATCTGGGTAAACTATATAACGGTGGACAAGATCTGTTATCTGGGCAGCTGCATTTCACCCGGAGGTCGGATATCGGATGAGGTGTCTTTGCGGATACAGAAGGCTCGTTTGGGATTCGTCAATCTGAGTCATCTGTGGCGTCCACATGACATCCGTTTATCTACCAAGGGTCCAGTGTACGCTGCAGCAGTCAGGTTAGTGATTCTGTATGATTGGGAGACATGGCCACTACGGGTGGAGCATTTGCGAAGATTGTTGGTATTTGAACACGGATGTCTTCGTACCATTTCTCGAATATGGTAGGAACACCGTATCATCAACGTCGAGGTTCGGTGGAGAGTCATAGATTCACGAACTAAATCATTAGATGAAATACTTAAGCTCATCAGGCTAAATATGATTGGGACGTGTGTTACCAATGCTGCTGGCAGGATTTCTTGATGTGCAATATTCTTTGGGACGGATAACTTTTGGAAGATGAGTATGGGGGTGCCAGTCCATGAAATGGAAGAAAGGTATGAGAAATCTAACTAGTGGACTCAGCCATGTGGGGCATGTTAGACTTCCTGGATGGATTCCAAGAGACCCTCGCGTTTTATGGTTAGATACATTGGGGAATATGTTTGGTGTCGCCATCAATGGCGCTCTTGTATCCACAAACTTCCTTTATCTACTTCATACCAATATTTGTAGTTCTCATCTTACTCTTATTATACTCCTTTCCTTTTCATTATTTCCTATTGAGGAGATAGCTAGGAGATAGCTACCAAAGCCACCGTACCCAGTTCATGGTTGATGGTTATCTGAACTGAACTGAACTGAGATTTTCCAGCAATTTTTTTGACGACTTTCACTGATTTTCTTTGTAAGACTATACGATATTTTCAATAAAATACCAAACGATTGTTGACGTACCCAGTAGTTGCATGTGCGAGAAAGTAAAGTACTGTGAGTTTACCTTCCCTGAAAGCCTTATTAAAGAAATGAATAAAGACGATGTACCAAACCAAGAGGGATTGGTAATATGGTAACTGAACACTCGTACGGAGATAAATTTGTCGCTATATTTCTGTTTGCAACACTGCTCGCTCTGAAGCCTCATATTGGGTATATCGCATATGTTTCATATGATATTTTCACAAAACTCTTCATTGAAATTTTCTCACTATAGTGTGATACTTTCTGCGAGAGTGCTATGTGATTTAATGGCTGTGTTCTTTCCATCCAAGCAATGAGAAACGTGAACTTACTGAGTTATTCTATGCGTGGGTTTCTTAGTTCATTTCATTTCACTTCAGTTTAGCCGAGTGCGGAATATCAATAAATTTGAAGTGGAAACTGTAAACAGGGCTGCTTAGCCATTCACCGGTGAAAATCTTGTAGACCAAGCAGAAGTTAGAATGTAAGTACATGACCGACTATCACACTGGGTCATGTTGACTCGTGTCTCCAGCCCTTCAGAAAATGGATTCCTTGAACCCCAATCTGAAAGCTGAAGATACAGCTGAACCAGCCCGACTGTGTCATGAACAAACAAGTCTGCACTTTTTCCAGTCACTACCTACACTTGAGAACTATTCTGAAAAGGGGAACTAACCTGCGGACATGCGTCGAGCTTGCCAACTGGCACAACCAGTTCAGCATTAGCTCTTGCTCCAAAGAATGATTTACGACCGAAGAGCCCTATTCCTAATAGCGACTGCTCAGTTCAGTTCACTTCGTACAAGACTTTGTGTGAGTGGAGTCAAGCGTCTTTCCAGACAGTAGTTTTGTCGGCGCGTCCCCGTAGCTCCCAACACTGTGTGATATTTTCTTTTTCTGAAGAGCGGAAATTTTGTGCAGCGTCAGTTCTGACAGGGGGAATAAACAATAAGAATATGTTTTCTGCACCCTACGTCCCTTCACATACATGGGGGTTTACTGCACCCAATATTCGTTCACTGCTTTCCTAGATGCACTAGCTGTTGTGGTGTTGGCAGCCTCCTCTGGGAACATGTTCCATAATGGTTTAACGCCGTTAGTGAAGATATCCGATGTAAGCAGGGAGATTGAGCGCCCTGTTTGTTGTCTAAGACTCTACCCCCTTGTACCTCTCTCCGGGATCGGAGAGAAAAATTCCTCTTGGTTTGTACCTAATGTCCCATTTGCTATCTCAAGCACTTCTATCAGATCACCGTGGAAGTGTCACTATCTCAGGTAAAGCAGACCCAGGACTCACAGACGTCGTGCATACATATTTTCTTTTGAGCATTCTCAATCCTAGTAGCTGGTCTTTGTGCTTTTTCTGGGAGGTCTAAGCTCTTCTGGCGGTACGGTGCCCCGGCTTGCACGGAGTACTTCAGGTTCAGCCTAACCATGGCTTTGTATAGGAGCACGAAAATCTCCGACTCCCTAGATGACACTGTAGCCCCAAGTCTAAAGAGCTCGTTCCTGGTCCTATTTGCTGTGGCCGAACACTATTTTGATGGCTTGAACTTGTCGTCTTACACTGCACCCAAATCCTTGACACGGGAGATAGTTTACAACGAAGGTACTCATCTCTCGCTGGTCTCTGTATTTATAGTCCGACACTGACATTTAGCTAGATTAAGCGGAGGGTCCCACTTGCGTGATATGTTTTGTATGGTTAACACGTCGCTTTCCATCTCTAATTCAGTTATCTACACTTCACCTACAAACATAAACCTCGGGTTATTTAGTTCACGTACTGGGTCACTGATGAGGGCAAGGAAGAGCATAGGACCGAGAACCGCTCCCTGGGGCACCATACTAGTTACCTCTTCTGACCACGAGACATGTCTATCCACCTCTGCATAAAATGTTCGGCGCCCGTTAGAAGCTCGTATAATGTTCAGCTACACTCTAAAAGTACTACGAAGATAATAATGCTCACTCCTCGACAGTCTGCGAACGTCCTGTACTCGTAACTCTCGGGTCGCGGAGTGGTTTGACAAAATTTATCTGACAGCGGCGGCTGATACTCAACGCTCTGTAGATCAACGGATATTGCGTCAAAACTACTCGTGGTGAAGATGGGATGCTTTACTTCCGGGGTGACTGACTGGAGCACAGTGATATGCATACTGTTTTTCACGTGAGAAACCAGATACAGCAGGGATTTTCCAAAAAATAATAAAGAATGGCAACAATGCACAACAATAAACTCGAAATGTAACGATTTGGATTAGCATTAGATGGAAGTTATGGAGAATAAAAACTCGGAGCGAACCTGTTGAATTATGCCGCACCGAAAAGCCACTGCAAGTCAGATTCGCAGGCTCTGAACAGTTCATTCTTCCAGTATGGCTGGCCGTAGCGCTTCTATGTTAACGAACTTTACAGAGCTGTTCAATCTCTTTTAGCGATGTTTGGACATTCCTTTCAGGTTCACCGACAAATTTCCTTTCGGCGACAGTTATTTGCTACTCACGAGTAGTTGACATAAGAACCATGATAAGCTGGAAAGGGTATTTGGGCAAATTTGGCCACCCTTCCTGGTATTTCTAATTCGCTTCAGCATATAGTTGATGCACTTCATATTACAATGGGGTCTAATGGCAACATGAGACAATCAAGCAGAGAGCTGGGTAGCGAAGTTAGAAGAACGGCTGGTTGTTAAGACTGGGTAAGGCCAACTGAAAACAGACAACGGAACCGTTATCCCTTCGGGCCTACAGATTAGGGGAATTCGTATATCTTGGGTAAACGAGCAAAGTAATTCATTACTCATGAAAGGCATAAGTTCTGCCGTTCCTTCGAGTTCATGCCACGTAGCCTCCTACCGAAATTATTTGATAGTTTGAATGGCTACTCCAATAATTTATGGTGACCAAACTTTGGGTCATAGCCGCTTCTACCTAAGACTAAGTACGAAAACCAGTACCACCACCAGTAGGAGCGATCTGGCACTTGTTAGACCAGTCAGGGCTTACAGATATAGACAAAAGCTTTGATTGAGCCTCATCTGACGGGTGGCATCCAAATGAATGTGCAATTATTAGTTTGTATGAAACTGCTGTCGGAGGATGCCAGTAGTTCAGCATGTACAGCCTGCTCAGATGTGAGCATCCGTCGGTTTTGGATTACTTCTTGTGACGATTGTTTGTACTTTAGGTGCTCGAACGAAAAATTGATATATTCGTGTTTATCGCTAGTGTTGATCAGACCTGACTTATTTGGGAGATGAAGATTTGCTTACTGGTTAACATTTTGAGGTATACAACATTATCCACGAATTTGACGCCCAGGCAGGTCACAAGCATAGCAAGCTCTACAAGCAGCGGTTACGTGCACACGAGTGTAACTGACAATTTATTCTATAGAAAAAAACAGTGGCAATTTCTCTTCACTAACCAAAGCTTCCCTTCAAAACGAGAAAGCCGTTTGCTTCAAGTCCCTCAAGGGGTATGACAACTAACACTGGCCGCTTCGGATGGATGGAAAAGTGCACATAAATAGGTGTTCCGCAAACTGGCATTTTTATCAAAAGCACTCAAATTCCTGGCTTGTATGAAAGTTTCTTTGATCCGTTTATAGCAGCTCGAATTTCCTGAGCTGATTGATCATCGCATTAAGAACCTGAATAAATACAGAACGAGGGTTGTGGTAGTTAGGGCGACTTTTCGGTCACTCGGTAAATTGCTTCTTAAGGTTGCTGCCGCGGTACTCAAAGCCAAGGCGAGTCAAGGAGCACTGATGCTATATAAGGCACACTCGAGCAGCTAATAGAGCGAGCATCTTACTAAGAACCGCGTCTTTTGTGCCGATATCCGGCCCGTGCTCATATACTGATGTCCAATCTGGCAACTGCGAGCTGAAAATACCGCGAGGCTGGAGGTGGTCGACCAGTAGTATCTGCGCCGAATTCTTCGTATAAACTGGTAGGAGATGCTATCAGACGACGAAATAAAGAGGCTACTTTGTGACGTTGAATAAGTCTCCGTCCTTCTCCAACGCCGCCTCTAGCAGTGGCTGGGCCACTTCTCCGGCGACAGGACGCGAAACTTCCCAGATAAACATTCTGCCCTACGCCGTGCACGGGATGGTGCCGTAGCCTTAGAGGTTAGCTGAAAACATGGTTGAGCACCTTTCAGAAAGACATGGGGCACCTAGGACTACAAGTGTTTTACAGTGTAGTATACTGGACGAAAAAGTGGGCCACGGTTTGTGCCGAGCTCGCAATGCTAGAGGATGATCCGTGACTCATCCCAGTTATCCTCCGGCAAAAGACAGCCATGTAAAGATAAAAGTAATGCTATCCATCTTAATGATAACCTACTTGTTGAGGTGCACGAGTAATGCAAATTACATTGGATGAACGGCAAAGCAACTATCCCAAAGAATTAAGTTATGTTGCCAAGGTGGCTGCAGCACGGAGGAACAGGAACCACAGGGAGTGTCATTCTTAGGCACCTGGTGGGCTCAAGTCATCAAATAAAGATAGATTCGGCATCTCAAATTGTTAACCGAGTGCCCCCCAATCCCAGCGAACACATCCGTTTGCAGACACTGGCCACTGCAGAGGAGATTAGCACCCTTCTCTTCGAACCTGGTCTGTGCACACAGAAGAAATTCGTCCAAGCCCCCAATAATCGTGACCACAAGTGAACCACACCCAACCCAGTGACTCAGCTCTTAACCATGTGACCGTCATGACCTAGTCGTGCGGATCGACACGTCAATCTAACCTCAACCCCTTCCCATAAGCAGTGTCCATTCCGAATAAATCTTGATCATTTCAACACAGCCATTTCCGATGTGATTTGTAATGACTAGAGAAGGAATCATTAAAAACAAATGTTCGTCTCTAAAAACGTGTTCTGATGTCATAATATGCATATTCTTGAATTGACAAGTGAGTACTCCCTACCAGAACGATGTACTCAAGCTGACCGAAAATGACGAGATGTTAGCTTCATCACCAATGTGTGTTTCGACTTTGGTTTGATCAGTTTGCTGTATGCTTCAAGCTTTGCATGTGCGATTGGAATATAAGTTGAAAAGAGGAAGTAACGGAAAGAACCTGTCCAATTTACACCTGGATAGATTTTGCTGTACCTCATCAGTGGTTTTCACCAAATTTACTAACATAATAGTAATAATAATAATAATGATCGTAAAAATAATGATAAAAACAATAATAATAAGCAATACACTTGAAGGACGCGGAACGAAATTCCACCAACCAGAGTTCTGCTTCACATATTAGTTTGTAGATTTAGAGAGTTGGTTCAAGTAAAGAACTCCTTTTTGTGATTGTACTCGCTACAATTTCAAATTTGCTACAGCTAACCGAACCGACTGACATCTGAAAAAGGGAAGCCTAGTCGATGGAGGTAAAGCATTTACACATTTTACCAACTTCGGCTCGTACTGTGAACATTTCATCGTAAGCTATGGCAAGGCAGTTGCATTTCCTAATATCACATAACTTTTAACATGTAATTCAAGAGATACTGCTAAATCTACCCGGGTATAAATTGCGAAATGTTACACCTTTTTGTTCTGTTTTCAGTTTTATTGTGGGGAAAAGCTGCTTTGTTGAAAGTGAAAATCCCTGACCGTGATTTAATCCCTGTTTCCTGTCCATATTGCTGCTTTGGACAACCATTCCCGTGTCAATCTTTCTGACAACTTTCTCCGCTTTTACGCAATTCCTGTTTCGGCCCATATGTTACGTTGTCCCATCGGAAGACGTGTTTTCTCTACAGAATGCTAAGCTATTTCGCTTAATATTGAAACGGACCAATTCATCCTAATTTGTTTTATTCAGTCACGGTTTTGGTAGATCTTCCTTGGGGTGAACTAGTGCAGCCTTTGATTGTCTCGGGTTGATTTTGGCTGTTACCCTCAGAAAATCCATCTACTCAGCTGGGCTTGCATTTTTACGAACACGTGGTGAATATTATTTTCAATCAAGCAGTATTTGATTGTGACCATACCTGTATCATTATTTTTTGAAAAAGTTGTGGGAAATTGAGCAAGGCTCACTGAGAATGGTATGAAACGTTTGTGACTGTTTTCGTGATTGAATGATAGCACCGTAGAATATCGTGGATCAGTTTTGTTCTAATTCTTTGGGAATTCGTTTGGGCAACGCGTTGTTCAGCACCCATCCTAACTACCAAATCAGGACCAGTGTGGTAACTCACCACGATGAGTGACCATAACAAATATTGCCCATCGACTCGTCTATTTTTCTTTTATTTAGTTCCTTTTTATCATCTAATAATAGCACAGTGTTTCTGGAAGTGGGTCGCGGCTGATTTAACGCTGCCTATTGGGGAGTAACCTGTTCACTTGAGGGAAATCATGAAGATAAAATTAGCATATACCAACCATACCGTCCTAATTAGCAGCGGCACGTGGATAAGGTAATTTACTCAACTAGCAGATTGAGTACGAACCAAGGTGGATCCCCGGTATCCAAACAGCGATTCAACTAACCAGAAGAATTCAATCAATTCTATGGAGTTAATCCCACCAGATAAGGACTCATAGACACTGTCATCCCAAAAGTGTGCCATTTCACACGAACGAAATAATCGTCTAATGTAATGAAAAATCTACTTGCTTTTTTCACATCAAAAAGCCAAAAGCCGCCAGCCGTAAGCTAATCGGTGACCCTCAGCTTACAGCGCAGACGATTTATCACCTGAGTAATAGCGGCACGGCCATTCGCGTGTGAATAACGCAAGTGCGAAAAGTGCAATTGGATTTTCCATTGCATAAGATTCAGGCTCCTGGTGTCAATAATACATTTTATGAACGATCAATAGGTTTAGATTTTGAAATTCGTTATTGTCTGTAGTCAAGGCAAAGTCAATTTTGATTGAAATACACCCAGCGAAATGGACGCAAAACAGCTGTCAGCCACACTGCTGATGACAGGCTTAAATTTCACTCCCTTTCCGTTATGGAACAGCCACTTTCAATTTGACCCACTCTCTATTGGAATACCTTGATTACCAAACGAGCAAACTTGATGAGCGGGAAATTCACAATGCGGCTTTTTTTTAATCTGTTTCACCTCAACATTTCAGCCTTGGTTTTGGACGGAAGAACTAAGAAAACAGGGTAATATTTTTAAATTTATCTACGAGAAAAAGAAAGCCATATTTGGAACTTGAAAAAAATGTGCAATATCGAATAGACAAAGCAAAACCGTTGGAACTGAAGGGAGACAAATGTGGAGAGAAATCCGTTTCTGATATTTCACCACAACTGTGAAAATTCCCTAACTTGCCATCAAAAGGCTCTGTGCAGGTATAAAAAGTACATCAAGGTGATGAAGACGTCATTTCCGTTGAAGGAACTTGCATCGACGCAGGACCAGCTAACAAGAGCAGACCAAAACAAAAAGAAAGTAAGACGATGTAGATTGTGACTCGAAGTTTAGAAGTCAGTCACACAAGATGGTGGAAGAGGGGGTTTCAAATCGAACCGCCAGTCAGGCCAGGGGGTTGGTTACCCTAAAAATGGTATTCTGAACGAGTGACCCGAATACTTGCGCGCCACAACAAAAAAAGACGTAAGTGGTTTCTTCATGCTACTGGATAAGTTGTTTCAGTCAGGCTGAAATCATCCTTTGCGTTATTCTTGTAAAAATTATAGTCATGTGGGAGTGTTGCAAATGTGAAAATTTAGCTCCATCCACGGTTGCTATCTGCAATTTAGTATCACGTTCGCCCTACACGGTTAGCATCCATGGGTAAATCTGAATCCAAACCAAGCAGAAGACTTCCCTCTTCTGAATCGCTTTGCAAATTGCCAAATGTTACCCAGCCTAAACTCAGCAGCAACTCACTTTCGGTCTACCCAACCGATCTTATTGCCAATACAAAATGTATTACTCATGAGGGTTCGTATAAAGTAAAGATTCAGTTCAGTCTCGAAAAGACGAAAATCAATCGCCACCTTGAAACAAAAGCAGTCAACCAGCATCTTGAAACAGACTATTTTCACCACTGGCACTCTCATCATGTGATCAAAGAAATCGTAGACTCACTTGATTTTTGAAGTGGTTTTTTCCCTTTCGGTCGATGAAAAAGTATCAGTGGTCAATGTAAACAAAACGGAACACTGATTAAAACGTCCGTACAGCTATTGCGAACAAATTTTAATTCGGCGAATATTTAGTATATCATGGAATGGACGACAGTAACCAGTATAGTAAAATGGGTAAGTCCATCATCTGATATAGCAAGAAGTATGGTAAGATTGGTGGTTTTCTAATATACAACTCACTAACCTACGTTTCCTATCATCATACATCTGGTCTGAGGCAGTAGATTTTATTGTGCTCCAACCTCAGCTCACAGTATGTCCGAAAAAAATTCGGGACCACCTCCGTTCGGCTAAAATCCAGATACTCCGTCGAATTTCAGTCTGTACCACTAATACTACTCTTTCTCGCAAAAAACAACAGTGTCTATTGAACACTTTTGGCTACTGACAGTAATATCAACTAAATAAACTGGAATTCTACTGTATATTAGGATTTTGACCGAATTGAGATGATGCCGAATAGTTTGGACAGACTACAATCTGCCCATATCCTCCTCGTTTGCTGTCAGAAGTTACCGCATGATGTCACGCGAAGCGGTATCTGCAGCGTAGCACCCACTTGCTAACACCTCCTAATGGTGTAATTTTATCGGAAAATTAGACTGATTTTTGTAAAATAAAACCCGGAAGACTATGAAGACGGTCTCCTCAATGGTGACACAAAGAAACAGGAGGCCGGGTATTTGCTTTTCTGACATTTCAAGCTCAGCTTAATATTAAACAAATATGCACATCTCTGAGAATATCACTGACTGGTTAGCCACCCGCTTATCCCCTTACAGGTGGAATTTGACGAGCCACCTGACGCCCTCGGTTGACCAGAATCTCCTCGTAAACCGGGACATCAGTTCCAAGTAAAATGTTTAACTTAAAATTGATCTCACTTCGGTGAGTTTGTTCTGCACAAGGAAACATTACGCATCCGTTCAATCTCGCGAAAGCCTCAAAGATGACTTTGATTCATGAAAGTTGGATAAATCAGCTTAGTTCCTCCTTCTTTGGTGATTTGGCTAATTGGAATTCAATTTAAATGCAATGCAGTTGCTCAGTTTGGAGAAAAGGCAGCCATCACATAGCAATTGTCTTTATTTTCACAAGCGTACCATTGTAAAATGATAGTCATGGAATTCTTTTCATCCAGTTTCTTGCCTTATTCACAGAATCTAGTAAACTTTGTGCTCAGTAATCATCGTTACACGTTAAACAGCGAAATGCTAATTATGCAATGAAGTCTATTGCATTCCGCTTCCTACAATACCACCACCACCACCACGGCTACTACTACTACTACTACTACTACTACTACTACTACTATTGCTATTGGTATTATTAATAAATCTCCTACTGTTTATATTCTAAATAAACCCGAGACAGTTTCCTTGACAAACGGACGCAGATGTCGTGTTTCTGAGAGCAATAGTGCATGTCATTGTTACTATAAGTTAATACCAAATTACCGCTACTGATAGAATAGTCCCGGAAGTCTGAGAGTATTAGGTGTGATTTCGGTTTATCATAATAAACCATGTGAAGTTCAGTAAATTACTGTGATTTTAGTTGGAAAATAACGTCGATGCAGGTTGAAAACACTTCTGATTCTCGAAATAATGTAGTCGTTGCTAGTATATAACGATTTACTTCGTAAAATAATGCACTGTGAAGAGCTCTGAATTCGAATCGATTCACAGTAGTACGAATACAACAAAAGTCGGAAAACACCTTTTCGTTTCTGTTTGGATTCTACTTGTTTCGAATATGTCGTTTTTCATGACTTGCATTCTTCTGCACTCTAGCGTGATTTCTCGATTGCTTGTTGTGAATTATTCCTCTCATGAGGGTCGGACCCCCAGTCTAAGTGAAGTGAAAATCACATCCAGGTTTTTTTAACAGGTTATTTATTGATCGTTCATTCAAGCTTTTTGGTAAGGAGCTGCTTGGAGTTGCCATTTTATTCCTCCGGTTGACTGTTCCAATCAGTGTCGAGTAACTGGTGCCACTCCATTTTTATTTTTATTCTTTTATTTTCTTTGGATTATGTAACTGTGTTACAATAGTTTGAGAAGAGGCTATGGTCAATTAGAGACTACCATTTGGGAAAAGTAACCGACCGTGGCATAGTTCAAACCTGGGTTCTAACTCCACCGTAACTATCATTCGACAAAGTTCATCCAGTCGGGTTTTAGACCCGAGTACCGTGCATAACAATGAGTGACACAGCATCATTTCTAGTAATTCTAATTCATCCCGAGATCAGTAGATACATGCTACAAGAGAGAGACAGAAGACGGAATGTAAACGCGTTAGCATAAGTTATGTTCATCTTCTGATTGCAATCTTTCTAGAAGCACTTGACTAAATGTACGGACAGTTAAGTAATTAAAATATGAATACGAGTTTGGGTCGACGGTGTACTCCGAAAAGCCTCAACAAATTCTCAGTATTTGTGAAACACATAGAATAGCAACGGGGAGTGTCAAATTCACAGCAAAACATGACCGTAATGGTATGTATATCATGGAATAGGTCAAAGGGTCTTATAGAGAATATTATCAACTTGTTAGTTTTGACGATAGGAATTGGACCAAACACGGAGTTGGAAGCGATGGTGCACATTCATTCCAATGCAGCCATGCCATAACGAAACACACGGAGTGGAAAGATATCTGTTACTGTGTACGTTCTACCGCATCCACGTGTATGTAAAAGCCCAGATTGACAAGAAGCCGTGAACTAGAGTCGATTGCGTCATTTATCCCGTGTTAGGCTCCCAGAAGTAGACCATTTGAAAAATAGGAATGGTGTGGAATGATAGTATATCGCCACCACTGACATTTTACCAGTCGCACAATTGATTAATTAACCTAATGCTATCAAGATGTTGACTTCCGCAGTTATTTGTGAGTTCAGAGTTTTCACCAAATGACTGAAATAGTTACAAGTTACTCATCGGTCATACTGAGACCGATCAAGAACGAATGGGGAAGTGACTCGCAAAATGTTCATTCTTAAGCTTCGTGGTTCAATTTAGTCTACCGACTATACGTCAACTTAAAACCTATAAAATGAGACATTCAGATGATTTTGAACCTAATTTCGAGCTCAGACTGTGATATATTAAAGATAATACATGAACATACTATTTCTAAGCTCACAAAACGGGGTGATAAAGATGAGTGTCAGTAGCTTCAATGGCTTTTTCAACTTCTTGCCCAGTCTTAGATGCAGAAAGCTCTGATCATATTCAGTTCACACTCGGACCCGGTAAAGTGAGCAAAATGCTGTTTAGTGAATATCTTTTCACGGTGTTGAGTCAGGTTTATCTGTTCTTGAGGATATGTTCGGACAGAAAAATAGTTGCGCCGTTGGCGCAAACAGTTGCATCAAACACAGCTAAACGAGTAGAGAGAGAGAGAGAGAGAGAAAGTCAGAGTAGCTGGCAAAAAAAGTAAGGTGAATCGCTCGACTCTTTAATCTCGGTGTATACCGATCCAGGATATGAAAAGAGCAAGCAGATGGAAGTTTTTTCTGATTCCAATTTCCACATGTTTCATTGGTACTAGTCTTTTATTGACCCTTCCTATCGATTTTCCACGGACTTCATTTCACATCGTTCTACAACATTAGTTCTGTATAAGGTCGTTAGTTAACTTGACTGTGATTCACCAAATATGAGGCTGATTACCGATTTTCGTTTCTCTCATTTCAGTCATGACAAACTGTTGGGGCTCCAATGATACATGTTGCCCCCTCAATGGCATGCCCGTATACAAGGGTCTAGTTTAGTTTATTTCAATCTGTTCAACCCCCAAACCTCGAACTTCTGTGTTCTAATTTTGGTTGTTACCTTGTAGCACTGCCTAGCAGAGAGCCAAATGAGTAGAAGAGGAATGATCAAACAGGCCGAACAGCCTCGAAAGCAGATACACCACTGATCTATGTATTTAACCGTGTAACTTAATATTTCCAGCTATTCTTTAGTCGGGTCTTGGGAACCCCAATCCGGAAGTTTAACACATCATTCTCGGCTAACTTCTTTAGTTAAGGATTTTACTCCATTTTGCCATCTCACGAACAGGTCATCTCGACCCACCCACTAGTATCTAACTGACTCTTTGAACAAAATACACGGAAGTCTGTGTGCGGGCGTACACAGCACATGTGCCAACCATTTTACCATGATTAGATTCGGTGCTTGTTCAGCTGACTAGCCTCTGGTTCCGAAAGCCCTGTGCCTAACCTCAGTATTACTGAATTAATTCCAAAAATATTCGAATATTTCTTCAAAGGCATTGATGTTCAAACAACGACAACCTTCGGGTATCTTCTATTCGTAATACCTATGTTTCTGAGTCATATATGAGGACTGACCCAACTGCCGCAATGTAAACTCGACCCTTGTTGGACAGTCAGACGTGACACCGGCCACACATGTGCTTCAAATTGGAAAATGCCAAATTGGCCTTCTGCTTAAGCGATGACAGTGCATCTGATCTACGACCACCTGGTGAGATGCAACTGTTTAGTTAATAAAACTTATCTACTTCAGTTAAGTCTTCCTCGGTAGGATAAGGTTTGGTGGTAGGGCGAAACCCAGTACTTCAGCAGATATTTAAACCTCAGAAGTGCAAAACGCTTCTCAAAACTTTATTGCACTGCTTTCTAGATTAAGTATCAAAACTTGGAACCTACCTGAATCTTCATTCAGAAGCACAACATCGTTTGCGTATTCGAATTCAAAAGTGAGTTGAATGTCCTCACAGTATGAAGACGTATACTGTGCATATAGATTGGCTTATTATTGTTGAGTAGTTGATTTGATGGGCTTAGCTGAAGTAGAGTGAAGTTTTTCGGTGAATAACGTTCCTTCACTGACCATTTCAGTTTGCACATTAGCCTCAGCTAACAAGAATAGATTGGTTTCACTCATTCCTTACTTAGGTTTATATATTCTAGTATGGCTCTAGATATCGATGATTAAAATGCTTTTTAAGAGTGAAAACAGTTAAGATATCTAAGAGAAAGGAAACCTTACCAAACAAAAAAGTATCAGTTGGTATCAACTTTTAGTTGACGCAACACCAGAAACCTGTGGTCCGTTGGACGTTCATCTTGTTCTGTGGGATAACAAGCGTGAAATCCTATGAATGGAACAGTTATGCGAAGCAAAATATGCTGACAGCCAATCTCCGAATATACTTCGGGTATTTAATTACCTTTACTTTTATATGGCTAGCTCCTGCGAGAGGATGAGCCGGCTTTATGCGTGTCCCAAATGGAACCTGCCCATAAGTGACGATCAGATACGAAACCCGAGCACCGGGAAATCCAGTTCTTCTTCCAGCTGTGAATGCCGTAGGCGGACTGTAGTCCTAGTCCACATTGGCTGTACTGACCCATGTTTTCAGCCTTCCTCCGAAGCGACAGTGCCATCCTGAACATGGAACAGGATAGAGACACAGCTTTGAGATATCCGTGTCTGGACGTCGTAAAACATGTCTGAGTCACTGCAATCTTCGGCATTGGAGGAACAATGACAGCTTTTCGATGTCAAAAAACCGTTGTCTTATTGTGTCTTTTGAAAGCACGCCGTACCAAGCCACTTTCAGTACCCGTCGTAGAAACCAATGGTCAGACACTTTTAGCTTCCTGATATTATCCAAGAGTAGTGGTCAATTCTCACAGCCGTGGCTTAGTAGTGGACGGATAGCCACCTGGAAGACATGAACTTCCGTCCGAAGGATGATTTCATTGCGCGCCCAGAGTGCATTATTGAGGTGGGGAGACGCAATCCTAGCATGGTCAATGCGCAACTTGACTTCTTCTTTGGCTTGACCGTCTAGGAGAATCGTGGAGTCCAGATATTTGGACCCCGGGCGGTGCTTAACGGGTTTGCCGTTCAAGTATATCGAGAAAACAGAGTGTGTAGTGTGTGCCCAAAGGATCTTGGGGTTCGACGTATTGACCTCTAGTCCCATGGACGTTTATAGATGATTCCACGCGACTGAGAACCAACTGTAGGGGATGTGATCTGTCCCCAAGGGTGTTGACTTCGTCTGCGAATTCCAAATTGACCGGGAAAGCATCGGTGTCCAGCCGAATGCTAAGGCAATAAGTGAGAGCCTGAAGCATTTTCCAGTGGATGATGTAGTTGAACAGCACTGGCCACAAGGATCAACCTCGCCTAATATCGCAATTGCTGGAGAAGTCATTGGACTCCTTTCCGTAGATGCGTATTTTTGCATACGCATTTGAGTAGTACGATCTCATGAGACTGACATGCTTCCAGGGCACGCCATCTGCTTGTAGTGTAGTCCATAATGATTTTCTGTGAACTGAGTAACGGGCATTTTGAAAATCAATAGAACAACCTTCAGTCGGTTGTTGAAACTTGTACCGATGTTCTAATACTCGGTGCAGGTTGAATGCTTGGTCTACATACCGTCTACCACGGGGAACCCTGCTTGATTGGGGTATATGCGCGTGTCCCGTACCGTTGAAAAGCAGTTCAACAAAAGCATGGAGAATATTTTGGTGGCCACGTCGATTAAACTGATGCTACGGTAGTTTGCGCACACAGTCCTGCCACCTTTCTTTGGAAGAAGGAACAAAACTGAAGTCCCCCAGTCTGCTAGGAATTGTTCTTTTCACCAAATAGAGCAAAACAGGGCATGCTGTTGCTCCAGCAGTGTCGAAAGATATGATCGATATACCTCCGGTGAGATGTCATTTTATTCAGGGGCTTTTCTATTCTTCATCTTGTGTATTACGTCGGTGATTTCATCTCGGCTTGGTAGGTTGCAATTAACGTCAAAAGCCCCCCCCCCTGGATTGCTGAGATTTGGTTCACTGAGCTTGCTGCGGGACGGTTCAGTAGAAAAGCGGAGTGTTGTTCCATCGATACATCATTTTGGCCCGCTTAGGAATGAGCAGCACGGCAGAATCGCGAAGGAGGGGTTCTGCCTGTTACGTTCGCATTCAGTATTAGAACGTATAATGTTGACAGTGCATTTGTTTGTAGGAGTTTCAGCACAAAACCCGGCCGTACACGGTAAGCCAGCGGCAGGTAAGTAAGCAGGTGCAAGTTATGACAGAAATGTCACTGAGCTAAGTTGCATTCATGAGCTAGCATATTCTTGTCGCGTCAAGCAAGAGCAATCGGTACGTAGCGGAATAGATCAGTTAACTAACATATCATGGTTAAATATCAGCGCGTGTATACCTTTGCCTGAGGGAGATGATCGATTTCCCGTGCGTCATGCGTGACTG
This sequence comes from Fasciola hepatica, assembly GCA_948099385.1. Taxonomy (NCBI): domain Eukaryota; kingdom Metazoa; phylum Platyhelminthes; class Trematoda; order Plagiorchiida; family Fasciolidae; genus Fasciola; species Fasciola hepatica. The sequence goes on along the minus strand of CANUEZ040000055.1, from coordinate 931,397 downwards.
TTCAATCCGGATAAAACACAGCTGACTGTCGTCTACCGGAAGCAGTACGGACTATATGGAAGAGCTTTGAGAAGTTGCTACAATTTGCAGCGGTCTCCATGGTTTCCGTGATTTCAGTCAGTTGGTTGCTGCGGTCACTCTCGGTAGAACCGGTTGCTTTCCGTAAATTATCATGAAAGTCTGAGTGACTTTTTAGGCAGTCATTTTTAGACTATTTGGTTAACTGGAAAGTTGCCCATAAGATCCCATCTTTCTGTCATCGTAGCGTAAATCCCAGTTTATCTAGAGCGAATTGTTGGATTGATGTCCTAAAGGAAGTCCACTGATTTTCTACCTGTACTTCTCCATCTATGATGGTGGTGGCTAGATGCGAGGTAATAGCGTCTGAGACTGGTTGGCTCTTTTTCGGTGATCCCAAGGCTGCTGGGTTAATTCACTTCGGGGCACAGATTTGCGGCGATAAGCCAGGTGGATCTTGAAGCGTGCACTGACGAGTGTGTGGTAGGTGCCATTCTTGTTACCAGCCTCCGCGCTTTGGTAAAGCCAGCAGACTTCAATTAAAGATGACCAAATTGATCGTATAAAAATGTATTCGATCTGGTGCGCCGCACGACCGTCATTAGAGTACCACGTTAGCAAGTGCCTCATGAGATGCTGGAAGCGGGTGTTGGTGGCACTAAGGCTGTTGAAGTCCGCAAAAGTTGATGAGATGTTCACCATTGCTGTACTGCAGTCCGAGACCGTATTTTCCAAAAATGTGTCTAGTATCCGAAATGGAGGTACCAGTGCGGAAGTTCCAGCCACCCACTGGGACACCGTCTATCACTTCTTGTACTCCGTCGTGGAACTCGTCGTTCGCCTCTTCTTCGATTGAAACTGTTGAGGCATAGACCGGAACAACGTATGCTTTCAGTGATGAGGAGAAAAAACCAGCGAAGGCGATCCGAGGGAATATGGGGTTTTGTGAGAGTGATATTTTGTTAGTCTTGTTGCTGACGGCCATTGTGAAGCCGTAGAGGCCAGAACTGTCCGTGGGTCCAGTGTAATAAAGATGGTAACTCTCATCTACTCGGCGGGCCTTCATACACCAGGTACCGGGTTTCTGCAGTCTAACTTCGAAGAGGCATTCGATTTTGATGCGATAGTCAGGTAGCGTTCGTGAAGTGATGGCTTAGGTTCCGATGCCCATGTGTGTTCTCACAATCCTGCAAACGATTTAGATGTGGTTTCGCGTCTTAAGGCTTCCAGTTAGCCTATTTGTCACCCCGACCGCGGAGTAAACACGATGTGCATCGCTAACTGAAGACACCGTGACATGAGCGATGAGCATAAGGAAACTAGTCGTGACGAGTCGTGTGAATTGGGTACGAAGTGGCGTCTCCAGAGTCACTCGGCTTTTTGTTTGAGATGGCAACTCTGGCACATGCACAACCAAATGCCGCCTGTCGGACAACTGGAAGTTTATGTGTTGGGAGCCGTTGATCGGAGGCCTTTTGGATTGTGGTCCACCAATCCAGGATGTCCAACACGTCCAAGTGATTTTGGTGTATAGTGGCCAGGGTCCCTCTGGGAGGTCGTTCGCCATCGGGCAGAAGTGACATAGACCCAGGGGTCAAAACAACCCTGTTGATTGGACGGACTACCTTGATAGCCTTTGGATCCCAGCAGATCTCATCCGCTTATGCAGTAGTACCCATCTTCACATGCTGGGCACCGTCTCGCCGAGGATTTTGGGCCTCGGTTACGTTCAACTTCGTTTGGCCAGCCTGTCAAGCCGTTTGCCGGAGTGTGGCCGTTGATGCACGCCTCAGCTTCGTGGAGCCCCAGATGAGAGTTGAGCAGGTGAAAGAGACCATGGGGATGGAAGATATCCCAGGGGACACGACAGTTTACCAACTTAGAGGTGCTACTCTTCTCAAACACCCCATATACCCTCATAATTCGGGTAACTGGTGTGTGACTCCCAACCACGCACCCTACTTTCAGGTGCCAGATGGGATTCCGTCGATGTGTAGATCGGTTGGTGATTATTGAGTGGAGACAGAACAGCCGCAGAAAAGTGCTTTCATGGTTTTCAATACTGGGTTGAGTGGTGAAATCGGGTGATGATTTAATCCCAAAGCAACAGGGTATTCGTGTTATTCAGACAAAGAACAAACTACGTCACGAAGACTTATGCTTCAAAAGTCAGATTATTTGCACAGAATCTTGTTATTCCTAAAGAGGACTGTGAACACAGAGATGTTGGAGAATTCCTTTGGCTGTTTTTGCTTTTCGACTCAAACAGTCGACGTACACCCCTCTTGCATGCGAACAGATTTGATGAGAAATCTTTCCTGTGTCATGGAAGAAGAGATTATTTAGACTTCTTTAGGATCACTCAAAGGTGAAATCGAAACATGCGACAGGGTATCTGATTTCTTTTTCAGTAGTCAGGCTTTCTCGCACGTGGTTTGTCACACATTCACCCAGCTTCATGCCATAATAAATCGATTGTCGTTGAAGTTTATAGATAACCAATTAACTATCTACTTCACGTACGTACTTTTCTATAAATTGTTGTTTTGGGATTAATTCTTCTTCAGGGTTCTGCGCGAGGTGCAAAGTGTTCATTATCAGGAATGTGTGGTGGTTCGTGATAGTTTTGATCATAACGAAAGCTGCCCAGCACAAAACATTTATAGACTCGAAGCCACCTACTTAGGCAATAAAGGCGATACATATAGATCGGAAAGCTATTGGCTATTGGTTGCGTCACTACTGCCATTATTCGAGTTAACCTCAGTGATAGGAGGTCTAAGTTGCTTCACAAAATAATTCATCTTATGGCCCAAAGGATCATCTCTCACTCTGTCTCAATAACCGGATAATTAAGTGTACGATCATAAATTGTTTAATGAAGATACGGTTTGACTGTTCCACGTAAGGAGGAAAGCCACAGAAAGAATAGAACGAGGAGTGTCCGTATTGCCTACCGACTGATTACCTATACTGGTAACTAAAAATTATTTTTGAATCCCATATGGTTATCAGTACAAGTGATTTGTTTTTAGGCCATATAATATGACCCAGGCTTATTCACAAACAACATGAGAGGAAATCTGGCTGGTTTTCATAGCAAATATTCCGGAAATAATAACCATACCAGACACAGTGGTGCCCTTGGGTTCGTGTGAAAACATACACGGAAACAGAAGTCTTTTAGGAATACTATTTTCGGACAGTAGTAGAAAAGTATGTTAGGAACTACAATTTGTTTGTGATAGTTTTGTTTTTTCACTCGAAAACTCACAAATCCAATCACCCACTGACTCATTCGCCCACTCATTCACTCATTTACTCGCTCAGAAATGGTTGTGATAAGATACTTCCAAAGTTATTACTTCGCACCCTTTTTGTTTGGACAAAAGAGTTTTGTTTGAGATTTGATGCATTTTTACGCGTAGGCGTAGCACAATGTTACCCAAACGGGTTTGACAATACCCCCGAAGAGTCAAAGTGAGCTCATGTGCACCATCACTGTCATATAACCGTCAAAATTCACTGAAAGTAGGTGCAAGTGGAAAGTGTCGTGGCCGACATCTAGGTTACTGAAAGCTGCCCACCTACTGTAAATACGTACCAAAATTGGACATGGAAATTCATCTCGCCATATCGAGAAACTCCTTGAAACTGGTTTAGTCCAGATCCCACCCTATCTATCGCGACGGTTGTCTCTACAAAACAATTCGTTGGCTTTCCATCCACTTGAACTACTGACTTTCACACCCACGTAATAACTAGTTTGTTCAATCCTATGGTGTCATGCAATTTTAGCTTTGTTTGTATGACATATGTGGATTGATCTTAATTGCAATCTGTCTAGCTTTAAATCTTATCTGTTTGTAGTGAACTCTGATTCTAAACAGAGTTTATCGCTTGCGTAACCTTTCTTCCCAGTTTTGGAATCCTCAGCCATTGAGCCAATAGTACCCGTGCCCTTTTATATTACGTCACAATGGCCTGGGTTGGTTGACAAGGCCCAAAAAGTAATTATCTTTCTCTCTGTCAGTTTTATCCTTGAAAATGACGGAACTTCGGCCATTACTTTGTGATAGTGCTATTTTTTTTTTACAGGGAAGCTATTTTATTTGTTCTTCACCAAGCTTGTGAATGTGTTCTCTCGGACAATTCTATTCTGACCTCTGATTGGCCAAAGTGCTTTCTCTAAGGCAGAATTTCTTTGTAAGCCTGTTGACTTACTCCCGCATTGCCGACTCGAACATTTCCTCCTCATTGTTGCTCGGGTGTTTTGAAGCCTTTGTTGACTATCTTGACTTTGTGTTCGCTTTGCCCACAATTTGAGGTACGTTATTGTAATTACTTGATAATATGTCCTACAGGACACGCACTAAAGCCTGTGTTCTATGCCTTGGGAATTGGAGTTCGAGTATCTGCGAGTCACTCAGTTGCGGGGCGACAATCATGCACACCCATACTTCACTGGTTTCAGAAGAATGTCAAACAGTTTTGTTTCTGTATTGTTTTAGTCCCTGTGAACACCATAAAAAGATATTTTCAACTGATATTGGCATTTAGTTTTCTATGTAGCCCGTTGTTGGTGACTGAAATACGTGGACCATCGGTAATGAACACTTTGGTAATTTTGGGGATACCTCGCTGTATTTAATAGATATTCCCAGTAAGATCAAGTCAGTCTATATATATATATATATATATATATATATATATATATATATATATATATATATATATATATATATATATATATATGTATAAAGTGGTTGGTAGTTAACCAGTAAGAATTGGATTTGAACTTCAAAGCAGGAAATGTACATTGAAACTGACGTGAATGTTGACCGTCAAAAAGCCTTCGCCGAGGCAGTATGAGAATGACCCGACCAATTCTGTCAAATTTCTTTTGTTCGTTTAAGTGAAATTTCGGTGAAAGAGCGTGTTAGATTTTTTCTGGCCCTGTCACGACATCTCGTGTCAAACCGCATTAAAGCCGCCTTTCTGAATGACTAAATTTTGATCGTCACCTGGCTTTCTGCACTGTCCAAATTTGTGATCGGAGAAATATGAGCTTTCCATTCTGTTCTAATTAGCGCAGTTCCATCTGAGCTAGAACAGTCGACAGAGTCACGAGTGAAAGTAACAATCCTTTTCTATTAAGGTGCTTTTACCATTTGTTATACCCGTTTTATGCCACCAATGACATAAATAACATTAGATAAGATCCCCGTCGCTGACAAAATGTTTTGATTATTTCAATATTCTAATGGCTCCAGACTCAGTCATGCGGTCACTGTATACGTAAATAAATATATCGGGATATAAGAAACATAAATATTTAGCGTCTGTGATAGACTCGAACAAGCATCGACTAAGGATACCATAGGCACTATCTATCGTTAAATCAAACCTATCATGTGTCCAAAAGGTTATGACCTTCGCCATTAGCTTGCCGTGGCTTTAGCCAATAACTTGCAGACACACACAGAAGCACGCAGATGGCTTCAATTCTAATTAACTTGCTTTAATTAACCATTTAGTTTCATAATGTAATTATTCTTTTGCTCGATGAGAGTGTACGAAAATAATCCCTTTCGCTGTGTTCATCTTCTGAACTGCTTTTTCAAATGTGAAACAGTGTATTTGGTAGAAAAACTGCACTAATAGCTGGAGATAAACATGGTTCGAGTAATAAGTACGTCGAAGGTATGGCGAAGCTCAAACCGATGTTGATAATATTACAGTTTCAATCATTACGAAGATAACGAGGTTTACTTAGAGATTTCTCCCTGCCCGGTTAACCAAAGCCTACGGTTTTATGCGGCCAAAAAGTCGACAATGTTCTGCAGAGTTCACAAAGACAGAACGAAAACTTATGGCTCGAGATAAGAGCATGTTGTTTAGCATGGTCGATAGCAAACATGAAGCATGTCAACGTTCTCGGGAGAACACAATCACGAAAATCAAATCCCTACTGGCTCAGAGCTGACAAGCGGATCGTTGCTTCATGCACCTATCCTACGAGTTTGTGGTGGCCCAGATCGTGCTGAGAAAATGACCATTGCCCTGAAACCCGTTTTGGATTTATTTTCTCTACGATTTTTTTCGATGTTTGATTTTGACCCCACCGTTTTGTTCTGTTGCGAACGTCTAACTGAAATGACCTTTCCTGGGGTTTCCGGTAATTTTGCTTTCGAATCACTTTCACTTTCGGTTTCTCGCCCTAAGGTATACGCACTTGATTTGCTTTCCGCTTCCCAATAGCGTTCCTTTGTGTTTAGTGTATTCCTCGTATAGGTACCGTTTTATTACCACGACTCATAGAATACACTTCAGCATCCGTCCACCAACTCGAGTCTCCTCTATTCGTTCAAGAGAGGGAATACCGCAAGTAAATAGCTGTAGACCTCATAGAAGACACTTAAAAATGCAGAACCCGAACGTCTTTCAAAGTTCACCTGCTATATATTCTCAGTTCGTTTCATCATTCCACGACTGTATTTGGGTTCGGTGGAAAGGGCATACCAAGAAGCTGCGGATGCCCCTTACAATTCCAGATAGGATCGTAAGCTATAATCGTGAGATACAGAGTATCGAGACACGTATTACCCCAATAGGTCTGGTAAGAAAACCAGACAAGTGAAAGAAAACTGTGTGCAAACAAATTCGACTAACCGGCGTGAGTTACGAAATCCACAAATCACTCTGAGTAAATGGTCTGCGCTCTATAATACTGGACTAACATCAGCTTTGTGAATAAAAACGTAATATTTTGTAAACATTCCGATCGATTTCTTTTACAAACATCCTAATAGTACAGCAAAAAGATGGCTCGCGGATGACTTTTCAAACAGGATTCCTTAAGCAGTAGTTATTAGTTTCACGAAGTTTTAGTAATTACGGCAAAGATACACATTCAATCCTATAGCGATTATTCTATTAAGTTTCCGTTTAATGTTCATACTAAAATCACTGCATAATAGTAATAGCAATATTATTATTGAATCATGAGATAACAGCTGCGGTCGACTGAGGACTTACAGAAAGAGAAAGAAGATGAGGGGACGGAAAAGTCACTTGTCTTCACCGTTTCGTTCTCGTACTGCTTTCTTATCCTTCAAAAATTCAGTTATTTCACTCATTATACTTATGCTTTTCAATTTCATCTTTTTCCGGTGCAGTTTCCAAAGTAATGATTTCAATTTGGCTGTTTTGTATGACAGACTTTTGTAAGCATCATGCTCGCTTTTCCGTCAAAATGCTTCGACAAAACTTGGGTAAAATAAACAAAATATAAAACAGTGGGGGTCCAAGGTATATACGGGTGACAAAGAAAAAGAAAAGATCTACCAAATTTAGAACGTGACTCCGTTTGAGTCTTGTACTTGTTGGTCAGTGCCGGCTCCAGATAAGGCATTGGAGAGTTTTTTATGATTCAGTTCTGGAAGAAAGATTTCGGAATTCGTATTTGGTGAATGGAAGAGAACAACAAAGAAATAAATCGGAGTGTAGTGGAAGCATTGGATCCTGTAATATCTTATGGGCGGAGGCTACACACGATTCAGAATGTTGATTGGCAAGTTTAGTCAAAAGAAAACCAAAGGAGAAAAATGAAACTCGGCTGATAATTACCAGTTCTCGGTGAAGGGCTTTGAAGTCATATCTCAGAAGGCCGGGAATAATTTCGGGTGAGCAATACAAGAAGCTTGGAAGAAAACCTTGAGGATTAAATTTGGAAACCCTTGTTGATTGTGCACGAAACGGCCTGAGGTTTCTTACCTGAAAAGATAGGCGTCTCGATCAATCCACCAAATACTGAAAATGAGATATCCATCTTAAATAGGTGTCTGGGCTGAAATCCAGATGCATGTTGGAACTAATTCCGCGTGGGGATTTGGAGTTTAACAAAACAGGATCTTCACGGAAAGCTGAGCGAAATGGATGGAAAACACATTCAGTGCTTTTCGATGAATTGAATTTTAGACCCAACTGGAAAGAGAAACGTTCTATTCGAGAGAGGTTTTCATCAAACTTATTGAAATAAATAGCTTGATAAAGAGTGACGTCACCAGCTTATTCAGATATGTCGGAGAGAGAAGAAACCGGAAGATGGCTGATATTGGTCGAAATTAGAATAGAGAATAGCACTGCCATCCGGAATAAACCGGAATATTTAACAAGAGGTTTTGAGATGTTTTGCAGGATCCCATTTGGCTGAACTTGGTTATGAAGATAGTTCGACCGCCAGGATGGAATTTGTGCCGGACAGTTAAAAGTTTCAAGCTTCGGGAGAAGACGAGATCTAGGTACAGAATCAGAGGATGAGGGGAATCTTTTGGGTTTATAAGTAGACTGAAAATGATCAAGTGGTACATTTAGATGCCTTTGAAGAGTAGTGAAAACAGCTTTCTCAGTGACGTTGAGGGTAGCAGATGTAAGAGAAATGGGACATGACAGTTTTACTACTCCAGAAGAGATGGAGCCTTTAGATATTGGAATTAGGATAACTGGACACAACAGATCAGGAATCAAAGGGTTGGATAGAGGCTCACTGATAAAAGTACTGGCCGGTGTGGCTAGTTGGGCTATAACATATTTGACAATCACTGAGGAGAGGCCATCAGAACCAGCAATCGACGATAAGCTGGATTTACGAAACATTTTCAAAGAGTCTGCAGTAGAGACTGGTTGAAGGTCTCCAGAAACACAAAGGGAATATGAAGGCAGACTAGCGGGAAGGATGTATAAATATATCGTCAAGTGGTTCACATCAAACTTATAATTTGTGTGTTTGGTTTTCTGGACACATAGAAACCTTATGTTCTGCCGATGAAGCATGGGATTCTTGGTCTGCATAAGTTCACAAAGTTGCTCAACTAAGTTACTAGAAGGGACGTCGAAACTTTGAAAAAAGAAGATTTAAACTTAAGTCTATGAACCCTTTTGGTCATTTGAACTCCGTCCCACTATGTTATTCTGGGCCTTTTTCTCTGAGTCGAAAGTTACTGTACAGAAAATATACCAATTTGTCCACATAAATAGGAAACTGAAAGAGCTATGCGATATTTGCTGAAAGTCTTTGAAACTCTGATGACGGTTATTGTTCAGTTGATCCGAATTTGGTATATCTCCGACCTGGACGGGATTGGAAGTCTCGTATATATGCCACTGGCTCCTCGATACAGCGACTGCTCTGATGATAATAGCCAGATAACCAGTTAGTTCATTGTGATGGATGCCAAGAGCTAATATAGTTTGCACCAGTCAACAGTTAAATTGGGGCGAAATGTTCGAAGCTCAGCGGCACAGCCTCCTAGATCAGTGGGTACAGTACACGCAATACTGAAGCATGGGAAGCGTCCATACGGGGTTCACCGTTTTTCCCATTTGGATCAATTCATCATTTGTCCAATGTGTCGAGTCGTGTTTTGTACGATGTACAATTCAAGTCCAAATCTAAATTCCAGTGAGAGAAAACTGAAATAACACTGATTACATGATTACCCCGGTTCTCTCCAAATCCCAAAGGAAAGACGAAATTGGGTAGTATGGCATTGTATCTGGATGACTGGACAAAATTTCCCCGGAAGCACACGACCAATTTCGTGGTTATCGCAGCTCATCAGGTATGCGTGCTCGGTACTCTTCCGCCCAATCATCCTTATACTTAAGCACTCTACAGTTGGTTTACAGCTATATTATCATTTGAATCAAATAGAGCTTGCATGGACGAAGAGTCCATTTTTAGAATCACACTCTGGAAGAATCTCCGTGTGATTCTAAAAATGGACTCTTCGTCCATAAAAGCTCCAGATACAATGCCATACTACTCATATCAAAAATCCCTACTTAGGACAATGTGTCCTTGTTCTGAAGGTTAGCCATTTCAACCAATGAATTAAGTTAGAAGAATCACTGTGCGATTCTGAAAATGTACTCCCCGTCCAGGCAAGCTCCATTCGATTCAAATGAGATTACAGCTGATGGACGAAATTATTTCAAGTTTTTAACGCGGTACTTGTCAAAGACACAGAGTCGGGAATCTGGTTGCAAATATAGCCTGAGTCACCAGATATGAATTTAAAACTTTGATACAGCCGCTTGTCTGTTATGGTCGAGCAGTATAAGTCCAAATTATCTTGGAGATATGAGTTTCATATTCTCAACTACAGAACACGTCGGTGATAGACCGGGAACTTCTGTCTTCTGGCTCCTTCCCAAACCTGATCAATTGGGACCTTAGGTGTATGTCAACCCTAATTTCCACATAGTTCAGTAAACCACTGAGAGCGTGGGCTGCGCCCTGTGTTGGATACGATTTTGTTTTACCACATCAATGCCGTTTCTTGGCTGGTCAGAAAGTGACTTTCATTTAGAACATTGCAAATCGAGCAGTCTGATTGGCGAAAGAGGCTTTATAAACCACTGAAAAATGAACAATAATCGAGATTCCCTTGTTGCACGCTGTAACCATATACTGATTGCATTTTCCGGAGAACTGACTTTTGACATGGTGGCAACGGAAACTGATGTGAAAGTGTCGGTGTCGGAGACACGAAAGTACAATCCCCTGCAGATCCACCCACCGGCGCACTTGATGATGGAAGACATGGGTCGATTGGCTGACCACTGGAGGCTGTAGCGAACGCTGTATGAAGGTTTCCGGACCTTATCGGCGATGGAGTTCGAATCCAAGGCTGTGCTGCTTGCGTCATTTCGTCACACCATTGGACCGGCGGCGCTTCACATCATCACTGGCTTTTCATATGATTCCAATGAGGATAGTGGTGACCGGATGACGGTGATGCTTAAGCTCGAGCGACACTGTCTTGGTGAGTGCAACGAAATATATGAGCGTTTTATTTTTAACCAAAGAACACAGAAGCCAGACTAATCATTTGACTCATTTTTGGTGTCGGTAAGAACACTGGCACCATCATTCAATTTTTGCACCTGCCTAGAAGAGAGCCTCATGCTGGATTGGATAGTGATCGGATTACGCGACCCCGCGGTGATTAAAAGGTTGTTGAAGATTCCAAAATTGTCACTCCTATAGTGAGTCGACACCAGCCGGGGTAAGGAAGCAGTCGAACAACGCATGGAGACGATGCATGCATCAGAAACACATGGTCTATACAAAGTAACATCAGAGACACTCACGGTACCAAAGACGGAATGTCAGTTTTGTGACAGACTACATTTCGTGGGGAGAGACAATTGTCCGGTCTGGGGAAAATGTGTGATATCTGCAAGAAGGGCAACCATCTCGCATCAAAATGTTTCCTAAAGACAGCAGCGGACAGAAAACAAAACCGTCACAACGCGGATCGAGTGAATGGGGTGCAAGTGCCAGCAAAGCGAAAAGGCGTCTTTGACAAGATGGTGGTGAACGGAGAAGAGGTGGATTTCCTGTTGGACACGGGATTATCGGTGAACGTCTTGCCTATGAACTCTCTGTCTGACATTACACCAAAACCAATACAGAAGAGACTCGTTATGTGGAACGGTGTTAAAGTTCAGCCAAGGGGCGAGGTGATACTGAAAGTCGTCAGTCCCAAGGATGGACAGTCATCATTCATATACTTTGTTGGGGCCGATCAGGGCTATGTTCCTATCCTCGGATGTGAATCTATCGGAAATCTTGGTTTGGTGTCATTCAACCACGATTCTTTCATTCACCATGTATCTGATGATGTGGAATATTATTTGGAAAAATATGCCTCTGTTTTCGATGAGAAATTGGGAAAGCTTCTGGGAGTAGCAGCGGAAAAAGTATATGAATCCGCCAAACCTGTGACACTACCGACTAGGCGTTTCCTTATGAAATTAGAGAACGATATGAGCTCGTTTTGGACGTTCTCATATCGAAAGATATCTTGGCTAAAGTTGAAAAACCGACAGATTGGGTGAGTCAAATCGTGATCGTGACGAAAGAATCCGGGGAATTTTGCATTTGCACTGATCCCAAACCACTGAACAAAGCACTTGGGCGAGAGCACTTTTGGTTACCTGTTTTTGACGATATTCTTCCTGAGTTTTCAAACGCGCGTTGCTCTACGAAAGTTTATCTGGCTTCAGCGTTGTGGCATGAAGAGGTGGATGAAGCCTCTAGTTATTTGACCATTTTTGGTACACCGTATGGCCGGTTCCGTTGGAAGCGACTAACTCTTTTGGTCTGAGGGTATCAAGCGAAATATTCCAGAGGAGGATCCTCTAAGCAGTAGACGACTTACCCGGAGTACTCTGAGTAGCAGACGATATTCTAATTTTTGGCAAAAATCTCAAGGAACACAACAGAAGGTTCGATTTTTTTTCATCAACGATGTATCCGTGATGGAATCAAACTAAAGCAGGACAAGCTGACATTCTTTCAAACGGCACTTAAGTTCCACAGATACGTTATCACAAGCACAGGGACCAAACCGGATCCGGAAAGGGTAGGCGCGATTGTAGACATGCGGGAGCCAACCGATACGGAAGAAGTCTTACGTTTTAAGGGGATGATCAAATATCTAAGCAGATTCTTAACAGAGTTAGCGGAATTGATGAGACTGAACGGCCGATTAACACGTAGGGGAGAAACGTGGATTTGGTCAGATGAACAGCAATTGGCGTTTGATCGCATCAAGCAGTTAATCGTGAAACCCCCGGTCATAGAATACAGTGTGACTGCAGACAACATGGTTTAGGAGCCGTTCTGTTACAGAATGGACGCCAGCTAGATCACCGTAGTAGGACGCTAACAAGTTGTGAACAGATATATGCGCAAATTGAAAAAGAACTATTGTTAATCGTGTAGGCTTTGGAGAAGTTCAATGATTACACTTTCAGACGACATGCACACATATTTAGATCACAAGCCATTGATCACGATCGTGGATAAGCCGTCAAGTCGAGCTCCGAGAAGACTTCAGTCGATGTTATTACGTCTCCAAAAGTATAATTACGAACTTCATTATCAGCAAGGAAAGCAGATGTTTGTAGCTGATACTCTCTCACGGGCCACACTACCGAATACGGAAGACGATTGTAGAAATGAAATGGTGAACATTGCACTAGCGGTTACGGAAGCTGAATTATCCCGAATCCAAAATGCCACGATAGCAGATCGTTGTCTACAATCTCTGAAGGAAGTTATCATTCAAGGTTGGCCGGAAGAAAAAAGAACCCTATTGACGGAAGTGTTCCCTTATTTCAAATTTCTTGATCAGCTAACAATAGAGGATGAGCTGATTTTTCGAGGTGAGCGTTTGGTGGTCCCCCAAGCTTTTTGAAAGGACGCTGTACGTAGGTTACGCTGTTTACAGTCAGGTATCAATGGATGCATCACCCGGGCCAAAGAAACATACTGCTGGCCTGTTATGGCAGAACAGATCAAACAGATGGTGGTGAATCGCGAACCACGCAGACAATTTGATCAGCGACAAACGAGAGAACCGATGGAAATGCGCCCAATGCCTGTCCGGCCTTGGCAAATTGTGGCTTTGGATATCTTTTGCCATGGAAAGGACAAATACTTAGCGACAGTTGATTACTACAGTGATTTCTCCGAAGTCGACCTTCTGAAAACAGAAACAACTGCAGAAATTGTCAATAAACAGCGGGCCAATTTTGCACGATATGGAATCCCGATTCGAGTGATTTCCGATGGTGGTCCTCAGTTTCGCCGAATGGAATTCCAGCATTTTGCGGAGATGTGACAGTTCAACCATCACATCATCAGTCCTTACCACAGTCAGTCCGACGGCAAAACAGAGAGCATTGTGAAACAGGCGAAAATGATACTCAAGAAATGCAGTTCTGAGGGCAGCGATCCGTTTATCGCTCTGCTTGAGCTTCGAAATATACCTTCCGCGATGATGGGAACTAGCCCAATGAAACGTCTATTTGGAAGACGGACGCGCACGATCGTACCAGTTTGTGCTGGTTTACTGAACCCAGATATCGTAGCGCCTTCAGTAGTCAAACCAAAATTGGAGAAAACGAATGGCGGTGCAAAAACGATTTTGCGATCGGGGCAGCAAAACCACTGCATCCACTCGATCCAGGTGACACAGACTGAATTCAACCAATAGAACCGACAGCAAAGTCCTGGATGAAAGGAGAGGTACTATAGCGCGTAACAAAGAAATCACAGCTAATACGCATGGGAGACGGTCAGATGAGAAGGAATAGGGTTCATCTGAGAAAATCCGAAGATGATAGTGAGGAAGAGAATACCAATAAAAGCGATGACAAAGAAGAGGACGAGGAAACCAAAAATGAAGAAGAGACTGATTCAGACAACATTATGCCTTCCCCCATCGGACAGGAGCAATCACCTTCTAGAACTTGGAGTGGACAAAGTTATCAACCGGTAGACAAGTAGAAGTTTCTCAAAGGAGAAAGGATGTATTGAACAAGTTTTTGTTTTACCACATCAGTGCCGTTTCCTGGTTGGTCAGAAAGTGATTTTTGCTTAGCACATTACAAATTGAGCAATCCGATTGGTGAAAGAGGCTTTATAAACCACTGAAAAATGAACAATAATCGAGATTCCCTTGTTGCACGCTGTAACCATATACTGATTGCATTTCCCGAAGATCTGACTTTTGACTCGCCCCTTCTACTGAACTGCTACACAAGCATGAAGCAAATAAGAAAGACAACCAGATTAGTTTGTGAAAAGAAAAGCGCAGGTGACATTAAATCCGGTGTAGAAGCCCCAAACATTGATATGTTTACAAGATATATTCGGCAATTTGCTCACCAAAATTAACACAAGAAACCTGAAATCTCTAATAGAAATGGTCCGAGGCACTGATTTTTGTGATTTCTAAACTCTGATGACTCAATTTACAGTCACCGTCTGACAAGTTACTTGAACCTGTATTACGATATTTGTTACCCGCCAGAGTCAATTTACAGCCAAACCACTAGATTTCCATCACCTTAATTGAAAACCTTAGGTCGACTAAATGAAGGTGTCTGCATGATTGGAAATCTTACGTCAATGAAGCAGACAGATTTGATTCAATGCGAAATCAAAGTCTGGATAAGCTGTATACAGAAACTATACTTGAAAACTCCAGCCAACACCGTATTCCGGATCCGATGAAAGAAGTTTTGTACTTTGAGCTTCACAGAACGGATAACTCAGAAAACGGCACCAGGGCACAATCAATGTCGTATACACCAACAACACTCAGTATGACGTCACCAGAGTTCAGTTGTCATCCTAGCTGAGACCTGGGCGCTTTTTTGTCAACCTAAGCAGAGTGCTAACCGAGCTGAAAGGATTCAAGATCAATAAGGCTTTGAGACCTGATAAGCTTCGACCAGCCGTCCTCAGTGAGTGAACCTTGTATTTAACCAAACCTCTAGCGATACTTTTTGATAAAAGCTTCGAAGAAAACACTGTACTGGTTGTTGGAGACCATTTCGTGTCATTCCTATACCCGAAAAGAAAGTCAGTAAATTTCGCCCAGTTGCTTGCACCTCAGATGTTTTAAAAATATTTGAAAAACTTATCCTAAAATGCATTAAGTCATACGTCGAGATTGATGATAACTTCCAGTTTGCTTACCCAAGAAAACGTTCCACTTTGGACGCCCTAGCGTGTTTAGTCAACTCAGTCTTATTCTGCCGGTATGGAACTGGCAAGTCTTTTCTCGTGTTTCGTTGGTTACCGCAAGGCATTCAGTTGTGTCAATAGATATTTCTTCTGTTATTAGTGTTACAAAGTGCAAGCTCACCTCCACATCTGTTGCTACTGATCTGAGACTATTTCACTGATAGAGTTCCATTTTAAGACCCTCAGAAACAACATTTCTGATTCCCTACTAGCCAATAAGAAGTACTTCAGGGTGCCCTAAAGTCTACCTCCCATTTTTTTAAATTTAAATTCGTGCCTTATACGAAACGTTTGGATAAGCACGCTGATGATGTCGTTATTGGGACCAGATCTGACAATAAACTACAATTTTCTGAACTAAGTGAGTTTCTGTCATTCTGTGGCCCACTCCATCGTACTTATCTTTTAACGTATCAAAATGTATATATCTCGCAATTACTTGTGAGTAGCCCATAAATAATCCATTCACAAAGATTTGACGATTATCGTTTTATATTCTGCGCCTGAGAAACCCACAAGTTCCGCAATACCTTATTAAAAGTTTTGCACCCACTTGCCTGATGATACCCTCGTTTACTGTGCCTCCCTTCATCTTTGTTGGTCCTCGAAAGAGAGACTATGTCTATCAAAGTTATACCACGGTGCAGTGGTATCTCCCTCCTTATAGTAGCCGATTTCCTTACGAAAAAACGATTTCCTTCATGCGACAAACTACACTAATATGTCATCGGACTTGACTTATCCACCTCACATGCATTTAACTGGGTGTGTCCCTTTCGGATCGACCAAATGTAAGTGCAGTTTGCCCTACTCCCGGAAAACCTCCCATCGTTTATTTGTTCTTCCCATCACTGGTGTCCGGTGAACTCAGAAACGCTTTCTCATAAATCATTTCGCCATCATTTTAGATAATACTGCTTAAACCTAGCCTTGATTCTATTTTTTCTAATTATTCGAAAGTACAACACGTTTGTCCAGCAAATAATATACCAACGGGCACAGTGCTGAAAATCCATCTCTTGGGATGAACAAAGCAACAATTTGACTTGACTTGACTTTTGATTGTTACAGTCGGTCTTCATCACCCCTGGAGTAGCAAAAAATAAAAAAGCATAATGCCCTTAGTACGTTAGTCCTACCTTGGTAATAAATGTTCCTAATCACGGACGGACACATTTTAACCATTACCCGTTGATTCATGTTGAGGCTGCCGATCTCTGTTCTGGCTAATCACAGAAGCAATCAATTCAACAGCCGAATGTGTCGATGAGATTCAATGAAAGCGCTCAAAAATAAAGCGCATAAATCGGAGTTATACATCTTACGTCCGGCCATAGCAAGCAAGTATTGCTTCTGAGAACACCTGTATACGTTTCTCATATTTATGTCTGAGTGCACGAAAAGCCTCCTAAACAGACTTCATTACAATTCCTAGAAAGAGTATTTCTTGAGTATGGGAATAACGAAATCAACAAAACTTGCGGTAATACCTGGTCAATCAGATAAAAGGTAAATAGTCCTATTAGGAAACAATATCGAGTCTGAATAACACGTTGGTGAAGGAATGACTAATAAATCTGGGAAAGTCGCTCGGTACGATGAAGTAGTTTTGTTCAGTTTACAAATATAAGCGATAAAGAACTTAGAATCAAGTTCCAAAATGTGCTGTTTAGAAATTTGGTGGGTGAAATTATTTGCGAATTCCAAAACTGTGCTCCTAGAACCTCGATGTCTGGTCACAGTCATGAGATACAGCTACAATCCTGTTCTTGAAAGCCTTGTATAGCGTAAAAAATTGGATTTATTGGACGGATATCAATGGCATCAATAAAATTCGTTGTTATAAACGATGAGACTTTTTGTGACTCATTCACAATGAGTACTGGGTTCGGTTTTTCTGAAAAGCAGACAGTTACGGATGATGGTAAGCAACTTCCTTCATCAAAGGAAGCGTCTACTTTAAAGACATCCGCTTTCAACGTAGGCGTTACACTAGTTAGAAACCAGCTTTCAAAGGAGCTGATTCTACTCGACCGGAATTTTGTATTTTTATTGAATAAAGATCGATTCGTCCAGCTTGATATCGCTGCTAACAGGGAGATAATTGCATGCTTCCAGAAAATGAACCTTTCCAGATATTCAACTACTTCACTTGTTCACCAACCGTAGGTAGTTTTGTCATCCACCAGTACGGCAATAGCTCATATTGCGTGAACCCAAAGTAGTAAAAATACATTTAATAAACTTCAAATATGGCTGAGTTAAAGAATGGTTTACTTCTTTGGGAATATAATAATTAGAGTGTTGTTGTTCTGCACGAGACCTGGTTCAGCTGAATAAAGGCGACACAATGATCTAATTAGAGATTTTCACTGCTCCTTTGTCTTCGAAACTTTCACAAATTTGCCCACATTACCTGTAGTTATCCACCGGATGTTTTGAATGTTAGGTCGTATTGTTTCCTCCAACGCGTGGCTCTAAGAGTAAACAACAACGCTTCTCTCCTGATAGCGATTGGAAGATATGCAGGTAACAGTACCACTCGGACGAACTCGCGCAACTCGAAGAAATGGCCGTTAATTTTAGATTGATCACATTTCCCATTCCGATTTAACTAAGTACCTGAACTTCTGCCTTTATGTCTTTTGCCCCTTGGAAACGTTATTTTCCTCCACCCATTCGGTATTCGTCCCCTCATTCGAAGTAATTATGTCACATGAAGAAGCGTGCCATTGAGAGCGGAAACTACAACTTTGTGAGAACAGTAAACAAATCGATCGGAAATGAGCTCCACAGACTGAACACCATGTACATTCGGTCCATAATTGCAAGCTGCCAGTGCAGAGAAAAGTGCGAGATGATTATGCACATTGGTGGTGTCGATTTATGTCATCGCTAAGAACAAGCGGACGCTGACAAACTCAGTCGTTGTTTTATCCCTTTTTCACAATCAACATACAATTCGAACATTGAGGCTGATTCTCAATAGAAAGCTGCTATGGATAATGTTTCTCCCTTGTAGGTGCACACAACCTAATTAACCTCTATGGATACAATGTAAGTGGTTTACAATAATCCTAAAATAACAAAGAGAATAAGTGTCCCCAATAGCACCGGAAATTCCCCACAAACGTTTGACGCAAAAGAATATTGCCAAAGGCCCCTGGGGCATTAGTTTCTATAATCTCGGTGCTCAAACGTGGTTTATCTGAAATACATTCCATCACTTGTACATCAGTAGATCTCAGAGTGTTCGAAGAGCTTGTGTAGAGTTTGCTCTGCTTTCAGATCAACCTAGAGAGTCTCAGCCAGTTCGCATACCGATGCTCCGACTCGAACCACTATTGGATAGCAAAAGTCGGGCGGTCAGGGGGTGTTATTTTGACTACAGTGATTTAGTCAGTTGTGACGACAGATACAAATTACTTCCGAATTTTGCACTTTCTGGAGTTAACATGCATCACATAACTATTGTTTAATTGTTTTTCCGATCGTGAACAACTCTTTCTTCTCAAGGATAAAGCTCTTTGAAGTTCCCTTCAATTCTTCCACGCACGCGTGCAATGATTGTGTTGCTTATCATATATGCAAATGACATAATCTTCGGTGTGCTCCGTTCCACTAATCTTCGAACTCCCCAACTGGTCTTGCAGAGATAACTCGAAAATGAGCCCTTCCAAGTGCTCCGATATTTTATTTTGTCTTCAAAATAGCACTGGATGTAGTGGTCTTACATCCAATTGAGCATAACCTTTTAAGTGGAAGCGTAGTCCTAGGAAGTCATCTAACAAGTACGTGGGGTTACCGATCTTTCTTTTTTTTCTTTCGATCTTTCCTGATCGAAGCTGTTATCGTAAATATGAGACTTTCAGCCTTTCGAGGGCCACCACTGAAGTCATTTTCTACAACAACTCGCTTAATTGAGTGCTTTATGTTCGCATATATCGTAACCCACAAACTCTGCGTTTCTTCATTCAGTTTTCTTGGTTTGCTCGACGAAATTGTCAAACCCATCGTCAGATCCATCAAGCAGCATTCTCGAAGTACTGGGATCCCCTCCGGTCAGTGGATCCACTATTTACTATCCCAAAACCATCATGATTGCCAGGTGTTTTCTTCTCATACACTGGAAGATTAATCACATCCTCTTTACTCAGATCTTAATAAATGCATTTCATTGTTGTCTGTTGGGTCCTTCTACAAACACATTTTTCCTTTAGTAATCGTTACCTATCGTCCACGTTTCCCATCCACACCAGATCCTCTAACAACCGAAACATTGAAAGTCATTTTTGCGATAACTTCCTCCAATCATGGATGTATTTTGGTGGAAATGTACGGGCGGAACATGTACCTGCGGACGCATAAAGCGTTTATAAATTTCGACTTGAGCAAGTCAAGTAGAGTACTCGATGGACGATTGTATATATATATATATATATATATATATATATATATATATATATATATTCACGTATAACGTTTTCCCGGTTCATAATAATGTCATTTGGCAAAAAGTAACGTACGAGTGCGTTTTATTCGTCTGTTATTCAGTTTGTACTTAAACGAACACATTCGCTATTGCATAGAAAAACTCTCATTTCGGTTAGATTATCTGAAAAGTAGTCACCTTTGAAAGGCTGATCAATTCTTTGCTGACCCTTTTCCAACAGCGAAGAAACTGAGTATCAAAAGTATACCAAGATAGGTAAACTCGATGAATCGAAAACCCAATACGGATAGAAAGTAGAATGGAGTGCTTTTTTCTTTGTCAGATAATTGATCCGTGGGTAGTATTTACATAATAACTAAAAACCCGTGATTCTCTCCCAATCAAAGTCGTTACTCACGCAACTATTTGGCTTGTAGTAAGTACTGGCCCGCCCGATTGTTGGCAAAACCGAAAATCGGAAGCCAAGATCCAAAGTATTCTCGCGTGTGTTTTGTGGGTGTTGAAAATTCGATTTCACACCGATATAATCCCGATTTTGAGTACTAAGTGAATGGAACGATCGAAAGGGGGAGTTATGTCTAAGTGCGAAACGAAGTCTCAATCAACACACACAGTTTATATGGGACGGGACGTTTTTTGCGTAGCTTAAACAACAGAAGCTCTGATCGAACCATATGATCAGGCGTGCAAGAACAAGAAAAGCGAAATTTTTGAAAACACTTATCTCGCTTTTGATAGTATTTTTTAGAAGACGAAAAGTAGGAACGTGCAGTGTGGATTTCATTGTAAACTGGATCATTTCATTTGTTAGAATAAAGTTGAAATTGTACATGCTGAGAAATTGAGTGTGTTTGACTAACGTACAACGGACCACTCTACGAGTCACTCCGTATCGAGGATCTTTTGATCACTAGGGTAAACCTGCTGATGGGAAGATATAAGAATATTGCTTGTAATTCTTCCAATAAGTGATCTTTTTTACCTGGCAAGTCGAATGAAATATTTTATGAACAAAGGTGTTCATGAAAAGTTTTTACAGCTCTGCTCGATCCGCCTGCAGCGTAGTTAAACCATACGAGTCTACGACTCGTGGTCGATACAAGGAATATTATTATTTTTGCTCGGAAAGACCTTTTCACGAAAACCCACTTCAGATTCACTCATGTTTCTGAATGGATTTGATCAGGATTCAGTCTTTTCTAGGAGAATAATTTGTTATACACGAGCAAGCTCTCCTATGGGGTGGCTGATTAAGAGGTGGCCAGCCGACGAGCAGCCGCAGCATCTGGTGAGGAATTTGTCACGCGCAATAACGGTGGGTTATCCGTGGAGTTTTCTAACCTAACCGTCTTTAATGTCGGTAAGCGGGTTTCCGTAAAAACCATTTCTAAGCTTGCTTAAATCTTATGCAAAATTTTCACTCCGATTTCATCACACCTGAACGGCACAATGTATGTAAAAATCGCATAAGAACTGAATTTTATAAGTCAAGGTAAGTTTAAAACTCATTTACTACGCCGTATTGCTTTCTATTAAGCGACCCAACCATGGAAAAACGGAATTTTATAAATTTTGTGGTAAGTCTTTTTGGGTGAGGGCAGCAGGAAGACAAGTCGGAGTACACGGAGTGTTTACTGTCTGAGATTATTTTGGTGGGTAGATTTTGTGCAGGATTCAATGTGTCTGTCACTTAGTTTAAAAATATTCCCAAAAGATGAATTAAAGAAACACGGAAGATTATCATTGGGCTGCGCGAGATAATTTTGGAGTCCTGGACCAGATGGCCAAGGAAAGTTGCAAGAGAACAATAGATAAAGATAGAGAGAAAACACTGTTAGACATACGTTGTCAGGATTCTTTTTCTGGAAATCTCTGAGTAAAATGTCTCAATTTTCCATAACTGAGTGTGCGTAGACCACTGAGGTCTCTTTTCGTCGTAATTTCTGGGTGTTTTTAGTCGATTCTAGACAGGGGACCGTTTTTGACGGCTACACTGTCTGTGAGGAAATTGAATGTGAAACATTGCTTGAGGCTACCAAAACGAACGTCAGTCATGAGACATATTTGCTTATGTATCACGTGAACTAGTTGAAAAGAAGCAAATCATTACAAGGGAGGACAGTATGGGCTTCTACCAGCATTTCGTAAACGAACGTGTGCTTGGTTGAAAATTACAAAAGAAAAAGTAACCTATTTATATGCTGAATACCGTTTTGGGCTTTGTGTTAATTTAAATACTCAGATATGTAAAGACGATCTCGTGAATACGTAATGTTACCAATACCCGCACATATTCTGATTTTGGTGCACCTTCAATCTGGTGACCCATTGTTGTGTCTGGTTAAAGTCTTGCACACCACGCGGACAACCGATCAATGTTCCTCTCATGAATGGACTTACGCCGGATTTGCCTTGATATTTAATCATGCTTCAGCGCCAGCAGTATTGAATTGTCGATTTTGCTGTGTACTGATTGGTCCTACTCTGTTGCACGTGACAGCGCATGTAGTTTTAGCCGTTTATGCCAACTCACTTGCTTGTTTGCCGCTTAGTCGCCGGCTACGGCCGGGTTTTGTGTTTATGCTCGTACAAATAAATGCAATGCCACCATTACGTGTTCTGCTACCAGCTACGGACTCAACACCCATATTAATTAACATCATCTTAACAACTGCTCAATAATTTACTTCCGTATGCATTTTTGTTCTGTGCTGATCAAAGATCAATTTTCAGCTCAGCTAATCGCACTTAGATAAGTCAATCATATGTGTCATGACCATAGTCCGTGTTTGGCAAAAGTTCGATTGAGTATATCAGATCGTCCTGTCAAATAAATGGACAGTAAGAACCGGTGAGTGTCATCACCGTGAAAATTACTGATGAGCAGCTTACATGACTTTAAACAATCACCTAACGCACCCGTAATTCAACGGGTTCCTTGTAGTTGGATTTAAGTGATTCATTTAGTCAATTCCAATAATTGATTTTTCTCATACATAACGAAGACTGCACTACACAGCTGACTTTTCACTAAGAGTGATTAATCGAAGTGCTTAAGAATAACTTAAATCACAGAACGCATATAGTATCTGACCTGAACTGATAGAGTTTGTTATCATGAATTGGCAAATTTTAGTACATGCTTGATTATAAGTGCAGTGGAAGGAGCGTTTACCCCTTAGCCACGAAGGTGCACTGCACTAATGAGATACTCGGCTGCTAGATACTTAGCTTTAGAGAGTGGAGAACCACACACCGTACCAATATGTCAGGTGTGATAAGGATCCGGACGATAGTGAATAACTGTCTATCAACAAAGTAACCGGTGATGGCGGGGATTCGAACCTCGGACCTCCGAAGTGGTAATCAAACACTAAGCCACCCGAACACCACCGTTCATTTATTACAATGACATCAGTTTACAGGCGAAGTAAACCGAGAATTCACAAGAATTTCAAGCAAGCTTACGTTACGGTTTACTGGAATGCACCATTCTCAGTGTTATGCGACTATTCTGTCATTCATCACAAATGTTGTATACTGTGCAACGCAGAATAAAAGCTGCTATGAAGTCGCACGCTACTGATAGTTAACATTAAAATTGCGAACAAATAAAAAAGGACATCTGGAAATATTTTATCATATTTTACCGAGTAGCGACTTGAAAAATGTTTGCCCGGATGAGCTGTTTTTGAAAGCACCGTAAGACGTTACTCTTTATCCGATTGGTGGGACAGAAAGAAAGTGTAATTTGCGATCGACAATAGAGCAAAAGCAGTGCTTGCATCTGGCAGGCTGTGCTTCCAAACTCTTCTCATGAATATCGCAAATCCACTGGTTTGTTCACAAGCAAAAAGATAACGGGCATTGAAATTATATCGACCAAACCGTTGAACCGAGGGCTGCGCAAACAGTGTTCATAAGAACCTGATTGTGGAGCAACAGAGCCCAACCACTTTTTGTAAGTAGAAAGTTTTTTTCGAAAACAACAGGGTAACACTGGGTTGTAAACACGAGAAACAGACCAAAATGCACGATATCATTTAATATTACTCTGGTCTCGTATACAGCAAACCCGAAGCCTCACCGGGATAAATGTTTAGAAAGGCTTACATCCTACCAGAGACGGGCTGTTCGAAATAAGAACGGTGAGCTCGAGGAACCAAGCTGTTTAATTTGTTCCGGAGTTTTATGAATAGCAGAGAGTTTGCATACACATAATAGTATGTTAATGCATGGGAAACTGCATAGCATGGCTCATACAGTAGACTTCTACCTACATTGGATTACTTGAAACCGAAAAGAAATGAAATTATTCTTACTGTGGAATTGTAGTTTATTCACAGCTTGTTTGATTGTACCGGTAGTAAATATCTAAGAAAATCTCATATATGATATAAAATACTGTGATAGCCCCATTACTGACCCGACAGTTCCAGATCTTATACTACAAAGTTTCTAGCAAGGTAGAAAACTGACCTGATAATAAAATGAGCAAGCACTTCAACAAAACAGATTACTCTTTTCAGCCTTGATATTTTATTTTTCAAAAACTAAATGAAACCAATGAGTGGATTTTATCCAAAGTATCTATAGCAGCCATCACAACGCACTAAATACAAGTTAAGGTAGACATTTAAGAGCCAGGAAAGCCGTAGTCCACCGGAAATAAACTCATTATATAATGAAAAATTCACTTGCATTCTTCACCAGTGACATTATGCTCACCGGGCAGACGCTCTAACAGTTGAGCCATGGCTGTTCGCCCCATTGAGAAGTGACCGACGAGGCCAATCCAGTGAATAAAACCAGGACCGTTGCTACATATCACCGAAACAGTAGTTCGGGCGTCATCGACTATTTACTCGCGTTATTCCCACCAGAATGTACTTTCCGCAGTTGCTCAGTTGGTAGAGCATCTGCATCTCCGGTTCGATTCCTTCTCGCAGCATTGAGATTTTCGATATAAAAAAATGTAATTAGGTTTTCCAATATATAAGATTCAAGCTCATCGTGCCAACTGAGCATCATATGGATAAAGTTATTATCACCCATTTGACCATAAGACTTTGGGGTGATAGCAAGACGTAGGAAGATTTAATCCACTAACTGACAAACGTTTTGTGTGCTTGCAACTCTGGGCACAAGGTCGGGCTATATAATCGCCAGCACTATTTTTATGACTGCACATGATCAACCTAGGAGCAAACAAAGGAATTGTGTCACCTTAGGTGCATAGATTTCAACTAAAGAAAAATGATAAGTCTAGGGTGGGGGGGAGCTTCTGGGAGAGAGATGTGTAATAATTGTTCCCGGTGTAGCTGATTAAATCTTGGAGACCTACCAACCATGACGTGATTATCCGTGACATCTTAATTTTGATTGCAAACATTTTAGTCAGCTTTGTCATCTTATTTCGTATTGGGAGGAAGTGGAGGATTATTTCCCTTCGAAGTTCATGTGTTGGCCCACCAGTTTAGTAGAGTACACTTGTGCGATCAACCATTGGTGATATTTAATTATCAAAGTTCTCTCATTCGCAGTTTACGGCTGACGAACCAGTGAGCTCGCTCTTCTGTTGAAAGGTTTGCTTGTGAACAGGAGATCATTACGAAAGATAACGATCCACAGTGACAGCTATTTAATGCTTCCTTTAGAATGACGAGATGGTGACTGTGTGCAAAAGATGTTTGGCTGGTAGTGCGTGTACACGTTACATCAATATTGGTATTTTGGGAATTTCCGTGATAACTTTTTTAGGGCGTGAGTATTCGTTTCCCAAGAGACAACAAATAAATCAGTCACTAGGATGCATGAAACGTAACGGATATTTGAAAACTTATTTTCCGGAGCGACAAAATACTCATTTTGCATTTCCAGAAAATGGAAAAATCCATAACAAGAAAAAATAAATGAATGAACCTGAAACCAATTTTACAAACTCGTAATTATGAAATCCTGCTCGTTTCAGTTTGATAATAGAACACTTATCACTGAAAATTTATGAATCTTGTTTTTTCCCTTATTTCATTTGGTCTGGAATGCAAGAAGTTGACGAATAAGCAGAAAATTTGAAGAGAAATTCCAGACGCGGTTATCTGACGACCTTTTTATATTGTAACCTTTGATTTGAAAACATTCTAATTACGATATTTTCTGATCAATGAAGAAGGTAGAAATACCATTGTCACCACGACGCTCTTGTTCAACACAAGTAATATTTGGCGATTACGGATTTCATTTCAAGCCTTAGCTTTCGTAGGCGTGTTTCAGCCATGGAGAATGGTACAGTTCGCAATTTGAAAACGAGAAAAATCAAGCGAACTATAGTAAATATCGCAAAGTTACATCTACCTACCTCCTTTGGTCACAGATGCAACGAGATTGGGTGAAAAAACCTGAATAACTTTTACTGCTATACGACGATTTCACGTGTCTTACATGGTTTTATGATTACCAGTAAATAGTTATTCACGGACAAGTGTCCACGCTTTAAGATGTTGCCTAGCCTGTGCAACATAAAACCAGTGAGAAGTACGATGAGGTCCTCTGTAATCGAATGTCCAATTTACGATTTTTTAATCCAAATTCCAGAGCTTGTGGAGAAATCCAGTTGTTTCGAAACAGCAATGAGCTTCTTGATTTCACCGCCACCTTAGAAAGAGTTGGTGCGGACAAGGTAGACAAAAGCACTGCAGCATATCGAGTATAAGTGTGAATAACAACCACAGTATTGCTTCAAGACCACAAGCCGTTATTCTTTCTTTCATTCCTTTAATTATCGCTTGATTTCTTCTTGGCGTATAATAAAATCACACCATTTTAAGGAAGAAGATGGCTGACAATTGGAGGCCGCTAACCGGGGGTAGATCGCTCGCAGCGAGGGTACCATTCACTCCCGGAATGATCGGATCAAAATTTCTCCCAGATGACCACCAGCGCCACAATTTTCAACGAAGTAACACAAAACTTTAGTATTTCTCAATCCGCCAGGATGGATGAATGATAAAGTTATCCCTTTAATGTCCTAATTCCTTCGTTTTACATGTTCTCATTATTCCGTGAGCCTTGCACGTAATTCTCATGAGCGTTGTAATTTATCCCAGAAAATATTAGGTCCCTTTGGAGATGCCATTGAGCAAATCATGTTTTGCTCGGATTTGTGGCTTTATTACCATTCGGGGAGCTCGAGAAAGGATTGTAACAGCAAATAGGCCGTAAAGTGTTCATTGTCTAAAGGAACCGTAAGATAGGCGTCTTGGCAATTCAAGAGAGATGCCTTTCGGCTGACCGTAGATTCATTTCAGTGCGGTTCACCCGAATTAACAAAACAAATTGGAATATTCCGATGCTGGATTGAGAGCAAACGTCTCGAACAGCAATTCTCATATATTATTGAATGCTCCTGTCTTCCAGTCGACAGTCTGCCTCGTTCTACCTAATGTTATTTGACCGTTGGTCTACCGAGAAATATATGTCTAGTTATGCCATTCCATAAGTAGAAGTAAAGGACAGCTTTCGCTACTGGAACCGCCAATGGACCTACCTTTGACAGGTCGCATCTCTCTTCTGTTGAGGTAACATATCTATTCTGTTAATACGGCCCCACCATTCCACTCTCTAAGTTTACAGGTATCTATGGAGGACGACATTTATGTGACGCCATTCTAATGTGCTTCTTCATCGATGTGTCTTCCTTACAATGTGAGTTAAAAGTTAGAGAATACTGTCTTGTAAGGAAAAATCTGAAGTGTTATTTATCCGTCTAAAAACCTAGAAGAACAAAAAGATCAAAAAAAGTAGAACGTTTCAGCCAACTGCTGTTCACAATCAGTGTTTTACTTCTATCCGTTTACAGCCCACGCATGAGTAGCGTCCAGACCTCGGTCTATATAAAGTTATCCTCCCATTTTTGGGGAGCTTACACCGTACATGTTTGTGCTTTAACAGACATATTTGATGAAAATTTGACCGTTTATTTTTAACTCTGCTCTCCTAAGATTGCTAATTTCCACTGGGTGAAAACCACGCTGAACATCTGAATTGTGCGGAAAATCGCCCAACTAAGGTCATAAACGCACAATCCCGGTCGGGACCCCATGGCACCCATCAGACACTTCTGACCCTTTACCCGATTTATTATTTCAATCCTGAATTCGTTTTTGGGCAACTACGGGTATTGTCAAAATTCCCCAGACACTGAGGCTTTTCGGAACAATAAATTGTCAACTCACATGGTTGCATCTTCCTAAAGGTTTCCATGTTACATCGGAAACTTGTGATAATTCTTTTTACAGAAGGAACAAATTCCTTATACTAATCGGATTTTGAATTTTAGCACGAAAAGTGAAAATCAACTCAGTGAATTTTCTAGAGGTCCTATCATCGCAAAAGTTTTAAAAAATGGCTAGATTTGTCTACGTCTATAAGATGCACAATCTCATGTGAGTCATGACCTGTGGCTTAATTCTACGACATGACAATCTTCCTACAACAAATTCTTGTATGATCAACAAGAAACCTCTATCTCCTGATAACGGTGAATTCCGTGTTGTTCAGAGCATCTTTAATAATGCCCCATCAATAAGGCTGATCGTGAGTTTTGCAGCCCACTTTGACCGGTGTGGTGAATTTTGCTACCTAAAAGTCACTGAAATGAGTTTTTCAGAAAATATTTTGTTTTAGGACAGACATATCCGTTATCATCTACCTTTTATCACAGTTCTTTCAAAGTAAGTCAATGTTTATAACAATTCACGATGTGAATCGGATATTTTCGTGGTTGCAACACTCAGCCACCTTTGTTATTCGTGTAATATTGACTGTCGATCTCCTGAACACTAAAGCAACTAACTTCACTCCACCCTTTTTTGCAAAGGGGCATGTGAATTTTCCATCAAATCGTCTCCCGGAACAAACATCTTCCGCTCTACGGTTGCTATTTCTATCCCAATGCAGCTAATATCATTATCTCTGTCAAATATGTTCTTTGTTGTCCATTTCATCTTTTAATTGCACCACTTTTATGTGGAGAATGAGAAAAATGTGCCATTCACCAACAGACCAAGTGTCCCAAGGGGTCACAAAATGTTACCACTCTCTACTTCACTAAAGTAGCAGAAGTTTCCAGTTTTCAGTAGATTTTCCTTCCAGAAAAGGGAACTAAGATGGATCTTTAACTGGACTTGCTCGTACGACCTTGAAATCGGGGTGAAGAGTTGGAAATAAACCGAAAGCATTCCTCCGGTGAGGCTACCATTCAAAGTGCGTGATTTATTTAACTGGTACACAGGAAAGTATTCTCCTAAACGTTTCTATTCGTTCTCACATCTTTCTTCTAGGCAGAAATGTGACGGAGATATAAGAAGAAAGAAACTTTTCCATTAGGATCAGTATTTGTTTTTCAAGTACGAAAAGCAGACGTGGTGAATTGTATGTTCGTAGGTTCAACAATTAGCTACTTTTATTATTTACCTAACTTCAGAATTCTAAGTTTCAGACTAATTTGTCATGAAGACCAAGGTGACATAACTCCAAACCTCAATGGATCGCAGAAGAATTAACATGACGGATGTTAAGTTCCATAGTTTTATATTTCAGCCTTGTGCTGTGATATACTAGGGGAAGTTCAATGAAAAGGAATTATTCACATGGGAAAAAACATCCGTCTACCGAATTTCAATAACACTTGCATACTTTCTGTCCTTGTATCTGTCGCACATAATCAAATTGCCTTCTCATTCTTATATTTAGCGAATGAATGAGTGGTCGCATAACAGATGGAATTCTCTTCGTTAACTGATTGTTCTATCACCTTGTTGTGCTATATTTCTGTTTGGCTACTCCAGATAGACCATTTCATACAGGAGCTGTCTCAACTTACCAATTGATCCGGCCTAACTACAAAGTTACAGTAAACTAAGTTACTCCTTTTGAACTATACAAGCTCGATCTTGTGAATAAGTTAGCGAGAAATATATATATATATATATATATATATATATATATATATAATGTGATTGTGTGTGTGTGTGTGTGTACTTTTGGTTTCACGATAATTATCCATATGAAAAAGCTGAATTTAGTTGTTTCTTTGTGATCTGAAACAAACAATTATTATGCATTTAAAAAAAAATTGTAACGGTCTTTATGGGCTCTCTTGCTACCAAAGACGACAGTCTTGCTAGCACTGAAAAGGTCCAAATTCGAGCAACTATCCGAAAGAATTTCCCCACTCTCTGTTCACATGCAGCAAGTCTTCCACTTTCTCTTCCTAATGAAAATATGTATTCTTAGAATGAGTCGTTCTGTCGTAAGTATGCCTAAGATCTTCAGGAAAGAATATTTACGATTATTACTAACAGAGGTGTGCTTTAGGACTCATGACGAAAGCCCATTTACTGTTTTTCTCGGCTACAGGATACTGTCTTTTATCACCAATTCAACTAACCGTAGCAAAATCGGACAGACCTCTCTTCTACTTTCCGTATATTAGTAAGTATCAAAATGGTACCCCAGTGAGAACTGACGTATTGCTCCTTCAATAGAAATTGAGGGCAATGCATACAAATCTTGTGTAGTGAGGTAGAATTGATGAATAGCCGTAAAATGGCTGTATAATCTAAAGCGCTCCAAAAGTTGATAACTGGTAGCTACCATCCAGCTCACTTTAGGGGGAGAAATTGAGATCACAGATCTCTTTGATCTAACAGTCTTGCTTAATGGTTTTATTCTGATGCCGGATACTTGAGCCACTACGGAACCATGCTCAGCACAGTTTGTCTTTCAGTATCAAGCAAACTGCCTTGAGGTGTAAGCGGCTGTTTATATGACGAATCCACCAAATGTTTATATGAAAGAGACGATTTCCAGTGGTAAATGCTTTATTGTTCAATAACACACGGTAGTCAGAATCGTCGGTAGTTTGTCGAGGTTTCAGTCACTACAACATTTTACATGATGTATCAGTTTTTCAATACACTCAACCGATTTTCATTCTGACGTAACAATCCTTATCACCAATCGGATTTTGAATGACTAATAGAACAAAACAAATCCAGCCACTATTATCATGGTCAAACAAATTAAGTGAAAATCTAATTTTAACAAACGCTATTGTAAGTGATATCTCCATCCGCTCCAGAACACCTGGAAGACAGACAACAGGCGATTCCACGTTAACCTGAAGAGGGTCATTATGTCGAACGTGTTAAACAAGTCCTCCTCACAGTTTCGTATAATCCCGACGTCTCACTTCCTTGCCAAGAACCCTGTAATTATGAGATAAATAAGATTCATTACTTTCTTATTTGGCATCTTGCATCGCTGGATCCGAGTTTTATTTCATGGCCTCTTGCAAAGCTATTCTCAAATTTCCTGGGCTGTACACATTCCACAATGGTGATGAGTATGGGAGAAATATACGCTTTCAGCTTGCTAAAACTGCTCAATCTTACCTGCACACCGGGGAAATTTCATCAGGCTTCCTATGTTGCTACAAGAGAGATATGAGCAGTACTCCATTACCGGTGCACTGCAAGTTGTTGTGTTATGCGTTTCTGAATTCGACAACCAATGACTCAGATGTTTCTTTTCTGTGTTTTACGATATTAAGATATTTGATTTTCCGTAAGTATATTCAAGGCTTTAACGGCCGAAAGGAGCTATCATAAAGAAATTTTGGTTTTTAGCTGACTGAGGTTTTGCCTCGGTGCGGTTCTTCCTCGTGCATAAGTCAAGGGATTGCTCCGGATGCGTACTTTCTCAAAGTGTGTCTTGCAAGAACTGAAAAAAGTACTTCAGGGTTTCCTACCCGCTGACATTTATTTATTTATAATCAAGAAAGTGGAAAAAAATCTGTTTGTGTTACGAAGGAACAAAGTGTGCAAAAATTGTGCACTTTCCTAATCATGCAAAAAGACGGAAGGAGCATCACACGAACTTACCTGAACTGAAAAACTAGACCACCAGGAAACACTCCAACGACAACGCTGTTTTTGACATTAAAACATTTAAAAACTACTTATAAACTTCAATGTATATTCTCTCCCCTTTCTGAGTAATACTTTTTGGACATTATTTTCTTCTATTATTTACAAGTTCTACGCAATCTTGACACTGCGCAAATATTTCTAGAATCACAATTATACGATTTTCGATCAAGCTACCGGAATGTTTGTAACAGTAATAGCTTCTAGTTTATCATGGCCACACCTGAACCCGATTTCGGTGTGAAATGCCTATGTGTTTCCAGCTTCTTTCGGGGTTAGCCGGTCGTGTTCTGTCGTTTTTATTTTCTCAAATGATGGTTTTCATAAGACGATTTTCGTTCACCAAATTCTCTCCTGATAGAAGGCTCAAAACGTAGTTTGTTCCACGTGAATTGATTCTGATCCTAATGGTGAAATCTCAGTACCCCAATTCACGAGCTCCAACAGTCAGCCAGCACCACATGTGGATCATGAAAAGTGGTCACGAGGTCACGATAATCAATGTGGAAATCAGCGATATTTCTTCATCAACGATTCGATTCTTTCATCAACAGACAAACAGGACACAAACAGCCCATCAGAAGTGTGATAAAAGTGGACTTGTGTTGAGGCCGAAAGGTCATTGAGCATGAAAGATATTCTGTTCGTGACGACCGGTATTACGCTGGATATACGTGAGCTAGAAGTGTGCATGACAGCATATCTGGTACAGTGTGTAAGTTAGGCTGTGATAAATGCGCTTAATGGGAAAGTTTTCTTTATAAAAAATGGAGTTTCTTGAAGTTGTTTTCTTAATCTATCTAAAGTTATCATTCGAATATTGTTTCAAATGGACTTATTTACTGATTGACTTTGCCTGTCCCCATCAACTGTGATAGGGCCTCTTGATGTGTGTGCTATAGTTACGACTTATTCACACCGATTCATTTTTATTTTTCAGTTTATTTTGCCGATCATGTGCGATAGCTGAATAATCCACAGAAATTAATTTTTCTTCATCCAGTACGAACCGTATTTCCACTCTCGAACGAACTCCCCAAATTATGTTGAGTTTGTAACGTATTTTTTAGTTTTACAACGCAAAAACGTCTGCGATAGGGGGTAAGAATTCTGTCCCTACGTTGCTATTGGTCTAATGCCTGAGTTCACTGGGGTATCTGAGTCACTGAGAAGGAGAATATTTCCCAAAGAAAAATGTCCAGCATGACATGACAAACGAGAAAAGAATCCCTCAAAAGTCAATGCAGAGGGATTTTCGATTTACTGTCAATTTCCTTTCAGGGAATTGCAAAGTTTATAGTAAAGAAGGTGTTTTTATTTTCTTTGACTATTATGCAATATTTTTGAATGGAACCGCATCCAATCAAGGACCGCCGAAAAGGCTAAGACACCTTCAGTAGCAGGAATCAGACCCGGGACAATGTCCTACGAATTCCACGATCACAGCCGACCATTTGCTCGTCACGGAATTCTCTTCTCTTTATTCTTCATCCAATCGTACTCTATCTTCGGAAGACTGCAAAACAGGTGGACATTGTATCTCCATGTCATGCGCGCGAAAACAGCTAATCTAAACAAGCAATCTTATTCGTCAAACCGATTACTAAACGTGTTTGAATAGCTACTTCACTAATCAACAATACGGAATCAGTGTTTACTATGGAATTTGAAAATCCACAGTAAATTACAGACATCTGAGAACAATAAAAATCTAGGTGCTCCGCCCTTGTGTCTCCTGGGTTGAAAAAGAAAGTTGAAATTGATATCTAATGACCACAAGTTTAACTTAGTTTCCTTGCGATTGCAAACATCTTACCGAATCAAAATCCATGCTTTATAGATCAACTGACCAAATTAAGTTAGGATGACGTGCATAGATGACACCTATGTTTCAGCGTAGAACCCCAGGTTTTTCTCGAAGTAACTGGAGTCAAACAATCAGAAAACTGAATAATCGAGGCTCCTTTGGCGTGAAACAAGAGACACGCCGTAGATGGGAACCTATTTTCACAGGTGCTCACAAATATTATCCAAGGTGTTGGCACGTAGGTAGAAACTGAGTATTATTCCAGTTGTGATAGATTTTGTGACGCAGGCTGACTACCAGGTGTACATTTCCCACAATCTCGGTAGCTTTGAAAACAGTGTACTGACGAACTACTCACACAAGCATAATATCAATCCGTGTAATCTGGTTACAGTCGCTTTAGCCCTAGGGACGATTCATTGTCTGGCCTTCTTGGGAAGACTTGTTTTGTCGTTTCTGCTCCTCTAAATTTAGGTTACGGGACTATCTCAAGAACACCATTCGTTTTGGTTTTATCACATTGATCCTCTACAGTCAAACATGTCAGCAGTCAGATTCGGTAACCGGTATACGTGATTATGATGATCGGAAAAAGATTAGTAAAATTTCCCATTGACAGTGAATTTGGCCGAGAAGACAAAGTGATGAAGAACATTTATTACGCGTTCACAACTGATTTTTATAAATGCAAGTAGGTGAAAGGAGAAAAAAGGGAAGACGGTGGCTGGTCAAACTTTTGATATTATTTTCAGCTGGACTCATTTTCCACATTTTTTGTCGTATAGCCATAATGATATGCATCGAGTACTCCTGTGCAGAGCTTTTCCCTGCTGCAAGTTCCTCAGTTTGGTAAAAACCTTTGATCAGTCCATAGATTGTTGTTCATAGATTTTCCGAACAGGAATACTGAAAAATCGATCCATTCTCAGCTGGTTCATGAACGGGAGTAGTCTGAATTAAACCTGATTCAATCTGGACTAATCTGGAATGAATTTTGCAACGACCACTTTCTGACCTCTGTTTATTGCAGCTGCGTAAGAAATGAATTAGTACCGGTCAATATCACACAATTTCTTTCATCGACTCATGCAGCTGGACTGGATTATGCCAACTGAAGTAAGTTCTCGAACATGGTGTTTAATATTTAGAAATAATCACAAGGTCACCTATCAAATCGTGATTACTACTCAAGAGCAATTCTCTTGAAGAACAGTCCATAATGCATGCTTTTTATAGCAAAGGATACCTCGATAAAGCCAGTAGTAAGTTGCTGGGGGATCTCTGAACCATTGTATCTGCTAGATGGGATTATCTACCATTCAAAAAATCTAGAAAACGAGTTCGGTTGGTTGTTAGGATCATTTGCGCTATCCTTGCTTTGACAGAACTTATTTGTTGTTCTCAGCTGTAGTCAACCTCAGGTCAAAAAAGTGCCAGCTTTTCAGTCACACAGAGTTTTAAACCACTAAGAACTTGTGTATATCAGAGTAAACTTTTGAAACTCTTGACTCGCTTTTTCTCATAGGCTAACTTGTGTACTAGCCATTTTAGTGACTCCTCATTAGGTAATGGAAACATATGCGAATAGCCTGGAACATTTCATGTTTGTGATCAGGGAACCAAGAAACTCAATAGAATATTCTGTTCCGCAGATATACCTTTGATATCTCATCTTACGATCATTTCTGTAGTAACGTGCTTCTGAAACTTGAGATAAACAGGTATACATCCCATTTGAGTTCTGTGCTAAGAATTCAAGCGTAGCCCTTGGTTCTGTGATGTGCACCACTGGCATCATAATCATGGTTCAAATATGTCAGTGTTAATTACACATTTTGTAAAGGATTGGATCTTAAAAATTTTGCAAAATCTAGCAGTGGTACGGAAGACAACGTGATATATCAATCAAATGCGCTTCTGCTCACACTATGGCAGTAGTAACCGAATGTCAATATTTCACTTAGGGCCCTATGGACAAGTAGTCCTACATAAGAGTTGATAGCTGTGCGTCAGTTGTTTTTTTATCCTTGAGAAGTCAATGAAGGAAGGGCGCGAAATTCCCTAGTAATAAAGTGAAAAAGCCATTAGCAGCAACCCCGAATAGCTTGTTGAGGTTCAACAACCCAGGCTCGAGTTCCAGCTTTGGTTCGGTGGGTATGGACTATTGATTGTTTCGAATAGGGGTGAAACAGCTGCCCAATGCTCCCATGGTTGCCAGTGGAGTTTTGAGTGCTGATACTAAATTGTACATATTAACCCGTATAAATAAAATCTACCTCCATTTATATCTACAACCAAAACGCGTCATTATCCTAAAACTTCCTGACGGTATGTTGAAATAATCCAGGAATGATATTTTCCTGATACAGTGATTGTACCTACATGGTTCAGAAGCAAACAAAAACTCACTGATGATTGAAAAAGGAGAACAAATTATTTCTAAAGTCTCGTATTCTATACTTCAGCTTGATTGTGAGATAGGGATTATTTCACTTAGGCCAAAATATATAATGGAGGCTGCTGTGATAATGAGGAGGGGCGTCGATGGTGTCAATCGATCGTTGTCAGTCAATGGTCACTTGAGTCCAACCGGAGCCAGTTTATAGAATATCAATTTGATACAGAGCAGAACTATTTTTCCGGGTTTTCTTTGTGAGTTTTGGTTTTATCCATCTATCAGTCGAGTTTCAACCCCAGTATTTAATTCGCCTTTGTGGAAATGTCGAACATACTTGTCAGTTACTTTTTTTCAGGCCTTATGTGAGCTCTCTTAAAGAAGGTGATTTAAAGCTTTGATTATCCTTAGACTAAATATTGGTTATTTCTCTCAGTTTCCTGGATAATAAAAGTTGAAAACGGGAGTGCAGTGGCAATATGAGAAACGCGAAGCGAACAGACCCAACAAACACAACTCCACATGATCACTGGGGACCGAGGAAAGATTAATTTTCCGTTTTTTTGTGTCACCACAGCATCCTTAGGTGTTTATAGTTTAACTTATACCTAAATGTTGCAAACCAGTTCCTGAATAAACCTCTGCAATGAAGTTCACCAATAGTTCAAATTCTCTTCAGGTCATTCCGGTGCCAATCAGCCTCGTCACAACATCACTCGGATATGTCAGATTATTCTTCAGCCGAGTATAATGACTCTCGGACAGAAATATATTCCGGTGGTGGCTGAACTGTTTAGAGATTTTGATCACCACCTTGAAAGACCAGGGTACGAATTCTTACCATCAGCAGTTACTTTGGTGATGAACTGTAGTCCTCACTGTCGTCTTGCTCGTATGCGTACCTGAACTACTGGAACCTTATGCGGTCATCCACTCCAAGTCTCGGGGTACGATTGCCGGTTATTCCTAATAGTGTAGTGAGCCCTCGTGGCTATGGGGTAAATGCTCCTTCCACTGCTCTCATGCGCAAGCATACCATGAAGAATTCGGCTTGAAGTCCGATGAACTGAACCCTCTGAACTAGCCTCCTGAAAGGAATGCCCTAAATGACACTCTTGTAGACTGAACAGGAAAGACCATTTGTTGGTATTCCGACTTGTTCCTTTCATCAAGTCAGTTACGAGAGTTCAAACCCGGTTTGAAGCTGAATGGACTTGTTGGCTGAGAACTGTCATACAAGGTCGAGAAAAGACTTAGCAAGAATGATAAAAGACGGGAACCCTTGTAGCTGTGTCCTCAGTATTTGCTTTACAGAGGTCTGGAGGGTAGAGATATGCACAAAACCCATAGTACACAGAAGTAAAAAAGTGGAAATGATGCGGTACATTTACATAGTACGGTAAAGATACCTAAGGGATAATCACTTTTTGTGAATGCCTCATGCCACATTGCTTGGCTAAGTAGTTATTTTTTATTTAGCCGTAGAGTAGGCTCACCAATTTACAAGGAAACTTCATTTCCACCTAACACACCAGGTATTTACATCTATAGGTCTGGTTTATGGAGACAGGGTATATAATTGTAGATAACAGTGCGTGATTAAGTGTGCAGCGAATCTGGTGTCCTGGCAACGTGTTGGGATCCAGTGTTCCTTGTCGAACTGGCGGGGGTGAGTTTGTCGTTGGAGTCTATGATTACAGAGTAGGGATCGACAGAGTTCAAAGAAAGAACGTACGTGGCACCTGTAAAATAATACTGTTCTTCCGACATGGTGACAACAGAAACAACAGTTACAACAATAAAAACGGAGTTGCAGGAGATGTGCATTGTTTACATGGTTCCGTTTTCTACATTTAAATTTCCACGGCGGTCGTTAGGACCCTCGTGCTTAATCCTTTGCTGTGCTTCCTGGGATTTGGCAGAATAGGTTCGAAAGCTGTCACTGACTGAGTCCACCAT
Organism: Fasciola hepatica; assembly: GCA_948099385.1. Classification (NCBI taxonomy): domain Eukaryota; kingdom Metazoa; phylum Platyhelminthes; class Trematoda; order Plagiorchiida; family Fasciolidae; genus Fasciola; species Fasciola hepatica. The sequence continues at coordinate 893,165 of CANUEZ040000055.1, read as the reverse complement.
CAACCAGGTGCTGCAGAATTGCGCTATTGACCTCCGGGTTATACTCTGGCAAACCTAAGCTAGGATATGTTCCGCTATCAATTTTGATGGGCTTTTTATATTTCCAATACACTGAGGACTACAAGATCATGTGAACTGCTATAGAGTAGAAAGTGGAAAATGATGAAGGAGCTATTCTTGTATCAGTTTTCGATAGGACTGAAACATGCTTTGCAAGAACGATTTCCCAGGGTTTTAGAATACATGTTGCTCTACTGTTTCAAAGAGTTTGTTGCCGTCGAAAAGGACTTTGAGGAATGCCCCTTTTTGTTGCCCATAGTGATCACAAGTTGTATCGTTTTCTCTCCAATATATTGGCAAACAGACCGTTCTGGATAGGCTTTACCTCGTGATGTATTTCACACTAGTTCCACCTACTGGCCAATCGTCTCTTAGCCGCGGATACATTTTGTCCCATGGGCAGGACAGCTGACTAGGTTTCTTTTGTATCGGAGAAGGATAAAACCTAAAAACAGTTCATAATGTTCCATCACGAAACATTTACCTTCACCTTTTTGTCCATATTACCATCATTTGTTTGAGGCAGGCCCACACTTGGAGGCATTAAAATATCCCTGCAGTAATGGCTGTGTATCGGTTTCGGAAAAGTTCAAGAAAATTTCATTATTGTGCCCAGTATGCATATGTTGACTCCTGATGGTGTTTCGTAGCTGCCCACATTAGAGTTTGGCCTAGACAATGCGAGCCAGAATGGGTTCAAGGATTGATCCCAGTGCAACCCAGTTCTATCTGCAGAGATTCCCACCAAAGACGAATTGCACATGCAATGCACATTAGAGAACTATTTCTTTAGGCTTGAACACAGGGATGTCAATTTTGATATCACCGTCATCAAGCATCGGTGAATGAAATCTACCGTCTGAATCAAAGGAACCCGAAAACGGGTTTACATGTTAGAGAATTTCTGTAACAAGCTGAACTGTGGTGTGATAGGCTGAGCTGCCCACGTTCAGCCCTGGTCTTGAAGATAGGTATGACTCATAACAATATCGCAATACGTAGAGTCCCAGCTGTTGATAGCTACAGGATTCAAGTGTTTCATATAGTGTTTTATGAGTTAGGTTATCTCACTTCAGTTGCTTAATGTTTTCCGTCAGTTTCAATTTCTCGGGTTCTATCTTCCTCGGTCGCTTTGAAAGCGATTTTTCTACGACCTTTTAAGGTTGCCATTATTCTTTTTTGCCACAGTCATCTTGGTTCTGTAGAATTTCATTCAGTCCTTGACTCCAATATTTGAGTGTCTGTCCTAACTGGAAACGAAAGCAGAAATTTGTCAAAACACAAAATCAGTGCTTGCGGAACTGTATTTTTTGGACTGAACCTGCAGGATCAACCGGAAGCACTGTTATAACAATAGTCGTTTGTTTATATGTTTCTGTGCACCTTAGCATTATTTCCATAAATGTTTGCAAAACATTTTTAGGATTGGAGGATGGGAGAGTTATGGACCTGCAAATAATTTTAGCGGACAGGGTGTATGTATCGAATGAAACCTACTCAATTTTCGGTTCACAATGCGAATCTCGTGATCGTAATTTACTTAATAGGGACGAACAACAAGTCAGGAGGAAAGTGTGTTTTGTTGGAAGTAGAGAAAAATTAAACTGTCTCAAATAATCACTGGTGTTACCGGAAGTCCTTTGCTATGTCAATCTAATGCATGTCCATTGTGAAAATGATGGCTTGATGGTAATAGGAGTGGATGTCAGTCCTCAGCAAACTTTTATTGTTTTTACTGTCACTCATCTTATGGAAACATTTAACAGCGTACACTGAAGAAAGAAGTTGAAGAAGAAAATGGAGAAGGACGAGAGGGATCTTCAGGTAAAAGTGGTGAAAATCATGGAGATTTCGAGATGTAATTCACCTCTTTCGGTAAACAGAAATTCAAGGGAAAAGGATTATTGTCCGGAAAATATCCATCCTATCATATAGAAGCCCAATCTGGCGAAACAATGGTTTTTCAATAATTCATTCTCATGCCGTTTACAAATTACATGAGAAACATTGAACAAAATTCATGCGGATATACATGGAATAAATACCAATCATGGGTAGGAGTTTTTCAGCAGTCAGTTCGTCCTTGTCATTTGATTGGCTTATCTAACTTACGCTCTCTGTGTGACAGGATGAGAGATTCAGTGGACCTCGAAGAATCCTGGGCCATGGAAGTTGAAGTACCTGAACCAAACGCTTTTGGGCGCAAAGGTCGGGGGTCAGCTTCTTGATTCCAATTGCCTTGGCTATGGCTAGAATGCGCAACTCCACACCCTTACGAGAACGGAAGATGACGGTATCCAGCGAAAGGTATACCGAAAACAAACATGGAGCCGTCATTATCTCAATTTTAACAGTTTCTTCAGTATGCAACGTAAGCGAAACTTGGTGAAATGATTGGCCTTCAGAGCGAGAAAAATTTCTTCTAAGGAGACCCTAGAGAATGAGCTGGCGCACAAAAGAAATATTCTACTTGAGACTAGTTATTCGGATCGAGTTATTGAAAGAAATATATTTCACAGATTATTGCAAATCACCGAAGAAACCGTGAAGGAGAAAGACTTATTTATTAGTTTACCTTTTAAAGGTGATATGGCAAGTGAACTCTTAAACCGACGACTGAGGAGAGAAATTAAAAACACGTCTAATGCCGCCACCTTACTTTGTGTGTTTGGAGGAGCTCCTCTGATCCAGGTTCAGAACAAGGATAGACTGCCCATGCTGTCCTCATCAATGGATATGTACTTTTTCAGATACATTTGTGACGCATAGTGTGTGGGTCAAACGGCACAACAGCTATCCCCTCGGATCAAAGAGCATCAACCATGCTGGTTGAGCCAAGGACAGACTGAATCGATAAACAGCGCAATCTTAGCATACCTAGTTGACGACGGACATAAGGTGAATCCAAACACGGCTTTCAAAGTTGTGTATTGTATCCTCCCAAAGAAAAGCAAGTGTGTGGAGTTGCGCACTCTAGCCATAGCCAAGGCAATTGGAATCAGGAAGCTGACCCCCGACCTTTGCGCCCAAAAGCGTTTGGTTCAGGTACTTCAACTTCCATGGCCCAGGATTCTTCGAGGTCCACTGAATCTCTCATCCTGTCACACAGAGAGCGTAAGTTAGATAAGCCAATCAAATGACAAGGACGAACTGACTGCTGAAAAACTCCTACCCATGATTGGTATTTATTCCATGTATATCCGCATGAATTTTGTTCAATGTTTCTCATGTAATTTGTAAACGGCATGAGAATGAATTATTGAAAAACCATTGTTTCGCCGAATTGGAGCGGTTTTTGCTATACAAAATTAGTCGATTCTGGAAAATCTTCCGAGTTCATCAGTCTCACGATTCCAACATTGTGGTGAATCAAATTAAGCATACGCAATATTTTTTACTGATAAGACTTTCTTTTTAAACTAATTTACTGCGAATTACCGCTCATATACGATACCGTACTACTCACTTAGTAATTTACCAGTTAAGTGTTTCCCAGTCCACTGCTTGTGGAAAGTTATTCATTAGGTGAAAATAATTTCAGATAGGTAATTGGACTCCCCCATCAAATCATTTCCTCAAAGCTCCTCATAAGACCTATTCATGTCCTTTGCGAGACTGACCTGATTCGAGGTAGAAAACCATTCAACGGCACTTTAAGGAAACTAAGTTCAGTGAGTGAAAACCTTCCAAAAAGTAGCCACTCCCGTTTGCGTATGGATAGCTTTGTATCTGTAGAGGGCAGGCTGCTGTCATCCATTCATGGAACTCCTGTTGTCTATGAACAGTGAGCCTGGGGTTCCAGTGTCTCGCGAAGCTTGTCAATGGTTGCCTTCAATAATGTATTGTTCACGACCTTGGCATCGACAACGCGATCATATGGTTCTCTCTCCAGAAGATTGAGTAGAAGGTTCGCCTGCTGTTCAACAGTAAAAGGTTACACGTACCTCTTCGCGTGGTCCTCCCAGTGGAGGTAGAAGTCTCCGAAAGCAGTTTGTTGGGAATGAGAGTGGGGGCAGCCTCAAGATGGCCTGGTCTACCAGAACAGTTAGAGATCTCAAAGCTTGCATGAGGGATTATATTAGTGCCCCGGGAATTGCAACCGTATTCGTAGGATTCGTTGACTCCTGGGATTGTGCATCGCTAATGATCACCTAATCTGGAGTTTGCGACGATATTTGCCCGATTTTCATGACAGACTGATGGTTTGAAGGTAGGGTCACTAATTTTCGTATACAAGGATTAGTGTTTTCCGTGGGGGTCACTCGCGTTCTGTCTGCAAAATGCTGAACGCAGAAAACTTACTTACTGAGCCTGTGTGCGCATGGAGTTTTATTTCCCGTATTTTTGCAGATGGAACTTAATCATGCCCTCAGCGGAGGAACACTCATCCTTGTATATTGCATAAGCAAAGTTGTGCAATATAACGTGTCTGCAAACCAGGGTGGGATGAACGAAAATGGACTGGGACCAAAAATGGAACAATCTTGTCATCTTACTAGCGTTTTGGATATCAGGAGGACGGTGAAGTGAAAAAAAGACATTCACTACGAGGTTCCGCATTGGATCACAAAAAGTGGAAAGTGCAATAATTAGGACAAATCTGCTTATCATTTTGTGAAGTAAGTAGTTTTAGAAATCGGCATGTTTATTTCATTCATTTGAGGATTTTTATCACTGTGCACGAAAAGCTACTGACTCAATTTTAGCGTATTCTATTCAGACAGTTCAAAGTTGCTTTCTTTTATCATACAACATTTTGCACATGTGATTACGGAGCTACGACCAAACATTTCGCTCAATACTAGTCTGATAGGTGAAATTAAATCAGAAAACAGGTTTCCGTTTCTTTGCTTCAACAGTTTCAGTCGAGCTTTTTTCTGTTTTTCGAACCTACAATTATTAAGGTACAGCACATCATGTTATTTTTAGTGCGCAAGTAGCTCAGCTTTAAAAAAAACAGAACTCATTTGAGCGTAAAAACGAACATTATGTTTTCTTTCGAAGTATCACTGCTTCTACGCCTCTCAATGATGAACTCGATGTTAACAAACGAATAAAATGTACATTTTTTTCAAAGTATAAACATAAGTTAATAAAAACGATGGCAAATCGCAAGAAGTTTATTTAAATGCGTCCAACACAGTGATATAGTTAGATATTTACCATTTCGTTACGGTATTTTCCCCCCTATGAAAGAAGATCTGAATGGCAAAAGATAAAAGCTTCTGCGGCTTTTGGATACAAATAAACCAGTTAGACTAAAACATCTGTATTCAAGGGTACTGCCGTATGATGATAAGGATTATTAGTCTTTAGTAAATATCCAAAGCAGTGAACTCCTACAAAGTTTTGAGTAACTGAGAAGTACCTAATTAGTGCCTTGCACTCGAATTTAGGAACGACCATCAACAAAATGAAGTGCCACTTCAAAAAGGGCGATGAATTGTGGAAAGCTCACAAAATATCGACTTTCAGCGACTAAATTTAGTGGGAGTAGGAGTGGCTGGTCTTTTAAAAACATGTTTGATTACGATTGATTGATAAATTCTAGTGAATTTGTCAATATTTTTCGGCCCTTCAAGTCTGAATAAATCTTATAGACATAAACCTATCCCTAATGGGAATTGATGCAACATTGGTGAGGAACAATACACGTGACAGATCAACCAGCAACGAAACCGTTTTATGTGAAGGTACTCCTACCGTAAACCGTGTAGCTAATTACTGCTATGGCATCATGCTTTATCATTAGCTAGAGTTTGTAAAAGAATGATATGTGGTTCTCATTTACCTCCAATAGTGATAGTGTTTTGGCCTGAGGTTGAAGGTTTTCATACACGTTTGACAATAGAGTTCGATGCTAAGGCCACAAAGGTTTGATAACCAATCAGCATGACGGGATCATTGCCCAGTGGTTCATGATTTTCCGGACTCAATGTAAAGATTGCTGGATAAATTTGATCATATGACAGAAAAGCATTTCACTAGGCATCAAGAGGGAAACACTGTAGCTTGCAGGGGTAAGTGCCACTACCTGTTCCGACAAGATATTCCTGGATTGTTCACAGATATAGCATGTGATGTGTTCGTTATTAGTAGTAGAACGCAACAACTGCCTTCCTTTTATTTGTACGAACATTAGCATAAAATCCGGCAGCAGCCGGTAAGCTAGCAGCATTCAAGCAGGGAAATTCGTACGCGAAGTCATTGAGGTGAGTTACGTGTATGCACCATCGTAACTTCGCCTTAGGTCAAGATAAATCAATCAGTTTGCAGCACGATCCATCAGTCAACAAACAGTGCAGGAACTGAAGCATGATGATACATCAACAAGCGTGTGTTAGTGCCCGACGCAGATACTCATCAGTTGTCCGCGTAGTGGGCTTGACTGTTTCAACCGTAAACAACAAGGCAGTTATTTTTTCTTTGACGCTCAATCGACTTTCTTTCTGATCTGCAAATATCTCAGTTGAGGTATTCGAGTGGTTTAGGATGGCCTGTATGATGTTGATGAAATGAGATTCATTGAGTATATGTCGGGAATAACCTTTGTAGTTAGGAAATATTCAACTGGCTATGTTTATTTCTAGGGTCATTTGAGTGACAAAAGTTTAACGTTAGAAACAGTAACAACCTCAATAATTATTACGCGAATAATCTTGATAACTAGTAAGAACACCCAGTTTTGGCTGTTGTTAGTGCTATAATTTTCTTTGGATTCATTGGATTCCTGAAATTTTCGGTTTCGCGGAAGAAATGAACAGTAGATGACACAGCAACTATATTGTTGATCAACTAACAACAGCAGTTTGTAGTGGCTGTAGAAAATTATATCCTACATGGTCACAACTGAATGAGATGTATTTATTGTATAGTGTTTTGTTTCAGTACACTGGAAAACGCATTTTCTGGTTCATAGTTAAATTACAGCAACTCGTATACACAGTGCAATACTTTCATTCTACATTTTTTTGGTGATTGGCAAGTCTGGAGAGATAAACGTGCAGCCGACCAAGGAAGACGCATTACGAATATAATTTACGACTGAGAAGTGAATAATTTAGTTAAATTTTAGTTTGAATCATAATATTAGGAAACACAGAGATGGAGCAAAAAAAATGCGCTTTCAGGGACTGTAGGTAAGTCCAATCAAGAAGAATAGACGAAGCACCTGATCGGTTCATGAGCCTTGGCTCGTGGTGCTCATAAAATAGATTCACAGTCATCGATAATTTGTAGTGAAAAATCTACTTGCATTTTTCATACCCAAAAAGCCAAAGCCCCGAGCTGGAATCAAACAGACCACATTCCTCCCATCAGGCAGATCCTCATGGCGTTGGAATTTTGGACGCGAAAAATGCAAGTGGATTTTCCACTATGTGAGATTCAGGCTCCTCGTGTCAATAATAAATTCATTGACAATAATTTATCACTGGCTGCATTACATTTCTGTTTTGGCCACCATCTGATTGACTGAAAGGATTTTACGCGCTGTGGTGACTGTACGCCGCAGTAAGCCGCCAGAAATACTTCTACTCGAGCGGAATAATGGATCTTCTGCTCAGTCTGACTTAACTGATCTTTTATATCAAGGAATTCCATTTTGATCCAAAAAACTCATCCGTGCTGGCTGGCAGGCTGCTCATAACTGCACCTCTCCAGCGAAGACACTCGTCCCGTCTGTGCTCAGTACCGACATACGTTCTCTGTTCGCGAAAATTTCGGATTGAACCCCTGTTCTTCGTTCTCGCATTCATGTTCGTAATTGTGTGGTTTGTATACAAGAATCGTGAATATGCCCACTTATGTCTGACTCACTGGTGACATTAGAAGGCTTCACACTGTTCCGGCAGGATAGGAATTCCACCAGCAAGAAGGCTGTAGGCGAGTTGGCTACTTATGTCAACTCTAAATAGTGTGGCAAGTTGTGCTGACTGGTAATAACATTCCTTTGTGTTGTTGTATTATACCCTCGAAAGCATGTACATAGAGATTACGCAAAGTACCATTTCAATTGGAGTTCCAGTTCAACCGGTGTTCTCATTCCTTCGGTGCGCTTAGTCCGGTTCGGAGCGTCTACTACGTTCGTTGTGATAACACCAGTTCTCGAGTGCAAGTACCGATCATAACACAAATCTGAATTCGTTTATTCATACTCAGTGAAAGCTACTGATTGTTCAATTATGCAGTGCCATCCAAATTTCCTCACCATACCAGCACCATCATAACGAACTTACACGTGGCTCCTTTTACCACACAGAACGCTATTTCATCTTTCTATGACTCTTTTTCACCTTTTCTTATTTCCTTGTTGGATGACCATTTGCACATCATCGTAGGCGATTTTAATCATGATTCCACCCAAACGCTCACTGCGTTTGACTTATCTGATCTTTGTGTTCCTCCAACCAGAGGCTTCTCTGCTATAGATAGGATTATCACCAATCATCCTGAATTATTCTCCCTAAATCTGTGTGCACCTGTCTCAACCAGTGACCATTGTCTGCTTCTGTTGAGGCCTATGATATGCTCCCGGTCTGCTTTCCGTTCTTACAGGCAAACCGGCCAAATCAATTCCCTCTCCGAAACTTTCAAAGTGATAACATTATTCTCTCACAGAAATCCCTTCTTTATGCACATTCCTGGTTTTCTTTCGAATCATTGCTAAGCAGCAATGTCAAAAGTTTCGTAGAGACGGTTCATTTAATTTTTGAAATGTGCTGTCCCTTAGAAACCCCTCTTCCTCTGTACTGGCCATGTCACTTCTCCGATGCTGAAATCCTTAAAAAGACGGAGTGAATGTTTCCACAAAGCCCGGGATGATGATGAAGAAAGAAATTAAACGCACTGACTAGCTGTATGCCAGTCAACTCCTACGTAGCCGTAACAGTAACCGACGGTGATAGGGCATTCGGCTGCTGTGTGGAGAGAAAACGAAACAAGTGAAATTTGCTGCGGAAGTTGACAGCATCAACAGTGCATCCATCCACCCATCAAACAGCTATTCAGCTTCATTCATTCCAGAAGATGGCGTGCACATAACCCAGTTCTCTACGGAGGAAGTATTCAATCTTCGTGCTTCCAAAATAACCTCGGGCATTGGTCCTGATGGTCTGCTGCCACCACATTTGAGATATGAGGCTGTTACCCTGACAGATATATTTACTTCGGTCTTAAACAAATCTTTGTGCTAGTATTCTATTCCAGACTTCTGGAGACCGGTCATCATTTTTCCTACACCCAAACCTTGTAATTCTGATGTCACAGCTAAAAGCTTTCATCCCGTTGTCCTAACTTCATCTGGTTTCAAAGTTACAGAGCGTCCCATTCTTGAACATTTGAATTTACGTTTGAACTCTTCTGATGATTCCTCACAGTTTGTTTACAAATCGAACGGTTCCATTGTCAGTGCTATGGCTTCCTTATTCCACCATGTAACCAAATACTTGGATGGATCAGCAAAGTCTGTGAGATGCGCTTTTCTAGACTGCTCATCCTCTTTTGATTCCATTCTGCCTTCTCTCCTGATTGGTAAACTGGAAGATTTCTGCTGTTTCACATTTTTATTGATCTGGTTGTCTAATTATTTCACCAACAGAACTCAGTGCACACTACTAGGTTTAAGAATATTCTTGGCCTTGGTGAACAATTCAGGAGTGCTTCAGGAGGAAGTGCTTTCCCCTATATATTTTCCACTTACATTAGTGATCTTCCATCCATTTCTCTGGCCCATTCATTTAAATATGCCGACGACGCAGCTCTTTTGTGAGGCTGTTTCTGTAACCAAGGACTTGAATGACATTTCCAGTAATCTGTCCTATATTTTGATTTCTCTGTTCGATCCGGCTAAGCTTTAAATTTTTCCAAATTTTTAGTGTATATTTACCCTTCCTCGATCGATTTATCCTTATGATCCTTCTGTCATTTCTATAGAACCAGTAGCTAGAGTGAGATCTACCAAATACTTAGGAATCACTATGGAAGCAAATTTGAAGCGATCACTTCACATTTCAAATTGCAGGAAGAAACTACGCCAGCCATTTTATGAAGTCCGAAATTTTGGGTATTTTAATTCTGAACAGGAAGTTGTGTCTCTTTTGTTTGTCAACGTGTTTTTCCCTTTTCCACTGTTATTTTTGCTGGCCTACTGAAGAAAGATTTTGAAATTCATCGAAGGGGTTCATCTATCGTCAGTCGGGTATCTTTCACACCCTTAAATGAACTATTTGCTAAGTTGTGCGAACTACACCGGGAATGTTGGCTCACGAAATCCTTGCGGACAGCATTCACCCTTTACACAGTGATCTATCCAAAAATAACTCTCTCACTTCTACACGTTCCTCCTTTCAATTCATACCCTGTCCTAATGATATCCACAAAAACTATCGTTCCATATCTGGCCCAAATTCTCACAAACCGGGCATGAGTATCGACAGAACTTCCTGGCGATTTTGATACGTAATCGTTTTTTTATCCTATTGATTCGGTGTCATGTCAGGTGTAAATCTTTTTCAATTGAAATGCGGATGTCCATCTGCCCCAAAGTCTAATCAAGTACGAATACAAATGCAACAATAAGCTACATGTAATGATACAATGGAATGAATATAAATTTCATTGGTTATGATACATGTTACGGATGTAGGATTCGTTGGCAAATGTTCTAGTAGAAACTGTTAGGGATTCCTCTATCTAGCACTTAAAAGTAGGTATCATTTTTGGTTGACAAATGATGACCCTACGGGTCTGGATTTTTCAGAAATCGACTGAGCAAGCATGGCATTCCAGATTTGTGTCCCCTCCTAGATTGTGAGCAGTCCCAAAAGTTACCTTCAACCCACAGTAGTAAGCTCTCTCCCTCATGAATTATTATCACTGATGTTCTAAGGGAACTTACCAAATGAGGCAATCCCGTCAAGTAAAGTGATCAGTGATAGATCAAAAACTGTCTGAGAGTACGAGCTGCCAACACGTTTATTTCACTGCGTGTAGTCCTACCGAGGAGCATGTTTTCAGTCATACTGATGGTAATCTACTTGTTACCATTTAGATTTTCCAATCCGGAAGGACGGGGTGCAGTCCCAGTTTGAACCAGATGGATCTTGACTGCAGCTGTAGATAATTAAACCACGAATTGCTTGTGAATACTGCGTGACGAAGTATCTCAGCAAAAAGCATATTTCTAAAGTATCAGTTGTATAAGTGATTTTGGCTAAATGTTCACAGACCACAAATAAGTCCTACTATATTTTCAGAGCAGCAATAACTACCGATTGAAATATAGCTTTTTCAATGATCGAGCTCCAACTGTTCTTAGTACGCTGATCGTAGTATTCATCTGCGGGGGTAGGAAGTGCACGAAATTCAAAGACCCCGAAAGGTAGCTCGGTGAGCCGAAGCTTTGTAAATGAAAAGGCATGCATCGACATTTATACCTAAAATGAAAGGCATGGGGATTTACGTTTGAGTGCATTACCTTCAGATAGAGAACAGACAAAATGGTTTTTCCGTTTCCATTGATGCAATGACACAAACTGGCAGAAATACCTCGAAGAGGACTGTATAAAAGTCGAAAATGTTGGCTGTTGTTAGTATGCTATGCTACATTATTTAACGGAACAAGGTATCTTCCACTCCTATGGGAAATTCCAACAGCCCTTATCAGTGCTTCATTTGTGGCCACAAGAATACACTAAGCGATTTTGTCTGCTCAGAACTGAGGCAGAATAAGTCTATTTTATATATTTGCTTTTCTGATTGTTCTTCGGACTCCACCTCTCACGCACAAACCTCAGGTCATTCGACTAACCTGCATTCGGAAGGTCCAGACTCGAGTTTCGCTCTTGTTGGAGCTCATTAGTGGTGCATACCCCTCCCCACACCCAGGGTTTGAACCGGAGCCCTTCCATCTCGAAGGTGTGTGTGTTACCACTGCGTCACCCTGCTCCCGTACGGACTGGTGCGAATCGCCAAGGTAAGCTTGTTCAGATGTCGACCTATAGGACAGCTAGAGATGCCCGACAGCTTTGAATGGAGACACTGTTACAGCCCCGATAACTCCAAGCGAATGCCGCCCACCGAGTCAGGTCTTCTCCACAGGATGGGGTGCACATCCCCCGTTTTAAACCTGCATCGCATTTTTGGTATATAATAACGCAATTACTTGCGAGTAGTGTGTAGGATTGATGAATATTTAGTAAGCTGACTGTTCTTTGGACTCCACATTTCACGCACAAACCTCAGGTCATCCGACCAACCTGCCCTCGGAAGCTCCAGACTCGAGTTTTGCTCTTGTTTGAGCTCATCAGTGGTGCATATCCTCTGCCACACCCTGCCACATACTATTTTAAATAGATTTTATCTATTATTTATTGGTTTATTTGTTAATTTATTTTTATTGGTCTGAGTGCTGTTTATTTTCGTGCAACTGGCAGCATTTGAACTTCAATATATTCTCCAGGTCGAATCAAGAGTGAAAAAGTGGGCAAAACCACTTTTAATCAAGTCCGTAAGGTACACTTGATTAGAAAGTGGAGTTAGGAGACTAACAACGATGAAAAGACCATTTGGGCTTTAGAAGGAACCTAAGCATGTTAGTGAAATAAACTTTGCGAAAACTAGTTGCGTACTGAAATTGGGCAGACTGGTCTAGTCGTAAATTGATCTGACTTGTTAAGTCAATGGCTCCCGCGGGATTCCGACCCGTCTATGATGAACAACCATTGATTTGGACGAAAATACGGCTGTAGACAACCGCATTGCTTCGTGTCCAAAGTTCTCGGCTTGGCCTGATAGCTCAGCTGGCAGAGCTAAAATGTCAGCTGGCTTCCGTGCACGCGTTCAGTTCCTCAGCTGGGGTTGAGGACTTTTGCTAATTGGATCAACTCAAAATTCCTCAGAGCTGTTAGGCCGCATTTATTTCATCTATTTTATAGCACAAAGGTAATGACTAGCTTCTGGCAAAGATGTGTTTTATGCCTCACTCGATAAGAAGATGAAGTATAAGTATACATTCATTCCCAGTTACAATACGTTTTATTTTTTAAGCACTAAACCTCAGTAAATTGTTTTCCGGTGTTCGAACAAAGCTGATTTGGCTGGCAACAGGGATTACCTGTTTGAGGTAAGAGTATTGAGGACAAGAAATAACTGCCTCATTAAAGTAGTGCACGTGCATTTGCTGTAGGATATTCCGTCGGTTGTTGTTGAGTATCTTAAGAAATGGTAAAATGCTGCTTTAAACAAGAATACTCTCATTGACATTTAAAAGTGCTTGCTTAGTATGCGTTGCTCTCAACACGGATTACCGATTTTTCAATCATGTCCCACAAATTCGCAGACAGCGTGCTCGGCTAATAGCAAGATAGTTCTCACATCTTCAGTTGCTTCTGATGCACATACTAGTTTGACGGCTCAGCTTTTCTTTTTGATATCAAGTGCTTAACCATCAGCTAAGATGATATAAGCAGTACTCCTTTACTGGTGAAGATGTTTCACCCTGAAAGCGAAGCACAAATAAACTGGGTTATTTTCACATAAGCCACTGCTGATCGGAGTCCAGTCTGGTACACGCTCAGCGCTTGAGCCCAGAAAATAACTGTTTTACTACTTGGGCGGTTGCACCTCATCTCTTGGTCAGACATCGGATGAGGTGTCCTCGTGTATACGGAAACTGCTTCCGGTTTTTGCCGGTCATAGCCGTCTGTCGAAGTGACGTCCGATTGTTGATCAAGGGTCGAAGATAAACTGCAGCAGTTGAATCCTTTCTTGTGTATGCTTAAGAAACTAGGCCTTCAGGGGTAGACAGCGAGGATTGTGATTTGAGTAGTGTCAACAGACGAGTGAACAAAGTTTCTCGGAAGCAAACGACCAGTTTCGCCGTTATGGCCGCTCATAAGTTATGCTTACCCGGGACTCCTCTATCCATCCACTTGTTCGCATAATTGTACACTGAGTAGATGGATGGACGGAGAAGAACCGGATACTGGGCAGTAATTGCAAAACTGGCCTTTTGCTTCCAAGAAAATTTATCCACCCATTTGTAGATATTACTTTAACCAGAAATGACAACTGACAACCACAATGTCGTCATTCCTCAGGTTGGCTGCAGTCTAACCCACACAGTACTACCAGCGAACCACAGTTGCGGTTCCTAAGTGGACCCTCCAAGCAGGAGCTCTCAGTCATACTCGTGATACACAAATTAGGCCGTTTTGAAGAAATAGGCGAAATTTCTCAGCCTTTGAGAGTAGATGTCCCCTTAGTACTGCCTGAATATGGTGGGAATACTGTATTAGCCATATTGAGGTTATGCGTAAGCGTAGTTACCAGAGGTCAGTCTCTGAAACAGGTACCGAATCCAATTAGGTTAAAGTGGCTGGGAAGTGTGGTGAGTTTGCCCCCGCATAAACTTCACCGGCGTACGCTGTGAGGTTCAAAGTCATGTCCAGATGGTCACTTCATGAGGTGCTAAAACTATGAAAACCCTGACTTCTAGACTTGGCCTAGTAGTGCATGCGAGACTTTCAGGTTGGTAGCCACGAAAGCGGCCTATCAGGTGGCTCGATTCATTAAGCCATAAGGCTGGGTGTCACGGCTCGTGGTGTAGTTGGATTCGATCTTCTCTTTTGTCTTCTTGATTTCAGCCTAATATTGTGTATTTTCTTGATTTCATTTTGTACTTCTGTTCATTCTTCCCTCTTATGGACGACTCTACAAGGTAGCAGCCAAACCGTAACACGGAAGTGCTAGGTTGAAGTTTGAACTGACCTGAACTGGGTTATTTCTGCAGCCAATACCCAGAAACATCACATATATTTGATACAGTCAGACAGGATCAGTGTAGTCTATGCACCTAGGATGCTATCGACGCTTCACACACCATAAATCTGCTTCTAATTTCACTGATGGTAGAAAGTGAATAACCATAACTAAAGTCAGTGTATCTTATTCCGCCCAAACACAATAAACGGGCTTTTGCCAGTTCAGGTGGTTTTTGATTATTCAGTGATTGTCTTCAGTACAGTCCATCACATATTTTCACCTTCCGGGTTTTCCAAATTTGGGTATCACCTAGATGAAAACTGTATCAGTCATTTCAATTCACGTAATATAATTCGTTCAATATTCATATCGTCACATTTTTGTTCACGTGAATTGGTCTCTTTGTTTTAGCTTGGAGCGTGATGGCACGTTCTGTTCCTCTAGCCTGATAGCAAATTAACTACAGGTGGAATAGCAATCCTTTTCTTTTTTGGGCCTCCCAAAAGTTCTCAACCACAATAAACAAAATTGGGTTACAGTTTCAATCCTTTTTACTTGAAAGTTTTCTTGTGTGATACAAAGAAGTTCCTGGTGAGATAAGGCTATCCAATCGGCTATTATCATCAAGGGGTTTGGCTTTTAAACTATGGGCAACAACAAAATTGTCATTGTTGATCAGATTATTTCTACCCCGATCACGCTGATGGAGATTTTCTAACACGGTTTTCTACCTGCTCTAATTGGTGTGTATGTGGTCTATTCATAGTGTATCTCGAGTGACACGAAATGCAATCACGAAATATTCTGTCCAGTCAACTCTTTTCCAGATAGTCGTACGGAACAAAATAAACACAACAAAACTTGAAAAGAAAAAATTGATTTCCTATAAGTCAATATGATGTCTGTTTAGTGTTTGATAACAATTGTATCCTTTGCTGTAGAACCAAGCTAACTAGTCCAGCGTCATTACTGAGGGAATCAGGAACTCGAAATATCTGTTGATTGACTTTAAATGGTGAGTATGATTTTAGGCATCACACCGACATCCTATTCTCAATGGAATAATTAGTACAATTGCAACAGACAGAAGATTCTGTGGAAAACCTTGAAAGTGAAGATTAATGAACATACGTATAGGAAGATTTTCTGTACTTATAGTTTCAACCCAAGAATTAGAGGCATAGCATTGATAATGAAACTAACAATAGCAACCTTTTATTGGTCCCATATATGTTCGACCAAACTATATTTGATATATGTCATTCTCATTATAATCTCTCGACGTACGCTTCCAGTGCCCAAGTGAATCGACCAAAAGGGAGCCCACTGACCCCCTTATGTAGTCCATTTAACGTCTCCTAATGTCAGGCCGAACATTGTATCTGGACTGATTTTAAAACTAACTTCACGTCTGAGCAAGTACCCAGATTTTTATCTATCTAAGGCTACGTTGCAGACGGTTACATTACCGTTTACCCATGGCACACTTTTTCTAGTTTTTTAATAATAAAGGAACACAGTTTGTGTTTCCGTGTTTACACATGGATAGGACAAATTTTCTGATTTTTATTTCACTGCGCTACAAACGGAATTGAAGGAGTACTCTAGCCAGCAGGGCTTGAAATATCCAAAGTCCAGACAACCTGAACGAGCGGGTAGAGTACATAAGAGGGACTAGGCGCGTATACGAATACCGGAATTTACTTGTTTACCGATTCATTGCCTACAGCTGTGACCGGGTCAAACCTTGCATGGCTAAAAGATGTTTATATCACATCTGTATACAAACTTGATAAAACCAATAGAATTCAAGAAAACAAACTGTTACTAGCAGTAGACAATTGTTACACGGCAACACCGGTTAGGATTGTATGAAAAACGAACCCTTTGGTTGTTAAAAACCCGTCTTGCCAGTCCTAATCGTTCGTTTTTTATAGATTTGCGCGCATTTTGCAGTACTGGGTATACCAAAAGCACGACAACGACCCTGTCCTCGAGGAACTCAGATAATTTTCCAGGCGCCTGTCTCAAAGATACATTGGGAAACACTGCCAACAGTGGGCATGTGATGGATTACGAAAGAGCGCTTAGGTCAGTTTTAGCCATCCAGCAGAGAACTGTGCAAACGACTCTTCGTACCATACGGTGTTCATTTTCACATATCTACTCCGTCAGTGATTGTTTACGAATGTCTCTGAATTTTTCAAGTATAGACGTGTATCTTGAATTGATGAACTCATCCGGTTTGTACGCTGTCATTTCAGAGGATAAAACTTATTCTCGGTAGCAGACTTTCCGATAAGATGTCAGTATATTTCTTTACTAACAAACCTATTTAACCAAATGCCGGAAGCGAGATTAAGAAATGAGATTTCCTATTTTTATCAGCCTTGTGTCGTTTGTAATGGGATAGAAGAATGTATAAACGGTCTCTTATGGCTCTAAACGACAATAATCAAGACACGGAGCATCAATGTTTTCTGATTTCTCTAGAAACAACACAAAAATTGTGCTTGGAGCGCAATATTTTTTCGGAACATGTCGAACAGAAAACGAATTGATTTTTTTCGGATTCAGTCTGCATAAGAATTGATCTGTAAACATCGAAGATTCCTCGTCATGCTTGAAGCCAATAAACTGTTCCACTCCGTATGGTTTGGCTCAGTTTTGTCCTTTTTCCGCTGTTTAGGATTTCTCTTACTTGTGCGTGCTGCAACATTGTTCTGAGATTCCATTATTTTGCCCCAGTAAACTCCCAATACATTGCTTCAGGAGGATGCACCAGAAATGTATGACGTTGACTGTTTTAATTGCATTCATAATGTTCTATACTGGGTCTGTTTGCATGTCAGTGGTGTAAATTGTTCTATGATTTGAGACGAACTATAGAAACATCGATTCAGACAGTACGTTTTTTGTCTGACTTTTGTAAAATGTATGTTTTCAGAAGACAAAAAATCACATCTGTGTGTAAGGCCAACTTTTACAAACCTGTTCAGCTTCTTCCACTGCAAAAGCAAGACTGAAAAATAAATAGTTCTGTTCTGCGTGACCTTCATGTACTGAAGGGCGTTAAGTTTTGTTTTTAAAAAGTTTGTTGCTGAAACTGTGGAATTTTGAGTGGAGGTGGCGGATATGCTAACTAATGGTCAGAATGCTGTATTGTTTCACATTCTCGGAAGTCAGAGACAGTTAGCTCCAGCATGAATTAACTGAGCGATTTGCAACTTCCAGCGAGGCCAACAGGAAATCCCTGTCAATGTCCTACAACTCATAGGTAGCATGTTGCTTTCTCTTGGATCTTACTGAGTAATAGCGATGAAAAAACCACTGTCCAAATTAATTCTGCCTCCGTCACACGAGACATTACATGTCTGACTTTGGGAGGAAACTTGCTTCTTAGTGACCCTTGTTTGTTTTATTCTTATGTATACCATGCAATTGCTTGCGAGTAGTGTGTGGGACTGATGAATCTTTGTTCGGTTGACTGTCCTTTGGAATCCACTTTTCACGCACAAACCTCAGGTCATCCGACCAACGTGCACTCGGGAGCACCAGACTCGAGTTTCGCTCTTGTTAGAGCTGTTCTGTGGTGCATATCCTCTGCCACACCCAGGGTTTGAACCGGGGCCCTTCCATCTCGAAGGTGTGTGTTACCACTGCGTCACCTCGCTCCCGTCCGGACTGATCCGAATCACCACGGTGAGCTCGTTTAGATGTCCACCTCTACAATAGCCAGAGAGGCCCCACAGCTTCGAATGGAGTCACGGTACCAGCCCCGTGAACTCCAAGCAAAAACCTCCCACCAAATTAGGTCTTCTTATACATATGTGTTTTCAGTTCAGTGACTCTCGCCAAATTACAAAATCAGCAATGTAGGAACTTTGGTGTCCCAAGTAGGAGTCCCAAAAATACCGGCCAAATTTACATTTTCGAAGTATTTATTTGACTTTTTGTTTCTTGTCTACTATTGCATATTCTTCGCCGGCTGAATAACAAAGCTCAATAAGCGGTGGTGGTCGAAGGGTTCAGATTGCTTGCATACCACACTAGAAGTCAGAGGTTCAAATTCCGTCATGGCCGATCATTCTGTTGGCCAATGGTAATCCCCACTGTCATCCGGCCCGTTGCCACGCCGGACCAGCTGGGACCTTATGGGGTTCTCTGCCACTCCAGTTCCCCACGTCTGAGTGCTGGCTATATCTAACATCGTAGTGGACCTTAGAGACTACGGAGTGTAGCCCCCTAACTGCACTCGTGCGCACGTGTATACTAAAGCAAAACAACTGACTGCATGTCCCGTTACCAGAATGATGCCGTTATTGTGATTGCGTCTTCCGTAAAAAGACGCATAAACCTACCGAGTTTTTTGATCATTTTCAAATACAGTGCAAAGCCCTATTCTATTCAGGAAAAGGTTTTGAATTTTTTCGTTTCGATTGGCTTAAGGGTCTCAAAACGGTCTATAACAAGACTGGGAAAATCCTGAATTCCGGTTGTGAAACTTAATAGTTGTAGAAACGTAAAACGTAGGTTCGGATACCATTCCAGGGTAATCATTTTACTGAACAGTAGTTCTCTGTTTTACTTTAGATTGGAATAAATAATCAAGTTTGTTAAGTTGCCGATACAGATGTCATCCAGCACCATTTTGAAAATAGAAATTCTAAACGAATTTGAGGTAATTTAAATGGTAACGCTTCAACCCAGATAGATTTCAAAAGCACACATGGAACTCTCGCACTCTCCGAACTTTGTGGCCATTCCGAGGATCTTGGATATTTATCAAAATGTACACAGAAATCCCCTTCAAACAAGCTTTATCAGTAAGTTGAGCAGAAGAAACCTTGTTGATTCCAGGGATAATTCCGCTGATGTCAGTCAGATTGCAAGAGGATGTAATACATTCACTTTATTTGGACGAGTGACGAGGCCTAACTATTTTCGAAATTTCGCGAGCCGTATAGCCTTTGGTACTTGGGCAGCTTACTCCTCCATTCTACCATATTCTCTGTTTTGAATTTCACCGAGAATAGCAAAGCCTTCGACTTTTGGAAATCTACCAGACCAGGCCTAATCAAACTTCGAGTCGGTTATTTGTCTTCACTTGACTCACATGGAAATATTTATTATGCGGCATCCAGAACAGAAATCATCTGAACAGTCTGCTGGTTACATTAATATGTGGGCCACCAGAAGCCCTGACCGCGAACTCACGTCCTCCGCGTAGCACAGAGAACGGTAAAATTGCAACCGTTGCGCTCGGTGAATGGTCGTACCACTAATCGAATCATGTGCGGGACTGCTTATTGTAACAGTAGTTTGCTTCAAATTGAGGAAGTACTTCGGGAGCTATCTAAAATGACGTGGAACGGTATGAAACCGGAAAGATCACCGATCCTGATCTGAAGTACTTGGAACACCCAATTGCTCTTCGGCCCCTTTGACCTAATATTTCTGTTCGAGCGAGAAGTGAATCAGTTAGTACAGTAGAAGGAAGTGCAGATCCCTTATAGATGTTATTAGAACTGAATGAGAACTTTGTGGAGGCTGAGTCATGAACATTATTTTCTTGCTCTTTACTGAAGTAAAATTGTTATGAAAAATGCGAAAAGAATATTTACTAGCTGTTCATAACCGTGCACACCGAGCTAAATGCCCTAGTTAGGTAAAATAAGTAACTAAGTGAGCATTGCAGATTACGGAGGCATTAGGAATAACGGTACTCCTGATCGTCTTCATATTTGCAATTTTTGAGCAAAACCGTGGTCAATGTTTTGAGCACTAAAATGATGAAAGAATAAGGAGAATATTTTCACTAATTTTGCAGCATGTGTGAAAACGTCTGAAACATTTCAACGTTATGCCGAAGGACTACAAGTCTCAAATACCGAGTGGATACTTTCCCAAACGATCCCTTAGCAGTATATATATATATATATATATATATATATATATATATATATATATATATATATATATATATATATATATATATATATATATATATATATATATATATATATATATATATATATATATATATATATATATATATATGGTAATGTGGTCGATGGAAGTTTATTTGTGTTTGATGGTAGTAAGAGTTTCAAAAGAAATTGCCAGTTTTGTGTCCCTGACAATCTCGTCACTTCTTAACATGGTGCATACTGCGGAAGAATAACATTTATGTGGGTTCAAAAGTTATAGGAAATAAACAGGGTTAAACTACATCACCAAGGTAAAAAAAGTACCAAACAGCTCTTTCCGTTGACACAATGAAGGTTTACATCGATTTATGGCACTGACTTCGGCAAACCCCAGTAACCTGACATTTTTTACCACGCGTATGACCTAAAAGGTAATGGTTCAGACGGATTTAGCATCGTCAGAAGTTGAAGAGGAAAAATAAACTATGTGATCTAATGGTTTTCAATGTTATCGTCGTACGTCGGACTTCAACCTGATTGAGTCACGAAATACTGGTCCCAACTTGCAATATGTAAAATCACTTGGTTGCGTAGCCACTACTCCGTTCGACTCGCATAGATTGTACCGCATCCACTTTGAAATTTATAAGTCAGATTCAATTTGAATTGCGGTGATGGGCGTCATCTCACCAAAGGCTTGGGGATTATAATCGTTCGATGAAAAGTTTTGATCTCAGCTGCCCTAATCTTCCCGCCATCGCCAATCAGAGTCGTCGTTTGAGCAAGCAATTCACGTCGTATTCTTCGAGAGAAACACAAAGCTCGACTGGTAACTTCGCTGCCGGGGCAGTCGCTTATCTGATAACTTTAAGCTTGTTGCGCTTTTCAATAAAAGTATCTGAATAAGCGAATTCACCCAAAGTCTCTTTCAGCTGTTGTAACTCGTAGTCAGCCTTCTCATGGTTCAAAAACATCGAACTCTGTGGAAAAGTATTCGAGCCAGACTACTTTACTATTCTAGAGGGACGAATCTGTTGAAGTACAAGTATTGGCTTGTCCCATTGTCCCTTTGTTAAACAGATCCCACGATTTTTCCATCATCCCTCCTACTTGCCCTGAACGGGCTGTTGGCAGCCACATAGGTGTTCGACTAATGAAATGTAGGATCCTATTGATGCACTTAATGAGCCTTTGCTCTCGTAAGGTTTTCTGTTTTGTTTCTGCAGGTCGAACAAGAGCAACCTCCGGCCGAGGAACACGGATCCTTGCTCGCTCCACAGTCGTGTTATTTTTAACGATGTACAGTGTGTTGTCTGAGTATGATTCTTTTCTAAAGCGTACTTTCGGATGCAGACAACTGAGATCATCCATTATCCATGTGGTTCCTCCTAAAAGTTTGCGGCAGTTAGAGCGTCATCGGTATGTATGTTTTATATTCTGATTGTTGCTTGATATGGCTTGGTCCTTCCTCAAGGTGAGTCATAAATATTTCCGCCAAACAGTGAGTCAATAGGTTTTCCATTACAACACTGTCAATCTCCCTGTAAGCCTGACCTTGGAAGGAAAAGGATACGTTTGCTGTGTCCAATAGTAACTACTCTTCAAGAACTGATATTGATATCCCAACTTCAAAATACTTTTGCTCGACCTAGTAGCAGATAATACGTATGATCCTTCGGAAGGGATAATTCACAAATGGTAAATGAACATTAACCTATACCATATATTTCCATTCCACTTTGATCTTCTTCAAAAGTTTTACGATTTCGAAACTGGCTTCGATGGTGTCCCTGACCAGTGTTTTATGAAATGGTTCAGGTAATCTAACTGGCTATTTTGCCAATAAGTGTTGTGATGAATTTGTCATAGATACTATAGATCAAGGTAGCACCCCTGGTTTGTGCAGGTTCGTAAAACCACATGGTCGTAGATTTTAGGTTTTTATTGACTTTAGATGATGAGGCGAGTTCTTCCTAACGAAATGTCCTACTAACAGAAATTCTACTTGAGCTGGTTCGGATCTGATCTGAGCCGTAAACGGAACCACTTAGTTGTGTAGTGACTTAATATCTCCAAACAGCAGATTAGCTTGGTATTCAGACCATTGATTTGGCTAAGTCCAAAAAAAACCATTTTACTGTAACCCAAACTTTCAGTCGAGGTATAAATTAGGGCTGGAAACATTTTCGTCGTTCACAATATGCGAATTGCCCTTGATAAATTTATGAACTTACTACACCGAATTACATTTCTAGAACTGGAAGGAAAATCCATTCTTACATATGCATAAAGCTGAACACGTTTCATTTGCTGTGCATCTAGATTCACCATCAGTGCAATTTTTAAGACTCTTCTACAGGGAAGGTGTAATGAATTGTTATTCGTTCAACTTAGTATCCGTTTGGTCAGACCCGAACTATGGTGAAAACGTGCCAGGGATTTGTTATCGACGAAACACACTTATTATCACTTGGCGCAATTAAATGATTTAAAATTATCTGCAGCCCATCCACGGGCAATGATGTGCTGAAGCATAAATAGTATCTGATGCTTCCAAAGTACGTCTCTGAATCGGATAAGCGATTCTAATCATCAGTGCAACAACTGGATAAACTATCTGGTGCTAAAAGTTGTTAGTTGATGATGGCTTGAATGGATTTGGAACAATCTATCCTACAGATAAGTAATAATATATGACCTCTATTAGCAGTATAAAATAAAATATGAAATTAATAACCATACGGTATCTAAGTCCACATCAACGCATTTCACTATTGCAGATGATATTTACAAATAATTTTGGAAAAATTTGTTTCAACCCTTCGCCCAATAATTCAGGTGAAAGAGAAGAAGAAGGTGGAATATTGAAATCTTTGTGAGCTTGGCACACCACCAAATACTGCTTACTCTCGAAGACAGCTATTGCATACTAGATTTCCGGTGAAATATGGTCCAGTGACTCTGTAATACCTTGATGTGCATTCTAGGTTTATCATTCTACGAATGGAGTTTTGTGACAGAAAGACTGTTAATAAGAGAGATCGTTATCCCAAAGGCTAAGACTGCTTCCTTTAGGAGAACCCTTTACTCTAATTTCTAATTGGCAAGAGCTGGGTCAAACATTGCCTGGGAAGCTTCGGTTCGTCTTAAATTAGGTTCATTTGTTTCACAAATAGAATATTGATCATACCATCTAGTTAAAATGTCCCTTCAGGTGGAGAGAAGCCATATCTCAAAACAAAATGTTCAGTTCCCAGTTTTATTTGAATCTGTTCATAGCGAGAATTTCTGAGAGCGGAGAAAAAAGAGTAGCTACGCACCTACTCATATAAGCTATTCGTCGAAGTCTTCACTTCTATAAATAAACGGTGGTGAAAACAGACTTAAAATCTTTCATGTTCTCCGCAGTGCATATCGGTGCTTCTGTTCTGCAGTGCAAACATAAACGCCTAAGCTATCACGCATATATTTCTTGTTAGCGTAATAATTTTCCCAAACCGCACTGGCTCTGAGCTAGAAGAATTCTTCAATATTGCCTCCACTTGTCTACTGAACTTTGTTGACTCTTTCCCGTATGTTGTATGGCGACTTTAACAGATTCAACGTGAGATTCCATACATTTCTCTACTGGATCAATGTTTTCACCTTCCTCACCAGAATTGAAGCCACGCTCCACCTTTGTCTTGTTACTAATCCAGACTTGCCTTGTACGACGGTGTCCTCCACTCGGCTGCTCTGGTCATGAGATTGTAAAGGTTTCCCAATGGTTTACTCTAAGAGTAGACCCATCCACTTCAAACAGACCCACAACCATGGAATTTACAGGCAACATTGCCACCCAGTGAACCTCATACGACTCGGAGAGATGTTTGATAATTCTAACCTAAGCATATTTTCTCACTCCGAACCCCTGTTGCATTGTGAACCTTTAAGTGATTACGTTTTCCTACTGCTTCAATGATTGCTGCCCCACAGGAACTTTCTTCATCCGATCCAACGGTTAATCTTACCCTCCTTTTTCCTTGTGAAAGGAACGTGCCAATTTTTCATCCCTTAATTTGGGGTCGATTGAAAACGCCACAGCTAGTTGCAGCTCTAATGAAAGCAGTAGTTCAGGAGTCGAACAGAAATCCATCGCACCTCCCAAGCCTAGATATTCACTTCACCTGGTTGCCTTTATAGTCCGCAATACTAGATCGGATAGGGCAACAGGCTGCACTTACCAAAACTCTTGACACTATCAAAGTAGACGCATGCTGTGCCTCCTAAACACGCATATAAGACTCCATTTCTGTGATCACACCTCACACCCCAGAAGCAAACTCACTCTCTCGTTTCACTCTTCGCGTGTCGGATGATCCGGTATCTAGTGCTCGTGGTCAGGCTGGCCTTGGGATTGCTTTGAACATGAGAGCTGAGAGTGCGCTACTAGACTGGATTCCAGTCAGTAGTCCATTGTGCGCAGTTCAGTAAGACGGTTCTGTTCGTGTCAACGACAACAAACTGAAGCGTCAGTGCTTGTTCGTCGTGTCTGTGTATGCACCGACTGACTGCAGTTCCTCTGAAACCAAGGACAAATTCTACCAAGACTTGTATCAGTTGTGTCCTACAGACATGGTGGTCATCGCTGGGGATTTCAATGCCCAAGTTGGCCTTTTGGGAGATTCCGAAAGACACATTAGGTCCATTTTCTATCCTAGCTGATCGAACCAATAACGAAAATCATCTCATTACACAGCGCTCCCACCACAGATTGTTTCTAGCAAGTACGAACTTCTGCCACACGAAGAAGCATAGACTCACATGCCGTCCTTCTCCGTCTTCACAACTTTGGACTCAGACTGCCCTAAATGTGAATGGTCATCACTTACGAGGATCAACTGAAGACTGTAGTTCCTTTTAGTCTACAAATGGGACTAAGATCACACTTCGGTAGGTGTCAGCTTTTGTTTACGTCTCGTCCGTGGTCTCACCAGGGTAAAAGCCACCTACCCAGAGCGGATGCTTCTAGGTGAAGATAGGCCATCTGTTTTTTACGTGAAGCTGTCTAAACGATTATCGATACAATGGGATATCCAGGACCTAGATGAACGCTGGAAACAGATCAAGGAATCCTAGTGTGCCACTTCCATTGCCACACAAGACTGTGGTTCAAAGAAGCCTCACAAACGATGAATATCTCCGACATCCGTTGCTCTGTTGAAGGCGCGCAACCTTTACCTTTTAATTAGTCGCACCGCTCCACGAAAGCCCGGTATAATTGATTTAATCAAGGAATCCTACTGCTCACTGACTCGCTCTCAGGGACCTCGTATTAATCATTGAACGGGGCAGTTAGGGGAACGATTCAGTTGACCCACTTCGGAGTTGAACTTTCCAATAATACCTGCCAGAAAAAAGACGCGGGTGGTTATCACTCCACCGTCAGAAATAGGGGTTGCGGGAGATCGGTGACTTAAAAAGGTACGAAGCAACTGGACCGGATGGGTTGCCTTCATCTCTTTCAAGGATGGAGGGAAGCTTTGGGTTCGTAGTTCACAAAACTCTGGATATTTTGGGATAGTGAATGGATTCCCGGGGAAAGGTAGGGATAGGTGATTGTGCCGATTTACAAGAAAAGTGAGAGATTCTCCTGTGGAAACCAGAGAGTAATTAGCTAGGTAAGTACTGTTTCCAAACTGATCCCCGGGACTATTCTTTAGCGATTATCTAGAGCCCTTGAAAGGTGTAAGTATGAAAAAAAGCTGGTTTCAGAGGCTGTCAGGGTTGTGTCGATCACATATTTACTCTTCAATAGATATCAGGGAACAGACACATCTTCGTAGGCCCACAATCTCTGTCTTCCTTGATCTGAAAGCGGAGTTCGACTCAGTCTACCGCGCCATTCTCTGGCAGTGCCTCTCTTTGAAGGGTGTACTAGGGAAGTTTATTTTTCTTTACCAATGCTTGTAAACTAACAGAGGAAGCCGAATTCGTGGTTAAGGCAATCTTTCACTCGAGTTCACCATGGAAAGTGGTGTTCTTCAGGGTTACCATATTTCGTCCTCCTTCAATTTTTAGGTGAACTGGTTCCTAAGGTAGCCCTATCTTCGTATGAGAAAAACTGATATGATTTTTGTCAGGGCGGCAAACTGTCTGACTTGGAATACACAGACGATATTGCTCTTCTGAGTGAAGATCCAGGTGAGTTGCAAGCCCACCTAGATAGACTAAAAAACAGCGCAGAAATTTTTGGGATGCATTTTGCACCTTCAAGGTGTAAAGTGCTGTTGCATGCCTAGGTTAACGTTTCGTCAAACCTTGTCTTCACAAGGGAAGCTCTAGCTAAAGTGGATAAGTTTTCTTTCCTAATCTGTGCATCTCACCCGGTGGACAGATATAAGATGAAGTGCCGTCACATACATAGCAGTTGCGTTTGGCCTTAGCCAACCCCAGCCATTCGTGGCGTCAGCTTGACCTCCGATTGTCTGTCTGCGGCGGTTAGGCCTGTTCTCTTATACGGTTCAGAAACGTGGCCTTCGAGAGTAGAAGATAGGCGAAGATTGTCAGTGTTCAAGCATCGGTGTCTCCATAGTATTGCCCGAGTATGGTGGGAACATCTTACCAGCAATGCTGAGGTTAGACGTAAGGTGTTGGGAACCTGAGGTCACTCTGGGGATAAAGTACTGAATCTAAAACAGGTTAAGGTGGTTGGGACATGTGTTACTCATCTCCACGGACAGACTTCCTCGGCGTACATTGTCTGCCGAGGCAGGTACTGATCGGAATGTAGGTCGAGGTGGTCAGTCAAGACATGGCAAAAAGGTATGAAAACCTTGGACAAGTCGGGCGCTTCAGAACTGCAGATTGGGGTCCACGCGACCCACCTACCAAACGGTTGGAGACGCCATGCAATATGGCTGGGTGTCGGTGCTCGTGACGTAGTTGCGTTCGAACTCTTTCTTCGTCTTCGTGATTTTTGCTTATTACTTGGATTTTTTTGAATCTTTTTCAGTTTATGCTTTTACCCATTTTGCCCATTACTTGAGGGTGCTGAGAGTTAGCACCCGAAACCAGAGCACAGAAGTGGGAGGTTAACGGCCAAATGAATTTAACTGGACTGAAATCATACATTCAGCTGAGGCGAATTTTTTGTGAGAAGTAGCTTTTCTTCAAAACCAGAGAGCACGGTATGATGAGAGCTCTGTTCCAATCCATCAAAACTGAACTTCAAAGAATGAATGTCAGTACGTCCAATCACTAATCGCGAGTAGCACTTGCAGGAAGACTTTGGAGACGATCATGCATCTAAGCAGTGCTAATTCTCGCAAGCAGTATCCCTTCGCAGACGCTGATGGAATCAGTCGTCGATTTACCACTGACTCAAACCCACTAGCCACCTCCATCTTTAATGCTGAGTATCAGTAGAATCCTGCCATGGAAGGCATGACCTCCTAGGACGTATCCGAAAAGCTCAGTCACCTCCATACAAACAAAGCAAGCGGCTCAGATTACCCACAACAGATCCTGGCAAGGGAACGTCCAGGTACGTTACCATTCCTCCTATTTTCTGACCCATGCTTGAATCATAGTATAATTCACGACTCTTAGAAAGTGGCTTTTGTCTTCCCAGCACCCAAAAGGGTACATCTCAACTACATTAAATGGATGATACGTCCGTAGCTCCTAAAGTGTTTGAAAAGATTATACTGAAAAAGATTCTACTCAGATCCATGTATCCGAAGCAGTTTGCATTTGACCGATAAAGATCAAACCCTGATGCCTTAGGCTCTCTCATCCACTCTGATTTATAATATGTTGAACCTGAAAGTCAAATAGTTAGGACCAGTTTCCTTGACTATAATGACGCATCTAACTGCGTTGACAGAGGAAAAATACCCCGTGAACTTGCTGGTTCCTATGCCATTATCTCTAGCATGAATCTTTTCGTATGATTACTTTTTCACTCGACAACAGTTTACACGATACTGTGGCCTAACTTATATGTTTCCCTATAAACAAGGCATCCTTCAGAGTGCCCTGTTGTCATCGCTCTAGTTTTCTACTTATGTATCATACACGCCCGTTTATGAGGAGTGCCACCAGATTAAAAACGCCGACTACGTGATTTTCACAATGTCCACCTGTAAAAACACTACCTATTCTCCTTTAACAACAGAGAGTAGTTGGGCTCGTTAACTGTTGTTCGGGTAGAAACACGAAGATGAATCCTTCATAGTACACTGATATTCTGTTCGGTCTCCATAAGACCCATGAATACTGCAAACTGATGGCATCCAGTTCAGACTTAGTCGTCAGCAGAGAACCAACACAAAGAGTATTGTCGACGAAGTACCTCGGTGTTGCCACTAGCTTTGATCTTACCTGGAGAGATCGTGTCGCGGCAGTCTTCTTGATGATTCAGCCTTAACTCGATATGACTGGAGTCAATTTCACCCCGTTTCTCTTAGTAAGACGCTTTGCATTTTCATGCTTTCTTACACACAGGCTCAATTCTTCCCTATTCAAACGCCCTGGACTGCTTGAAAGAGATTTAAAAATGGTCTTCTTGGTTGCTTAAACATTTGTCATCTATTGTATCGAAATTAACACCATAAATTGTACCTGACTTTCTCCTACAAGATCTTGGAGGAAATCAAACTCTCCTCCATCCCGATCTTGGTACTTGCATATCCACATCTGCCACTCGATTCCAGTACAAACATCTGTTTGTTCGCTTTGGAGTGTATAAATCCTGTGCAGCTCTTACCTCGCTCCTTTCATCTCCAACCCATATTTTATAACCACTGATTTTCCTAACTAGTTCTGTAACACATAAATTTTTCCTATTACTGTTTTTTTCGCTGACGATTTTCGCAGTGTAGTATTTCTGTGACAGATAAGTTTTTACCCTCGTATGAACAAACCATATACATGACTTGATTTGACCTATCTTTTCTTGAAATTGTTTGTCAAGACGCAAAAATTACATCATTGCAAATGTATCTATCTCGTGCAAGATAAAATTCATACGCTAATTTGAAACGACACAACGGTAGTGATCTTTGCTATTTTACACGAGGACATCCATGTAGACGTACGTATTTCCATAAATTTGTAGAGAAATTTCCGCAAACCAGGGTCGAGTGGTCAATTTTGGCAGCAGAAATCTTATCGATTACTTTTGCTTCACTCAGTAGGCTATGAAACAAACCAATATGAGAGTCAGTGTGCTATTTTCTGAACCGCAGCGGCAACCGGTAATTGTAAAATATAGAATGAATTTCTCCGCCCACGCGTACACATCCATTTGGAGCAGCAGTGAGAGAAGAGGCCACTTGCATAAGATGGTACTTTAGGTTGTGAACAGCTCGAATAAATTGGATCGCCAAGGTTTTGACCGAATGAATATAAATTGATGTTTTCAGTTTCCAGTTTTTTAATTAATTAAAACGACCGCACATAATGTGATTTCAAACAGGAATCCGACTAAACAACGAGCTGATGATTCGGGCGATATTTGGAGGAAAAAACTCGTAATGGTACAGGTTTAAAGATGCAACTTTTCACCCAATTTTAGCCACTACCGTTTGTACGAATAAGTCATAAATTCGTTTTCGTTTTTTTTTAATGCAAACTAGCATTCTGTATCAGGGAAAATCCTGCAAATTCACCAATAATTTGGAGAGAATTCCTTTCCGAATTTGATTCCCGACAGCTAGACCTGTTTTATGATGTCCTACTACCTCTAGCGTAAAGAATTTTCCACCTCCGAACCATCTCCTTTTATTATACCAAAACCAACATTCGATACAGGATAATAGGTGATCACAGTCAAAGACGTAGCAGGAAGCGCATTGGTCTAGTAAGCTTCCCGTAACCGGTTCTTCCGATTGGCTCTTTGGTTACGTCTCCAACTGGCTGATTTCGTTCTGATCGGTTGAAACAATTGTTGGCTGTTCGTGGGTTAATTCCATTTCGTTCGCCTCAAACTACTCCTGGCCGCCGACTGGTTGAACCCATTCGTTTCAGTTAGAGTGAATTTTGGTGGCTATTGGATGATTCCGTTTCGTTTCGTCACAAAACTTTTGGGCCATTGGCTCCATTTCCCCGGCCTGAGCTTTGCCATTGACTTGGGCAAACAATGACTTGCTGTCTGCTAGCAGAACTAGGCCGTCCATTGATACCTCAGCAAACACCCTCAAGAAGAGTATCCAGTAGCTCATAAGACCACTGAACATTCACCCTGGGAGTCAGTGAATCTTAAAAATGCCGATGGTGAAACCTGCACAGAGAGTGAGATACAGACGTTATCGCTCTTATGGTAAACAAGTTAGTAGTTCCTTGTTTATGAATTTTTATTTATCATTATTTTTATAACAAGTAGTTGCTCTAACTTACTGTTCAATACGGAAATCGTTTGTTTTTTCGGAGGGAGGGGCCAGAATGGTGATTTTGTAGGCATCTAATTGCTGATATTTGCTTGTGAGTGAATCACTGGTTCAACGGAGCGTATGCTGCCAGCCTGAAACGTTTAAAAGGAGGAGAATTTATCAAATTGCTTGTGCACGAGTTATAAAAGAAAAGTGATAGCTGGGAATCACTTGAATGCGTGAACATAACAACGTAAGTACTTTCATTTTTCTTGGTACTTATTATTGATAAGGGTGTTAACAGGCTCCGTGCTCACTACAGCTAACCCGATACCATGAATTCCATGGACAAACCTCACGATATCTTACTAGGTCCATCGTAGAGGCAAACTGGGTTAGATGTAACTGAAATTTTTTTTCACCAAAAGTGTTCCAGGGCGTCATTGTTTGTACCCTTAAGCTCAGATTCCTGATCTACTTATGTCACTTTACTACTAGATGTCCCTTCTTTCTGTAAAGCTGACTTACGTACGAACAAATATTTCTTTCAAGAGTATTACTTGATGCCACGGAAATCGCATCAGCGTCATGAACTAATTTACTCATGATTTAGTCCGTTTTAAGCCAAAATACTTTTATTTTACCTAGAACGTTCACTGATCTGCAAATAAACCGAGAAAAAACAAAACAGATACTTCTCAGAGACATGTGCATCAGATGACACTTTTGTTTGTCTTCTTTTTTGCTCATCTACAGCCTTTTCCCCGTAACTAAAAATCATCGTGATCATTAGGTATTTATCTCTAGCCATTTTCTCTGTTACTAGAGACGGAGTAAAAGTGATATTCCATGAACAATTATGTGAATTCCTAGCCGTCGCTTTAACAAAATCATTAAGCCAAATCATGTCTTGTTTCGTTCGTACCAATGCGTCAAATTGTGACCTGAAATTAGAAACGAGAGTGGAAACACCTATCTTGCTCTACTTGTGTTATTTGAGGGCAAGAGAGATCCGCACAACTATCCTGCTTTGCTGAATGATAGTATCAAACACGATTATCTAGTCCTCAGCTTCTGTCGACCAATGAACAAGAGCGGGTATGTCGTTTATCTTTGCAATGGGGGGTATTGTTAAAATCATATCCATTGTGGATTACAACAGCAAGATGTAAATAGAAAACCCTTGATGGTAACAGCTTTCAGGAGTTTTCTTTTAATATTTTAGATTGTGGAAAATGAGACTCAGAATGCAATCAAGGATGACTCTAACTTTCCGAATTTCTTAATGCAACCTCCAAAGAAATCCGACTGAATTTTTTGCCTTTGGTGCTACATATATCAGTACTGATATTCAGTCAAACCCTGACTAATAAGAGCAAATCTCAATGAACAAAACGGGCCAAAAAGTAAGCCAATCACGTTAGACGGCAGACATTTGACCAATCCAGTGCGTTTAAATATCCACCAATCCGGTATGCTGCTGGTTGTCTACTTCGTGTATTACCACGTAAATCGGTTAATAAGACCAAGGTTTCACAGAAGAACTCAGTGTTTATCGAGCAGCTGCTTTCGAGAATAAGAATGTCGGACTCGATACTACTGCTGAATGTCGGAGGAATGCATTATGCCACAACTGTAGAAACTATACAGCATTATCCTACGTCTTACCTTAGTCGATTATTGTTGAGTGATAAGCCGTTGAAAGATCAAAGCGGCCGTCTATTTATCGATCGTGATGGAAAATTATTTCGTTATGTTTTGGATTATTGCCGCTACGGAAAATCCAGTCTGCCCACACATCTTAAAGAGTTGAGTCGTCTAAAAGAAGAGGCTATTTTCTACGGGCTAGATGATATGATTTGTCAACTGGAGGACATAATTTCAACTGATCCAAGGTGGAATACCCAATTGTCCTCATGTATTACCATCGGGTATCGTGGCACCTTCGGTTCTCCACGAGATGGCACCACAGATCTAAGATTCCGTAAATTGGGTCGAATTCTAGTAGCTGGCCAAACACAAGAATGTCGACGAGTGTTCGGTGATGCGCTCAATGTGACTCGAGACCCGGATACAGAAAGTCCCTACTCCAGCCGGTTCTTCTTGAAGCACACTGTTTTGGAACAAGCATTTGATCACTTGTACCAAAAGGGCTACGAGCTTATTTCAAGTTGTGCCTCTGGAACCAGCGCAGGGGATACAGAAGTCAAATTTGGACACACAGAGGAGGAAGCACGTTGGCAGCATTACAACGAGTTTGTTTTCATTCGTAGAAGGTGGCAAACGGAATAATGGATCACAATTTGTTTCTGTGAGCGATGACTGTCTCGATACATTGTGAGTGGAAGACGCAAAATATGGACTGTATGTGACCAGAGCTAGCTTGCCCATCTATTTTGACTAAAAAATTGAAATTTTAGTCCATTACACATACATTTGTGTCACTTCGCGTAAGTAATATACTTGCAATCATTTATGAGGTCAAAAAGACACTCATCTGCTTTTAATCTTATAGTATAATTCAACACAGGAACAATTACCACTTGTTGTTGAGATGCAAATAGCGCAAAATGTGATAAATGAGGACAGACCACAGACGTGCATTTGTGAGTTTACACGCATGCTCTTCCGTTCGTCCAATGTCCGTGTTCACACAGAGCTTGTTATGTTCCATGGTTGGTTAAACTGCTGATTCTTTTAGCGTAGGTTGCCAGTCATTTGAGTGACCTGCACTTGTTTCGTGAAATAAAGTCTTTGTTCATTTCTTTGGTGATTTGTCCATCAAAATTTTTTTCACAAAGTGCACTGAATAGTATATACAAACTGAAACGATGAGTGAGAGATTACACGTTATCGGGTATTTCTCCGAATAACTTCAAGAATCATGTTCAACCTGTTACCAATGGACGATACAATAGCTATAGAAAAAAAACATTTTCAGACATAAAAGATTGAATTTGCTCGAACCGGAGTTGGCAATCTGGAATCAGAACACTCATCAGAATAAAAGAGTGATCATCCAACATGTAACGAATATATAATGCGCAATGAGAGAGGGTAAATAAGTTCTCTGTAATGCTTGCTGTTACAATCAGCAAAATCTTACCGAATTGTTCAAACGTTAATATGGCTTCGCTGCTCGAACCAAGAGCTGGCCACCCCTTGTTGTGCCTGAGAGCCATCGATAACACATGGTTGTGCTGGCAACAGACATACACGTAAGCAGTCTGTGCAGACATTCCTGGTCTGCTTAAATGTTTGAATCAGATTCGACTCCGGTAGATTTATATCTTTACGAAGTTGGTTAATTTAAAACTGAAAATTTTGATTTCAGCAGTATCAAGGTCACATTTTAATGTACAGTTAATTTGGCTTGATTGGCACTGCTTCACTATATTCTTGGCTACAGCATTCTATATGTGTATACCGGAGAGCACAAAGTTGAATTGATCCGCCAGATTACTAATTCTGCCTGGGAAAGCAATCTCTGAAAAACTGCAATTTGCTTAATTTGATATACTAGTTAGTTACTTGTTGCAAAAATATTTTGACACTAAGTTGCTGTAACTGTAAGACAGAATAAAGTCAAACCTTTATTGATAGAGCTGATTATATGTTCTGCAAAGAACTAATAATTGCCACACTGGAAACAATAATCGTGTTATCACTGCTTGAAGATTTGTATGGAATGGTGGAATGTTTATCTTCAACAGCCTTAACATAAGCCGTCAGCCTCGAGTTTTTCAAGCTGATTGAGATACCTGCGGGTACGGTCACCATAGCGCTTGACATCCGGGGCTGGAACTCAGCATTGCTTTTGCTGTTTCTAGAAAAAAAAGAAAAACAATCAGTATCATTTTAGATGGAATAATCTCGATAGAGTTGTACAACCAGTTACGATTCAGCAACCACCGAACGCGGTAAGCTATTGTGAAAATTTGAAAAAAAATAAACTCGGTGATTCAGACCACATCGAACGGGGGGGGGGGGGGGGGGGCGCATTGGCAATGCACATGCTTTCGAGGCCTGGGTTCGACTTTGGGTGCGGCGGAGGATAAGCGTACTGATGAGCTCTAACAAGGCCAAAACATGAGTCTGAAGATTCAAATTGTGGGGTTGATCGGATGATCTGAGGTTTGTGTGCGAAAGTTGAAATCCGAAGGACAGTCAGCCAAGAAAAGTATTCTATGAAGATATGATTGTGGCGAACGCGTTTTGGCTTGACTGTTTATGTGGATATCAATTTACGGGAATGCGGAATACGTGGTCCTGGGAACTACAAGTACAGTATTAACTCGTACATTCGCATTTTGGGATAAGCAAAATTTACTAAGCTATCGGTATTATCAGCTTTTTCCTCACTCATCCATGAATGTTCGTAAAATCCTCGGAAACCGTACAAAATGCTCATGTATAGTTTTTTTGGCTCATACCAAACATTCGCTGTTCCTGCTTATCGGTGACGGGTTGTTGAATCTAGCCTGACGAACGCTTGAGGTATTACTGTAGTGTGACAAATATATCTCTGCCAAATTTCATTTCAATCCAGTTATCACGATCTTACGGCAGATTGCATCCAACCACTTTGAAGAAAATGGATTTTGAGTTCATGAAAAACAGAAACTCGATCAGAGCAGTTCACTTTATTGTCTGTGAGTGGGGTCTAAAATGCTTACCTTGCGAAATAAAGCATAGCACTAAAACCAACGAAATATATAGCTTTTTGCCTCTACATGACCGTGCAGATCATCCTGATTCTGGATTGCAAAATGCTCAGCCCAAAAATGTTTTTGGCACTGGAAGCCAATTCTCGACCGAGAAAGCGACTGATTGAATAAAACCGTGGGATTGGTACCATGTGAAAACTCTAACCCCGTATCCAAAGTTCATTGGAGGGGCTGAAAACTTCATTCACACTTTAAGGTTCACGGTTGCATCTGTGCACGTCTACTCGTTCACCGAATTCAACGGGAATGTTGATAATTTCTTGACACAGCACCATGTCACCGCCCATTCGACTACTTGAAGAGAGTCCAGCTAAGTAATTTAAGAGCAAAGTGTCAAGAAGCAATTAGCTGAGTTCTAAAACGAGGATTTGCACCGAAGGACAACGAAGTACAAATTTCGTTTAAGGTCTCAAATGAAAAACCTGGTAATGAATCATAAACATTCAAATTGTATGCTTTCATGAGGAATGACTTTGTATCCATTCTACACATTGATATTATGCAATCTATGTCTGCATTTGCCGTCTAACTCCAAGTCGTTTAAATGAACAAGAAAACGTGGCTGTCCAACGATGCCAGTCTATTCAAATGTCTTTCACGTTGTCCTTCTCTGATCAAGGTGATGTAAGTTTACTTTTTTACTCTGGTAAGACTTTCAAGTCTGTGCTCTCTGTTTAAGGAGCTCTTTCAGTTCTGTTGGATTACATTTCAGTTTCTGTAAACCTAATCTGTAATAAGACTTGGGTAACTGACAGAACAAGGGAAAAAACAGTTAGAGAACAGAAAACGGACCAAATAAAATGTTGTGATTCTATTCCAGCAACGGAAATCCTGGCCTAATGTTTCAGTTTCAACGGGCAGTGCATTCGTTTGTCTTTTATTATTTACCTATAGCAATCATTCCACTGAATGCCAACTGCTCGACCTTTGATATTTTGAGTCAATTTTTTAAAAGCATCTGGTGCATACGTTGTAGGTTTCAGTTTTTCTGTCCCCGAACAGCACACAACCCGACCGACTGCAAAATGCACTCCTCGGAAATCTTATTTACAAGGCGATGGAACGAGAGGATGTTTGGTGCGAGTGTGTGTGTGTGTGTGTGTGTGTGTGTGTGTGTGTGTGTGTATGTGTGTGTGCGTGCGCGTATGTCCACCCGTCTACGTGAGTAAAGGCACACATTCACATTATGTATTGTTTTCATTTTTCACAAACCTCAACCCGAGGAATAAAGGCTCGTCTTATGATTTATCTGGTTGGATGAGCATTGCGCGCAAAAGCTGGCGACCAAAAGTGAAACCGAAGAAACATGGGACATTCCGCATGCAAGTTAGAAACAATTTTATTATCGACTGGGTTTGCAATCCTCCTGTACGGTCGTTTGTGGTGTCATTCACGACTGATTAAAAAGGCGTAATTTGACATTTGCTATAATTCTACTCACTGATACTACAGAGGAAGAATGAAATGTCACACGAGATGAAAAGTTACAAGATCAATTTGATTAATTTACGTGCACCAAGGAGATCCTGGAATAAATAGATTTTCGTATTACATCAAAAAAGGTTGGATAAACGCGTCGCCCAAGTATTCAATTTTCTTCCTGTATTGTACCATAAGCTTGAACCTACTGTGAATGTATAACGCTTGTTTTGACTGTCAAATTGTTCCTAAGGGGTGCTATTCCACTGCTTGCTTACCATCTCTGTAACGAAGCTGTAAGAAATACCACTTAGTTTCTTCAACATCCTCAGCTCGTTTCTTGATATTTTGAAATCAACAAAGAGAAATACCGGCTCAAGAGTTGCATTTACTAAGCACAAGTTTTTCTTCTGTCTACGGTAAAAAGGTGAAATAAAAGGTCGGAAAACCCTCAGAGTCACTAAGTGTCTTTTCAACAGCACCTAAAATGGCGAAAAAGTATGCTCCAATCCTTTAGGGCTTGGGCCTGCAAACATACATAACCAAATGGATCCGATGAAATAGGAGAAAATTTTGGAGAGTGTATGCTTGAATGGGTTATTAGGTTTTTAGCCAAAAAACTGTTTTGACGGCAGTTTAAACGCGAAATGCAATCAAAAGCAACCGGTACGGGTAAAAAGTGGAAAAGCTGAACATTCGCCTCGGAACCAGTCGGGACAACCGGAGTTGTTTCAGAAAAATGCATTCTGATCCGTTCAAATCGCACAAAGTTTTCTTTGGAACGATATTGTGGTCACCAAGAACAGTCATTTGGGACCGAAAATATCAAGTACAATTCTGATGATTATCTTGACCAGAAAAGATGAAAAAATTATTCCGTCATTGAAAAAGTATCCTTGTTTCGTAAATTTTCAGTGCAGGAAATAGAAACAAGTACAGATTTTTATCCCCAGTAAACACAGATAAACTTTGCTCGCAAAATTGTCGCGCAACACAGTACAAATGGTGGACGATTTCATAATAGCTTCAGTGGACCTAATTCTCGTAACATGGTGTCGAAATCTGAATGAGCTACTAATCTTCTTGAAGAAATGTTTTGTGTTCCGCTACAGTGAAACGTCAAAATCTGAGTTTCAAATAACTTATCATTGTCACATTCGGTAGGTGAATTATACGCAGTTGTATTCAACCGACCTTGGCGTGATTGAGCAAACCTGACGCGAAAGGTGCAGAACTCTAGCCTTTTTGAATGGGTACACATGTTAGGCCTACGAAAAGATTTCGTTTTAACTGACACCCACCCACAAAGGATAAACACTGAGTTTTCGCTAACCAGTTGTTTCTACTGATAAATTAACGACGTGTTTCTCACAGCAATGGTATAAATAATGAAAACAGTTGTGTAAAAGAAATATTATGCTCGCAAAGCAACAAAGACCTGGCAATTCAATGAATGCTCAGCTTGGAATTTCTTTCAGCTTTTCTCAAAACAGAAGCAAACAATATTATTATTTTTGTAGCCCTCTCTATTTATTGCACCCCAGAGTATATTAGTTTTGGAAGGACCCTGCTTCGGGCAAAGACAGCCGAGGTTGAGGAGGTGACTGACGGTCTCGCGAACTGACTCCAGGACCACTACGTTTACAATCCACGATAAAGTCCGCCTAACTTCCGCCGACCGAACACTGCGTGCCTTACCTCAAAAACGGGACTGGTAGCATGTTAGACAAATAAAGAAACGGAAGGACTTAGTTTTATTTTTCTGCTGCTAATATTGTATGCATCGAGAGGCAGAGAAACATAGGGTAGAGACCAAACTGTAATTTAGGAATTAAGTACCCATGTGATATTCTTATTTTCACTTCAGTCTTTGAATTGTTGCAATAGATATTTGCCATTTGTTTCACTATGATACCATCTTTTGAATACTGCTAGGTGGACGGTAAGTATTTTGAGTCAAACCATCCGCTGTCCTCAATGAATATTATTTTTTTCGAAACCTTTGGAGTCCAAAAGTATGACGTTTTCCCCTCTCTTAGTTACGCTCTATAGGTTTTCATAAAAACATTTACGCAGTTCTGGACGCTTCAAAGAGTGGCCAAATTTAATTCACGTCTACGTCAAATGGAGGAGTAATTCCTTTGTGTTGGTGAATTATGAAGATTGGAACAAAATGTTGAAGTTGTTGGTCAATGTATGGAAGGAAACCATGTAATTTTGCTATATGCTTCCAGCTGTATATACTGCGGGATAATGTTGGTAGAATCAGTCAGATCACGAATGGATAACTTTTCTCACCCAGTTAAAGTGCTTTTTCAAGTGATCGCGTTATTCAGCAAGTGGTTTATACAACCTCTCTGTGATATGACGTGCCTCTTAAGTCCGTACAATTTGTTAGGTAGTTAACCGATATTTGCAGTCCAGAAGAGACCGCATTTTGGCGTGGCGTGAGGCTTTGCAGGCATCTATGACCCAAATAACAAAGTCAAGTGATTTCGTTAAACTGGAGGTAAAACGATGTCTGATAGGTCAGTGGGCATAGGACAAACAGTGTTCTCTCTTCGAACCAGGTAACATGTGGTTCGAGCCACTAGGCCCCTGGAGAAAACACACCAGCGAATAAACACGAGAAGAAAACGTTTACCAGTAGAAAATCCGTAGAAGGATGCAAGAGGGGGATACTCTGGGACTTCTCTCAAAAGTCAACTAAATCAATGCATTTCTTTATAGAGCAGTTGCCTGTGAAATATAGAAAAGCCCACTCCAAAGGATGCCAGTTCATTCACTTTCCATTTGCGCCATTCGGTGCACGGGGCTAAGGACTGAATACGAAAAAGGGTCCATGAGTAAGCACCAACGACGAGAGAACGAGATGGAAAACAATCAGGTGTAACGTGACAGGCAAACAGAATTTCCTTCGTGGTTGATTCGGTCACGTTCCTGTGTTGGGTTAAACCCACACCGCCTTGGGGGTTAGACTGTGGAGTCAAAGGCTCCGTCTAGGGTTCCCGAAGAAAACACCTTTCTGCCGTAGGAGCATCCACGGAGTACGATCTGTCCAAAAACTTCCAGCAACCTAGCTGTGAAAAGTCATGCTTACATCTTTTCCCGTCATTCAAGGTTGATGCAAAATGCTACGAGTAGCTGTGAAACAATAGATGTCAGTAGATGGTACGGGTCAAATGTAGGAAATAAACCTAATACACGTCTCAAGGTGAAATGTTCATTTCACTAAGCCCACCTTCAATATTTTCGCAGATCGCCAAGCTGCGCAATAGGCTGTCCTTACTAGAACTCCGGAGACGGTATTATAAAATGTGTTGTCTCCAAAACCTAAATGTAGGACCCAAAATGAGTGATAGCAATTCGCTCACCAGACACAAAATCGGCTGATCACTTCTTATCTCGCTAGTCAGGCGATCAGGTATTTAGTGCTCGTGGTCATGCAGCTGTTGATGCCCCTCTGAACCTGAAAGCTAGACGGGCAATGCTCGGCTGGTTCATATCCGGTTTTCATCTGTGTGCAGTTCGGTTGGGTAGTTTTATGCATGTAAACTGCAACAGACCGAAGCCTCACTGCCTGTTCGTCGCTTCTGTGTGTGCCAAAACTGAGTGTAGTTATCCTGAGGCCATCGGTGGTCTCTCACTTGATTTGTTTCGATTTCCCTGCAGGGTACGCTTTGTATATATATATATATATATATATATATATATATATATATATATATATATATATATATATATATATATATGCAATGGCTGTTCGCAGGTACAGATAATGGCTGAAGTATGAGAAAGAGAAAATGAGTGAAT
Organism: Fasciola hepatica; assembly: GCA_948099385.1. Taxonomy (NCBI): domain Eukaryota; kingdom Metazoa; phylum Platyhelminthes; class Trematoda; order Plagiorchiida; family Fasciolidae; genus Fasciola; species Fasciola hepatica. The sequence goes on along the minus strand of CANUEZ040000055.1, from coordinate 852,101 downwards.
ATATCTTACCAGTGAACTGTATCATGAAGCTAGCTTTAGGCTTCGTTGGAAGAGTTCAAGAGATCTCCCTAATCCTCAGTTAGATGCATTAGGAGTATGGTTATATATCGTAATCACTGATGCTTTGGCATTTGCGAACTTTCATTATCAACTTGATATTACTATTTCTAGCTATCGTTCTGATTTTCACATACTCTCTTTTTTCATCATTTCCGACGAGCGGTGGTCAAGTGGTCATCATGGTAGATTCCCAACCCTTCTACCGCGGATTAGAATCCTCGAGCGAGAGCCTATCCCTTCTCCAACTGGCAGCCTTTAACTGACCGCGGCAACCCCCTGAAATATGGTACTACTATCACACAATAGAAAGGACTTAAATAAGGTAGAATAAAAACATAGTCGAGGTTGCACTGAGAGATAGAAATTAAAACCATCGCACATATTGTATGCTTAGGGATTCTTCGAACTAAACTGACCTGTGTGTCTCAGCAAATTACTGGCTTGATTCTCACCCTCTGCCATGGTAGGTATCATCCGGATCACACCCGTAACCGACAATCTCCACTTAGTCAACTGGGCCAAAAGAAATTCCATTTAGATGAACGTGTGTGACAGTACTTATTTGGGAAAAGCTTTTTCGTCAAGTCACAATGCACATAAGACCAATATCCAATTTGGATGTATTGGTTTTCTGTTTACCGCACTTTGCTGCAATACTGTAAATTTTATTACCCAAGTACTTTGGTATTTGTTACGGGACGAATCCTTCATGGGAACATATGTTCGTTAAGCTCCAGTTAAGCAGTGGCATTTTCTGATTTTGAGCAAACCCTTCTGGATCATCAGGCTTATGTGATCCTGATGTCAATTTGTGCACCCAAAAGTGCCCGAGAATTTTGACCTGGTGAATCAGTCGTCAGTAATTTTGAAGATTGGTGTTGATTGTAGCTCAGGTTTGTGGTGTTCAAAGACTTCCGATCCATGAGTCAAGCTCTGCAAACAGAAGCCGTTGAAATCGATCATCAGTTGCAGTATCGCTCTTCAGTCACTGAACAATATACAATTATACAAAATTCTATACGTAATTTTTATCGCCCCATTCCAGAAGAAATAGGAGCCTTTGATAAGGCCAGCATATATTGACCAGCGATGAAAATACCTGTGTGGAATTCTAAACTTAGACTTTTAAAAATTATTCGTATTCAACATTGTGCTTATTTTGAACTTCGGAGCTTTATAAATTTATTAGCATAACCAACATCAAGCTATCTCATTTGCCCACAGGTCATCATATAATTACCGTTAGCAGTAGTGATTTAATTATAATTTTATATTTAGACCGTTTCTTTGTGATATATTGCAAAAAATAAGGAAAGGGAAAGTCAATGAGAAGTGATTGATTTCTTCTGAATAACTCTGGAAAAGTTGCTTTGTAAACTCGTACAAATCTGATATATGCGTAATAAAAATTCGAATGAAAGTTAATGATCTGCTTTACTTGAAATAAATACTAATTTTATCATCCGGTTAGTTACTAGCTATATCAATGATGAGTATAGCTTTTTTTAATCTGCTTCCGCTGTTTCTGTCACGGAAATCATGCTATAAATATTCTCTCGCTCTTGGGTATTGGAATCTATTTTGAGGAAGGCATATTTTTTCTAAGAAAAAAACGTATCATCTTGTAGTTGATCCGAAAACCGGAATGAGAATCTCGCAGGTTGCCAAATGTCGTTTGTTTTTAGTATATCACGGATCCTTCTGGCTTAGCTTGGCTCACAAGTCTGCTGGCTTTGTCTAAAGCAGTCGAAATAACATTTCAGGTGCGTGTGAATACATTTCGAATAGCACAAATACTATCAGCAAGTGCCCGTTTTTTGAGGCATTCCTGAGCACACTTCATTCGGTTTGTACATCAGTGGTGCATTTAAGAAGGGAAAATGTGCATCACATTTATTGACCGATCGAAATCGGTGCCAGTTTGTTATATGGCTGTGTTGCGTTCCACTCCAGTTTCCAGAATTTCACTCAGACTTCGCAAATGAATCAAGAAATGATCTTAATTCACTCCAATCAATTGGTATTATCTCCATATGAATTCCTGTAGCCAGGGTGAACAAACTCGACATCTCAATAATTCCACACCTTGACCTCCTACAGATTATTGCCTCGGGTAAACGATTCCATGTCGCTTGATTTACTCAAATTGTTTGCTGCCGTTTTGATATGATGAGAGGACACTGAAGTGTAACTCAAAGCTGATATCTACGCTAAAACAATTTTTTTTATCAACACCATGTATTTGTATGATGGAAAATTTAGTTGCTTTTCCAAGTCCCAAAGTCCAAAGCGGCGGGCTGGAATCGAACTGGCAACCTATATATGCGGTCGATGCCAAGTATAAGATCAATTAATTGCATTTTCCAACTTTCGGCTTTGGTGCAGTTGAAGAGAAATAAATGTACAAAATCGCTGTAAAAGGGTTTTAGTTTGCCCTAATAATGAAAAAGTAAACTATTCAATGAGGATTTCGGGTCTCAGATTCATTGATCTTACCTCCATAACTTTTCAGGATCTTTGGTATTACAGTATATTTCTAATCATGCTCCCTTTAATAGTTTTGTACAAATTATTCTTGTTTTTATTAAAAAGTACCTCATAAAATATTTGTAACTAACCTATCCCGAACACGTAGCCTTATTGCTTCTCAAGTTGTAATCAATGACCTCCATTCGGATTTGGTAAGATTAGAAAATCACTTGTATTTAAATTTTTTTCAAGCGTTTTGAGAATCGCATAAGTCACTCAATTCTGTTCCCTAGAAAAAAGGAATTTCACAGTTCATTTCAGGTCACCGCTCATGATAAATGTAAATTTGAGGTCATTTCATTGCAAGGAAATCTTGTTCTCGCTGACTTATTGACTGCTTTGTTCCTCGTGAATTTCAGTTTAAATTGATGTCATTTGCAGTCTTCGTCATTATAATAGCTTCGTGGAATCCAGTTCAACGGGCACTCATGCATTTGACATATATTTTGTTCGACTGAGTTGTTGAAAGCAAGCAAGCACGAAATGAACAAGAAGGGGATGTAATTTGCCTTCTTTATTTCCATCGCAGTCAGCAAATTTGAAAAAAAGTGAAAACGATCGAAAAGTTCAAAGTCGTCTGGATTTCCTTCACTCCAACAGTATACGCGGTTTCTAACAGATCGACTAAGCGAGGCACCCCATTGCTACCTGCAAGAAGATAAGTGTTAGAACTGCATAATAAAGGGTTATACATATAGTAAGTGGCTCGATCTCATGGTGTTGAAAAACAATTTCCATGTGACAGATGTGTTCATCCTTCGAATGACAGAAGCTACCTATCAGGAAGGGTTAAGATTTGCTTCTCACTGAGCGATAGGCAAAGGGTTCTTGAAACCTTTGAGCATGGGTGCAGTGTTGCTCGTAGTGGATAGTTATTCAACCAGTCACTATGTTCAATGTGCTCCGAGAATATCTGTAGAAATTAGCGTATAGTCAAAATTAGATTAACTTCGCTTTTGATACGCAATCGAAAAAAGGACTCGTAAGAGTATTCTATAAACAGAAGACAACCGTTAGAATGAAAAATCCTAAATCACGTATAACAAAAAACCAACTTTTCATCTAAAGGTGCTTTTAGGGGCCGTTTCTGAGCGAAAAATATATCAAACTTGAACAACCGACCACCGAATAATAGCCTTTATGCCGTTTGAAAAGTCCTGATGAAATATTTCATACAAATCTCAGTATAAAGCTTTGCAATGAGAGAGATCTATTCAGAATGATTACTCACTTCTTAGACGTGTGCAATCATCTTATATATCATATTATAAAGATATGAAAATGGTTGAGACGTACTTACTGGATCTTGCTCCTATGAAATGACATGCAGCATGCGATAAAATTTTCATTAACCAATTAAACTTTTTTCAGTGAATGGGGATGCGTTAAGAAAACCGATAGTGAACAAATAAAGGTGATCGAATTTTCTGTCTACCTCACAGGCTTGCGTCTAATTATTGCGGTGAAATAGGCCGTGATACAATGCTTGCAATTTTTATTTTTATCTTGCAGCTTGTTGTTTAACAGAATATTTAGTCGTTAGGTTTTCTGAGGTTGGATACTATAAAGTCGGGTACAGGAAGCTAAGAACGATAAAATGGAACAAAGTTTCCAGTAACCAAGGCCCCATCGCTTTCCTAACATAGGGTAAGCTACAGGTATTATCACGACTCAGGTAAAACACTGTTGTCGTCATAATGGACTAAAAACCGTTGGAAATAAAAATGCGTGTTACCTATTACTATTTAGGTTACCTAATTATTATGCTATCAGCAGTTGAAATCGCTTCACCTCGATTATCTCGGCAGGTATGTTTGAAGCTGGAGAAAGAAAATTAAGTAAACGGCCCAGTATGAAAAGTTTTCGAATCCATGAAGATAAAATTCACCACATGTGGTCTCAGTCAATAATGAATCAAAGCCTATCTTTCCAGGGCTAGCCATGTTTGCCGATGTGTCAATCATGAGTGTGCAGAGCAGGAAGAAGGAAGAATAACATCAAATCCTTTGGAGGATATCGTATTTCCTCCCGGTTCAATAGCAGTTTCGTTGCTGATAGCAGGCCAACCGGAAAAAGACTGTCGGTCTATTTGAATTCACAACCCCTGACATCAAGGTCATACGAGCATCGTTCGTTACTGGTTTATTTCGTTTTCGCGGTGGTATACGGAGGTGATTTTAAAACCAAAAATGTTTACTACTTTAATAAAGAAGCTAGAGAGGAAAGGAGAGATAGTGAGAGAGATCTCTCACTACGCATCGGACAAATGTTTTTGCGCATTCAGACGATAATAAAATGTCCAAAGCATAATAAAATTGTATGCACTGAAGGGTTTCCAATAAATCCTTCTGCGCCACTTGCGAACAGTTATGAAGCGCAATAAGCTGCTCAGTATTTCGGCTCGTTCAGAATTAACGTTACGTGTCCATCAGAGGCGTTCACTTGTTTCAATCGCGAAGTAATTCATGGTAAAGAGTTGATTATTTTGGTTACCAATTTTCTTTCTATGCTTACTGCGCAACTCAGAATTCATTTCGTGGAACGAAGTATTTTTCGGCACCGTTTATTTCACAGCGTACATGTATCATATCCACGCCAATGACTAGTCAGAACGAAGTAACTGGTCTGTGACCAGAGCTGTGTTTGTGTGTTCACTATTTTCAAATAATTGGATAGAGCATTGTATCCTCATGAATAAAGGTAAATACCTGAATGAAAATCGGGAATATGTTGTGTTTCACGTCAGTAATTGCAGCCAAACCAAGACTTGTTCAGCTCCCCGATTAATACGTAAAACAGGTGAATTTTAGAAGTGAAACACAATGAATAAGTTACACCAGGGATCAGAAATTCAGAAATACCATGATTTGAATCGACTTGCAAAATGTTTTCCCTTTTATTTTATCAAATTCAAAGAATACTAAATTTCCTAGAGAACTGGAGACGACCGACAAACTAGATCCACGTTTTATTGTTCGATCTACGCAATAGTGCAGACGAAGTAAACTCGTCATTTTAAGTGATCTACTTTGAAGTGCAAATGGGAACCTTAACCTTCTACATGAATGGATCAATTCTTTTGAATGGGAGCTGCATGCAGCAATTGTACAATTTGTATTTAACTTATTGGCGCCTTTTTTGAACAAGCAACGTGCTTCATAAGTTCTCGGGGGGGGGGGATTTCATTGTTTAAACGTGAATTTTTTCTCATTGTCAAGAAAATAGATATTTCAGGTATATTTTAATAAAAAAACCATTCAACGAAAAAGGCGTGACACTTTTACAGGTAGCTACGGGCATTTAAATTCAATTTTTCGCTACACCGAGCAGCACCAGAATTTCGAAGTAGATAACAGAAAACACAAAAAGGCATCAAATTGGTAGTGCCTCAGAATATAATTGACTTTGAAAATTCGTCTTTTATTTGAATCCGAAATATAAAACCTTTCAGGTTTATTACTTTTTAAGCCCGATTACCATAAAAGTGATATTATAAATCAGGGTCAGCATAAGCTTCCCATGGGGATGAGCTTAGCGTTTTCCCCGAACGAACAAATAGCTGCCAACCATGACATTTGTGAATAAAAACGTGCATATTTACTCAGCGAAATGAGGGTTAGTGATTTTAATAGATCATAGGTGATGGATATCCTAAGAAAGATGCTATACATCGACAAAATTAGATCCATTTTGGCCTACTCATTCAGTGCTGTTATGTTTGAAAAACGAAATTGAAAATCAAATTATGGGACCAACACACGACAACGTGTTGTCTGTTCGTAACCGGAATACTACACAACGTTTAACAGGCCAAATAAATTCACCGATGGCTTTTGCGATTTTTATAAGCAGGTAAGCCCGCTCCCGGTTTGGACACTGGAAATAAACAAGTGGCTATCAGGTTTGAGAGGAAGAGCTATTTACCAACATGGTGTTTAGTATACAAATGCATTTTAGATGTAGAAGTCCTGGTTATTAAGTAACTTTACCTGTATAATATGGTACGATGAAATTAAAAAGAACCTTTTTTAGCTAATACTCTATTTTGTTTACTTTCACCGTATTTTTTGGCCCATTTGGAATAATCCAACTGATGATACTTGTAAAGATGGGCATAAGGAATAAACCAATAATTCAACCAAATAAGAGAAGCCCAGAAAGATGTAAAGTGCACGTTTACCGTGCACATATCGGCCAAATTCACCATCTTCCTTGCACGTTTTGAAAAGTAATAAGAATTGTCCCATTATCAAAAAATAAAACCACTGTTGTCTGAAGATGGGTACAGAGAAATGAATTTCAATCACTTTGGCATGATTTGCGCACTTCGGCGGAAATTACCGAAGAATTAATCTAGAGCGTTCACCAATAATGCACTAAAAGCAGAGTCTCCTTTCTCCGCGCTTTCGTTCCCACCAGATGCTGCTCGTTGTCCAGGAATTCGATCGCTGTGATGCGCCGGTCGTTTTCTTGAGCTGAAATGACGGGTTCTAATGGCATTTTTATACCAGATTATGTTACAAGGCCAGAACTGTCACTGTTAAAGTACATGGGACATTTCAGAGATTAGTTTTCTTTCAAAAGATCAAAACAGGGTTCAAAAATTTCATAACCGGTTTTATTTTCTGTTCACTGTTTCTGCGTGAGAATTTCAAAACGGCTAATCCAAGGAGTGGCCACAAAACGTACCAAGGAACAGCGTTTTGAGTATAACTGAAAAATCGTTTCCTGTGAAAAGAACGTTCGATTTCTCTCAGAGTCAGCTTCATCGTCATGGTTTATGCATGGAAAAATGTTTATTTTGAAGGTGTTTTTGCATTCACACTATGCCTGTAGGATAAATTTCTCAGCACGGAACATCAGTCGTTTTAGATCGGGTGAATAAACTGAGATTTCTTGTTCCAGACCATATTAGGGATAACGAATGGAATTAAAATCACACAAGCAAACATGTAACAATCGTGCCGCTACCTGTGCTGTTGGTTCCACTAATGAACCGATCATCCTGCTTAGATAAAAAGGTAGCGAAAGTGCGCACCGAAAACTTGCAGTAAGTACGTATTTTACCGGTGTTATTGGTATGTTGCGTATTGTGCTACCTAGTAATTTCAATTCGGGTTACAGAAGCTTTCGTCGATAGGATTTTACAAAACTGTGGTAAACATCCGGGAAAGAAAGTCCGCGAGTCTCGTTAGACATTTGCAAAAACGTAAATACGTTCTAGTTTTCTTAGAAATACCCGTAAAAGTGTGATCAGTAGACAAGAAAAAAATCAGTTTCCAACTTTGTTCTCGAATCCTAGGTCACTAAAAGATTACCTATATTCTTCGTAAAGTGAAATGATCAGTATAATGAATTAAGACTTCCATTTTTCTACTTGATATTTGTAATGGCGAACCATTTTGAAGTTTTTTTCTGAAAGATGGTAATTAGGGATAACCTAGAAGAGTACTGAAACGCTTTCCGTGAATATGCCACTGATTCTTCTCACTTTGTTCCTTTCGCGTACGTTTTCAGTCGCTATCTAAATTACAATTTCATTGGCTTTTCCCGGTGAACGCTGACGAAAACATAAAAAAAAACTAACGGATATTTTATCCTGAGTTTTATGCAAATACCAAGTGATGATGTTGGATAACTTCTTAATTCGGTGTTGTTTGTTGCAGCAAAGCCAATAACCAGAATCAAAACGGTCTGTAAACATGAGAGAAAACAGTTCACTTTACGATGTTGGAACCAAGCAGGAGAATAAAACTACATGGAAAAAAGCGACTAATAGTGAGGATAATGTTTTGTTTTATTAACGAAGCAGAGAATCTGTATGCACAGTGCTCCCAGGGATTTCACTGGTGAGTTCAAAGTGCGCTGAATTAATTACTTCAGGATTTTACTCACTTCGATTGATGGACCATTATTTATTGAAAAAAATATTGTCAATCTGTCCCCGAAATGTTTCTTTTCTGCACTGAGGTTAATAATGCCATAAATCTGTGGAAATTCACCTCTAGGAATATTACGAGTAGCCTTTGCTCTCCAGCATTAACATCGTGTCATTCGAAAGAAAATTGCTCGGAAAAACGCACTGGAAGCAGATTCAGCAATTCAAATTACGTTCATTGCCGTTATTACCTCTTTTACTTTAGGAGCATATTTTCCGAAATTATTTTTTTGGTATCTCGCAAATGGTGATGCGTATAGGACAACGGGAACGGTTTGCTGGTACGTCGGAAGCCCTTGCCACCGTTATAAGTTTCGTTCGAGAAATTTCTCTTCAAGATTCCGGTTCTATCATCCGATTGACGCTCCCGTTCAATCCTCAAGTGAAGTTTCACTCCGTCGTTTCCAAGACTCCCGGGCTGCAGAGTCTAATCTTGCGGGCGTTGGCATGATTCTTCCTGAAAATATTGAAGCTAGGCAGTTAAACTAGATCCCTGCGGACAGTTGTTCATCAACTGCGATAGTTGAAGGTTCGGGCAAAAAGGATAGTCGCTGTCCCAACAGATGCAGTTTGTTTGTTGGTCCGGTTTGTGCACCTGCCGATTGCCGCTCAGAAGCAATAAAAAATGATTTCTACCAAATGTTACATGACCTGTTACTCAAAACCAGACGGGGTGATATCGTGATTCTGGTCGGAGACATGACTGCTGGAGCAGTGATATGTCCCGAATTTAGTGTGCAGAAGGAAGACACATTCTTACGGATGAACGTGTATTCAGCAACTACGTATGGCAAGCGCAAGTACTGGCAAGCAAGTGAAAACGCAAGCACGTAGACAGGTGCGTGCGCCAACGCTGCATGCAAGAACGAGTACAAGCCAAGTGTGCAAGGGGATTAAACGACGCAAGGTCGCTTAACACGTAACACGATCCGACTGTTATCCGGATAGAATCACGATCAAGCTTTCTCAAGGAAACTATACAGTCAAATAGCTGTAGGAACATTCACGTCAACGGATATTTGGTTGTGTGGTTTGTGTGTGCGTGCGTACTTGTGTGCATGATTGTGTGCACGTTCATTTGTGTGTGGGTGAGTGATTCGTTGTTGTCCGAACCGTACACGTCGATGGTGGCGAGGTCAAATAGCGTTGTGACCTTTGGGATGCTTATTCGTCAGTGAGGTTAGGGCTGTCCAAATCTCGGGAATCTCTGCCCCGTCTCTGTGGTTGACACATGCCGAGATCGTGCTTACTGAGAAAGCTTCAGCGTACTTCCGCTCAGTGCATTTTCTTAATCCGAGTTGGAGTACTTCGATGTTTTCGTAATCTATGCTGTGACCCTCTGCTATGGCATGAAGAGCGATGACTGAGTTAAGCTCCAGTTTTTCTAAGACTGTCTTGTCAGAAGATCTGCATTCTTCTTTTCTTTTACGTTCGGCTATTCTGATCCTCAGTCGTCTACTGGTTTGTCCGATATACTCAGCTGGGCGTTCCTTACAACTGGATTTGTAGATGCAGTTGTTTGGACTTGCAGGCTGATTCAGTCTTTAGCCTTTGTAAGGTGGCGTTTTGAAGTATTATTCCCGGGGAAGAATGTTTTTGAATATTGAAGTCTCCGAGGATCTTTCTGATTGCCGCAGAAGTGCCTGAGGCAACAGCGAACACTTGGTTGTGCATGGGCTAGAGTTTCTACCTCGAAATAAAAGCCGAGTGACGCTAGAGACACCACTTAGTACCAAGAATCGTCATGAACATTTCTTCGGCACACACCAATCATGGGCGGGTGCCATTCGGGACATCCGTGAAGCGGGCTCATCTTCTTGCGGGAGACAGTCGTCTCAAGGTAAGTTACCTTAAAGGAAAGACCTGACAACTGCTCGACCTGAGCAATGAAGAAGTTGATCACTGTGTGGTAGGTAAGGATACTCGCCCACTACGTCGTCTCCAATTATTCAAATATGTTTTGCGTATGCCTGATAGCGATCCTTGACTTCCTGTTCTGCTCGCGCGTGCTGGTTAGCATCAGAAGAGGCGACGATGCGGTCAGGCCATGAGGTGGCGCACGAGTATGAAGTAGCTGCCATCAGCATTGGATTTGGTTGGTGCTTCCCGACATTCTGGTTGGGGCTCAGTGAATGAAGATTACGACTGGTTAGATACGCTGAGGGATGTGCCTCAGAATAGAAATTTGTGGCGGAATTCTCTGAGGTCAGTTGAAAATGTTTTCCTTAAACACGAAATAAAAAGACTATAAAAAGTGTACGGAATATATATATATATATATCGTTATCAACTACGATTTAGCAGAAGTGACAAGCTTAGAATTGATCCCAGTACTGATAAGCACTTCCCTACACGGACTCCACCAACGTGATGCTCCACCTGCAAATCTACGTGGCCGTGTCAAGATATGTGCATATTTCACATGTAGATCAAATAAAAATGTTGTAAGGTGCCAAAATTGGTCGCACTTTTGAAATATTCACTGTGTTGGTGTTAATCTGAGTGCTAGGCTAGGTAGTAAACCGTCGGCTGCCATGGCTTTGCTTTCTTCCGTCGGTTGAACAGCTGAACGATTGCATCTTCTCAATGTCTAATCGATCATTGTATCATATTGAATTATCGAGACCAGTTAATATAAATATGGCAAACAGATGTTAATAATTATCAAGTGAACACCACTACATGAGACCATCTTGCGGACTCCATATTTCATAGAGTTCTAAGCTCTAGAAAAGTAAACGTTAGTTAGTGAGAGAACGGGGACAAACAAATCTATTCATATACCTGGAAATCTCGTCATCATTCACTCAGGGTAAGGCTCACACCCGTCATTGGTTCAGTAAAGCTTCAAAGGGTTGTTGCTTAATTCCATAAGAGCATTTACGTACAATAAAATTTGTAAATTCTTCGCGAATAAGATTGTTATCGTTATTAAGCCCGTACTAATAAAGGAGAATTTTTAAGATTCTACAACAATTTCAAGATAATCTTGAGCCAAAAAGTATGTTAGCCTACACTTTGAGATCTTTTATTGATTGCCTAGTTGATTTCCCAGCAAATTCCCAGAGTGAATTGGAGCTGAAGGGAGGAGACAAGTGAAATCCCCGGTTTATTTTCAAACTCACCCGTTTCTTTGCTTTGGAGGTGACACGCTCTCACACGGATAGAATAGTTCCCAATCTTTGCTTACGTATTTTATCATTCTCGTGGATGGAGTCTACCATGCTATTCTTTTGTTTGCCAGATCCTGATAGACCATTTGGACTTGGGGAAATGCTAGCGCATCCACAAGATTTGAGCACTGATTTTCTGATTCAGTTATGCAATTTGAAAACACGACAGACTGCTTTTCGAGAAGGAAGTGTACACATTGTTATTTCGGGTTATTTCGGGTAGTTTAATTTACACTATTAAATGCTGAAAGAAACGGACGGCACTTGTAACAGATTCCCACAAATTAGGAGGTCAGACAGATAAAAAAATATTCAGTGTTGTTAGAAGAAAGTTGCAAATGGTTATCAGGATACCAGCAGAATGTTGTTGACTGAATAAATTAAAGCTAGCTCCTTAAACACAACCTCAGGAGTTCACTTGTAGAGAAACAAAATTTGACTCGCTTAAAAAGAATCAGATGGTTAACAAAACTTTGCTGGAAGTTTAAGACACCGGATTCCCTTTATCCTATTCATAAGGACAGAAATAAGGCAAAGACTACGAAGGTCTTTGTGATGCCGCTTGCTAGCATGAAAGGCATGCAGCCGAAGCCGAACGGATACACGGGATGGGAAAAAGAAATAATAATCACGGAAAATACGCAGTAATCAAGAAGAATGTAAGCGTTTTTGATTGGATGACCATAATGATTTCTCACAAATGTATACTGGCCCGACCGGAACAACCGAAAGCTTTGTTCAGTTTTACTCAGTGGAACTTTAAGTAAACAACATTTTCCAGATTACAGCTACTTTTAGGGATCCTGTATGCATTATCAGATGAACTTGCATAGTCTTAGTAGGGAACGACGTCGAAAACCCAAGTTCCTGTTATTTTTCACCCCGGATAATGTGGACAGCGTGTACTACGGAGCAATGTTCTGATAGTTACAATATCGGTGGACTTTTTTGTTTTAAAAAATGATAAAAAGCTAGTCAAAAGAGGAAACCGACGTATCGTGGGTTAGCAAAGAGTACGGAGAACCCGTTTTGGTTGGTTGGAGAGTCTACACTTTTGGTTTGAGGTTGGAGAATTGCAAAATAACCGCAATTTACTAGGGTTCTATTTCGTATTCGAATCAAGATTGGATGAATAGCTTGACCGTGTGTTGTTAAGCAATCGATCTTATGAATAGCCAGTCTGCACACCCTTTACAATTGAACCGCATTGGCTGAAATCTAATACTACTACTACCGCAACTATCACCATCAAACTACCCGTGACTGCCATAACGGTGATGGTATCGGTATTGCCGAAATATTTTTTTTGTGAGCTTATCTTTCGTTGACCCGATTCTGCTTATTTCATAAGCAAAGATCGTCATAAATCCTCTCCAACTTTTTTTAATATCTGTCCTTCATTCGAACACAATCATTAGGGAAACCCCCTAGTGAGCAACAGAAATTGCCTGTTTGACCGATCCTTGTGGAAGATTTTGCGGGTACTTTTTATGAAACTTACTGTATCGCTCAATATTTTCAAAAACACTTGAAGCATTTTTGATGCTCAACTTTCCGAAGGAAGTTCAGCAGAATGAAAGTGTTTTATTAATGAGGACCATAGTACAAGATATGCCCACCGATCGTAACGTAATTACAGTCAGATCAGGATTAATGAGACAGTCCAACAGTTTGCCGTGTAATCGATTGTAATTTTATCATGTCATCACAATTCTCAATACTAATTAATATCTGTGCATTAATTAGAAATTATAATTTCTCAGTTTTTCCTCCCTTTAGCATTGAGTAGGGGGAATATACGAGACGAACGTTTTAATGAAACAAACTAGATAGTAAGCGATAAAAGCACGTACATGATTCCGTTAGAAAACGGAGTTAAGCTTTGTAGATCTAGGGAACAATTTACTGTGCTTGTTTTGAAAATGACGAGAACAACCTCTTAGAACTTCATAGGGAATCTTGTGGTAAATTATTTCATGAACAATTCATTTGTTGGATAGACTACTAGCAAATTGTTGCCGTCCAATCTCCGTCCTAAAATCGGTTAACAGAAGCTTTACCCGTCTCACGTTTAAAATGCATCCTGTTTAAAATAAGTCACCCATTTGAAAGCTAAATGAACACACGGTCACTGTGCCTCACTTCTGGCTAAACAGCATTCACAGACTGCAAATATTGTTAAATCTTTGAAAAACGGACATTATTCGCAAACTCACTATTTCACGTACATTTCAAACTGTTAAGCGCTGTCTGGCGATATGTCACCACGTGGAACACTTATAGAGAATAAGATTGGTCATGAAAAGTTGTGTGAGATTCGCCATTGATGTTCCTAGTCTTTCTAAAACACTTTGTTCCATAGTTCTATTTCAATAAAGGTCGAACTGGTTTTGGAATGATCTGTTATAAATAGCAGCTCATTGAGGATTTCTGACACCCGTCGCTTATCACAGAGGTAAACATCTCACTGATAGTCATGTGAACAAACCGTATATCGGCCATCTTTTCGCCGACGGCTCATTTACACGTGACGTTGATTGTGAAGCACTCGAAAACCTCACCGCTACTTGCTAGTTATAGTACGTGTAAAATTATGAGATTCTGCACCAGGGCTGCCAGGCACGAGAACAAAACGTGCTTATCAGAAGCCAGGGTGCGTCAGTCCCAACATCACCTCTATTTTTCAAAGTAACATTTGACGTCAATAAGTGGCATCATTTTCCAACAACCCAGCTTCATTCAGAGAAATCAGCTCACAGATACCTACTCGACTGATAGATAAATTTTGGTCACCGCTCGGTTTAGAGGCAAATGTAATAACTGACTTTGTTTGCATCTAGGTGTTTGTGACATAAACGCCCAACTCAGTGATGGAAATTCTTTAGGAAATAACCATTTCTCTCCGCAGTCATTTTGAGTGGGATTCAAAACCTATCTGAATATAAACCGTGGCTTTACTGACCTAAATAATACACTTCATGGGAGGCTTGAATGGATGAGAACGAATGGAGCACGTCGATTAACATCACAGCAGCACGATAACTTTGGAGTTTTTGAAAGTGAACACATCTGCTTTGAGCAATCTACGGTCCACTGCTTCCCATGATCCTCTGAGTACGTTGCGTTTCAAATGGGAGAGTCGAGTTTTGTACATACCCTCGATACCGTTCATACCCTTGGCCACAGATTGCCACTTTTTTAATCCTGACAAAATGTCAACTTATCCGACTTTAAAATACGTGCAGGTTGATTCCTTGTGGCTCGCTGAACACTTAAGAGTAAGCATCACGGTAAATCGTAGTAGCTCAGCCAGAAACGTTTTGTCTACGTACACAGCAGAAGTAATGAGCAACTAGGAATTAAAGGATTTTGATTCGAGTAATGAAAAGTAACTTCACTCAAACCGAAAGAACATACCAGATGACTCCTAATGTGGACTGGACTCATCACTAAAAACTACAAGAGACAGCACAGCTAATTATTCGTTGATAAGAACCAGCAGTACACATTCACCGAATCCCGAACTTTGGACTGAACGATTATGAAGCAAACACTGAAACACCAGATAATCCAGACTGGTCCATGGTTTTCAATATTGAGTCAAACTTTGTTAATTTATTCTGAATCATTTGTTAGTCAAACGACATCTTTTAACCTTCATTTTGCGCGAGAGATTTATTGATTAAAAGATGGGAAATCCCCATATCAATGCCATCGTGGACCACCGAACCTCAATCAAATAAAATGAAATTTTTCCAGAAAAGTGGTACTTACGCGCGGAAGTAAAAGTATAAGCTGGAAAATGTACTCAAGGAGAATAGGAAAATGGAGTAAACTTAAACGTACAGTTTTTGTAACTATTTAGAAACATTCTGAAGGCATTCCATCCAGCCACTGGGTCCGCCCAGAGCTGAACTCCCTGTGGCGACGAAAATCCGGATGTTACAACAAGAATAATTAAGTATTTGAAAAAATGTCCGGATGTCAACATTAAGACGATGTGAATACACTTTCAAGTGGTGTTATCACTGACCAATGATAACCAAAAAAGCAGCGCTGAATCGTAGAAGTGTTTGAAAATTAAATAGGGCTTATAAAGATGCCATTCGTCATAAAAACGCCCATGCATATCAGATCAGTTGCGTAATTTCAGAACTACTGTATTCATCATGTCATTGTTGGTACTGTCTCTTCTTAATCTAAAATTTGATGCTCAGCCTGACTGTACTTAAGTGGGATGTGTTGAGATGTATATATATATACGATTCCCATTACTAACGTAGGTTCTATTGTAACATGTAAGGACCAGTGATCTTCTGCCAGGGGGTTGCAAGTTGTCAGTCTGTAAGACTGCAGTGAAAAAAACGATTCTGCGCGTCGAGGCTCAGTAAGTGCATCAACAGGTACCAATACTCAAATAAGTCGAACGTCAATATGATGGCTTGAAGTCTAACCTACACACTATAACCGTATATTATTTTAAATGCCCGGGTCAGTGTCGCTGGTTTTCTCCAGTGATGTGTGCTCCGGGAACTTATTAGAATCGTAAATGTTGGAGCTTCTGTACGACATCGGGATACCTGTAAAATCCATCCGAACACCGCGTTCATTGCATACGTCCTCAAATTTTGACTGTTTGCTAACTTGCAATAGAATACGTAATAATAGATTCCGTTGAGAAGAATCACCTTTAAGAGACGATAATATAGTGCAATAAACGGCTGCAGTTAGACTGCAATGAACTGACAGTGCTTCGAACAAACCAAAACTAATTTCCCTGTTACCCGAGAATGGGTCCATACAAAACTTCCAAAGCTACACTTTTACCGCATTTCAAAGAACAAAGTATGATTTTTATCCACTGCAAGTTTCGCGTTTATGGCCCGTTTCACCTATGTCCCTGTGTCTTTCAAAGTTATGTACTACTACTAATGAAATGCCCCACATAGATGGGGATGACGTAATCAAATGAGGAATTGTTATCAAACAGTACATATTATTGACACTATGGAACTAGGCACATAAAACCCCCAACCAGGCTTTGTACTTAGGCATTTTACACGTCTGCTCATTTTATATATCGATCTGGACAAGACCGATTGAAGTCAGACTTCTGGATTTAAAACACTGATCATTTTGACATCTTTATTCCGTAGGACTGATTATCCGATTGGAGTTACATTACTTTTAATAAATTTCAGAGTGTCACAATACACATCTTTTTTCCCATGTACTTTCAAGATCTGCTTT
This sequence comes from Fasciola hepatica, assembly GCA_948099385.1. Classification (NCBI taxonomy): domain Eukaryota; kingdom Metazoa; phylum Platyhelminthes; class Trematoda; order Plagiorchiida; family Fasciolidae; genus Fasciola; species Fasciola hepatica. The sequence continues at coordinate 835,151 of CANUEZ040000055.1, read as the reverse complement.
TTTAACCACTGAAGTTATCCGATTATGCTAATCTAAAATATGAGTATTAAGAACCCTTCATCATGAAAATATCATTGTCATCGCATGCATCAAGTCGTTGTTAGTGCTCATAGAGACGTTTTACATATTCCTTTGAAATGTAATGGAGACTTGAGATAACGATTTTAATTATTTCATGTTCATGTTTGTTACTTGTTTTTGGTCACTGACGCTGACATAGGTAGGTAGTAAGCACAACTGCGCAATGCTAATATCACTTTTACTATTCTACTATAGAAAAAAATTAAGCTCGCTGACAGGGTGATTACGAAGATAGGATGAAACTGTAATTTGATATGAATCTTGGTTGAGAATGCGTGCCTCACTATTTGTAATTCCTTGTTTGTCGTAAACTATCCCGGTGTGGCAAACGCGCTAACCAGTTGTAAGATCAAACACACTTGATCAGATCAAAAATGCCAGTCTTATGGTGCTTCCGTTTTCTGCTCTTTGGTCTCCTTCTGGCATAAAAAGCAGCATAAACTCAAATAGAAACTTTCCTCAATTTCACCACTTCCGGTTCAAATGGGCCAAGTAGGGTAACACTAGTCTTCAGTGGCTGGGAACAGTGCAATATAGTCGCAATTTATAAAACCTCTATCGGAAAGAACACCATTTTTAAATACATCTTAATGTCCGTATACTTACACCCGTAGTCGCACCAGCCACCGCTGGTTCTTCTGGGTAACAACAAAAGATCGCTCTTAGATAAAACTCTCGCGCGTGTATCGAAGCAGTCAGATAATCAGAGAAGAAATGAAGTCGAGTAATTAGTAGCGTAATACACCAGACTGGGAGGATTTTCAGCGTTTGCATCGCATATATGGAAGTGGAAACACAGAATCAGGAAATACGCACAAATCCTATTAATTTTCATCCAAGGAAAGAGTTCCTTTAGTCTGGGTTAACGCTGATTGGATTCGCAAGCAAACTAGCATGATATTGCAAAACGGGTTTGCTACACAATATTCCTTTTTTTATTTTTTGAGCTACTATCACATTAATGTTGTATAGCTTTTCGCCCGTTACGACAGATGATGTTTTCTAAGATGGTATCTTATTCAGACATTTAACTTCAGAATCTGCCAAGTTGGTCAGTATTTTGACTTGCGTTCTTTGTCCATGTTTGTATGGTTGCTCTTTCTTCTCAGTTGTTTAGGTACAGGGGAAAGAATATCCATCAGTTTGGAAGTGGACAGTTTCAAGTGGACAAAAATGATTAAAGCAAAAATTAAGGCAATCAGTGAAATGTCTACAGAAGACAGAATGATTGGGGTTTGAAACACGGAAGAATTGTTTGAAATAACCGGGGCTTTAAAGTGGACTAGGTTATCGGGCAAACATTCCTATGATTCGATTGTATGGATATTCCTCTTAATATAGTGCATCGGTGGACTTTACTATACACTGTCGGACATGCTTCCAATACACGTGATCAGAGCTTCTCATGCGCGCACTATTTTGAACTCTGGGAACAAAGCGACGAAATCCCTTGCGTTGATGTCAATGCCACTCAAAACTCAAGCTTTGAAATACCTCAAAAATAATGGTCCTGTTTGACTTAGTTACCCTGTTAAGTGTCCACAGACAAATCTACCCAGAAAGTTCATTCTACGAACCGAGAAAAGTTCCTATGAGTAAATGAAATGTGACTTTATGGCCGCGAGAAGTGGTGGATCGTGAAACTTTGGAAGATGGAATAGATCACGTCATCTGTGGGAAGTTGCAATTATTGCCCTCTGATTATAAGTGATGATCCGTGGAATCCGGGTGTGAGTGATCCGTCTGGAAAGTTGAACCAAGTATTTTAGGGAGTAATTTGGCAGAGGTATTGTGCAGTGGTTCTTTTGATGTTGCATACACTTTAAATTCTCCAAAAAAACAATGCGGCTTATTCAGGAACGCAAAGGTATTCACCGTAAAGTGGGTGAATCTGCGGTCTTGGATAGGTTATATCCGCCTATTGCAAAAATGGATTCGACGATGTAATTACGAAGTTCCCAACACATCCCAGGACAATCAGGCTAAAAGTTGCCATTTGGTAACAAATTTGGTTTAAAAGAGAAAAATGATTCTTTCATGTAAACCCGAATCATTCAGACTTAGCTCGCATAATTTCCCGCTGTTCACTCATCATTCGTATGAGTCTCAGCAATGAGAATAAATCCTGCTTCAGAACCCACCGGGGTTTAATCCACCGTATATTAAACTCCAAGTAGATTTACCCATACGTGAACTTCCTGAAGGTACACCGACCTGATATTGCCCTGTTTGAATGCATATTTTTTTCTCCGTCAACCACACGAATCTGTGGCGCTGCTTTCCGTGCTAGTGACTGCCCGAAAATTTGCACCGTCTTCCCAGTCTTTCTTACTAAAGAAGCAAAGTCATTTTTATAGCAATCTTTCATTCTATTTCTAAACCAGAAATTAAGCTTATCGGGGTGGTTCTTACCAGCACGATTCATCCACTGAATGATTGAAAATATTCTAGAACAGTGAATTGTGTGGACTATATGCGGATGATGTTCTGCTTCTAATTGAAGAATAAGTAAGTATTAGGATCTTGGAGATAACCCCAAAAACCGTTTAATTTGTTTAACGAAGACTTTTCCAACCCGAGAGTGCGCAATGCTGCTGCAGAAACAGATGGATACAATAAGAGAAAATAATAAAAAGTTCGACAAATTTTTACCTTGGAAGATATGCACCACTTGTTGATGGGATCGTGGGATAATTTCTTTTCATGTACGCGACAGGTCGATTCCGCAGTCACCAATCTCAGATGCTTGCGGAGTCGACCATACATGCACATACCCGTCAAGGGTTGATAGTTGGCAGCCGCCGTTGAATGGTTTCTTCTAGTCGATCCCAAAAAGCGGTCGTCACCTGACAGAATGTTCAGAGACTCTCAGCAACTGAGCCTTAATATCTTTGCAGTATTTATTGAATATGTTATGAATAATTGGTCAACAATCTAGAATTTATGAATACTGTGTGAGGCAAAAGAGTTCTGTTTGCAGAAAAACTGTTAAGTCAGCGCAAACAAGGATGGTTGGAAAGCATGCTATGGCTGCCCACAGATAAACTCCTTTGATTTGAATTGTTAGCTGGGGACTGGTAGTGTTTGGAAAATGAAGCACATTGTTTAGTTTATGACTAGGTAATAAAATCTGGGCCTCTGGGCTTGGCCATGTAGGGTACACCAGTATTTCGGATTGAGTTCCACAAAATCAGTCACTGCACGGTCCAATATATTTGGCGGCATGGGTAGATACCGCGGCCAGTAATGTATCTTCAATTTAACTTTATTTTCCTGTGTGCGATTTCGGTTCACACCTTTAATACCAATTTATCTCTGCTCATCATGCTTTGATTGAATTCATTTCGATCTAGTAAGTGCCACGAGGTAATAACCAAAACCGGATCAGTGAAATGCTAGCTTTCCGTGGGGAGTAAGCCAAAAATGAAACCACTGTTTATTTTCTCAAGTGTGTAATGAAAACTAAAACACAACGAACAGTGGAAAGAACGAAGTAAATGTATCCTATTATCACCTATTTTCAAGGTGAAAAATATTAATTTGTCAGATATGAGGAGCGTTTACCGGACCCACGTGTTAGAATTTGTCCACCTTGACACGGTTTAGAAGTACGCATTGAGGTCACCCACATTCCAGTACTTTATGCATTCTAAGTGCTGAGCTGCAAGGAAAATACGAAGGCTTCGGACATTTCACGGAGGTTTCGTAAAAGGGGAATCTACCAGATTAAACCTTTTCAGAATTAGTTGGGACACCGGTGGACGACGAACTCCAACCAGTGAAATGATACGCGATAGAAATAAAGAGCCTGTTCGTGGAAAACGGATAAGGCCCAGTCGTTGGGCCAAATAACTTAGAGAGCAGATCAGCTAGTGCAAGCTAATTTAGTTACTTTGAGGTCAGCAACTACAATTCCTTGAGGAGTATCACTGTACACCCGCGGCAGTGAAAGTACCGTCGAACATTCTTTTAAAGAAGCATGAAAAAGCGGCCGGTCCCGACGAACTCCAATTTTTTCATAATAAGAGGGGATACCTTGATTAAATCGTTTACCATCTTGCAGCGTGACATTTAGAACCAGGGGTGTATTACGTTATCATGAGACGAGTCCTTGCTTCTAACCATCTTCCAAAACGGATCACGGAATGATTTTAGTAGCTATCGTGGAATCAGTTTAGTTCCAATAGTTACCGAGGTTTTAGCCTCAAATTTGATGCACTGTTTAACACTGGCATGCCAGAAAAAAAAATCACACGAACAGCAGGCCGGATTTATCCTAGGTCGAGGATGCATCGATCAGATTTTGCCCCTTCGCCAACTATTTAAAATGCGTCAATCATAACATCAACCGAAAATAGTGATTTTCCTTGACTTGAAAAACCCCTTCGATTCAGTTGACCGAACAGCGCTGCTCAGTGTTTTCACTGAAAAACATTTGCCACGGAAGTTCTTGAATCTACTGAGATCAGTGTACTCTCATACTTATGACCGCGTAAAAGTTTACAGTGAAGCTTCCAGTCCATTTGAAATGACCAGCGATGTTCGACAAAAGTCTACATTTTCACCCTTCCCGTTTAACTTCTTCATCGACAAGAAAATTAGGAATCCTTTAAGAAATCTTCAGGATCTGGGCGTCGAACTCTCAGATGATGAAAATTTGTGACCTACTTTAAGCTGAAGAACTTTTCCGCTTGTTCAAATGTACGGAACATGTGCAACGTGTACTAGATCGACTTGCAACAGCTGTGAATCCATTCAGCTTGCGATGTGAACCTTTAGGTTGTGAAGAGATGTAACAAGACTAAACATCAACGTTTCTGAGCTTGATGCTTTACGGGGACGAACTAGCAATTGTTGACCTCTTCTGTTACCTCGGCAGCAGGATGACGATGGACGGAGGCGCGGTAGTGGAAGTGAGCCCGCATTTAGCGGCTTACACTGGGTTGAAACATTTGTGACATTGACCTGATATTTCACTGAAATTAAAAGGTTATCAGTAATGTGCCGCGGTGAGCTCAATTTTGTTGTATAGTTGCGAGGCTTGGGGTCTGTGTGCGGAAGATATTCATCGTCCTGAGGTTCTCGACCAGCGATGTTTGCTTAGAGTAGCTAAGATTGGATGGAATGGCCGAGTAATCAGTGCTGATGTCAGAAGTCGATTATTGGGTACCAGTTCAGATAATATCCTACCACAGCGCATCCGGCCTAGTGAACTTTGTTGGTTGAGGCATGTGTTCCGTATAGCAAAACACGTCTACCATACCGCACTCTCCTTGGGAGTGAAAGAAGCCACCAGGAGATCAGCGGATTATGTGGCAATGGGGAATAAGAAAATGAACATCGAACTTGGGAATAGTAGGCACCTTAGGCTTTCGTCGTTGGGGTCCAGAAGTCCCTCTTCCAGTAAGACTCCGACCGTGAACAATGGCCATCGTGTTGTCATTTTTCGTTGAATCAGAGTGATTGGTCGATGTGCTTTTGTACACCGAGGCTGTGTAATCCGTGTGTAGACTACTAGGGCATTATTTCCGTTTCGCACTTGTGTAGGTCCACTTTCTGTCCACCTTGTATATTCATTGTTTTTATTGCTCAGTGCAGCATGGTGAGAAAGACAGTGGTCAATAGGGTTTGAACTTCTACTTTACTCGGGACGATTTTGATACGATGGGTAATCTGCCCAAGCTACACGAGAACATAGGATACACACCAGTGAGGTTGCGACTTGGCTGCACCTAAGTGAATAAACTACGCACACGTCTGCTTCAATCAGACGAATAAGCAAAAGATTGTTCCACACTGCCGATCAGTTTAGCATTAACCAACAATTTGTAGCATTGTCTGTACAGGTGATGATATACTTGTTTATTGTTGTCCATAGGCACGCACGAAAATTCACAGTTCTATTATCGTATCATCATTATCATGAACATAATAATCCGAATCTTCATCCTTCTCCTCCTCGTCATCATTAACATCACCACCATCATCAATATCCTCGATATTATTATTATTATCATCATTATTATCGTGATCACCATCATCGTCAACAAGATCGGGATCTTCCTCATGATTATCTTCATCACTGACTTCGTCTTTATCAATCTGGGTGGACTGTTATATTCCCAACATCAGAGCCGTTTGAGCGGTAGTTTGTAAGCCCAATTGGTGAGGTTTTATGGCTATTTTCTGTGGCTAGAATAGGAACAGGTTTTCCGGATAGATAGAAGCCATTTTTATATAATCCGTTTCACGGAACCCTTGCAACACTGGCTGTAATTCGAATTGATCAACAAGGATTCCTCCCTAAACAGTTGATAATCAATGGCTCAAATTTCGAATAAAACACTGTCGGACATTTGGCTATGAAATCGTGACAGTTTTTTCCATAATCTATAGGAATTTTATATTGATTGTCATGAAATATACCTTGACGAAAAACCGTTTGCTACTTCACGGTTACATCAGTCTCTTCAAGTCGGTTTTCTTGGAGAATAACTTCCATCAGATATCTTATTCGTTTACGATAGATAGTTGGATAATGATGACATCATTTTAACTGATCCCAAATAGTATTATGATTATTGAGTGTTTGACTGAGCTTCCATCTATTATTGTTCGTATCAAACTGGTTCACGCAGGTTTTTACGGTGTTTTTCAGCGGTCCAGAAAAATAAATGAAGAAATGTTCGGCACGTCAAAAAGTATTAACTGTTCAGATAATTGTATAATAACTCGCGACTAACTGTCAACGTATGCATATCTGAAGGGACCATCGACACCTGTTTCTATCAGTTATTTCAGTATGCAATGGTCATTGCAAGTTCTCCAGTTCAATGACACCGAGATATCTCACAAGGCGTACACATGCAAGTGGTAGGGTCTTCTACAAAAATCAGCCGAAAAATGGAATAAATGCACTCCCGAAATTTGGCTAACACGTTTTTATTAGTTAAACACCAATAGAGAATGTTTGCCTCTTATCTGTTATCGTGATAGAAGCCCCAAGTTCTAGTAACTTTCAGAAAGTTTGTATATTCTGCGTATGATGTTTGCAGCGATTCTCCTTCATTGATCCAAGTAGTGGAATAATCGAGGACAGAAATCAGAAACTAATAGCGCTTTGATAACATGCTGTCAGCTCACCTTGTATTGAAACTACAAATAATATCATAAGCTTTGAAAGAAATGCAGACCTTGAACAGTCTATAGAATTTTGAGGCAAATATATCACCATCATTGTTATCCATGTTATTGGGAAATATTCTAGGCTAGCATACATGTTCTTGAGGATTTGTGACTAAATAAACGGTGTTTTGAATAAGTAGCCCACAAACGTGCATTGAATCACTTGTTTTTGTTTCAATTATTGTTCCTTTTTGGCGGTATTCGCACTTATTTTTAATTCCCATCAGTTTGAGATTTGTTGACCACAAGCATCAGATTAACAATTCAGGTCATCAATCATTTCTAGATAACCGATATCAGATCACGTTTCTCACGTGATGATTGGAGTAAATAAATGGCTAAAAATCGGCTTCATTTTTTAAGATAACAAAACAACAAAATCATCGGCCGAAAGATAACTTCTAACTGAACTTAAGCCAAACGTTTAGGATAGTCCGTGTTTAATGTGGAATATTTGGGCCCAAGCACATGTTATTCAGGGTACCCACAATAAATCACAATCAATTTATATGAGCTCAAACCACTAAGGATGGCTTACAGGTTACCGTTCCAGGCATCCTGAGTTATATTTCCAGCTACAAGAGGAAGAATATATATTGCTAGTAAAGATTCCTAACAAGCCAAACTTTTGCAGATGTAAAGTGCTTCCTTGGTGTTCAGTGGTCAGCTGACACTGGTCGAATCTTTAGATAAAAACTTTGCATTCGAAAATATTGACATTTATTCGCACCCGTTCAGACTACTAAGGATTCCGTAAGTTTTAATACACTTAGTATCATTCGACTATTAGAAGAACATAACGTAGTGCCTTCGGAATATCATCCAAAATACAGTTTTTGAAGGTGATCCAGGACCGCAGAAGCTAGTGCAGCTTCTGAGGCTCGGTAAATGAACCCTAGAAGAACACCGGTTGTTCTGGTTTGTTTGACAACTGACAAGTTCATGGGATTGGTTTTTACCAAATAATACAAGGTGATGACGCTGAGAATTCGTGTGGACATTCCGAAACATTTATCTCATTTCAGTTACGTTCGTTCTGTGTGGAGGATTTCGGATTCAGTTAATTAGTTTGGACCGATGAATGCGGCAGAAAAGCACAAAGTTGTTCATTTTGTTTGTGCTTCCAGATAAAATCGATAGTGGTTGCTCGACGCCGCGATCAATTTTCAACCAAACGGTGACAACGTTGGATAGATGAATCTTAAATACCACAAATCAAACTTAAAAACTAATTTGTTAAACAAAAATAGATATCTGTTTGAATATGTATAACCAGGTATCTGATACAAGTCAAAGAAAGTGATTATATAAACACATTTAGCTTTTGTTATTTTGAAAACCCATTTTCTCTTTTTCTATGAGTTTGCTGTAATCCAATATATGAACGCCATAGCCGAAGGACACAGACTAGGTTAGGACGACACCAAAATCCTCTAACGTGAACTGAAAACATGCTCTTTGCGTTTGCTTGCCGAAGCTCGGGCAAATAGCACCAAACCCGTAAGAGTCACCCGAAATGATAAGGCAGAACTTCCCGGAAAATGGTAATCCACGGTAACGAAAAAGTTGGCAAATTACAACACCTACCACCGACGCCGCTCTATTGATATTACCAATGTTACAATTAAAACACGACGCGTCGTATTATCAGCGTCATCTGAATGACGGAAATTTCCGAACAATTTCCATTACGATATCAGTAGTTTGGCATTGTATCTGGATGACATGACAAAATTTCCCCAAAAGTACACTATCGGTTTCGCAGTTATTTCCGCTCATCAGGTATGCATGCCAAGAACCCTTCCGCCCAATCATCCTTATACTTGAGCAATCTATATTTGTTTCACACCTGTCATCTCATTTGAACCGAATGGAGTCTGTACGAATGGAGAGTCCATTTTTAGAATCACTGGAAGAATCACCGTATAATTCTAAAAACGGACTCTCCGTCCATGCACACTGCGTCCAATTCAAATAACAAAACAGCTGTAAATATTCATTACGATTTTAGAAAACTCATTCAGTGGTTATTTTATGCAAAACCAAATTAATACCATTAGTTGTCATGAATGTATGGCTAGACCAAAATGTGTCTGTCAGTGAAGGGCGCTCGTTGGTTGGAGGCCCTACAGCTTGAGAAACTGTTTACATTCGGTAATGAATAATGCAAACAGTTACTTTGGAAACCACCTGTTTGAGTAAAACGTTATCCACTCTCATGCCAAAAGTTCTAAAATGATGCTATGACAACATGTTAGCATTAATCTTCAAAAATTTGATTAGCATGGAACAATTTATAACAGTATTGCCATCTTGTAACCAACTCAATCATTCTCCGTGTACAGAATTGCAGAGATTAGATTGTAGTAATGCCTCTTATCTCACCAAATTATCGTGTACTACAGACACATCCATAAACATTTGAGTATCAAGACCGCCAGGCAGCAAAAAGGCGATGTATTGATTTCTGTTATGAAACGCGCCGCAAATAACAGAACAACTAGAAATGAACTTCGCGATTTTTCGACTCCCGTTTCAGGCATTCTAAAAGAATTCTGTTTGGTCTTCAGTTAAAACAGAAGTTGCTCAAAAGACACTAAGATTCAAGGGAATATTTTCTTCTTTTATTCACCATGTTTTAGTCAAAATGTGATCTTACTTCATGGACTGCAACTAGTCTTTAAATTCGAATCGTGGCTAGCTTAAGTTTACCACATTCTAATCCATTGGTCCATAATGATGTTCTCTATAAGCAAATTGAAGGTACCATCTATATTATCACAGCCTGATTGAAAGTGTTTGGTTGTCGCCAAATTGCATGTCTACGGTCAATACAGTGGGGTCGGAACAGAGCGGTGGAGTATATGCACCGTCAGTGAGCTCAGACAGGAGTGAAGCTCGATTCTCGTGCTCCCTCGTGCACAGATGGTCAGATGACCTGAGGTTTGCGAATGGAAGGTGAAGTCCAAAGAACAGCCAACCAAAGAAAGTATCATCAATCTCACACACTGCTCTCAAGAAGTTGTGAGACAAATACAAATATATTTGTGCATGAGTGGTAAAAGAATAAATTTAAATAATATGATTCAGCATGCAATTTCAACGCTTATCTCACCATAGAAAACCACGAAAGCGCTGTACAGCTGTTTCATCCTTGCTAGGAATCATCAAAATTGCTCCTCCACCGAGACCCCACGAGGACTCGAACCTGCGGTGAACGATTGTGAATCGAATAACTTAACTGCAAGGTGATCCTAGCTGGCTATCAAATTTTATTGAACATACATTTAAACAGGAAGGCTTTCGTTGTACTTAGGCCCCTACAGAGAAATCATCCATCACAGGAGTCGACAGCTATGCGAGGAACGGATGGTTACCGTTCAGTGCCAGTGACGAAAGGATGCTTTATCATGTAGTGTAGATGCTCAACAAACCGTTGAGAGCCAGCCCGGATAGTCCGGTGGGTAAGATGTGCAACTCACAATAGTTCACCCCGGGTTCAAGTCCTCGTGGGCAACGCTGATGATTTCTAACAAGGATGAAACAGCTGTAGAGTTCCTTCAATGTTTTCAACGATGGGTTGAAAACTGAAATTGGATAATAAAACTATAATATATAAGTATATTTGTAGTTTTATTTGACTACATTTTTGCTCAGACTGACCTCCACACTTCAGTCAAAAGTATTTACGCTTGGTAACTCATCCAATCGAGTAGATGAAAAAGTAGCGGCTACTTATCAAAATTGCTGAGAAATTCGGCCGATACTCGTCCCCGATTTGTGTGGGTTCGGGCTAGATAACGAGGAAGGATATGGGTCAAAAGGAGGAATGAGTACGAAGAGAGACTGTTACACTTGGACAGATCACGGTATAAAGAGTGAATGCTGTCGGTAAGGATTTTGTAAACAAACCTTTCGTATGCTGCCAGGTGTAATTCGCACAACTCGGTAGATAGTTCATGTAAGGGTATGAAAGATAACCGACTGATAGTAGACTTCAACGGAGAATTCTTTAATAGTTGCCCATTTGATTAGAAAGAATGGCAGGGGATCGGTGAAATAGAATAGGAAGAGCATTGATAGCCGAAAAGCGAAATGGCAATGTTTGACGTCAAAATGCTCAAGCATAACCGGAGTAGTTTCTTAACGCAGTTTGGAATGTGAGTTGACCACCTCATACTTGCATCTATGGCCATTCCTAAAAATTTGATAAAACTGGAAAGGTGGAAATGACAGATAGAATACAAGATAAGCCGATCGAGAAAGGGTAAATATGCACTCAAATAATTCGAACTAATTTTAAGTTGAACTGGATCAAACAGAGAAATCATAAATATGAGGCGCGTTACCGGAAAAGTTATTAAAGTCGTGGTTCACAAAAATAGCTTCACAAAGGGCTGCATCATCGGCATATTTAAACAAAATGTGCCGGAGAACAGGATGAAAGACCAATAATTTAGGTCGAAAATAAATGAGGAGAAAGGACAGCTCCATAGAATACTTGTGAATTATTCACCAGAAGTTTCTATGTTTTAGAATGTAGCCATGTGCACTGAGCTCTGTTGGTAAAATCATCAGATAACCACGGCAACAAAGGAGTGGGGCAATCGGAAGCTTTTAGCTTACGAAGGAAGAGAGATGGCGGAATAGAATCAAAAGCGGATGAGTAATCTAGAAAAGCACATCGCATAGACCTCGCCGATCCATCCAAAGATTTCGTTATATGGTGGACTGAGGAAGCGATAGCACCCACAGGGGACTTGTTTAGTTTTTTTGCAAATGGTAAGGGGTCATCGGGAGAGTTCATAGAAGAATGCAAACGTTTAGGAATGGCTTTCTTGGTAAGCTTAAGACCAGGTAAATTGAGAGCAATGGGATGAAAGCTTCTAGTCGTGACACCTGAATTACAAGGTTTTGGTATCAGAACAGTAGTGACGAGTCTCCGGTATTCCGGAATAGAAAACAAGCACGAAGTTTCACGTATGAGAGAATAAGCACTGTGTCTTATGGGTGGGGACAATAGGCTATCAGGACAAACGATTGAGGTTATTTTGGAAGTACGAAGGAGCTAAAATACTTCTTCTGTAGAGAACAAGGTTACTTTCACGCCGTATTCTGGAATGGATGCGATTGGAGAGTAATTTGATGAGTGGATGGTTGTACTTTCGATGCTTTCAGCATCCGCAGCAGATTTCGCTCGTTTCATTTTCTTTCTACAGAGAAGCCAAATGCATTGCTATGTGTGATTACTGTTGTGGTTACATAGGAGTTTAATTGCATACAGCAAGTCAGTGCTTTTGATTTCTTTTATTACTGAAAGAGAAAATCTCACCGAATTATCCAGGGATTTGTAGAAGTACTCCTTCCGGCTCTCCAGGGATTTCAGAATTGGAGAAGTGGTACGGTCGTTACAGATGAAGGCATTTTATAGGGACATTCATATGTTGAATATAAAGCTGGCCATCTCTACGAAGAATGTGACATTGCTATTTACTGAAGATTAGAAGCAAAACCAGAAAGATGTGCAGGAAAGGAATTTTCTGGGAGAAGGATGTTTTCACGTGAAAAAATTCGAAGGCGGATTTTGATTTGACTGGTTTGCCTGAGAGAAAAAAAGCAGATCGCGAGCAAATCTTAGGTCTCAACAGAAGCAGCTCATGATCACTGGTTAAGACAAGCGCGCGCTACCTAAGGAAGAGTAATTCAGGATGATTGGTAATAATACTTTCTAAACGGAGTTGCCTCTGTAGGGAGAAACGCAGAGATCAGTTAGATAAAACTTAGTGGAGGGTTTGGTTGAACTATGATTAAAATTACTTACTATGGTGTACAAATTGTTATCCAACAACAATGAAACAAGAAGAAGTAAAAAAGAGTCGGTAAAAAATGAAATAGTGTTCCGTGTGCAAACTTCAACTACACAAGTTTGCTATGATGATGCCCCTATAGAGAGAAAATTTAGGACGGCACTGCACAATTAAACAATCGATATCATTCGCTGATTATGCATGAACGATTTCAGAATTGCCATACCAGGTGGAGTTGACATACGTAACCACCCGCCTCCAATCTTCTCGTTGATGGAAGTCCTGTCCCACCGATACAGTTTGAGGTCATCTATTGATATCAGTGAGTTAGCAACATGTAGCTTTAGACACTATTGCCTTATGCAAACCATACGACTAGGAATATGAATGCGAGAAAGAAAAATAAGGGTTAGTTCTGACACATTTCAGTGGAAAGATAACGTATTTTGGCACTGAACAGTGGCGGAACGGACATCGTCTCTGGAGGAGCATAATTAGGACAGCATGCCAGCCAGCACATAAGCTTTTTTTGTGAAATCCTTGTTCCAGATGAGCGGTTAGATCGGACTGAGCGCAAAACCCAGTAGTCCGATTTGAGTAGAACTATTTCTGATTGCTTATATCGGCACACAATAAGCATATCAAGCCAATTCTCGTAATCCGATGACGGACAAATTAACGTAAATCTAGCTCAGTCAGTCAGAGGACAGAATTTGAGACAACTCATGTTTTTCCAGACTGTAAACAGTGCGCAAAATACAATCTTGTACATATTGTCAAAATGCGGTGACTGTTGACTCTGAAGTGAGACATTCCAAAGTTTTTAGAATGATGAATTTCGAGGTAGATTTGTCAGTGTATCCCTTGAATAGTACGTTCCCTTCATACGTGACCTGGTGGTCCTAGGTTTCAATACAGATCAATGAGGCGGCATCGTGAAGATGTGTACTTCCGACTGTCACAAAAGTACGAACCAAATACACACACTAACTGCTTGCGACAGTCAACTGGTTAAGATGCAACCCTTGGTTATCTTGCCATCGTCTTCTACTAAATTGATGATTCCTGAGTGATACTGATTTCTGCTTTATTTCATTATTTTCCGTAAAATCGTCTTGGTAATCTGTATCTTATTTCATCAAATCCTCGAAAGATATTGAGTACTCTAAAAAGCTGATGAAATACAGAAAATCGATGTTCCGCATTGGGGATAGTAGTTGAATTCAACGGTATTTCAACCGTCTAAACAAAGAATTCATGGGAGCAAATGCTTCTTGCCCTGTGTGTATTCAACCATGCGAGAGTCTGTAAACGAAAATGGGAGTTTTGTTTGATATATAAACTTGATAATGTTGGTGCTGTTGAGAAATTGTTTCTTTAATTCTGTGCTAGAAGTACCAGTGCATCCCAGTGAACAAATTGGGTACAAATTTATTTTTGCCGACCGAAATAATGCGGACGTAAAACATTCGTCCTTATTACCAAATGCCTTTGGCGCAAAATAATTTACTACATGGCCTAAGGATATTTAATGAAGGAAAGGACTTTGTTCAGAATTAACATGACTTTTCGTGAACACTTATGGAAGAAATAAACACCTATGGGTTTAACTAGTGATATCAGGAGCATATAAATTATGACCGAAATTAAAGCCGCACTATCGGACGTTGAACTCACGACCACAGAAAACCATGCGCAGGTTCAACTGGACGAATCATTCTGATTATTAAGACACCACTGAGTGATGTGAAGGTTAGGTGAATTTCTCTAAGGCACATGCGTATTTGAAATGCACATCAGAATTTTCCATATTAGGAAAAATATTTATGAAGGCAAACCCCTGGAATGTCCGTGATTTTCTGACATAAAAACATATTAATTTAATAGATATGCCCATGGCTATGATTTATGCAACGTTTTGTGGTACACGACATGACGCGTTACCTTACTGTGATAGCACAACTGACAAGGCTGGCTTTGATACAATGCAGTATATAGCAACCGATGCGTTGTTATTCGCTACCTCTAAGTCCCCGGAATGATTTACTTTGGTAACTTCTTATCCCGGGTCACTTTTCGGTGAGCCCTGCAGGTCCTCTCGATGAATATGTGAAGTAAATAGAAAAACGAAGGTTTGCGATGCTCTCTAGATTCCCTCGCGATTTCCACAAATGGCCACCCCGTTGGGCTCTCGGTAATGGTCTGGATCGTCCCAGGAGCTAAGATTGCTTAGTATGTCCTATTCTTCTGCCCGGTAGGGGAATTTTCAGGGAATGTTCTCTGTGTATATGTTTATCGTGTTTTCGTAGCCTCATTTTTATCACAGTGAAAAAACATCATCTTCGTCCAATTTTGATTTGCTTGCACATCTCCCACTTCATCTTTTTGTCGGACTAAGATTAATATGGATTAGACGGTAAAACGTGTAACCATCTAGCAAAAGATTCGAAGCAAAGTCTTTTATACAGAAGTTTGCACGATAGGCTCACTGCCACATTCATTTAGTCAAAATGGTGCAATTTTCTAGTTTCGTTTACCAGTATTCCAACAAACAAAACAAATATTTAACCGTTTTCACTCACTAAACCCTAAAACGAATGTCGTTTTGATTCGGTACTTTATGAAAATTGGTGTCAATTGTAGCTCGGGTTGGTGGTGTTCAAAAACTTCTGATCGCAACCTAAACGCCAAGCTCAGTCATCAGAAGCCTTTGAACAACGTCCTTCATATACGTTGAATCTACTAGCAGCCGTCATTTTTCTAATTTCGTCCTGAGGTAACGAAATATTTCGCAGATGTGTAGGTATATCTTTTGTGCTTCTACTGGCACCTTAGAAATATAGTCCGAAATTTAGTGAGCATCACTGCTTCTAGTGAGGTAAGCATCTATTCATAAGTGACGAAAACTGACTAAGTTAAATTTGATCTTCATGATTCTAAAGTCATTCATATTAGGCTTTTTGCAAGCTTCAGCTGGATTGACCGGGGTTACCGATGTCTTGAAAAAATCAACTTCCAAAGAATCTATTCAAAAATAGTATAAGGAATATCATGTCACACGGAATTTTATACTTCTGACTTTTTTTCGGTTTACTTTACGAGAGATAAATGCATTGCTTATAAAATGTTTCATGCGCAATCCGGTCGACCTGGAATTCGTTGAACATCCTTCACATCATTCAGGTGTGTTTAACTATCCTTCCTATGTACTACCATATTTATTGCGACTCACGCTGAATGTCTCCACTCGTTGTCTGTTCATCGAATGGCATGGGATAATTCGCCTCAGATTTGACTTTCAAGTGCTTCTTTGTGAAATGCAAATAAACCATTCTTATAGCAGCACCGTATACATCTTATCCTTGACGTGCTACTCGGTCAACTATGAGCATTCAATATAAGCACGGAATTTTTCGTTGCATTGTCTTTATGAAAAATAGTGCCATGTGTGAAACATCTTGAACTTGTTTTGAAAAATTCAATTTTTGTATCCAAAGGAATAACATTGGTGAAGTTTATTTTTCACACCGTTTGTGAATATTCTATCAGTAAGGAAGCGAAGAG
The DNA here is from genome assembly GCA_948099385.1 of Fasciola hepatica. NCBI lineage: Eukaryota > Metazoa > Platyhelminthes > Trematoda > Plagiorchiida > Fasciolidae > Fasciola > Fasciola hepatica. Next base: position 818,514 of record CANUEZ040000055.1, on the reverse strand, counting down.
CTTTCGTATGCTTTACCAAGAAAGTTACACGTGGTTAATTCAAGCAAAGCTAAGTTGAATGAAACCTTCCATCCTTTTTAAAAAAAGGATTTTGGAACGATTGTGATGGCATGTATAGTGAGACCGTTGAGTTTCAAACTGTTCTCGTTTTAGCAACCTCGAAAAGTGTAAGATTTTCCAGAGACGACATGCTCATTGACCGTTGTATTTTCCTCTAGTCACGAAACCCCCACGACAGAATATTATGAAACGCAGCATCTACAAAGATCGATCTGCGCCAGCAAATCGCTCTGGGGTATAAACGAGAAATTAATCCAATCAGTTGATTTTGATTTTCATACACAGCTCCCGGTGGTATCTCAATAACCGAGTCTATGAAAACATGTTAGTAGTAATTCTAGAAAAAATATGCACTCATAACATTTCTCTTAATTTTCGGAATCAAATCCATTTCGGATTGCTGTTTCGCAACGAACATAAAGTAGTTATTGCCCCAAAGGTATCATGGATAACGTTTCTATGATTAAAGAACGCCAGTTTTAGAACAATGGTTTTTCGACCTCTGCAAAATCCCCAATCATATTCACGGTTATAAGGTATTACTTCTGTGGTTATAATGGAACCGACAAGGCCGTTGGTTTTTGAGTATCTATTAACTAAACATTTTCATGAGAATTCCGAAAAAATTCATAAGTTTTTAATTGCACTATCGTGTTTATTTAAACAATCTTTTAGGTGAATATTATTGTTCAAGTGTCTCGGAGTAAAGATTATTAGCGAGTAAAAAAACCTATTTGTTATAGTAATAACGGGGTGCATGGTATCTGTTATCCGCTTGGATTTCATAGATTTATCTAGACATTTACTAAAACGAGAAAACTGACATTATGGGTCAAGCAGTAAAAAGATAAGGACAGGACTGGTTAAATAAGTTAACATGTCTGAACTCCGGTTCTCTTTTGAACAAAACAAGCCTAAATAGAAAAGGGCTACTAAGCCTCCACCCGTGTTAAATCTGGTTTCCCTTACGTAACGGAAATCGTTTCAATTTCATTGTCTTGACGATCAGGCTTGTTGGTCACCGTGGTTAATCCGTGTGAACGTAACATACATTCTGTTTCTTTTCGGCTTGGCTTTCACAAACTGCTACATTTATCACATTTTTGAACAACGTCGGGGAGGAGATGCTAGATCCTTTAACCAATATGACTCGCTTAAAAACCTGTTATCCCGCTCTTGTTTTGAAATACACTAGTTAAACTTGATCGCGCAAACCGAGTGATAGATTTGCGAAAGACAATGATTAGTTAGTCCCAAGATACAACAACGCAGAACAATCTAGCATACTGCTCCAGTCTTAATCTATAAAACAAGTCAGACAGCGTATCAAGCAAAGAAAACGTAGTTGAAAATGTTGAGGTTCGAAAAAAGGATGTACAAATGAAACCAGTTGAAAAATGTCATCTTTTGGGACAGACTCTGAACAGAATTTGGGGAACCTTTGAAATGGTTTCTAAAACAGGAAACAGAACCATTTTTTCCTTGTATCATATTTTTAACACGGATAAGGAAACTTTTAGTTCAGGGATACAATCTAAGATTACCTATCTGTTTGCGTACTCAGTTGGATTTTATGGACGAATATGCTCTGGAGAATACTGTTGGTAATCCCCGATGGTTAAAAAAAGGAACTTTTATTCAGCTCATAGGAACTTTATAATTTGACTTCCCGGCTGAGATTCAAACTCGCACGTATACCCTATCCACCCGTTAGTAATAAACTCGCCCTGCAAACTAGTCTCCTAGGCAACAGCGGGCGTATCGGGCCTTTTCGAACGGACGAAACTGCTTAAGGTGTCAAGAAATGCCAAGAAATGATATACATCACAGAAAATACAATTTCACTGCGTACGGCAGGTTTACCTGATTAATGTTCAACGGCAGAATGAATGAGATTTTTTCCTAATGAGATCCGATCAAGCAGAATTTGAAACATCAGTCAAATTTGTCATAACCTTGAAGACCTAAGAAGTCAGGTAATTCAAAAGCAGAATTGATCTCGATTTTTGCGGGTAAACAAGATTCGTTAGGAAAGTACACGAAGGACGAAAAAAGGGTGGCATCCACGCACAGGTTCGAGTAAAACTGTGCGCAAAGGCTCTTGGAGTTCACTTTGATCCACCAAGCGGAAATTAATGAACTGTGAACATGTCAATGATAGTGACTTATTTTCAAAAAAGGTTGTAACACACTTGCTGGCAAAGATAGAACAATGATCTTTTATACTAAATCATAGACTGTGGAGTAAGGGTTTCATTCATTGTGCGAAGTTAAGGCTACCGTGAGACCGCTTCGGAACCATCGTTAGAGTGATATAACTGAATGAATTTATATGGAAGATATTGAAATAGCTTTTTCCCGAACACACATGGGCATTTGCAATCTCCTTAACATTTTAAGCTATTCTACAAATCAATAATATCAAACTTCATTATCGTATTTAGAAATACGAATAAAAACAATAGATAAATATAAATGTAAGTCGTATTCACAGTGAGGGATTTCTTATAAATTTATCCAAATGTTCCTGGTCCAGTTTTTCTGAGCTGTCGGACTTTTGCTTCCAGTAAAGCACAAGATGAATTGATCTTTAGACTAATTCTTAGAATTTAGCCTCCCAGTTACCTTAACAACAACGTGATAGATACCGCTCAACATGATTACCCCGTTTTGTTGATTATATTCACCTGAGATATATTTATGAACATTTGGTAAGCAGTTAAAAATAGCAAAGCACTACGACTTATTTCAGTGCTTTTTGTGGAACCAACTTTGAAATCCTATTCAGACCTGAATGCTACATTCATTTTCCGTCTGGTGAATAGCTTGATAGTTCATCCACTTCCTGCAGATTTTTTCAGCTACAATGTGATATAATTGTCCGTACACTGAATAGAGCGGAATCTCTTACATCGAACCAATCATCAAGTTGGGAAACAGAGTAGGGAAAAAGCAAAATATACTCTGCATGAGGTATATCAAAATGACGTTATTTAACCGCCTAGCTGGAAAAAAAATCAATCAGAAGATCATGCCCAATCACGAATCCATTAGAATAGTAGTGCCACGACCGCACCGCAGGTGAGATTTGGTTGAAAATATCCCCTTACACGCAAGTAGACCACGCATAATAGCGCGCTCAGCGCCAGAGATATTTGGGGCATAAGAAACAGAACTCAATCCACCCACTTGATCAAAAACTCTTGAACTCCACCCCAAGACCTAACTAGGATTTTTTCAATCATACAAGCAAATCATACACAGACAAGCACCATCGAATCAACCAGTACCAGATTTTGATTATTTAATTTCATATTTTCTGTGTAATTTTATGCGTTTGCGACCAGTGAGACTAAACGGAGGCAATTCCCCTCGCAGCATTTGTCTTCTGTCTTGTTTGCTCTACACTATTTTCCACAGTTTAAGAGCCATTCATCAGCCTCTCTTGGACTGACTATCCCATTTCTTACGTAAGCAGTGGAATATGGGATATTTTCACGCACACATCTAAGCAGATGTTTTACCGGGATCTGAATTCCAGAAATTGGTGTAAATTGGATTTTCGGGTCAACGGCAATGTGATGGTACGATAGGACCTAACAAGGCTGACCCGCACAAAAGCAGCGCATGCGAGTACGGGAACATTCGATTGCCACGACACGTGGTTGTAGCTTTTTGATGTCACTAGAGTCCGAACACGTGCTTTACTGATTTCGAGTGGTCAAGTCGGCTTTGTGTGTATAAACTGCTGAAGCAGGTGATGCGATGTAAGCACCACAGTGAAACGCACATGAAAGCGCGACAACTAACCACTGGTTTTGCTCAGCTCTTGGTCGTCCGGTCAGTTTAAACCCAACATAGTGGTTTGAGAATCCGCAACTGTGGCAATAGTAAAATGAACAAGGTAGAACCAAGATGTCCACTGAGGAAGTGAATAGGGGGAAAGAAATAACCAAATTGAACCGAAAGAACCAAAACCCTGTAAGTAGGAGAAAAGCTGTCAACAAAGAAGATTGCTGTCGCGTTGTACAATGTGCCAGAAATGGTGACGACTGTAAGCTGACGCCTCATTATCTCTGAATAAACAGCAAAAAATGCAGACTCATGGCAAAAATACATCAAAAAACTGGGCTAAAAACAAGGTCTCAAGAAAAGGAAATTTTCGGATGATGTTATCGCTGAATTTTGCAACATTATGGACAAGAATCCTTTAATAAATGCAGCTCAGATTGGGAATAACACTTAAGTCTGAAAATTTCGGATTGACTGTTAGCGCCACCTCCATCGATCGACTTCTAGATATCCATAGCTACAGCACGAAAAAACTTACAGTCCAACAGCATTGATGTCAGGACGAAGTGCACCCACTATGCCGAGTGATTACCAGCACAGGGAAGCTCCACGTTACGACTTTACGTTGACGAAACCAATTACAACGTTTTATGCTTTCGATCGATCAGACGATCTGTTCAAGCAAGGCCATGTATAATAAACCTTGCTGTCAAATAAAGGGTGAACCCGAATATCGTTGCATGCATTTCGACCCTTATGATACTACTTTATGAATGTCACGTAAAAAAACCCAGTTTTTTAATAGATTCTCGGAAGCATGCTTCTCCAAGGTGAACATTGAACAGCCCAATACTGATGTAGTGTTCATTCTTGACGATGCTCCTATACATCGATGGGCATTCGAAGCTCGTTTGTCCATTAGACTTTTTTTCTGTATAATCCATTTTTCGACCCCTCTAAGAACGTAATTACTGTTTCAAAAGTTCGGCAAAAATTTCATTTGAGGAGAACAGTGAAAAGTGGATGAGAATACCAGAAGGGCAGTCTTCCACGATGTATAGGTTTCTTTTACTGCAAGAAATTTCCCATAAATCCATTCACGATATCACAACTTCTGCATGTGCTTCCTACGAGAGGCACAATTTCGCACTCATACTAACACTCAGACAAAGTTCACGTCTATAAATTTCTTTCTTTTGTAAATCAAATGATGTGATTCATATTTGTATGTAGACTTCACTTATTTGTGATGGATGGCTCCTAATCTTTGGAGCAAAGCTCTTAAACTGCGGCTTTTGGCTCTTAAACTACGGAAAACACTGTAGTTCGAATTGACCTCAGCGCATCAAGCAATTGTAGTTGAGCAAACAATCAAAAAGCAGTTATGACAATACTGACGTAGTTTACAAAACGTTTAGGTCAACAATGACAGAACAACATTTGGGAACATATCACAGATGATAAAATGTGCGGAATATCAACAGAGTGTAAATGAAGTTTATTGATTTCATATTGTAAAAAGCGGTCTTTTTCACTGTAACACTAGCTTGCGCTTTGGCGGAAGTGGGTTTCTCACTTCCACATGACACTGTTTAGTGTTGTGTGCCTAACTTTTTGCTGATTAATTGACGAATGACAACTAACTTATACGAGATAGTGGTCCGGGAGCATTAATCCACATTTCCACAGGGAAATTCATTTCACACTTTTTGCCCGGTGTGCTATCTTATATCGCCGCCTTGACAACGGAAGTGCGGAATTGACAAACCAAATAAAAAGGTTATTTTAACAGCCATGAAGAATAATCTTTCATGTAAATTTCAGAATGAGAAATTGAACCAAGTGGACACGAACCCATCCACTCGGGTTTGATCCCGAGAACGAAGATTTTCTACCCCGTGCAGGTGTGAATTACTGTGTCATGCATCTTATTTTGATCAATAATTTGTAAAGACGGTTTACAGGACCAAAGCTATGAGCTATCACTCTCTATAAGCCGGGCTATTCCTACTCGTGATCTGAAGCCACCAACCACAACTCGTATGAATAGGCTGTTGGCAGCCATATTGGTGTTGGATTATTGTAGATGCGATAACATGACGAGATACTCAAGGGCTCTTGGAGTTCTCTGTTGTCGTTTATTTTATTTTATAGATTGAACAAGAGCAACTCCCCGCCGCACAAAAGAACACTGTTTCTAACATACTACATGTTGGCTACCCTGCCAGCGAGATCGAGTAGGCCTTATTAATTGAGTGGTTTTGAGGTGATTATGAACCCAAGTAATCTTCTGAAATGTTCTATCCGATGACTGGTCCCGGTAGACCAAATACGCCGAGTTTGAATATGATGAAGAAGTATGTAAAACCGTGGACAGTGTTCTCTCATTGATGAAGCCGAGTAGTGGCTAGGCCGCAGACAGTAATATCACTGTTCGACCAATGTAGGGATGGGTCTTGCTGATACAGTTACTGAGCTGTACTCAAGAAATTTCCTGTATTTTTGTGATTTCAGATCGAACAGGCACAACTCCGCAGCAGAGGACCACTACTCCTTCGAAGCCACATTACTTTTCGCTTTATAAAGTTCTGTTTTTCAAGGTAAATCACGCGCGTAATCTAACCATATTTTATGATTACATTTGATGAATATACACGGACCGCGTTTTTGTCGATTGTGTCTTGCAAACTGGTTAATTTATCACCCTTTGTGGATGACAGAACATTTCTGATAACCAAGTTGATAAACACATTTTTAATTTTTTATGGGTTTAAGATCCAACATAACGTTCCGAGGCATTAAAGCACACATATCCGCAGTTGGTGTGAATTATGTTTACCAGAATTAAAATCACAAGACCAAGAGAGGAGTGGAATATGGTGATAATTCATATCTACCGTGGCACATTGGTGGGATCCGTGAAGATAAACTGATGCTGTCAGCAAACTCATTCATAAAATTGACAAACAAAGAATCCGAGCATTACAATACAATTGTCTGACGAAAACGAACTGGGCGATAAAAAACACTCAGCTAAATAATTGTGAGTAAATTGCAAAATAGTGAACTGTTTTCCCCGGAAATCTCTGACGATATTTTACAGCAAATAATGGATTTTTAATTGCCAAACGGTATAGTTTTAGAGGTAGCAAATCAGATGAGGTCACTGAACAGGGAGCAAAAAAGCACTTAATCTCTCGTGAATGATACAAATTAAACCACTGAACATGTTTACTCAGGCTTTAAACTGAGTTTCATGCGTTCATGTGTCAGTCTACGTAGGGAACCAACCACTTGGTTTCTATCTGTTTTTACAGTGAGTATCATACCGTGATTGGTAATCAGTCAAAAGATTTTTCACACTGTTGTCAGTTCTTACAACTAGTATCTTTGTTTATTCAATGATGACACAAAAACTTTTATTAGCTTCATTCGAGTATAAGAAATTGATGGTAGTTTATCAAAACACTTCACGCATCTGTTAGCGACTGAGGATATTGTTTTCTGTTGATACACCGAACTTCAAGAACGACACGAAACAACCAGTAAGGTTGTTCTGGTTGATTAAGCTAGCATTCTGTGCAATATCGAAACATCTCATTACCTCAGTCGACGTCTTGAGCTACCAAACCATCAACTAGTTTTTTAAAATGCTTTTGGTTTTTTCACAGTTTGCGAGCAGCTCAGTAGTAAAGCAATATCAAATTGTAGGCAAGACGAGAAAGAGTTACACTGGTTGTAGTAAATTTTATATCAATCTGTCATCAGAATGTTACTTGCCGTTCTTTTTGCTTCTCAGAGTTGTGGACATAAATTTCTATCTTGAAGTGTAATCAGTGTTTCAAAAAGAATCAACACGCTAAGTTTTTCTACTCACCGTTCATTCCCAAGTAGTCTCCGAGACTAGCATTAGCTCAGTCCGTCCGTAAACATCAAAAATTTTCGACTAAGTTTGCAGATGACGCCAAAAAACTAGTGAGTTTGCGAACCAAATCAATCACTGTAGTAGATATGCCGTGTGAGAGTATGGACTGACCCGTCATTGGTAGACAGCCTTGTCTCGTTAGCTGTCAGCACATCAGCACCTGTCCGGTACCGAGCCCAAAGCTAGAGACAATAGGACCATGAGCGACACGATAGCTAATCGATGGAGTGAGGACTGAATCCTGTCACCCGGTCTTTAACCAAAACGCCAGGCTTCTAAAAAGCTTGGTCTCCTGCACCGGTCGGGCCAATACATTTTGTGTGACGATAAAGCACTGGTGTTGGTCGAGTGGTTTAGAGCGTTTGCGTGCAACCTCGGAAGTCCGACGTTCCAATCCCCACCATCACCGGTTACCTTGGTGGTAGACGGTAATCTTCACTGTCGTCCGAATCGTTACCACCGCTGATCTATTGGGACCTTATGTGGTCCTCCCCTCCAAGTCTCAGGGTCTGCTGCCGGTTATTCTTAATGGTGTAGTGGGTCTTCTTGGCTATGGAGTGAATCCCCCTTCCATTTTGGTCATGCGCGAGCATGTAATAAAAAAAGATGTCCTATATAGTCATTGTTTACACTTGTAAAGAGATAGTGTTCGTCAGTGAGAAAGCGTTTTTCTCGTCTTAGTCAGACTGTATGGAACAATTCTCCCACTGGGTGTGAAATTTGTTCAAATTATCACTTTTTGAGTTACTGTTTAGGATGGTACCTTTGTATATAGTTGCTTTTATCCAGATACTTGTTGGGCTCAATGATTACCTCAAGGGTATTTGGATCGTATATGTTAGCGTGACATCATGGTGCATGATGTCTTTGTAAACTATACTAACAGAATGCCAAGGTGACTAAAACACATCAGGTCACTAAGCTAAACCGTTGGACATATATTTCAAGGACAGCAGAAATTTAGGAGTGAACTGAACTTCCAATGAAGTTTATTCTAACACGAATTTTAAAGCTATCGGAGTTGTTATACGTATAATATGAATTGACCGGACTTATGTAACTAGAGTCCAAAAAATCGATGTCAGAGTAAACGGGTAAAACGTGAGAGTTTACATTTTATGGGAACAGGACGAGATTAGCGTGCACGAATAAAATAGACAAAGTCAAAGGAACGAATATCTGGTCAGACGGCTTTTGTTGTCTCACTGACGGCTGAGTTTCAACGTATAATTCATTGGACTTCTGAACATTTGGCAGGTAATTCCCAACTCCTTCGTTCATTGCCAAACCTGTGGTCAGACCGCACATCAGCCGTGTCTGTGCTACTGCATGCTGATATTATGACACAGGTGATCCGAAAGAAAGCGATTGAATTAACAGTCTGTCCATTTAAAGATATTTCTTAAGCTCTAGATGAGACCTATTTTCCGCACTATTATTTTATCCTCTGGAAATATTTGTGATAATCTATAATTGACTGACTATAACGTTATCCTTCATTGTCTACGTCAGTTCTGGGCTAACATGCAAAAGGTTACATTCCAGTGATCATGGCGGCCACGCTAAGTTTGTTGAAAGCCTAGGAGATCAGAAAAAGTAAATTTTTCTGTCACTTGATTCGCGCCAACCATACATAAATCATGGTTTTTCCCTTGTTCATTTATCCCGCGGATATATCAAAAATTAATATGCTCCCAAAAGCTAGCACCAATGCAAATATATTCGTATATTATCATATTACTTTGCAGCTCGACAGGCGATACTTCACTTACACATTGCTTCTGATCACTAACTTGTATTCATAGGCAATAAGGAATGTTAATCTGGGTGATCATCACGGCCCGTACGCGATAAGCGGATCAATCAAATAATGTGTACGCTAAGCTAACTTTCTCGCAAACCCACATCTCGAAACAACTCAACGGAAGGAAAAAACAGCCAGGTTTAGAATAACTCAAAGTCCGATGTACCAAACAGTGTGGCCTCATTGTCCTGGATCATCATGAAGACATTTCCCGAAGTTTCATATTAGCTGACGAGAACTGTACGTGGTAGTAATCCATGTTGTCACAAACCTAGGCCTTGTGACAGCTGCGGAACTCCAAAAAGGTACTCACCGTGCACTGTGAAAAACTAAAGTAACCTAACGTATCGAACAGATCTCTACTCATCGTCGAAAACCAGTGGATATCCTCTCAGGTGACAGCCCGCTTTTTCAAAACTGTGAAGACCGTGATTCGCTTAGTCAGGAGCTGTTCAATAAAAGAAAAAAACACCTTCCAGATTTTGAATTGCTTCCCAATAATTCACACTTTATTCTATCACTTTCCAGAATTTTTCCTTCAATTATTCTCTATAACGGACAGAAATACATTCCATTTTCCGTATGCTGTCACTAGTATGTGGTTTTTCATTGCTTGTTCAAAAGGCCGCCTTGTGATAACCAATTGAAGAATGCATTGTCTTCACCTTTAGTCGTGACTTTAAAACAACCGTTTTTCTGACTGAACCATATTCCATTCTGATTGCTATGCGTTTGATTTCAGCCAATTCCGAGTTGACCGAAACTAATCAGTATTTTACCTGGGACTCGAGCCTCTTTCTAGCAGTCATTTTCAAATGGAACCGCAGTGTTAGTGGTTTTTAATATTTCTTTCTCTTTCAACATAAATTTAACGACAGAACGGGCGATACAAATAACGAGACACGAAGTTTTTTCTCAATTAAACACGTTATGTTACGTAGGAAGATTTAATTTAGTAGGCAATGCGCATATTTCTGAACCCTACAACAGTTGTCACAGGAGCAACTACAAAAATACGGTTATAATAAACAAGTTTTTCACGAGACTGCATGAAGAAAAACCATCTCAATTTCCTTTTTTATTGAATCTCGTTATTTTTTCAACTTGTCTGTGATGTGCTCAAATTTGGAGTATTTTGCAGGGTGGGGATGTGACTGCTGTTGTCACTTATGGAGGAAGTGAGCACAACATCGTCCGGGTTACTTGTTGTTTTGTTCAAGAATACTTGCTCATATTCTCGTTTATTTTGGAACCCGGTTGCTAGCGTTCCTAACCGCGACAAAAAATGAATCTTGTACAAGTTATCCATCAGTACATTATGACCGCTTTTTGAGGCTATCCTCATTATTATGAAATAATGAATTTTTCACCAATATGACTTAGATTAGTTTACAATAGGCTTACTTCAATCACATTGTGTAATCTTCCCTGGAGATCTCCCCTAACTAATTTCCCAAGGGCCCAAAGGTAACTGTAATCTCAGAATGATTATACTTTGTAACCCAGATGCACGAATTAGTGCCATAGAAAGAATTATTTATACAAGCGAGCACAGAATTTTGGGTTCATTTTAAATTCCTATCATTTATCCTGTTTTCAAAAAGCATAAGCAACGTGAAATTCACTTTGCCAGTTTCTTCACCGAAATACAATAGGTGGGTTGAACTTTTGTTCATATAACTACAAGAAGTTACCAATTCTTTGATTTTCAAAAATGGTCTCGTTTGAAAGTTCGCCAATAAATCCGAAGCGTTTCCTGAGAATGATGGCGAATAATTGTAGGGTTTCTCCGAATTACTAACTAAAATTCCCAGGTAAGTTCAGGAAAGTTTTTATCCCCAAAATAATCAAAATCTGCACGGTTAGTGAGCACTGTCAGTACGCTGCACTTGGAAAGGCAAAGCTGGCTTGAGTTATTCGCCGAAAAATGTACGGGGGAAAGAATGTAGTTCCAAGGAAATCAGGATTTCGTTCAGTGATAAATGGTCTCTTCGGTTATTGATGAATGGTTATTTCTCTATTTGGAGCAGTGTAATTTGCAAATGAACTGTTAGCTAAACTAATTTCAGTATAATAAACGGGTTGTAGAGAATCTTATAGGAAGGTAAGTTTAGATGAAATCACGGTTGTCCCGGATATATACCAATTTGCGCAGCTTTGTAAGGCAGTGAATTCTCAACGAAACCTCGGTAGATCGCTCAGTTATTTCGATTGCTATCTAATTGGTGTCAGATGATTGTTCATCTGCTCTGTCGCCTTGGATGGTCTAACAGGAGTCAGTATCCTATTGCATTGGTGAATTTCTGTGCCCATAAACTGACATTCTTTTGACGTTTTATCTCAAAGCAACGAATCACAAAGGAATCGCTAAAGCGAACACACCAAACAACCTCGAAGCTCATCAGATTCTCTTTAGGAAAATATCACAAAGTTTGGTATAAACCTATTTCACTCCTCCTTGCTACCACGAACTATGAAGAACAAAATCGCCGCTTGTTGATTGTTTCCCATATTTACTGTCAAATGGAACTAGTTATTGTGCAACATTTCAGATCCTTTTTTGTGGTCATTTCCCAATAATCGAGGGAAACAGACACACTGGCATTTTTTTGATTATTTTCCCCTTAAAATTCTTTGCTATTTTAGGCGAGAATTAGCGATCTAATATAAAATCCTGTTTCGTGGGACTGGTCAAATCCTGGGTAATCGTTGCTAGGATCATTGTGAACTCAACAACTTTGTTTAGTCTTTTTCTTGAGTACCAGTAAGGAATTGTTTTATTTTCACGAAAAGCAATTTGGCTGTTCAGTCGGGACCAGTAGATCAAGGGGGAAGAAAAACAGAACTCTAAAATGACCAACTGGTCAGCAAGAGTATTTCACCGTCTCAAGTGGACAGAATGCCGATCTAACCAGAAAAATGAGGATGAGCACTGCATTTGAACAACATAAAATCTACCAACTCGATTCCATTCTATCTCGAGCATAATCACCAATAACATGCATTGCTAAAGACGAAAAAAATCGTTATCAAATTTGTAAATTACGTGCGTAAACGGCCTAACATTTGTAAATGAGATTTTGCTATTGAAATTCAGCGTCTATGTATAGTACCAAAACGGAAAACGGCAAATCAGAATGGGTTGGGCAAACGCCAACTTCGACAACTTTCTTTCAACTCTGGTTCCATTTAGTTTTGATTATTTGGGAATTCCTCATGCTTGCTTGAATACTTATTCAATAGACAAGCTAGTTTTAGTGTGAACTAAATCCAACTGATGCTCAATTAATAAATAATCGTTCACTAGTATGTGTTATCAGCAAGGGCTTATTAAAATCTGTATTGAATAACTTCCGTTATTATCTGGTTACAGTGACCCTCATGCGATCATCGAAGATTTCATGATCATAGGACAAAAAACTACCAGTGAATGAAAGCGCGTTTTTACGCTTGGAGGCAAAAAATCAAAATCATTCATAGAACTGAGAGTAAACATGGATGGTAAGCAATTTGTCTGCTTTTTTGATAAGCGACATCTTTTTCGAAATGGTACACTTTCTGATGGTACGTTGAAGGGGTGAGTTTACGAAAGTTCTGATATCTTAGTCATACAAGTACAAGTAGTAAATTACAAGTTCTACGTAATACCCGTCACCTTGCTGTATGAACAATCAAGTCTCCATTTCAAACTATGGAAGCACTGTTCAGCCTTTTCATCTCGTTTATTACGCCTCTTCATTGCTGCCGTATATCATACGTTGTTAAAGTTCAGCGCATGGTTGAGAGCGAACCCGGATAGGTAGGTGGTTAGGTGTTCAGCTTTCACTGTTTTATCCTCGGGTTCTAGTCCCAGGGCTCGATAGATGTGTTCTGCTGACGACTCCTAACAAACCAGATGGTACAACTGTACATTTCTTCCACGATTTTCACTGATGAGTTTTACGTTCATATTACATGATAAATCATGTTATATTTTGTCGTTAGCTACGCATGTGTATTCTATTCCCTACCACTTTCCGCATAAGTGACAGATACGTATTTTAAAACCTTTGTGGATGTTATCCACATCATTTGACGTTCACCTCCCAAATCTAGACATATCCCAAGAACTATTTCACATTTAAGTGTTGTTTTATTGATAGACCTTGATCGTCTATGGTGAGAATACGAATGCGGGGGCATTCCCACTGGCACATTTGGTTTTGTATCTTTTTTACGTTTCACAAACATTCTTTGAAAAATGCAATGGTGGAAATATTGATCACCTTGTTCGAGACCACACCGCGAACGAGCGTTAAGGGAATGATACTCCTGCCAAAGCACGGAAGCCGGTAATGCTATTGATTTTCCCGTTCACAGACGAGTGACAATATATCTGGGATAACCGGATAACATTGTGATAATAGGTTAACATCGGACGCGCGCAGAGAAGATGAAAACTGCTTCATTGAAATAACAGTGATAACAGAATAGAACGCATATATATATATATATATATATATATATATATATATATATATATATATATATATATATATATATATATATATATATATATATATATATATATATATATATATATATACCGTTGAATATGCCATATCTAGTTGACAAACTCCTTTGTTTTGTCTTGCACCAGACCGCTTTTCACAATGGCTATTTATTGATCTATCCGATCATCTCCTTCACGCCGTCGCAGGTGCATACACACTGTACAGAACTCCACCCACGTACGCATTCACAAGTTATTATTTGCATACCCTGAATCTGTGACCTTTTGGTGAGAAATGACTTATGGTAGACCTTTCGACAATGCTCGAGCCGCCTGTTTTCCTACCCCCGCCTCCGATTGGACAGCGAGTGATCCTCAGATCAAGGTTCCGGTTCTGACAAGCCAGCTGACTTTGCGGTCGGTTGAACTAGCCTGTAGGTCCTAGATAATTGTTGCTCGTTTCCTCAGAATACCTAAGATATTGAGTGTCCGAGGAACTCTCTGGAGGTTACCACGAATTGGATTTTGTGCAAATCTTTATCTTGTGATAATTATTTTCATGAAGCTTCGAAAATATACGCACATAAATCTTATTTTGGGCTGGACTTAATCTTCTGAAGTTGCGCGCATCTCTTATACTGTTTCAGATACCGGACGAACTCTATAGTATTGGAATTGGGTCGTGGATCTAATACATAATTTTACTACAAATGGTTCACGTCACAATTCATTTGGACAAATTGAAACAGTCTTGCAAATTCCTTGAATCCTAAACTAAATTCAATGAACACTAGTCGAAATATGCTGAAATATAATCACTTTGTTTCTTCCATTCATTGCAGGAAAACTATTTATCCCTAAATATCGCATAATGGGGCCATTCCTGACACGGTAACCAAGATTGACACATTTCATGAAGCTTGGGGGGAGAAAATAAACTCCAGAGGTCAAACTGCTCAAGGAGTTGGTCACACCCAGACATCAGTGCAGTGAATTGGTCGGATGCATTTTTTGTTACATATTTTATTCTGCCGACATACTGGCACAGTGAATTAGCATAACATACTGGTCCTTTTCTATATATCATCCAGGAAACTGGAAAAACAAGGTCTATCATGCTTTTTTGAATAGGCTAAACTGAACGATAGATGACTTCACGTCAATAACAGTTGAATTCACTTGACACCGTTACCTGAAGTTATTTCCCTGCCGTTCCACCAATCTTCAGTTTCTGGTGCCTAATTACGTTTCTCACTATGATTTAGCTATTTGAAACCGCCACACACAAGACATAAACAGGGCTTGTTTGAACTATAAAACGTGACAGCATTTCAAACGGATTGGAGCAGTTCCTTGTTATAGTTGACATTATCACATCTCATTAGGAGATTGGTAGTCTGAATTCTGGGAATTCTCCTCACATGGAAACCAGTTACTGAAGACGATCAAAAAAAAACTCCGTATAACCATGAAATCAATGTATGGATTGTAAAAATGATGTGATGAAAGTACAATTTTAATTTTTTGCACAATCTGAACCGGCCATGCTCTTATTGTGAGTAATGCATACCTCGGGTAATATGTACAATGTAACTACTTTTTGGAAATTATCTCGTGTAAGGAATTGGATGAAACCTCAATTAGGATCTTATTTAACGTAACAACTTAAACCGTTGAGAAGAAGGATGAATTGGTAAAAGCTTGGTAGAAACACTCATTTCTGAAATAAGTAAATACATCAGGATTCATCTGAACGGACTATACTTTCCCTAGACCGTTAATGATATCAAACTCGACACTTCTGTAGCCAAGCTGAAAGAACTGATCCTTAGATGTACAAGGAATGTAAAATTTCTATACCATGAAAAATACTACAGGCAGAAAGACGGGGTACCAACGGGATCACCACTTGGACCCTTTCGGGCGGATATATTCTTAGCAAAACTCGAAAGTGGACCACTACGCGGTACCATCGACAGTCTTTATATGTTTACCAGATATATGGACGACATTTTCATGATTTGTGACTCAGCAAAAGACATAACCGAACTACTGCAGACATTCAACAAAGCCCATACAATAACCACATTTACGGAGGAGACAGAAACGGACAATCTCCTCGCTTTTCTTGATGTGGGATTACGTAGAATGGAGGACGGACATATAGAAATGTGGGTGTATCGGAAATGTAAATGGTTGTTGAAATACAGACATTTCCTGTGCTTTGTTCGCCTACGATACAAAAGAAACCTAGTGAGCTGTCTGACCTACAGAAGAAGAAACATATGTAGTCCTGACTCGATTGCCCAAGAACTTGAACGCATACTTGACACACCAATGAAAAAAGGCTATCCAGAACCGTTTATTCGTCAACATATGGGAGAGGAGACACAAAATGAAAGAAAAAGGATGTTCTCCTAATTGTTCCGTTCGAGGATGACAAAACCTTAGAAACACTGGAGCTACGTCTCTCTAAGGCCCTCGGGACGTCCTTTCCCGCTGCATCTGTCCGAATCTTAACAAATACCAAGCCTTCCATTGTTCAACAATCCAAGGACAGGTTGCCACATCAGTCTCAATCTTTTGTTCTACATCAGTTTACGTGCTCTTGTAGTGCACAGTATGTTGGACATACAACGAGACGCCTGTCGAAGAGGATATCAGAACATGTCCCGGCTTCTTTACGCAAAGGAACAGTTCGGACTTTCAATAACGCAGCCTGAAACATCTGGTGGATAGCGAACATCAAACGGACACGGCGACAGCTATCAAACCAGTCCTGACAACTCCCAGAGTTCTCGCGAAAGGATTATGCAGGCTGTTGATGATGGCGTCAGAATCCATAGCAATTCGACCATTGATGCCGGAATTGTGTAAGGAACGTAACCTCGTGCAACAGTTGGTGTTGCCGTGGCCGTACCAAGCGATTCTCTTATGGTTCCCATGTCCAAATTCTACCCAGCCCTGCACCTCTTCTTTCACACCTTCGTTTTTCTCAACCAGTCTTTTCAAGCCATTTGGTTACGCACTTCATACTTATTTTCTTTCACATAACGGATAGGGTTCATCAAGTTGAGGCATTTTGTCAAGTTACCGGATATGTTGCACACTTACTCACTCTCCTCAACCTATAGCTGCACATATACTCTCCTTTACCCAGTACTATATATGTAAATGCCTGAAGTGATACATCGAAAAGAAGAAATTTCTTCATGTTACAAGCTTTTTCGTGAATCAATGGGAATATTCTACAATTTAAATAAATGATTGAGTGGTGAACATAAAAATATTGCCATGATAACCGACAAGTGCGATTCTTCATCAGAAGGAAATCCACGAAATCGCCAAAGCAAAGAATGTTTAGGTCAATCGATACGTTGAGCTTCAGCAGGCCCTTGATTATGTTCGATTCACAGTTAGTCCACTGATACATCAGGAATGAGTGAATTCCCTCGTCGAAAAATTCACCAGAGTAGCACAGCTGTGATTCGCTGATAACCGTTTGCGGTTTATTCACAGATAACCCCTCGAGAACTACGGTAGGACGGTCGCTGGTTAGAACATTTAAGGGGAACAGTGTCTAGATGAGTGAATAATGTGTCTCCGACGTACAAGATCGGTTTTAGTTTAACGTGCTCCTTAAAAATCCAGTTCACCCGTATGCATAGTGCAATGTTGCGAAACTTAATGTGCCGTCATAATGTCGTAAATTGCGAAAAATCAATTCTTAGTTAATGACCAGCCATGTACTAATTGAGTAATTAAAAACCCCACGCAACAACACAAACGTTTCGCTCATTCTTATCGATCGCGAAAGTGAAAAATGTCTTTCTACACAAGACGCGGGACTGTTAGTTATAAATATGATGAAAATGTTTCTTGAGGAAAAGCCCGCAACTCACGCGGCTGTTGTGTGACTAATCCGAGGGTAGGTAAATGATTTGCAATCATGGTTTCTGTGTGCATACAGAAAGAGCATACTTCCCAGCGCAAAACGCAGGCAACTATACGTTTCTTTTGCACAATCACACTTCGAATGATCGGGTTAAGTTTACTAGATGGGTTGTTGAAATGCGATTATTCGCGATTGCGATGTTGGATTTCGTGCCCAGATTTGTCTGCCGCTGTGCAACCCAATCATCGAGTGCAGAAATCCAATTCGGGCTGTGTTTAAAAAAGTGAGGCATAAAGAATAGCTGTACTGTCAGAATGATTCGTAGTCTGCACTATGCCTAATTAAACTCCTATATATGCTTGACGGGAATGGGGCTTTGTTGTAACATACATGATTACAAATATGGTCACTTTGGAAGGAACAAATAGGATGACTTGCTTTCTTTAAACTGTTAACACGGGATTCGTTTGGTTTTGTAGTTCACTGTAAGGCACAGTGACGTTATACGGATAATCACTGGTTGAAAACGTTTTCTTGGAACAGTCTTGATTATTCTGTATTTGTTCAAGAGTGCGAATGCTGCGGGCGCTGTGGAAAGTTGTTCCGACCAAACTGCGTCTATGAGGAACCCGGGGAGGAATTAGAAAATTTTGTTTATTGTACACCTCATGCTGCTCGTTTTGAATAATTCATAGGCTGATCAAATGAGCACTGACGCTTGAGTACAGTATTTGCTAGAAAAATCCACACCAGATTTTTGTTGTGTTACAAGTCTAACGATAAACTATGACAGATGAATCGTTCGCATCTTTACTTCGATCATTCAAGATTCAAAATGTCTTCAAAAAAACGAATAAATTGGTCCAGCATATCAGCTATTGCGTATGGATATATAACGGTAAATCGTTGTAGGTGTCCCGTGTAATTATGGAATAAAATGAAGGTGTGCCTATTATTGCTCAGATGATTGCACAGCATACCCTTCATGGATTTCTGTCGACGATGTTTCCAGTCTTTAGACGATCGTTTGAAGCACTTCGAAGTGCTTTTTGGAGATGTTACGAAATAATGGCTGACTTTGCTTTGGGCAAGTCACATATCATGGCAGAATTGAAAGAAACCGATTTTTCAAGTTTTTACATGACACCTGAATCAACTTTCCGATGCATTATATCATGAAATAAGCCCGGAAAATGTTATATGGAACAAAGATCCAATGTAAAAGATAATTTAGGACACAAGCAGAATCCTTTCAACATCAATAAACACAAGATTTAATAAATATTGGGTATGTATTGACTTTCCGTGAAGTAAACACGATGCCCTTGGTTTTGAGTTTCTTTCGGATCGAAATAAGGTCGATGAATACTCCATAGGAAAAATAAAATATTTAATTTTACCAAATCAAATTCAGAATACTTGATGGCTCTAGATTCACTTAATAAGCATTGTAACCCTGGCAACAAACAATGAAGCCATCGTACCTTCGTTTCCGTCTATATCCTCTGCCCTGTATTCTTTCACTGATTTCCCCACTGATTGTCTTATATTTTGCTCGCTCTTGTTTCCCAAAACAAGACTCCGCTGAAGACTTTTAATGCGAACAGTAAGAAGACATAAGTCGCGAGATGCAAGCATTTCGTTTACCCTTGTCTACCACGTACGTAGAACATTTTAGTTTATATATCATACAGCAAGAAAAATAATACAGTGGAAAGGGTTTGATTGAAAACTATGACAGTGCGTTCGGTAGAAGGAGGAAGAAGTCTGTTCGGTTCGACCTTTTTTGTGCACGAAGCGCCGGCTGATGCATCATGATAAGCATCGTCTCATTGAATGCTAGCAGGTTCGATTTGGGATTGTGCAACAACACTGTGAAGGATTTCGTCAGGCCAGGCTTACATACACAGCAGCGCAATTACATCCGTTGCAAAGATTAAGGTTCAAAAATCACTCAAATAATCTCGCCGATCCTAATGTCTCACTTGTTGTCTATTGGTTCACTCGCAGTTGCGGTGACGCATAAATTGGCAGGACGGATCGATGCTTGGCTCAACGAGTGTCGGAGCACACAGGGATGGTTGGCAAAATCAATGACGCATCTCGATGCGGCCGCAGAAGATGACGTCGAATCTCTAGCCTCTTCAGTTGCAAAACACTTAATTGCATCAGGTCACAAAGGTGACTTGGCGAAATCCTTCACAGTGTTGTTGCACAATCCCAAATCGAACCTCCTGGCGTTCAGTGAGATGATGCTTATCATGATGCATCAGCCGGCGCTTCGTGCACAAAAACGGTCGAAACAAAATGTTTATTTGCCCTGACACTAACCGAACAGACTTCTTCCTCCCTCTACTGAACGCACAGTCATAGTTTTCAATCAAGCCCTTTCCACTGTATTATTTTTCTCGCGGTATGATATATAAACTAAAATGTTCTACGTACGTGGTAGACAAGAGTAAACGAAATGCTTGCATCTCACGACTTATGTCTTCTTTCTGGTCTTATGAATTGGATAAACGGGACCAATAGCTTTTACATTTTTGAAACGAAGAATTTTCCGTCCAACGTGCTTTATAATAGCCTGTTTCTTGCATAAGCTTTGCTTAGATGACAATTCTTCTGCCTTTTTCTCGTTATATAACAACAGAAGATGTATGGACCGTTAACTGAGAGCATAAAGGGCAATGACTAAAATGTGTTACTTCAGAGGTGAACTTCTTACTCTTGGGAGACAATCACTTATCCGATTCCTAGAACACACTGAAATGGAGTAACTTCAAGTCAAATCAAGTCAAGAAGTTGCTTTATGCACCCCGAGAGGTGTATAATCATCCTTCACATAATCGTGTACATTTTTTGAAAAAATGGAACAATGGAAAAATGGGTACTTAGCATTCGTGTTACTCCATATTTTGTGTTAGTTCTGATATTACATAAGCTGGATTGTGCAAATACCTTGCCATGAAATAGTAGAAGCCCATAAAGATGTTTTCATTGAGAACTGGCGGAAGTTGATATGCTTTTCACTAGATCTTTGTGAAGATGAGCAGAGCCAGTGAGAATCTTTGTAGACAGCTTTTGGCAAGCTTTGCTATGTGACAAAATGAGTAAAATGCCGTCGGCGTATGCCACTGGCAGAATGCAAAATCCTAAGGGATCTAGTAATTATTGTGTCTGGTTAAAGTCACGCACACTACGCGGACAACCGATCAATATTTCTCGTACGAATGGACAAACGCCAGATTTGCCCTGATCTTTAATCATGCTTTAGCGCCAGCAGTGTTGACCTATCGATTTTGCTATGTACTGATTGTTCTTATTCTGTTGCACGTGACAGCACATGTAGTTTAACTCTTTATGCCAACTCACTTGCTTGCTTGCGGCTTACTCGCCGGTTATGGGCGGGTTTCGTGTTTATGCTCGTACAAATAAATGCAACGCTAACACCACGTATTTTGCTACTAACTACGGACACAACAGTAATGAACTTGAAGCAACAAACCGGGAAAAATGGCGGGTGAAGCATGAAGCCAATGGGGTAGGATACAGAAGAATGCAAAGCATTTGATAAGATGAGTGGGCATGGAACGGAATCTAAGGCGTGAGACATAGAAAGAGAAATGTCTTCTTTTTGCAAAAATGAAAGCAACATGTTTTGACCAGGAAACATTACGGTCGAGCATCACTCCAAGTTATTTCACTCGATCAAGATGGTCCAGCTGTTCCTCATTAATTGTAATGGATGTGCGGTAGTTTTGAAAACTATATCGCTTGTTTCCTTTCAAACGAGAAAAAACAGTCACCGCACTTGATTAGGTTAGAGCTTAATCTGTGAGCATGAGACCAATTTGAAATTTGAGCGATACCGTTTTGTAGGGTAGGAAAAGTAGAATCACAGGTACGCGGCATATAAAATATGACATCATCCGCGTATTCGATTAGAAAAATATTTTCCTGCACAGGAACAATAGGAGTGTACGCAGAAAATGAAAATTGGGATAGCATGGTACCTTGGGGAACTCCACGGGTAGTTGTAACAAGAGAGGAGATTTTGCTGTTATAATGAGTGAACTGCTAGAGATTGTGAAATTAACCTGCCAACGAAGAAACAAGTGAAGGCTGAACACCAGAGGGAGAAAGAAAGGAAAGCAGCTTGTTTTTGTCGACGCAGTTGAAAGCGTCACTAGTCTAGGAAGCATATTCTCATCGCTTTACTTTGCCTGTCAAGTTGGGACAGAATGTAATGTGTCAAGATAGCGAGGGCATCGAGTGTGGAGCATGACTGTCGGTAGACAAACTGGTCGGGATCTGGAAAATTGAGATTTTTGTTCAATTGTTGGAGAACCAACCTTTTAAAAACTTTAAGGGAGACAGAGGCGCACGCAACAGGACGGAATCTCGAAGAACCTTTCTTGGGAAGAGGAATTATAGCTGCTGTTCTTCAACAGCCTGGAATCTTCCTCTCTTTCAGACCTTGGTTGAAAAAATGAGAGAGAATAAGGCTGAGGGTAACCGTACACTCCTTGAGCACCATTGGGTTGATTCCGTCCGGTCCGGAAGCTTCCGGGCTCAAGGAGAAGCGGTTCTTTGTAGATTTCCACGGTGGAGATGCAAAATGGGTGTTCCTGAGTTCGACTTCTTCAAGAAGTACAGGAACGAAAGGTCCTGCTGCCCTGTTGAGCTCTTCTACGTCATCAATAGCAGATTTGCGTGCGGATGAGCCACCAGTTAGATCTTCCAAGAGCTTAGATGTGTCGAAATGAATTCTGTTGACTAGATGGGCACGCATGTAGATGGAATTCAGGCGGTGTAGCTCAGTATTGATTGATTTTGTTAGAGTCTTGACAGCTGGGAGATTATGGTGTTTAAAGGCGTGTTCCTTCCTGCGAAGAAGTTGCTTGAGGTGGGGGAGGGAGACAGACGATCAAAAAGCGAATACAAAGTTTCAATCGGGCAGCAAAGATTGAAGGAAAAATTTAAATAGCCGGTGAGATTGTACCAGGAAACTGAAAGGTCCGTGTCTGAGAATACAGAAAATTCTGTCTGAAAGACCATTTCCCTTAGCTTAAACATGTTTTTAGGACAAATCTGCCTCTTCCGAACTAGGCGATTATGGCCACGCGTGAAATGTGCATGGTTGGTTTGATTGTAGATGTTGAGTGAGGTTTTGGTTATTGCGAGACCAGAGGAGCCTAGTGGAGGCCTTACTTTGTCGGCACAACAATTGTTATGGTAACCAAGGTGAAGAAACGGTAAACGCGAGGATGTGTGTATGGTCACGTGATGTGTATTCCAATCGAGATGGAACAGCGAGGCCAGATTCAAAGGCCTCGTCTACAAGTACGTAACAGAATGTATTTGTGGTCTTCATTTATCAAATTTTACTGTTTAACTGAGTCATATTATTGCTTGTTCATTGAATAAAGCTTTGTCGGCTGATAGTTAAATGATCGGTTTTCACTTGTCGAAAGGCTGCGGATTTTGTAAGCTTTTTATTTAAACATTTGCGTTGTACGTCTGTCACATTTAAGGGCACTTTGCTATTTAACCGTTCGTTTGCTTCTCTCCAAAAGGCAAGTAGATTTCCTGAACAGAACGTATAATTTTGTCTGACAGCTAAGTGAATGAGTGCTAAACAAAAAGCCGTCGCACAGAACCAGGAGATGGGCAACTGCTCTCTCTTTTTTCTTACTCTAGAATACAACATCACAACCACGGGGAAGACATTCTGAGCAACAAATGGTTAGAATCAATTTATCAGACAGGAATGCATCGATAGATTGAGTTGCTAGGGCTTTCAATATTCAGACAGTGTTGCATTTTAGTTGTAACATACAGCCCATTAAAGCTAGCGGGGTTTTAAGTTCAAAACGTGATGCGCGTTCACGCGTCAAATTGTGAACAGAGCGAACGACGACAAGAAAGACGTAAACAGAAGGTTGACAGTCTTTACATCAGTAAACATATTACATAAGAACAAAAGGCAGTGCCCCAATGTGGCCATCGTAGGTTGTTCCCGTGTGAGTATGTAGATCATATTTTATGGTACAACGATGTCTCCCCCTTTCCCTGCCACTTCGTTGAGTCAAAGTCTCCAGTAACAGCAAGCGTGAAAGAAGGTAGAAATTGTATTTTCCGCCTCTGTTTTATTCTGGAATTACAGCCAAAATTAATTGGAAGGGTTCTCAAAAGATGAAAGAAGCTGTGTTTTGTATACCTTAAAGGAATGACATACTTTAAACTTTCAATAACGAGAAAGAAAATGTCTACAAGTCCGACTTTGTCCCATAGGGATGATGTAGTACTTTGTCCGCTCGAAATATTTGGAGATCTAAAATTCCAATAGCCGCATTATTTTGCTTGCAGCTTAAGACGATTCGGTAATTCGCTCATATTTCGTGGTGATTATTTGTTGGGAGAAACTGTATTCCACCATTCGGAAGAAGTCTCTACGAAATGCTAACGTGCATCGCATATAACAAAACAAAGTATCTCGGTGATGATGATTGAATCATTTATTATTACGAAAAACTGGAGACACCCGGCCGCAGTTATGGTAAACACCGGATAGCTACTTTTCAGAACCATTCGATAATCGTAAACTGAACACAATTGTCATGTTCGTATTCTTTGAATTCGGAATTTTACCTAAATATCGGTATACCGTTTCTAACCAATAAGGTACGCTGTATGCACACTAGTGGCTTTCCTCGATCCATTTTCAGCCGACTACCCGGTTGTAACTAAAAGCAAGACATGCACATTCGAATTGAAAACTGATTACGGATAGTGCAAACAATCCGAACGTTTGTGGCGTGAGCCTAATTAAGCTAGCTGAGATTCATTTATTCTCATGCTCGATCCTTTTGATTACTGTTAACCGACTGTATCACGTAACCAAGGACAAAACGACCGCAAAGACTTGAAACAAATTCACTGGATAAGTGCCCGTTTATGAACAACTGAAGTAAGACGAAAGGCCATCAATATTTAATTACAGACCAGTGTCTTTATTCTTACTTTGTTCACAAATTGCGAAATATTATTTTTACTGGCACTCAGGAGAGAAGTGAAACATCTACAGTGCCGTAGAGCTGATAGTTAAACAGACTCTCATGATCATGACAGAAGTGGGATCACTGTAGGTTGAAAGGTATTTTTGTATACTCGAGGGATGTAGAAACAAAAATTTAAGTGAAAAATAAAAACAATGAATCATATTAAAACCGTCTGACTGTGCCATATGAAGGCAGAATTAAGTAATGAGCGGTAATGTTTTTTGTTATTGATCCACGACTTCAAGCTACTCTTAAATGTTTGCATTTAAACAAACACTAACAGCTCGTTACGTAATTTTGCTTCCAAATGGCACAGTCAGACGGTTTCAAAATGATTCATTGTTTTTATTTTTCACTTAAATTTTTGTTTCTACACCTTTTCAAAAGAAAACTTGATGCACATCTGATGAAACGTTTGCGTGAATCACTGTCGTGAGGCCACAGCCAAGACTGGATGGTGACGAGGCTCATACGGGAGAGGTCCCACTGTCTCTAATTCCGAAAACTTGAAACTTACAAACTCGTTCCGTTTGGAGGCGATTGGGACATGGGTAAATTTTGATACTCTCCCAATCCGGGTTCGTATAAGAATACAGAAAGCTAAGGTGACCAGCGTCCAGCAGGTGGTGTGTGATGGGATCCTTCGGTGGCTAAATTTTACGGACCGCCATGCTCCTCCGGAGATGTTTGCTCACGCGTGTTTCCAATCGACATTCGGTGACTTTTCAAGCAAAACAAACATCAGACTTAGCTACAGGTACTCATTAAAAGGAATTGTACGTTTCAAGAGGAATAATAGGTTTCGAGGCATATATTGTAGGGACGACCGTTTTTAGACTGCTTTTGAAAAGATCAACAAGCCAGTGTGTGACTGTGCAATATGTGGAGTTCTGCTTGTTTATAATTTATCTAAAGTGGCTCCCAGACTTGTTACATTTTAGTGATCCTTTAATAAAAGGCATTTTCATTGCGTTTATGCACCGTTTCATTCATCGACACTATTGGAGTTCGTGAAAGAATCAACAAAACAAACCTCTTGCTTCGCCCAGTCTCTCCCTTGTTTCAACTTCTTATGAATGTTGCTGACTAAATAAGTCCAGTTCTGCATCTAATTTTTCCTAATTGAGAGTGAAACTTGATGGAAACCAAACGGTTCCAACGTTTCAGTCAACAACTGAGATTTAATTTCCGTGAACCACATGGATTTAAGAGAATTAATTATTACCAACTATGATTCACTAAATAACAATTATACAGAGCAACTTCAGACCAATCTCGAAGCTATTTTTTTCTGAAATTTCATATGGCATTGCAATTATCCAGCGAACAATTCCACATCGAAAAACGTCAATCATCAATTAGAATATGACCCGGCTTGTGAGACTTTATCTGAACATACAGTGCATGGGAATCACAAAGTGATATAACCCGGCATAGAACGCATGTGCACTATCAGCCACGAATTTTGTCTTACCACGAGTGGTAGTTCCGCAACTGACAGATATTTAGTTCATGAACTGGGTGAATAAAGGATTTCCATCAGAATAATTGGATGCTTACCGAGACCGTATATCGACCGTAACATTAGGCATATCATTTGATTCATTATCCAAACAAGAATCTAGCTAACTGACTACGGTCCCCTTCATGGTATTATTCGTTAATTTCCTGGCTTCGTGTTTCCTTCACATATTGAATTTTGAATTTACGCACTAATATATATATATATATATATATATATATATATATATATATATATATATAATGTTTATTTTACTTCTGTGGAAATGCAGCAACTTTGTTTACTGCGCAATAGCTTTTGGTGGCGTAACATGCTCAACTCTTTGGTACGGTTCGATTCATCTGGAGAAATATAGAAGTAACAGAAAAGAGTAGACATAGTATGAAAGAACAAATATGTCCAGGGTTGGGCGACACGTTTTTCTTGGCTGACTACCAGAATGGATCGTGATCGAATTGTTCTGAAAAATCAAGAACACCTGTAGTTTGACAGTTGCAAGGACCTGGTCACTGAAGAGTATCTATGTCCAAACATGCACTGATGCGACACGTACTCTCTTGGTTTTTATTTGGCATAATCGATATTTAGTGATCATTGATGACGGACTATCTGTCGGCAGATGAAAATCAACTGCGGATTACCGGTACCTGCCAATCTGGTAACCTTTGGTAAATCGCGCCGGAGGTAGTACACTGATAAATAAGGCCGACCAAATTGAAAACGGCCGGTGCTTTGTACACAAATTTATGAAGGCCTCGATTTGGCAATAAGGGTTGGTGAAACCAAATCATGTAGCCTGATCAAGTTCAGGCCTTACCACTGAAATACAATTCGTCAACGATGCATTTTTCACATTCTGCCCTTGTGACTCGTTCAGATCGATAAGAAATGCAAAATTTCAGTTACATAATCTGTTTGATGAGTTACAAATTTTCGGATCTCCAAGAACTTTACCACTCGGAATACTGAACTGATCAAAGTGCTTAGCATAGTCTCGCGACCTGAACTCGAATCATCTGATCCACAATGAACGATATGCAGATGCTCATTTGTTGGATGACCATCTAGAAACGACCCGGGTTCCATTCAGATTCATATACCAATAAGGAATGAAACTTGGAGGTTAAAGTACTATATGTTTCGTTCAAACACCGCTTGAATTTCAAACTGGTTTCATTGTCAACTGTGCGATGCACGAAAATCCGACAAGAATATTTTTTCTGTAGGAAACATTTAGTGGCTAGAATTGATCACCGGCTGATCTGAAAAGTTTCTTCCTCGAGTAGGTCTACTGAAATCCAGATAAGATTACTTACGAACAAAGAACCGTACACTGGATTACCGCACTTCATCACAGCATATCAAAGGACTCACTTTTGCATTTTTCGTTGACCTGAACGTTCACACTACATTGTCATTCTATGACCAACTAAAATTTCACTTCACAAGTAGATATTTATTTTCTCTCAAATGGCAAAATTGCTATATATATATATATATATATATATATATATATATATATATATATATATATATATATATATATATATATATATATATATATATATATATATATATATATATATGAATAGTCTGAATAGTCCCACAGTCATGGTCACATTAATAACAAGACGCTGGAGAGCGAACAATTGTTTTCAATGAATCCTATACGTGCTCTTACAATTCATATGGGTGAAGTAACATTGGAATGCGTTAGCCATTGGCCGGAGTAAAGGTCATTGTCGTGGCGTTAGGAAAAACGGGGTTGGTGGGGAGGGGTGTCTCTATCGTGTGTGTGTTGTGGTGAGAGTTTCACTCCCACCGTCACGAGTCGTAATCGATAGTGGACTTTTGGGGTTCGGTCGGCGATCCGTGGTTTCCGGTTTCGGCCAGGGCAGCTGGAGAGCCTGAACTAGTCGCTTTTGTGCACATAGATTAGGGCTTAGTAAGCGAATGGCGATTGCCTCTGCCGTGGCCAGGGATCGAAGTCGGACTGGCTTTGATCCATTGGGTGGAACTCGGTATATGACTTTGAAAGCTTTTTCAGGGTCGATCGTGTGGCCACTGTCCACCAAATGACCTAGAATCGAACTGGTAATCACACCGGTTTTCCCGTGACTCAACCATCTTGGGTGATGTTCCTTAATGCGCTGAGACAAACGCTTAGTCGTGCGACATAGGTCGCAAAACCAGTTTGTATTCTGTATTCTGATACCGTTTACACTATTCTCCTTGTAGCTGGAGAAAACTTCCCGAAGGCAATAGATTTTCACTTGTATTTTTGAAGCGATCAAGTTCTACAGGTTGTTTTTAACGGAATGTGTTCACTTCATTTTCGCTTCCCACGTAGAAGTGATCCATCGTAGGAGTCGGTCACTGTGCAAGCAATGATGTTCACTGATCATAAAACACCAGCGGACGGATGTCATATCAAGAACTGTTGACGTTAAACAAACCCGCGAGAGACCAACAGGTGGTTAGGTTTTTGACTCACAGCTGTTCGCCCCCGGGGGCTCAAACCCCGGTGCGGATCGATGTGAGGATGTGCACTGCACGGTAGCCGATGATTCCTCACAAATCGGATGAAACAGCGGCTGTACAGCACTGCTTCACTGGTTTTCAATGATGAGTTCAGTGCTGACACTGTATTATGAATTATATTTTCGGGAAAAATCAAAACTGTAGGTATATTTACAGTACAGATACAGCTGTTCAGGTTATGTTTGGCATGAAGGGAAGTCGTGAAGAGGACCAATTTTGATTCATGAGCAGCTGTGATTCCATAACTCTAACTGAGCATCGCCATTCAATAGTATGGATTTGAAATTTCTTTTGGTAGGCTGAAAATATACATAACTACGAGAGAAACGTTTGTCCTAATGATAGAGGGACACAAGCAAGATTTATTTATTACTCGATCAACAAATCGCTCAAGCTATGACAGTCTGTCTTATGATCTACAGAGAAAGATATCGAAGGCATATTTCATTGACCACATAATGAATAATTTATATATTTGCGTACTAGTAGGATCTTGTCCTGAATGAGCTATTGATGCATTCTTGTAATTTTCTCCTTGAATGAGCATAAAAACACTTGCAAATGACCCAGCGACAAATCTGAGAGTCAATTAGTATTATTCGATTCACAACTGCACTACCACCGTTCTACTTGTCAAGCCTTACGTGGCGAGTGAACACACGAAATTGTATGAATAGGATAACAAATCAGCAAGTGTAAAAAGGAATATCCACGTAAGTGAGCGGCAGGACTATTGCTGAAGTTTATAAAGTTACACCTTTCTAATGAATAATCCCCCATACTGTCCTCTGGACCCTAGCATTAACTGATACATCGAAACCATAGTGAATTTTCTTTGTAAAGATTTCATTTGTGCACATTAATACAAAGAAGAGTTTGTTTTCACCATTTGGCTTAGTGAATCACAAATGCAAGTTAACCATAAAATTTATGTACACTTTTATATCTGTGATCGAGCATTGATGCTAATGAAACAAAAAAAAGCGGGCCAATGGAGACTCATTTGTATTTGACCAGCCGGACAAGTCAAGTCGGTAAAACATGTACAGTCGTTTACGTAGTTTCCTTTTCCAGACCGCACTGTAGCAACATCGATCCCCCGGCTGCCTGAGTATTTCGGCTCCGCTGTGACCAGGTGCCCGCGGCCATTAGGTTGATTCTTTCGCCCGCCATTTTCGTTCAGTTGGTCCGATTGATCCGGTTGATAGCCTAATCGGTAGCCTCTCATGTGGGATATCTTACTGGTTGCCTAATATCCCGCTGAGACCCATAAGTACTGTGTTCTGTTCCCTCTGGTAAGAAGAATAGGCTCACAAGAAAGCTACGGAAAAACCAATTTGAAGCATCAATATATTCCACATAATTCAGAATTCATTCCTGGTGATCTTCAGCATTTGTTTTCTGAGAAAATGAAGGACTCCTTTCTCACAATGTTTACTAATCGTTTTCTTCAGTTGTCTCATCAAAACGCAGTAAGTGTCCAGTCAGCCATAAACCACGAATCATAATCTGCGGAACCAAAGCTAATAATTTATTGGTGATATCTGTAAAGAAATGCACTTCATTTTGTTTTATTATAGCGTTGTAACGTGTGATTTTGGTGAACATGTAGAAGGAAGCAAAGTCTATGGTCATAACGATTCAACAGCTTTAGGGGAGAACCAATAAAATCGATCTTGAAATTTAATATGGCGAACCACCTGAACACTGAACAACTCAGGAAAATACCAGAGCTGCCAACCCCCACAAAGATGACAAGACCATTGGGGTACAAAACTAGTAATTCCAGCTGATCTTCATTGTTTGCAAGTCTAGTAGTACGTTCTGGGACAGTTTTCTGTCGTTCTGGTCCATTAGAGATTGAGGTGAGCGTTGGTTCGCTTTGAACCTCGGTTATCGTATTATCGTAAACATACTTTCAGAGTATTCATGAATTTGATACAATGCATATCAATTTCCTTATCGTTGGCTGAAATTCTAGTCCATCTTACTTTAGTCTGAATTGTGGAAAAGAAAAAGCAACTCGGCTACACTTGAATGCAGTTGTGACAGCTGATAAATAATTACCACTGTTTCATTGTAAGACCGTGTATGATCATTTTAGGCTCATTTTGTCTACTCTTATTTTCATGCTAACACAAATGCCACTACTTCTAAGCCTAAATGATGCTTGAAATTGTCTTCAACGTATCCCATAAATACCAGGTTTATTAAATTCTCCAACCCATGCACTCAATTTTCAACGAATGTACCTCCGGTCAATAGTTTTCCGTCCATTGTTGCTGTGTTTGTGTGTGCTTCGTCTAAGGATGCTATCACTTTAGAGAAAATAAAATTCGTTGCACAAAAATGCTCACATTTCAATGCTCCTTTTACTGTGATTTTCAGGTGACAGATAGACGTGAACATCGACCGTTGAATTTTATTTCAAAATCTTGCTAAAAAGAATTCTTATCTACGCGGAAACAACGGATCTTGTAACAAACACCTGCGAGATGGAATAAGTATTGATCAATCACTGTTATTCAGTAGCACTAGTTGATTCAAAATTGTGGTTACATACTAAATAAAACGACTTACGAACCAACCAGCAATTCATTGTTGGTCAGCATCCTTCAGTAGGGACAGTGCTACGGGCATCTTTTAGCAAACCTCCTAAAGCGAACCAAATTACACCTTGATGAATAGTTCATCATTTTGTTTTCTCTGTTAAATTTTGCTAGTGTGCACTGAACATTCGGATTACGAAATTAACGGGAATGGAGAACACTGGATCTGATGGTATCAGTCACAATCTTTACCGTTTGGTTAGAAGTACCGGTCCACAGAAGCCCGGTGTGCGTGAGCTAATCAAAGAGTCCGACGGTTCACTGATTCACTCTCAGGGACGTCGTCTGGACCGTTTGGCGAAGCAGAAATTTATTTCTCTTTCACAATTTTTGTATGCAAACAGCTTGCGACCATCTTTTACCCGGGTTCACCACGGAAAGTGGTGTTCGTCAGGTTTGACTTCTTTCATCCTTCCTCTTCAATTTTGTAGTTGAATTGGTTCTTGGGCAAGCCCTATCCTCGTGCGAGAATAGTGGCATCAATCTCCGCTTAGGCAGTCAACTGTCTGATTAAGAATACGCGGACGATATTGTTCTTCTGAGTGAAGATCCAATTGAAATGCACGTTTCGCTAGATAGTCTTCAAAGACTGGGTTGGATTCATGACAAAACTTGTGTTGGTGGGGTGAGTTTTATTATTTGGGCAGTGGCATCAAACCGGGTGGACAGACATCCGACGAAGTGTCATCGCGCATACAGAAGGCGCGATCTGTGGCTCCCGTGTGACATCCGATTGTCTATCAAGGGTAGAGTGTACACTATGGCAGTTAGATCCCTTCTTTTACGTGCCTCAAGAACACGGCCGTTAAAACCAGGAGATAGGCGATGACTGTCGATGTTCGAGCACCGATTTCTCCGTAGCATTGCCCGAATATGGTGGGAACACCGTATCAGCAATGCTGAAGTAAGGCGTGCGGTGTTGCGAACCAGAGGTCCGTCCCTGGATCAAGTATTAGATCTAAACAAGCTAGGGTGGCTTGGACATGTGTTGCGCATGTCCATCGATAAACTTCCTCGGCTTACATTGTCTTCCGAAGCAGGTAGCAATTGAAAGGTAGGTCGAGGTGGTCAGTCCATGACATGGGAAAAAGTATGAAAACCTTGATCGGTAGACTTGGCCAAGTAGGGCGTGTCAGATTTCCGCGTTGGGGTCCATGCGACTCGCCTACCAAATGGTTGGATGGCTTGATGTTGCAGCCAGCGGCGTAGTTGCATTCGATGTTTCTTTTTCTTCATGATTTCCGTTGATCAGTTTGTCTTCCGCTGTTTTTCACTTCATGCTTCGGTTCATTTTTTGTTTGACTCGATGGAGATGGCAAAGGTAACCAGAGTACAGAACTACGGACTTATTGTTTGAATGACCTTCTGATAGGTGGTTCAATGGACTGCACCCACCGTACATATAAAAAGTTAGCGCAAACTAGGCTGACCGTTTTAACCGTGGATTTGATTGATTTCTGTTAACGATCGTTTTTCTACACCCTAGAGGAAAATGGCGTGATTTAGCACTAACTTCTGAAATTTAATAGTACAATCTAATTGGCTTTCAAACGGCGAAGTGCACTGTGATAGACAAGACAGACCGTTTCATCTTCACAAATCAGTTTAACCCTCGAGTGAACCCGAATTTCGGTTATTTGAAATTACTTCCTGCAAAACGGTTAACCATTTCTCCGGTTCAATTCCCTTCCCTCTAGTCTGATTTGTCTCGAATCGATAGATTTACACATGCACGAGGTACTTTCTAGTCACATCAACAGAGCAAAAAAACACCTGAAAAATGTAGATTTCCGCAAGGGGACTGACCTTTGCAAAACGGTGATATGGGGGAGCCTGATTGACCCAATTAATAAATTCAACGCCTAACCACGAATTCGGATAAACATTTCGGTTATTGTACACTGATTGAAATGAAAAAGGCACCATAATTCAATAAATGTTTTGACAGCCGGTTAACTTCCGATAATATTGTTTCTATAGCCTGATGAATTCGACCTGAACAGCACCGATTTCATAGCTAAATGCTATTTGATCTTTTGAAATATGCGGAATCTAGTCAATATCGATTTCTAGACTAACTAATCATGATAACCCAGTGGCTAAATGATCAAATAACCACACATCCAGAGGAATGGCATTCTGCTTGAGTTACTAGAAAAAGAAACAGCCAACAGTTACATTTTACGACTCACGAACTCGATTGTAATCAAAAGCACAAATTGATGACCTCTTTTCCTCATCGGGTTCACGCGTATTAGATTATATGAGATGTGTTGTATGTAACAGAATTAAATTCATATTTAGTATGGAACGTCCACGAATGTATTCGTTAAGAAAACGAGATTAATCGGCTGTGA
The DNA here is from genome assembly GCA_948099385.1 of Fasciola hepatica. Lineage (NCBI taxonomy): Eukaryota > Metazoa > Platyhelminthes > Trematoda > Plagiorchiida > Fasciolidae > Fasciola > Fasciola hepatica. Next base: position 784,456 of record CANUEZ040000055.1, on the reverse strand, counting down.
CCATTTCTGGGAAATTCATACAACATAATTACCGTGAAAAACTTTCCCAAAAAGTCAGTTGCCAATCCTTGTTGAATTTTGCCAGAAATGGATAGCAGAAGACATTGGGAAGGCTACAGTTATTCCCATATATTGTGAAGTATACAACAAACTGTCTCATCGTGTTCTTCAAGATAAGTGCCCCCCCCCCCTCCTCAGTAGGCTATGTGCTCTGTACCTTGAGTGTATGAGCAGGCGAGCTAAAACGTGAAGAACATTTATTAGCTTATGTAGCAACACTTTATCCCTCCTCCGCGAGCAGGAGACATTCGAAGGAGATTTTATGTCGATATATATAGTATAGTAGGTGGATAGCAGAAAAACATTTCCCCGGAAGCACACTACCGGTTTCGCGGTTATTGACGCTCATCAGGTATGTGTACTCGGTAATCTCCTGCCCAATTATCCGTTCAGTACGGTTACATAAACATTAGATGCTGACGGGTCCTACATACCACTGTTTTTTAGTGGACAGCTGTGAAATACCTAAAATCCCGTTGCTCAGCTGATACAGCTCAAGTGGCAGTAAAGCTTTTATGTTCTTCATGCGTGAGTTCGAATCCCAGCGATATCGATGGTATTCAAGTCACTGCAATATGTGTCGAATAGGGCAAAACAAGCTCGATGAAACAAATGTTAGATCGTTCTGAGCGTCCGACTGAGGAAGATGAACGGAATACTAACATAGTTTTTCTGTTTCCTCGGCAGTGAGTGACTGAATAATGAATAAGTAATCAAAATTCTTTATTCCGCCGTATATATCACCTCACGATTGTTCTTACTTAATTATATGCACTGTGATTTTATTTCCACTGCACTTGAAAAAACACAAATATCGAATAAATTTATACTATTCCCATAGTTTTTCTAGCGCTGTTCAATGAATACAGTGAACAAAACATCTGGTGAATGTTTCCTAACGAATATTCTCGGGCTGAATTGCTCGCAAGCGACGTCAGTATTCTGGGATTGACTAGAAGGTGTCATGATGTAGTGAAAAAGTGTATAAACTGGGATCGATGTACGTGGTACCGCATTATGTGACAGACTCCAATAATCCTATCCTGGTGGAAATACTGCAAGATGAGGCTAGGTTTTGTGACTCATTGGGTGTGTTTGTATTCGGGATCGATTTTTACGCAATTTATCTATGTATTTATGCATCATGATCTCTTATTTCCTCCGCATTTATTTCGCTTCCAGTTAAATCACACAGGGAGGAAGTGCGGGAAACCTGAGGAATCAAAATTTAGAGAAATGGCTTTCCTCACTAGATCGCCATTCAGAAATCCGTGAATACAAACCGTGTTAGCGCTGGAAAAAAAATACTGGAATTTCGGTGACCACATCATCCTCCAGGATACACACAGGATATGTTTTGTGTCAATAATTTTCACTAGTAGTAGAAGAAACAGTTTAACTATTATTGGCTTCGAAAAAAGAAAACAGTAAATAGCAAATTACCCCAAAGAATTTCCGTATATTGCATACCCAATCGACAAGCACTTGGAAGTTCAATTATCTGACAAATACAATCACCAGTAGACATTGGAAGAAAGATTATTTTACGTGGTCTTATCATAAACGTATTTTTTAGCAAAACTATTCAAAAACATACGCGTAAATTTGTCCGCAAGATGAGAGTTTGTCATGGTAATACAGAGTTGGGGTTCAGGTCTTTCAGACGACCGAAAGATTACGAAACAACCAACAAATCCCTTTTTAATTACTTGCATCACTAGAGCACACGTGAAGCCGCCTTCCCGTAAACGGGGGCGTGATAATTCCACGGGGAACTGCAAGCGAACACATGATGAGACTCTCAATTAACACTGTGCATCAATTTCACCTCAAAAGGGATAGCGCACAAAATAGAAGCGGAAAGATTGTCGTTAGGCCACCGCTTGTTTCATCGTTTTCCCCCACCGTGGGGGGCAGCACAAAATTCCGAAACAAACGATGGACAGAGATATAGGTCAAAAAAATTAAACCGCGATTTTCACGTGACAAAATATGTCTACTGCATGATCTCGGACATTTGGGAAACACGCATTTCCATGACATGAATCCTGAAGAGTTCACCGAGACTCGCTGATTTTTGATAACCTCCTTAGATGGAGTTCACGCGAGGATTTCGGGACAAGCTCAGAGTTAACCACGTTTAGCATGAATTCTGCGACAATGCTCCGGTTTAAACTGACTCCTAACCGCAAAATGAACGTATTTAACAGGTTTGAGAAAAAATATATGGTTGAATCACAGACGGGAATCAAATTGATCCATGTTTCGTGATGGTGAACTACCAGAGGACTTAGTCGCCTAACGCAGACCATCGGACGTTATGCTTGATTCTTAACCGAAGGCTTCTTAAGAGCGTACCACAATCCACTTTCTGTCAAAGATCGTTTTCCGATTCATCGGATTATACGCCCTTCGGACGGAATTCATACGCTTATCCTATTTCTCGATAAATCTGCTGGCCATCGACTCATCAGTCCGTATGCGTTGTATCGGGTCGTTTGAAATCTGTTTTCATCTGATCACTCAAAAGAATGTAAGACAAATGAAGAAAAAAGCAATGGTAGCTCCGAACACCGGCTTTCGGCCACCTCAAATCAGTGTAAATAATACCCATAGGAAAAGGTAGTTGGTAGAACTTCTCCAGCGGGTACTACTGGAGTGTTTTTCTGATAATATTAGTCGATGCAAAATTAGGACCAACATACCTTCGGTGAAGATGAAATATCTCAACTGAACTTAGAAGGCAATCTATTCACTGAAAAAGCGTATGCGCTACATGGGGCCATTATGCCTTTCACCAATGTGTGGAAATTCAGCAATTCACGGAAAACGATTGCGTGGAAAAAGAAAGGATTGAATTGCCGGCATAGGAACTGGAAACGATTGACAAAGCTTATTTATCTGGTACAGAATTCACACATAATTACTTGACCCAAAAATGAGAATCGACCTTCTGGTTTCACGTTTCAGGAATAAGGTTCATGTTGATAAAGATAGAAAAGCCGCGCTCTTTTGGAACCCCAGTATAGGTAACACGGAATGGCCCATAGTAAATCAGGCGACAAAACAGCAATCGAATGGTAAAACCAACCGAATCACGACGTTGGTAAAACAAAAAGTGAAAAATTCGAGCAGTCAGAAAGTATTTATTGTTGACAAGGTTTTGCATGAGAACAAGACTCACGGGAAAGAAGACGGTATGTTTATTTCCACGTAAGGTATTCGCAGTTTGCTGTTCACGACGTGGACTAATTCAAAGCCCGCAGTATTTCATTTATCAAAGTTAGGACGCGGCAGTCCACGGTTTTGGTAACGGTATCACATGCAGCCTGTGGATTACAGAAACATACAGGGACATCATATAACTGTCGAGAGACAAGCTAATTTGTCTGTGTCATTATGATTCAATTTTGCCTCGATCGTGGGACTAAAAAAACAACGAATAATACCAAACTGTTAAGACTTTGAAACTGATTTCTTTTGGAAAACTTGGCGTTTGAAAAAGCAAAGGGTAAGTTATTTTAGAGAACACAAAGTATCAAAAACAAGAAAGAATTTACGATCATAATTAGACGATCTCCGTCGAATTCATTCGTACTTCTTTGGAAATGATAAAACTTGCAAAAAGGAAAACACTCGGATGGATGGTCGCACATTCTCCTTGGATTGTCTAACAGTTGTGTTTAATGTTCACAGGAACCGTAGTCAGACGGGCAAGACCAGTAAACAAATTTCGACATACTTAGTTAACCGTCAAACTGAAAGACAGTTACACGAAGAGACTAACTATGAACAGTCATATGACTGGGATAGTTACTTGGTGAATTGTTGTATTGTCAGGGGAAATATAAACTAGAATTCTTGATTCGTCTATTCCTATCACCTGAACGCTGACCTGTGGTGACAAAAAGATGTATCAAACGTATCTTCATCACAAGCTCGAGGACCGTCATCAAATTTAGAGTTGAGCCGCACGTAGAATTGATGCATTGCGATTCGAATCACTGTTTAATTTGTGTGAACAGCGAGCTCAGTCATTCAGAAGAAACCGATGTGTGTGTGTGTGTGTGTGTAAGTGTGTGTGTGTGTGTGTGTGTGTGTGTGTGTGTGAATCGTGGGAGTCACTGTGACAGACAGCTTGATTAGAGGGTACGGGGTTACATAAATGACAGACTTACCAATGTGGTTGTAGCACGCAGATAATCATATTTTAGAGGGAAGGGAGTGATTTTCGTTCAGTAAACTAGTCAGGTCCATTTTTGTTTCAATTGTGGTTATTCTGTTATTTATATGTTCATAAAGAAGTATGGTTCAAGAAGATAACTACACTACATTTCATCACGCAACAACAGTGAGATGATCCAACACTAATGCTATCACATTCACACTGTCATTCCTTTACAGAGCAGGATCTCCCACATCACATAATTTTATCAAGTGAAATCGGACTGACGTCTTACTAGTCCCGTTTACGTTGTCGAATGGAAAATTGCGCAATACGTGCGTTCACGGTTTGTAGGCCATCTTAATAAACAATCTGTGTTTGCGCATGATTACTATTTGTAGTTATGAAGTCCTTACGAGTTTCGTGCAGTCATCGACCCCACCGCATGAGCTGAAATAGATAACGGCATGCAATTCCATGGGTTCGAAACACTAAAGTGAACGAACAAAGATGATTCTCTGTGCAACCAAGCCGCCGTCGATTAGCCGACATGCTTTGAAACATCATGACCAGATTGCACTCAACCGAGTTGCTGTTTATCTCAGCCTCTTTGATAAGTCTAGTGTAGCTTCCTACACGGTCAATGGTTCTCATCAAAGCAATCTCAAAACAAAAACACCAAGAGGAATTTAGACTAAGTAAACAGGAACGCGTAATTGTCCTCCTTAATTGGACTTTTCCATGACTAACATTAATGATGTGTCATTTCTACGGTTTACGCCCTGAATTGAGCAGACCACGTCGTTCAGTGTCAAACTGTTTGCAATTCTTATTTTAAACCATCGTGAACTCTTTTCCATTCAACCTCGATTCACTTTGAACACTTTCGGTTGTGTCAGAAGTCTGTTACGTTTGTCTTTTCACCTTAGTAAGCTCAGACAATATCGGACTCCGCCGCCTATCATGTCTCCGTGCGGTTATCAGTGTGTTCTCCTTACCTTAATCTATTGTTCTCCTGTAATATTCCATAGCTTTGTGGAACATGATTCCAAAATTTAACCACTATCCGGTTTGAGAATGATCAGTTGTGTTTACCTAATCACTGTTGGACAAGAAACCACTAAACTGAGCAACAGACGTGATGAGTCGTGTATACATTTTTTCCCAAAAGCCACTTGCAGATAATGCACACACACTTTACAGGCTGATCTGTCCTTCTGCTATTCTCATTCGAAAACACGCGCTAATTTTCGTTGTATCCGTTGTCGCATAAACACATTATAGCTTCTGGCCGACATTTATCTAGCATCTTAACTAACACAGATGCAGTGTGTATATGCGTGTCAGTGTGTTACCGGAATTATGCACTGATATTGGTGCACGAATTTCAGCTTCTCGACCCATTCGAAGCGTATTACCATTTTTATTTTATTCAGATAGTTGTTATGTAATCCCTATTTGATCAACTTGAGTAAATAAAATTTCTACTGAAATGAAAGCGTACGAAAATACAAAATTCGCTTAAATATATAAACGTGCACCAAATTATTATTCAAAGATTAGTTAATGCGAGGCACACATGAGATGAGGAATCAAACCATTTATCTGCATAGGTTATAGAATACAGAATGGAGAAATGCGACAAGGATCAGCATCTACTCACCCAATAGCAGAGGCATCAGACGGTTTGATCAGCTCGATGTGGTAAGTTTTATTCTGCATTGACTTCCTGTGCACAACGACTGGGATTGTACCCTATAAACAATGGCAGTGCATAATCAAGTGACTATGATTATTCCAGCAGTGAAACGTGACTATAACATTTACTCTTTGTGTACTACATTTTCCAGCTGTTCGTTAACTAAAAGGGATAGAGAGAGAGGTGTTCAGAGTTTCGCGCTGCGGACCGAAAGTGACTGAGTGTCGTACAATAGCAACAACCGAAATAATCAGAACAGGACTCCCCAACCCTGAGCTATGCTTAAAATGTAAGCTAGCATGGGCGATGGAACTAAAATAGTCCCCTCATCAAAAAAACCCCAGCTGGGTTCGCTCAAGTTGTTTCTTGCTGAGAGTTACTGAATTCAGGGAAGGAAACAGTCAAAGGAAGAGTATTTTCTCGCAAGGTAAACGTGTTATTTTCGGGGAGGATATTGCAATCAAGGAGGTTGCGATTTGGGGGGACTACTGTACCTTGTCAGAGGTCGGTGACCTACCAGTACGATGTCGAACTGGGTCACTGACTATTGCAAGATGATACTCACTTCAAACCGCTATCTTCTCATCTGATCGACCGAAGCAGTCCAGGACGAACTGGCTGTCACTCGTCTTTTCCGCGTTCTAGTAAAAACAATGCGTCATACAACTAAGTTCGCCTACAGTATATTTTCATTCAAATTATGTACTTTTTCCGTGCCCATGATTTCCCGATAGAAGGTGGAAAACAAGCACACAATATCCCACCAAGTCGAGTCCGCTGTTGTGACTATCATCACCAACGGAATGCCTCTAATCGAAATACCTAATGAATGGAGGGGATGAACAGCATGGTAAACATGAAGTAGCGCGTTAGTTATTAGTTGAATATGGTTTGTGTGAAACCGTCCAACCAACTTCACGAAATCATTTGGTAATAGCAATCACCACAAGAGGGATGAGAAAGCAAACTGTGATCTATCGGGGGCCTGCGTTTTCTGAATAAGTGAACGGGCACAGGGATGTCGTCGTGTTGTTTCATACACATCCACTGAGTCTTCAGCGGGAATCCGAACCAGCATGCAGGCCGGTGAGTGAGTTCAATACGCTAGGCGTCACGCACCGTTCGGATTGATTCTCAATGGCTCACCTGAAGTCAATACTGAATGAAGTACATTGCTAATGATGATTCCTAACAGGTCATATGAAGCGGATTGGCGTTGGCCGTTGATATTTAATGATAAACAATTTATGGAACAACATAATTGTTTTACAACTGCAACTAAAGGTTTAATTCCCCGTGACAAAAAACACCAGTACCGTAGACTAGTCCATGGTTCTGTTTTGGAACAGAGATTAAGTTTCGATCTGTAGAAAAACGTGGCTGTGCGGTTACCACCATTTCACACGAAATTCGGCGTTTGGATAATTTATACTTGCCGGGACAAGCAACATGGATATCCCCAAGAGGAAACAATAGAAGCGAAACCGAAAATCACATAACCAGTTTATATCCAGTTACTTCCAGGAAGGGATATTCGACTGCTGAACTGGAAAACAATTGTACCATACAAGTTTGTCATGTCAAAGGTATAAAGGCGTACAAACAATATGATGCATCGCCTAGATGGGGGAACCGACAAAGTTTTCCCGGAGACGAGTGGTCTACGGTATCTACGGAATGGATATTTGGTACCATTAGAGAGATTCGCCGGTTTCATCATTAAGCTCAATAGTAAGAGTAGCTCTTTGGACGCATTCGAGACTGTTTACTACTTTACATATATGATCATTCGTTCTTGCGCTCGACTTTGCCCACTCACTCAAGCTACACTGGATATGACTGGAGTGCTGGCGATCGGGCCAAACCAACTAAATTTCACCACACCATCTATTTTTATCCACTCTTTTGCACACAACACTATTAATACTATTTCATCCACTTCGCAGGTTGTCATCGTCGAACAGGCTGGGCATGCAGTTAATCAAAAACTACTACTGACACTAAATATGACACTGAAGGTTGCAACCCTCAGTATACGCATTCTAATGCAAAAAGGCCAACAGGCAGCTGTAGCGCACATCCTCGGGACACCGGTCACTGACATCTGCTGCTTGTCCGAGACTTGCCTCCAGGGCCCAAACAATGTACTTCGTCTGAATTCACCCTCAGGACATAGCTGCACTTTGCGCTTATCCGGAGATGCTGCGGCTTTTGCATCTGGTCGTTTATGTGTAGGAATCGCTTCGAGTATTAGGGGTGAGTCCGCGCTACGCCACTGGGTCCCAGCCCACAGCAGATTGTGTGCCATTCATTTAGAGAGCTCGTCCAAAGCTAATAAAGGCCGCGACGGCAACAGCTGTCTGTTTGTCGTCGCTGCCTACGTCCCTACGGATGGCAGTCCCGACTCAGTCAAATATATATTCTACCAGCAACTTCACAAACTTCTTGGAAAGGCATCTCAGAGACATAGTGGTACCGGATGGAGATTTGTACATCCAGATTGCCCACTTAGGTGTAGAAGAGCGAATGCTTGGAAGCCAAAGCGGTGCCAGCCATGAGCGCACGGATAACGGTAAGTGACTGCCCCATATATGCGCAGACCATCGCCGAGTACGAATTTCCGGCGCAGCTTCCGTCGCACAGTCACATGGCGCCCGCTATCTGCTAATCAGTCTTGGGCACAAATAGACCACATAGCCGTAAGCTACCACTCCTGTGGCTCAGTCAGATTTTGCAGGTCATACTGAAGCACATATCTAGATTCAAATCACGCTCTCGTGCGTGTACCGGGTTCATAGTACGGTTTCCCACCAAGTAAAATGTCCACCATCAACAGATAGACGGAGATCAACTTTACCGGATGCCTGTCCGGGAGAAATATCAGAACCAGCTTGCTGCCCAGCTAAGTAGCAACAAATACGATGATTTTTTGGATTCCTGGCAACACATCCAAGAAGCTATAAAGTCAACGAGTACCACATCTTGTGGATTAGTCACACGGCATGTAGCCACGCACTGGATCTCATGGGGTTCTAGGGAACTGCTAGACAATCACCGAAATATCCCTGCCGGAAGCGAAAACCACAATGCCCGCGCCCAACGTAGATGAAATTTTATTAGAAGCTTACGCAGGGACCAAGAGAATTAGTGGTCCGAAAGCGCGGCCGATATGGGACAAGCTACTTTCACCGACAATGCTGGGAGACTTTTCCAACTCATCCAATCCACAGGGACCAAGAAGCCTGGAGTGAACGAAATGATCTGCGAGGCAACGGCCAACCAACCCACCAGGTTTCACGGCGCACGGATTGATCGACAGAACACTTTGAGGCACAGTTTAACTGGCCTTTAGCACCAGCGCCCCCACTCAATAGTCCGTTTGAACCGGTTCATACGTCATGGACGGCCTGTACCGCCCCCCCCCCCACCGGAGAAGTCATGCGTGCGTTCCACCTCCTGAAACGCAATAAAGCTCTCGGCCTTCTTCGAAGATGGTGGTATTCTCCTCTCCAAAGCGCACACCAGCCTTTCTGCCGGGATTCGGTTCCACGAAAGCACCCCACAAAGTTGGGACTGTGCATCCATCACCCCTATACACAAGAAAAGGGTTACAAACATGCTTCAATCATCGAGGGATAAGTTTGCTCTCGGCCACGTCAAAGCTATCAGCTTCGATAATCCTTCATAGATTATCCCCAGTGTGCCAGCAACAGGTCCGTGAAGAATAGTCCGGTTTTCGACCCAACCGCGGGGGTATCGATCAAATTTTCACCATTCGTCATATATTTGAGCTCCGCCACGCTTATTGTAGACCCATAGTAATCGTACTATTGGATATCAGAGCAGCTTTTGATTCCATTGATAAGAGAACCTTCTGGGATTGTCTCATCAGACAGGGAGTGCCTGACAAGCATGTTAAAATCATCCAAACGATAAACCATCAGAATTCAGGCCGAGTACAAGCATATGGCTCATCTATACTTTACTTTATCAATATATATATATATATATATATATACATTATATATATATATATATATATATATATATATATATATATAAAGGGGGTAAAAAAACATCCGTAAAACAAAGAACGTTGACACATCATTGTGTAGTAACGATGGTTGTCTGAGGTAAACTTTGTTTATCGGATTACAGCTTGAGCTACGTACAATCATGCTAGAAATTGGTGTCATATTGCGAGCCAGTAATATGAAGGTCTCAGAGAGGACGATGGTTGAGATGAGCATCATTTGTCCAATACGCCCAATCTCATTTGGAGGCGAAGAGAATATCCGACTTGATTACTTAAGTCATGATGTTCTAAGCAAAAACGTGAGCACCGCGAAGGATTTGATAACTAACCTAACCGGGAACAATGTGTAAATGGCCACAGGTTGTCGTCTGTGTGTATTCCTGTGATAATTCCTTTCTTTCTGTAAAACCACTACTTGTGCTCTTTTCATCTTGCGAAAGTTAGTTCTCCGGGTAAATCTATCAGTTTTACTTACAGTGTGCAATACAGAAATACCAATCGTTCTTGGTTCCTCGACGGTTAATGAAGCCCTTCGCATCAATCAGACTGTAAAACTTAGGATGTGCCAAACAAAAGTATATTTCTGACCAATCAGAAAACATCACTGACGTGGTAAAACAAAAGCAACTAACACACATGGTTAGCAGCGCAGTACCTAAAGATTGCCGAATGAGCCCACTTATTCGACTGCTACACAAAGATGGTTCTACACGGGGAATTTTTATTCAAATGTGAAAAAGTGGTACACAACACAAACGATGCACTTCAACCAGTGAAGTTTGTACTTCCCAATACGGACGGCTACATTGGTTATATTTTATCCCATCTCTTGTCTGCGTCATGAGCTCGTTACTCTAATCATCGTGCATTCTGTACATAGTGGAAACCTGCAACCTGATTTATTTATTTTATTTACTACATGCCTACGCCTGAGTACAGTGGAAGGGGTGTACCCCACAGACACGAGGGCCCATTGCACCATTAGGGATAGCCGGCAACCAGACCCCGACTTGAAGTGAAGAATCACATAAGGCCCCTATAGGTCGGGTGTGGTAACGATCCGGACGACAGTGGATTACTGTCTACTACCAAAGTTCTTTGTTGTTAACTTTTTGAAGAATAACCACTGATTGATTGATTAGACGAATATAAACGGAAACAAGTTTTCATGACAATTTCCTTGTGTATGCTGTAGAAACAGTTCAGTTGTGCTGCTAAATACAGCTGATACAAGTGTTGCTTGTGATAATCATGATGGCATTAATGTGATAGTCGACAATGACCAACCAGCCAATAATGCAAACCGAAAGTATTGCAGCTACTTGTTCTAATTTCGGTGTCAATAATCAATCATCCTTGCATGTGATCGGCCGCGTCTCATTCTCCGGAATATTGTACCTCCGTATACAGCAAAATGTCCGTTGGATTTTCAAGATTTTCTGAGTTCATTGTCTTGCTATTTCTTCTCTTGCGGTATATGGAAAATGTCTCGTTTTATTAGATAGTAATAGGTTAGTCAGAAAGTCAGTGAATTCGCCATTTTCCTACACACTGGACAATTTTACTGCAGTCACCCAACCACAGAGATCCTCATCCCAGGCATCGCATAATGTGCAACGGTACCCGATTCCAGACATTTAATCTCCATCGTTTTTTCCGGTATAATCAACGAATACTTCCGATTCGTCCAAAAATGTTGGGAGATCTTCCAACCACTTAGCGAACTTTTGAAGGAATGCGTACGGTCGAAATCAGCATTCCAGGCAGTCAAACAAGCGTTTCTAACGTTTTGAGTACTCCCCAGAAGATTGATATTCTTCCCCCTTTCGAAACCCGTTCGTTTTCACTCCGGTAATCTTTTTCTGAGCATCTACACCCATTTGGTTGATGTTTTCTGGAAGGGGAGTGCTGTAGGACGTTCATTGATTTCTACGCTATGTAGGACTGCCTCGGTCCGAAAGGTCGATCACTTTGGATTTTGCCTTTTCTCTACAGCGTCATGTACACAAGGTTGCTTCATACGAGTATCTATCTGTAGTCTGCTAATTCCACTGACTCGCACACACGCCCGTATGGTCCTTTCGTGTACAATGATAAAAAACGAAGAAAAACATTACTACTAGTGTCATTTTTAGCATTATTATTGTTATATATTTTATTATTTGTGCTTTTTGGTCAATTCTTTTTTATCTCTAGAGCAAACCACTCAGCTAGAACGAATTACTCGACTTCCGGGCCCTTGAAAGACCGTAAACCTCTGGAATAATTTCTACAACAATCTCATTCGTGTATCAAGAGTGTGATTGCAAGCTCCTATTTGGAGAACACATTGAGGAACCACAACGGTGATTCGCTGATAGTTCTATGTGGAATAATCATCTACAACCTGCTTATGGGAAAGTCTGAAATCGTAGTCTTATTTCAAACAACAAAACGGAATTTCTTAAAAAATTTATGTAGCACGCAGCTATGAAATTCGCACCCACCAAAATGGGCAAAAGCTGTTGCGGGAAACCATAGAAAGAGCACAAGCGAAATTTTACCAAGAAGAGAATGCTTCAGACAGAAATTTAAGTTAACTTCGAAGACACCTCGCAGAATTGCCGTTACCAGAATTATTGAGTGTAATGAGTTCTTTATTAAGTTAAGTGTTTAACTATTTGATCATCGAGTGACTCATCATGCGATAACGAAACTTAATTCATTGAAGACCGTGGAAACACACTGTACAGCCGTTTTATTTGGCTTGTTTGGAACCATCAGCACTGCATATCCATCGGGCTCCACTGGGACTCATAGTGGTCTGCTTATCTTTACCACTATAATATATTGCCTATTGGTTAGATGTTTACTCCCAGGTTCGAGTCCCAGTGGGGGTTCGACGGATGTGCTATCCTAATGATTACTAACAAAAGCAGGTGAAAAGCTGTACAGTAGTGCTTCCATGCTTTTCAACGATGAGTTAAGCATTGTTGCCGAATGGTGAATCACTTGGTAATCAAAAAAGATCTCCTACTTCTACCACTGTCAAAAGATTTCTTAATTATTCTAAGTAACGTAACGTGGGAGGATTGTCACATGGCTGGTCGAAGAGCACTCCTACCATGAATGCGCCACCGAAAATACCGACACTAAATGTACGAGCACTTATAGCGCCATGGGTGGAGCAAATGTTTGAAGGTATGGAAAGTTCAGAGGTCAAGTAAATTACGGTAAAATTTTATTGTTAAATAACACGGCGTAGTCAAAATCGTTGGTAGGTTGTCGACGTTTCGGTCATCACGGATAACTTTTTTCAAGACTGGTTTTACAACCAAATGAATGTAAATTACATTTTGCAATCTGTGTTCTGATAACATTGTCAGTTGGCATATTCGTGAGTAGCGTGTACATGTCTCACGGACTTCTAACATGACTCTGGCGTTCAATGACTGTACATTTCCATTGTAAGAAAAATTTGCTGAACGCTTCATCCATACTTAAAAACTGTCCACCGGAGACTCGATCACACAACCGCGTCCCCGCTGCCAGCGTACTACACCGTCGGACCATTGAACACACATGCGGCATCAACAGATCTATTGCCAGGCTCATTCGATCACGTTGACGCATGTCTTTTTTGTCGTTCTCTAGGTACAGCTATTCGTACTTTGACAGTGGTGATTCCTTTGCATATTCTAACCACAGGTTATTTTCCTATTCTGTGGCTGAAGCAATTATTTCATGTTAGCTAGAAGGCTTCCTGATTTATTGCTTCTATCGTGATCACGCTGCGCTAGTTTTGTGTGACTCCTTGCTTGGTGGACCGTTTGTGACTGCACTGTCCCGATCAACCGGATAACATCCGGTACTGTCGTTTTTGGTTACTATATATATATATATATATATATATATATATATATATATATATATATATATATATATATATATACTACACAGAACGAAGAAATTACGATAAACACGGTTATTCAATTGGAATTTGCTCTGCTTCGCGTAGCTGCGCACAGCCCATATCGTGCGTAAAGCAAGTGAGACTATGTTTCTGCTGGATTGATAGCCCAAGAAACCGGGATAGTTTCTATAGGTCATTTAGAAAACAGGGTAGTTCAGAAACACTGACTTCATTCCGAACCACACAACAGACGCATTATATGCGAGACACCGTCTTCAAATGACAAGGATTTGTGCCTAACTGAAAGGTAACAAAGAAATCCCGTGCAAACACACACACATACACATGTCAAGTCGGTCAAATAAGAAAAGTTGCACCGTTGATCAAACAAGTGAGTAATTTCGCAGCAGGTCGGAAAAACAGCTTACTTGGGGAGGTGTATTGTGCAGCACTGAGGAAATATCTTGAAGCGATGAAAAATTGTCCGCGGTGACCGAACCAAATCTGGATATGATATCGTTAACTTGTAAACCCTAACAGGAACAAGAAATTGAGAAATGAATTCACAGTGTGAAGTGATCGAGTTCGTTGACTGCTTCGAAACGGCAAGAGTGTTGACGTAAAATGTCATTACTAGCCACAAATAGCAAAGCATGAAAATGCGTTACGATCCTGCTGACCTGATAGTACCAAGGATGGCCAAGTGTACCAAAGAGCTCAAATATCATATTCCGAAACCTGAGAGGTTCACAGTTAGACAATATGCACGTACAGATGTCAACCCAACCGTAAATCTACACCGGTTTCCTCTGATAAATGACCCCGGACGTGTTTTGTGTTTTCCATATTCTATACATTTTTGTTTAAACTGGTTCGAATTTCAAAACTCGGCTTTCCCTGGGAATATCTTTCTCTTATTTAACTGGTAAGCGGTCATGGCAAGGAGTCTTGAACGTCAAAAATAGTGTCAACGAATGATGATTTACTTTTGTGCGCTTTTCAAGCAGTATTAAATTACTATTTCCTTGTTTTTTCCAACCTCATTTATTGTACATATGTAAAATAACTTGAATAGGTAAGCCTGATGCTCTGTATTTATTTATGTTTGACTGTTTTTGCCTCATCTGACAAATATATGCGATTTGCATACGAAATCGCATTTGGTACATTTTGAAGTACGCTGAGATAACCCAGATTTGGCTGATCTCAATGCGGTTCGAGCTCATGCTATGATATCAACTCAGTTCATTTCAAACATTGAGTCCCCTTTATCCAATTCATTAGAACAGAGAGAAAACATAAGTCGCGAGATGAAAGCATTTCGTTTACTCTTGTCAACCGCGGACGTAAAACGTGCCAGTATATATACATGTATATACATGTATATATACTGATACGTTTTACATCCGCGGTTGACAAGAGTAAACGAAATGCTTTCATCTCGCGACTTATGTCTTCTCTCTGTTCTAATCAATTCATTTCAGTTTACCAATGAACCTCACACTTTTGTGCTCCGGTTTCGATTTTCACCTCGCAGTATATTTAAAGCATAAGCGAATTCAGTTTGAAGATAAATAGTACACACACATGCACGCACACACACACAAGAACAGAAAGAACGACGTCAATGAATATCATGTAGACGAAGAAAGAGCTCGAATGTAACTACATGACTGACCATGGTACTTATTCATGTCATTTAATGTCTCTAATCATCAGGTAGGTGCATCTCATGTACCCCAGTCTGGAAGCCTAACACGTCAACTGATTAAATTTTCCACATCTATTCGTCATGTCATGAACTGATCACTTCGACCCATTTTCCTCGGAGAATAATGCACACCGAGAGAGCCTATTTGTGAGCATGGAAAACAGATTTTCCATATACCTTAGTCCGACTGAACTGGTGTAAGGTTATACTGTGAGTTCTGGGAATTTCGCCAATGGATCATACTGGTTACTCTTCTAATTTAGCGGTAAATGGTAGATTTCAGCAAGCTTGGTATTTGGATAACCGTGGTAATGCTCCATCACGAATCGGCTGAGCTCCAACAGGTGACAATTTTATAAAGTGGGAGGTCGCGGAAACCAAACATGCAGATTCTCAGGCACGTCAAAATCTGATGTTTGTAAGATTCCCAGAGGGCTGTGAATAAGCCTTAAGACAGAACATTGTCTACATTGGATACCGGATGACCGTAACTAATTATTGCGCAAAACTAATCGATCAAATTGGTTTTGGGGGCGTCTGTTCTGATTGGCTGTTGATACGGCCAGGTTCCCTTCTCAACGTACCGATCAACGCCATCGATCCGTTGTCCTGTCGTTCGTGATTCTCTTGGCACCAACCTGGACACACGATGCTTGCGCATCACATAACTCACATCGATGGCGTTGGTCTGCTGGGAAAGGCAGACGGCATGTTGGCAACAGATCAAACAATAACCTCCCTCACACTGATCATTTGCAAACGAAATCTTGGAATGTTATATAACGTAATCATTCAATGATTTTGAAAAAGTGATAGAGAAAACTGGTGATAGAAAAGAGGAAAAGCAATGGTAATACAGGCTCTAATCAAAACCGGATGTGGATTGTTTCTCTCGTGTTATGTCAGTTTTCATCTGGTCTATGGCCTCCGTCCATACTATGCGTCCGTGATATTGGGGTTATTTGAGACCAACAATGCGTAAAACGGGCACCCGTTTGGTCACTAACCAAAAGAGAGGACAAACTGTGCAACGAAGACGTCACTCACAGACAGAAAATGCAAGGCTTGCACACGGTCCTTCAAAGGAACAGCTACCCACGAGAACTAGTAACCGATGTGCTAAGAAACAAGTCAGTGACACACAAGAAGGACGCAGACTGGTTAACCTCCATTGATATCCCGTACAGATCGAGCACATCAGAGGCAATCAGGAAAGTACTTGGTGTGTATTAGTGTCCGTGTTTTCTTTCGAACGTTACAACGTCATCCCACAAGGACCAAAGGCTCTCAATGTATACACGAACAGAGCAATTTTTACGTGTTCATATGATCAACTGCGAGGACCGCCCCGCTCATTATATATTGGGCAAATATGCAAACAAGTCGATAACCGGAATGGCAGAACAAAAGAAAAAAAGTGCAAACGGAGAAGCTGAACGGCTTTAGGGAAATTAGAACGCGACTTTGCAATCGCACTTCACGCTATATCCGAGAAACACATCATTGAGTATGAAAACACCAGAATCCTCCAGCATGGATTTCGTACGTACGCCGAGGGCCTTTATGCGGAGGCTCTGGCAATTAACGACCACCAACCATGTCTCAACCGTAACAATGGGGCTGAGATTTCAGGCATGTGGATGGCACTTACGAAACGGATAGATAAACACCCAAACGGTTATAACCTCGCTGACCTCAAATGACCCTAATATAACGAACACAGTACGGACGGACGTTCAACACTCACCCTGGCATTAAAAAACACCACAAACAATAACGCCAACACACGAACACACTGTGACCGACACCCAGTAGCTGCCCTTCCAGTTTCATTCGTTTGTAAAATCAATCTTGAAAAAGGATACCCACGATGACTGAAACGTCGAAAACCTACCAACGATTTGTGCTGTACACAGAAAGGCAACGTGGAATGGACAACACATTCCTTTCCATAGCTTTGTGTCTCTTAAGACTATGAAGAACTTAATTTGATACCTCCCAAACAGAGCAAGAAGAGTATGCTCGGAGGATACCGCTGAAGAAGAACTGCAAACGGTGCAAAGATCCTTCATCAAAAACGACTCCCCGAATCGGTTAGTTGAGGTGATGCGAATGACCAGATGAAAACTGCCAACACAGGATGAACTATCCATATCCAGCCTGGATTACAACTGTCCCCTCTCCTTTTTGCCACCATTAATTTCTATCACCTCTTGTTTGTCTGATCTATTAACTTGTCGTAATAAATTGTGATGAAATAGCATGAGTATGAATCACTGAAAACGAGCTTGTTGGCCAAACTGTGTCCTCCGAATGTTTCCATGGGGAATTTTCCCACGATTTTGAAAAAACATCGAATCTCTTGTGAAACCGCGTCCGTTGCACGTAGACAGGAAAATGATTTTTATTTCAGGGAAAGCTGCACAGTTGTAGTTTGTGACCAAAATGAAATTGCTCAAAATCCAAACTGGGTTTTTGTTCAATTTAGCCCTGTGAGATTCAAGCAATAAAAATGCACACGACTCATGAAGTGATGCGCTTCTTGAAGAAAAACAGCCGTTTCATCAATGAACTGGCGTTCGCGAGGGGGGTAGGAGAATACAGGTACACAAGTGAAACACGGACAAACTAAAGGCATCAGTCGATGGTGACACGTGAAATATTTTTACGGAATGGATAAACTGGCAATCTGAGGAAATTCATTCGTACAGACTTACCGACTGTTCAGCCATGGAACCGGGACGAACGTCGTCAATCAATAGGAATGGGGCTAATACGGTTTGGGATGGCGGGACGGAATATGAATGTTCATGGTCTAGACACATGTCCTGCTCGACACGTTCGTCCGAGCCAACTTGTCGTAGAAGGCCATGCATTTGATGCAGTGCATCCTCAAGAGCAATCATTACAGTCCGATGATCGTTGTTTAGTCCTGTGCATAGGAAGTGTGTTGTATGAGCGATAGAGTACATGTGGGAACATGGTCAATTCGTACGTGATACGAGCAAAAAACCGGGAATAAGAACTCCCCGCTCCGAATGAGAATTCAGGTACAAAGCGTTACGAGCCGGTTGTGCGTTGAATAAGAACTGGATAAATGCGAACATCTGCTGAGGCAGAAAAGAAATGGTAAAAAGAGGGAAGGACGACCGTTGGTTGTAGTGGTATAAGCGGTTTATCACCTTGGAGGTGGCACGCGAGGTTCGATTCCCGTCACCGATAGTCACTGCGATGGTGGTGGTAAACCGCAATCTGCAGTCATTCAGCTCATCAGCACACCTGTGCTATTGGGACCTTGTGCAGATCCCCACCGAAAGCTTCGGGTTCAAGTTACCGATTATCCCCAATAGAGTAACGGGGAGTATCCCCCATAATACACTTTTACGCGAGCATGAAATATTAACTTTTAAGCCCGGTACCAGATTTTCACTCAATAAAGGTATGAATGCGCTTTAGCTCACGGTCAACCGCAGTCGATAGGCTTGTTAGACACCAAGTTCAAACAAACAAAGGAGGGACTTACGGATAATCCGATTACGGGCTGTCCGCACAGCGACTATGTCAATATCGTTTCGTGGGTATCCTTCCGGGTCCAGCAGACTGCCTTTCAAACCGATCCCGCCATTCTGTGCAACGAAGAATGAATGGGCGAACGGCATGATTGCATGAAATTATGAATGAGAGAGCAGATATATTAGTTGAAGATAAACGATGAAGAATACAACAATCGGAGGGATATAACAATGAACAGAAGCTGTCCGTATCAAACGAATCGAATGTCCTCGACTGAGGTCATATTTTCCGAGAAACACAAAGAGAATTTCTGTTCGGCATGACGTTGGAATTTCACTTAGGTAGAATACAAATACGCTTCTGCCCGACCCAGTACCATATACGACTAAATGGGACCTCATGTGGTTTAACACTTTCAGTATTCGAATCCATACTGTGATTATATATATATATATATATATATATATATATATATATATATATATATATATATATATATATATATATATATATATAGTTTAAGATAATCTATGAAAACCGATTATACTGAATTCCAGTTCCATAGTCGAATTATAAGAAATATGGAACATACTCAATAAAGTAGTTTGCGACCATGTCCCACAGCTTATTACATATAAGGTGAATTACAGTATAAGGGGTAAACCCCACAATCAAAAGACACTGTAAAAGTGGGTTGTGGGGAACATTCAAGTTAGAACCAGTTTACTGATCCTGCGTTTGAAGAGAGAAAGGTTGTAAGTGAATGGGAAGACAGAAAGAGGGATAGTGTCCCATAACTTAAAGGTCCGGGGAAAAAAAGAAGATTGAAAGATAGAAGTACGACATCTAGTGACAGAAACCTGAAAAGGATGGCTGATTGCCTGGGTACGTGATGGTTGGGAAAACGTTTTGGGAAGAAGAACTGTCAAGCAAGTTCAGAGGAACAAAATCCGAAATAATATCGGGAGGAGAGAAACAACAAAACAACAGCCCGACGATGAGCTAGTGACTGCAGGCTCGAGGTTAAAGAAGGGTCGTCGATCAGCCGGATGGCCTTTCATTCAGCCCAATCAACAAGGGAAAAAGAGGTAGATGGAGCTCCACCCCACAAGTGGTTGCAATACTCAAGTGTGGGGCGGATTTGAGTTTTGTATAGCAGAAGATGAACTGGTGTGAAGAAGCGTCTGGCACGAAACAGAAAATCAACTTTGCACGCAGCACGAGAGGCCAACTCAGATGTCGAAGCGGACTAACACAGAGAAGTTATGGATAAGTCAAGAAGAGAGATAGAATCTGTGGAAGGCAGCACAGTTGAATCAAAGGACAAATGAGGAGAGAATAAATGATGTTTCAAAGAAATCGAGAGAGAAGTTTTGAAAGCATTAAATGCAACACGACTGTGGGATCCCCAGGAGGAGATATGTTCGAGATCGGACTCTAAAGATGCACTGATTGCACTGTGGTCACGATCGATGTTGGTGTTGGCATGGTGGGGAGTGCGATAAGAAAGGGAAGAATGAAGGGTGGCATCATCCGCAAAGGAATCTGAATCTGCCCGAGTCGTTATTTACTGATGAGTTTGTGACGCCAGCAAATGTACATGAACGGGTATCAGTACTGACTGTAAATGCACATCCAACAAGTTAGATCTGCACAACCCAGACTCCGATGTAGCAGACCCATCTCCTCAAGGACCCGAGTTTTCCAAGGATGAGTGAAGCCTTGTCTACATGTCGCACGCCGCTCTCAGACGAGTACTCTCCAGTGGCACCAGCTGGGGAATTCATGCTGTAGGGTAGGTAAACTGAAATGGGATGGCGAAAGGTCAATGTTAGGAGATACAGTCGGTCTGACGATTCCCCATTTGTTCACCAGGGTGAGTTGGCTAAACCTGGATTCCGAAAGATCAAAGATGAGGCGTCGGGCGGCTGAGTCGCCGGCCACTGAATTTATTGAGAATACACGGGACGTGTGAACTTCCTCCGAAAAGCGCACGACCCAATGAACCAAATATCGACGTTCGTTAGAATGTGAACTGTGTGGTCCTCCCCTCAAACCCATTGATGACAAGCATTCGGCTAAGTATTGGTTGGTTTCTCATGTCGAATTCGGTGATCTAATTGTACTAAAGTCCAAAAATGCAATCTATCACTTAGTTTGTCGATGTTAGCAGACACGGAATACATACTTACACAAGGTCGAAGTTTAACGTGTTTGCTGTTACACAACAAATGTGGTTTTCAACGGTTTGCGTCATGTCATTATTTGTAATTATTCACGGCAACTAACTGTTTGACGGATGCTTCAGTATTAAATAATGAATTCGACTATCACAAACTTTTTCTTGTATTGACAAATAACCACTTAAGTTAAAGCAATTCAGGCTGAGATCCGCCGAAATTATAATCACAAACTAATATGATCAGCAATTTGGTAGATAACAAGTCAAGTCGCTGCTCAATGGCTGAATATTGGTGGTGTTCAGAGCTTAGGTTGATGGTTATCATGTACGCCGGATTGCTCACTATGGCGTTAGTGAACTGTCACAACAGCTACCGAAACAGCAGTAAGAGATCTAGCAAATGAACTTTACTTAACAGGGTTAAGACATTGCAGTACAATGAATTGAAAATCAACAAAAGAGGTTTGTATTTTCAAATCGTTTCATAGAAACGAGTGTTCAACATAGAGCACAAGCATCGTTAACGGGCCTAAAGAAGAAACCATTCAAAGAGCACAATTGAATAGAAGACCATACATCACAAAGTTATCGGAATCGACCTAAAGACCACTGAACACACGCACCTACTAAAACTATAAGATTAATTGAATAAGGAACAACATGAATTCGAAAATGAAAAAGTCATCCCTGGCAATTTCGAATGCAACGATTGTGACGAATGCTACTATGGCCACACTGGACCTATGCATTAGGGTATATTACATAAATACACATTATTAACTCAGTCTTATTAAGATCAAATTATTACAGGTTTGCCACTTCACAACAAATTTAATGGACACCTCGAATCAAATATGGTCCCTTGAAGTGCAAGAAAGTCACTAACTCGAGAAATGCGTTAAAATCCGATTTGGCATTGATGGGCATAGGGGGGAATACATCAGGTCTTAGTTACGTAGATCACTACTGAAACTAAACAGGTTAAGGTGGTTGGGACATGTGTTACGCATGCCCACCAAAAGACTTCCTCGGCGTACGCTGTTCTTTGAGGCAGGTGGTGATTGGAAGGTAGGTCGAAGTGGTTAGTCCATGACATGGCAAAAAGGTATGAAAACCTCGACCAGTGGACCTGGTCACATAGGACGTGTTAGACTTCCAGGTTGGGGTCCACGTGATCCGCCTACCGAATTGTTGGAGACATTAAGTGATATAGCCAGGTGTCGCGGCCAGTGGCATAGCTACCTCTGGACTCCTTCTTTGTCCTCTCAGTTCCCACTTATAATTCAGAATTTTTGGATCTTTTCTACTTGATGCTTCTATCCCTTTTGTCCTGAACTCGACGATGCTGGAAGGTAGCAACCGAAACCAGAGCACAGAAGTGCGAAGGCAATGGCTGAATAAACTCAAAACGTAGCCAGTTATCGTTCTTACACAATAAATCCTTACTGGACTAGCTTGTATTTATTGTTTTTTTTTTACGAAAACCGCACTACAGTGCTCGGTCTTCACGTGAATCATTGGTTTCAGTGTTGCTGAACTAAGGTGGCTCCCGTGTTGGCAGACAGAAACATGCAACGAAACACCTGATATTCTCGTCGCTCACGTAGTATCAAAAGTCTGACGGGGTCTCAGCTGAAGGCCTTTCCTTCATCATTGACTGACAACCTCACACGCAGCCGATTGCAACCGAAATCAACGCACGGTTGCTAAAACTGACTTTAATCTCAGCTGGCGCTGTGACAACAATTAAGCATAATTAAATTGGACAAGCTGAGTTCTATCTGATTTCGTTGTTGAATCGTGGTCGAGCAAATCGTTAACAGGGCATCACCTTACAGCTTACTAAATAAACGACATCCCTATTTACACCCCCGGTACTAATTTATCCTCTGGGATAAATAAATTCACAGTCTGACTTGACTTGCATGTACACAAACGCTGCGTAGTTCACCATTCATGTTCACACGTGCATCCTGGTCACCGCAACCGGACGAACAAATAAATGTCGCGACCCTGTGAACGTCCAGACATCACCGTTGGCTTGCTTAACGGTGGAATGTGTCCTTTTATATGCGGAATCGCTAACCGTGATCCTGGTCAAAACCCCGTAGCTGTTCCACGGTATAGTGAGTTCCAAGAGGTGAAACCACCTTTGGATGTTCGAATGGCTATATAGGCTACCGAAAACGACTGCATTAGTTGGATTACTACATCGGTCGGGAAAAATACGTTGCCTTGTCTCTTTGGGAAGAGGTTGAACGATGCCGAAATTTATCAATTATAGCTTTCAAACGGCAACAGCTAGCTGCAAAGTGATCGAAAAAATACAAGTTCCTAGTACGGCGGCATTGTAACTGGTATGCCGACCAACGGAAACTCGCATATTGCAAGTACCCTAGCTCCGTTGACAAAGTTTACAGGGCCATGCTTACAAAACTCCAGTAGAATCGCAAATCGTGAATTACTCCCTCAGCGGTGTCATCCACAAATACATTAACAACGAATATTGAGGAACTCTGGGGAAGTCGAGTTTAACTTACTACTCAAAAGCTTGTTACCAGGCGAAATGAAACAAATACCAAGAAGAAACTAATGAAGTCAGCTGGAAAAATTTACGCGAAAATTGGATGATACAAAAGCAAATTAGCGGACCTGATCGGTATTTAGTGTCGAATGATGGCTCTAAGCTCCGCACTAAACTTGAACGAAGAGTTCATGAGTGACATATTCCTTCTAAGTATGTGGAGTACTAATGAAAATGGAGTGTAATAAGGTCAGTGGTTCAGACGGGTTGCTGCCAAGAGTGCAAACTGAATTTGCTCTCATTTCATCCTCAGCGGTACCGTGTTATACACTCAACTTTTGTTCCGCGAAAATATCCTGGTTTATGCTAGAGTGGCATCTGTGACGCGAGTGCATGTTTACTGCTTGGAAAACATATCTTGAGATCTGGACTTGTGTGTTCAAAGACTTCTGCTGCATCGAACGTCCTCTGAGATAAGAACAAATGGCCCTATCAGCTTGACTACCGTCACTTGAGTGTCCCACTGAATGTCATTAAATTTCAATGTGAGAATCATATCTACCCGGCCAGTCGCACGTAATTAAATAACTCGCACCCGGACTACGAACACTAGGACGACGACAGGACAAAACAAGAACAGCAGGAAAGTATTGTCGCATTTGGTTAGTGCTAACTCATTTATATACAAAATAAAGTATGCACTTATTGGCGGATAACGTATGGACCAAACACAAAGCGATCTTGCTGTGTCTATACGATCGGACACTCACGGTCCGGCATCACTTGACCGATTGGATATTGTAAATGAAGCTGCGCCGCACTGAACCGCGCGCGAAGGAATTTGAATCATTACAACCTTCTTCCCTCAGAAGCACCATGCCGATTTGGCTCGCTTGACATACATATCTTCTAGAATCGCTTTACGCGAAGGAGAAGGGATAATCAACCGGTCGCCACGACACAATACTCCGTCAGGTTGTACACATAGCTCTTCTTGATTCACAAAGAAACTGAGGATACTTTTATTTTACTTCCGGTTTCCAGTCTTTTTTGATGGCAGAAATCACCGACGAGTAGTATCGTTTAGTGCATTTCCGTAACTCTTCCCTCGACACTGGAGCGGTCGGTGACATGAAATTACACTGTTCAGCTGCGGCGAATCGACACTATCTTGACAGAAAATAAGCATGCGGAATTGCTTCACCAGGCCGATGTAGGATGTCGTATATATACGCAGCAAGGGCAATACTCCATCGCTGAATCATGGCGGCTGTGGATTTAGCAACGGATTTATTTCGATCGAATAGAAGTTGTAGTGCATCCGAAGGTATGCGCGTGTAGGGCCAGAAAACCAGTTGTGCTTAAACGTGAATATATGCAGTGGCCTACAGTTGACTGATGCGATTGCTCCGCTTACATGGATGGGGTCGTTGGGATACTTAATGGAGTGCGTTCATTTAGCCCCCTCTATGCCCGCCACCAAGCAAAAGCGGCGATTGCTTGATCATATACGGTGGTGACAACCTTGATCTCTCGTAATTTACGTCGTCCAATGATAGAAAAACCATCACCATGTCCTTCAGAAAGTAGGGTCAATGCATCACTATAGAGGTTTCATGAGTGTCTGTGTGGCACGGTGCAAGATGACGGTTCAGAAATGGCCACCTACTGTACCGAAAAACACGTAGATCTAGATCCGAAAACGGTATACTGGTTCTCCTCAGAACCGGAGAACGATTAGTCGGTATTCCTGAAGATCTACACAGCCTGGGTCGCCCGTTTCACTATTTATCATATTTCCACCAACGACCATTCTCTCCTAAGAGAGACTAAGGATATATTCACGTATATTTCGTAACGTTCCATTAGGCATGATGAGAAATGCCTTGCAATGAACCATATGAAAGGCCAAGGTAATACGCAAATGACCCGACCATGTAAGATTTAGATGGCGAATTACAACTAAGTGATGGAAGAAAGTAGATAGGTCAAAAGGTTATTCGTAGATATCAAAAAGAGCAGTAGACAAGGGATAAAAACAGAGTGACAGAACGATACTCCGAAGAACTCCTTTCGTTCTAAGTAATCGAGACGTTGTGACCACGACCACGTGTAAATTATTGGCGACTGGTAGAGGGACCAGATAAATGACCTGCAGTAGACAGCTAGCTATCACCTACAGTTCATTTGCTTGGAAATTTTTTTCTAGTTCCACAATTGAATGCTTCATTACAATCCCAGTTACAAACACTAGCGGCTTTACATATCCTACAGAATGGAAAACAAAGTAATATATAACACACAGTGACATTCAGTGGGACACTCAAGTGTCGGTAGTCAAGCTGATAGGGCCATTTGTTCTTATCTCAGAGGACGTTCGATGCAGCAGAAGTCTTTGAACACACAAGTCCAGATCGCAAGATATGTTTTCCAAGCAGTAAACATGCACTCGCGTCACAGATGCCACTCTAGCATAAACCAGGATATTTTCGCGGAACAAAAGTTGAGTGTATAACACGGTACCGCTGAGGATGAAATGAGAGCAAATTCAGTTTGCACTCTTGGCAGCAACCCGTCTGAACCACTGACCTTATTACACTCCATTTTCATTAGTACTCCACATACTTAGAAGGAATATGTCACTCATGAACTCTTCGTTCAAGTTTAGTGCGGAGCTTAGAGCCATCATTCGACATTAAATACCGATCAGGTCCGCTAATTTGCTTTTGTATCATCCAATTTTCGCGTAAATTTTTCCAGCTGACTTCATTAGTTTCTTCTTGGTATTTGTTTCATTTCGCCTGGTAACAAGCTTTTGAGTAGTAAGTTAAATTCGACTTCCCCAGGGTATCTCGATTTCTGTTGTCCACACTGTACATGACTGGTCAGTAAACTGTATGCCACTGAGTCCCGTATACTTGCATTGGTTTCTTGAATGTAAGCTTGTTAACTTGCTTAAGTCTTCAATATGACACAATAAAACTAATCCCGGTTCAAAGGGACAAATCAATCAGTGCGACGCTTTAGGAATATCAGTGGATCAATGAATTTTCATCTGAAGATTCTGTTATGATCATGGCACATCCCATATAAATAAACTGTTTGGTACCAATAGACTGAGAGAGTTCAAAGGCACAATTGTCTTTTTACTGGAACTAGTGGACGGCCGTAGAAAACTGGCCACCATCTGCACCTAACAGCTACGAATTTCAGGTGTTCCAACTGCTGGTACGTCACGTGAAGTCCCTCGTCGTCGACTCCGGAGTTGAACAAGATTAACCAAATCGCAGATGAGTTACATATAAATCAGTTGAATCCAAGACCGGAAAATATAATGATGACAACGTGAATGAAAGAAAGAAATTGCAGCCACAAGCCTTTCTACGTCATCAGATTCACCAGCGGAAACAGTGTGAGTTGTAGTGAAAACACCTGCGTAGCTAGTGGTACGCCTATTCAAAGCAAGTGTCGGGATTAATGTGTCAGAACCGAGATCGGTTCGGAGTGTATTGAAAAATCGATGCGCCATGTTAAATGTTTTGGTAGAATTTTATTGTTTCATAACACAGCGTAGTCGAAATCGTTGGTAGGTTGTCGACGTTTCGGACACCACGGGTAACCTCTTTCAAGACTGGTTTTACAACTGTTTGTAAAACCAGTCGACAACCTACCAACGATTTCGACTGCGCTGTTATTAAACAATAAAATTCTACCACGCGTGTCGGGATCTCGAACACTGGGTGGAACCCTATAAAATGCAATTTAGCTTAAACTGCCGGTAGGTTTTTCTTGCGTACAGGATCCCAACGCAAGCCCAATGGTTTACATCGACAAAAGACATATTTGGTTGTTGAGAAATAGAATATTCGACGAGTGTGCTTCGCGTCTCAAAACCTTTAGGCATCATGTATCGGTTTGGGTTATGGCATTCAAACCACCTACATCACTGTTCATCTCCTCCCATAAAGTATAGGAATCCCGTTTTTCATCGATTCTCTTGGAATCCGAGGATTGGTAATGCTTCCGAACCACATCGTTATGCCTCCAAGAAAATGCCAAACACTGGTTTGAGAAAATAAACAGTGTAACTTAGAATCCAAAACAGTGGCACAAACGGTACTCCCTCGAAATTTAAATTCTTCGACCACCGAAATAAAACAAAAGAGAGCGATGATAAAAGTTTTCCGCCTTTATATTCTAAACGCCTCATTTTTCACCATATTGCTTGTTCCATAGTCTTCCGCCCTCTATGTGTTACGCTTATTGCCGACGGGAGCCGCTGCATGCTTACTAGAATCACCGTGTTGTGGACAGTTTGTTTACATGCTGCCAAGGAAAAAAGACGAACCAAATTTTAAAAAATAAGCCATAATGACATTCGATTACTCCGGACCATTTCGCTGCATCTTCACTAGTGCATACTGCAGTCAAGGTGGTCATTTATAAATGGTAAATTGAACGTCCTCGAGACCATGAGAACGTTTTCCTATTATCCTATAATGATAAATTTACCTGATACGTTCAAGAAGTCTATCGGAAACAATAACGGTTCTGATCGGCTCCACTAACTCCAGCAACAAGACTCTTCTGATGTTAGCAGTACGGTATTGTATCTAGATGACAGGACAAAATTTTCCCGGAAGCATACCACCGGTTTCGCGGTTGTTGCCTTAATGAAAAGCATGTTATCAATTGAATGGACGATTGGTTTCAGGGTAGGTAGGTAGTTTTTCATTTAAGGAGATCGTTTAGAAACAGCTGTACGATCTAACTTAGTACGCCGGAAATCTTCACGCAATGTGTTCTTTTCTATTCAGAAGTTACCCTACCAATCAGGTCCACGCATGTTCACCTCAAAATATACTAGATTTGAATTCGTGCAAATACGCAGGAAGTGAACTTGTGTTATCTTGTTAAATTATGTTTAATCTAACATGAGAAATTCAGTGAGGAAGAAATATTCATGAGGAACATTTTCTCCCCTCAAAATCGATCTAACCGAATCTACTACATACTGTACAGGGTACCGTCGAATAACAGGAAATGTTTTTCTGTGAAAAACAAGAAATCTTGTTTTCGTTCTTTTCTGTTTATCGGAGAACGGGAAATTGTTGACAACAAGAAGACGTTAAATCAGTGAGCTTCAATGTCAGTCGTCGATGTTTGCAGAACAAGCTCACGGGAGAAATATTACTTTAATAAAACTACATTATCTCACTTTCGTTATAAACTCGAAAGACAATTTATGCACATTTTTCGTTAGAGATACTGTTTTGTTGAGTATGTACCAGCAATAAATGAGAGATACTGTTCAATCACAACTTCAGGATTCTGATTTTTAGCAAAGGATTACTCACGACGGGATCTCACTAAAATCCAACGGAACTAGTGAAACACCACGAGAGGGGGGACGCTACTTACCATTGAAAGTATTTCACTCTGTGACTGGATTTCTCTCTCGATGTCACTTTTTTGCAATGAGAGTGACTGAATTTTGTCACGCAACTGATACCGGGCCTGGTCCACATCACAGGTTGTTTCAGTGTAATCCGTCTGCAATCATTGGGTAGAACAGAATGAAAAATGAGCGTTTTCATCAGGTATTATTACTACAATGACAAAATTTGATAAATCAAACGCATCGGGAACACGCTCACTAATATGGATGAATGAGGAAATGTGTTGTCACGTCAAAAAGTCTCGCGTCAAGAACCTTGATGGTAGACATCGCCAGCTTCCGCACGGATTTCAACGGATTTGTAAAAACGTCTTTGACCAGTCACTAACTTATGGTCAACACCAACAGACCCAAAAGAATATTTGACTTTTCCCTAATGGCTAGCACGTTTTAATCAGCTTTAGGAATCATCACTATACATCGGGCCTGGAGTGAGGCATATTACCAATACCACAGATACAAAGGAGTGACATAGACGGAAATATGAATGATGTTTGAGGGGAAAAGGAAAAAGGAAAGCAAACAGGATATTTGCAAGGACCAGAAGAGAAGAAAAAAACACAAATAAAGTACTAAGACCCGGAAAACTGGATGCGCTTCATTTTTCATTGTGGTACACGGTCTTCAGAAGTGCATACCAAAAGTCGTTCAGCGAAGAGAATGTAATGTGACGAGAATATAACGCACTCAACATGAAATCCAAGCAGAATCAGATCCAAAACACTTCTCTTTTGCAGAAACACGCGAGATCAAAAACAAGAAACGTCTCGTAAGTAATATCAGAGTTTATTAGAATATTGAAAGTAGACAAACAAGCGTAAATGACGACAAACGTCTAATAACAATAGATTCTTGCATTTCATTCAGCACTCTTTATCAGACGGCGAGTAGTTACGTGGGGAGCAGGTAGGTTAAGTGTCGCAGACCTCGTGAGACATCCCGTTTATCCGGTACATCAGCAAGAAGCGGCTCTTCAGCAGTCAGTGCTAAAAGAGGTATCATGCAGGAGAGCAGTCCATCCAACAGCATAGTTTCCACGCTTTTAGGAGAAACGGGACCCTGAAAATGAGGACAACATATGCAGATGACTCTCTACTACTTTGAATCGAATGAGTGATGTGCAGTGGAATTCCGTAAGTTTGTTGTTGATTTCGGTAACCATCAGTCACCCTAAAAGGTGTAGACGTTGTGACGAGTCAATTCACGATTATCTTTTATCTGAAAACCGCAGTGTTTTGCAGGATATGTGCTTAGTGAGGAATGAGAAATAATTAATCCACAGGCAGAAAACCTAGCAGACTTTAGTTTCACTGGTCACGAACGTTTGCCGCCAGTTGTTCTGATATTTCGCCTACGAAGACAGACTACTGGTAATGCTCACAGTAAGCACAACTGATATCTTGAAAACAACAAAAAATGAAGACGTACATCAAACCCGGTCAGACTGCGAGCTGCAGCTGCGAAGGAATCAGAAAGCAACTGGAAGTAGGCTGCATACTCCACCAGAGTTGTGGATACGCAGTCTGATCGGGCTAACTGGTTTTCAATTTTTCGAATTTCTGCTTGGCATCGATCTTTGGACGATCCAAAGCGTTTGCCCACCTGTGAGGATTGTGAACCGGGGTGATTTCCCTGACCAGTATGCCTCATAAGACGCTTGGCCTTGGTTTTCCATTCTTTACGAGTTTTCTCCGGAAGAGTCGACCAGATGGCCTTAAAAATCATTTGGGAGAAAATGCATGTTAAATAAGGCAAACATGTGGACGGATGCGCGGGGTATATTATTGAACTAACTCACTTGCCACTTTCGGTGCAAATCACGCTGGGTCTCCGCGGGTTCCAGTGTATCATCAGCTGCGACCGTGGTTAAAACTGACTCATGCATTTTCTTGTTAACCCTGACAAACAACTGGTAACCATTCAATCGACGATAACCACGTAGATCCTGTGTGCAGTAGACGGAACGCATTTCCGGTATGCCAAAAGCGAAAAACCGGACACATGAAAGATAAACATACGTTTCAACAAAGAGGCAGCTCAAAATGAGCAATGATGGTAACGTGATCCAACCAATTCACTCTGCTTAAATAGTTGAGTGGACGAACATGTTAAACCCAAATGCACCGAGTATATTATGCCATCTAATGCTCTCAACCAACTAGCTCGTGATTTGAACGAAGTCCAACTAGAAATCTGGCATTAAGATGGTAATTTCTCCCCACATTTTAAGGACCACATCATCACAGATGGACTGATCCTTAGTTTGTGATAGTGCATGCAAAAAATAAATGCAAAACGTCGATCGGTGTAGATAACAAAACCGGTTTTCAAAGAGTCTTTCGATCATATCAGTGCACAGGAAATCGGTGTGGAATGAGCGGTATAACAACTTTGAACGTTTGGTGCCACTCAAAGTAGAGCGAAACTTAATTTACCGCTTGGTTAATGGATCACGCAAAATCTGTACGGCGGACAACCCCGACAAAAAATTTCGATTTCTGCGCAATGTGTTAAAGCGAAATGAATATTTGGAACGTTTCACTAACAGGACAATGCAACAAGTGGATGGAAGAGCCAGGATAGCAGGTGCACAGAAGTCAGTATACATTCGTGAATGTGACAGAAGAGTTCCGGCCAATTTACGATGTTCGATGTAGTGACGTGCCGCGTCCTGGCCACAGTGGAAGCGGTAGGTGTTTGTTTCTAAAACCCGCCGTTATGCTCCTAAAAACAGTTCGTGCAAGAACTGAAGCATCCCTGGCCCGTCCCAATAAACTCCAAACACAGCAGAGATCCATTAATGAGGCTCATGATACCAACGACATCCATTCACTGTCAAGAGATGAATCTCGAACACACGCGTGAAACTTAGTCTCTCTCTCTCTCTCTCTCTCTCTCTCTCTCTCTCTCTCTCTCTCTCTCTCTCTTTCTTTCTTTAGTTTCAACCCATTTCCGTATTTTCAGTTCTTTCGTTCACTTAGCACTGTTCACATAAAACGTGATATAACTGCATGATTACGGACCACTGAAAACGTGTTTGTTCACCACCTTGTGCTGTTCTTTATGTATTATGTGGGATAATTCTAACAATAATTAGTGTTCACGTTCTGTACCAGTTCACTTTCTTCTCATGTGATCTATAAATTCTAGACTTTATTACGTGGTTCAAAGAGTCTTCGCCAGTGCAACTGAAAATGACTCAGAATATTGGTTGGAGAAAATACTACCTCTTTGGAATTACCAGGTATATGTTTGCAGTGAGAGTTCTATTAGCATCAGTAGCAACTTTGTCAACCAAAAATGGGCACCAATGAAGCCTGGAGTTACAGTTTAAAGAAATACAAAGCTAAGTCCCCGCAGATGAATCATGGGGGTTTGCTCACCAGTGAGTCAATATCATTCATTCCACCGCTACTTTTCATGCGCAC
Source organism: Fasciola hepatica (assembly GCA_948099385.1). Lineage (NCBI taxonomy): Eukaryota > Metazoa > Platyhelminthes > Trematoda > Plagiorchiida > Fasciolidae > Fasciola > Fasciola hepatica. The sequence continues at coordinate 751,788 of CANUEZ040000055.1, read as the reverse complement.
AGGAGCAGCACAAATCCCAGATGGGGTGGTAGCGGCGGCATTCGAAGATGGATTACCCGTGGTTGATCCATCCTCTGTTTGACCAACACCAGAGGTGGTAACTGGAGTGGGACAATCCCCGGATTTCGAGTCTGCATTGATTCCGACAAACGGGTCTGAAATATTCAAGTATTGCGGACAGATAAAAACCTGGACTCGACAATATGAATGAATGTATCGAATGGTCGAGAGGAGTCAAAGAAACAGATAACAGACCTTGCTATACTTAAACAAAAACGTACCGTACTTCGAAGTCACATCGAGCATGGGGAGCGATAGATCAGTCGGTGCGTGAAATTCTCGCAAGGGTAACAGAAGAGGTTGAACCTAAACCAGAAAGAAAACTGAACCATCAAGAAGTCAAGAACAGTGAATGAAGCATTTCAAACAAGCAATGGAGGATAACGCGTCAATGAGTACGCAATCAAACAGGAAAGCAATGACGAATACATAATAGCAAGAAGCAAGTGAGCAAGCAGACAGACGGACGGACGGACGGACAGACAAACAGAACTTTAAATGCCACTGCCTTTGGCTACTAAGCATGAAACTAACGAATATGTTAGGCACAACTACAAACTGAGTGCATAAAAACTCACCTGGGCTTCGGGACGATCTTGTTCAGTGACAGGAGTGGAAATCGAAAAGCACAACAAGAAGTAGAAGCATTAAAACACGATAGAAGAAAAAACAGTTATTCGTAAAGAAATTCGGCGGAAATCTGGTATCCAAAGAAGTTAAGATTTATGTAACCAGTACCCATACATCTTAACCAAACAAGACCCACATGTCCTGCAACTTGGTGTTCGATGAAAAGATTCATTTTTCCTACCAATCTTTTCCAACAGTAACCACCACGTGATATATGGAACATACTTGATTTTCGACTATGACTACGCGTTGGTAGATTGGATGTGGGTAAATTGTTGTTTCCAGCTTCTTGATCTGATGACGCATCACTGCTATGACGCTGACCTGGCTCTCTGTTAAAACGACTTCCTCGACGATTTCCACGACCGGAAGAGCAAGGAGACGTGCGGAATAGGCTAGCACCAGGAAGAGATGATCGGGCTGCAATTGGCTTCACTGTTGCATTGCCCACCACTGAGACCGACTGGGCATCGCCACGATTTACCCTCTGGGGTTGTGGAAAGGTGTCGTGCAAGAGAATGCTTTGCAAGCGACCACCCTGCCAGCACAAAGGTTTTCCGGTCTTCTCAGAGCAGCGCACAGTGGGTATGACGGCCACGCCTGACCCCATCTCGTCCGAGTTGATCATATCTATACTGAAGGGGGGCTTGTCTGTTTCCTCTGTTGTGGTAGCATCAGAAGTGACAATACCAGCCACAGCTGGTACAACTCGAACAGACTAAGGGAAGTGGATATCACGTGAAAAGAAGAATACCGGTTCAATGAAAATAAAATTTGGCTGGACGGATAAAACGGATAGATGCAGAGATGGAAAATCATTCCGGCGCTAAAAATGTGAACTCAGTCTATGCGTTCTTATTCATTATTAACTTTTGTTTTTGGGGGGCACATGGAGAAATGGTACAGCATTGGCACTAACTATACGTGTGTGCTTATTGTGATCCTACTGATCAATGGAGAAAACTTACGAACCCTCCCCCTCTCCCTCATATTCATCAAGACAAAACGTGGAAAGAACAACAAACAGTACTAACGTACGTAGCAACCTTTGGAACTTCAACAAGAGCCCAGGATTGACTAATTATATGAAGATACGCTTCAATCTGCACAAGCTTGAGCTTTGACGACAAAGCAACCTAGTCGACAGGGAGATATATCACATGCTCTGGAACGGCAAGGAGGTGAAATCAAATGCTGAATAACCGCCTATTGTTTTATTTAACACAATAGCTTCCAGTTATGTTTTTGGGGGACGGGGGAAAATGGATGCACAATCCAGCAACTTAAAAGGCACTGAAAGTCGAAAAAGACTTGAGGTTTTTGCCAGATTTCAAAGCGGGTTGAACTGAAAAAAGATCTTGGGTGGACACAGAAAATCACACATATATTTCACAAGCAGTTCCGGCGGAAAACTGAGACGAAAACCATAGCTACATGTGAAAACAATGGCACTCTGGGAGAGGGTCTTGCCAAAGGAAGAGTGATACGCACATTCCCGATTCAAAATGCTGTTTTGATGATGTTTACATTTGGTAAATCATTTGACGTATATTCTTACATAGAAAACACGAATAGCGAACAAGCTCGTTTTCGGTAACATCATCCTCGTGGCTAATACAGTTACATTTATAGGTTAGAAATGCATAAATTATGAACAAGGTCTGTGTGCTAAAGTTTGATTGGATGGTCATCAAAGTTGGTGTTGCGTAGTTAGGAAGGATAGGAGGGGAAATGTTGTTGTTTCGTGGTTGGGAAAGGGGCCCGTGAAACAATGAACAAGGGTTTTGGGGATTATCCATTTCCGGTTTGAACCAAAGGGTCAACGTATGGGTCACACTGAGCTCCAGGGTCGGTCTCGGATCGCGGCCAGGGTAGTTTGAGTGCTTTAACGAAACGTTTCTGAGAACAAAGCGATGGATTGAATAATCTGATTGCCACAGCCTCTGCCGTTGCTAGATGTTGTTTTTGAGCGGCTTTCGGTGCATTCGTAGGGACTCTGTAGACTATTTTGAACGCGTTGTCGTTTACGTGATGTCCAGTGTCTGCGAGGTGCGCCACAATCGCGCTGGTGATGGATTTTCTGTTTCCCGTCGACAGCCAACTTGGTTTATGCATTTCTAACCTATAAATGTAACTGTATTAGCCACGAGGATGATGTTACCGAAAACGAGCTTGTTCGCTATTCGTGTTTTCTATATATGATGAAATGGGATTATTCGGTGTATATTCTTACGTCACAGTGCATATAAGATTTTCAGAAGAGCAAAATCCGTGTCATTCGCCAATTCTTTCTCACTACCTCTGCTAAACTTGTTTGATTCAGATCTCTTGTCATGATGCTATCATCTACTGCTCTCGAAACGAGGCAACGGGTAGTTGGAGTGTTTTTCTATTACTCCCACTGAATCTCGCATTTTCAGACAAGATCCGCCGTTTTATTCCTGATGCCAGCATACGTCATTAAGACTTCCAAAAATCTAAGATTGAACTAAGTCCAAGCCGCTGTTGCCACAACAGACCTAAGCATCCCATTGAACGATATCAGTGGTAGGAGATTTGGTTCACTTATTATTATTTTTATTGCATACTCGCACATCAGTGCAGTGGAAGGGGGGTATATACCCCATAGCCATAAAGGCCTACTCCACCATTAGGGATCACCGGTAACCAGACCCTGAGATTTCGAGTGGATAATCACATCAGGTCTCAAAAGGTCAGTTGTGGTAACGAGACGGACGGCAGTGAGGATTACCGTCTATCACCAGTAACAGAGCTTAACCTACTACCAGAAACCGCGGAGGCAGTGTGCAACTGTTTCATCCTTTATGTGAATCATCAACAGTGCAGACCCAGTGACCCCGTGATGAACGACTGTGAGTCAAACACCCAACCACCAGGCTATCTGGGATGGTTGTCAACGGTTTGCTTGACATCAACACTACATGATCCAGAGCCCTTCCGTCAATTTTGGCAGAATAACGGTCGTTTGTTCGAACATCGTTCGACCGTGTATTTTTTACGCTTCACTATACACAAGAATTTCCCAGGAACAAAGCCTGAGTCATTCGGCAATTTTTTCTTATTATCCTTTTCTATCGTGTCTGGTGAATTTGTGAATGACTGGATCTATTAGCACAACAAAGAGAGGGTCTAAGTGATAGAGCGATTCTACATGGCAAGATAATGGTTGCATGTTTTCCCCGAGGAGTTGGAGATATCGTTAGGTGAAGTTCGTCCTGTTCTATAAACAGACCGCGATAGATCCAACGAAGTCAATCAGGAATCAGTCTGTACATGCAACAGCATAGCGTCGCGGCTGATCTTTGTTATTTACCTATAGTATTATCTGCTCTTAATAAGACCAATTTTGAGACGATATGATCGGTTAAATGTTTTGAATATCTCCATGGCATATGGTGGAGTCTATACATTCGTACAGTATAAGGTGCGCAAACCATTGCCACCAGGTCTGAGTGAACCAGCAAAAAAGAACCATCAATCATGACAACTGGACTGGGAGTAAAGAACAACAGAAGGCCGTATAGGTATGGGCGCGGTAGTGAAAACGGCCTATCAACACACCATATAAGTACACCGGTGGTGGTTTTCGACAGAGACAAACTGACTGTATTTCAAAAAGACTTTGTTGGATAACACCGTCAAGGTCAGTTTAGTTCAGTTCTTCCAACCATCAATGTTACACAACTTTCGCAGCATCGTCGAGTTGAGGATAAAATGAATAGGAGCACAGAGTGCACAAAAGCCACAAAACAGAGTATGAGGCGGAAATCACAAAGACAGAGAAAGGGCCTGAATGCAACTACGCCACTGGCGACGACGCTTAGCCAGATCACTTAATGTATCTAATCTGCTGGACGGGTCTCGTGGACCCCAACAGGTCCTATTTTTAATATTATTTTTACACGGACTTGAAAAGAAGCATGGTGCTTACAAAACAACGATGACAAAAATGGAGGTGGAATGAACAGGGCATAACAGTCAACCCTAGTATCAGTGATGTCTTTCGTGGTCGTTTGCATCGTGGGCTGTTGTACTACTCAGTCGCCCAGTCTAGAGTGGGCATTTTCGTTCTAGGATGCACCTCTAGCCTCTAAGCAGTCAAGCACTTCTTGCAAGACAACAGCGATCGTTCAGATCAGTCGGTGGTCAACTGCTTAGTTCATCTGCGTCCCCTAAAAACCTTCCCGGGTAATTGGAATACGACAATGAGCTATGACCCTATTTAGTGGCGGGCCACACTCGCCACGTCACAGTGCTGTTAGCAGATTTGTGGGGTTTTAGGGCGGAGAAGGCTATTCAGGCAGGAATTTCACCATACCTTCGAACACTGCCTCTGATCGTCCACGATCGGGTGTCTTGTGAGTCCACATTCATGATTAACCTCGGGAGTGGCCGTTTCTCTATCCGCGCCTGGGGGCGTGCCCGGTAGCATACAATTCTGTTCTTTCCAGATGGACAACCATCTTACTTGGCCAAGTACACTGGTGAAGGTCGTCATAACTTCCTGCTATAACATGGACTGATCAACTAGTTAGGTTCAGGTTATTCAACCACTAACCTCGCACTGCTGTGCTCTGGTTTCAGTTGCAACCTCCGAGCATCGTCCAATAAGGGAAAAAAGAATAGAAGCATAAACTGAAAACTATCCAAAAAGCAAAGTGATAAGCGGAAATCACGAAGACCTAGACCTATCCTCCAAACACTACCTGTCTCAGAAAACACCATACGCCGAGAAAGTCTATCGATGGGTATAAGTAACACGTTACAGCCATTTCGAGCTATTCAAATTCAGTACTTATTCCAGTGAATGGTCACTAGTTCCCAACACCTGTCTAACCTCAGCAATATTGCTATGGTGATCCCACCATACTCGAGCAATACTACAGGGACATCGATGCTCTAACACTGACAGTCTTTGCCTATCTTCTGCTCCTAACGGCGGTGTTTCTGAGCTGTGTTAAAGAACAGATCTTACTGCCGCAATATACACTCTACTCCTGATAAACAATCGGATGTCACGTCGGGGTCAAAGATGACTGAGGTTGGTAAAAGTCCTAAACGTCTTCTGTGTGCGCGAAAACACGCCATCCGATATCTGACCACTTGATGAGATGACTAGGTAACAAAGCTTTTCTGCTTCATCTAGGGCTTCCCCTGACAATAAAAGGTTTGGCGCACACCCAACCCAGTACTGAAGCAACAGTTTACACTTTGAAGGTGCAAAGCGCATCCAAACCACTGCCACAATGCTGTTTAAAATATCTTGAGAAACTTGTAACTTACCTGTTTTTTTTTCACTGAAGCGTAATATCGTCCGCGCATTTCAAATTAAAGTTCACTGCCTAAGCAAAGATCGATACCGCTATTCTCACACGAGGATAGTGCTATCTTAAGAACCATTTTAATAACAAAGTTGAGAAGGGAGAGCAATAGAGGACAACCCTGTGAACATCACTTCTCGTAGTGAAATTGAGTGAAAGATTATGGCAATCACGAAGTCCGTTTCGGCTGTCCGCACGTAAGCATTAGAAAAAAGATAAAATTGTCTGGCACGCCTTTAAATGAGAGATAGCGCCAAAGACCTGCGCGGCCGTCTGAGTCGAACGCCGCTTTCAAATCAAGGACGACAGAAATTTTGGGTCTACGGAAGATGGGCATGTGCTCTCATATTTGCAGGAGGATAAAGACATGATCGATACAACCTCTAGCGTGTTTCATACCGGCTTGATTATCACGCGCGCACCTTTCACGGGTGTTGGATAATCGGTGAAGAGCAAACCTCACGAGCAGCTTGGATGTGATACCAAACCAATTTCTCTGTGGTTCTTACAGGAGAATTTCTCAACTTTCTTGTAAGCCGGCACAATCACTGACTCACACTATTCCCTGGGAATCTGCTCACTATCTCAGATTAACCGGAGTTTTGTTAACTCCGAAACCAAAAGTTCGCCTGTATCCTTGAAGAAGGATAGAAACAATCCAACCGGTCAAGCGGCTTTGTACCTTATCATATAACCCAACTCCCGGATGGCCTCTATTTCTGATGGTGAAGTGATGTCTACCTGCATCGTTTCTCTTGCAGGTATCATTGAAAAATAAACCGTGGAAGTGGGTCAACCGAACTGCTTCTTAAAGTGTTCTACCTGACGGTCCAGACGACGCTCCTGACGGTGAATCAATATTTCGTTGGATTCCCTGATTATCTCTTACAAATGGTTTCCGTGAACGGGTACTTCTAACCAAACAGTAAAGAGTGCGAGTGTCGCCAACAAAAGCAGCATTCTACGTTTCCTTACATTTCAGAATCCACCACTGCTCACACTCATTCATCAAACTCCTAGTCAGTTAGTGCCTCGAGCGTTTGTGCGCCCCAGTGAATGTGGCATCCGGAGGGACGGATCTGCGAGCACCTAACAGAGGAACTGATGTCGAAGATATTCGCCGTTTGTTAGGCCTACTTCAACCAGAATCTTGTGTGGCATTGGAAGCGGCATATAAAGCTTCCTTGGTCTCTTGCCGAGGTGCGTTTGCGTCCTGAACATCCGGTTGTATCGGTAACTGTGCAGAAATTTGTTTGGAATTTTAATCATTAGTTATCGTCTAGCTGTACAGACCTCTCCGAAGCAGCAATATGACGTTTGGAGTAAACATTTCCCGAATTCTGGATATCAAAGTGCTTACATCAATAAATCTGGAAGCTCGTGAATTATACCACTGGGCAGTATGTTTTCCCGATGGTTCACATACGCACTGTTCACAGGTGAATCCCATAAGGATTCTCAATTATTGCGGATCAGTAGTCGACCCAACGTCCATAATTCATGTGATTCAGACTGCAGGGAACCAGAAGCCTTTCACCAGATATGAAATGAACAGGCATGCGTCATACAATTACCACAAATACTGATAGATTTGAACAACAAGAACATCCCTGAAAAACCAGAACGCGCGCCGCTACTTGTCTAAAACTACTTATTTGCAGAAGGTTTCGAACTCGGCCAATGTCTGTTACATTTGACGTAATTTCATAAGAGGTGATATACCAAATACACATTTGTATATATATATATATATATATATATATATATATATATATATTATATATATATATATACATATATGTATATATATAAGCAGCTACTTGTACAGACAACAACGGTAGGGGTCCTAGCTGCTTAGCTACAGCTACAAGACCGGTTTTAAAAATATACCACAAGGTCAATGGACATGCGGCAGTTAGGACAATACTGCCCAAGCGGCTGCGCTCAGTCGTGTATGCGAATGTTTTGTATGTGTGCGTGCGTGACCAGTGTTGTATGGACGGGGTACATGCACCTATGTCAATTTATCTTATTCGCAATTACGGTCGGTGCCTGTTGGCATGCAGCTGACTTACTGGCCACAAATCAAGCTGGAGCTCCAGAAACTGACACGGGCAGTGAATCAAACTGGCGACGTTGGCCCTCTCTGCATGAACCCTCAGGTACTTTTTAAAGTAATACTACGGTTTAATTAGTGAAGAAATACTAAACCTATGATTTATCGACCTGTGTTGTTTCCAGGCGTGTAGTATGGGCATCAGAGACCTTTGTGGTTAGCATAGAACAAAGTGGCAAACAGATCAGCAATGCCGTTACAATGTCACATGTGCTTCTTATAAGGTGTTTGGAAGCCAAGGACCACTAACAGATAGTCTCAGGGAGACGTTATATGTGTCTCAGATGAACATGGGCTATTCTCACAGTCACTGAAAAAATCTTATGCCACTCCTTTAACTTCTTGAGATCTGTTTTGTTTGTGAACCACTGAATACGATTATGCTGAAACTGACTACGAGATGTGAACTGGGCATCTAGTTGTGAGAGAAGCCCGATCGTGAGCGTGGCCGAAGTGTGCCGTAAAGCACCCAGTCGAGCTTGTGAGACAGCGACGATATCAAGTTTGAAAAATTTTCACACTCGGGTTTCTTTTACGACTGATTTGATGAGGTGGAACAGCTTTTGGGAATTACTCGTGGTGGATGTACAGCATAGTTCTGAAACGCGTTGCCATTTGAGTTCACGATTTCCATTAAGACCTATTGTGAATTCATATCTCATCAAGAGATGTGTTTTGCACTGCTCGTGATCAGCCGCAATCGGCCGGCGCGTGTCTATGAGACAAAATCCAATACATATTTGTCTTCTACTCGAACTGGTTGCTTAATCAGTCAAGTAAGCCATTTCTGATATACTGAGTAAAACTTACAAATCCACGCGGCTCAGCGGGCGCAATTCGCGGAAATTTTGATACAGAACGATTCACCATGCGTCGAAAGGTCCCGCTTTTTAGTTCATCAGAATCGTCGCTATCTGTGATTGAACGCTTCCGGTTACTTGGTTTCGACATTATAATCTGAAATGATAACAATTTTGTCGCACAAAAAGATAAATGGCAACAGGGCAATACGCCACGAGTTTTAGTTGTTATCTTCCCCAAAAAATGGAAACTTTTAGTATAAAATATAGTTCCATCCCAGCGATACAAATGTTAAACATATAAATAATCCACATGCGAACCATGGAACAGCTTAGAAAATCCCCACCAGACAACTATCAATTGTTTACGTTGCTAAATCTGTTATCAACGTTAATGAAAATCACCTTGCGTAGATTTATTTTTCATCTCATCCAGCATTATGTCAACTGCCGGAGACATTCGTTATACTACGTTCTCCTAGACAGCTATTAGTATAATGCATCCAGCAGCAATGGTGGGCATATGACGCTGGAGACGAACACGCAACATCAATCCAGCTCTTTAACTGTCAACCAAGCGCTGCTATGCTCTGATTTTGGCTGCTACTTCGCAGCACCACTGAGTCAAAAACGCACAACGTGGTTTAGTCAAATACCATAAATAAAACTCTTTTTACTTCTCTTTCTTTCATTTTAGTGGTAGACAGTAATCCACTGTTGTCCGGATCGTAACCACACCTGACCTATTGGGACCTTATGTGGTTCTTCAGCACTCCAAATCTCAGGGTCTGGTGGCCGGTTATCCCCAATAGTGCAGTGGGCCTTCGTGGCTATGGGGTAAATGCCCCTTCCACCGTACTCATGCGCAAACACGTAATTCAGAAAATACATCACCACAATTCATGAAGGGGACTTAGGCTAATGGTAGGCTGCCAAATGGGGAAGTGACCGGCGGTGGGGGCAATCGAATCGGGGTCGTTAATATTCAAGGTTTTTGATGATAACCGTTTCGCCATCGTCGTCAGCATTGTCTGGTCTTCCTAACGGTGGAGTTGAAGTATTCACATAGACAGCGTTTTTGATTTGGAAGATACCGATGGCGCCGCCCTGCTGAGTGATAATGCAGAAGCAATGCAACACATTTCGGGCGGCTTGGTAAAATATTTTTAAAAGACCGACAGCACTCTGTGCCTGTACTCATCATGCACAATGAGAACTAGGTAGCTTTCGCAAGGCTGCGACACTTGTGGCGCTGTGGTGGCACTCGATTCTTTCTCAATGGATGGGTGTACATCGTCGTGGTTCGTAGTGTTTTACTCCATCGTTGCGAGACCTGGTCACTCCGTGCTGCGGATGCTCAGCGTATTTTTGTGCTCTACAACTGATGTTTCCAAAGCATTAGTCATATTTAGTGGGAACATCAAGCGAGTCATGATGAGGTTTGTCGTCATGTGTCGAGCACGAATAGCCGTCATCTAACCGAAGCGACCGGTCTACATCGCCTCCGACGGCTCGGACGTGTTTCGTGTATGGCTACCTAGTGTCCCTCTACCCCAGCCTTGCTCGCACGCGCTTGAAAAAATCGTAAGAAGCGACGCGGCGGTCAGTTCATGAGTTGGCGTAGGTTATGGGGTTCACTCTTCTATTGTAAATCACGTCGCCTGCAATATATATATATATATATATATATATATATATATATATATATATATATATACAATGATATATTATGCATAATTTGATTTGCAGTAGAGGGGTTGAGCCCTGAACCAAAAAAGGTAGTGTAAGGGGGAGTGGAGGGAACCATGACGTCAGAACCAGCTTTTTGGAACTGCTTTCGAAGAAAGAATGATTATGGGCGAGTGGGAATACAGAAGATGGTGGAGTGTTCCACATTTTAGCAGTCCGAGGAAAAAATGAGACTGTAAGATAGGAATACATCTGTAAACAGAAATCTGACAAGGATGACTGACCGCCTGTGTACGAGAATATCGGGTAAGAGTGAAAGGAATGGGAATATCTTAGGCAAGCACCGAGCAGAAAAAATCAAAGTAGTAACGGCAGAAAAGAGAATGAAGCAACCGAACGGTGGTGGATCGGTGACTGCAGATAGGAAGTTAGGAGAGAATGGTCACCAGTCCGATGGTCTTACGTTGAACCCGATCGAGAACAGAAAGGGCACAAGACGGATCCCCACCCCACCCGAACTGGGGTACTCGAGTGTAGAGCGGAATTGAGCTTTGTACAATAGCAGATGGGCTGGAGAAAAGGAACGCTCCGCGCGTAACAAAAAACCAACTTTCCATGCAGCACGATAAATCATCATAATCACAACACAATACGCACGCGAAATTTGCCCAGGTGAAGTGGACGATCAATTTCTAATAACCACTGGTCTGACGTAGAGTCTACGGACCTACAGTAATCGGATCACCCTAGTGCGCAGTCTTGCTGTCCAAACATTTCCTCTAAAGCTACTACGGATAATTTGCTTCGTGAAACGGCAAATGAAAATGGCTACCGTGAAAGAATGTCACAATATACCACAAATTATTTTGATCAAAGTACAAGAATCGTGTCTGAAGCGAATGAGTCTGTATAAACAGGATGCTAGACAACATTCTGAACACTTGGTGCGACTTTAGAAACTTTTTTCATACAATGAATTTAAATTAACGTGTTCTGGAGATATTTGCGATGGAAGCAGACTAGGTTGCTGATTTCGGAGAAGTCTGATTATCTGTGATAACATGTGTAACGCTGCATTCAAAAAAGTCTACCGGTGTGCACTTACAACACATGCCTTCACTTATTGTTTACGTTGCGAATGTTTTATTTTATCTCATGATAATAATAATAATAATAATAATAATAATAATAATAATAATAATACTGGTATGGCATTGAAACGCACAGACATATTTCCCCGAAAATCTAGCTGCTCATCTGGCTTGGAATAAACGTTCATACTTCAGATAAACTCAAGCAGCCCATTTTAAATTCCAAACAATTTTCAAGATATCAGTACACTCCTTAACTGTTTGGAACACACTCCATTTTTCCAAATGCTCCTATTTTCTGATTCGCTTTCATGCATAAATTCATTCGTGCCGTACTTTGGTAGTGTAATGATAGTCAAATATGTGATCACCATCGAACTGCGCACAAAATCCCTCCAAATCAGACCGTATTTTTTCACGCATCATCCTTTATTTTCACAACTAATTTGATACCTCACTATTATTTTAATTGCTACAATGCGAACCTAACGGCTGCACATGATTTACAATGAAATAAAATACGCCAATTTTCCGCTAGCCAGATAAAATACTTTCCACAACCCGATGTGATGCAGTTTTATCGTTAGCCCCTTTCGGTTGACTGATCATTTATCTGCCCTTAGCGCTGCTGAGTTTCTGTCTTAGCGAAATGACTGCGAATCGACATTTACAAAATGAGGTGGTTTCCTAACCGATGCACGCGTAAGCGAAAAGTGTTCGCGCATCCGGTGCTAGTGATCCCGTTCAACTAATAAGATTTGTTTACGACAATCAGTTCCACTGCAAGCATGCCTACAGAGACAAGATCGCTTACACAGGCCCAATGAGGTTTGCTCACTCAGTGGTTTTTCAGGGGAACACGTTTGTGGAAATTCTCAGCGACTACCCTCATGACCTGACGAACACCTCTGGACTTACCTGTACAAATACATTTATGATCGTCTGGATTGTAAAAAGGCCACCGCTACTTTGGAAAGCTTGTACATAAAACCGAAGAATGCTACCTTTGCAAGTCACGTGCTATCAATAACGAGGCAAGAACGGAGACAATCTCTCAACTGGTACCTTCGAAAACTGAAAACTCTTTCTGCTGATTGCGACTTCAAATCCGTCAGCACAGAGCATCGTGAAGAATTTCTTCTTGTTGCGTTTACTTCAGGTTTGTCGTTTTCTTTTTTTACTACACTTAAAGTGAATTACAGTATAAGGGGTAAACCCCACAATCAAAAGACACTGTAAAAGTGGGTTGTGGGGAACATTCAAGTTAGAACCAGTTTAGTGATCCTGCGTTTGAAGAGAGAAAGGTTGTAAGTGAATGGGAAGACAGAAAGAGGGATAGTGTCCCATAACTTAAAGATCCGGGGAAAGAAAGAAAATTGAAAGATAGAAGTACGACATCTAGTGACAGAAACTAGATAAAGATGACTAGTTGCCTGGGTACGTGATGGTTGGGAAAACGTTTGGGAAGAGGAACTGTCAAGCAAGTTCAGAGGAACAAAATCCGAAATAATATCGGGAGGAGAGAAACAACAAAACAACAGTCCAACGATGGGCTAGTGACTGCAGGCTCGAGGTTAAAGAAGGGTCGTCGATCAGCCGGATGGCCTTTCATTCAGCCCAATCAACAAGAGAAAAAGAGGTAGATGGAGCTCCACCCCACAAGTGGTTGCAATACTCAAGTGTGGGGCGGATTTGAGTTTTGTATAGCAGAAGATGAACTGGTGTGAAGAAGCGTCTGGCACGAAACAGAAAATCAACTTTGCGCGCAGCACGAGAGGCCAACTCAGATGTCGAAGCGGACTAACACAGAGAAGTTATGGATAAGTAAAGAAGAGAGACAGAATCTGTGGAAGGCAGCACAGTTGAATCAAAGGACAAATGAGGAGAGAATAAATGATGTTTCAAAGAAATCGAGAGAGAAGTTTTGAAAGCATTAAATGCAACACGACTGTGGGATCCCCAGGAGGAGATATGTTCGAGATCGGACTCTAAAGATGCACTGATTGCACTGTGGTCACGATCGATGTTGGTGTTGGCATGGTGGGGAGTGCGATAAGAAAGGGGAGAGTGAAGGGTGGAGTCACCGGCAAAGGAATGGATTAGGTCGGAAGTAGTGGATAGACGATCATTATTAAATAAAATAAATAAGGTAGGTGCTAGTACTGAACTTTGGGAACACCAGCATTCGCACGAAGTGGCTGGGACGGAACCCTATCAACTCGGACGGAGATGGTTCGCTTACTGAGGAAACGTGATGTCCACAATACGAGAGCAGAGGAGAACCCGAACGTGGGCAGTTTCACCAGAAAATCTTCGTGCCAAATTCGGCCAAAGGCCTTAGAGATGTCGAGCGAGACTGTGTGTGTTTTTCCGTGGTTGTCGAGTGCAGCCGACCAGGGGCGTGAGACGAGAGCCAGGATATCACCGGTGGAACGGTGAGGTCGGATTCCGTATTGTCGATCACTTAGTAGTCCTTCGCGTTCAGGAAACGCAAGCCGTTGGTCGAAGATGACAGTTTTGAATACTTCCAAAATAATAGCTGTGAGGGAAATAGAAAGATAGTATTCGTGTCAGAAAGGTCGCCGCGTTTGGGAATAAGAATCACGGCGTGTTTCCAGGGGATCGAAAAAGTAGAAAGTTGGAGAGAGTGGGAGAGAGAGAGAGAGAGAGAGAGAGAGAGAGAGAGAGGACGACGTAAGAAGGGCTGCTATCCAGCGGCACACATTTTAAGAACGATGGGTAGTATACCATCCGGACCGGGTGGTTTGCATATGTCCAGAGAACGCAGCGCTTGACGGATCTTCTTAGTGCAAAAATGTTGAAAATGGGAGACAGAAGGAAGAGAAGGAACCGGAGAAGTAGGACAAGTGGATAAGGTGGAGCAGTAGGCAAACTGGGAAGCAAATCCTCAGCTTTCTCGTATGGTTCATAAACAAGATCATCTGTGGAATTAAAGATGGAAGAGGGAATTGAAGGGGCAGAAATTGCGGGAGGCTGCTTTGGCTACCGGTGGCAGAAGATAGCAAGCGTTCGGCTTTTCAGTGGAAAAAGCGTTCTTTGGATCACTGTATGATTGACGAGCATCTGTTTCTGGCTTGCACGAAGCGGCGGTGAGAATCGGGAGTGGGCGAGCGGCGTCAGCGGCGAAAACTTGCACGCTTCAAGCGTACAGCACGATCCCATGCATGGTTGAATCACTCGGAGGATTCGGGCTTTATCATCATCGTCACCATCATCATCGTATAGCGTTAAACAGCAGGGCAAGCCCCACTGAGCATTGCGTTTCTCTTCATATTGCACGTGGAGATAGGAGGAATGAATATACGAGATGGATAGGGAGTGGATTCGGGTGTGTCGGGTTTGGAAAAGTGGGGAATAAAAAGTTGCATATCTTGAAGAACAATGTCAGTGAAGTCAGAAACGGGAATGAAAACGTTCGAAGTAAAGCAGCAATCATTCCAAGAATAGGAAGCTAGGAGATCGCGAAAACCCTCCCAGTTGGTTGAACTGTAGCGCCAAAATATATCTTGAGGTAGATAGAGGATCGGAACGAGTAAAATTGATGGAACAGAAAATAAAACAGTCGTCAGGTGATTCAAATGGAGGAGCAGAGATGCCTGAGAACAGAAAAGAAACAGAAGTGAGAATAAGAACAAGGGTGTAGGCACAATCGTCACCTCGATCAGCAATACGTGTGGGGAGGTCAACATGTTGGCACAGGTTGTTGACCACCGCGAAATGTTCGGCTTTGTGCCCCAGAGCCAAAGTGTCAGATGACTGAATCAACCGATCTCCATTTTGAACATAAAAATCTCCTAAGAGGGTGATATGGCAGTTGGGATCAATAAAAAAGAGACGCTCAATGTTCGAAATCAAACATCGATGAGTCGCTACTGTTGAATGAACAGTAAATAACACAGAAGTAGTGATTAAAATAAAAAAGGCGGAGCTTCAGCCACACCAACTGAAACTCACGACCTGAAAAGTAAAGATTCTGGATTCTGGATGTGGCGACTGACTAGTGGACAAAGGCACAGACACCAGCTTTAGGTGGAAAAGAGAAGTGAAAGGTATAGTTGAAAAATTGGAGGTGGGCGGTGTCTGACGAGGGAGATTTCAGTTTCGGTCAAAAATAGGGCAGGAGAGAAAGATTGGAGAAATTGGTGAACAGAATGGATATTATGGTTCATTGCGCGAATGTTAGTGAAAGTGATGGGTTCACGCTTGATTCCCGAGTGAGCAGAGCGAGTGCGTGTGTGATTGCGTATTTTCATGATCCATAATATGAAGGAAACCGGCAACCACGATCCTGAGACTTAAAGTGACGAGCCACATAAGGCCACAAAGATCAGGTGTGGTAATGAATCGAGCGACAGCAGAACTGTCTACAACGGAGAGATTCACGAAAGCCGTTTGTCATCTCCAGGAATCCAGCCGCAGTGAAGTTAAGTTGTGGTTCTACTCCAAGTCACGGTGTCCGGTTTCTGGCTACAGCTAATAGTGCAGTAGGCCTTTGGGCATAACCCTCCCACTTTACTCACGCGCATGCATGTGACAAAAAATTTAAAAGCACTGCTCTCTTTTTTATTCTGCCTTCAACCATACTACCATCAAACTTAGCCGCGACCGCTGTGTTCTTGTTCCGCATCACCCTGGACTTTAAACTAGCCCCCACTTGGGGCTCCCTAAACTGTGCTCCCCTCAATCCTTCTCAAACGTGCTCTCTCTCGACTTCTTTCAAACACCAATCCTTTTACTGACTCTGAAGTTTGACCCGGTTCACCTTTGTTTCGCAAACTCACTTTCCCTCTCTACTGAGCTTCTCTATAGCCCCTTCTCAGTCCTGGTCCCCGGATACAGATTCGTCTACTTCCCGTGATGTGCTTAGTATTGATTTTTCAGTTTCACGCTAAACGTTTCCAAAAACCAATTCACCTAATTTTATGTAAGGCTCAAACTCTTCCCATACTTGAATGCTGCAGTCACCAGTGAGATGAAGCTTCAGCTCACTCTTTGTCTGTTAGCGATCGGGTTCAACGTAAGGTCATCCGCCTGGTCGATAACAGCTTTGTTTTTCTTCACGAAATGCTTTCTCACGAGTGCAATGGAGGGGGCATGTCCCCCAGCCTCAAAGGCCCACTGAACGGCACCCAGACCTCAATAGGTGGAGTGATGGGTGACCACGTAAGGTCCCAATTTACTATTCGGATGGCCACAGCCCGATGGTTTCCTTATTTTCCCTACTCTGCTTTTTTCTGTTCCTCCAAGCTTGTCTCGGCTCTTCCAACTCTGATTTTCTCGTAAAGCCGAACATAAGTACGAGTATACAGTAATTCGTATCAGGTTAACTCCAACAGGTTTCTTAATTCGACTTTTTAAGCTTTCCTTTTGCTGCTGAAATATGACACACCCTTCCTCGCTGCATTTCCACTAAACTAAAACTCTTCTGTTTTCAAAAGCAGGTTTAGTAAACTGATTTTAATGTGGGAGTTTTCATAAACTTTCGTTACACCATATTCTTGAACCATGAGGTTTGAACTGATACTGAAACTTTCTTCATATTTAATTGAAAGTCATGTAACCCAATAGTCTACTTGGTAGTTGACAGTTGATAAAACATCATGGAACGGCAATCACCTCGTCTGAAGACTGTACATAAGTCAGCAACTGCAACATACAGACGCTCACATCATTGAACTGAGTCCTATGTGTTAAATGAATGATCCGATGCCGACGACTTGCTGTCTAATCTTACTCCATACATTCGATCTGCGACCATTTTTTATAACAAAACATTAAAAACCACTACCTTGCTGCTTATGTTTACCCCCCACAGATCAAAGATACATTCAACATGCACGTTTAGACATCACAATGTGGCACATCACTTGTGCGACCAACGCACTCCGGTAATTTCTAACACACGTTGTTCACATTAGTGATAAAGGCAACGGTGATTCATCTTGCATCAGCAGCAAGCATTTTGATTATACGGTTTGCCGTCATTGGGTAAAACAATTTCGACGGCTTACATCATGGGTCTCATATAAGCAAACCGCAGATCACTAGCATCTCACGTCAAATTAGTGACTGTAAGGTCGTGAATGCACAGGCTACTTCACGCCGAGCATGATAGAACTCAGCTCTATGATATCATCCAACTTGCGCTGAGACACGACAGTCAGCACCGATTATGTGCAAAAGTCACATACACGGAACCCTGACGGGAATGTCTGAAATCAACATTTTGACAAGCTAAGAGTCCAGAGTGAAGTGACTCACACCAGACGCATTACCCGTGGTGACCTTAGACCGGAGCTAAAGGGCAGAGCTCCCTCTCCGCCATCAGAACTGCAGCTGAGGTCATCCGGTCGCATTAATGCAGCAGCTTGTGCGCTTACTTATAGTGCGCCGTTTGTGTCGGAGGGTGATCAACCTATGGAAAGTACTGCCAGCCGAATTTGTGGAACAGCCAACGACCAGGTATTTAGGCGACCAACTTCCGTGTTTCTGAGGAACCGATAGGTGGCAACTCACGCTTGAAGCAATGTCACTGAGCTGTGGCGTTGAGGTTTAACCGACAAAGATGATTTCAGTCTCGCTAATAACAAATGAATAAAGGGAGGCCAAAATATAAAACACTTTACAAATTTTTCAATCTTCCAAATTAGGGACAGAGGGAAACCTCCCGTGAAAGCTTCATCACAACAGCTCATGGGTGTGGTTTTAAGGAAGAGAATCATATCACGTGTCAATCAAAAAACAGCAGTTTCCGCTTGAAGGTCGAATCGTGTACCTCCTCAACCACTTCCACTAGCAGCGAGTTCTAAATGTCTGACTCTTCGGGACAGACGGAATACCTGCGGCAAACCAAGATCCCAGCTTCAAGAGTGCCAGTGTATGTCCCGGCGCACGACGAGGTCCACGCAGTTGAAAGATCGCGTTCGGTTTTGGTCCTAGGTCACCTCAGATGATGTGGCGGTACAAATGAGGTCACCTCGTATCCTCCGATAGGTTTCCGGCAACAGTCCAGTTGCTTGTAGGCGGCCTTCGCAGCCAATTCTACGTAGAGCCACAATAAGGCTAATGGCAGCTCTCTGAACTCTTTCGACCTTGGCCGGTTCGGCCGCGGTGCACGGGTGTGTGGCCGCAGCACTATACTCCAGCCGAGGTCTAAAATGTGTAGTGTATAACAGCCGAAAAGCATTATAAGAGTTTTCCGAAGGAACGACGAATTGATCCAAGGATATTCCATGCCGAGGCACATGCTCTATCTGCATGACCTCGTTTTTAACTAGGTCGACAATACCACTTCAAGATCACGCTCGCAGGCTGTCTTTCTGAGAAGAGTGCCAGAGTGTAGCCTGACGTTGACTGTATTCGACCTATGCGCTTGTGCGTAGACTTCACTAGGTTTATCGGAGGGGAGCATGTATTGCACTAATGAGTCATGTCGAGATTGTCTTTTAGTGCATGTCTGACGGTATCAGAAAGGAGTACGCACCACAGCTTCAGGTCGTCATTACAGAGTATGCATGGTGAGTTCAAACTGACTGGGAGATCACTGATATAGACCAGGAACCACCGGATCGAGCATCGACCCTCGGGGACACCACTGTACGTGCGTACCACGTGGACAGGGTACCAGAAACTTTGGTCGAAAATATCCACTCTCTTGGGAAGTCCTCGATGCAGTACAGTAGTGAATCCACTATTCTCAGCAGTTTGAGCTTCCAGAAGAGTCGGCCGTGTGGAGTTCTGTCATATGCTCTATTGAAACCGACATCTGTGGGATATCCTTTAGCCTTTGCTTACCCTCAGTGTTCTAGAGCCAACAAAAGGTTGCAGATGTATGAACGGGATTTTCATAATCCGTGTTGTGCAGGACTGAAAGGGCTGTGATGGTCAAGATGTTCTTCAACGTGCTTGGCTGTAAGCCGCTCCATGACCGAACAGACGACCCAAGTAAAGCTTGCCGGTCGAAAGCTGACAGCTGCCGATTTGTCTCCATCCCTAAACATCGGTACAATAATTGGTTGGTTTCAAACATCCGGGAGTTTTTCGGATGCTAGTGAGGCGTTGAGCAACTTGGTGATTGGGCGAGTGAGAGTCTCGGTCAGCTCCCGTAGTACCAGTGAGTGGATTCCATCTGATTAAGGTGGCTTATGTTTTTCGAGAGGTCTTAGAGGTGTCACAACTTCGTTCATTTCGATATCGCGGAGAGCGACTTAAGGCTAAGACTCAAACAAATATTTTCCCACACCATAACAAATATGCCCAGTTGTTTACGAATCTCGCAACAGCTGGAATATTTGGAATGCATTCAGATGCGTATCGTACTAAACCACAACGCAGCATTCCGAAACGAGTGATTAATTCGGTTTCCTTCGACACCTATTTCGACAGCTAAATATTCGACAAATCTATGATTTATCGACCAATTTCCAGACACGCTTATTCAAATGAACAACGATTAACAAAAAGTCAGGGCCACTGGGCTAGATCCCCGAACCTGTGAATAACTTAAACAACTACAATGACGAACACCCGGGTGCCCTAGAAGCACAACCACAACGACCTAGGATTCATAGAACGCGGGCGAGGACAAGGCTCACCTCAATTCAGTTCAGTTCAGTTCAGTTTGCACAGGATTTGGTGTGGCAAGAGCCAATCTTGTATCCAGATAGTTGTATTGTCGGCGCGTTTCTGTAGCTCCCAACACTGCGTGATTTTCTTTTTCTGAAACGCAGAAATTTTGTGCAGTATCAGCCCTGGCAAAGTAAGGTGGAAACAATAAGTAAATTGCATCTGACCCTAAAAGCTGCTTAAAATAACTCGGGGTATACTGCCACCCAACATAGGTCTACTGCTTTCTTGAAAGCCTTCACTGTTGTGGTATTTATGACCTCCTCCGGGAGCTTATTCCAATAGGGTACCACTCTATTTGAAAAGTACTTCGTCCTAATTTGGAGCCTCGAATGCTTCCTTTGTAATCTAAGGCCATTCCCCCTTGTGCCTCTCTCGGGAATCAGAGAGAAAAGGTCTTCCCATTTTATTCCTGACGGTCCCTTCATTACCTTGAAGGTTTCTATCAAATCCCCGCGAATGCGCCGTCTTTCTATCGAGAACAGGTCTAGGGCACGGAGACGCTCTGTGTAGCTAAACCCCCTTTGCCCAGCCACCATTCTAGTGGCCAGCCCTTGCACTTTCTCCAGACAGTCTATATCTTTCTGGTAGTGCGGTGCCCAGGCCTGCACGCAGTACTCCATATGCGGCCTAACTATGGCTTGATATATCGGAACGAAAATCTCCGGATCTCTACATGACATAATGGATCTAACTCGAAAAAGTTCTCTCCTGGCCATATTGGCTGCTGAGGTGTACTGCTTTGACGGCTTAAAGCTGTTGTCCATTATAACTCCTAACTCTTCGACCTGCAAGACCACTTGCAACGAACCCACACCATTCTCATTAGCTCTGTATTTGTGGTCACGCACTGACACTTGGTGAGGTTTAGTGGAAGGTCCCATTTGCGTGCCCAGTTTTGTACTGCTTACACCTCAAGTTCTATATATACTCCAGCTATCTTGACGTCATCGGCAAACATAAAGGTGGGGTTTGTAAGCCCACGTGCTAGGTCATTGATGAAGATGAGGAAGAGCAGAGGGCCGAGCACCGAGCCCTGTGGCACCCCACTTGTTACGCCTTCTGGTTTTGAAACATGACTCCCCACCTTAACACTAAAGGTTCACCCTGATAAGAAACTATTTATCCATTGTCTTGCCTTTCCAACAATTCCCATAGACTGCAGTTTGACGTCCAGAAATCTGTGGTTCACAAAATCAAGCGCCCTGCTGAAGTCTAAGCAGCAGATCGTAATCGATTGCCCTTCGTCCAGACGCTTGGTTACCTCATCGAGGAACAGCAGGTGATTCGTCAGACAGGATCGTCCTGCCACAAACCCACGCTGAGCATTTGATATGAGGTTGTGTTGAACCAGATGTCTAGAGATCTGTTTCCTGACTATTCGCTCCAGGCACTTACACAGTACTGAAGTAGAGCTAACCGGCCGGTAATTTTCGACCCTTTGCCGGGGCCCACTCTTGTAAATTCATACCACTGTTGCTCTCCTCC
The DNA here is from genome assembly GCA_948099385.1 of Fasciola hepatica. Lineage (NCBI taxonomy): Eukaryota > Metazoa > Platyhelminthes > Trematoda > Plagiorchiida > Fasciolidae > Fasciola > Fasciola hepatica. Next base: position 729,926 of record CANUEZ040000055.1, on the reverse strand, counting down.
AGTATCTCTGCACAATTCCCTCTCTAAGTGACGCTTCATACAGCTTCGTCACTGGTGTAACAGCCGGTCGTGGAAAATCCCCCTTTTTCCCTCGCGATTCAGTTTTTTCCCAACATCACTCATTTCCATACACTATTGACTTGTCTTTACGAACTGGTTGTTTTTCTGGACCAATTGTTGTTTGTTCGCGCCCAGAGCGCTACTTTGACACATCCTTGTTCAGGACCTGCGTGACGCACGTGCTGTCTGCTCACACGCTGCTATTCGGTTTCTCGTTGTTGAGTCCTTGTGATCGTATTATTGAGGTTTGTATATTGTTTATGCCATTGTTTATCTTATTAATCTAGTATTGTAGAATTATCACGGATAATCGCCTTCTGATTTCGGGATCCGTTGCGAATTTGGCTACGCATTGCTCAAACGTTCGTTACAATACTCAATAGATCTATTTGGAACGAGGAAAGATCACGCAAAATGCCAAGAAAAGGATCAAAAGCAGTCGAATCCGGACAGGAAGTAATACGGCAAGTCTCTGGGGAGGTTTTGGGTACATATGATTCTTTAGTTAATGCTAGATCGCCTAGTCCTGTCAGTGCTAGTTCATGTGTTAATGAGAGCAATATTGATCGTAAGGATGTTGATTTATATAGGCTGAGAATACTAGACCTAGAACAACAGTTACTATCGGCTAGACTACATGCGCAGGAAGCAGAGAAGAAGTGTACACAGAAAGAGCGAGAGCATGAGACCAGCGACTTCGACACTTCCGATAGATCAGGGTGCGATAAGATAGAGAACCCCACGCCGGTCGCCGACTACAAACCACCATCGATCGATCTGCCTAGAGTGGAGTTAACGGTTTTCGACGGGCGAGCTGAGCAATACCGCAAGTTTGTCAAGCAGTTCGGGACTTTTGTTGAAAATAAGGTAACCGACCCTGGGCAAATGCTTCTCTACCTTACTCACTACTGCCGAGGCCGAGCAAGAGAAGCTATTGACGGGTCTACCATGCTCGACTCGGAACAAGGCTATACAAGAGCAAGGAGGATTTTAAGGGACTTGTTCGGTCAACCGTTCAAAGTAGCCCGTAACCTAATAGAGGGTGTGATGGTAGAGGCAAAGAGAACCAAGGGCGACGTCTACTCAATGACCGACCTGGTGATTAAGATGCAAAACTGCTCAATAGCCCTCGACCATTTAGGTTACAGAGCTGACCTAGACGCCATGCACACTTTGAAAAACATAGTCCGCCACCTTTCTCCCGAACTACAGGGTCAGTAGGCGGAAGAAGCAGAACGGATAAGCTGAATCGACAGGGAGGCTAACTTCGAAGACCTGACCGAATACTTGGACAGGCAAACCAAAATAGCTGACAGCAGGTTTGGCCGACTCATCCGGGACAGCAACCGGGAAAACAAGCCCAGTATTAGCCAATCCCAAACCCCTGCACGGGAACATCCAAAATACCAGCCTTGGACCAATACACATGCCATTTCACGCGATGCTACTGCGCAACCCAATTGCAGATCCTGTGGTACTAGCCATGGCCTACCAGAATGCCCCAAGTTCGGCAACGCCACAATAGACGAACGGTGGGGAATGGCGAGGATGGCAGGAGCATGTTTCATCTGTCTCAACACCACGCACCGGGCAGCAGCCTGTAGAACAAGGAATCGATGTGGTTACGAGGGCTGCACGGGCAGACACCATCGGCTGCTGCATCAGGCGAGAGTAACCATATCCGAGGCGAGTGCCAAGCCCAGCGTGATTTGTTCAACTTCACAATATGCCAGTAAACCGGTACGTTTAGGCGTAGTGGCCGTGGGAGTAGTGACTCCGACTGGGATAGTCAAGGCGTTGGCTTTCTTTGATAGTGGATCCGACACCACCTTAGTGAAAGAGCGGTTTGCCGACAAACACCAACTCGCTAAAGGTGTGACGTCGTTGGCAGTGAGCACGGTGGGTGGAACACAGGTAATGACTGCCGGTAGATTAAGGCTGAAACTCATCTCTCTAGACACTAACGAGGAAATTGAACCAACGGAGGCATTCACGTTAGCGGATCTCCCCATGCGAGCACCAAGGTCGGTGAACGCAATCTTGACTCGGTGGCCCCACCTGCAGGATATAACCGTTGTAGACTGGGAAGATGATGAGGTGGATCTCCTCATCGGATGCGACGTGCCAGAGGCGCATTGGGTGCTTGACCAGAGAGTGGGCGACCGCCAGGCACCTTAAGCCGTACGCACGGCTCTGGGATGGATGTTATACGGTCCAGTAGGGGTACATGGTTCCGTGAATTACTTATCCGTCGAAACGGACCGCATAGAGTACCATCTGCAGCGGCTGTATGAAAAGGAGTTTCATGACATTGGAGACGAAAGACCGACGTTGTCTCAAGAGGATCGCTTCGCTCTACAAACGGCGCGGCAAGGCTCTAGAGGCCTCAAAAAACAGTTCGAGTTTCCCTCCCATGGCGCACACCGGTCGACCCGTGGACTGACAACAGAATTTATGTTCTCCAACGATTATGACGACTAAGAGAACGCTTTATTCGAGACCAGAATCTGTGGGAACGATACGCGGATATAATGAAGCGAAACGAGGCCCTCGGTTACGTTGAAAAGGTGCCTGTTAACACCGACATCTGGTATCTGCCTCACCATCCGGTTATCAACCCCAAGAAACCCAATAAACTGCGCGTGGTTTTCGACTGTGCGGCCAAGTTCCAGTGCAAGTCATCAAACGATCGCTTGTTACAAGGGCCTGACTGGACCACACCACTGATCGATGTTTTGTGCCGTTTCAGAGTGGGTAAAGTGGATTTCTCTGCTGACATTAGGGCGCTTCCGAAATAAACCATTATTATTATTATTATTATTATTATTATTAAATGTTCCATCAGGTGAAGATTCCGGTAGGGGAACGAGATGCTTTGCGTTTCCTGTGGTGGGAGGGGAGAGACCGGGACAACGCAGCGGTGAACTATAGGATGACCGCCCACCCCTTCGGAGCCATATCGTCACCATTTTGTGCAAACTACGCCCTCCGAGAATCAGCGAACAAACATGGCGATCTGGTACATCGGACGGTGGTAGAAAGCGTCAGCAGGAACTTCTACGTCGACGACTACCTTGGGTCATTCGATGATGTGGAATCAGCTCTAGAGCAGTTCAGGGGTCTGACGAGATTGCTGGAAGAGGGCGGCTTCCATCTAACTAAATGGATGTCGAACGCTTCAGAAGTGCTGAAGGTCATCCCGTATCACGAAAAAGCCGAAAGGGTGAGAGATTTGGACGGCTCTCCACTTCCTATCGAGCGCACTTTAGGGATACAATGGGACGCGGAAACGGACGATTTTGTTTTCGAACTGAACGTTCCCGAGCTGCCAATAACCCGTCGTGGCATACTATCTGCCGTCTCAAGTTTGTTCGACCCGCTCGGTTTCGTCTCACCATGGCTGCTACCCGGAAAGATCTTGCTGCAGCGGCTGTGCCGTAAGAAAGTTGATTGGGACCAGTCACTGGACCGAGGGGACCGGCGTGACTGGGAAGAATTTCTGAACACCTTGAAGAATTTAGGGGACATAAGAATCCCACGATGTTTGACTCCTGGCCATACGACGCGGACTGGAGAACTAAATGCTTTTTCCGATGCATCCGAAGTCGGTTATGGAGCTGTGGTGTACGGACGATGGTGCGCAGGAGATGGACAATATACCACGAGGATCCTGTTCGCCAAAGCCCGCGTTGCTCCACTGAAGTCGGTCTCAATCCCACGCCTTGAACTCAGCGCAGCCGTGTTGGCAGTCAGGGTGGTGCAAGCTGTGAAGAGATGTTTCGATCTCTACATTTGGTCGGTGAGCTTCTGGACGGATTCAACGATAGTACTTTACTATATCAACAACGTCCGGAGCCGGTTTAGTACTTTCGTTGCTAACCGGCTCACGATTATCCACGATGAATCAGCCACGCACCAGTGGAGTCATGTCAGGTCTGGCGATTATCCGGCCGACCTGTGCTCCCGAGGTGCGAACAAATTCAGGCAACTGGACACGTGGACGACAGGGCCAAACTTCCTGCAATTGCCCAAACAGGACTGGCCCGCGTTCGAATTAAAACCCCCTACGGAATTGGAACTGGAGATCAAAGGCGTAGTGATAGCGGCCAACGTCGTCGAAGCGTCGTCCATTTTATCGCGACTGGTCAGGTTTTCTTCCTGGATGAAGACGCTTCGTTCGCTAGTTTGGTTAACCAGGTTCAAGATAAATTTAATAGTCATGAAAGGGCTACGGCTTTCAGGTCGGATACCGGTCGGCCCGATAGGTCCCGATGAGCTACAAGCGGCAGAGTACGATATTTTCAGAATGATACAACGCGGGACTTTCGCCCGAGAACTCGAGAGGGCGGAAGAAGTGGGAACGACCAATAAAGGCATACCATCTCCACGAGGCGAGCTGAAGCGTTTAAACCCCAAACTCATCAACGGATTGCTGCGGGTGGATGATAGGCTGACCAACGCCCACCTGAGCTTCGACACAAAGTATCCTATACTGCTGCCTCCGAGACAACCCGTAGTAGAGCTAATGATTCAACACGTCCACGCCATGGAGGGACATGCCGGGGAAAGTCACGTGACGAGCGTCATCCGAAAGTGTCTTTGGTTGTTGAGAGGACGAGAGACTGTAAAACGCGTAATCCGACGGTGTGTGCAATGCAGGAGACGCAACGCCACAGCAGGCAAACAACTCATGGCCCCACTACCAGAATGCAGGGTGACTACGGGCTGGTGGCCGTTCAGTGACACCGGGTTGGACTATTTCGGGCCCTTGTGGATCAAGTGCGGGAAAAGATTAGAAAAGCGATACGGATGTATCATGACGTGCAAGAAATCACGTGCGGTACACCTAGAATACGCACATTCGATGACGACCGATTCGTTTCTACGGGCCTTGCAGAGATTTGTCAACCGAAGAGGCGTACCGGCCGATATATACTCATATAATGGATCGAACTTTGTGGGCGCTCAACGGGAATTGCAGCGTTGGCACAAGAACATAAACAGAGACGAACTGCAGAATCGAACCGTGGCCTACGGCATACGATGGCATTTCAAACCCCCACAGGCCAACCACCGAGGCGGCATATGGGAACGCGTGATCCGGTCCGCCGGACGGATATTGCTGTCAATCATGGAGCAGCAGCCGCCCGACGACGAGACGCTGAACACCGTCATGACTGAGGTGGAGAGAATCCTGAACAACCGCCCCCTGGTTCCAGTATTGAACGGCGACCCCACCCACCTGGCGCTCACCCCGAACGACTTATTGACGCTAAGGTCGAACGAGGGTTTCCGAGGGCCGGTAAACCTTCGTGGGAGCTACCTCCACGGATGGAAGCAAGCGAACTATCTTGCCAAGGTCTTCTGGAGGCGATGGCTGCGGGAGTACCTACCGGCTTTGCAGACTCGACAGAAGTGGCTGGCCAAAACAAGACCATTCAAAGTTGAGGACGTGGTTATGATCGCTGACGAACGCGCACATTTCAGCGCTTGGTCTTTGGGAGTAGTTACGGAAACCATCAAAAGCACTGACGGAATGATAAGAACGGTGAAGGTGAAGACAGCTAATGGAGTGCTCATTCGTGACATACGCAGTATTAACCTACTCGAGAGCGAAGACGGAGGAGCTGATAACCCTGAGGCCTAGTACACCTTTTCACACCAGTAATCGAGGTGGATAAAAAAACACCATATATACCACACAATCTCCGTCAAACACGTTAAGGTGCTCGCGGTCCTTTCGTTGACATTACAGAAGGTTCTTTCCGATATGTGGTGATGAGTGCGATTCCATTATACATCCCGATACATACACGCATGCACGACGCACTCTACATCCCGTAAACCCATCAAACATGTGACAGTGTTCGTTGTTTGCCTTTTGTTGACGTTGCCGAATACCCTTGCATATGTGGAAGTAGCGGAGCTCAGGTCACACACACATGCTACATTTACTCGTCTTCTTGCCACGCGGTCTTTTGTTGACATTGCAGAAAGTCCTCCGCACACACACACACACACTCAAGCACGTACTTCCAGGACCGGACGGCCCCTTACGAGGACAACGTCTATGCGACCATTCACGCCCGCCATCGGTCATTTGGTCTTGTGGAAGATGTAGACTAGCCTCACGTCTATGTAGCCAATGGGTTAGGTGCAACCAGTAGTAGAACGTTGACGACGAGCATTAGGCGCGCACACTGACAGCAGGGCCTAGGCAGGTAGGAAGAATCAGTACCTTTATACCGAACCTTTGACTCTGCTAAGGATCCAGGAGGATTTTGGTGGGCGGTGTAACAGCCGGTCGTGGAAAATCCCCCTTTTTCCCTCGCGATTCAGTTTTTTCCCAACATCACTCATTTCCATACACTATTGACTTGTCTTTACGAACTGGTTGTTTTTCTGGACCAATTGTTGTTTGTTCGCGCCCAGAGCGCTACTTTGACACATCCTTGTTCAGGACCTGCGTGACGTATGTGCCGTTTGCTCACCTGCTGCTATTCGGTTTCTCGTTGTTCAGTCCCTGTGATCGTATTATTGAGGTTTGTATATTGTTTATGTCATTGTTTATCTTAATAATCTAGTATCGTAGAATTATCACGGATAATCGCCTTCTGATTTCGGGATCCGTTGCGAATTTGGCTACGCATTGCTCAAACGTTCGTAACAACTGGAGCGTTCAGTTCATTTCGGTTCAGTTCGGTTCAGTTCAGTCTGCACAGGACGGGTAATAGTCTCCGCCAACTGAGGGTTCAGAATTGATTCAGTGGTACTCGTATTGGTTGTACACCGATCACTGCACTACGTATTTTGTTGAGTACCCGATAAAAGTGAGAGGGAGACGTATAACCTCATCACACATCAACAGCGAGAGACATTAGGCCTTGTGAGCTTTCATTGAGACAGTATACAACGAACAAAAACGTCAATTACAACACACCTCAGACGGATCACAGTGATACTTTTCATACATACTCAAGGCACACTACCAGGACTTATCATACCGCTTACTATCTGGGAAGCCTTGAAGGAATGGAAGGTCTGCAGGTCTATCATTCCATCAGGCAGGCTGTTCCAGGTGTTCATTACCCTGTTGCTTGAGAAGTGCCACCTGGTTACCAACCTAGCTCGAACTTTCGTTAGCTTCTTTTCGTGTCTCCCTGTTAAGGGGTTTGAAGCTATTTGGAATAGATTATCCAGCCTAAAGTCAGAAAAACCCTTCATTATTTAGAACTTTTCTACCAGATCCCCCGAAGTCTCCTTTTCGCAAAGACAGAAGACAGAGACCACATAGTCTTTGGGCATATTTCCTACACCTGTGCACCTCAACTTTTACCGTGGCGGGAGCTTGAACTTTCTGTAAGCGGGAGGCTTCCTTGTTGTGGAAGTTTGGCCAAGCCTGCATGCCGTCTTCTAAATGAGTTCGTACCGTGGCCATGTAAATAGGTACGAATATTTCCGGGCTGCCAACAAGACAATGCTGCTCGCAGTCCACAAAGTTCATCATGAGCTTTTTGTGCAGCAACATTGTTCTGGTTTAACCTTTTAAAGCCACTGTTCACGATGACCCCGTGGTCCTTATCTCTGCTGACTACTTCTATTAGGAACAGCTCCTGCTAACAAGCGACATTTGGGCTTTTCGTTGTTCTTGAAATTAAATGGCTCCTTCCAGAGATAAAAGGTAGGACTCGTCTTTATGCCCAGTCCGAGACGGTCCCTGTATCCTTGACTTATTCGACCCTACACTCTGTAACGACCGATCGTGGAAAATCCCACCAGAAACGCTACAGTTTCATGTTTCCTTGACATCGCCCACTCATTTACACTATTGGCTTATTTTTATGCACTGTATGTTTTCATGAAACGACGTTTGTTTTTCTTCGCTTCAAGCTCGCCACTCTGTCATATCCTGTTCTGGATCTGCGAGACGCAAGTACTCCTTTCTCGCACTCCGCAATGTGGTTCTCGTTTTCTGAGTCCCTGTTATTGTATAGTTAAGGTTCGTATCTGTTTTATGTCATTTTTCGTCTGATAATTCGGTGTCGTGGAATTTCACGGATAATGGCGTTCTGATTTCGGGATCCGTATCGAATTCGTCTACGAATTTCTCAAAGGCCTCTTGCCCGTCAGATCCCACAACTCAAGTAGTCCGCATAAGCGAAACTAGACGATTCAAGGGCGGAAGCCAGATAGGTGATGATCGAAAACAGCATCGGGCCTAGGACAGATCCTTAAGGTACACCATTGGTGACATTCAGCAAACTAGAGCGTTTGTTCCTTTCTTTGTTATAACCGTCCTGTAGGGAAAGAAAGCGGCCGGCCACACCTGTCCTGGTCCACCCATACCGAGAGTTTCCATCTTGTACTGCGAAAGACGATGAATAAAGTGGTCGAATGCCCCACCGTCCAGGTGGCATGCATGGACTTGCTTAACTTTATCCGGTCGTCGAGCCACTTCGTCTAAGAAGCAGAAGAGAATGTTCAGACAAAACCTGTTTTTAGGAACCCATGGTGGGCCGGGCTTAAAGCGGGGTGTTCAGGTTAAGGCTGACAGATGTGGGCGCGGACGATCTTTTTCATGAAATTCACATAGGATGCTTCACGTAGGTTTCCCGGCCTGTAGTTCTCTGCAGCCAATTAGGGTCCACTCCTTTGCATCGCCGCGAAGGCTGCTACTTTCCAGTCCTCAGTTAGCTTATTCTGGTCCAAAATGGACCCGTAAAGCTTGCATGCCGGCTGCGCTATGACACTTGCAAAAGGCTTGATGATAGCTGGGTGGATACCATTTGGAACCTCTGGCTTGTGGCCGCTTAGTTCCCATAGGTACTTAAGCAAGATTCTCTCTGAGAGATTTAGCTCGTTTAACTGGGTAGGAGGGTACTTCGGTGCCGAATCGACTCGTACTCTACAGTCAATCCCACGTACATCACCGAAGTATCCCCCCAAGGGCGTCTGCCTTGCCCCGGTTATCAGTGGCCATACCATTGTCCTCAGTGGATAGCGGACCAATAGTCTACTTCGTTCAGCTTCTTGGCTATACTTAGCCATAGAAATTCTTCGGCTGCTGTCCTACCATTTCACTAACCTGAGCTCGAACATTCACTTAGAAGTTCACGGGAGGCCAGCAGTCTTGTTTCTAAGCTACGCAAAACTGGGCCGAGCTAGTCAGATGCCGGAGGCATTGTAAGGTTTCCAGGTTAGGTTTCCACATTTGGTGGCCTTGGCGATTGCAGCCCTCCAATAATTTGGTTTGCCCTTTCCACTGCAGAGAACTTATACTGAAAATCCTCCCAAGATTTCTACGTGATTTGTGAAATTGACTGATGAATATGCCAATTTCATGTTTCACTGCGGGATTTGGAATTATTTCCTTACGGATTGTGCAGATGCTGACTGCGACGGAAACCTGTTTTACGCGCAACTGACACGGGAAGTTCGTAACCACAGGCACTGACAATAAGTTCAGGGTAGTTAGCTTAAAACTCATGGCTCTATCCTGAAATTCAGACAACCACTTTGGCTGAAGGATTTCGGTCGGCGGTGTAAGGGACAAATGCTGAAAACCCTTCCAAGTTTTCTACATGATTTGTGAAGTTGACTGTATTTGAAAATACTTTGAAAAGCTTGTCCCCACTCCTCACTTTTGCACGTTTGCTTATTCGTGTGTGACATTTGAATTTCGCCTTGAACCGTTTCTGACTGTCACGCCCGAGCCACGGGGCTTTGAGCCTTTGGGTTTCATTGGTTAATCTATTTGGCCACATACTTGAGGTTTGTATGTATTTGTACCTTTCGTGAAATTCAATACAGTACCGTAGAAACTGCAAATCAATCTTTCTCTGGTTTTGAGACTCTCTGGAATTGGCCACGTGTAGCTCGATTGGCGAGAATTGTCTTACAGCACTCAAGTCGAACCTGGAGAAGAAAACTCACTTAAAATTCCCGGACCAGGAGGCAAGGAACTTATGAGACAACAGGAATTATCTCAGCAAGTCTCTGGGGATGGTTCAGGCGTTCTTGATTCTCTGGATTATGCTAAGTCCACCAGCTCTGTCAGTGCCCTGTCATAGCTTTATAATCGCGGTGAGTTTGATGATAATAATGCTTACAGAATGGGAGTGGTAGAGATAGAGAATCAGCTGCGGCTTGCCAAAAGAGGACAGAATTCCTTCAGAAACTAACTGGTCTAAGCGAGCCAGCAGAGAATGCTTGTAGTTCACGGTATCAACTTCGAAGTAGCGCTGTGATCGACGAAAGCAAACCCTTGAGGCTGTCTGCAGCTGCCGGGGATTTAGCACTCGACCCGCTGACAGTGGAGCTAGCCTTTCTTAACGGGCACCCCGAGAAATGCGCTATATTCATGAAGCTTTCAAAAATTTAGTTGAGTGGAAGGTTGCAGATCTTGTGCATGTTTTTGTATTCATTGCATCACCGTCGTGGGAGGGCCGAAAGTGCCATCGAAGTATGCGTGATGCTTGATCCACCGATGGGGTATATCAGGGAAGGCAGAATCCTGGAAGATTTGTTTGGGCAACCATCCATGGTGGCCAGAAGCTTGACTGATGGTGTTTTATTGGAGGCAAAACGGAGTGAGGGAAACGCTGAATCATTGTCATATTTCATGATAAAATTGCTGAACCGCAGTACTGCTCTGGAGCATTTAGAATAGCAGTCTGATCTGAATGCGTTACACACACAGGAATGCATTGTCTGATGCTTACCCACTGATTTGCAGAGCCGGTGGGCAGAGGAAGCCGAGAAAATAAATATGCTTGGTCGAGAATCTACGCTGAACGATTTGGCGGGGTTCACGGGTCTTCAATCCCGCGTTACCAACAGCCGATTTGGACAAATCGTACACGAAAGTTGCAGGCTGGCGCGAACGGAACCAACATCGGCTCAAATTGTATGGCACGGCTGTAACCGAGTCCAGTCTCTGGCTAACATACACACCATAAGTTGAGAGCCCGAGAGGCAAACTGAATGCAAACTATGCAACGCACTGCAACGGTCACCAGATTGTCCGACCTTTCATGGGATGAGTTACTCGATCGGTCGTCGCAGTAAAAAGGGTCGGCTTATGCCTTGCGTGTTCGAACAACGGATGCTTGGGTAATCATCTCCAGTTACTACATAGCCCTCGGAACAAGGGGCCGACTCAGCCGGATGAACCCAGGATTGTCTGTTCAACAGGACAAGATGATTTCAAACCGGCGAGATTAGGCATCGTGACTCCTAAGCGATTAAGGAGGGTGACGGCAATCTGGAACACGGGGTCGGATACGTCGCTGATTACGCGCGAGCTTATGGAAAGCTGTGAACTAGTCGACAGGCCTACCTCTCGCACGACACGCACGAGCGCAGGGGTTATGTTAACAATTCTATGAGGCCGACCTTGCAGTTAACATCGTTATCTGATGGAGGGACCGTAGACATTCAGGAAGCCTTTGCAATAGACCGATTGCCAGGGAGACCAGTCGACTCTAGTATATCGATAGCCAAGAAATTGTCACTTGTCAGAGACTTGTTGTTTGAAGAAGTGTCTAGCCCCCACGTTGATGTACTAACTGGATGTATTGTGCCACAGGCCCATTAGGTGCTTGAACGGAGCAGAGGCAATTGAAACGAACCATTCGCTGTGCAAACGAAACTTTGCTGGACACTTCTCGGACTCCTGACGAACGAAGTTCACGAATCGGCACCAGTAAATTGCTTACCGACTGCTGAGAGCAGTGCCTATGTAGTACAGAACCAACTTTTTGATGTTGGATTCAAAGGTCTATCTCAGGAAAGTGAAGTTTACTCAAAAGGAGATCAGTTGGTATTTTCAATGTTGAATTCAAAGGAGAAAAGTCAGGGTGGGCAACACGAAGTTGCTCTAACCAAGCGACCAGCGTCAAACCACCCATCAGGAAATGGGGAAGTGGCCCGGAGGCTTTTAGCATATCTGAAAAAAGACCTTTTCGGGAAGCCCAGTTGAAAGTTTAACATCAGCAGGTCACGCAAAGCTGCTTGGAAATGTCCGACCTAGTGGCAGTTTACGGTACCCGGGGGGAACTGTATGGCCGGTGGCGGAACATAGTTGTAACGAACGTTTGAGCAATGCGTAGCCAAATTCGCAACGGATCCCGAAGTCAAAAGACGATTATTGGCGATATTCTACGATACTAGATTATTACATGAAGAATGACATAAAAGTATACAAACCTCAATAATACGATCACAGGGACTGAACAACGAGAAACCGAATAGCAGCAGGTGAGCAAACGGCACATACGTCACGCAGGTCCTGAACAAGGACGTGCCGGAGTAGCACTCTGGGCACGAACAAACAACAATTGGTCCAGAAAAACAACCAGTTCGTAAAGACAAGTCAATAGTGTAGGCTAACGAGTGATGTTAGGAAAAACACTGAATCGCGAGGGAAAAAGGGGGATTTTCCACGACCGGCTGTTACACCGCCCACCAAAATCCTCCTGGATCCTTAGCAGAGTCAAAGGTTCGGTATAAAGGTACTGATTCTTCCTACCTGCCTAGGCCCTGCTGTCAGTGTGCGCGCCTAATGCTCGTCGTCAACGTTCTACTACTGGTTGCACCTAACCCATTGGCTACATAGACGTGAGGCTAGTCTACATCTTCCACAAGACCCAATGACCGATGGCGGGCGTGAAGGAACCACATAGATGCTGCCCTTGTGAAGGGCCGTCCTGTCCTGGATGTGTGTGCTTGAGTGAGTGTGTGTGAGTGTGTGTGTGTGCCGGTGTGTACAATGAAATCACAGGGATGACTACACATCAAAGGAGGACTCTCTGCAATGTCAACAAAAGACTGTGTGGCAAGAGAACGAGTAAAATGTAGCATGTGTGTGTGACTTAAGCTCCGCTACTTCTACACATGCAAGGGGCATTCGGTAACGTCAACAAAAAGCAAACAACGAACACTGTCACATGTTTGATGGGGTTACGGGGTGTAGAGTGCGTCGGGCGTGCGTGTATGTGTCGGGATGTACAATGGGATCGCATTCATCACCACATATGGGAGAGAACCTTCTGTAATGTCAACGAAAGACCGCGAGCACCGTAGCGTGTTTGATGGAGACCGTGTGGTATATATGATGTTGTTTTATTCACCTCGGTGATTAGTGTAAAAGGGTCTGCTGGGCCTCGGGGTTATCAGCTCCTCCGTCTTCGCTCTCGAGTAGGTTAATACTACGTATGTCACAAATGAGCACTCCGTTAGCTGTCTTCACCTTCACCGTTCTTATCATTCCGTCAGTGCTTTCGATGGTTTCCGTAACTACTCCCAAAGACCAAGTGCTGGAATGCGCGCGTTCGTCGACGATCATAACCACATCCCCAATTTTGAATGGCCTTGTTTTCACCAGCCACTTCTGTCGAGTCTGCAAAGCCGGTAGGTACTCCCGCAGCCATCGTCTGCAGAAGACCTTGGCAAGATAGTTCGCTTGCTTCCATCCGTGGAGGTAGCTCCCACGAAGGTTTACCGGCCCTCGGAAACCCTCGTTCGACCTTAACGTCAATAAGTCGTTTGGGGTGAGCGCCAGGTGGGTGGGGTCGCCGTTCAATACTGGAACCAGGGGGCGGTTGTTCAGGATTCTCTCCACCTCAGCCATGACTCTGTTTAGCATCTTGTCGTCGGGCGGCTGCTGCTCCATGATTGACAGCAATATCCGTCCGGCGGACCGGATCATGCGTTCCCATACGCCGCCTCGGTGGTTGGCCTGTGGGGGTTTGAAATGCCATCGCACGCCGCAGGCCACGGTTCCATCCTGCAGTTCGTCTCTGTTTATGTTCTTGTGCCAACGCTGCAATTCCCGTTGAGCGCCCACAAAGTTCGATCCATTATATGAGTATATATCGGCCGGTACGCCTCTTCCGTTGATAAATCTCTGCAAGGCCCGTAGAAACGAATCGGTCGTCATCGAATGTGCGACTTCTAGGTGTACCGCACGTGATTTCTTGCACGTCATGATACATCCGTATCGCTTTTCTAATCTTTTCCCGCACTTGATCCACAAGGGCCCGAAATAGTCCAACCCGGTGTCACTGAACGGCCACCAGCCCGTAGTCACCCTGCATTCTGGTAGTGGGGCCATGAGTTGTTTGCCTGCTGTGGCATTGCGTCTCCTGCATTGCACACACCGTCGGATTACGCGTTTTACAGTCTCTCGTCCTCTCACCAACCAAAGACGCTTTCGGATGACGCTCTTCGCGTGACTTTCCCCGGCATGTCTCTCCACGGCGTGGACGTGTTGAATCATTAGCTCTACTACGGTTGTCTCGGAGGCAGCAGTATAGGATACTTTGTGTCGAAGCTCAGGTGGGCGTTGGTCAGCCTACCATCCACCCGCAGCAGTCCGTCGATGAGTTTGGGGTATAAACGCTTCAGCTGGCCTCTTGGAGATGGTATGCCTTTTGTAAGTCAAATCTCGCAAATCGAGCAACGCGTAGCCAATTCAAACGAATCCCAAAACCAGAACAAGATTGATTCGTAGCTTCTACGGTACTAAATTGAAATGCACAAAGGATACAAATATATACGAACCTCAAGTATGCGGCCAAATAAACTTCACAGTAAAACCCAAAGGTCCAAAGCCCCGTGGCTCAAGCACGACAGTCAGAAACGGTTCAAGGCCAAATTCAAATGTCTCACATGGATAAACAAACGTGAAAATGTGTGGGGTATGAGCGAGCTTTCCAAGATAATGTTAAATATAGTCAAATTCACAAGGCACGTTGAACATTCAGAAGGATTTTCAGTATTCGTTCGTTACACCGCCGGCCAAAATCCTTCCGCGAAAATGGTTGTCTAAGGTTCAGGAAGGGGTCATGATTCTCACCCTATCTACCTTTAACTTATTGTCAGTGCCTGTGGATACTAACTTCCTGTGTTATCTGAACGTGAAACAGGTTTTTGCCGTAGTCATCATCGCACAATCTATAAGGAATCAATTCCAAATCCCGCTGCACAACTTGAGATTGACATATTCATCAGGAGACCGGCGCATATAGTCAGACGCACGATGAAGATGAAGGCTTCGCAGAGTGAAGTGTTTCGCAGCACGAAATAAGTCTAAGCATCACAAGCAGTAACACATTGCAGCAACTGGTTAGACTAATTTTGTTTACAAGCATGAGCGCAGAAGTTGAACGCAGGTGCAACGCCTAATGAGATATCGCGTAAAATTGACGGTTCACGAACCAGTGGAATTACATAAAATTAACGCACCAAATCTTCCGAAAGAAATGAAAACCGGTTTCTGATTATGAATAAATTTCGAAAACAAGTGTACGGCGGACATTATCGAAATACACATGAACACGGAGATTGATCGAATACTGGCATCTATCAGAGTATTTCAAAGTTTTTCTGTGCACAAAATATGTGACAATCAATATTGTATAAAATGTAAATAAATGTTCTTCTTTAAAGATAATAATAGTTTCACAATGTGCTCACAGCTAGTATGCCTCACCTGAACTGTTCAAGTGAAATACTGGTGAATTTTTCTTCTTCGCCTATGTGCACG
This sequence comes from Fasciola hepatica, assembly GCA_948099385.1. Taxonomy (NCBI): domain Eukaryota; kingdom Metazoa; phylum Platyhelminthes; class Trematoda; order Plagiorchiida; family Fasciolidae; genus Fasciola; species Fasciola hepatica. The sequence continues at coordinate 714,319 of CANUEZ040000055.1, read as the reverse complement.
CTAGATAGAAACTGGAACTAAGTACATTTGCAACCTTTCAGAAAAAATGGGTCCAGTTGATTAGTTGTAGGGCATGAAATGCAATAAAGTGCTGAGTAACTCGGAGCGAGGCGATCTGCGAGCTACTTTGTTTTTTGTATGTGGTTTCGAGCTCGAATCATCAACATTTTCCTCGCTGTTTCCTGCTACGAGTGGATTAACTCTCTGATGTCTCGAACACGTTCTTCGTTTCTTCCGTTTCCTGTAATGTAACACAACTGTAGGATCTGTCCAATAGGCAAGGCTCAGTTCGGCGGTGGTGCAGTTCTCTTTTAGCATTCGTGCTACCTTAAAACCCAATACCAGCGCAGTCGTTTTGAGCTCGTTTAGGGATACTGACTTCAGCTCAGCAATTTTTGTTTTGGCAAAGGGTACTTTGTTTCGCCGCCGGCCATGCAGTTCCACCCAGGTACCGTACACTGTCACTGGGTCGGCAAATTTCAAGCTGCTTTGGGTGACCTGCTGGTGTCCTTTTTTGAGATATTTCAAAAGCCTCCGGGCAACTTCTCCTTTTCTCAATAAGTGACTTGACGGTGGTCTCTCGGGTATAGCAACTTCATGTTGCCCACTGTGAAGTACCGTCTTTGAATTCGCCATCGAAAGCGCCGACTGATCCTTCGAGTGGACTTCGCTTTCCTGAGATGGACCGTTGGATTCAATATCGAAAGGCTGATCGTGTTCTACAGAGGCACTTCTCTCAGCAACATTTGAGCAATTTATTGATGCCGATTGTTGAAGTTCGCTCGTCAGGGGTCCGAGAAGTGTCCAGCCTAGTATCGTTCGCGTAGCGAATGGTTCTTTTCGATTGCTTATGCTCTGTTCAAGCACCCAGTGAGCCTCTGGTACATTGCATCCAATTAGTATGTCGACGTGGGGGCTAGAAACTTCTTCGAACTCTATGTCCCTGAGATGAGACCATATCTTGGCGATCGATCTAACAGAGTCGACTGGTCTCATTGGCAAGCTGTCTATTGCAAAAGCCTCCGGAATTTCTACGGTCCTCTCATCAGATAAAGACGTTAACTGCAGGGTCAGCCTCTTAGAATTGCTAACATGACCCCCTGCAATCGTGCTGATAGTGAGCGAGGTAGGCTCGCCTACTAGTTCACAGCTTTCTACAAGCTCGCGAGTAATCAGCGAGGTATCCGACCCCGTGTCCAAAAATGCATTGACCCTCCTCAGTCCTTTAGGTGTCACGATACCGACAGGTACGATGCCTAATCTTGCCGCTTTGAAATCATCATGTCCCGTTGAACAGACAATTTTGGGTTCATCTGGCTGAATAGGTCTATTGTTGAGAAGGCCATGCAGTAACGAGTGATGATTACCCAAGCATCCGTCTTGGTTGCATTTCATTCTTAAGCTGCATTCAGAGGCTCGATGAGAGTTGTTCAAACACATAAAGCATGAACCAATCCTTTTTACTGCGCACCACCGATCGGGTACACTCATCCCATGAAAGGTCGGACAATCTAGTAACCGATGCAGGGAGTTGCATAGCTTGCATTCAGCTGACCTCTCGGGTTCTTGACTTATCATGTGCATGTTAGCCAAAGACTGGGTTTGGTTACAGTCTTTCTCCACAATTTGAGATGTTGGTTCCCTTCGCGCCAGTCTGCAACTTTCGCGTACGATTTGTCCAAATCGACTGTTGGCGATACGGGATTGACGACCTATGAACTCCGTCAAATCGTTGAACGTAGATTCCCGCTCAAGCATATTTATTTTTTCAGCTTCCTCTGCCCATCGGCTCTGTAAATCAATAGACAGACATCGGACAATGCATTCCTGTGTGTGCAATGCATTCAGATCAGACTGGTATCCTAAGTGCTCCAGTGCTATACTGCAATTCTGCATTTTTATCACCAAACTCGACAGTGATTCAGCCTTGCCCTCAGTCCTTTTCGCCTCCAATAAAACACTATCAATTAGGCTTCTAGCCACCTTGAATGGTTGTCCAAACAAATCTTTCAGGATTCTGCGCGCCCTGATATACCCCATCGGTGGATCAAGCATCGCGCAGCCTTCGATAGCACTTTTGGCTCTCCCACGACAGTAATGTAATAAATACAAAAACCTTTGACCAGGATCTGCAACTTTGCACTCAACAAAATTTTCGAATTGTTTCATGAATATACAGTATTGCTCGGGGTGCCCGTCGAAGTGGGACAGCTCCACTCTCGGCAGGTCAAGAGCCAAAACCTCGGTAGTTTCAGGCTGTCTCAAGGGTTTATATTCGTCGATCACAGTGCCTTTTCGATGTTGACATTGTGAACTACATGGACTTTTTGCTGGCTCTCTGAGACCAGTTCCTTGTGTAAGGGGCTCTGCTTCCTTTCTGGCTAACCGCAGCTCGTTTTCTAATTCTATTACTCTTATTCTATAAGTACTAATATCGTCAAACGCATCGCGGTTAGAAATATATGACCTGGCACTGACAGAGCTAGTAAACTTAGTATTATCTAGAGAATCAATAACACCCGAACCATCCCCAGAGACTTGCCGAGTTATTTCCTGTTTTCTCAAAATGTCCTTGCTTCCTCGTCTGGGCATTTCCAATGAGTTTTCTTGTCCAGGTTCCACTTGAGTACTGTAAGTCAAATCTCGCAAATCGAGCAACGCGTAGCCAATTCAAACGAATCCCAAAACCAGAACAAGATTGATTCGTAGCTTCTACGGTACTAAATTGAAATGCACAAAGGATACAAATATATACGAACTTCAAGTATGCGGCCAAATAAACTTCACAGTAAAACCCAAAGGTCCAAAGCCCCGTGGCTCAAGCACGACAGTCAGAAACGGTTCGAGGCCAAATTCAAATGTCTCACATGGATAAACAAACGTGAAAATGTGTGGGGTATGAGCGAGCTTTCCAAGATAATGTTAAATATAGTCAAATTCACAAGGCACGTTGAACATTTAGAAGGATTTTCAGTATTCGTTCGTTACACCTTTATTGGTCGTTCCCACTTCTTCCGCCCTCTCGAGTTCTCGGGCGAAAGCCTCGCGTTGTATCACTCGGAAAATATCGTACTCTGCCGCTTGTAGCTCATCGGGACCTATCGGGCCGACCGGTATCTGACCTGAGAGCCGTAGCCCTTTCATGACTATTAAATTCATCTTGAACCTGGTTAACCAAACTAGCAAACGAAGCGTCTTTATCCAGGAAGAAAACCTGACCAGTCACGATAGAATGGATGTTGCTTCGACTACGTTGGCCGCTATCACTACGCCTTTGATTTCTAGTTCTACTTCCGTGGGGTTTTTAATTCGAACGCGGGCCAGTCCTGTTTGGGCACTTGCAGGAAGTTTGGCCCTGTCGTCCACGTGTTTAGTTGCCTGAAGTTGGTCGGGTTATCGCCAGACCTGACGTGATTCTACTGGTTCGCGGCTGATTCATCGTGGATAATCGTGAGCCGGTTAGCAACGAAAGTACTAAACCGGCTCCGGACGTTGTTGATATAGTAAAGTACTATCGTTGAATCCGTCCAGAAGCTCACCGACCAAATGTAGAGATCGAAACATCTCTTCACAGCTTGCACCACCCTGACTGCCAACACGGCTGCGCTGAGTTCAAGGCGTGGGATTGAGACCGACTTCAGTGGAGCAACGCGGGCTTTGGCGAACAGGATCCTCGTGGTATATTGTCCATCTCCTGCGCACCATCCTCCGTACACCACAGCTCCATAACCGACTTCGGATGCATCGGAAAAAGCATTTAGTTCTCCAGTCCGCGTCGTATGGCCAGGAGTCAAACATCGTGGAATCCTTATGTTCCCTAACTGCTTCAAGGTGTTCAAAATTTCTTCCCATTCCAACCGGTCCCCTCGGTCCAGTGACTGGTCCCAATCAACTTTCTCACGGCACAGCCGCTGCAGCAAAATCTTTCCGGGTAGCCGCCATGGTGAGACGAAACCGAGCGGGTCGAACAAACTTGAGACAGCAGATAGTATGCCACGACGGGTTATTGGCAGCTCGGGAACGTTCAGTTCGAAAACAAAATCGTTCGTTTCCGCGTCCCATTGTATCCCTAAGGCGCGCTCGATAGGAAGTGGAGAGCCGTCCAAATCTCTTACCCTTTCGGCCTTTTCGTGACACGAGATGACCTTCAGCTTTTCTGAAGCGTTCGACATCCATTGAGTTAGATGGAAGCCGCCCTCTTCCAGCAATCTCGTCAGACCCCTGAACTGCTCTAGAGCTGATTCCACATCATCGAATGACCCAAGGTAGTCGTCGACGTAGAAGTTCCTGCTGACGCTATCTACCACCGTCCGATGGACTAGATCGCCATGTTTGTACGCTGATTCTCGAAGGGCGTAGTTCGCACAAAATGGTGACGATATGGCTCCGAAGGGGTGGGCGGTCATCCTATAGTTCACCGCTGCGTTGTCCCGGTCTCTCCCCTCCCACCACAGGAAACGCAAAGCATCTCGTTCCCCTACCGGAATCTTCACCTGATGAAACACTTCCCTAATGTCGGCAGACAAAGCCACTTTACCTACTCTGAAACGGCACAAAACATCGATCAGTGGTGTGGTCCAGTCAGGCCCTTGTAATAAGCGATCGTTTGATGACTTGCACTGGAACTTGGCCGCAGGGTCGAAAACCACCCGCAAGTTTTTGGGTTTCTTGGGGTTGATAACCGGATGGTGAGGCAGATACCAGATACCCCTTCTGCCTTTGGTGTTGGCAGGCACCTTTTCAACGCAACCGAGGGCTTCGTTCCGCTTCATTATATCCGCGTATCATTCCCACAGATTCTGGTCTCGAATAAAGCGTTCTCTTAGTCGTAATAATCGTTGGAGAACATAAATTCTGTTGTCAGTCCACGGGTCGACAGATGTGCGACATGGGAGGGGAACCTCGAACTGTTTTTTGAGGCCTCTAGAGCCTTGCCGCGCCGTTTGTAGAGCGAAGCGATCCTCTTGAGACAACGTCGGTCTTTCGTCTCCAATGTCATGAAACTCCTTTTCATACAGCCGCTGCAGATGGTACTCTATGCGGTCCGTTTCGACGGATAAGTAATTCACGGAACCATGTACCCCTACTGGACCGTATAACATCCATCCCAGAGCCGTGCGTACGGCTTAAGGTGCCTGGCGGTCGCCCACTCTCTGGTCAAGCACCCAATGCGCCTCTGGCACGTCGCATCCGATGAGGAGATCCACCTCATCATCTTCCCAGTCTACAACGGTTATATCCTGCAGGTGGGGCCACCGAGTCAAGATTGCGCTCACCGACCTTGGTGCTCGCATGGGGAGATCCGCTAACGTGAATGCCTCCGTTGGTTCAATTTCCTCGTTAGTGTCTAGAGAGATGAGTTTCAGCCTTAATCTACCGGCAGTCATTACCTGTGTTCCACCCACCGTGCTCACTGCCAACGACGTCGCACCTTTAGCGAGTTGGTGTTTGTCGGCAAACCGCTCTTTCACTAGAGTAGTGTCGGACCCACTATCGACGAAATGCAACGCTTCGGCCACCCCAGTTGGGGTCACTACCCCCACGGCCACTACGCCTAAACGTACCGGTTTACTGGCAGATCGTGACGTTGAACAAATAACGCTGGGTTTGGTACTCGTCTCGGGTAAGGTTACTCTAGCCTGATGCAGCAGCCGATGGTGTCTGCCCGTGCAACCCTCGTAACCACATCGATTCCTTGTTCTACAGGCTGCTGCCCGGTGCGTGGTGTTGAGACAAATAAAACACTCACCTGCAATCCTCGCCATTCCCCACCGTTCGTCTATTGTGGCGTTGCCGAACTTGGGGCATTCTGGTAGGCCATGGCTAGTACCACAGGATCTGCAATTGGGTTGCGCAGTAGCATCGCGTGAAATGGGATGTGTATTGGTCCAAGGCTGGTATTTTGGATGTTCCCGTGCAGGGGTTTGGGATTGGCTAATACTGGGCTTGTTTTCCCGGTTGCTGTCCCGGGTGAGTCGGCCAAACCTGCTGTCAGCTATTTTGGTTTGCCTGTCCAAGTATTCGGTCAGGTCTTCGAAGTTAGCCTCCCTGTCGATTCAGCTTATCCGTTCTGCTTCTTCCGCCTACTGACCCTGTAGTTCGGGAGAAAGGTGGCGGACTATGTTTTTCAAAGTGTGCATGGCGTCTAGGTCAGCTCTGTAACCTAAATGGTCGAGGGCTATTGAGCAGTTTTGCATCTTAATCACCAGGTCGGTCATTGAGTAGACGTCGCCCTTGGTTCTCTTTGCCTCTACCATCACACCCTCTATTAGGTTACGGGCTACTTTGAACGGTTGACCGAACAAGTCCCTTAAAATCCTCCTTGCTCTTGTATAGCCTTGTTCCGAGTCGAGCATGGTAGACCCGTCAATAGCTTCTCTTGCTCGGCCTCGGCAGTAGTGAGTAAGGTAGAGAAGCATTTGCCCAGGGTCGGTTACCTTATTTTCAACAAAAGTCTCGAACTGCTTGACAAACTTGCGGTATTGCTCAGCTCGCCCGTCGAAAACCGTTAACTCCACTCTAGGCAGATCGATCGATGGTGGTTTGTAGTCGGCGACCGGCGTGGAGTTCCCTATCTTATCGCACCCCGATCTATCGGAAGTGTCGAAGTCGCTGGTCTCATGCTCTCGCTCTTTCTGTGTACACTTCTTCTCTGCTTCCTGCGCATGTAGTCTAGCCGATAGTAACTGTTGTTCTAGGTCTAGTATTCTCAGCCTATATAAATCAACATCCTTACGATCAATATTGCTCTCATTAACACATGAACTAGCACTGACAGGACTAGGCGATCTAGCATTAACTAAAGAATCATATGTACCCAAAACCTCCCCAGAGACTTGCCGTATTACTTCCTGTCCGGATTCGACTGCTTTTGATCCTTTTCTTGGCATTTTGCGTGATCTTTCCTCGTTCCAAATAGATCTATTGAGTATTGTAACGAACGTTTGAGCAATGCGTAGCCAAACTCGCAACGGATCTCGAAGTCAAAATACGATTATCCGCGATATTCTACGATACTAGATTATTACATGAAGAATGACATAAAAGTATACAAACCTCAATAATACGATCACAGGGACTGAACAACGAGAAACCGAATAGCAGCAGGTGAGCAAACGGCACATACGTCACGCAGGTCCTGAACAAGGACGTGCCGGAGTAGCACTCTGGGCACGAACAAACAACAATTGGTCCATAAAAACAACCAGTTCGTAAAGACAAGTCAATAGTGTAGGCTAACGAGTGATGTTAGGAAAAACACTGAATCGCGAGGGAAAAAGGGGGATTTTCCACGACCGGCTGTTACAATAGTACCTTCTGCCAAAGCAACAACCACTGAGCTGAAGTCGGCATCGATAATTTAACTCAAAGTGACTACACAGTCATAGGGTTTTAGAGTAGAACCAATCCTGAAAGAGAACTGTACCACCGAAGAAATGAGCTTTGCATATAGGACAGATCCTGCAGTTGTGTTACGTTACAGTAAACGGAGGAAACAAAGAAACATGTTCAAACCATCGGAGAGTTAGTCCACTCATAGGAGGAAACAGCGATGAAAATGTTGGTGATTCGAGCCGAAAACCACATGCAAAAAATAGCTTGGAGACCACCTCTCGCCGAGCTATTTAGAGTTTTATTCCATTTCATGCCCCAAAACTATTTGACCCCACCCATTTCTCCTGAACAATGGCCAAATTTGCTGAGTTCCGAGTTTATGCAACGCGCAAGGAAATGGGAAGGGAAAATTCACCAAGACTTCACTTGAAGAGTTCAAGTGAGGCTTATTAGTTGAAGTCACATTGTAAAACTAATCCGGTCTTTGAAGAAGAAAATTTATTGACATTTGAAACAGTGTTGTTTTCGAGTAATTTTTACGCAGAAAAACCCTAAAATACTCTGCTGGGTGTCAGTATTCGATCGATTTTCGTGTTCATGTGTGTTTGAATACTGTCCGTTGTACACTCGTTTTCCAGGCTGATTTGTAATCAGAAACCGATTTTCAGTTCTTTTAGAAAATTTAGCATGTTAGTTCTACGTTATTCTACCGTTTCTTGGCCTTCAAATGTTTGCTGGATACCTCACTGTCACTTGAAAGTTGCATCTGAGTTCAACTCCTGCGCTCACGTTTGTAACCAAACCTAGTTTAACCAGTTGCTACAGTAGTTTGCTGCTTGGGGTACATAGGCTAAGTTTGTGCAGCAAAATGTCTCACTCTTGAAAGGCTTTATTTTCATTGTGCGTCTAAATGCGCGCTTCGGCCTTCTGATGAATATGCCAATTTCATGTTTCACTGCGGGATTTGGAATTATTTCCTTACGGATTGTGCAGATGCTGACTGCGACGGAAACCTGTTTTACGCGCAACTGACACGGGAAGTTCGTAACCACAGGCACTGACAATAAGTTCAGGGTAGTTAGCTTAAAACTCATGGCTCTATCCTGAAATTCAGACAACCACTTTGGCTGAAGGATTTCGGTCGGCGGTGTAAGGGACAAATGCTGAAAACCCTTCCAAGTTTTCTACATGATTTGTGAAGTTGACTGTATTTGAAAATACTTTGAAAAGCTTGTCCCCACTCCTCACTTTTGCACGTTTGCTTATTCGTGTGTGACATTTGAATTTCGCCTTGAACCGTTTCTGACTGTCGCGCCCGAGCCACGGGGCTTTGAGCCTTTGGGTTTCATTGGTTAATCTATTTGGCCACATACTTGAGGTTTTTATGTATTTGTACCTTTCGTGAAATTCAATACAGTACCGTAGAAGCTGCGAATCAATCTTACTCTGGTTTTGAGACTCTCTGGAATTGGCCACGTGTAGCTCGATTCGCGAGAAGTGACTCACAGCCACTTCTTCGTTTCAGTGGTGCGAGCCTTTCCTGGAAGACTTTTGGTGATCCCTTTGTGGACTGCCGGGACTACTCATCTGTAGCCTCCTCTACCATGTCCCACTACAGCCTCACCGCCCCATGGTGAAGCCTATCTATGCCCATACTGCCGAAGTTCCTGACCAACCCTGGTGGTACCTTATGCCGCTGCATTCACGGGGTGATTTGGACATCCACGTGGTCACTCTTTCCCAGCGGTGCATAGCACTGCAGTTCAGACACATCTTTGGTGAGGTTTGCTATTGCTAGTTCAAGTGGGGATGGAACACATCCAGACCTATATTTAGTAACTTCCCTAATGTGCTGGTGCAAAGCTCTAGAGAGCCGACACTTCAAGCGTTTACAAACAGTCCCCTGGTTCTAGTAAGAGGTCCATTCCGCCGACGAACCATCTCATTTTATTAACACAAAACATCTTTTACGCAAAAAGTCAAGACTCCTGGTGCTAAATGATGCGATGCAAGCCCAATGGTTCATACTAGCATCAATTCACCTGTCTTGTGCTTGCTTAATTGGTTACACGACTAGTAATTACTTGACTGGAATCCTTTCGTGTCCGATCGGTCGGCTACCTTGCCACTTGCAAATCCATTGGCACAGACGTTGACCCGGATTCTGGTCAGATTCTTACATGCTGATCTCTGACTTGACATGGCTGACAATCGACTGTGCGTCAGCGCATGCACTTACGATGGGTAGGTCAGCCTGCTACCCCGGCGTGAAGACTTCACTTGTCCAGCCAATGTGCTAAAGGTTGAAATCACCCACTATGAGGGTATTCTGTGCGTCCTCAATTAATCATTTCAGGGCCGGCAATAGGCAAACATCCTGGTCGCGGCTTATGCTCGGTGTTTCATAGAAACAGACAAAGTTAACCCTTCTGTCTGGAAGAATGGTCACAGCTGCGCGCAACTGGACATTACGAGTGCACTTCATGGTCTGAGACTTGTGGTGGTGCTCACCTAGCCTAATGAGGGAGGCTTTCCCTCCGCCAATGCGGTCGTTTTCTCTGTTCTGCCTACGGGTCGCAAAAACCGCTGACTACTATTCCTGGCACACGGTCTTCTTTGGAGGGTCCTGTCTCTGTGACGGAAACTGTTGAGGTGTTGTGCTTTGCAGCGGCTATGGAGAATTCCGCCAAGTTGTTTATAATACTACACGCGTTGGTGTATAACTCCGCCGCGTTTGGCCCGCTGATTACGTGTCTGTTAATTATTTACCCCTGCCTGATTCCCTGGCGCAAGGCCTGAGACGATAGCGAATTTTTGCTTCGATCTTCCCCGCTGCCGTGCATGAAGACTTCTGATAAACAAGGGCTTCCGGCTACTCTCAATCCTTTTATGCCGGAGTTTCCATGACGTCCATACGGGCTAGAGTCAGGCTATCCTCCACCTTCGAACAGCGCTGTCAATTTTCATCTTCAAGCACGTCTTCCATCACATATACCTCGGACCACGTGCGCTACCCTCTTATTGATGTCAGCAAGGGGGTCCAAGAGCCGAGTATGTCGTTCCGCTGTCCTTGAGGGCCTCTCACCAGTGCCCCAGCTGGTTTAGCCAGGTTTCCGACTGGTGACAGGCCAGCAAGCCTCACCCTATGCCCACCCGGTACAGTCCGGCATCTGCCCTTGTTGTGGGCCACCACTGCTGCCCTCGCCAGCGGTCCGTCTAGGGTGGACTCATCTGCCAACTCCACTAATATTGGTCTAGCTCGATGTTCGTGTTAGTTCGCAAGTGATGATTTTCACCCCCCCCCCACTCTGTGACCCATTCTCAGAGTGGCTGGGTTTGGAGCACATGCCATTTGCAGTACATCGTGGCCCCTCCTCTTATCTACGCCCCGTATAGCTTTTGATTGCCTTATGGAGGGTTTATCTCAATTTAGGATCAGAAGCCTGCAGCTTGAGACCCTTCCAATCGGAAAGATCTGACTTTGCAGATCCTTCACATTGCCTTCTACCACCAGGGTTACAGGTTCGTCCCCCCTAGCTAGCCCATCCTCCACTGCAATACACTGACTATTCCTTTAGGGCTATCTTGCCTTTCTGCCGTTAAATGGGAGACACTGGTCAGAAACCCGTGGCTTACTGAAGGACAAAGAATGTAGGAAAAATAGCTCATGAGCTTTTCTGCCGAAAGTTAAGTACTTGCCCGCCTGTGAGTAGAACACTTTTACACAAAAGCCCAAAAACTTCAAGTCAGAAAAGACCGCTCCACAAAAACACGGCGTACCACTTGAGCGTCCTACCAGGAGAACAAAAAGCTATCCGAATAAAACGCACTTTAAATGCAGGCCTTATACGCTCAGCATAGCAAAGTACTATGGGTTAATTCACGAAAGTTTTCAAAAGTTCGATTTAAAAGGCAGATCACTGAGATTTCAAACCACGAGGTGCTCACCAGTTCAGTATGGCCAGGGCCAATCGCGTGTCCAGATAGTTGCGTTTTCGGTGCTTTTCCGCAGCTTTCAACTCTGCTTGATTACCTAGTTTTCTGGAAGAGAGAAGTTTTTTGTAGTACCGGCCCTGTCCGAGAAAGGGGAAAACAGCGATTACATTTTATCTGACCAAAAAACCACACGACATAATTCGGGGTGTACTGAGACCCGGAACTGACCTATCGCTTTCTTGCGGGCCCTAACTGTTGTGGTACTTGCGAGCTCCTACAGGAGCTTATTCCAATAGGGTACCACTCTATACGAGAGGTAATCTTCCTTTATTTGGAGCCTTGCTTGCTTTCTTTACAATCTAAGGCTGTGACCCTTGTGCCTTTCTCTTGGACTGGAGAGAAAAAATCCCGATTTTCGTCCTATTGCCCCCCCCCCATTATCTTGAGGGCTTCGGTCGAATCTCGGCGAAAGCGTCGCTCTTACGTTGAGAAGGGATCCGGAGCACCGAGACGCTCATTTTGGCTAAACTCCCTCTGCAGACTCACCATTATAGAGTCTTGCCCTTGCACCTGATCCAGAAAGTCCACAGTCTCCTATTAGTAAGGCGCCCAGGCTTGCACGCAGTGCACAATTTGCGGCCTAACTATGGCTTGATAAATCGGAACGAAAATCTCCGGCTCTCTACGCGACATGGTGGGCCTAGCCAAAAAAGCTTCACCCCTGGCCACTTGGTTGCTGCGGCGCTCGGCTTCCACCGCTCGAAGCTGTTATCTGGTGCAATTCCGCCACGGTATATGCGGTAAATCATCGGAACTAGAGGCATCGAAGTAACACGATTTCCTTCCATTGTTTGCTGAGTCTTAATGTAGCCTACAAAGCAACATGGCCACTTTTGCCCAGCGTCTCCTACAGCCCAACGTTTTCAAAGTCTTGGTAAAACCGCGTTTTGAACAAGTGAAGGAGGGACGGGCGCTGCCCGCCTCTGTGTCTGGTAGCCTGGATCATACGCTGCGTAAGCACATGCCACTGGACCCACCATAGCAACTTGTCACCCATTGGTCCTCTCCGTGTGACCTCGATTTCCCAGTTGATTCCCAGCAGGTTGAGACCCTCTTATGAGAACAACTCCTTTGTGTCAGCACTGCGGTTAGCATCTGCTGAAGCTAGTTGTGTTTTCCATCTGTCTCTGTTGGAGCCTGTAAGTGTGGATACCGCGGACTGCCTTCATCTCGATCCTGATAAAGCAGTACCAGGCCAGCACTTCAACAGAGGCCAAGTTGATAGAAGCCCGCCATTGGCCTCCGTCGGCCTGTGACCGTGGTGCCACTCTCCCATTGCCCTGTGTCTGTTGCAGACTGTCTGCAGGCGGCGCACCCTTGAAGCAGCACTTTGTCAGTATCCAGTCCTATCTGAGTTTGAGTCAATGCAACGATGCCGTACTCGGTGATTATAGTCGTCAGCTACCCCGTTTTCCTGGGAGACAGCGGGGGCTTCCGTACCACAGTGACGGTTCCCTGGTCCTCGCTACTGAACTTATTGCTAATTTTACGGCCGAGGTATCCTTAGGCGCCATCTCTGGGACGACACCCCGTTCTTTTCCTCATGGGTTCATGCGATGCTGCTTCCTCAGTATTAAATGAAGCCCCAGATTTCTTGGCTTTTTCTTTTTGCTTATTGGCCCAGTGTCAGGTTGAACTTGTACAACTGAGGTGCCTTCCTTTTGAGATTCCCTACCAATGGCTTGGGTTGGTCTCCTTGCCACATCAGCCCAACTGGCTTCCTTGGTTTTCCCCTCCGGCAACCCCGCTTTCAATGGCTGCCCTGAAGTAGACTTCTTGGGCCTCCTCTTTAGAACCAGGCACTCTTCTGGCTGCACTTTCTCAATACTAAGTGGACTCAATGTCCTTTGAATTCCCCTCTTCTGTTCTTTTGAACTGGGTGAACTTCGACTTGTTGTTTACCGGCTTCCAGTGCGCACCTTGGGGACTGGACTGACCTCTTTGTCTTTGGGTCTCCGACCCATCAAGAGGGGACACTTCCAATTTTTCCATATGGAGAGCCGGCCGCTTCAGAACATGTATGCCCATTCTCGACGAGACTATGGCATCACACTGTTTGACAAAGGCCGAAATTTCAGGTGTAACCCTCACCATTCCTCGCGTGCTGCCCCCGGATGCACCTGCCCCGGATAACGGCATACTCCCTAGTAGACGCTGTTGAAAACAAATAATTAGGGTCGTAGCGGCACTCGTTGGGTTCCACGCCATAGTTACTTTCTATGGCACCCCACCACTGATGTCACAGGGCTGAGCCAGCCATCCTAAATCTGTCGGATACATGCCGACGGCTCTAATCCCTTCTGGTTCTACCGTCTTTCGCGATGTCTCCCATAAAGTCACGAAATAGCGGTCTTCTACTTCTCGCCGCCACGGCTGTAACGAGCATACATGGAAATCCTCCCAAGCCGTTGTCACATACTTGCATTGATGAGACTATACCCTTTATCTTATTGACCCTCAAACAAGTACAGCACGCATCAACCACTACACCTGAACAGTTTTTCTATATTCCGCTCATGTGCCGTGGCGTATTCTTGACTCGACCCCGGGCTGCCGTGACGGTGGTACTAGACAGTGACCTTTGCTGAACTCTGGTCTTCGTTGTTGAACTTTGTGGCCGTACAGTTGAGGTTTGTACATGATTTATCTATGTATAATTTGGTGCCTCAATGCCTTAGAATCAGCGACTCAATCATGTTCTGACTTTGGGATTCGATAATTGGGCTACGTGCTACTCACAATCGGAATAACCGTTACAATGGCCTTCATGTCGCGCGAGATGCTTTGCACTTCGACGCTTAGGCGTTTAACATGCTCCTTAAAGGATCCTACTTCTGTCAGGGGGCTTTTTCCACGTTGTTCGAATATGCTGTTCTCTCGTTTTCTTCACATACGGGCATGAATTACTCTCCTTGGTAGTCTCTTGGTTTGTCACACTGTTCTCCGTTTTCTGTAAGTCACTGATCGAGTGTGTTCCCTCTAGTCTTTACTCCGGTTTTGCAGCCTAGTCCCCCCTTCCTTTCTCTTTTTGAAGAATGCGTGCGCATTCGCTTGCGAACGTGAAACAAAGGGGGCATATCCACTTTGGGGATGCATGCTTGATATGTAACTCGAAGCCCCCCTCTACCAGCTTGGAGCACTTTCAGTGGTGACAAAGGCAACTTTATTCGCATCAAGTTTCCTGATTTTTCAGTGGATTGAGGCAATCTTTGTTGCCATAGATCACTGCCTGAGTAGCACGATCAGCTTTGCTGTTCGTTGGTTTTGGCGGTGGCTATGGAGACGGCATGAAATTAACCGTGTCGGACATTAGCGAAACCATAACACAACCGTTTAAAACAAGCGAAAATAGATGGACCAGAAAAAGCGCCACAAATGATGCTATCCTGTATCACTTACACTGACAGTTACAAAAACATCGAAAGGGACATTGAAACGTGTACTGAGCCCTTGAAGAGAATAACCACTTTGAAAAGTATGCGCGTCGCTCCCGTACTTACCGTTTATTGGTTTGGGCGATATAATTAGTGTTATTTCACTAAAAGATGTAAAATCCTGTGACACCTAGAGCATTCCAAAGATTTGATCCATGCAGCCATTCACAAGGTCGCTAGGCTCAGGTACAAGTTTAGCTTGAGTCTAGGATTGCAAGGTAGTTAGCCAACTAGTACAGTTTCTTGCTCGGGCTGGCTGTACGGACCCCCCATGCTGTGACAATAGGAACGACAATTTCTTCGAGCTTCATTTTCTGTATCCACTCATATTTTACCGTTCACAGTTGATAACAGTGGACCGATACGCTGACAGACCCGTCAGTTAGGCTCACAAGGAAGAGAGCGGAAATGGTAGATCGGACAATACAATGAAGAGATAAGTCCCAAAATACTGGTGAAGGGGTAAATAATGGTGACTTGGAAAGTGAAAAGAAAACTGCGCGTGTGGAGGGAACAGGCTAAAGATGGGGAATAACAAATAAGCGAATACAAAGGAAAGCAAACGGCAGCATAAGGACAAAGTGAATTGGTATGGAGAAGCTCAACATGTGGACAGAATGGAAATCCAGTGAACTCAAGGTGTAACGAAGTGTCATCAATCCAAGTAGCGCCGAGTTGTCCGGAATTGCGGCCTACCTTGAGGCCCTCAGTTTCATGCCCCGTCCAGTCGACGCTTGAACTCAGCCACTGCTGTTGGCCCGATCGCCTCCTCTAGCAGTTTATCCCAGTCGTTAACCACATGTTGCGTGGACAAATGAGCCCGAAATCTCCTCCGCGACCTGTTCTTTCTCTGTCTGAATTCATGTCCTCTAAGGTTGTGGTTTTCCCTCAGCGGCAGGAGGGCAAACATGCGAGTGCCAATGTCGGTCTAGCCTGTGAGGATCTTGTACGCTACTATGAAGCCCCCTCGTTTCCCTCTCCTTTCCATGGAGAAAAAGCTGGGGTGCTTTGGGCAGTCATCTTAGGTTATTCCTCTTAACTTGGGAAGAGGTCTGGTGAATCGTCTCTGGGCCTTCTCTAGTACCTGCCTATCCTGAACCAGAGATGGACTTCGGGCCTGGAAACGGCCTTCCAAGTAGACCCGTACGGCAGTCTTTTATAATGGGAGAAACACCGATGGTTTCCTGGAGCTGGTTTTTCGATGAAGCCGACGGAGTGCTTAGAAAGCGGCTCCTGCCCTAAACATGGCCACATCTTTTACCGGCGATGTTACTATCACATCCGTTGTTTCCAGTACCATTAGTCTGTGAGGTAACCCCCATCATCAGGTGCACACATTAGTGCGTGCTCAGCAGCAGGTCTCACTTTGCAGCCCGTTCTCGGACTCTGCTAATGTATTGTGGACTGATTTACCGTCAATGGACTTGGAACAGGAGTTTTCTAGATGGTTTTCTAAGCTGTTCTCTTCGAAGGGAATGGCAGGGGTCAGAGGACCGACTCTTGGGGTGCTCCTTTCTGGGCGTATTCAGCCGGAGACAAGCTTCCCTATCCTTGCTTAAAAGGTCCTGCAAAACATACAACCCCTAGTCCATGTCATCATGTATTTGGACAGACCAAACTATCCTATTTTCTCTATTAGCAAACGGCGGTTCACTGAGCCGAACGCCTTCTGGAAATTCAGGGGAAAACTTCAACTTGCCCCCATCGTCCGTTCTTCTTGTCGCTTCCTCCAGGCAGCGCAAGAGTTTGGGCAGACAAGAACTTTTCTGCATGATCCCCGGTTAAGATTCCTGGAAGAGTTTGTGTAGTTTTGTATGCTGCGCTATCCACCCCAAGTGACCCTCTCTATGACCTCCAGCACAATGGAGGCCAGAATCACGGTATGGTAGTGTACTCAACTACCTCCACCACTTCGTTAGTGTTTGAGGGTCATTGTAGAACTTAACCCATCTTCCTCAGAAACACCCTGATTTCAGGTGAGACAGTGGGTAATTGATAACTAATGATGGTATATTTCTTGACCGTAGCCAAGACACATGCACAAGGCAAGATCAGAGCAGTTTCGTCACTTGCCCTACCCTGCTGTTGCTAGTGATTTCAGGATCGCCGGCTGGGTCCGCCGGTTTGGTTTTGACTAGTTGTTTGTTACTGCTTATGGCCTCATCTTCCCCTATCGGGTAGTTCTCCGTCACCGTCGTGACCAGAAAAGAAACATCTGGATATGTTGACCCTCGGCCCACCCTGCACACCTTTTGGAAGAATCTACACAATTATCCAACTTCTTCTTGGCCAGTGGTCGAGGTGCGCCCATGATTGACTACTTCTCCCTCTACCTCGTTTCTCGAACCCCTCTTTGATTGCACATTTACAGATTATGTATTGGGGCTTCTTTTACGCTTTTCTGTCTAGCATCTCTTTATAGCCCCTACCACACTTATTTTGAACTCGCGCTGCTCGTCCCCAGCAGCCGGATACTGATGGAGGCTGCGATGTCCCTCCCTCAGCCCGTACCTTTTTCGCGCCGCTTGCTTTCTGCGGTCTGCTTTTCTTGCCCGACTTCTTCATCACACCCTCACCCCTTCGCTGCAGACTCTCTGAATAAGGGCAACCTCATCCCTTAACCTAAAGATGTTGCTGTGCTTGGACTTGGCATTCGCCCAATCCTACCTCGCAGTTCAGCGGTAGAGCTCTCGTCAGGAGATGATCTTCATTTATCTTGGAGTGATTTCTCCTCATTTTTACCGGAGCCGCTTTACCTGAATGTCTGCTCTTGATGCAAATTACTGTGTGGTAGATTTCGCCCAGAAAAACCTCTGTTGATATGTATTCACTGTATCATTTGAGTACCTTGATATCACAAGCTCCAGCGTTGATGCTGCTTGCCCCGTTCTCCGCCTGGTCTGTTGATCGACATAATGCATCAGAGCTTCTTCGTGTAATGGGACTGCTAGCTGTTCCTCGAAGGTCCCACCGGAGCCGTAACAGTTGACCAGTTAGCGTCTGGACCATGAAAGTCTCCCGTGACGGGAAGTTTGTTCCTGCTCGCTGTGGTGGTTCTTAGAAACCGAAGAAGTTCCTCGTCCTCGTGTCTCTCGGTCGGTGGTCCCCTGAACACCGAAGACCTGAGCTGTAACCTGTACCTCCTGCATGTCCGGTGTTGCCACCCGTCCTCCTTCTTTGTAGTTGTATTCGTCCGCAACTAGTAGCAAAGATCTTTTCCCAGATCTTCCATCTTCTCTGGCTACACCGACCATGGTAAAGTTCTTTGTGGCGAGGGGATTCTCCTTCTCGTTCTGTCGCGGCCACATTTCCACGACAGCGATGACTTTTTTCGTAAGCATGTGGGCCCCAAAGCTCACCCTAGGTATTTTCTATTATTGCTGTGTCTGTGTAAGCCGCCTGCAAGGTAGACATCCCCCCGTTGGTGCCGATTTCGTATGAAGCTGTTATACCCCGGTTTCTGGTCCCGAGTGTTCTCCCCGTTCTTTGACGGAGATACTAATATATCCCCCTGAAGGTGGATTATCAGACGTCAGTCTCGTGGGGGAAGTTGAGAGAGATTTAGTATTTTCCCGTTGAAGAGGGGTTTTGTCTTCGGCTATTTTTGTTTTCGTTCGGGAAATTAGAAGCTATAGTGATACGCAATTTGATGAACTCTTTGGTGAATAGATCATCTAAAAATTGTATGAGGATTGGGCAGTTGAAGCGCTGAACGCGCTTGAGCAGCCTTCATATTTTGCAAGGAAAGTGGGCTGTACCACAAGCATTCAACAACGTTTGCTTGACATGCCTGAGAATTATTCTGTCTGGGACATTAAACGGGACGGCATAACTGGAGTTTCTCAATCTCCTGAGAATTTCGGGCACAACAGAGCCGATAAAGTGGCCATTCGGTGTAAGGTTTTTAGGGTAGAATGTTCGATGCCTTCAGTAATGCACGGTAGGGGCGAGTTTAGATACCGTGTCTTTCAACCTTAGAAGCTGAGACTATATATCTGAAATGCTTTGCCCTAAAACGGCCGTTATTTCTGTCGCCAAGCCTACAAAGCCCCAGAGGTCAACCGAGCATAGTTTTGAGACCACGGGAGTTTGAATGAGCCCATTTTTCCTAGTAACCGGAGTATGAGTGGGTGGGGTAACTTTGGAAGTCTTCTTTACCACATGTGGCATCTCGAAGTATCAAAAAGACACTGAGAGGGGTGGAACAGTAACGGCATACCGAAGCAAAGTCAGAGTTTACCGCTGTGAAAAAAATCAACTAAATTTTTGTGGGTTATTGGAATTCTCTAAGAGGCTGTGATCGTTATTATTTCCCAGGATAGCTGAATGAACACCATATCAATAACAGCACGCAACACGAAATGAAGTAGCGCAACACTGACAGACACGACAGAGGTCTGTGGTGGAGAACTTGGAAGAAAGAAGTAAGGCAAGAGAAAAGAGGGGATTAATTACGACGGTTTGGGTACTTGATAAAAGTAGAAGAAAAACTGCTCAGCAACAGCGGTTGTGCTAGCCTAAGGAGTAAGATAAGGGGCAGTTCGCCGCAGCAAGACCTCACCATCAAAGCGGCATATAAACCAACTGTCTCGTTACGAAACAGGCCAAATGCCAATCGTGTAATGGGTCATTGTCAGTAAAACCTTGTGGCTCATGATGCTCGACGGAAAGGGTTGGGCCCTTTCACTCTTCTCCTCTGGAGCTGACCTCAATATATGTCTTGTTTCCTTTTTCTGTGGGCCTCGAGTTTTAGGAGTAGGACTTCTTTATTTATCTCGAGAAATTTTAGGCCATGTATCCTCTTCAGGCAGTCTAGCGCCGCACCCCAGTTTTGCCGGCTTTCGCAGTCGAGACTCTTTGGCTTCCCCCATCACACAACATTCTGGTTGCAACTAGCTGAATATAGGGTCCTACCGGGGCGTGCAATTTGCCTACCTGTTTTTGATTTCGTGGTGAACTCCAGTCCAGCATAAGGTCATTACTTCCGTATTGGGACCTTTGTGGGCAAAGGGGTAGTGTTCGGCTGCCTCATGCTTCCAATAATGGTAGTTTACCGCCAAACGATCATGCCTCGTACACAGTAATATATGAGAATAATAACAATACTGATATATTTCCCGAATGAGCAAAGAAACGCGTACTGGTGCACGATCAATGAGTACAGCATTAGTCAAAGGGTGAAGAAATTTACGCAACTAAAAATGGACATAAAACAATGGTATGAACTTTTCAGAGGTGTAAAGGACTGAAAATCGAGCTAGAGCGACTGAGGTTCCTGCACCAAATGCAAATCGCGATGGATCACAAATTAAAGAAAGGGTGAAATTTCAAAAACAAAACGGCGGAGTTGGAGAATTAAAAGTCTTCAGACAACCAAAGCCGGCAAGCTTCCAGGACCAAATAGGATGGAATGGTTCGCGGGAGACCAATATTCGTGAATTGTGTGCAGACGATGGATAAAAGGATGAACGTCATACGAAGATCACATCCAGTAAAAGAAGCCCAATTACCGGCAAGTGTAGGAAATACCTTAGAGAATTTGGTTTATTGGAACTGCAAGTGTGAGGTGCTGGGAAAAGTGGAATAAAACAACCATCGTTTATGTAGAGTTGATGGCGGAAACAGGTGAATTGAAGCCAGATAATCATCGGTGGAATATTTAATGCATATGGCGGAATACGATTTGTAAATATATCGTAGGTTGGCAGGTTATGAGAAATAAGGCCAGGCATACCGTGGCGGACTCTGAGGGGGAAAATAAAAGAGACTGTCAGAGGTGGACGGTTGGATCAGCGGTTGACCACAAGCATGATAACAGGCGACGGATGCTTCTGTGCCCATGAACAGCTGGATTTCCTAGCGGAAAACCACGGCTTAGGGTCACCGTTGATGAAATAAGTTCAGGCAGTCGGTTTAAGTTGGCAAGAGAAACTGGCTACTGGTTGACATGTTGTTCGGCATCATTTAGCCCGGCCCCGATATCTAAGCGGCCTTGTTGTACGAGCTTTCCAGCAACCGCAGCAAAATAAGTTGGGCAGCAACAGCATTGGGTGTGGGTGAACCTGGGTGGCCGGAATGTATTAGCCGTAACCAGCAGTAGTCGAGGCCGCAGATGAGTGGAAAAGGCAAGCAAAAAGGTGAGCCTCCTGCACAGTGTACTACAGACAACAGGTAAAGTGGTCGTGACATTGTGAAATTAAAAAAAAGATATTTGGGGATGTCAGAGACATTCCTGTATGCACGATCCACTCTTCACAGGTGAATTACATACACGAAGCTCATGCTGTTGTTCACAGAAATCACTAAAAAGCAGCTCCAGAGAGAGAGTTATTGAAAGGTTTCCCGGTTTGAGGGTAAAATATCGACAAAATGGAGGAGAAATTTTGAATGAAAAGAAGCAGGGTCAACAGAAATGATCTTTCGCTTTGGCGACTTAGCAAGGAGCTAAATGATAGATCTCAGAAACGGTAAGTTGTATTAAACAGTGAGACATCAATGAACTGAAAGCATTTTTTGTGAAATGAAACTTCAAGAGGTGAAAAGCGACAGATCTAGTCGCTTCCCAAAGCAATGTCTCACTTTTGCCGGGGAAAAGATGATAGGGTGCAAGTTCGTGGAACAGGCTGATGCTAAGACGGTGCCGACTATGACGGAATCAACCCGGAAACGGGGTTTGCTGCCTAGATATTGCGTACGGTTAAATGAGTGGATTCTATATGACGAGGAATCAGGGTGAGGCGGAATGGTTACACGGGAGAGAAGTGAGATGACGCTGGTAGCTGGAGCCGTCGCAACTCGAGGCGAATTTAAGTCCGTCGGCAGTTCACTTGAAAGAACCTAGCTGGATCTCTATGCAAATGTACTAGGGTGGTAAAGTGGACCTGTGTAGGCCCGTCAGATCTACCTTGTATTAGGACACTACCGTGGGCACGGCGGTAAATTTCGGTCAGTATGAAATGTGGGTCAACCGGAAAGGGGCAACAAAAGTCTGTCCGGAGGTAGTACTGGCTGGGGTTTTATGAAGAAAGATACGTAATGGGCATGAAGACGTAAGACAGCGTATATGGATAAGCTCAAAATCGGACATTTAGAGAAGAATAGATAAGACAGGTGGCCACCAGAATAAGAGAAGGAGCTCAATAACTGTCACCGACAAACGGAAGATGAACAGGGAGAAAACAATCTGTGCGAATAAGCCTAGATACTGCCAAATGAAACCAGATAGAACTAGAGTAAAACATTTCAAGAGGATCGCTTTGATATTTTATTAGATGAAAAGCGTGGGACAGAGCTGAGGGTAAACAAACGTTGGGATAATTCAACTACTGTTTAGGTCACTGACTACTGGAAGTTACACTAAGTTAGGGCAACTTCAGAGAGGGGCTGAAGAGTCTTAATCTGTAGTGCGACAAAATTAATTGATAAAACCCTGGTAAAATTACGTTCAATTTACAGAGATTGGTGAAGTAGCAGAACAATGACTGGCTAGTATGAATAAGAGAAGTTCAAGAAGAGAGTAGGTCGTTCACATGAAGAGACCAGAGAGTGAGCGTAGGCTGTACACCCGGACAATCTAGGATGAGAAGGAGGATGTAGAAGGAACAGAGAATAATTGGGCATTATTACCGTGAGGTCTGCGCAAACGAGGAAGACATCTGGAAAAAGTGCTGAATTTTTGAGAGATCCGGAAATCCGAGAAGCAACCGACGTTTAGAAACCTTACGAAGTGAGAGTTTACAGCAGAAAGCACTCTTTAGTGTGACCGAAAATATGAACGTTTATGCAAGATTGCGGTGAGCTTGACGAAGATGAAAAAATAAAGAGGAAACAGATCAAGTGAGTAAGAGCTACCGAAATTCAAAAAGTAGCTAGGTAGTCGACGAACCGCAATCCAGCAACCTGAGAGAAGACAGAAGATACCTTGAAGGAATGAAAGCTTCTGGGCGGAAAATAAGTTAAATATTTTTATAGAATAACGATGGAGTAGGTAGAATATGTAGTAGACCTCTAACTTTCCTTTGAAATCCACGACCTCTTGAGCTTTCACCAAAGACGGGGGAGACTATCCCGTAAACTCACCACTCACCAGGCAAAACCTGAATTGAGTACGACATTGCAACGGATTCCCCCGGGTATATTTCGTGTCCTCCAAGCCGCCCGTTTGTGTTCCTTGGCGGCAATTTAAGTCCCCTCAAGTCTGGAACGTTCCGTTACACCTCAGCTCCTTACCGAAATCCGTTCTTACCCTACATCGGTTGGGAGAGGAGGGCCTTAATTCCCTCGGCCTCTCTTCACCTGGCTGACTCCGGAGCCCAGTCATCTGTTTTCATGGATTCTTGAAGTAATATACAGTGAACAGGCTGAAGCCTTATTTTCACCGAAAAATGTATTTATCTCGTTACCTGATTATTTACAGTGATCTGGGAGATAGCTCGGTGAATGGTGAGAAGATAAGGCTATGAGAGAGTGCTCAGGACGCAAATCTTGACCGTATTTTGCTTTCGGTATTGAAGATATGCTCAAAGGTGGACCACTGGCCAACAAGAAACGGTTCATGATTATGAAATTCCTTTAGACCTTGTAGCGAAAACAATTCATTCTTAGTAATTGTGCTGGAATTCCTCTGGCTAACTGTTCATCTGTGCGCTTCAAAATCCGCTTTAAGCTTAATGCCTTTTGTAGCCAAAGCCGATACTGTGTGTGGTTGTTGTTGATGATTTACGTTAGCTTCCTATATCCTGCAGTATTTTCATTCACCCGGTCGGGCTGTATCAGGTATGGCACCAGCGATCCGCAAAACTATCTTTCACGGGTTACTATGTTTCTCCCGAAAGATGAACCCAAGGACGATCCGGTTCACTCCGTTACGTTTAGCAAGGGACAGGTAAGGACCACGGCTAATAGAACTTCCAGTATTCCTTCAGCAGCATACAAACAGGTTAGGCACCAGCCACGGTACACTGTCTCCTGCGATTCCCCGCCAAAAATAGAATAAAAATGCAAAAACTCGTAGCATTTTATGTGCGATAGACTATATGCATCAAAAGCATTCACCGAGTCAAAAGGCAACGAAGTAAAGAGCCAGTTACAGTACACTGCAGATGGACCATTGAGGTATCCTACGTCCGTTCAGTGAGCAAGCTCAATGGCCACTATCCTGAACAAACTTGTTCAAATTAATACCCGAAGCCCTTCAAAGGACTTGGGGTCTGCTGCTCTGCCATTCCACCGAGCAGATTTTCCCCTTCTCGTGCTCTACTTTTGCTGGAGAATAGCGGTTGGGCTGTTAATCTAATTGGAACTTCCACCGGCATTTTCTCGCGTTTCCTTATTTGCTAGTCTGAGGCCATCTGGACTAGATCATTCGGCCTAGGACCAGAAAGCCTGCGATTACCTTGGAGCTCCCCGTGATATCTTCGTGAAAGGTTTTCCAAACAAAATAGTTTTGGATCAGAGAGTAACTGTTTGAATGTCTTACCCCCCAAGCCTTCCACCATTCTCATTTCAGAAAGTCGAACTTTCTCCAAGCAGTAGGTTTCCTCCCTGCAGAAGTGTGACCAAGCCTGTATATTACCCTCCTAATGGGATCATACTGCAGTCGTTTACATGAATATGAATATTCCGGCCTCCGTCACGTTGACCCCAAAGTCTTTAAACCTACTAACTGCTTCTGAAGAAAAGGCCTCTGATTATGGACTACAGTTAGGCTCCTATGTGCCCCTTAAATCCGTTGGTAAGAGATAAGTCCTACGTGCCCCAGTTCAAGGACGGTGCATATATCAATGCATAGGTTGAGCACAACCTGGGAAGACACATCTTTCAAATCATCTACAGGAAGCAGACAATTTAAAGTCCGAAGCCAGGTCGTTATTAAACTATAGAAATAGTATCTGGTCCAAGAAGGGGCTTTGATGCTCCCCACTGGCTACTTTCATCAGGCAAGAGCAGTTGTCTCCTATTGTGAAGTAAAACTTTCTAAAGGAAGGGAAGTCGGCCAATCATCTTTTCACCGACCAACATATGCTGGACTTCCATGTCTTGATCAGCAACGGACAATACTTGGATCGGTAGAACGCCTAGCCAAAGTCAAGTTGGCACCATCTGACCCGCTTAACTTCATCAAGCAGTCGATTAGCTTCATTTAAAGGTCACGAGGGGGTTAGATAAGGTATGTTTTAAGAATCCGCGCTGTTTGGCTGGGGATGGAGTACTCCAGTAAATGCTGACGAGTTTGGGCGCAGAATGTCTTCTTGAAAGCTTGACATGGAAAGTTACTTAGGCCTATCAGCCCACGGTTATCCACTGCGATCATAGGTGCCATTAAGTTTTACCACTACTGCCGCGTTTTTCAGTCATCAGATTGTTTCCTGGGGTCTGACTTGGACCTGTACAGCTCACATACTGATGGAAGCTATGACTACTACCAGCCGCTTGACTATAGGTGGGTAAATATCACCCAGACTAACTGACTTGAATACATTTAATTCCCGTGGACATTTGCGCATAGTTCCCTCTGGAAGATTTAGTTTATTTGACTCCGGTAGAGGATATCCCGGCGTCAGGTCCACCTGTTTCTCTCTATCTGCCCTGAGTACACTGATGAAGTATTCACACGGGGAGTAGTATTTGCTGTGGCCATCAGCAGCAGTGCTGTGGTCATTAGTGGAGAGCGGACCTATCCCACCATTTTTGGATCCTTTTGATTGTGCGTAACTATGGAGTTCCTTCAACCGCTTTTCACACATTTGCTTGCTTTGGCTCAAGCTCTTGTCCAGAGGTTCACAGAAGGCTCACCGTCTCATTTCAAAGCTTGGTACAATAAGACCAACCTAGCCGACTTCCGAAAGTTTTCGAAGATTCCAAATAAGGTTTCTGCGGTTGATGGCCTTGTCTATTGTGGCATTCCGCCACGTTGGTTTTCCCCCGCTCTTTGGTTTCAGAGGTTGAAACTCGTTCTGAAGAGCGCTCATCGATCTCCTTTTTATATTACGATTTTCCACGACAAGGACTTTCTCCGCCGTATCCCAAGTCAGATCGAACGCCCCGGCGCTAAACTTATCGAGTCAATAATGCTGAACTTTGTAAACGGACTTGAGGCCACTCTGGTTTGCCCCATGCTAAAGGTGGTTTGGATACACGTGAGACTATGGTCGCTCGACGGCTCACAAAAAGATAGTTCTGATAGGTCGTTCAGAGAATTGTTTATCGCGAGATTATGCAAGAATGTCACTCATGCAGACCTATATCCGGCATCCTATCAACTATCTTGTTGCAAAGCATTTACGTGCGGCAATCCACGTAGTCAAGGCCCTGCAGTTCAGGCGCCCAAATTTTAGCCGTACGGCCAAAGCGAAGTAACCTGAAGTAACCCACAATGAGGGTTTTATGTTAGTCTTATCGAGTTCTTTCTTGGTCCTCCGGCTCATGGGAACTGAACACAGCTGAACATCTTGAATGGAGATCTTCATCTGAGATTCAAGGTGGTTTTTACCTGACCTAACGAGGATAGCCACCACTCCTCGGAAGCAATCGTGTTCTACCCTTCCTGTAGATTGCCTAATATCTCTTCACTGATCCTGCTGCCTGGTCTTCTCACGGAAGCCATGCTTCACAAACGGCAGTTAATGACCCGTTGTGCTACCCGGCGGCCTTGAAGATTTCCGTTCACTTATTTCCAACGCTACGGCACTGAAGGGTAGCATCACTGCGTTCGCCTTAACATACGGATACCTTTAAATCAAATCCGCCCAGCCACCACCCTGAGGGCAATGCCGGCTGTGGTAGCGAGGTTTCGCCACGGCGCCCGTCCCAAGGGGCACGGATATCTAGGAATTCATGAACTCCCAATCGATTCCTAACGAGACTTTAGCAGCTTTTAAGTCACGGAGGTCGCGTCATCCGCGGCTGGCTTAAATCAGTTCCTATTCCTTCATTCCAGAACATTATCAGTGACCACTGTTCTGGACGACTGCAGTGACCTGCCTTTCGCCGTCTGCTAGTTACCCCGAAGGTTGAGTGCGGCCTTCTGTTTTCCTTGCATATTTGTCACTGGTGCTTCCGATGTTTCATTCGAGTATCTGCCTGCTGACAAACCGCCCTGATATGCCCTATAATCGTCCGGAAAAATTTGATGTACGCCCCTATTATTGGGGGCTGCCGCTGCAGCCCCAGCTGGCTGCATGTCCCTGACACGATGGTCGGTAACCGCTGCCAGCTTTGATGTTGCTGTAATAGTGCTCGGTTTTGTGAGCCGAGATTTTTAAGTGCCCATTCTGTGCACTGCTATTGGTGGAATGGGATGATGACACCCGCTATGCCTGGTGTATCATACGCACTTCTCTTGTCTGGACTCCCTCTTGCCTCAGGTCTTCACATAAACGGTCCTCCTGACTTAAGGTAAGTGACCACGGCTCGATGCCCGTCTCAGTGACTCGGCCCGTATTTGAAGGTCATCATAGTGGTTCATAGAATCAGGTAGCTAGTTTTTCCCGCCTTCGGGATGTTGTTCGTCACCCCTTCCGCTTTGGCTTTTTTCTTTCTTCGTTTCTCCATCATCGGGTTTTGCGTCACACACTCACTCGTAGCTTAATGCTGCACGACAGCGGAGGCAGCTGCAACATTGTAAGTGATCAACCAGTCGTAGAAGCCCTTCCGCAATTTTGCACTTTGCCTCAAGGCCACAGGCTTTGAGGTTACTCCCTTGCGGGAGCTTTTACAAGGCTGCTCACCCTTCACTACTTCTCGTCACTAGAGAATTGAGTTGGGAGCTTCTGATTGCTCTCCCTAGTGGACTATGGTTTTGCTTATTATGGAAAACCGGGCCTTTTTGGGTGCTCCAGCAAGAGTCTCACACTAATAACTGCAGCCTACTTTGCTAGCTGCTCTACTCTTGCTTAGTTTATTCCCTAAAGGCTATGGGTAGAGGTCATACCAAAGCTCGTTTGACCTTTTTTCACGATTTATCTTTGGGAACCCTTTGCAAAAGAAGTCAGTACAGACCGGGCAAATCCAAGCCAAAAAATTCTGCCGCACGGATGAAAAGCACCTCGGACAGTTCCCCGCAGCAGACTTGGAACTACTCTTTATATTCGTCATATTCGTCACCGTTTTCTACTGCCCTGTTCTGATACACATCTCCTAAAGGCACTTACTGGCTTTTCGCTCCGATGAATCGGCCAGCTTTTACCTGAGTTCTGGCTCGTTTAGGTCATAGTGAGACAGTATGCTGCTGGTTAGGTTGGCCGATCTGTTGGAAGTTAGAAGCAGGGCAAAAATTATCAGTGCTTTTCTGTCCCATAAGCCTAAGTTAACAAGGCCGTTAAGCTAATGCACAAAGCGAGGTGCAGTCACGCGCGATAGAAAAAGCTGGCCAACTGATAATTCACACAATACGGATTGCCGATGAAAGGCTTTTGAACTATCAAGGGCCTCCTTCTATTTAGCAGAATTTCCGTCTGCTCCGGCTCCGTATATTCAAATGCTGAAACCACTTCCTAACAGTATAATTCCCCGTGATGACCGATTTTCCAATATCTTTTCCCGAGCCTTACCAAATGAATATTTTCCTTGTGTTCCACATCAAATTTTCTCGGCATTTCCAGCCAAGTGGTCATCGTATTACCGCCGGAAATCATAAAATTCCATTCTATCTGTCTGCTTGACCACAACATGCTTTGAGCAATGAACCCGATTTAGCATCATCTAGTCATTATCTGCATCATGCCTGAATATGTGCATCTTTTGCGTTGTACAACGCAGCTCATCTCAAACACTCCGTGCTTCCGCAATTTATGATGATCTCTGCTGGCTAGTTTCAAAACTGATTTATATTCATCTCACAATTTGATGTCACTTTACTTTATTGAAACACCCAGCTTTACCTCACCGTTGGTGTATTTGCATCTGCTTCTAAAATTTGTGAATATCTTGTCTTGTGCATCAGTGTTGGGCACTTCCATCGTAGGTTTATGCGAGCGCCTCGACCACGGTTCAGAAGTATACCATGCAGTATTATATCCGGTATACTGGATCCGGAAAACCCATCAGTCGCTGGGGTACTCCGCCCAAGGCAGAAGACAAATCAGCGGGGAGCAAGGACATCACACCAGGAAAGACTGCTGTGGAATTTTACACCTATGCCTGTGGCGATGAGAGCAAGTGGGTGAGATTGATATAAGTGGCCGAAAGCCACGGCAAAGGAGAGAACCTTTTTTGGCACACACGGGATAAAAGATTCAGAACAGAAAACCAACCCTCCAATACACCATTGTTGGTCATGGAATTTGAGGCAGCGCAAGAAGGTATAGGACTAGCCAAAATCTGGGGAGAGTAATCGCAAGCTGATTGGGTTTACACCTCTTTCTAGGCATTTCAAGTTCAGAGACGAACTGCTTAGGTTTTTCTGAATGGCAAAAGCTTCAGAACTAAATACGAAGCAGCTAACCGGATTGGGGCGTAGTTGCTGAACATGCCGTGGTAGAACAGAAGTGGCAGGCAATTAGACCAGAACCACTTCTCACTGTGGGACAAGTTCACCCCACTGCAAGGAGGTAAGCAGAAGAACGAGCCCGAGTGGTATTCGGCAGCAGTTAGATAGTCTATCCGAGAAGACGATAGAGGTGGGCAGAAGTTCTGTACAATCGAAAGTTGAAGAGCGTGGTTCCAACACAGTGAACACCGAAATTCAGCTGTCAAGATACCAAGAAGCGCGCAAGGAACCTCTGAGGTGGCATTTGCAAAAGCCGCTAGTTTAAAGCCCAGGAAATATTTTAGGTGTTCAGTCAAACTGCACCCGTAGGACGGTAGCCGGAACGCTGATAATAAACCATGGTGTAGAACTCTGCGAAGATCATGCAGAGCGGAAGATTTCATTAAACAGTTCGAAAGTGTGCATCGACGGCATGAAGGAATCGGCAAGTACCAGAAGACTCACTAGGGGCGCCTGACGAGCCACATGTCCGTGAAGCTGGACGGGGCGATAGGAATATTAGCGGAGTTGCATGTAAACAAATTGAAGGGTCGGATGACATACACCTTGCCTTCAATAAATCATTAGCTGCTGAAATGAGCCAGCATGTCTGTTGGCTGTTTCATGCTTCTGTTAGGCGAGAAGTAGGGCCAACCGACCGGAGGGGAGCAGCAGTGGTGTCTATCCACAAACGTGAACCATGCTCACAGTGGCTAAACTATAGGTCTCGAAGCCCTACTTTAGTCTTTTGCAAATTCCACAAAGGATCTTTATCTTAACACCTCAGCAAGCATTCGACAGAACACAGGCCGCTAAAAGAAGTTCGGCGTGGGCTTTCGAAGGGGAGTTTGTGTTGCTCGAACCTCCTCAGGTTCTTGGAAGAAGCTACAAAACAACTGGAGGAAGGAGTAATAATGGAATTTTGCTGTCTAGACTTTACCAAAGCCATCAGCTAATTGAATCCCCGTCTACTTCCGAGTGAACCCGAGACCGTGAGATAGACTTACGAAGATATGTTTGGATAGCTGAATGGCCGACTAGCAGGAAATTTGTGCTGGGGCAGGAGATGCAAGACCTGAGAAGGTGTACTCGACAAGATTACTTCTGGAACCACTTTCATTTCTATTCTACAGAAGAGACTAGGATAAAGCTCTGAAGCTCCTTTAGTTCATGTTTGCGGTTGAGTCTCACGCTGTCGGATCAGGTAAGCTGAATTTACTGGCTAGCAATATCAAGGAGGTTCTCAAGTGGGTCAATGCATGAAGTAAGCCAGTAAATGAAGGTAAACGTCATCTGGCCAGAGCACCAACGACCTCATCCGTAATGAACGGTTCGTGATCCACGAATCGCAACGGATAATTTAGGTGCTTTGAAAAAGCTTGCTCTGAAGTTCTGATTAGTGAATTGGGGGCTGATTTCAGAAAAAAGCCCCAAGGGTATCTCAGGGGCGCCTTTGGTCGATGAGCCCTTGGGAGCCCAGAGACATTGGAGACAGTAGAATCAAAGTGAAGTTACTTCGCACCTTGCAAAATTAGTTGCTGGAGCTAGAGTGCCCTATCATGTTCCGTGGAAGCGGCTGGGATAGCACTTGGAGGACAACGGAATAGCTGTATATTATTGGAGGACTGTAAATAAACGACGGTGGGGCCAGAAAGAAATTTAATGTAACAGGAATGCGAGATATTTTGAGACCCTTTGAGGTTTCCGACCGTGTAGGCAATGAAAAATACAACCATTTGGTTATTGGAAAGAAATGTTGTCCGCAGAACAATCCATAACCAAACTAGTTAAACTTTCCAACCCCATCCACAGCCTCGGGCTCGTCAATACCTTGGAGAAGACTGACTTTGGAACTAATGGCAAACACCGAGCTGCTCCAGACAAGCACTTCCCAGGGTGACCTTAGAAAACAAAAACCCCCTCGGATCTTAAGCTTTTCATTTGCAAGAAACTGCAGGGTGCCCATCTACAAGTATGACACACCGAATCCTGAAGCTCTTGAACAAAGTAGGAAGAACTTTGTGGCAGAAGCCGCCAAATCGGTGCCATTGAGGCAACCGAAACTTGGTTGGCCATAGCACAACCCACGAGGTGTCTACGGCTTAGCAACCGTGTCATCTGCCGGGAAAACCAATAGTGTGTCACAGGGAGGGAGGGTACTATTTCTAGTGAGGAGTGATTGGGACTAGTGGGGCCTTCCGGCCTGTACACCGACGGCTTACAGGCTATTGCATCCGTCCTAAGAGTACGGACAGAAATCTAGTGATCGCTGGTATCTACGGCAGTCCAGATAAAACACCGGAAAATAAGGAGCTGCTTAGTTTTCTGTCCAGAGTCAGAGATTTCAAACCTGGTGTTGAAGGGGGATTTTGATGAGCCCGAAGTTACCTGGATAAGGCATACAGGAACCCGTATCGAATTTACGAAGGCCTTCGTAGACAGGTCGGGGCTCTGCAGTCTTTGGCAATGTCAACAGGCCAACCAGAAGAAGCGCGGGTCGAGTATTGTCCCTAAAAGACCTAATCTTTACTATTGGAAAGCTATACGTCGATGGAATTAAGACACAGGCACTGCTAAGGAAAGCGACCAATGCGCACTCTTCTTGCAAGTAGAGACCCAGAAGAACCCAAAATGTACGAGAATGGGCAGAAGTTCCTGAATGGTAGATAAAGAAGCTCTCAAACCGGGGCCTATTGATAAACCTGCTGTCTCAAAGGGTAACCTCGATATCAGAGGAGAGACGGAGAACCATCACAGGCGGTTCACCAACAATTAGGAATGGGGCTGATCCTGGCAGAGGCATGAAAGCCACAAACAGCCTTCCTAGCAGGCATGCGCGATTGAAGGAACCTTACAACAACAAAACTGTTGTTAGAGGAGACAACTTCGGTCTGGGAGCCAAAATTCGAGATGATGATACGAAAGAGAAGGAACACTGCCACCAAGGTTCGAGGTTCAGCAAAATGTGGTTTGAAGCCAAATAGGCTTCAAATAACAGGTCAGATATGTGCAGTTTACAACTTTTCACAGTCAAAATCAGCTTCACTACAGCACTAGGTTGGCGGCGGGGCCATAAGCCATAGAGCGAAAACGACATACTGCAACCCTTTCCCGGTTATACAGGGTGGATAGTGGCACGGACATAGCTCTTCCATCCCACCATGCGCCCAGATTGAAGAAACCAAGCTCACCTTACAGGCAGCTTTAGAGATTCTGTGTGGAATAAACTCACATGAGACGGCGGAGTCTGAGGAGGTTCCACCGGATATTCTGAAAGTGTTAGCTGACGTAATCTGTCACCCGATCTATATGGTGATCCCCGCCTACTCCGATAAAGCAGGGTGCCCCCAGAGTGGAGGTAAACCCAAGTTCCAGAAGTCCACGAAAACGGCCCCGGACCGATGCAAAAGCCAACCGACCCGTAAAACTAACAAGTGTAATAGGCAAGGATGTCTGAAAAGCATCAGGAAACGCAGTGTTGTACTTTCCGTCGAAAATAATATGCGAAGTAATGCACAACACGGTTTGATGAAAAGCAGCTCCTGCCTCACAAAACATACTCCGTGGATAATGTCACTAGCCACCTAGACAAAGGACTAGAAGTCAAAGCGAGCCACTCGAATTCCATGCTATAACTCATAGATTATTAGTAGAGATACTGTCCGAACGTAGTCTCGGCGGCTCGCTGGAAACCTGGATTACTCACTAGTCCGAGGGAAGAATCTTCCGGTTTGTTATTGGCGACGATCATTCCGGCCCAAGAGAAGTGGTCATAGAGGGAAGATAGAGGAAAGGCAAACGAGCTGGAGGGACACCTGTCTGGCCGATCGCACCCGTTACCAGCAATTCCAGTCTCTTCCTGTCACTCACAAGTGTCAGTATCCACCTACCTTGCGAGTCGTTGATGATGGAAATCGGTGAACTTGTTTCCCGCTGAGTCGGCAGAGGAAGAAAAAATGACTTTAACGGCAACGTAAAGAAACTGCGAAGAAAATGGGGCTCGAAGTCATCTACCACGAATTCCTACTTTGATGCTCTCCGTTCTTCAGAAAGCCGATGATCTCATCGCAGGCAGTCAGAAAAACTACCCAATTATGAACGTCCTTCCTTCACCTGCGTTCCTGTAGATACCTTAGATTAGAGTGTGTACTGAAGGGACTCACTTATTTGGGTCTTATTCACCTTAGACGACCTTGTAGGGCGGATATCTTGGGG
The DNA here is from genome assembly GCA_948099385.1 of Fasciola hepatica. Taxonomy (NCBI): domain Eukaryota; kingdom Metazoa; phylum Platyhelminthes; class Trematoda; order Plagiorchiida; family Fasciolidae; genus Fasciola; species Fasciola hepatica. The sequence continues at coordinate 680,872 of CANUEZ040000055.1, read as the reverse complement.
AAATGTTTTTCATAAAGCCGCATATTTAATAAGAAAAAGCTCGAAACAATAGTGCCCCCAGAAATAGTAATTGTAACTAAGTTGTTTCTCAGTCTCAGGGAATGCTGTGAAACCATTTGATCTGTGAATCATGGTGGTGTCACGGGGATTTCATTTCGAATAAGGCCATGGAATGATATCAGGTCGAGCTCTATCTGTCTATGCCAAAGCGAATCTGGTTTTGAATGCTCACCTAGTTGGCTGTGATTTGGTTGATTGGAAAAACGGTTAGCCCTTGTTACTATTCTTCGAACCTTTTCAATAATCACTCCATCCTTTTGGTGCACCCTGGTCTAGACTAAGGACCAGTATTCCAATAATGGTCTGAGGCTTGCCTCAATAAAGTTGAATTCGCAATCTTGAGGGTGAATTGTCCATCAAATCGGCCCACTTGTATTCTAGCCTGCGCAACTTGCTTTTCTGTGCATTGTGGGGAACCGAAGGAGCCCGAAAAATGAAAACTCAAATCGTTTGCTAACGAATTGTAGGAAACCGGTCGATGGTCTGTACTCCATATGCCTGGTGGGATATTGCACTTAAATGCAGGGATACTGATCTCATCAGCAGGGGATTTCATTGTTTTATTGGTGTACCATGAACTAGGGGAAGTTTATTCCGATGGTGCATCACCAGTCGAAAGTACGCATTCTGGGATCAAAAGCTTGCGAAATTTCGGTGTTGTGTGCAAAGAAGTGAGGACTGCGGTAGCGAATGAGAATAAAACGCGATAGTTTAGAAAAGAAAGAGTAGTGGGCTCAGAGTGCTGCCTTGGGTGACACCAACAATGACAGATCTGGGCTCAGAGACAAATTCCTTTTATATTATCCGACTGATGTCAGTCAGGAGGATGAAAGACAGCCAGACAGACAGCAATACCAAAAGATTTGGCCCTTAAAGGAAGGTGGGTATGCGAACCTCGGTCGAGTGCCTCGTTCATATCTAGCAGACTACTTATCATAGACATGCCGTCGTCAGCAGCCTCCGTGACTTAGTCGACGAAGTCAACTTTACAAGTAAGGCATGAACTATCCTCCGGGAAACCGAGTTGATTTATACTGAGCCGGTCGTTTGTCATGAAGTGAGCCGTGGTCTCACCTTCGATGGTTTCCGTGATTCGGGAGATTATAAGCATGAAAAGAAAGTTATTTTTAGAGACTCGGATAGAAGTAAGGATGGCCGGTGAAATGCCATCCAGAACTGGTTGTTAATATGGTAATGGAGAGGCTGGAGGTGAAGAAGTCTTCACGAGGTGAAAAGATGCTGTGAGCAATGTCACTGGAAAGGCTCGCAGAGTGTATCCTTTGAGTAGGTACACCGGCCGTTAAGGTGGAAACAAAGAATGTGTTGATAGCTTCAGCTAAGTCTTCTGGTCTATCTAGGTGCGAGCGTTGACAAGGATTAGCGCTTTAAGCTAGCGAAGTTGGGAGTTCCTTGCTCTTATCACTTCACTCAGGATTATTGTCTTTTAGGGTTGACACTGTACTTTTGAATTTTTTCTGAATAAGCAACGGTACAATGTGTGGGTTCTGCTTCCTTAGTAGTCGGTCCATCGGATAAATTCTGGCGGGTCCTGGATACAGAGTGCAAATCAATGAACTTCAGTAAGTCTACAATCTAGCCAAATTCGAACTGGTCCTGAGAATGGTTACCCGAGGTAACCAACACATTGACTGTTCACCATCCTCCCCGTTGTTGTTTTGACAGCACAACAAACATTTGTCTGGCGGGTCCGCTTTTCCGCCGGGAGAGTCTTTTCTTCCACCAGGACTAGTCGTGGCCTGGAAGTGGCTTGATAGTTTATGCACTTCATGACCGATAGGTCTCCAGAAGATGGCTTTTCAAGCTGGAGGTGCAGCCATGCCTAAAAAGTCAGGTGTGGGGGCTACACAGCGGCTAGTCTCCTGGTTCTTCAGGTTAGAGGTCCATATGAGCTAGCAACTCCGTCGGTGAAATCAGCGGAAGAATAAGTGATCCAAGTGAATGGACCTACTCTCAACCAGCGACGAAATACACTCGGCAGTGGTGGGTGCATAACTGATGCGCATAACATCGAAGGAAATCTGGACGCTCGACTGGCCGTGGCAATTACCTGTCCTGCACAAGCTGCACTGAACTGAACTGAACTCGCTGCCTTGCGGACAGATTTCTGTTCAATTTAAGGCTTGAGTCTCGATTTTGCTGTGTCGCCTTACATCGGCTCGCGAGTGTATCGCCCTTGAACAACAGGTCGAATTCCGCCTAGATTGAGGATGCATTGACCAGATTATCACTGTTCGCCACTTACTTGGAACGCGTCACACACGCCGTCGACCGACAACAACGGTTCTTCTCGGCTTGAAAATCGCCTTCGATTCCGTTGACAAACCAGCGTTATTCAGTAATCCTCACCGAAAACGCATGCCACTGAAGTTCATGAATCTGCTCAGGTCATTGTACCAACATACTCCTGTCCGCTTTGGGACTTACGGTGAACTACCCAGTCAATTCGAAACGACCAACAATGTTCGATAAGGATGTCTCTTTGTCGATTCCTGTTCCATTTTTCAATGGGAGGGGTAACGGAGAGTGCTTTGCAAAGTCTCCAGGATGCGCGCGTCGAGCTGGGAAGTGGCGGGAAGCCGTGTGACCTGGATTTAGCGAACAACCTTTTCTGCTTGTTCGAATGCACGAAACACGCGCAACATGCAGTAGGTAGACTTGCGAGAGCTGAAGCTCCGTTCGGCGCGCGCTTCGAATTTTCAAAGTGTGAAGTGATGCTGCAAGGTTCGACGTCAACGGTTTGGAGCTTGATGCTCGATGGGGAAGTGCTGGCAGTTGTCGGCCACTTCAGTTGACCCGGCAGAAATGTCACGACGGGTGGAGCACAGTAGTGGGGATGAGCACTCATACATCGAAAGCTCGAGCAGCGTACGCTGGACTGAAGCACTTGTGGCACCGTTCTGACGTTTCGCCAAAATTGAAAGGTCGTGTGCATTGAGCAGCGGCGAGTTCAGTTTTGTTGTATAGTTGCGAGACTTAGGCTCTGCGTGCGGAAGATATTCGTCGTCCTGAAGTCTTCCACTACATCTCCAGGATTGGATAGAACGACCAAGTGAGAAACACTGGGTAAGAAAACAAGTATTGTGTGCTAGTTCAGAGAATGTTCTATCGCAGCGCATCCCGTTTGGTAGACTTCGTTGAATGCGGCACGTGCCGCTTATGTGAAACGTACGTCGACCGTGCCGTCCACTGTTCTTGGTTTCACCTCGGCAGTGATGAGAGTCACGTGTAGAGCACGAAATGATGCGGCAGCGGGGAATGGAAAATCTATACCGCCCTGCTTCTTTTCAAAGCGTGAAAGCAACGAAAAATTATGCATGAGTTGGTGTGGAACCCCCGAGGCATTCTGTTCTGACTCATGCCTCTGTCTACTGCATGGTTTTCTCATTAATAGAAAAGAGGAATTGGTCTCTCACCGGCTTTACAAAAATGAAACAGCTGGCAACACTCTCATTAGAAACAAAATAGTAAAACAATGGGCTGCCTAAACCACTTTCGTCAATCACCATTGCGTGCCACAATACATAACCCCATCTTTAGGCCGGTGTGTCGCATCGGCCAACACAACTTTAATAAACGTATTTATTAGGCCGTTCCTGTGAGTGGAGCTTCGAAAGACAAACGAGCAATTCCTTATTGAGAAAATACTCTCAAAATCCCCTAACCATTCGCTAAGTGCCCCATCCCTAGAACTTTGAAAAGACCAACTTCCATATTTGCCTTTGCTTTCAGGAAATATACATATCCAAAGGTGAAGGATCCGCTGGAAGCCTAGTTCTGAAATATAAATGATCATTGGGCAAGAGAAAACAGTTTTATGTCGCAGACACTGGTGCACTACTTCGTACTACGTTCCTGCAGCTCACGTCATGACTAGAGCCAGATAAAATGTTTTCATCTGAAAGGTTTCATTACTAAACATCGGAAACAATCCTAACCCGACTGTGGGCTTTTGTAGACAATGACTGTGCACACGGCTTAACTCACATGATAATACAGAAACAATTTCAACAAAGCACCGAGGTGGGTCCTCAGCCAGTTTCTGAAGCTAACACCTTTGTAGAATTAAAAAGATGTCACGGCCTTCCTTTCAGAAATGTCAAAATCTTGCTTCAAATTTCTAACAAGCGTATAGATATTGCGCAAGGAAAGGGAAAGGTTTCCAGATTGTCGGCCATCAAATCAATACCAACAAGGTAGAAAGTAGCAACGGTCATCGCATCGAAGAGTTTGTGCCTTGAACAACACAAATATGTATAACCGTTTATATAGCGGTTCCAGAAAACTAAAGAAAAAAGGGTACCGCACTACGACAGGTTAATCAAGCACTTCTGAGGCGACTAATCATCAGTTAAAACAGCTTGCTTCGATATGTAGCCGTAGAGCCAGTTTAATGCAGTTCCACTTTTTATCCTCGGAGACTATGGCACTACTTTTCGTCGGATCGCGAAATGTGATCGGCTTTCGAAGAGCAGTAACCGAAGCTGGACCACCCACTTGCTTGAATAAGGGCGTAGGTTTATGCGTCCACGGGAGGGAGTTTATTGCCCCATTGGGCAAATAAATTGCCTGGTTCGGGAAGCACAGATTTCATCTGCTCGTGTAGGTTCCGGTAGGACTGAGCAGACTGACCTTGAAAATTCAGGCCCAGTCTAGGCGACCAACCGGTCAACGAGGAGCGACATGGGCTTTATCAGTATATCGTAGCGCGATAATGTAAAACCCAAAATTGGGAAGTAAACATACGAATAAATCAACTGATAGATAATAATTTTGGGGGAAGTCCATACCACCATTGCGATCAGCGGCCCAGTACCGAGAAAATTGCGTTGTCCCTACAACGATATATAGGGCTGAGGAGAGCATCCACGCATTAGCTACTAGGATATTCCTCAATACTCTCGCCCTTGTAGGTCTACTCCTTTGCGATCAAGTGAGACTTTTCTTCTATTTATACGAGCAATATGCCAAAAAAGACAGTGAAATCAGCAGTGGCTGTTTGCCCAGGTAAGATGATGACCTCGTCTCCGAGTTCGTTGGGGTTGGCACGAATTGGGTGACATATTCCGGATGCTGGTTGGTGAGAGAAAACAGCTAATCTGTAACTACCTGCTGATCAGATGGAGGAAGAATTTCATTCTTATTTCCAGATCTTGCTAAATTTGTGGGACTGTTCCCTTGAGTTGATTTATATGATTTAGATTTCACCATCTGCTGGCTGGAAGGTGGGTTGGGTAAAATAACAATTTCTGGTACGAAGCACTCGTACGTGACCGCACTGCAGTCACACTCGTTGAAGCTGTCCCCTACCGGGGTAGCCGCCTTATCAGGACCTTGAGAAAACAGATATGAGATGCCGCTCCCTCCAGTGGTTGGTTGGATTTGTTGGAACCCACCAACGAGGTGAGTGCAAGCTACCAAAGCTCGATATGCCTGTGGGCCAGAATATGGTGACCAGCACCGTCCTGGAGCGTTGACGTCACCTGGGATAAACTTGTGGCTAAAGTGGTGATCAGAGGCAAAGTTGAAGACGCCGGTAATCCGTGCAACGAAAGTTGGTTCCGACTGCCATCAGTTCTTCCTTCACACTTCCATAATATGGGTTTCATGCCAGTGCTTGAGCCGCAATGACTAGGCCCTGTGCATCGAGATCTTCCAAGCATCCTTTGGGGTTTTGGGGTACCCTGTCCTTCACGGCTGAGTAGCTGCAACGGATCACTCCATGGTCAATTTTTTCAGGGACGCTGGTGCCTGTACGCCCTCAATATCATCGGCGTTTTGGTGATTATTACGTCCAGCAGCCCGGGAGTGTGCCCTTCCCTCCACGTGGCTGGTTGTAGGGCATGCCGGACAAGCTCCTCATCCAGTACAAAGTCTATCAGTCCGACAACGAAATCGTCACCTGCTGCCCACAGATTCATCTGGCCCATTCCGATGGCTCTGAGGTCCCCGAAGCTTGTGAGTTCGTTTGCTCCGGCTACGGAGCTCTGGATGCGGGTCAGCAGGGCTAGATCATCCGGTGAGGTGGCAGGAGGGCCTCGATACACACACGCAACACGTATTTCACCTCGGTGCAGCCTCGAGTCGCAGAAGACAGCCTGTATGTTTGGTGATGTGGTACATTCCCCGGCTATCTGCTTTATTGTTTATGAGCCTATTGCCATAGCATCCGCACCTTCCCCTCCATTCACTCTGTGGGATAGATGAATTAAAAGCCAGAAGGGAAGACACTAATTTCATCCGCCGTCCTTAGCCAGGTTTCGGTAGCTGCCGCGCAATTAGCATCAACAGTCTCTGCTGCAAGTTCGTGCTATTTATTTCCAACGCTGTCTACTTCGGTGCAAGCCACGGCTAGATTTCTCAGCCTTCTTCGTGCACCTTTTGTGAGCTGGTAGGGGTGGCACCCGGAAACTAGTTCCGAGTGCTGGCCTCGAATTTTGGCGACGAGAGATTAGAGTCTGTCGTATCCTCCATCTGTCCCTGTTGACCAGCACTGAAGGGCTTTGTTGGCTTTCGGAAGCCTTCAGCAGAAATAAGGGTACCATGACCATCTGGTGGGGGGGGGGTTCTATATTTTTCAGTGCTTATTCGAAGTTGATGGTTTTCTCCAGGGTTGGCTTTGTTTCTACTGGTAGGCACTCACCAACTGGCCCAGCTATCTGGCTTCAAAACAAACTTGCCATGGGTGGCGGCACTAACCAGTTCCGTCGAAGCCGATGATGCATTCCTTTTCCCAGAATTTGTAAATTCGCCGAGGACCGGCCTACGGGGTTGATGATCACCCTCAATGTAGTTTTAATTACCCAGCCCGAAGACTCCCTTCAGCACATTTTGCCCTGGGGGACCAGCAGTTGTTGGAAGGTAAGCACGTGGTATCGAACATCTCTATCCTTCTGTCTGGTTGCTTGACACGCAGGCTCATGTATGCTTCTTACCACTGCTTCGCGGTTCCCGCCCGGAGCTACTTCTATGCTCTTTCCAAGGATGAGGTCAACCGTGCTTAACTTCTCCCCAACAGCCCCCAAGTTTGCTTCTCGCCTGTCAATCTTTCGACACAGATGGGACATTTCCCTCCCAGGTTCTTTCTCGACTCAGTACTGCCGACACTGCTTGATAAAGAGCTGGGTTTTGGGAATCTTCCAATGGCCGCTTCCATCTCTATGGGACTGGAGCAGCCCTTGACCGTCAGTCTACCCGACGCTTGGACTGCTTTGTGTTTATCTTTTCAGATGTCAAGGCAGTTCCAGCAGGCCCATTTAGGACATTTGCACCCATTATATAGGTTGAACGTCTCAAGGGACAATCGACTATATTTCCGATGATGCCAGCTGTTGCAGATATCACAACTTGTTCCTCCCTCCAACGCGTGAGGGCGTTTGGCACTCCCAAAAGTGAAATTAGCTTCTTTCTGCTTGACAGCACTGGTGCTCATAACTCCTGGACCCTGGCTCGTTTCAGCAGCAAGTGGAAAAGACCTCAGATGGTGAACAATGAGAATTTTTATTAACTTTTTTATTGGACCATTGTAAAGGCGACCAAGTAAAGAATGCACTGCTAATATAGCAACTCACAATGTGAGGAGCATTAACAAGGGTTATGAGAGACTCGCCAGCCACTTATTTTGCCACTGACTGCTACAGCCCCTTCGAGCAGGGCCTAAATCTCTCTGTGCTTTTGTTAAGCTTTAATAGCCAGGTCGCCGCACAAGTTGAATGGTTCAGTTCTTCTGAATCCCGTTGGTCCGCAGTCAGATTTCCAACACCGAAATGCAATTTTGCCGACGTCAGTAACTTTTCTTCCTGTGACCAAGTGTTTGCTACCAGATCGATTACCATGTAGGGCCACGTCACGGTGTAGTGCAGTTCAGTGTCTAGGTCGAGTACGCGGGGTTCCCATCCAGGTCGTAAGAGAAACTCGTGGGTCATAACAAGGACACCTGAATGTCCAAGTCATCGCTTGCAATTCAAGCGGAGTGGCCTCGGTTTTTGTGTGAAATATGCGCCGGTGGATTGTTAAGTAACACAGTATGGCAGGACAAGTTGGGACGATTTAACTGGCGTGAAGCAACGTTATGGGTTCATGTCCTGCCCAAGAGAGATCAGGAAAAAATGGGTACTCGTCCAGATACCAGGTATCCGTAGGAAGTATCTCCGGCTGGTTGTGTTAATCGAGGCCTCCTTTGCAATGAATGGTTAGTGGTGTACTGATATGGTTGAGTCGAGGATTGTAAACTGCTGGGATAATGCAGAGGGCTGTAGTGGAATGATGGGTATACACGGAGGCTTCGTAGCCAATTTCTACCGAGTGGGACACTAAGCAAGTGCAACGACCAGGGTGTGTGGCTTGCCGTAAATTGTGATGCGTATTCCAAAGGCAGTGGTGGCCTCATAAAAACTCGCAACCCCTGGTTTACGGCCAAATTCCCCCATTAAGTCCTACTAGAGGACATGTGCCAGTTTGCCGCGGTCAATGGCCAAGGCATTTATTAATAATAATAATAATAATAATGGTTTATTTCGGAGACACCCGAAGCATGCTCGATTGCATGATCATATGATACAGGTGAGGTCAGTAAAAGGTTCCTTGGATATTCATTTGGGTAAATGCAGCCTAAAAGTGTACAGGTTTTAGTGGTCGCACGAACGATTGCCCGGCAAATTTGAGTTTGAAGGTCGGGTGGACGTACGCTTGCGAATTGAGTGAAAAAGGCTCCGCCGTCGAGATACGTGATGAAGTAAAGCGGTGATGAAGTAAAAATGCGCAGTATTTTGGATAGCGTCGATGTAAAGTCGCAAGGGTGAGTAAACTGACAAAGAAAACTTTCGAAAAATCACCAACGAAAAATTGGAGAATTTTGGGTGATGAAGGACATGCACTTGAACCAGTAGTCCAGATGACCCGGAAAATAGCAGAAATATAATACCTAAGGATTTGTGGTGTCTTTCGAGGAGGGGGAATGCGTATATAAAACAGTCCGTGTAACCACGGAATTGGTATTTGCTATTCATCAAGAGGTTGTGGAGAACGCCCTCATAAAGAGGTGGGTGTAGCTGCCCGAGCCTGGGAATTTCACTGGAGCAGAGTGACGAAAGTTGACAAGTGAGTGAAACACGATTCGAATAAAAGGTTCGTTTCAGGTTAATTGGTGAACACAATTTGGCAACAGCAGTTGATATACGATGATCTTATGAAGTCTCAAGGGGGTGGTGCATAAACGGTACTGTCAAAACATGTAAAGAATCGCTTAACGGGATGCGCTGGTAAGAGTCTGACATGGGGTATTTGGGAAACAACTGGAAGGTCAGTAAACTGGCATGCGTATAGTTCATTGCCAGCAAATGTTTGGAGAAATAGCTTTCTCAGTGTCGAACTATTTTTGTCCTGCATTGTGAATACTTCATTGCCAATGCAACTGTCATGAAATGCAAATGGCTGAATGAGAAAAGGTGCAACGGAAGGATACACTGAACATAAAGGTGGTGTCACGCCGATGAAGCGCTGGAAGGAGGACCATTTCGTTTTGTGTGGAATTGTTGGCAGGTGAGAGACGAATCTTTAAATGATGGTTTTGTTTAGATAAATGTAGTTGTGACATACAAATTACCAATTGGATGAATGGTCTCTTCAAGAGTATACCAGGAATTGTCATGTTCATAATAAAGATCTGAACAGTGAAACCGTTTCATGTTTTGGGGTACAGAATCCGGTAACTGGATATAATAGAATGAGGGTAAACATGGCATCAGCTCAGACAAAATAAAAGGTAAGTCGATGGATATAAATGCCGGTATGGTAAACCTTGTTCAGGAACGTTGGAGGAGGCAATGGGTGGCAGCAGTAATATGCAGGGGATGTTGTTTTTCAATCCGCAGTTGGCACTAGTGGGTGAGGCTGGCCGTGCGCTGGACACCCAACCTGAAAGCCAATTCTGGTGACAGGAGGTGTGATCCGCCGGCCTAGTTGCGCCCGCGTATCATTGCAGTTGGCCTGCACGCCCGATGTGCGCCGGCCAAAGCGGTGGATCTGACCGCGCCTCGCACCGTTGTGATTGACATGAGTTTTCTTGGTGGGGCCAAACGGCCGTGGGCATCAGGAAGTCCGCGATCAGGCAACCAGGCACCAGGGGATCCCGGAACGTAACCAAGGAAGCGTCATTCGGGTAGCGTATGAATAGCCAACGGTCAGGTAGATGCGTAGGCCGGGTTAGTGACCGGTGTGGTCTCCAGAGTATTAGGAGTCATCGAGAGAAAGGTACGCATGAATGAAGGTCTGGAAATAGAGAAAAAGTAGAGGAGCGCAGTCTGGGATGCTCCCAGCTGAGGATAAATGAGAATCCATACAAAGAGGCAACAATATTAGAGAGTGACTCTCTGAGACTAGTTTTTCGATTGCAGAAGGCGGAAAAACTAAGAATGGTTATTTAATTTCATCTGTCATAGACCGCCGGTGTTTTCGCGATTCAAAAGTCTAGACCCTTCTCATATGCTTGGTCATCGGACATGTCTACATTTAGGAGCTGTAAGGTTTGGGTAACCGTGAGGAATTTATCCAACGCACTTCTAAACCGATGGCTGGAAGTAGAACTGCTTATTTCTAACGGTAATTTATTCCATAAGTTAGAGTACACTATGATGAAGAAATGTGAACGTAAGCTGGTGTTGGTAATAGGGGTTGAAAGGGTGAAAATTCTAGAACGTAGTGGATAGCTAGAAACGGGCGCAAAGTGCAGTGGATTAGAAGTATGTGTCCGACTGTGAAGGATGTTATACAAAAAGATAAGGTTCAGTTTCATATGGCGAAGCCATAAAGGGTCTAGTTTAAAAAATAAGCAGCGTTCTTTATAAGTGAGGGCTGAGCTCCATCCAAACAGTCGCTTGGTAAAACTACGTTGAACTGACTCGATACCAATTCTGTCTGATTTCCGCATACTAGAAAAGATCAGTGGGCAGTATTCTAATAAAGGCCTGGCATGAGATTTATAAACGAAAAGAATGCAGTCTCGAAGTTGGAAGGAGCGAAATATTAGCCCTAGACACTTTCTGGCCTTAGCGACTTGGAGGGCCGAATATTCCGAGAAATTAAATGTGCAGGAATAGTTCAAGCCAAGGTCCCGAACTATTTGCTTGTTAGCAATGGTTGAACCACAAACGGTTAAGGATCCTGGAGGTAGCTTGCATTTATATGTAAGAACCTCACATTTGTCGGCGGAAAAATTCATCTGCCAAGTTGAACACCATCTATGGAGTGCAGATATGTCTTAAGAGATGTTTAAGATAGCCGAGGCGATGCATTCAGGCTTGAATGAGTATACAATTTTAATGTCATCAGCAAACAGAAATGGGGTGCCATGGCTCACTGAGAGGAATATGTTGTTTATATACATGAGGAACAACAGAGGGCCAAGGACGCTACCCTGTATAACACCGCTTTAACGATTTACTCGGTTCTGCCCTTGTGACGGATGGCGACATCCTAACCCGCAACCTCACCCGATTGACCATTGAGAACTTGTCAAACATAGTATTCTCAGCTGGTAAAGTCAGGACGCCGATAAACGCCACCCGGTCTTTGGTTTGCTTCGAACCCGATGGGCTCCATTTGGCTGTGATTCCTGTTGGTGTTCCGGGAATTGAAACCTATTTGTTAAATTCATTTAACCCCTCAACGACACAAAGCATCTTCCTATCCCAGTGGACAACATCCATTGTAGTTCCTTTTCATAAAAAGAGAACCTTGCATGACCCTGCCAACCACCGCCCTGCAAACCACACTCCCATTATGTCCAGGATAATCGAATAGGTGGCGGAAGGTAAAATAGCCCTTTTCCCTCTCGCCCGCGAGTTAATAAATGGAATTCGATATGGCTTCTTAAAGTACAGGCTGTGTCTGACCTGTCAAGTCGATTTCCTCAGTCTTATCACAACGTCTGCTGACTTTGGCATGGCATTTTGTTGTTACCCTCCTCGACATAACGAAGGCTTCTGACCGCGTACCTCACACACAACTGCTGACTGAGGTCAAATCATATGGCATAACTCACACACTCCCTTCCTATTTTCATCCTGTCTTAGCACGAGATCCTAATAAGTGAAAACTGAAGGACACCGCTCATCACCCTAGCCGGTCACAAATGGTGTTGCACAAGTTAGTGTTAAAGGCCAATTTTTGTTTCCACTTCACAAGAATGGTGTATTCAGTGTGATATACCGTGACATCGTGCTTCTGTTTGCCGATGAGTCGAGATTGCCTGTTGCTTGGAAACTTATACCCTCACCAAAATCGCCAACGGCTGGTACGATTCTGACATATGGTGCAAAATTCGAAGATACCCAGTGTCACACACATTTGTAAAAGCCGTATTCCTCCCAAATTTTCTCGTCCTAAGTAGATCACACCCCTTACCTCCTACGAAACAAAGCCTACCACTGAAATTCCGTACTACATCACGGTCCATTCTCGAGTATGGAACAGACTTTCAGAAAGCATTCGGAACTGCTAGACACTTGACCAGTCTAAACGCGTCCTTTGGAAATTTATTTATCTTGCCAAAGCATAACAACTGGTCCTCGATGGAACAGGCTTATGAAGGTGACCCAGATTTCTAAGCAGATAGGCAAAGCATGACTTTGATAACATTCCCTGCCCTGTGGACACCATCGTCACTATATTAGTATTTAAAATGGCGATCATCACCACCAACACTGCCTTGAGTAAATTCTCCTTCATTCACATGCTTTGCTTCTCTTCCTACCCATATTCACCACAAATTACCCGTCCTACTCGTTTATAACCGGCTCCATTCCTCCCTTCCTAATTGCTCTGGCGTTTCGGAGGCCACCGTTTATTTCCAATTCATCATTACGCTAACAGCAGTGTTCGCCGACATTTCTGTACTCATGTCAACGCCAGAACTTTGTAGCCCAAATTTCCACTAGACTAATTCCAGTTTCCCACCAAACGGATTCACTTTTCAGCGACCTTTGGGCCTCAGCTAAAATATTTCAAATTCCGTTTCTATTTTTCGTTACCAGACGGGATTTCCCACTTATCTTTCTTTAGATTGCCTTTAGCGCTCAGTGGGAGATCATGGCAACACCAAACTCCTGCTGACAATTTATCACACCTGACCAAAATTCCATTGCTTTCCCCTTTGCTTCATTTTCCAGGATTTCGCACAACCCGGCCGCTTGCTAATCTAATTCCAGTGTCACACCAAACGGAGTCACTGTTCAACGACCGGTTATCTTCGCATTGGGTCATTTCACACTGACTTCTTCTTTCGGCTGACCGCTTTACGCCTCGTTGTTTTCGTGCTGTTGTCGGTCCAGTTTGTATCAGGCTGTCAAGGATAACCAATAGGCCTACAGCTACCTAGGAATTTTTGTACTACAGGGAAAACCAAACGGTTTCTCCCTTAAGCTATACTTTTAGGCAATCTAGTTAAAGAAAATCTTGCCAAAGGGATTTTTGAGCTGCTGTCAGTATACGGGCAAGACGGAACATCAGTTTCCGTCGGATAACTTTAGTAGATCCCAAGGCACCACGTTGAAAACGACCCTCTTATCGTACGTCGAGTAAATCCTGTCCAATCCGGAGTTCGTTTCGACTATTTGGTCTTCTTCCTCACTTACATAAGGCATCTGGAAGCTCTCTGACGTCACCATCCGCAGAAAATACCTGAAATTTTTAGCTTAACAGTTAGTACATAATTAATTCCACAGATGTTGACCTCCCGTAAAGAGAACCCTTCCCCCAAGGCTAATATATTTTTGCCCCATTCTGCTGTTATTCATCTGCTCTTTTACAGCTCCTCTTCTTCTGTACTTTGTCACAATATGTCCGATTGGCCAACTATAACTTTACCAACATAAGTATGCATACATCTCCCACCAGCCGACTAAAAATCACTGCCGTCAGCCGCCGTCACAAGACCAGTAAACTCTAAGATACACCGGATAACTGTTCCGTTTTCCTGGTAGATATACTTGGAGAGGCCGATGAGCGAACTACAGCAATAGACAAAAACCCAAGTAGTCTTTCCTCTCGAATCGACTTTGCAGGTCTGATCATCAACCAACTGACGTCTTTGGCTTCCTTGCTTGATCCAGCAGCACACAATTGCCTAGCCAGGTTGCCGCTGGCTACCAACTTTGTGGACACACCTGCCTCGGAAGTCCTCAGAAGCGTAAAAAATGAACAGTGTGATCCTGCCTAACATTTTGGACAGAATGCATCTTCTAACGGGTGAAAATGTGCTCCTAAGCGCACGCAACTTTGACTCGCAACCGTATCGCTGTGTTAAAATCCGCCTAACTTCCTTTCGTACCATCCGTCCGCTTCTGTTCGAATTTACAAATGGGGTTGACGCAGAGGTCTTTGTTGGCAGGAATTCTTTAGTGGCAACCAAAACTAGCTTCAAGTGTATCAGAACATTTCTCCACAAAGCGCTACGGCGAACAGAGGCTCGCAAATGCCACTCCCAGAAACCACCCCCAGGGTAAATGCAGCCAACAACCTCCCCTCCCCAAAAATCTCGGAGGCACCTATCACTGACCACAACCCGACGTCGGCATCTATTACAAATCTCAAAGCAACCGTAGGTCTAGGCTTCGGGCACATTTGCCCGCAAACCGGACCATCTGGCCACCTCCTCAACATTCAGAACAACTCAAATAAGCCCGTAGAGTAGAACAAACTCCCCAGCATCCACAAAACTGATAAAGGTTCCTCCGAATCATCCATCTTGAAGAGCATGTTCCCTTCAAGTCCAGATGAGACACCCCTTCAGCTAGCTTTATTTCCTGTTTTTCAAACACACCTTTGACTCAATGCACCATCACTCCATCTCCATCTTTATATGCGCATCATGATATCCCCGACACTGCGTAACGCAACCAGACCTCTGATCCCACCTACTTCGCTCTCCTGACCGCGTGTGTAAGTGCCGCGCTGCTTGTATTCATAGTGCTCTCGTCTTTGAATTGAGTTGTTGAATAGTTTTGTGAATTGACCCAGTTTAATTCACAATACTGAGCGTATCATAATTGCATTTAAGGTTCGCTTTATCCGGAGAATATTTTTATTCTCCTTGTAGTATTGCCGAGTAGTGTTCGGCGTTTTTTGAGGCGATCTTTCCTCGCTTCTAGTCTTTCTTTTTGTTTTTGTTTTTCGTGTTAGCGGGATTTATCTGCTTTTGTCAGAGTGCGTATTTTGTGTTTGGGTAAAGAGCACTTGAGTTGTATTTTCCCTCGTTTTTGGGGTTTTCGGTATGACACGCGTTTCCGACCCGTGTCTAGCACCCAAGTGCGGAAAACGTGTGGTAAATGATATAGAAAGCGAGATATGCAAGAGATGGGCCCACCCAAGGTGTTCAGGGATAGAAAAGGACATCTATGCCCTTTATAAACAGAACCCATGGGCTGAATGGGTCTGTGCTTCCTGCAAGGAGGCGGCCAGTCTGGCCTGTAAGCTGCAGGCCCAAGGGCAGGATCAACGTCCATCAAGTAGTACCTCGGTTGTAAGCCCCAAACCACCGCAAGCAGGTTGTAGTAAGTCGTTTGCGGAAGTAGTATCAACACCCGAGAGGACAATCATCCGAGCGAATGGACCAGCTCCGAGGGCTTGCCAGGCGGTCGTTGCCTCCACTCCTTTGAAGCAGACCGACGAGGGCCAGTGGACGGAGCAGAAGCCGAGAAGGGCGAGGCAGGTCAAAAAGAAGGGAGACTGTAATAGAGCGAAAGATGGGTTGGCTAGGGTGAATGACCTTGCTCTTCTGGTATTAGAAAACAAGGTGAAGGACCTGCAGAGGCAAATCTTGTCGATGGGCAGGGTCTCAAGCCACAGGCTTCTGATCCTTCACCAGGAAGAACCCTTTATAAGGGAATCGAAGGCCAGGAGAGACATTGACAGGAGGAGAGTCTGCGACGTACTGCGAATCGCAGGTGTTCCGTACCCTCTTACTCTAAGAAGGGTGCACAGAGTGGGGACATGGAAGTCACCACTGGGGAACAAAGGCGAACTTCGTGCGAGACCAATACTGGTGGAGTTCGCTGATGAGGCTACCCGGGATAGACTACTGGCGAGGGCAGCGGTAGTGGCTCAGATTACCAAGGGCAGATACCAGATTGTGCCGGACGAGCATAGGGTAAGGGCTGGTGGTCTAGCCCCGGGAGGTATCCTTGCTCGACCAGCCAGGGCGCTGGTGAGAAACCTAAAAGTTCAGTGGAATGCCGTACTCGGCTCTCAGTCCCCGACCCCGGCAATAGTAAAGAAGCCACGTGCGGGGTCGCAAACAGTTGTAATTGAAGATGCGCTGGAAGAAGAGAATTGGCAGTGCTGTCCAAAGATAGATGACAGCGCGACCCCTGCCAGTCTGGATGTTGTGGCCACTCCTATAGAGATGGATTGGGAGTCGTCGGGAATTCTGGACCATTAGCCGGCTTCATGAACCCCAGTGGGGACATCCCAAGCAAAAAACGTTCCATCATCTCAGGCGTTGCGCCTGAGAAACAGTCAGGAATGAATAACAAAAGACACCTAGGCGACGAAGCAAACGTGGTGGTGTTATACACTAACGCGTGTAGTATGAGAAACAAATGGGCGGAACTTACCAAAACCGCTGACGAACAGAAAGCGTCAATAGTTGCCGTCACGGAAACGTGGCTTTCTGAAGAAGACCATGTGCCAGGCTTAATAAGTAACGGTTTTGCAGTCTACAGGCAGGATCGGGAACAAGATCGCCTTGGTGGTGGAGTAGCCATCCTCGTTAGGTCAGGTGCAAACCACCTTGAGTCCCAGACCAAGATGTGCACTCGCAATATCCAGCTACACGCCGTTACGATCATCCTTCCAGGCAGAAGGGTTAACGACGTCTGTGTCTACAGGGCACCAAGCACAAACCACGAAGAGGACGTTTGTTTGCTGCGGATTTTGACTGCACTAGTTGAGGACGCACAAAAAACCCTCATAGTGGGTTACTTCAACCTCCCGCACATCGAATGGGTGGCTGAGGTTTGCGTGCCGGGATCGGAGGAGCAAACCTACTTAAAATGGCTGCATGGTAATGCGTTGCATCAGCATATTAGGGAGAATACCAGAAATAGGACTGGATGCGTTCCATCCTTGCTGGATCTAGCTATAACGAACTTCCCCAACGATGTGGCTGGACTGCATTATTGTGCACCGCTGGGATAGAGTGACCACGTGTGTGTCAAAATAGTTCTATGCATGCGGCAACCGAAGGTACCCTCAAGGCTGATTAGGAATTTCGGTAATATGGACATGAACAGGCTTCGCAATAGGGCGATGGGTTTGACCTGGGACGCGCCAGAGGAGGCTACTATGGAGGAGCGCTGGCAGGCCATAAATGGATCCCTGACTGCCCTACAGGAAGAGTTCACACCCTTCAAACGAAGGAGTGGGGAGGGCAAACCCATGTGGTGGAAGGCTGCAATAGCCAAGGCCATCAGACGTAGAAACCGCTCTTGGAACCAGTACAAAGCTTCCGGCAGTCAGCTAGCCTAGAATCGCTATACGAAGCTGAGAAACGAGACTGTAAGCCTTTTGAGAACTTCTAAGCAGGAATTTGAGCTGAAATTGGCCCAGTCTGTAAGACAACAGCCGAAGAAGTTATACAGCTATGTACAGTCTAAAGGCTCAACAAGAAATGCCGTAGGTCCACTATCCACTAGAGACCATGGTATTGTCACTGATGACCAGGGCAAAGCAGACGCCCTGGGGGAATACTTTGGTAGTGTACATAGGATAGATAGTGGGGTACTAGTAGATCTGGCTCTGGTGCATCCTCCTCAGTTAAACGAGCTAGATCTCTCAGAGGAATGCGCGCGTAAGTACCTTCAGGAGTTAAACAGCCACAAGTCAGCGGGCCCAGATGGCATTCATCCAGCTATCATCAAGCCGTTGGCGGATATCATAGCTCCATCGGTAAGCAGATTGTATAGATCCACGTTGGACCAGGGAAAGCTGCCTCAGAACTGGAAAGTCGCGGCAGTCGTGGCAATACATAAGAGTGGGCCTAAGTTTGATGTGCAGAACTACAGGCCGGTAAGCCTAACTAGCATTCTCTGTAAAGTTCTCGAGAAGATCATCCGTGCCCATATCTGCCGGCACTTACTGCAGCACTCCATGCTAAGCCCGGCGCAGCATGGATTCCTGAAAAATAGATCTTGCCTGACCAATCTCCTGTGCTTCTTGGATGAAGTAACTGGACGACTGGACGAAGGTAAGGAAGTTGAGGCATGCTACCTGGACTTTAGGAAGGCGTTCGACTCCGTTGATCATCGTCTTTTGCTATGCAAGATGGAGACTTTCGGTGTAGGTGAGCCAGTATATAGGTGGCTGGATAACTTCCTCTCCCACAGGACGCTTTATGTCAAAGTGGGGGCAGGTGCTCCAGTTTGGTGAACGTCACCAGTGGTGTACATCAGGCATCCGTCCTAGGCCCGGTCCTATTCTCGTTATTTATTAATGACCCAGCATCCACTCTTCAATCGCCCAGCTTTATTTTTGCGGATGATGTGAAGATTGTTGGATCTAAGGGTAGGGCGGACTTGGGCAGGGAAATAGGCATCGTCCTGAACTGGGCATACAAATGGTACTTACCTCTGAACGCTGAAAGAGCCATTCGTTGTCAAGGGCAACAGAGAGCCTAACTGTCGCTCATGATCAAGGACTGTTCACCGTAGAGGCAGCCAGTAGGGTTAAAGACCTGGGGATCATCATGAAAAGTGACTTCAAATGGTCGGAGCAGTGCAACGCGGCTGCGCATAAGGCTCGTGGGGAGCTCTTTAGACTGCGATCAGCTTTGTCTTGCCGGAAGCCGGAGGTATTCGTACCTATTTACATGGCTATAGTACGACCTCACTTAGAAGGTAGCGTGCAGGCTTGGTCACCCTTCTACAAAAAGGACGCCGCCTGCCTCGAGAAATTCCAACGTCTCGCCACGCGAATGGATGAAGGGCAGAGGGGTAAGACTTACGAGCAGAGACTCTGTGCCCTGAATCTCTTCTCGTTGGAAAGGAGGAGAAGTCGAGGGGATCTCATAGAAACGTTCAAGGTAATGAAGGGCTTTGCTGGCTATAGACCAGATAGTCTATTCCAAGTGGCCGTAGACTCCAGAACAAAGGGACACGTAAAGAAGTTGATAAAAGCCCGATCTAGGTTGATGGCTAGATCGAACATCTTCAGCAACAGGGTTGTGAACAGTTGGAACGGTCTGCCTGCTGAAATGGTAGATCTGCAGACAGTCCAATCCTCCAAATGTGCCCTTGATCGCAAGTGGTACGAGATCTTTCCTTGTAGTGAGCCTTGAGAATATCAACTAGATGGATGACGGGTAGCACTGTGGGCCTTCTGGAGTATGTTTTGGCAGACTTTTTCCCTCATTGCATACTGTCTCAGTGAATGCTCACGATGCATAATGTCTCTCGCAGTCGATGTGCGATGAGGTTTTCCGTTTCCCTCTCATTTTTAGCGGGGATTCGACGAAAAACACTCGGCAGTGGTGGGTGCATAACTGGTGTGCATACAATCGGAGGAATTCTGGACGCTCGATTGGCCGTGGCCATTACCTGTCCTATGCAGACTGAACTGAACTGAACTGAACAATTCTCCGCCGGAATGTGTCCGGTCATCGCCCAGACCACCACTGCTGATGGGCCTGACGGTATAGACTCACCCTTAGAACTTACCACTTCGTCGCATAACTAGTAAAGCCCTTCGACGTAGAGCACATGCAGGCAGTGAGGAAATCGCACAATCGAGAGAAATTTCATTGGCCTCCTTTTTAGCCCCTAATCCTACATTCCTGTCTCGCGCTAACTATCTTTCATTTCTATCCCTTTTTGATCCAGCCTATAATCCTCCGTTTGCAGTTGCGATACGTTTCCACCTACCGCATCAAACACTGTATACCCTAACCGGTACCCAGTCACTCTCTGGGATTCATCCCCGTGCCTTACGTACCGTCTCACTCCGACAAGAACTTCTCAGGTCTTTTGGTCCATTATTACTACCCAAGCTCGGTAGATTTATCCTGCCGGCCCCTACAGAAATATTCACCCCACTAACTACTCTTTCAACCAGTACCTCCCCATCCTTCCTTCCTTAAACTACCACCCTCCCGGCTTCCTCCCACAAAGCGACCCTTGACCGGCCACTGATTTACTGTATTCTAGCTAATCCAGCATGCTATCCGCAATCGCCGCAACTAGAGTCATATGAAGCTGAGTCTGTAGTCCCTTTATGATCCAAATACAAAACAAAAACCTAGAGTTTTAGCAAGTATACCACGTCAGTAGTGACCTGCCGTCATTCTTGCAGCTTCAAAGTCCTTCGGTAGGAATCAGGACCAACACTGATGATATCCTCAAAAAGCGAGCCGTATCTGCCCTGCGATGCCATAGTACTTTTTTAAAGTGTGGACTTCTACCGAAGCACAGAAATCACAGGAAGTCCTCAGGTATACCCCCTCTGATTTTGGCAAGCATCGAGCACATCAACCCATGTGTGGCGATGGCCGGGTTGCTTGACTCCTATTTTACTGCTCCCATGACTACCGAACCCCTCATTTTATCCTCGTGCGCAGGCCCTGTCACCGAACACATACCATCGGATTTAGAACTTACTCTAAATGAGGTGACCAACCAGCATACTCGCGTTGGCATTCTCCATACTATGGCCATGAAGGCCTTCCACCAACACTTCTACGTCTCGGAGCAACCGATGTTGCAGCCCTACTGTTGGTCTGCAATCTATCCATGGAGTACGGCATATTTCCCTCGTAGTGAAAGACCGCGGTCATCACCTCAGTTACTAAGAAGGGACTAATACGTGGCTTACTGAAATGCGGCCCCAGCAGCCACACTACGACTGCTTCTAGGTTGATGTGACTCATCAATCAGCAGATGCCTGACTTCCTAAAGTATCATTATATCATCCCAAGTGGGCAGCAGAGCTTACCAAAGTCATGTTTATGCACTTCTTGCCAGTACGACCGTTTTATCCTCATAACGGCGGCCGCCGATACCAATAAATCTGTTACTATTATACACCTAATATGACCAAGGCTTTTGAAGATATCCCCCACTATTTATTTCTAAGCGAACTTTAAGCTCATGGCTTTTCCTGTGGCAAACATCATACCTAGCGAACCGCTCTCAAGAGGCTTCCTTTGATGGATGTTTCTAAAAACCTATCTGGCTGCGAGTGGGGTTATACAAGGGAGTGAAATCGGTTCCCTGCTTTTTCCCACTTACATGAACGATATCCCCCTTTCTGCAACATGTTACTCAATTCCTCTTCGCTGATGACACTGAGGTCGTCTGTGAGTTTCCTCGTCAGAGCTTTGACACCATATGGGATGGAATTTCTGATGATCTAAGTTGACCCAAGGACTAGTGCACTTCCCTGAGTATGAACTTCTAAACCCCTGAGAGCTGCTACACAGACTTCAAATGTCAAGCGTCCCCTGGAACCTTGCTTAGCCACAACCTACCCACTTCTTGCAGCCCGCTAGTTCGACATATCGATCTTCATTACTCCAGTAGCTTTAGTTTTCTGAGTATGTTTCAATCTAGATAGCCAGGATGAAAAGTGCCACTGGTCTCACCACCAGAACGTTTCTGTGCACGATTGAAAACTGCTCGACCAAAGGCTTCACGTCAGTCTCCTCCTTGAATACTGTCCCACTATCTTCACCAGTGCGGTGAATCCTGATCGGATCTCTCTGAAGTCCTTGCAGCACCAATCCACCAAAATATTAGTGAGATGTTCCCCCAGTTTGTGCCTCAGCGATCAAAGCATCCTGATTCGCCTGGACCTTATTTGGTTGCATGGCATGAAGCCTAACTTATGCTCTCTTTTTAAGCTAAACCACGGTATGGCCTTCTCATGCACCGAAACCTTTTGGCCTCACTCTCTGCACTAGATATGCTCTACGTCCTCGTGTATCGCAGCTCTTTATTCCTTAATCAAAAACAGAGCTGATATCTAAGATTTTCCTCAAGAAATACCCAAAGTTATGGAATAAACTCCCTATAAGCATCCGCGAGTGTCTGTTTCTCATTTTGGAGGCACACTGGGTCATTTGTTGACTGTTCCCAAGGTGATCCTTCCTACCGACCAGTGTGACCCAAAAGCCGGCCCGCGAAAACGGGTTCGGTTACTAGGAGTATTGTGTCGTATCCTAAAACTTTGTCACTCGTCCAGTGACCACATTCGAGTGGCCCATCTTCTGTCATATTCTACTGCACTTAATCTCATCTCCGAATCTACGCTGAGTCAAAGACTAGTATCTTGTCTCTTACGCACCATACAATCTCCTGTCAGTGCAACCAAACTCACCCACACCATCGGACCTTAATTGGTCTCCGATCTTATAAGGCACGGTCTGGCATTGTACGAGACTAGCACACTTATGCTGGTATCTGCTTTACAACTTTCGTTGTCCCACTTCGTGCATTTGCTTAGTCTCACTGTGCACTTTTCTAGTCCATACTTACGAAATCCCTGTTGTCAGCGGCACCCACGCTGTAGCTTCGTCCGGACTTGATGAAAACGTATCACCCCCAGCGGTTGCATCGAAGGACCAATAGGCATAAATTTACCATCTGGCACGGGGGCCACAGAATGTTCCACAGTGGGCTCAACCGCCCAGCTGTCAGGAGCCATAACACTAAAAAAATCAAGAGTGGAAACCAAAAAAGACCTAATTGGATCGATTTGATCTCCACATACCACTGATATTGAGCAGTGAGGGAAACGGGAGACCTGTTTAGGGGTATGCCTCTCATCAGCTCAAGCATGATCCCGCTAGAGGGGAAACCCAACATGGCACTTGTTAGCTCGACAAGCTTATGGTTTTCACGCATGATACTGACTGGGGTGACAGCCCACATGCTTAGTCACCCCAGGCTCTACGTTTCATCCACCTATACCCACCATAAACATAATAAGCACTTACTTTACTGTTAACCACAATAGCCACCACAGCACTGACTCTCAACCCATTGACCCAGACAGCATGCCGAAGCACCTGACGACAAACCGCTGCCTCAAAAAAGCTCAAAAAAGCAAATACAACTTGAGGAAAATCGTTCATCTTTTCCATTTAATAAACTTTATCTTTACTCATCTTCGGTAAAATGCGGCCGCCTTAATGACCTGGCCTCCCAATCACGCTTAATTTAAGACCCTGTCCAGCAGAAGCTGACACCCGACACCTTCGGGTAGCATCAGACCTGTAAACGTCCCACTGGTGAACGTGTCATAATTCCATCAGGCCAGTTGTATGAAGTATTATTTGGGTTCCCAGGGTATCCCAGTTTCCTGAGGCCGACTACGGTCACCACCATAGCGTCGTCTTTTAGCCCGCTGACCTGGATAGTGCGCCAACGCAACGGACCACGGACATCTGCCTCTACAAAGTCCACAAAAACAAAAAACAAAGGATAACCGTCCATATTTTCCATTCCTACCCAACTTTTATTCCTCATCTCCGTAAAAGAAACGTTTTATGCTTCCTAGAGCCTAACCGGCTCTTGCGGTTAAAGCCCAAATTATCAATAACCTCCTGCAAACAAACATCGGATACCAGCCAGTAGCGTTCGATCAGTAAATACCCCACTGCTACGCTCTCGGCTCACCAGTTATACCATTGGTTCTTCCGTCTGTGCCTAAGTTGGATGGTGGCATCCTAGCCCTCCACATACTGGTGCCAACCATGCCCTTTCCGCCCCGGTATCACAATGCACCTGTGCTGATCGGCCGGCAAAACGTTTATCATAGTTTTTAGCTGGAACGACGTCCAGACTGCCGCGCTCCCCATACGTTCCAGATCTTGCCGGGTATTGTTTTATTCATCACAAATCGTGGACTTATACCTTTGTTGATGGCATGGTTTCGTGTGCTTGGAGGTTCTGCCATGTCACTTTCCATGTTTAACGGTTTAGGGTTACGATCTGAATAATGCCGGTCAAGCCTTTCAAGGAGCCCATCATGCGCTGCCTGACTTGATTGCAATCTAACCGAATGGCACAAAACTCTTCAGACAGCATCCTATTTGGCTTCTCAAGGTTCTCAATAGATCTTCTCCCACTGATGTCTCAACCCATTCCAAAGCAACGTCGGACCAAGCACCCACTTTTAATTCACTAGCAACCACTCTTCATCGTTTTCAACTGACTTGGTTCGCTAGTTTCCGCTGTTCGCTTCGCCCAACTGCCGATTATCCTGGCTTAAAAACACATCCCTTATTCGGAAAGAAGGCTTCACTCACAAGATAATATGCATTACCCATAGCAGTCGACCTTTGATTTATTACATCTGGTCCAGACCTCACCTAGCCAGGTTCGAGTGACCAACAACCACACAACGGAACCTACCTCAATAAAGAGCCAGTGCAGCCCTTCCTCCCAAAGCTTCTCAGCATAGTTGACATGAGCATTCAAGATACTGTAGGCCATTCTCACCAACAGTGCCTAGTTCCGATGCAAAAAGCCAAGAGGACTTGATAAAATAATATATATTACTCATTTCAGGCGTAGTCGGACGTAGTCCAGGAGGAAGCCTTCATTGTCCTCTCTGTTTCAATATTTCGCCCCTCCTTCAAGGTGTTCCGTTGGACAATTCATTCCAAAAATCCTGGGGCTTAAACCTTCTTCCATCAGCTAAGGATACTCAATAACGGATCATATACCCCTTATCCCTGGTATTCATCCCACTTGATCACAGTATCTTGGGTGTCTCCATAATCATAAATGTCTTCTTGAGCGTAATTTTGCAGTTTTCCCTTGGTTACCTCTTTAAGCAAAATTTAAAAAGCGCCCTCCATCACTCTTGACTCATCTCTGCATGTACGGTGTCTTTTGCATCATGAGCCGAAATCCCTTTCGGAAATTTCATGTACTTCCGGTTCTTTACTAACGCCGGTAATGAAGACAAAACGAACTCGTAATTACTGCGTAAAACGTTGCCACTATAGTTAAACTGAACTGGGCCCCGTTTTTTCCTTTGTTTCCTGGAGTGGACGGTTTATTCTTTGAACATCCGTAGTGTTTTGTTTCACTGAGTGGAATGTACACATTGACTATGCTACCATGCGTGCTCTGCGTCTGTGGTCAAGAAATATATCGTTATTACTACGAAGGTCCATTCAAGCCTTAACTTTCTTTGATTACCTTTGGTGCACCGAGGCTATCACTGTAAAGCCAAACTCCGGCTGACAATTTATCACACCTGACCAAAATTCCATTGCTTTCCCCTTTGCTTCATTTTCCAGGATCCCGCACAACCTGGCCGCTTGCTAGTGGACTACTCAATCCTTGCGATTGTGGCCTCGCCAGAGTAACTGGCGCTGATCTCACCGTTGTGGGGAGTGGTCAGATCCACCTCTCTGGATGGCTCACATCGGGCATGCGGAACGTCTGCAACGTTGTGCGAAAGCAACTTGGTTGGCTGATGGCACCTCTTATCAGAAGCTGTTTTAAGGCTAATTGTCTGGCGCGGCCAGCCCCAAGCACCAATGCCGGTGGCTGTGGCATGGTATTTTTGCACCTCTTTCTTCGCCACTCCGGTGCCATAAAATAGGTTTCCTGAGAGGAGAGGGTAAACGATGGTCAAGTGTTCCATTCTATAATGGGTGGATCATGACAAATCAACATGAAAATGTGGGCCGGGTGATAGGTTGACATTGGGGAGGTAGGTACTGTAATAGCAGGAACAAATAACCTGGTGAAGAGATGGTGTTCCTGCTGGAAGGTGGAGCATGCAAGGGCGACAAAGCCGAAAGCTCCACAATAATTGCCTCCAAGATATGAAAATATGAAGAGGACGTAATGCTCGGCAAGATCTGTTTGGTGCAACGCAGGAACCCTAGGCGGACAGTTGAACTGATATAGAGAGCAGACTATCACCAAAACATTGACTGCTGGAATAATCTGGATAGAAATATTTCGCGGTGTGATGTTCTTTTGCGATTGTAGCACGGAAGTGTATAAGTACGATGAAGGTGTCAGGGTTTGAATAGACCGGTAGGAGTGACTTTTTATCGTGGAGAATGGGCACATTTGCGGATGAGACTGGTGAGCAGCATGGCGTCGAACCTCGGGAAGGCAGGCGAAGAAGGACATGACAGAACTGTCGGTGGGTACTTGGGTATGCGATACTTAAGCAACAGGGAAAAGACTTTAACTACGTGTTGAGTCGGCAGTAAATGGATATAGTGGCAAATGTTTCCGGTCCTTCATAAGGGGCTAGTTATATTGGCGATAGTGAAGGCCAGTACGACGGAAAAACGATCACAATTGGCGAAGACAACAGAGGCGCCGACAGACGAGGGGAAATTTGCAATCCACAACATGCTTTGGCGTATGCGGCTGGCAGCGCCAGACAATTGGCCTTAAAACAGCTTCTGATAAGAGGTGCCATCAGCCAACCAAGTTGCTTCCGCACAACGTTGCAGACGTTCCGCATGCCCGATGTGAGCCACCCAGAGAGGTGGATCTGACCACTCCCCACAACGGTGAGATCAGCGCCAGTTACTCTGGCGAGGCCACAATCGCAAGGATTGAGTAGTCCACTAGCAACCGGCCAGGTTGTGCGGGATCCTGGAAAATGAAGCAAAGGGGAAAGCAATGGAATTTTGGTCAGGTGTGATAAATTGTCAGCAGGAGTTTGGTGTTGCCATGATCTCCCACTGAGCGCTAAAGGCAATCTAAAGAAAGATAAGTGGGAAATCCCGTCTGGTAACGAAAAATAGAAACGGAATTTGAAATATTTTAGCTGAGGCCCAAAGGTCGCTGAAAAGTGAATCCGTTTGGTGGGAAACTGGAATTAGTCTAGTGGAAATTTGGGCTACAAAGTTCTGGCGTTGACATGAGTACAGAAATGTCGGCGAACACTGCTGTTAGCGTAATGATGAATTGGAAATAAACGGTGGCCTCCAAAATGCCAGAGCAATTAGGAAGGGAGGAATGGAGCCGGTTATAAACGAGTAGGACGGGTAATTTGTGGTGAATATGGGTAGGAAGAGAAGCAAAGCATGTGAATGAAGGAGAATTTAATCAAGGCAGTGTTGGTGGTGATGATCGCTATTTTAAATACTAATATAGTGACGATGGTGTCCACAGGGCAGGGAATGTTATCAAAGTCATGCTTTGCCTATCTGCTTAGAAATCTGGGTCACCCTCATAAGCCTGTTCCATCGTGGACCAGTTGTTATGCTTTGGCAAGATAAATAAATTTCCAAAGGACGCGTTTAGACTGGTCAAGTGTCTAGCAGTTCCGAATGCTTTCTGAAAGTCTGTTCCATACTCGAGAATGGACCGTGATGTAGTACGGAATTTCAGTGGTAGGCTTTGTTTCGTAGGAGGTAAGGGGTGTGATCTACTTAGGACGAGAAAATTTGGGAGGAATATGGCTTTTACAAATGTGTGTGACACTGGGTATCTTCGAATTTTGCACCATATGTCAGAATCGTACCAGCCGTTGGCGATTTTGGTGAGGGTATAAGTTTCCAAGCAACAGGCAATCTCGACTCATCGGCAAACAGAAGCACGATGTCACGGTATATCACACTGAATACACCATTCTTGTGAAGTGGAAACAAAAATTGGCCTTTAACACTAACTTGTGCAACACCATTTGTGACCGGCTAGGGTGATGAGCGGTGTCCTTCAGTTTTCACTTATTAGGATCTCGTGCTAAGACAGGATGAAAATAGGAAGGGAGTGTGTGAGTTATGCCATATGATTTGACCTCAGTCAGCAGTTGTGTGTGAGGTACGCGGTCAGAAGCCTTCGTTATGTCGAGGAGGGTAACAACAAAATGCCATGCCAAAGTCAGCAGACGTTGTGATAAGACTGAGGAAATCGACTTGACAGGTCAGACACAGCCTGTACTTTAAGAAGCCATATCGAATTCCATTTATTAACTCGCGGGCGAGAGGGAAAAGGGCTATTTTACCTTCCGCCACCTATTCGATTATCCTGGACATAATGGGAGTGTGGTTTGCAGGGCGGTGGTTGGCAGGGTCATGCAAGGTTCTCTTTTTATGAAAAGGAACTACAATGGATGTTGTCCACTGGGATAGGAAGATGCTTTGTGTCGTTGAGGGGTTAAATGAATTTAACAAATAGGTTTCAATTCCCGGAACACCAACAGGAATCACAGCCAAATGGAGCCCATCGGGTTCGAAGCAAACCAAAGACCGGGTGGCGTTTATCGGCGTCCTGACTTTACCAGCTGAGAATACTATGTTTGACAAGTTCTCAATGGTCAATCGGGTGAGGTTGCGGGTTAGGATGTCGCCATCCGTCACAGGGGCAGAACCGAGTAAATCGGTAAATGCCTCTGCCAGTTCTACTTCCAGCCATCGGTTTAGAAGTGCGTTGGATAAATTCCTCACGGTTACCCAAACCTTACAGCTCCTAAATGTAGACATGTCCGATGACCAAGCATATGAGAAGGGTCTAGACTTTTGAATCGCGAAAACACCGGCGGTCTATGACAGATGAAATTAAATAACCATTCTTAGTTTTTCCGCCTTCTGCAATCGAAAAACTAGTCTCAGAGAGTCACTCTCTAATATTGTTGCCTCTTTGTATGGATTCTCATTTATCCTCAGCTGGGAGCATCCCAGACTGCGCTCCTCTACTTTTTCTCTATTTCCAGACCTTCATTCATGCGTACCTTTCTCTCGATGACTCCTAATACTCTGGAGACCACACCGGTCACTAACCCGGCCTACGCATCTACCTGACCGTTGGCTATTCATACGCTACCCGAATGACGCTTCCTTGGTTACGTTCCGGGATCCCCTGGTGCCTGGTTGCCTGATCGCGGACTTCCTGATGCCCACGGCCGTTTGGCCCCACCAAGAAAACTCATGTCAATCACAACGGTGCGAGGCGCGGTCAGATCCACCGCTTTGGCCGGCGCACATCGGGCGTGCAGGCCAACTGCAATGATACGCGGGCGCAACTAGGCCGGCGGATCACACCTCCTGTCACCAGAATTGGCTTTCAGGTTGGGTGTCCAGCGCACGGCCAGCCTCACCCACTAGTGCCAACTGCGGATTGAAAAACAACATCCCCTGCATATTACTGCTGCCACCCATTGCCTCCTCCAACGTTCCTGAACAAGGTTTACCATACCGGCATTTATATCCATCGACTTACCTTTTATTTTGTCTGAGCTGATGCCATGTTTACCCTCATTCTATTATATCCAGTTACCGGATTCTGTACCCCAAAACATGAAACGGTTTCACTGTTCAGATCTTTATTATGAACATGACAATTCCTGGTATACTCTTGAAGAGACCATTCATCCAATTGGTAATTTGTATGTCACAACTACATTTATCTAAACAAAACCATCATTTAAAGATTCGTCTCTCACCTGCCAACAATTCCACACAAAACGAAATGGTCCTCCTTCCAGCGCTTCATCGGCGTGACACCACCTTTATGTTCAGTGTATCCTTCCGTTGCACCTTTTCTCATTCAGCCATTTGCATTTCATGACAGTTGCATTGGCAATGAAGTATTCACAATGCAGGACAAAAATAGTTCGACACTGAGAAAGCTATTTCTCCAAACATTTGCTGGCAATGAACTATACGCATGCCAGTTTACTGACCTTCCAGTTGTTTCCCAAATACCCCATGTCAGACTCTTACCAGCGCATCCCGTTAAGCGATTCTTTACATGTTTTGACAGTACCGTTTATGCACCACCCCCTTGAGACTTCATAAGATCATCGTATATCAACTGCTGTTGCCAAATTGTGTTCACCAATTAACCTGAAACGAACCTTTTATTCGAATCGTGTTTCACTCACTTGTCAACTTTCGTCACTCTGCTCCAGTGAAATTCCCAGGCTCGGGCAGCTACACCCACCTCTTTATGAGGGCGTTCTCCACAACCTCTTGATGAATAGCAAATACCAATTCCGTGGTTACACGGACTGTTTTATATACGCATTCCCCCTCCTCGAAAGACACCACAAATCCTTAGGTATTATATTTCTGCTATTTTCCGGGTCATCTGGACTACTGGTTCAAGTGCATGTCCTTCATCACCCAAAATTCTCCAATTTTTCGTTGGTGATTTTTCGAAAGTTTTCTTTGTCAGTTTACTCACCCTTGCGACTTTACATCGACGCTATCCAAAATACTGCGCATTTTTACTTCATCACCGCTTTACTTCATCACGTATCTCGACGGCGGAGCCTTTTTCACTCAATTCGCAAGCGTACGTCCACCCGACCTTCAAACTCAAATTTGCCGGGCAATCGTTCGTGCGACCACTAAAACCTGTACACTTTTAGGCTGCATTTACCCAAATGAATATCCAAGGAACCTTTTACTGACCTCACCTGTATCATATGATCATGCAATCGAGCATGCTTCGGGTGTCTCCGAAATAAACCATTATTATTATTATTATTATTAATAAATGCCTTGGCCATTGACCGCGGCAAACTGGCACATGTCCTCTAGTAGGACTTAATGGGGGAATTTGGCCGTAAACCAGGGGTTGCGAGTTTTTATGAGGCCACCACTGCCTTTGGAATACGCATCACAATTTACGGCAAGCCACACACCCTGGTCGTTGCACTTGCTTAGTGTCCCACTCGGTAGAAATTGGCTACGAAGCCTCCGTGTATACCCATCATTCCACTACAGCCCTCTGCATTATCCCAGCAGTTTACAATCCTCGACTCAACCATATCAGTACACCACTAACCATTCATTGCAAAGGAGGCCTCGATTAACACAACCAGCCGGAGATACTTCCTACGGATACCTGGTATCTGGACGAGTACCCATTTTTTCCTGATCTCTCTTGGGCAGGACATGAACCCATAACGTTGCTTCACGCCAGTTAAATCGTCCCAACTTGTCCTGCCATACTGTGTTACTTAACAATCCACCGGCGCATATTTCACACAAAAACCGAGGCCACTCCGCTTGAATTGCAAGCGATGACTTGGACATTCAGGTGTCCTTGTTATGACCCACGAGTTTCTCTTACGACCTGGATGGGAACCCCGCGTACTCGACCTAGACACTGAACTGCACTACACCGTGACGTGGCCCTACATGGTAATCGATCTAGTAGCAAACACTTGGTCACAGGAAGAAAAGTTACTGACGTCGGCAAAATTGCATTTCGGTGTTGGAAATCTGACTGCGGACCAACGGGATTCAGAAGAACTGAACCATTCAACTTGTGCGGCGACCTGGCTATTAAAGCTTAACAAAAGCACAGAGAGATTTAGGCCCTGCTCGAAGGGGCTGTAGCAGTCAGTGGCAAAATAAGTGGCTGGCGAGTCTCTCATAACCCTTGTTAATGCTCCTCACATTGTGAGTTGCTATATTAGCAGTGCATTTTTTACTTGGTCGCCTTTACAATGGTCCAATAAAAAAGTTAATAAAAATTCTCATTGTTCACCATCTGAGGTCTTTTCCACTTGCTGCTGAAACGAGCCAGGGTCCAGGAGTTATGAGCACCAGTGCTGTCAAGCAGAAAGAAGCTAATTTCACTTTTGGGAGTGCCAAACGCCCTCACGCGTTGGAGGGAGGAACAAGTTGTGATATCTGCAACAGCTGGCATCATCGGAAATATAGTCGATTGTCCCTTGAGACGTTCAACCTATATAATGGGTGCAAATGTCCTAAATGGGCCTGCTGGAACTGCCTTGACATCTGAAAAGATAAACACAAAGCAGTCCAAGCGTCGGGTAGACTGACGGTCAAGGGCTGCTCCAGTCCCATAGAGATGGAAGCGGCCATTGGAAGATTCCCAAAACCCAGCTCTTTATCAAGCAGTGTCGGCAGTACTGAGTCGAGAAAGAACCTGGGAGGGAAATGTCCCATCTGTGTCGAAAGATTGACAGGCGAGAAGCAGACTTGGGGGCTGTTGGGGAGAAGTTAAGCACGGTTGACCTCATCCTTGGAAAGAGCATAGAAGTAGCTCCGGGCGGGAACCGCGAAGCAGTGGTAAGAGGCATACATGAGCCTGCGTGTCAAGCAACCAGACAGAAGGATAGAGATGTTCGATACCACGTGCTTACCTTCCAACAACTGCTGGTCCCCCAGGGCAAAATGTGCTGAAGGGAGTCTTCGGGCTGGGTAATTAAAACTACATTGAGGGTGATCATCAACCCCGTAGGCCGGTCCTCGGCGAATTTACAAATTCTGGGAAAAGGAATGCATCATCGGCTTCGACGGAACTGGTTAGTGCCGCCACCCATGGCAAGTTTGTTTTGAAGCCAGATAGCTGGGCCAGTTGGTGAGTGCCTACCAGTAGAAACAAAGCCAACCCTGGAGAAAACCATCAACTTCGAATAAGCACTGAAAAATATAGAACCCCCCCCACCAGATGGTCATGGTACCCTTATTTCTGCTGAAGGCTTCCGAAAGCCAACAAAGCCCTTCAGTGCTGGTCAACAGGGACAGATGGAGGATACGACAGACTCTAATCTCTCGTCGCCAAAATTCGAGGCCAGCACTCGGAACTAGTTTCCGGGTGCCACCCCTACCAGCTCACAAAAGGTGCACGAAGAAGGCTGAGAAATCTAGCCATGGCTTGCACCGAAGTAGACAGCGTTGGAAATAAATAGCACGAACTTGCAGCAGAGACTGTTGATGCTAATTGCGCGGCAGCTACCGAAACCTGGCTAAGGACGGCGGATGAAATTAGTGTCTTCCCTTCTGGCTTTTAATTCATCTATCCCACATGGTGAATGGAGGGGAAGGTGCGGATGCTATGGCAATAGGCTCATAAACAATAAAGCAGATAGCCGGGGAATGTACCACATCACCAAACATACAGGCTGTCTTCTGCGACTCGAGGCTGCACCGAGGTGAAATACGTGTTGCGTGTGTGTATCGAGGCCCTCCTGCCACCTCACCGGATGATCTAGCCCTGCTGACCCGCATCCAGAGCTCCGTAGCCGGAGCAAACGAACTCACAAGCTTCGGGGACCTCAGAGCCATCGGAATGGGCCAGATGAATCTGTGGGCAGCAGGTGACGATTTCGTTGTCGGACTGATAGACTTTGTACTGGATGAGGAGCTTGTCCGGCATGCCCTACAACCAGCCACGTGGAGGGAAGGGCACACTCCCGGGCTGCTGGACGTAATAATCACCAAAACGCCGATGATATTGAGGGCGTACAGGCACCAGCGTCCCTGAAAAAATTGACCATGGAGTGATCCGTTGCAGCTACTCAGCCGTGAAGGACAGGGTACCCCAAAACCCTAAAGGATGCTTGGAAGATCTCGATGCACAGGGCCTAGTCATTGCGGCTCAAGCACTGGCATGAAACCCATATTATGGAAGTGTGAAGGAAGAACTGATGGCAGTCGGAACCAACTTTCGTTGCACGGATTACCGGCGTCTTCAACTTTGCCTCTGATCACCACTTTAGCCACAAGTTTATCCCAGGTGACGTCAACGCTCCAGGACGGTGCTGGTCACCATATTCTGGCCCACAGGCATATCGAGCTTTGGTAGCTTGCACTCACCTCGTTGGTGGGTTCCAACAAATCCAACCAACCACTGGAGGGAGCGGCATCTCATATCTGTTTTCTCAAGGTCCTGATAAGGCGGCTACCCCGGTAGGGGACAGCTTCAACGAGTGTGACTGCAGTGCGGTCACGTACGAGTGCTTCGTACCAGAAATTGTTATTTTACCCAACCCACCTTCCAGCCAGCAGATGGTGAAATCTAAATCATATAAATCAACTCAAGGGAACAGTCCCACAAATTTAGCAAGATCTGGAAATAAGAATGAAATTCTTCCTCCATCTGATCAGCAGGTAGTTACAGATTAGCTGTTTTCTCTCACCAACCAGCATCCGGAATATGTCACCCAATTCGTGCCAACCCCAACGAACTCGGAGACGAGGTCATCATCTTACCTGGGCAAACAGCCACTGCTGATTTCACTGTCTTTTTTGGCATATTGCTCGTATAAATAGAAGAAAAGTCTCACTTGATCGCAAAGGAGTAGACCTACAAGGGCGAGAGTATTGAGGAATATCCTAGTAGCTAATGCGTGGATGCTCTCCTCAGCCCTATATATCGTTGTAGGGACAACGCAATTTTCTCGGTACTGGGCCGCTGATCGCAATGGTGGTATGGACTTCCCCCAAAATTATTATCTATCAGTTGATTTATTCGTATGTTTACTTCCCAATTTTGGGTTTTACATTATCGCGCTACGATATACTGATAAAGCCCATGTCGCTCCTCGTTGACCGGTTGGTCGCCTAGACTGGGCCTGAATTTTCAAGGTCAGTCTGCTCAGTCCTACCGGAACCTACACGAGCAGATGAAATCTGTGCTTCCCGAACCAGGCAATTTATTTGCCCAATGGGGCAATAAACTCCCTCCCGTGGACGCATAAACCTACGCCCTTATTCAAGCAAGTGGGTGGTCCAGCTTCGGTTACTGCTCTTCGAAAGCCGATCACATTTCGCGATCCGACGAAAAGTAGTGCCATAGTCTCCGAGGATAAAAAGTGGAACTGCATTAAACTGGCTCTACGGCTACATATCGAAGCAAGCTGTTTTAACTGATGATTAGTCGCCTCAGAAGTGCTTGATTAACCTGTCGTAGTGCGGTACCCTTTTTTCTTTAGTTTTCTGGAACCGCTATATAAACGGTTATACATATTTGTGTTGTTCAAGGCACAAACTCTTCGATGCGATGACCGTTGCTACTATCTACCTTGTTGTTATTGATTTGATGGCCGACAATCTGGAAACCTTTCCCTTTCCTTGCGCAATATCTATACGCTTGTTAGAAATTTGAAGCAAGATTTTGACATTTCTGAAAGGAAGGCCGTGACATCTTTTTAATTCTACAAAGGTGTTAGCTTCAGAAACTGGCTGAGGACCCACCTCGGTGCTTTGTTGAAATTGTTTCTGTATTATCATGTGAGTTAAGCCGTGTGCACAGTCATTGTCTACAAAAGCCCACAGTCGGGTTAGGATTGTTTCCGATGTTTAGTAATGAAACCTTTCAGATGAAAACATTTTATCTGGCTCTAGTCATGACGTGAGCTGCAGGAACGTAGTACGAAGTAGTGCACCAGTGTCTGCGACATAAAACTGTTTTCTCTTGCCCAATGATCATTTATATTTCAGAACTAGGCTTCCAGCGGATCCTTCACCTTTGGATATGTATATTTCCTGAAAGCAAAGGCAAATATGGAAGTTGGTCTTTTCAAAGTTCTAGGGATGGGGCACTTAGCGAATGGTTAGGGGATTTTGAGAGTATTTTCTCAATAAGGAATTGCTCGTTTGTCTTTCGAAGCTCCACTCACAGGAACGGCCTAATAAATACGTTTATTAAAGTTGTGTTGGCCGATGCGACACACCGGCCTAAAGATGGGGTTATGTATTGTGGCACGCAATGGTGATTGACGAAAGTGGTTTAGGCAGCCCATTGTTTTACTATTTTGTTTCTAATGAGAGTGTTGCCAGCTGTTTCATTTTTGTAAAGCCGGTGAGAGACCAATTCCTCTTTTCTATTAATGAGAAAACCATGCAGTAGACAGAGGCATGAGTCAGAACAGAATGCCTCGGGGGTTCCACACCAACTCATGCATAATTTTTCGTTGCTTTCACGCTTTGCAAGAAGCAGGGCGGTATAGATTTCAATGAAGTGGTTTGTCTTCAAATTACAAACGTCAGATGTAGCAGTGAATGCGTTGTCTTGTATTCACTTTCCCAGAAGGGGAGGCCAGATGTGGACCTGGACAAAGATGTCCTTTCGGTGCGGTGCTCAGCAGGCCGGCTTTGGAAGTACTGCCAGCCAGACACCTATATAAATTAAGAAACCTAGGTGTGTGTCCGGTGTTTGTCCGAATGAATTAGGCTATAAACAAGTACACGTATGATTTGGTGCAACGAACGGTGGAAAATACCTTGAAACAGTATTTCCCTCCTCCTTCTGCTGCGCTACACAAACCCCGTCGAGGAATATTGAGCTCTCACGCGGCTTCTTTTATTATCTATATTCTCTTCTTTACAGTATAGGAACCTTCAGCCACCAACCGACGACTTTTTGTCGTTTTTCGTCAATCGCTGGAATATCTGGTTCCTTGCCCTTTCATAAGCCGATTAGAGAGTTTACCACGGGTGTTGTCAACTGGGGACTATTTACCACCCAGTGCACTCAGTAAAAGCAACGGCGACAGGATTCTTTGCGATTTGAGGGAATAAATATCTATGTTCCAGGAAGACGACGCTGCTCAGCTTTATCTGCAGTAAACGTACATAACCCTGGAAGATCAGGACTGTTTATGTTGTGGTCTCCCAAAGGCATCGCGCAACGTGTGATCCATCTATTTTGGTGAATGCTGCTGCTCTTTTCCTTGGTGTCCATGGAATACGCTGAATGAATGCCGAAGTTGCTCATGAAAAACAATTCGAAGCCCACTTGCATTCTGACGTATAAAATCGAAATAAACTTCAAAGGCTGACGTCCCGGTACATATATCTACACGAAAGCTTATAAAGTACACAAGTATAAATATAATAAACTCATCGTATTTATAGTTATTTCTGTATATCGAAACACATGCACAAGTACATAGATATGTATACCCATAAATATGTCCAAACGAATACCAGTGACCTGGGGTGGACCCATGCAGACATGTATGTTAAGCAAGCATATTTAACAGCATCGGATTTTGCTTTCGCTTGGAAAAGTATTGGCCTGTATTGAAGGTCTATTTTGAGTTCCATTCTCTGGTTCTACACACCAGTGTAAATAGAAGCGCTAACATGATAAAGTTGCACTAGTTAGATAAGTAGAGCAGTTAGATACCGCCACATTTGGCAAACCGTGTCACTCATGACGGACACTGTGAAACACTTCATCACGCCATCATAATCATGTACGGCTACTGCAGGTATTTATTTTCCAATACGTACATCTGTGATCGCAATCAGTTATTGCGGGCTGTGCTCCTTGCAGCTATAATGAATGAAACGATAACCAATTAGGGTGTACTATCGCGCACTCGGCAGAACAGAACGCCACATTTTTGCGTTTGCTACCATCGAACCCAAAGTGGATGCCATCATTGTGCCGGTACACATCTGGGTGAGAATTGAGTGCATATTTTCGGGTGGATTTATAATAAGGGGGAAACTTCGGGGTTTTTTGTGCAAGACATCACACATTTTGCATTGAGATGAGGGCCCGATTACCCGATTATCTCAATGATACGACTGTTATCGTGTACATCGGCCTACCAAAATTTAACTCTTTCGGGAACAATTATCCAAACAGCACAGTGGTCTATTGCCCTTTTCATTCCTTGCAAGAGACCAAACGGCAATAATTACAGTTCACTGGTATGCCAATAAATGAACATGACGGCTGCATCGGTGAATTCGGTGTCCTGTACGGTCATGAACGTAAGAGGATTTGAGCATTTCAAGGGAGCTGCTGCAGGTCAGCGCAGAGCAGCAATGTGCCGTCTTGATGGTGAGTGGTTTTCGTTCAAGAACGTGTCATCTGGTGCAACTGTTGTAATTTTACGGTAGTAAACAGCAGGGTGGACCCTACCAACCACTGTCTTTCTCATAATGTTGCTTGTGGAAGTAGAAACAAAGGAAACACAAGATGGACAGGGAGTGCGCCTACACGCTTTACATGAAGTAAGAACGGCCTAGCATCCAGCACACGGATGAGACAGCTTCACTATGCAAACTCATGTTGTTTGACCATTCTGATTCGATAGAATGCAACAATACGATCGCCGCTATGCACTATTCACCGTTGTATCCTTCAGTGTCCCCATTCAACTGGCCGAGGGTTCTTTAGGACCCCAGCCACGAAGGTGCGAGGCGCCTAACCATGCCACGCTCGCTGTATATTTTCCATTCCCCGCTGCCGCATCATTTCGTGCTCTACACGTGACTCTCATCACTGCCGAGGTGAAACCAAAAACAGTGGACGGCACGGTCGACGTACGTTTCACATAAGCGGCACGTGCCGCATTCAACGAAGTC
The DNA here is from genome assembly GCA_948099385.1 of Fasciola hepatica. NCBI lineage: Eukaryota > Metazoa > Platyhelminthes > Trematoda > Plagiorchiida > Fasciolidae > Fasciola > Fasciola hepatica. The sequence continues at coordinate 642,732 of CANUEZ040000055.1, read as the reverse complement.
TACCAAACGGGATGCGCTGCGATAGAACATTCTCTGAACTAGCACACAATACTTGTTTTCTGACCCAGGGTTTCTCACTTGGTCGTTCTATCCAATCCTGGAGATGTAGTGGAAGACTTCAGGACGACGAATATCTTCCGCACGCAGAGCCTAAGTCTCGCAACTATACAACAAAACTGAACTCGCCGCTGCTCAATGCACACGACCTTTCAATTTTGGCGAAACGTCAGAACGGTGCCACAAGTGCTTCAGTCCAGCGTACGCTGCTAGAGCTTTCGATGTATGAGTGCTCATCCCCACTACTGTGCTCCACCCGTCGTGACATTTCTGCCGGGTCAACTGAAGTGGCCGACAACTGCCAGCACTTCCCCATCGAGCATCAAGCTCCGAACCGTTGACGTCGAACCTTGCAGCATCACTTCACACTTTGAAAATTCGAAGCGCGCGCCGAACGGAGCTTCAGCTCTCGCAAGTCTACCTACTGCATGTTGCGCGTGTTTCGTGCATTCGAACAAGCAGAAAAGGTTGTTCGCTAAATCCAGGTCACACGGCTTCCCGCCACTTCCCAGCTCGACGCGCGCATCCTGGAGACTTTGCAAAGCACTCTCCGTTACCCCTCCCATTGAAAAATGGAACAGGAATCGACAAAGAGACATCCTTATCGAACATTGTTGGTCGTTTCGAATTGACTGGGTAGTTCACCGTAAGTCCCAAAGCGGACAGGAGTATGTTGGTACAATGACCTGAGCAGATTCATGAACTTCAGTGGCATGCGTTTTCGGTGAGGATTACTGAATAACGCTGGTTTGTCAACGGAATCGAAGGCGATTTTCAAGCCGAGAAGAACCGTTGTTGTTGGTCTACGGCGTGTGTGACGCGTTCCAAGTAAGTAGCGAACGGTGATAATCTGGTCAATGCATCCTCAATCTAGGCGGAATTCGACCTGTTGTTCAAGGGCGATACACTCGCGAGCCGATGTAAGGCGACACAGCAAAATCGAGACTCAAGCCTCGGTGACCAGCAGTATTACGCTAGTCCTACCATCAGTACTGCGGTCATTGCGTATTCCTTCAATACAGATGTGCGCGACCAATAACCCACCTCACAATAACGAAACCCACTTTCAGTTCCAAACGTTATGGATCGGGGTGATAGGTAGTTTTAACAGCGTATCATCAAACTTTGCGAAAAGATTTGTAGGTGGTGATCCGGAGCCGGCCGCTTTCCTCGCCTTAGTATTCCAGTTCATGACTGCACCTTCACCTTCGTTGGGTCTCTAATGGTACTCCCCAAGAAATCGAGGCTGTTGAGGTCGAAGTAGCTGTGCTGGATTTTGGCCAGCTAAGCTGCTGCTTGAAGTGTTCGGCCCAACTGTCGAGCCCTTTTTCTTTGCTATCAAATGTCTCTCCGTTTCCATTGCATATAGTCCCGCTGATCGAGACTCACCGCCCACTAATGTCGTGAACCACTCCGAAGGGTGTATGACCTTTACTTTAAACGGCTGCTCTCTCCACTACTTTGGCTACCCTGACAAGTCCGTTTTCGCCATCACTGGTAAGGCTTTTTGTATCTTGCTTTTTTAGATTTCTTTGTATCCTATTTATCTTCCAAAGATTCGAAAGCTGAATCTTCTGCTTCACCAACTGGGAAACTCCACAGAAACCCAGTATCTGAGGTGGACACCGGATCTAGGCAAAGCGTCCTGCCAAGTGCATCGCTTGCTGGATACGGGCCCAAAGATCATCTACTTTACTGCTCGTCCTAGCTCACGAGCCAATTTTCTGTCCCAACTAGAGCAAAATTCTGGCTCAGGTAAACTTTGCATGACAGCTGGGTTTGCAGTTCACGCCGATTACCAAGAAGCTAGGGTGATAATAGTTATTTGGAAACCGGATTATCAACCAACTCATCATTTTGATCGAATTTGTTATAAAAACATTGGGCTTATAAGTGTTAGCTACTCAGAGGTTATTCGACAAACGTCGTCCCGGACAGATGAATCCAGCGTATCCTTAATTTTGTCAACTTATCCAAAGTAATTCTAGCGCCCTTGATTGGAACCGCTCGAGTGGCACAATATTCAGTGATATGGGCGAAAGCCTGAATAAACGGACCAGTAATATATGCCTGAAAAGGCTGCGCAATAAATGATGAAATCCTAAAAGAAGCATAATAAAAGAGTCAAAGTTTTCAATATGGTATATCTGTGTTAAAGGAATTTCAAGTATTTTCTTACTGGATACCCTTGTGTCCTAGCGGTGTCATGGTGGCTTGCTCTTTCCCGTGTCCGTAGGCTATCCGGCTTTCTTTATGGTCACAAATGTTTCATGACTTATAGAGATAACTTGTGGGCGTATTTTACGGTTAATTTAAACTCGTTTTTGTCTATATATATATATATATCCATTTATATATATATGTATATATATATGTGCACAAGTGTAGTGTTGTATTCTACACCATTCATACCATGCTGTAAGCCGGTCGCCCTGTAACCTTGTCCATTCAACTTAGGTTCCAGGATTACGCTTCGAGAGACAAAATAGAAGGCATACTGGGGGCGCAAGAGGGTACCAAGTGCGAGAAATGCCTCGTTTGTGGTGAGGCCAAGTCATGAGAACATTTGTGCATCCGATAAAGCAGTCAGTATGTATGCTAAGGGAAACCGAATATTGCTTAATATCTCTTCAAGTCTCAAGCATCACAATTACCTTATTTTCTAAGGTCCACGCTGGTAAAGTTACGCCACAAGCATTGCTGCCAGCAGCAACTTTGAGGTGTTGATTATTTATGGAAGGAACTGCTCACCAGAATATTGACAATGTTGATGGTTTTCTCTCGCAACTAGACAAGAAGCATGAAATTAACATGATCAGAGTTCACAGGTTACGGGTATATACAGGAATGAGCGGAATTATTTAAACATTGTACGGAGCGGAGTAAAATGACGAGTCAAGTCGTATTCACCATCGGTTAAGGCAGATTCATTAAGATTCATCCGGCAAAATTGAGTGGCCAAGACATTGGAACAAAGTGCTCTGAATGGAGGTCAGTTGACTGAAAAGTTGAATAATATTGAAAATTCCAGAGAAAATGTTAGAACTGGCCGGGGAAAATGTTACGACCAATCAGACTCCGGGATATATGCAGTCAAATCATACTCATTTCGAACCAGGTAAGGAAAATATGAAATAAGGGGGAATTTCATGGTTTTGCCTGGTGAGACTATTGTTTTTTTCCTCCAGAAAGTGTATATAAAAAAGCTTTTCAAAAAGTCAGGAAGGGTCTTGTGGAAGGACTGAATAAAGATCCCGTCCGATTCTGCGAAATTGAGCTGCTGATCAGTGGCCGCAAAGAGTGCATGAAATGGCCACTCCAAGAAGTGCTACTGGATAAATCCCTTGTATGCCTTACGAAAAATTACCTCAGTTCAGGCCAGCAGAAGCGCAATAAAAACAGCTCATTTACTTGGATGGCTTACTGCATTTTCGCCATCAAATGGCAAAGGAGTTTGAATGCCAACAAGCAGAAATTAAGTGAGGTATGGGATATGACAACGGAAGCATTATTGGTATGTCCCCAAGATGGTTCGGGCAATAATTTGGTGGAAAACGCAAATGTCCTATCGGCGAAGCCCCAAATAATACTTCCTTTTCCGCGGTGATTTTGATACACATACCAGTAACTTTGTAAATGACAATCAAGAAAACGAAATTACCGTTGCAGCGCATTGAGCGGCCGGAGTATTCGAAAATTCCTTTGACGGTCGACTTTTATGAAAATACAAACGACAAAACCAACCTGGAATTAAGGTCCAAAGGTGAAGGGAGCCAGGTACGCCTCAGAACTACCTCAACATGATCCAGGAGTTCGACCGGGTTCTTCAGCCTCTCTTGCTAATAAAACTTCTAGCTTATGATACCCTTGGTTTTCATTCATAGTAGAACACTCCTCACCGATTGGACCGATCTCAGGTTGCGTGCGCTGGAGGCAGCTTTTCAAAACCCTTGCCTGTCACTAGAAATCTTATACAGTGTAATTGGCCCGCTAATGTTCCTGCTGTGTATTGACGAAATGTTTCCTGTTTTGAAACACGGCACTCTTTCCCTTTGTGCTGATGACATCAAAATCTTCTACCAGTTCCATTATCAGGACTCGAACAAAAAGCTATCTATCACAGACAATGATCTAAGGAAGTTTGATCAATGGTACGCTTCATGGCAGATGCTGTTTTCAACTCACAATATTTCGATACCCGTTATAGATATCAGGTCCCTCCCGGAACCCTCTCACCGAATCAAGGATCCATCGCTCCAAGCTAATCAGTGAAGGATCTTGGGCTTCGATATAGTAGCCACCTGCAATCCTCGCGACATGTCTTATTCGGGACAGCCAGGGACATGCTGATAACCGGCCCTACCCTCCCAACATTTAAAATGATACATATTATTCTCCTTATATATCAGTCCCAAGCAAGCCTCCATTTGGAATATTAATCCATTATTTTCTCCAAAATGGCCAGGTTGGATAGAATACGCCATGAGATAGCTCAGCATTCATTCTCCAAAAACCTAATAGGATACTGTTCCTCTGTGAGCTATAAGAAGCACTGTATTCCGATAAACCTGGCCTTTTCATGGCTAAGACAATCTAAGCTCAATTTATATTCTTTATGTATACTTATTCATTGCCTTGATCTTCGTTTTGGTCTGGCGCTATACAAGACGAAAGATTATATGCAAACAGGTGCTTTCAACTTTCTTTGCTCGAAACCAATGTATTTGCCTGGCCCCACCCTGCCTTTTTTACGGCTCATGCAAGCAAAAGCACCTTATGTCTGTTGTACCTATACCATAGCCTCGTCTGGATGTGGAAAACAGACCACCTCAAGCATCTGAGAATAAAGGACAGACACAGTAAAAATGACGGGCGGCTGGAGGGCCATGGAAAGTAACTATATGGGCTCAACCACCCCACGGCTAGAAAAGTGAAGCTGGAAGCAGACAAGCGGAACCTTCCGAGAATAATTTGACCTCCAAGTACCACCAACATCAAGCTTGCAAATTAATTGGCTACCTCCAGTTTTGGGTATGTCCTTCATCAGCTCAGACCTGGTCCTTCGAAGGGAGAAAACCCTCTCCGGCCTTGCGCGCCGCACATGCTTTTGGTTTTCATGCACGAGATTGATTAGAGCGATCGCGCACTGGGCTTTCCAAGTGGGCCCATCCACCATCCACTTTGAGTTTCAACCTTCCTGAACCCTCCCTACGCACACGTGGCATATATACTGACATCGGCTTCGACCACTTCAGCGGTCTCGGCTTTTACTCCATTGTCTACCAAAGCATATCGAAATTTCAGGCAACAAACATGTCTCATCAGATCCTAAAAATTGAGAGAAAGCGGCCAAACCGTTTGTATTTTTAACTTATATCTTTTCTTTCTTCTTTTTTGTGGGAAAGCAGTTTTCTTCTTTGTCCCAGCATCTAACTCTGGTTTATCAGCTATTCTACCAGCAACCTCCTGCGAAACAAAACCTGACAAGTTTCCGCGGCATTAGACCTGTAAATGCCCCAAGGCTGCACTTGTCTAACATCCTGTAGACCAATTACTCAGGCCTGCCGTTTGGGCTTTTGGTACATCTTTTTTGGCTAGCCCCTAGCCCCAGTCTTCAAGATATACCCCGAGACCTTGTTACCCCCCGGCGATAGTATCTGCTGGGATCCTGCCAAACGGGCAACCAATAATTGGGCCCAAAAGTTCAAATGCGGTTATCCTCTACCACCACCGATTTACGATGTCTAGGACCTAGTGAGCAGTAAACAGCAAAAGAGACTATTACATACTCTATCTGTAGCCCCACCCTATAGGCTGGTGCACCCATAAGGCACATAGCCACTGCCATGGGATGGGCTCGAAACCGTCTTGGGACGGGCTTGTGAATCAGCAGTCTGATGTTGGAAAATTATATAGATCGTAGCAATTTTTCTGAGGAACTCAAAATGTGAGTATTTTCAACTTTGGCTGTTTAAGATTGCCTTGCAGTACTAACGGGGCTTGTTTTTAATCGGTGATCGGCTTTCACGGGCTAGCTGCGCTCCATGCAGCAACAGTCCGTGTATTTCGACGGTACCTAAATAATCTTCCACGGTGGATCACATTTTCCAGAAGATAAACCAGCTGTGTCACATAAACCTTTAGTTTGGTAGATGTACGGGGCTTCATTAAAATTCTGATGCGGAGTTGGTTGGCCATCCGGGTCCGGCGCGGGCCAGGGTTGTGTTCTGCTCAGGCTTGACCTGGGTTCGGACCGGGGTCGGGCTGGACTCGGAGTGGGCTTCGGCCGGGCTAGGATCAGGCTCCAACTGGACTCTTTGGATTTGCCAGACATGCCCCGTATACTACTTTACTGTGCTGCTACTGCACTTTATATATATCCAATGTATATGTATCGTAAAGTGAGTGACAATAAATATAATGCAAATGCATGGTTTTGGGTAATGATTTATGATGCATATATCATGTCCGCCACTATTGACAGTTGAAATATGCTTTTTTCGTCGACATGACTTTGGTAGGAATGTCGCATAAATAGAAAGATATAAGTGGATATGAAATGTTCCGTGTGCTTGGGTACCTCTCCCTGGGAAAGTCGCAATGGACGTTTAGCGTTATTCGCAATTTACTCGGGTACATAAGTCAAACACTGACATGGAAGGGACAACACGAAACCCGAAAGAACACTTATTCCAGCCGCGATAGGTGAATCTAGTCTTATAATTAACGCGCCGGGGATGCAATCGCTTCCTCCCAGAGACTCGAGAACCAAACAGTGAATAAAACAGACAAGTGCATTATGCGTTGGTTTGCAAACACGTGATCTGGAAGAACCGGGAAGCATGAAAGGTACGGTTCACAGGGGGAATCCGTATGCGTGTTGTAATTACCTCGTTTTATACTCCTACATACTTCTTGATTGCTTCATCCACTTCTGACTGTCACATAACAAATGGCTCAGTGTACGAAAAAATTTGTGCATCTTGTTTTTTTTACGGTTTCACAGCCTACATGTTCCTGAAAGTCAAGGTTTGTATGAAAGACACCAACCAGTTTCATTTTTCTTACACATCGCATTTCATTATCCACATTGTTCTTTACCGTTAGTAGACCGATACCACAATTTTGTAGCATTTTAAACCAACTTTACCGTAAACTTACTTTTCTTTTCTTTCATAACTAAATGAAGAATAGTGAAAAACGACATAAATACGGAAAGGTGGCTTGTAAACATCGGACCACCAGTACATCTTCCACTTTGCATAAATAAAGCGGACATCATTATTCGTTGTATTTTAATTTTCATGTTATTGAATTAGATGTGAGTGCTGCATGAGGCAAGAGTTAAGCTGGAATCCTTCGGATGAGATTCGTTTGGCTTAGTATAGCGGAAAAGGGTGGCATACCTAACAAACTTGTAAGCCAACTTGGCCGGAGCCTGTTCCCAGCCCATCCGAAGCCGGCTTTCAGTCCGTTCGCCCGCTTCTAGCTCGGCTCAAAACCGTTATAAGCCCGGCTGGGGCCCTGCCGGTTTTGCTACTTGGGCAGACTCCTGTAGCATCCTACCCCGGCCCTTTCAAGGAGGCCACACTCACTATCCTATGTAAAGTCACAAGGTCCAACGGGCTTTTTTGACCTCCGTACTTCTACCTGCCCTCTTCTTACTCCAACCCGAGCATGAAAAATCTTTTAGACTAAAAGCCTCCCTTTTCAATTTCAGAACCACCCGGATACCGCATGGTCTGGCTGTAATATATCATGAAGGGCGTTTATCTCACTGATTTCCTTTTCCACCCGTTTACGACCTTGCCTGGTGATGGTTGCCAAGAATACACTCTCAGTACCCGGTTTTTCCTAAAAGAAGTTTTGATAATGCTCCGGGCCTTTTGCTGTGGACTACCTGAAACCCCTCACTGCAAGAACTTCCCACCATCGAGGATAGGCTGTATGATGCCTAAGCGACTCGGAAACTCGTGCAACTCTTGGCACGTGAAGTTATCAAGCCCAAAGATCTGTTAATCTACCTTTTGGTACCAGATCTCCCCAGCATCCTTATTGCTGAACCGGTCGACCATTCCCCGAAATTCCCCGGATCACCCATACATCGTGCCTTTCGGCTGCAATATATAACGCAAAATGTCTGTCTCCTTTTCTACACTGTTACAACCGCCCCACTGCCGACTGCCGCAATTATTATGTGGTCACCAAATTTTACTTACAGGCAGTCCTGACGTTGCTCCATATACTTAAATGAGATTTACTGGGAACCTTCTCCACCATGACCCTCCGATGTTGAAGCCAGGGTAAACACCATAGGAGGGCACCTAACTAAATAACAAAAGATCCGGGTCCTGCGATGCCCCCCTTCACTCCCAAGGCATCTCCACGTGGTAGGAACTTGACCAAAAACCACAGTAAGCCCTCTACTGAAGTGCTTATTACGGAAGCAGAAAAGCCATAGGAGACCAGCAACATAATACCGTTTTGTCAGCGTAACCATGCCTATGCCCATGCAAAGGATTAACCCCCACCTCTATCAGGTTGCTCTCCAACCCGGTATTCCGCTTTCCTACCGTTCCACCACGTCTAGAGACTCTATCATTTTTCCATCAGCTGTAAATTCCGGTGATTTGATTAAACTGGTCACCCATCCTGAAGATTATCTCATATTCATAAATCTGTGAAAATCAATGTTCCTTTGCTTACCTCTATACAATTCTTGCCTGCCTTCCTGCTTCATAATTGAATACCTTTTCAAGTGAATTTCAGCACATATATATGACTTTTTGTGCATCATTCCGGTCCATATTGCATATTCTGCACCCCAGTGCAACATTTGTCTTAAACATTCAGTGCTCGGTGGATTCCTCATTGTTGTCCGTAAAGGAATCGAAAATGAATCACGTTTGCCGTGTAATCTGTTGCCACTTTGAAGGATTTAAACTCTCTCCCTTCTTACGCTCCCTTCGCAAAAGTGGGTGACCTGTTATATTAGAATTTGTTAGTATTTCATCCTATCGGCAGATGTTATGGACTCTGATTATGTGTTAATGCTTGTTCCTATGACCAAGGTTGAGGAATGTGCCGTGGTTTTTAATATCTTATTTGGAATAAATATGACCAGCGATATGTTAGCCCTCCGTAGACGGTCGTGCCAGCGGGACATTCCGCTGTACTACTAGTGCAATGGTTAGCAGGAGTGGCTCAGGGTGGTAGCGGAGGATCTTTCATGTTAGGGATCCATGTGAAGTGCCAGAAGATATTTTCGGGTAGTCGAATTAGTGCTCCCCGGCGACAGATTGCTAAGAAGGTGACCCTCCAGTAAAAACGATGGTGTCAGGCCGGGGTCCTGGGATTTTCGCTTCCATCTATGAAGCCTAACAGGCTGCACCTGGATTACTGCTCACAAACCCGGGAGCCTTACTACCGGAAGAACATAGACCACTCACGAAAGTTGTGAAGACTAGCAACTACGATGGTGACTGGCCGAAGGAGGATAACTGTTCGGAGCGCGTTCGAGCCTTGGATCTGTCTTCCCTCGTGTGGCCGCTTTCATGGGAACTGGATAGAAACTTTTGGGGAAAACAGGAGTTTTAGGGTGAAAATTGAGAACAGCCTTTGTTATTTTTTGCGGATGTTGTGACAAGGGAGCAAGTTCTGAGACCAGGAAGAAAGCATTCAAGGCTGGAATAAAGAGCAGGCTGCTTCTTAAATTTGGTACCATTTTCGAAATAAGCCTTTGGGAGTAGTCACAAATATGAAGACAGTGAAGTCTCTGGGAAAGTAGTAGAAATGAGTTAGAGGGCAGTGTGCAATAAAGTTAGACAAATTTGGGGTTGGACATAATGTACATAACGTTGTTCCTTTCTCCACTGTGGGAAATGATGCTGCCCTCATGTTCTGCTTTTTGGGAAACAGATTACCGAGTGAGGGGAGCCACGGCAAAGCACTCATATCATAGCTCTGTGAACCCAAGACTGTATCCAACCAAAAGGTCCCGAACGAACTAAAATGAACCGAAATGCTCTGTACCAAGGAGTGAACCTGTATAGAGAATGCGAGTAGCGGAGGCTTCTGTTAATACGGAACTGCATGTCAGCTTTCAATTTATAAGTTATACGAAGAAAGAGACAATGAACCTTGGACACAAAACTCTTGCACAAGAAGGTGAAGACGAGGGGGATAACATGAAATGTGACCTTTTTTACTCAGGCTGGGAAAACGCCAATACACTGATAGAAAGCCGAACGGGTTGACAAGTAGAAAGCTACAAACTAGCACAAATAGAGCCAAAAATCTAGTTCTTTGTCTATCAATGTAACTGCTCATTCCACATTGTGCAGCTGTCTACTTAATCTCGGCCGCCTTCCCTACCCGTCTACTTTTCAGAAGATCTCAAACTGAACGAATGAGGTTACTTTTCTGCCCAGTTTTCAGGACAACAATTTCAGTGTCCGTAAACCTCGGGTGACCGATAAAAGTGATGGTTAAACGCCAGTCCGTAGCTTCAAACCCGCAGAAAACATTGACTGCACTCGGAAAATCTCGAGTTACTACGAACTTTCTTTATTGCGAAGTGAGCTGTTCTTGATGTCAAGGATTGTGTATTCTGTAAACCTTAGGTAAATTCGTTTGGCTGGGATCGTCTTAAGACAGCAAAGAAGAGGGTACTGACCTATAGCAGGGTAAAATTAGCACTGACGTCATTAGTGAGTGCAGAACGGCTGACGGGCCACGGACTCTCGCCTTGAACGGTTTACCGGTGCTACCAAAAGGCTGAGTCACGCAAAGTCAAGTCAGCGGCTTCACTCGGGTGAAGGTCTCATTTTGGGAAGTACCTGTAGGTTGTTGTTCTGAATTAGGGTGGGGCGCAGCCAAATGAACTGAACTCAGATGGAAACAAGATCAATCCGAGTACTCCACGACGCCGGATTGAAAAGTATGAATGTACAAAAATGCCCTAATCTCAGTTTTGCAGCAAAAAAAATTACCGCACAAGAGACGAAGTTCAACTGCGTTCAATAACAATAGAGATAACTACGACAAATTTCGGGGCCAAGTCAAACGGACTCTTGGTCAGGGAAAAAGCTTGATGAAAACAGGCATTTTCGGGTGTACAGATAAACTAGCAACAACGAAAGGCGAATTCACGCTGTTGGGAATGAGCTCACATGAGAAATGTTCGTCAGGGATATTATACATGAAAGTGACACTGCGTGATACAATGAAGAGTAAACAGGTCGGAGTATTCATGGCTTTGTTGTGCCCGAGGCCCGCCCGGTAAACGAACAAAGGACTGGAAGCCAATAATGACTGTTAACAACTCAGTCCACTTTATGGATTTTCAATAAACGGCCTACCAGACGGTGAGGTTCAAATATTGGCCTCTTTGGCTTTCCTTAGTCACGCCGTTTTTGTTACTGTATTTCGTCCGGGTCGCAGGGGCAAGTCAGTTTCGAGAGATAAGTGATGACAATGAAACTGTCTCATGAGACACGCGTATGGCCTTGGCAACCATTCCAAAGGCGACTAGTAACGACGCACGATTAACGGTTCTTGTGCTCGGGAGGCCTCAGATTAGTTGATCAACAGAATGCAAGGAAATGCACTTGAAAGGATCAGACCACGCAAAACAATAATGGTACAGCGAGCCATGACCCAGAAAGGGGAAGCATCACGGCAGTGAATGCAAATAACGATCTGAAGAAAGTGAAAAACACAGGCCACGACACAAAAATGCAGGTTGATAATTGATAATCGGTAACTGCATATTTCTTGACCGTGGACAAGGCACACGCACAAGGCAAGATCAGAGACTACGGCAGTGCATAACAATGTGAGGTATTCGCAATTTTTAAATTCAAGAATCACACTAACCGAAATAAGACAACAAAGTCGTGTAGTGTTTGAGTGAACTAAAATGTTAATGGTTAAAGCGGGAGATATGAACCGGTTTTTAAGTCGAGGAGGGCGGTATGGACAGCTGGACGAAAGTGGAAATGCTGATATAAGCGATACTTGAGAACGTCAAAAAGTGCGGTGGTCGCAAGGACCAGAAAAATAATAGGCATCGGATATCACAACATGGAGAGTGAGGTGAGACAGGAGTAATACGCAATATGCCTTGTGGGTGCCCAGAAATGGCTGCCACGAGTCACGGCATCCAGAAGAAGACGCGAGGTTATACCAACGGGATAATTCGGCGGTCACTAACTAGTAACCGGGGGGAGAAGTTACCAAAGGATAAGGATAAAAGTAAAGTCCGCATGGGGCTATCAGGGTGCAGTCAGAGATGCCAGCGAAATATGGAAGACTGACACAACATTGGGTAACTAATTGTGGGTGGAGCATGTGAAAAAAATGCAAGTTAGGCAAATGTGATTATAAGACAGACCTTTTCTGCAGGTGATTTCAGTGTCATATGGAACTTCACATAAAAGCGGAAAACTTCACAAGGAATGCAGTGAACTTTTGAAGAGCACAAATGGTGTATGGACGCAGAACGGACTTTCAAAGAGGAGCCGTCAAAGAAACAGACCAGTGGAGGCAAACACTACTGATGCTGCTAGGCAGAATTTGGAAGCGTGCAAAGATGAAAACATTTTGTACTTGTCATGGGAGAATTATCAGCTAAATTTTGGTTCGCTACAGATGACTGGTATTCTGTTTCATAATGACCTTGTTTGCAGGTGATGGCAGGTAGAATGGTAAAGGTAGCGGGCAAAAACGGGCTAGTTTGACGAAGTGCGCAGAATAGGTTGGGAAAGCTGCGATGAGGGCTGGGTTCCGGTCATTGGTTTCGTACTGCAACGCTGAATGAACTGAACTGTTGGAATAGAGTACTGTGTTTTATCACACGTACCCTAATTTCGATTTCGTTCTCAATTGTCGCATTTTTACTTCGTCCGCTTTTTTCTCTCTGCTTGAGCCAGGTTCTGTCAATCTAACGCCCACCTTTTTTCTTTCGGTGGTGTGCTTCAGGCTCGACTCGGTACAGGCCAGCCTCGTCCATCATGCTACTTAATCGAAAGACACACAGACACATCACGCCTTACCTGGGCACAGATTCCTGGCTCAGTTCTTTTGTGTACACACTGAATAGCCTTGTTTCGTCAGACCGACAAACACATACATTCAGCTCCGCGTTTGACCCAGAACTTTTCGTGCGGGTCCCGATTTCCTCCACCGATTGGTTCTTTTTGTTCCACCTGCAGCAAACATGCACTCACGCACACGTGCAGCAATCTTGGTCAGACTGGATGGCAGCCCATCTGCTTTGTCACGTGTGCACAAAACTCTTCTGATTGGTTGCCTCCCGTGGGCAATAAGCAGGCCTCGTTTTGTTACCGCGTGGCCTTACTGCACGTGGTCATTCCCTTGGTGGCTTCCCGTTTAGGTAGAGCAAATTGCTGTTTCGTTGAACTCAGACATAGCCGTGGCATTACTGTCACCTCCTGGTACACTGCGAACTGCAGTTTTACTTATTTCGTTTTTGAAAGCCGCAATGCACTTCGGTGCCTCTGGACAAAGTCAATGACTAGATCTTATTACCGCTCGACCAATAATTAGGAAAATATAGCATCTGCGATCCAAGTTATTTACCTCAAACGCTGACTTTATACTAGTAGCTGAATCCTGGCTGTCAGATGATGCCTCTCTTGACCTTGTTCGCATAGCCGGGTGTCATTGCTTCTCGAACACCCGCCAGTCCAGGCGTAGAGGGGGCTATTAGCCCTTGTCAAATGCACTTTCAACGCTAGTGCTATTGACCAACCCTCTCTTCTCCTTATTGAGGATTCTTTATGGCTATCTATTCACTCCTCCGGCCAAAACCCCCTTTGGCTGCATCTACTTACCCCCTGGTCTAGAGCATGCGAAATTTGACTCTGCCGTGTGTCTTCAATGCTGCACTTGACTATCCTGTCAGCGTAGCAATTGCTGCGGGTGACATTACTCCTCCTTCAGTCTGCTGTGTCTCTTATACTAGCCCTCTCGCCCCCACCACCTTCCCTTCCTGTGTCCGTCTTGGTGGATGTACCCAATATACCTCCTGCCCTACAAGAGGGAACAACATCTTGGACCTAGAATTCTCCAATGATGTTCCTGATATGACCACCCAGACTACTGATCACTTCCCGGGTAGTGACCACCGTATTGTCGGGTGCAAGTTCAGCCGCTTCAGCTGCTCCCATCTGACGCATACCTCTCCCTCTGTTCCGAATTCCTACCGTTCATGTAACTGCCCCCTAGTGCCAATGATAGTCTTTTCCCTTACCTGGGACAAATTTTTTCTCTCCTCTGATCCCTTCATTGTTGTGAGCTCTCCCTACTCCAACCTCCTACACTGCTTAAGCATCGCTAACCCATGTGTCTGTCCTCGCCCCAAATACAGCAGCTTACGCCTGTTACTTTCAGAGCGTAAGCTGACTAAGCTGCAACTCACCTTCGCTAGGTCAAGCGACTTCACAATTCTTATGGGCATAAACCAGCCTCAACTGAAATTGCCTCGCATGGCCGACTCACATCAGAAAAGGCAAGAGGCCATCGCCCTAGCACATCCCAATAAAACTGGCTACCTGTCCAACCTGCTTAGTAAAAGGTCCAATCACTGCAACCTCACCTCGTCCAAATTCCTCATCTGGGCTCATCCACCGCTAATATCCCAGCATCTATTTCTGAGGCCTTTAATGAGCGTTTCTCTTCCTCTCTTGTAAGCTGCCCTGGTATCCCTCCTCCCACAATTCATCCTCGCACCTCTGCTTCTCTTTCATCGATTCTCCTCACCCACCTAGAAGTAGTAAAATCAGTTTCCTCTATGAGACCTTCCCCGATATCGGGCTCAGATGATCTCCCACCGGCCCTCCTCCGTTTTGGTGGTCCTGACCTCCCTTTATTGTTACTTAATGTATACACCATCTCCATGTTTCACAGTTTCGTCCCACCTCAATGGAAAACCTCTGTTGTCATTCTGCGCTTCAGGAAGGGTGCTCCACACGACCCAGATAACTATCGGCCCATTAATCACACTTCAGTAGTCTGCAAAATCATGGAGAGATTTGTCAAAAAACACATTGTTGAGTACTTCTTATCAAACAACCTGGTGAACCCCGGTCAGCGTGGTTTCTTGAACTCTCGTTTCCGCTCTTCCTGCCAGCTTGACCTCCTCAATATCCTATACTCTGCTGCCGAAGCCGGCAACTCTGTAATTGTCCTGTACCTCAACATGCCCAAGGCTTTTGACCGTGTCCCTTGTGTGCATGTTGGGTAAAATCCAATCTCTTGGTTTTATTGGCCCTCTCCCCTCCTGGCTATCTTATCTCACTCACAGACTACAAGCTGTGCTCGTTGACGGCCACTTATGCCCTGCCAAACTCAGTACTAGTGGCGTCATCGAATGCAGTGTCTTAGGCCCAATATTATTCCCTATTTATATCAATGACATTTTCTCTTCTATTCGCCAAGGTTCTTCCTTCCTCTTTGCTTACGATAGAAAAATAGTGTACTCCTTCCTCCTTAATGACCTA
Source organism: Fasciola hepatica (assembly GCA_948099385.1). NCBI lineage: Eukaryota > Metazoa > Platyhelminthes > Trematoda > Plagiorchiida > Fasciolidae > Fasciola > Fasciola hepatica. Next base: position 627,151 of record CANUEZ040000055.1, on the reverse strand, counting down.
TCCGTGACCCTGTGCAACATATCGCGCGACTTACCCCCAGCCTCTGGCCAATTTCCTCTACTGTATCTCTCGAGAAAGTACAATGCACCTTCACCAAAACGCTGTTGGGCGTATCCATAGCCCTAACATACTGCCAGCGTTGTGAGCTCCTACAAATCGAGCCTCTGTGGATTCGTCGCAGGAGGCCGAATCTGATTTTCCTCTTTAAGCTTATCCATAGCCAGGCCTACACCTCCTACCCTGTCTCATTCGCTGCCCCTTGCTTTCACCCCTTCCGACAATGTGCCTTCTCCCTCCCTATCCCTCAATCTGATCCCAGTCTGAAGTTCCGATTCTTTCTGCCACCTTATTCCAAAATCCGGAAAAAGCTCCCCCTTAGCTTGGGCAGTGTCTCCTCACTGTTCGTTTTTAGGATCGCACTTGTGTCATACTTAGCAGTTCCCAATGCTCTATTCCTCACCAGTGTGTTCGTCTCCATCGATCTGGCCTTTGAAAGGGGCCTCACACTCTAACTCTACTACTTCTGCGCCACAGGCTATTCGATATACTCCATGCCCGACAGTTCTCTTCTCTCTAGTGCCGCGGACTACGTCCAGAGCCATCCCTGATCCACAGTACACTCATTTCCCGCCTTCATAAGATAACCCTGTTGTTCATCCACGTTCATCTGTTGTCCAGCATTTTCGTTTTTCTCTTCTCATTATCTGTTGCTCCTCAACTGTGGCACACCCAGACCGCGCTGCTCTATCCCTTTCCCCTTTCCAGTGATCCTCGATGACGGCCAACCACTTCGGGCATTACACTGACCATCTCCCTGACAGGTGCACCTGGACAGTATTGCCACACTGTCCTCTACTGCAAGCGTTCCCGTTGGATCTGCTGTCCATAAACTAATATCTTGGCCAATTGCTCCTGGATCAAGCACCCCTATCACCGTCGCTTTGCCCTTTGTATAATTATCAGTGACCACTAGTGCCACTCCCAATGGTGCGGGGCGCGGCCAGATCCACCGTTGTGGCCGGCGCACATCGGGCTTGCAGGCCATCTGCAACGATGTGCTGGCGCAAATAGGCTGGTGGATCACACCTCCTGTGTTCACTTCCCGAAGTTTTTTCCAGGTTGGGTGCCCAGCGCACAGCCAGTCCTACCCACTGGCACCAGTTGTGGATCACACGCTCTAACTTTCCTCGGACTACCGCATCCAATAATGTCGGTTGATAACTGCATGCCCCCATACTTTTCCCGCTAAGTTACATTCACCTATAGTTCTTATCATCTGTTACCACTTTTCATTTTTGTCGCTCTACCACGGTATGCACACCTACCCGTTCTGTCCTTCCTCCTATCGCCTCCCACTATATCACCTCTCGTTGCATGGAGTCTCTGTCGTCCTAACCACTCTTCTCTGCTGAGGCTCACCAGTATCTCTTTTTCCTATGTGCCTTTATTGCCGGCTACTATTATTTATTCACTCTGTGTTACCGTCTGCTCACAATGCCCATCGACAGCATTCTTATACCTGTCGTCTTGGTAAGTCCCTCCTTGTTCTCCCTCCCCATGCCCAACTCCATTACGCACCATTACCATCCGCATCCATGACCAATCCGCACACTAGAACTCCCCGCTGCAAACTTTGCATCTTTTACAGTCGCATTTATTATTTAACCACCACCACCATATTTTCCTTTCTTGGCTCCACGATTCCTCTGCGGTCTTCTTCATTAGGCAGTGTCACGATTAGCATCCTCCTGCCTAATCCACCTGTCCAACTGACTGCTGGCGCGCAGCTCTCCCGTTCCATTGCCCCAAGTCCGTCGAGCACTCATTTCTCGGGCCTTTCGTTCTATTACTGGTTTAACTATCCTAGGGCTTCCCGCTTCTTTCTTCTCTGCCTCCTCCATGTTTCACCTGCAGTATAATGATCTAATTGATCATGTCTTACCCGTGTCTCTTTGGTTATTTCTGTCATCTCCTGTTCCGTATACTGCTAGCTACACGCATTCTCTGTGTGCCTTTTAGTTTGGTCTGATTTTCCAAGTTCCACAGATTGTAAAGACGACGTTACATCATGATGTTCGTTTACAGCTCCAAACCTTTTGATCTGCCACTACCCGATTCCTCTGGTCCATCAACACATGTTGGGCCTGCATTATTCAAATAATTAGACCCATTCTTACCTGTTCCCTTCGAGCCTATCCTTTGTCTTCCCTATTCTATATACTGCTCCCCACAGTCGGTACCTCTTCTGTGCTTTTGCCTTTTCTCTTCACGCTTTTTGGCTGCCATGTCCACCTGTCATGAAGATAAATCACCACGATATTCCAAAGTCAATTTTACAACCATTTGATCCAAACTTACCTGTCCCTCCCAGTGACTGACAGTTTCCTTCTAGGACCCCATTGTTATTGATCCCGCTCTTCCTATATGTGTAAATATATTCATCATATATATATGCTTGCACATATATGTATGTGCATTGCCTCTGCATCTTGCAGTTCCTCACCGGCCAATTCTACTGCTATCATCCCACGGACCGTCATGATATGCATCCATCCCTCCTACATCTGTGCCTCACATCTACCGTACCCAATCCTCCCGAACCATTTTTGTCATCCGATCCACCTGCTACGTCTTGTATTGCTCGCACTGTTTTTTACGATGAGGTTTGTGCCCAGTCTGCTGACCAGCCAAAGCAGAGTTTCAAAGCTTTTTTGATACCTAACCCATTGCAGTGCATTTCACTTTTTCTCCATCGTCCCATGCTACTGAGGTTTCTTAAACCAAATTCTAGCCTTCCTCATGTATATCAGTCAGCCTCCAGATGTTTTCACCAGGGCTTGTCACACTTCCACCTGACCTTGGCTTTCAAGCTCACCAGGTAACCATTTGAATCCACCCTTAAGTTCACGTAAACCCCCTACATTTTCTATGGTGTGCACAAAATTATCATACTTTCGTCCCACCTTATTCCTCCTTCTGAGTCATTTTATCCCACGTTTCCATGCAGATCTAAACATTTCCATGAATTATATGTTCATTTCATCACCTGCATAAACATGATCGTGCACCCGGCATGCTTCAGGAGTCTCCGAAATAAACCAAAATTATTATTTTCATTATTATAACCCGCCATTCGAGGTTTGCATAAGTTACTCAAATAACCATTTACTCCATTAACGGCACCGTACCGTAAGACGGTCCCGGTTTTAAATACGTTGAAATCGGTACTTAAAGCGTAAATCGTTTGTTCGGTCAAGTCTGGGAATAGTAACTTTCAGAAAATCTATCTCCATGCGCCAAAGTAACACCCAAGTTGATGGGCTCAAAAGGGCCGGGAAATTTTCATACGGTTTTCGATCCCACAGCAAAATATCCGAAACTATTTTGGAGGGGTTATTCCTTACGATATAGCCGCACAAAATTTTGTTGCTACGATACTGACCTTGGCAAAGCACAGACAAAATGCCACGAGACTCGGCACTACCAACAATCCTCTTGCGGTGGAGCCAAGTATAGGGGAAACAGTAATGACGACGGTTCTTGGTAATTTTTAGAACTATAAACGAAGGTGAAATGGTTAGAATTGCCGGCTAAACCAGATATGAAAGCCGTTGACAATTTTTTAACTTTTATCTATCGTACGCAATGGTCTTGGGTACTTTTACCAGGATTACTCCCGCATTCTTCCCACAGTGTTCTTTTGACACTTTTGCCAGGTAGAATCTACGCTTTACTACAGCCGGTACATTTAATCGCGTGGGTTGCCATTGGATACGGAGTACTTTATATACACAATCATTCAACTTTTCAGCTCCAAAATATAAAATTTAACTCTGCTTTGCAACTACTTTGCTACACATTTACATTGTTTGGGGGAGTAAAATACCCATTCTGACTGACGAGAGATTACGGCCGGAGCCGAAGCTTCATGACAACTATCAAGTCCACACTTGCTTTGTGGGTTTCGAAATATAATTCTTGTTCATTATTTTCGTTGCTTTATTTTGGAGTGTCCTGTGACCCTTTGTCCATTATTCGCAACCATAACGTGAAGGCATGGTGTGGAGCAAACATCGAAGTCTTTGGCCAGAGTGAAGAATTTGCACCATAAGCTGGGGGAATAACGAATTCAAGTGATCAAAAAGTGCCCTGCAGAGACCTACGGCCACGTGATCCAGCTGAAATCAAAACAGAAAAAGTAAATTGTCGAAGAATGTTGCCGAGGACTTGTAGCTGAGTTGCTGCATTTCATTCTTTAGATGAAGTGTTCTTCTTGAACAGTCGCAAAAGCTTACTCAGTTCCTATTATCTCTGATACTAACATGGAAGTGGCTCCGCTTCCACCGTTAGCTGCGCTACACCAGGTAGTGTTGCGTGCTGTTATCGATATAGTTTTCATTCATCTGTCTTAGGAAAAACTAAAAATTATAGTTTCTTATGGCATTCCGTTAACCCAAAGAAATTCAGGGAATTTTTTCTCAGTGGTAAATTCCAACCCGGCTCTATCTTGCCGTTACTTTTCCGCCTCACTCACAGCGGCTTTTTGATATTTCAAAATGTCTTGTGTAGCAAAGGAGACTTCCAGTACTACCCCATTCAATCATACTCCGGCCACTAGGAAAAATAGGCTCCTTCAAACTCCCGTGGCCTTAAAACAATGTTCGGTTGACCTCTGTGACTTTGTAGGCTTGGCGCCGAAAAGAACAGCTGTTTTAGACCGATAAGTCCAAGATATAAAGTCTCAGCTTCCGAAGTTGGAAGATGCGGTATCTAAACTCTCCCCCCTACTGTGCATCACTGAACGCACCAAACATTCTACCTTAAAAAACCTAAAAGCGGCTGGCCGCTTCATCGACTCTGTTGCATCCGAAGTTCTCATGGAAGCGAGGAACTCGTAGTGCAGTAGTGTTCAACGTCCCGGAGAGAATACCTCTGGAGAATATCAAGCATACATTGTTGAATGCATGTGGTATGGCCCACCCTCCTTGTCAAATAACAAGGCTGCGTAAGCGCGTTCAACAATTCAACTGTCCAATCCTTATGCGATTTGTGGATGATCTATCTGCCAAAGGATTCATTAAAATGGGTAACACTATAGCTTCTAACTCCCTCCATAAAAACAAAAAAATAGCTGAAGATAAAACCCCTCTTCAAAGGGAAATTACTGGATCTCCCTCGACTTTCCCCACTAGAAAGACGCCTGATAGTCCTTAGCATTCGAAGCAGACGGCTGGTCGTTCTATCGCTTCTTCTCAAGTTCCCACTGCTTCATCCTCACACGAGCCTCCCGCCCCTTCACAACCGCCCATTGCGTCCTCACCTGCTCCCGTACTGAACTCTTTAAAATCTGATTCCATTACTGCTGATCTGGACATTTCCGCTTTTTCCTTTTACTGCTACCTAGTAAAAGAAGCCGACTGTTGCCTCGCTCTCTCACCTCATCGCCTGTTGAGTACACCTCCAACTCTAATTCGCCTTCTGTTCCCTCCGGTGATAGGCTACTCGCAGTCCAGGGGAATAGGTCTAACAGTCTTCCCACCCTTCTCACAAACCCCTCCTCCATTCAACTGTCTCCTCTTAAATCAACTGGCCTTAACTCACCGTATAAACTTTCGACCTTAGAAAATACTCCCCGCTTCAATGCATCGGTGATTTCTACAAATTCACTGTGCTCACTGCCTGTCAATACAAGATACGGCCTCCACAGGCCGTCCACTCCGCCTCACGTCGTACTCCTCACCTGACAACTATCTCTGCTGCTCCCGATACTAACTGCTCCATATTTGGTGTTTCACCCAACTTGAATTACCCCTCCCACAAGGTTCAGCCCAATCTGCCATCCTACACCCCTATTTCTTACACATTTTCAACCCTGCCCTCTGCTCCCCTCTTCAGCCAATACTTAATTTCAACCGGCCGGTATTTCTCGACTGCTCCTAATCACCCCTGTCTGATATCGACCCGCCAAACCCCACAGGGTTTTCCCTTTCCTCCGACATTTCCCCCTCCTTTGATGCCAAGTTTCTCTACCACTCAGCAGTTCCTCTCACTGCAACATTTAATCCAGCTTGGCTGGAAGCCACTCCATCTGAACCTCGGCTAGCCTCTACATCAACATATTCCCCTTTGACCCTGATCTCCGCTTCCTCCAACCGCGATGGCCTGCCTCCTTTCAACTTACACTACCCCCCTGATGTGCCTATACCACCTCCCACAATTGGTACTTCTTTAGCCTTGTTCAGCTCGCATTACATTTTTGACAAACTCCCGTACCTAAAAAAAGTCCTCACAAATAATTACGACATTTTCTTAATAACGGAATCCTGGCTGTCCGAGAGCACTCTTAGTGATCGAGTATCATTGGTGGGGTGCAGTCTTTTAAGGACCGACAGACCGAACCGGCGTGGTGGTGGGTGCCTAGCCTACGTTAAGGGAGTCTACACCACGACCCCTCTTTTACATACGGCGCTCGATCCTGTTCCCGATTCTCTCTGGTTCACTATCAACCTCCAAAGCACTGCTCTTCACATTGGCTGCGTGTATCGCTCAAAAATTTCCCCAGTTCTTTGTTTCCACTTCTTATTAGATCTTTCGAATACCTCTCTTTGCTTCCTTCTGGAACCAAGCTTATTGCTGGTGACTTAAATTTCCCCCACTTTTTTGGCCCACCTTCTCGGCTCCTCTCAATCTTATGGGCCTGATCATTAGCATTCATTTTGGTGGCTGGACTCAACATGTTGTCGAATCTACCAGAAGTGGGAACACACTAGATCTGGTATTCACTCATAACGTGCCTCTCATAGACAAGTCGGTAACACAAAATTTCCCCCATAAATTGGTCATCCGCCATCTGCCCCTTAGTGGCTCACTTAATCCCGCACACGCCTCCAAAAGTGAATTCCTATGCAGAAATTGGGCCTTACTCGCCAGAAAGACTGGGGTGATTATTTCCTCACCCATGACCCTCAGCTTGCTTCGGACATTTTCTACTCCTTCTTTTCCGACTGTCTGAAAAAAATTGTCTAGTACTTCCCAGGCTGTACCTGAAAAGGGGTCTCATGTTCCGCCATTCCATAGGAAGTATCACAAACTTCTCAAACAACTACATAATTCCAACGAATTTTCAATTTTTATTAGTCTAAACCGCCTCCCCACAGTTATTCAACGACAAGATAATACGCAATTTCCAGACCAAGAAGCTGAGGCATTGAGTCATCCCAACAAGTTGCAACTTCCTTCTATGTTGCATGAGTCTAGAAACGCTGATGTTAAGGCCGACTTCCAACTTCTGTTTCTGAATAATAACTCATCTACCACTTCCCCACCTTGTATAGCCAAGGCCTTCAATGCATTCTTTGCTTCAGCCATGGCTCCAGCTACTGTCATTGTCCCTCCCCCATCTTCACCACTTACCGACTCTGTCCTGTCTACGATACCCTTTGATGCCAGAAATATTTCTAAGCTACCATCCAACAGCAAACCATCCACTCGATGGGGCCACGATGGCTTACCCCATTTGCACTTGTCAGTGGTGGACCGGATATCCCCCTTTTTTTGCCTAACCTTTTCACTCTTTCACTTAATGGTAGCACCGTACCTGCTAACTGGAAGCGCTCGGTAATCGTTCCCATCCATAAAAAAGGAGCTTTGCATGAGTTGTCTAATTATCGCCCTATAAACTATACCCTCAAATTATCCAGAATAAAGGAAAAAATAGTTGAAGATCACATTATCTACTACTTATTAGGCATTAGCCTTATTAATCACAACCAACATGGACTCCTCCGTTCACGGTCTTGCACGACTTGTCAGTATGATTTTCTGAATCTTGTCACCGACTCTGCTGGAAGTAGGAAATCTTTTGGTGTTCTTTATCTTGACTTATCCAAGGCATTTGATCGCGTACCTCACCCCCACTTTTTAACAAAGCTACGGTCACTTGGGATTGTCGATCCACTTTTTTCTTGGTTCTCGTCTAACTTATCTCATCGTTCACAAGTTGTCTTAACTAACGGGCACACCTCTAATCCTAGGCCTGTTACTAGCAGTGTTATTCAGGGCAGTGTTTTAGGCCCCCTGCTTTTCCCCCTAAATATAAGTGATATGTTTCCGACAATACTTATTGACACTCCGTTTTTGTTCGCGGACGACATTAAGGCAGTTTAAACTTTTTCGCCTGGCAAACTCAGTACTACTATCCCTAAAATCTCTGCTGATTAAGCCGCTCTTGATGAATGGTGCTCAAACTGGGCGATGAGATTCTTCGCCGACAAGTGAATTTATCTTACTCACCCAAATGCCAGGTTCCTCCTGGTTCTTTATGCATCAGCGGTTCATCCATCGACTGCCAGCCCTTGGTAAGAGTCCTTGGCTTAAGTTATTCTTGCTCTTTCAACTTCTCCGAACATGCTGTCTTCCAAACGGCGAAGGCTAAAAAGTGTCTTGGTCTTCTGTTCAGATCCTTTCAGCTTAGGGAGAGCATCATTTACATGTACAAAGTAAACACCAGTCCTCTTCTTGAATATTGTCCCTCAATCTTCACTAGTATGGAAAAATCCGATAGGATTATTATCGAGAGTATTCAAAGAAGATTCACAAAGCAGCTTATCGGTTGGTCGTCCAACTTAAACTACAAGGAATGATGCTTATCTCTCAAAATCGAACCATTACGGCTTCGTCGCATCAAGCTAAATTTGGTATTTCCGTATAAGCTATTGATTAGGCAATCCGATTCCTCCAACCAGTTGTGCTTCTCCCCGGATACTGGATATTCACTCCACAATAGGCAGTATTCGATTATCACACTCTCCTCGAGGACTGTTCTACGCTCTAATTTCTTTCCCTTCACGTACTCCAGAATTTGGAATAAACTTTCTTTGCACATCAGATATTCTCAGTCAAAGTATGCACTCGTGATTGCCATTGATAAATTCCTTTCTGCCCCAACTGTTTTGCGCTTATTCAACGTTCACATAACCGAAAGTCAAGCTTACGAGAAAGGCCTCAACTTTAAAGCCAATGCTCCGCTTTCTCGCGTTACCTTACCTTCCTAAATAACTCCACCGTTTTTGAAATTCCGATTGTTTTGTTTGACCGCTTCTCCTAGACCTCGCCATCGACATATGTTAGGCACATCTGCGACCACTAACTGTTTTTTCCATACCAGCTTATAGGATCCTGCAAATTTCACTTTGAAATAAATCCTTCCAGATGCGTTCGCATTTATAGAGAGACCACCGTAATACTTCCCAACGATTGTCAATATGCTTCATCCGCTCCTCGATTTATTACCTTTATTTAGTTATATCGCATCTGCTGCTCTGAAACCAGCCTCAACCAGGCTATAAAGACTGCATCAGTAACCAACCCCTGGTTGGCTATAGATATATATATATATATATATGTATATATAATACATACATATATATATATATATATATATATATATACTCATTACTGTCCTGTAGTTATTAACACATGCATGGCGAGTGACTCAACGCTCCTTGATATCTCTTACCTTGCAATGCCTCTTTTCCGCACCAGGTCCCACCACATATACTTCCCCCACCACCTCTGCGATGATGAACCGGAAAACCCAGTCTCATTCATCGCATTTAGCATGGCTCACTAACTGAACTCAAAACACAGTTATGACGTCACCAGTTCTGCCCCCAGCTAAGTTTCTTCCCTTGTTTCATGCAGAACTCACTTGTTCTGTTCTACTGAATAACTACTCTAGATCAAATCCCAATCTCAATACTGAATCTTAAGGCTCTCAGTAATCCATGGTTCACCGTTTCCTTTTTTAGTCTCACGTGTCATAGACCAAGCTTCGCCTCAGCCCATCTACTAATGGACCAATATTGAGGCCTATCTAACCCACCATTCTATATAGTACTCTTTTTCGTCATTCTGGCTTTTTGTACGAATCCTCATCTATTTACTGATCCATGTATGTCTCACTCCTTCAGCTTCTCACCTTCTTTTCTGTCTCCCACTCTATAACAACAAAATGGGCACCAGCTCGACACTCCTTGATATCCCTTTGCTTACGTTGCCTCTCTTCCGCACCAGGTCCCACCACATACATTTCCCCCACCACCAGGAGTTTGTTGCGCTACACCAGGTCGTTTTGCGTGCTGTTATCGATATAGTTTTCATTCATCTGTCTTAGGAAATACTAAAAATTATATTTTCTTAGAGTATTCCGTTAACCCATAGAAATTCAGGTATTTTTTTTCCTCAGTGGTAAATTCCAACCCAGCTCTAGTTTCCGTTACTCTTCCACCTCATTCACAGCATCTTTTTGATATTCCAAAATGCCACGTGTAGCAAAGAAGACTTCCAATACTACCCCGTCCACTCATACCCCGGTCACTAAGAAAAATAGGCTTCTTCAAACTCCCGTGGCCTTAAAACAATGTTCGGTTGACCTCTGTGACTTTGTAGGCTTGGCGACGGAAAGAACAGCTGTTCTAGACCGAAGTATTTCAGATATAAAAACTCGGCTTCTGAATTTGGAAGATACGATATCTAAACTCGCCCCCTTACTGTGCATCACTGAACGCATCGAAAATTCCACCTTACAAAACCTGACAGCTGCGGGCCGCTTTATCGACTCTGTTGCATCCGAAGTTCTCATAAGAGTGAGGAACTCTCGTAATGCAGTCGTGTTTAATGTCCCAGAGAGAATACCTCTGGAGCATGTCAAGCACACACTGTTGAATGCATGTGGTATGGCCCACCTTCCTTGTCAAATAACAAGGCTGCGTAAGCGCGTTCAGCGCTTCAACTGTCCAATCCTTATGCGATTTGCAGATGATCTGTCTGCCAAAGAGTTCATAAAAATGCGTTCCACTATAGCTTCTAATTCTCCTTATAAAAACATAAAAATAGCCGAAGATAAAACCCCACTTCAAAGGGAAATTACCAGATCTCCTTCGACTTTCCCCACTAGAACGACGCCTGATAGTTCTGAGCCTTCAACACAGACGGCTGGTCGCTCCACAGCTCCTTCTCAAGTCCCCACTGCTTCACCTTTACACGCGTCTCCCGCCTCTTCACAACCGCCCACTGCCTCCTCATCTGCTCCCGTACTGTACTCTTTAAAATCTAATCCCATTTCTGTTGATCTTGACATTTCCGCTTCTCCCCTTTTACTGCCACCCAGTAGGAGACGCCAATTATTGCCTCGCTCTCCCACCTCATCGCCTGTTGGATACACCCCGAACTCTAACTCGCCATCTGTTCCCTCCGGTGATAAACTACTCGCCGTCCAGAGGAATAGGTCTAACAGTCTTCCCATTCTTCTCACAAGCCCCTCCCTCATTCAACTGTCTCCTCTTAAATCAACTCCCTTTAACTCACGGAATAAGGTTTCGACCTTAAAAAATACCCCTTGCTCCAATGCATCGGTGATCCCTACAAATTCACCGTGCTCACTGCCTGTCAATACCAAAATACGGCCTCCACATGCCGTCCAATCTGCCACACGTCGTACTTCTCACCCAAAAACTATCTCCACTGCTCCCGCTTCTAACTGCTCCATATTTGGTGTTCCACCCAACTTGAGTTACCCCTACCACAATGTGCAGCTTAACCTACCACCGTACACCCCTATTCCTCACACATTTTCAACCCTGCCCTCTGCACCCCCCCTCAGCCATTACTCGATTCCGACTGGCCGGTATTTCTCGACAGCTCTTGATCACCCCTGTCTGATATCGACCCGCCAAACCCCACAGGTTTTTCCCTTTGCTCCGATGTTTCCCCCTCCGTTGATGCCCAATCTCTCTACCCCTCAGCAGTCCCTCTCACTGCAACATTTAATCCAGCTTGGCTGGAAGCCACCCCATCTGAACCTCCACTAGCCCCAACATCAACATATTCCCCGTTGACCCTAACCTCCGCTCCTTCCAATCGCGATAGCCTGCCTCCTTACAAATTACACCACCCCTCTGATGTGCCTATACCACCTCCCACAAATGGTATATCTCTAGCCTTATTCAACTCGCGTTCTATTCTTGACAAACTCCCGCACCTTAAAAAACTTGTCCTTACAAATAATTACGACATTATCTTAATAACGGAATCCTGGCTTTCTGAGAGCACTTCCAATGATCAAGTATCTTTGGTAGGGTACTGTCTTCTAAGGACCGATAGACCGAACCGGCGTGGTGGTGGGTGCCTAGCCTACGTCAAGGAAGCCTACACCACGACCCCTCTTTTACATACGGCACTCGATTCTATTCCCGATTCTCTCTGGTTCACTATGAACCTCCAAACCACTGTTCTTCACATTGGCTGCGTGTATCGATCACCAAATTCCCCCAGTTCATTGTTTCCACTTCTCATTAGGTCTTTCGAATACCTCTCTTTGCTTCCTTCTGGAACTAAGCTTATTGCGGGTGACTTTAATCTCCCTCACATCTGTTGGCCCACCCTCTCGGCTCCTCCCAATCTTATGGACCTGATCACTAGCATTCATCTTGGCGGCTGGACACAACATGTTGTCGAACCTACCAGAAATGGGAACATACTAGATCTGGTATTTACTCATAACATGCCTCTCATCGACGTGACCGTAATACGGAATTTCCCCGGTAGTGACCATAAAATGGTTATCTGCCATCTGCCCCTTAGTGGCCCACCTAGTCTCGCACACCCCCCCAACAATATATTCCTAAGCAGAAATTGGGCCTTGCTAGTCACGCTTCTTCGGCAGAAAGACTGGGGTGATTATTTCCTCACCCAGGACCCTCAGCATGCTGCGGATATTTTCTACTCCTTCTTTTCCGATTGTCTGGATAAATTGTCCAATACTGCCCAGGCTGTACCTAAAAAGAGGTCGTCTGTCTCGCCACTCCATAAGAAGTACCATAAACTTCTCAAACAACTACATAATTCCAACGACTTTTCACTTTTTATTCGTCTAAACCGCCTCTCCACACTTATTCAACGACAAGATAATACGCGACTTCGTGACCAAGAAGCTAAGGCTTTGAGTCATCCTAACAAGTCGCAACTTCTTTCTATGTTGCATAAGTCTAGAAACGCTGATGTTAAGGCCGACTTCCAACTTCTAATTCTGGATAATAACTCATCTATCACCTCCCCACCTTGTATAGCCGAAGCCTTCAATGCATTCTTTGCTTCAGCCATGGCTCCAGCTACTGTCATTGCCCCGCCCCCATCTTCACCACTTACCGACTCTGTCCTTTCTACGATACCCTTCGATGCCAGGAGTATTTCCAAGCTACTATCCAATAGCAAACCCTCTCCTCGATTAGGCCCCGATGGCTTACCACCAATTGCACTCGTCAATGGTGGACCGGATCTCCCCCTGTTGTTGCTTAACCTTTTCACTCTTTCACTTAATGGTAGCACCGTACCTGCTAATTGGAAGCGCTCGGTAATCGTTCCCATTCATAAAAAAGGACCTTTACATGAGGTATCCAATTATCGCCCTATAAACCATACCCCCATCTTATCCAGAATAATGGAAAAAATAGTTAAAGATAATATTATCAACTATTTATTAAGCCTCAGTCTTATTAATCACAACCAACATGGATTCCTCCGTTCACGTTCCTGCATGACTTGTCAGTATGATTTTCTGAATCTCGTCACCGGCTCTGCTGAAAGTGGGAAATCTCTTGTTGTTCTTTATCTTGATTTATCCAAGGCATTTGATCGTGTCCCTCACCCCCACCTTTTAACAAAGCTACGGTCATTTGGGATTGTCGATCCACTTCTTTCTTGGTTCTCGTCTTACTTATCTCATCGTTCACAGGTTGTCTTAATTAACGGGCACACCTCTAATCCTAAGCCTGTTACTAGCGGTGTTATTCAGGGCAGTGTTTTGGGACCCCTGCTTTTCCTCCTATATATAAATGATATGTTTCCGACAATACTTAATGGCACGCCGTTTTTGTTCGCGGACGACATTAAGATAGTCTACACTTTCTCGCCTGGCAACCTCAGTACTACTATCCCTATAATCTCTGCTGATTTAGCCGCTCTTGATGAATGGTGCTCAACCTGGGCGATGAAGTTCTCCGCCGACAAGTGTATTTTCCTCACTTACAAATGCCAGGTTCCTCCTGGTTCTTTATGCATTGGCGGTTCACCCATCGACAGCCAGCCTTTAGTAAGAGACCTTGGCTTAAGTTATTCTTGCTCTTTCAACTTCTCGGAACATGCTGTCCTCCAAACGGCGAAGGCTAGAAAGTGTCTTGGTCTTCTATTCAGATCCTTTCAGCTTAGGCAGAGCATTCTCTACATGTACAAAGTACATGCCAGGCCCCTTCTCGAATATTGTCCCCTAATCTTCACTAGCATGAGAAAATCCGACAGGATTATTATCGAATGTGTTCAAAGAAGATTCACAAAACAGCTTATCGGTTGGTCGTCCAACTTAAACTACAAGGAATGATGCTTATCTCTCAAAATCGAACCATTACGGCTTCGTCGCATCAAGCTAAATTTGATATTTCTGTATAAGCTATTGACTAAGCAGTCCTATTCCTCCAACCAGTTGTGCTTCTCCCCGGATACTGGATATTCACTCCGGAATAGACAGTATACTATTACCACACCCTCCGCGAGGACTGTTCTACGCTCTAAGTTCTTTCTCTTCGCGTACTCCAGAATCTGGAATAAACTTCCCTTGCACATCAGATCTTCTCGGTCAAAGTATGCATTCGTGCCTGCTATTGATAAATTCCTTACTGTCCCAACTGTTTTGCGCTTATTCAACGTTCACGTAACCGAACGTCAAGCTTACGAGATAGGCCTTGACTTTTAAGCCATTGCTCTGCTTTCTCTCTTTACCTTACCTTCCAAAATAACCTCACCGCTTTAAAAATTCTGATTGCTTTGTTTGACCGCTTCTCCTAGCCTTCGCCATCGACATATGTAAGCATGTCAGCGTCCACTAACTGTTTTTCCATACCAACTTATAGGATCTTGCTAATTCAACTTTGAAACAAATCCTTTCAGATGCGCTCGCATTTATAGAGACCACCGTATTACTCCCCACAGGTTGTCAATATCCAGTATCCAACCCCTGGTTGGATTTATATATATATATATATATATATATATATATATATATATATATATATATATATATACTCATTACTGTCCTATAATTATTAACAAAATCATGGTGAGTAACTCAACGGTCCTCGATATCTCTTAGCTTATAATGCCTCTCTTCCGCACCAGGTCCCACCACTCATACTTCGCTCACCACCTCTGCGATTTCGAACTGGAAAATCCAGTCTGATTCATCGCACTTAGCGTGACTCACTAACTGAACTCAACACCCAGTTATGACGTTACCATTTCTGCTCCCACCCTATCCCCCAGCTAAGGTTCTTCTGTAATTTCATGCAGAACTTGGTCTTTACTTCTGCTCAATGACCACTCTAGGCGAAATACTAACTTTCCCATTGAAAGTTCTAGCCACACTTAGGCGTTTCCCCTTTAGTCTCACGTTTCATGGCCTCAATGTGCCTTTGGGATCCGCCGCACCGATGAGCCCGTGCTTAACTTTTGTTCTTCTTTCCGTTAACCGTTGATCCTCGGCTGCGTCACTCTATCTCACTTTCCTTGCCATAGTCTTTTGCGTCCGACCGCTCTCGCAGGACCCGTCTGATGATCGCACCCACGTATACAGCAATATATATATTTTATATATACATATATATATACATCTGTTCATATATATATATATATATATATATATATATGCATATATATATATATACCTATTCATATATACACATATATATGCATATATATATATATATATATATTTATATATATACCTATTCATATATATACATATATATGTGTAAATATATAACATTTTTATACAATATATATATATATATATACTCACTACTGTCTTATAATTAATAACAAAATCATGGTGAGTAACTCAACGGTCCTCGATATCTCTTAGCTTATAATGCCTCTCTTCCGCACCAGGTCCCACCACTCATAATTCGCTCACCACCTCTGCGATTTCGAACTGGAAAATCCAGTCTGATTCATCGCACTTAGCGTGACTCACTAACTGAACTCAACACCCAGTTATGACGTTACCATTTCTGCTCCCACCCTATCCCCCAGCTAAGGTTCTTCTGTAATTTCATGCAGAACTTGGTCTTTACTCCTGCTCAATGACCACTCTAGGCGAAATACTAACTTTCCCATTGAAAGTTCTAGCCACACTTAGGCGTTTCCCCTTTAGTCTCACGTTTCATGGCCTCAATGTGCCTTTGGGATCCGCCGCACCGATGAGCCCGTGCTTAACTTTTGTTCTTCTTTCCGTTAACCGTTGATCCATTTGCGTATATATAAATAAAACCGTTCCGTCCTTTAGCGATGAGTGCTCGCTCTCAGTTAATTCCTGGCTCAGGCTAGAACTCAGCCGTCCCATCCTGCTTTTTTTGTGCCTTTCCCGTACTTGCCACACGGATTACCATTCCTTAGTTACTAGGCTCCACTTCTCTACGCACATGCTCATGGTAAGTTAAGACCCCATTCCAACCGGAATCCGTGTGCCCCTGCCGAATACCAGCACGTTTGCCCCCACATGAAAAATCCTCATTTTAACACTGTTTTCCCCCCTTTTTACTGTTTGCCGTCCTTTACCACAGCTGGTGAACTGACCAGACTGTTTTCTTCCTATTTTCTCATTCTTCGTCCAGACCATACCATCTACTATTGTTTTATTCCTGGTTCCCAAACGGACACCCTCTCCTCATCCACTGCCTACCTGATATCGCCCCAAATCTCTACTATCACCCAACTACCCTAGAAAGCTACCAGTCTCCATCTAGGGATCCCTAATAGACCTGTCCACTAGCCAAACGATAACTAACTGTTCGGATATCAAAATGTTCATTTTCTTGCTTCCATATAAACGATAATCATAACCCACAGCTGGAACACTCTCCAGACTGCCGCATTCCTGATCTCTTTCAGATTGCATTGGTTACTTGGGTATCCATCGGCTAAATCGACGTTTATTCCGGATTACCGTAAGGACTGGACGATTTGATCAATGGTTTAAACCTATACTCTCGCCTGCTGACGTTACATGGGGCACCGTACATGGATTAACAAAACCTCATGAAAGTCTCACCGGATCGCAGAGGTGATTCCTGACAGCAACCATCAACACATCCGGTCAACGTCTATTCCCAAATAACCCAACCCGACAGTTCAATTCTTCCCGCGTTGTAGTACGAAATCAATGGCCGGAACCCAGCCTTCGCAGCTGTCAACTTCGTCAAACCAGCCCTTTTTTACCTGCTTCCCACAACATTCTGCCTGCAACCAAGGTCTTTACGGAACAGAATACCAGCCATCTGCAGCCAACCATAATTTGATTACCAATTTTCTATCAAATACAAAAAAAACATTTTACATTCTTCCAACTCCTGCCTAGCCGAACCATTGACGTTTGTCTCCACTAATCCGTTTCATTGACGGCTTTTCTTTTCTTTAATAGTCCATTATATGTCCATACACCATTCATGCTCTTCAAAAGTTCACTGAAGTCCCTGCGAAGCTTTTCGCCTTCATTTGAATTTCCATATGACACTGTAATCACCTGCACAAAAGGTCCGTTTTATTATCACCTTTGAATCACTTGCCTTTGTTTCACATGCTTCCTCCACAATTAGTTACCCAATGCTGGATCAGTGTCCAATATCCCGCTGGTATCTCTGACTGCACTTTGAAAGCCCCACGCTTGCTTTACTTCTAACAATGTTCTTTTGCATCTCTTACGCCCGGTTACTTGTTAGTTACCGTCCATTTGTTGCTTATATCAGCAATTCCACGACTGTCCAGCTATCCACACCGCCCCCAGCGATTTCGAAACCGATTCGAAATTCCCGCCTCAACCATTACCACTTTTGCTTACTCAAACACTACATGAATTTACTGTTGTATTTCGGTTGCTGTGATTGATAAATTTAGAATTTGTGAATACCTCACATTGACATGTATTGCTGTATACTCTGATCTTGCCTTGTGCATGTGTATTGACCACGGTCAAGAAATATACTATAACTATAACTATAACCTCTGCGGTGCTGAACTGGAAAATCCAGTCTCATTAATCTTACTTAGCGTGGCTCAATAACTGAACTCAACACCGACTTATGACGTCACCAATTCTGCCCCCATTATATCCCCCAGCCAAGTTTCTTCCGTAATTTCATGCTGAACTTAATCTTTCCTTCTGCTGAATGACTAGTCTCGGTGAAATACTAACTTCCCCATTGAAAGTTCCAGCCACACTTATGCTTTTCCTTTTTTAGTCTCACCTTTCATGGCCTCAATCTGTCCTGAGGATCCGCTGCATCGATGGTTTGTGCTTCACTTTTGTTCTTTGTTTCCGTTAACCGTTGATCCTCAGATGGGCTATGCCCAGACTGCGTCTGTCTACCTCATTTCCCTTTCAAGTTATCCTCAATGCCGGTCAACCACCTCGGGCACTACATTGACCACCCTTCTGGCCGACGCCCCTGGATAATAATGCTGCATGACCGTCTGTTGATCGCTGTTCCCGTTGGCTCTGTTGTCCAAGTTCCCACAACCTGTCCAGTTGGTCCTGGACCATATGTCCTTATCGTGGGTGCTCAGCCGTCTGTACAACCATCAGTGAACACTCAAGCCACTCCCAGCAGTGCGGGGCGCAGTCAGATCCACCGCTATGGCCGGCGCACATCGGGCGTACAGGCCATCTGAAACGATGTGCGAGCGCAATTAGGCTGGTGGATCACACCTCCTGTGTTCACTTCCCGAATTGTCTTTCAGGTTGGGTGTCCAGCGCACGGTCATCCCCACCCACTGGCACCGGTTGCGGATAGCATGCTCAAACTCTTCTCGCTCTACCGCAATCATCACTGTCCGTTGCGGACCGCATGCTCCTACCATTCTTCTGCCATGGTTCGTTCATCTATCATTCTTGTCAGCACCCTTATCACTTCCTTTCCGTGTCGTTCTACCTCTGTATGCACACCAATCCTTTCTGTTTTTGTTCCCATCGTGTTTCACAACGACAACCCTCACTGTATGATGTCATTCTCGCCTTACACATTTTACTCTTCTCAAGCCGAAAAATATGTTCTTTTTCACCCATTTCGCGCCTGTCGGCTCATAGTCAGTATTCACTTGGTACCTCCATATGCCTATGAGGCTGATTGATCGCATACCTCACTAGCTACCATTCTGCGACATCCTCTTTTGTCCATCCTTTACTTCCCCCGGACACATCCGTAACCACGACCAATCCCCATATAAGTACTCTCCGTTACAAACTTAGCATTTTTTACGACCAAATTTATTATCTTTCCACCACCTCCGTATTTTCCATATCTGAATTCGTATTTTTTCTGTGGATCGTCCTTTTAGGCACTGAACCGATTAGCAACTTCTAGCTCAATCCCTTGGTGCAATGGCTTGTAAGCTCGCAACACTCTACTTCCATTCTCACAACTCCGAGGCACAGCTATTTTTCGTACAGATTTGTTCTACCACAGGCTTTCCAGTCGGAATTCTCTTCTTCTTCTCGGTCTTCATCCTGTGTCATCTGCAGTGAAACAATCTGATTCATCATCTCTTATCTGATTTTTTCTGGTCAACCCTCTCGTCTGCTTTGGACGTTGTTCGCCACAGGCATCTTCATTGTGCCTTTCGGGTTGCGCCGCTTTTCCGTGTTCCATTCAGTGTAATGTCACCTTAACGTCATCACTCTCACCTACAGTTTCAAACCATGTGATCTGCCATCACCTAAATTTTCTAATCCTCCACTCCCTTATCTCTGTTCTATGTTATTCGCTGTTACAACTGATGCATCTTCTTACCGCAGTTCTTCTGACCACCACGTTACCCTTCTTCATTGATCTTTTACACCTCTCCAACCACCCCGTACTTCCAGTCGCTCTGCGTTTTCCAGCCATTTTCACGGCCGTCTTCTTACTGCATAATGTACCTCCATTTAATGATGCTTCACTCATGTTTGACTGTCACCATATGTCACACCTGCAATAATCAAACTGTTAGATCATCCCTTGCCTGTTTTCGTCGATCCTTTCCTTCGTATTCCCTAGCTTGTCCATCTCTGCTAACAGCCATCATTTGTGTGCCTCCAAAGTTGGTTTTCTTTTGCTGTTGATCCCTTATATTCACCTGTCATAAAAAAAATTCATCAGGGTTTATCCAAGTTCATTCCGCACCGTTGACCCAACCCTACCTGTCTAGTCCAACCACTGCTACTTCCGTGTTCCACCTCTTTACTGCTATTTGCTCCTGCCGATATATACACATACATTTATATTTTTTGTATCCAAATACTTTCTCTGCCTCCTTCAGTTCTTTTGCCACCACGTCACCGCCTCTCACGATATGCGTCCATTTTATCCATAACTGTGCCTCACATGTACCTTGTCTCGATCCTTCGGCGGTACTGATGCCATCTGACTCACTCTTTATGTCTTGCATTCCAGCTCCATATTTCGAAACTGACACAGTCCGTTTATTGCAATAACGCATAGTTCAAGGCTACCTAGTCCCCAGCTATATAAATAAATTGTTGTTTTCGTTTCTTTTCTTTTTCCCTTTTTTCCTCATCTTTTCTCGTAACGATAGTTCCTCATGTCGATTTTCAGTCCTCCTTATGTAAAACCCACAGGTCCCGTTCTCCCTCACTCGGCTCAGCCAGCCGCTCCATCTGACCTTGACCTTCAAATTCGCCGGGCCTACATTTAAATCCATCTCCGGGTTCACTTAAACTCCCTACATTGCTCCCTAGTGTGCATACATTTATCGCCCTCTCATATCTCCCCTTGTCTTTCTTACCCCCCTTCGTGTTACGTATTTCTAAGTTTTTCAAGAGTTTTGTCGCTTATAAAATTCTTATCATGCGTAAGGCATGCTTCGGGCGTCTCCAAAATAAACTATTATCATTATTAATAAATCTGTCAAACTTTCACTCGAAAGGTTCAAAGGGGGTCAATCGCTTGAAATCTTATTCTGAGGTTGGTGAGGCCTCTGCACAAGAGCACCCACGTGGAAAATTACATAACTGGCTTCTGCTCTAAATCATCTACACCGTTAGTGCAGATTTCCATTAAAACAATTTCGTCTCAAATTTTCGAGTGGTGGTTGACTTCTTTGAATCGGCAACTCAAGCTGTGATTCTCCTCGAGCTCTCAATCGCTCAACCATGGGCACGTACATACCTTCGAAAGTCCACTTTTCAACATTACCAGGAAATCTTTCATTACATTACCATACACCTAGCCTACTGACATATACCAGTAATTCCCCTGGTTTGAACTAAAAACTTCTACCTAAACTCATCAATATTCTAGAGTGAAGCAGCCTTTTTCTCTCAGCTAACTCGCAACAAGCAGTTGATATTTCTTCTCGGCGTAGGCAGTCGTCTCTCGCAGCCCAGTTACACTTTCCATAACCCTGTTGCAAATCTCATCAATTTCCTCCTCTCAATAAAACCATCGTGGGGCTTAAAAACTATCTATGAGCCCATGACTTTGCCCTTCATAATACTAAATCATTTTCGCAAGTCTGTCCGGAGGCTAAAGAAAATTCGGCTTCGTAATGAAAGAGCTAGAACTCTGAGACATCCAGATAAGAAGCTATGACTTTCACTCCCACATAAACCTTCCGATTCTCTGCATGAGTTAGCAGGGACCTTCACTCATCGCTCTGCTACCTCGATGGTCCCTGTCACAGCAACATCCCTCAATATCCTCCTACTACAAGTAGCTTTTTCTCAACCAGGTTAGCCTTTGATTCAAAATTATTCCGCGGCTGCCCTTTCGCTTCGAACCATCCGCTAGCCCAGGACAAGGTGGGCTGCCCTCAGCTGCAATCGCCAGTTGCGCAATGGGCATTCCAGTGATAATGTTGCGTCCGTTTGCCTTGTCACTCAATTCCAGTGTAGAATCGCCCAGCTGGGAGCGGTCAGTCATCAAGTCACGGCATCGTAAGGGCTCCCTAGCGCACCTGCCAATTACCGCTCAATTAATCATGCCCTTGTCATTTTCTGAATAAACCAAACAGCTGGCAAGGACATTGCGGTTTAACATGTCGGCTCAGGAGTTCCAAGCACCAGGCGGCGCAGGATCCTCAGATATGAGCAGTTTTCCGCATGCCAGCCTGACCTTGAATCTCTTCACTAAGATTGGCTGTAAGCGGATGGCGTCAGTGGATGATTGCTTTCATATGTTAAAAGTTTTCAGTCCAGTTCCACAACCCTGCCCTATCGAAAAACCGCAATCGTTGGTCGCAGCCGCCCCTTTCTTATCATGAATATGCTGTTATCCATTCCCACCCTTGCAGTTGTTTCTTCTTAGCAAGCTCACTTCGAACACGAAACCAGTCACCAGTGGCTCTTACAAAGCAGTGTGTTGGGTCCCCCTCCTTTCGTAGCTTGTACCTACGATGGACTGTACCTAGCGCACCATAACACTGTCCATCTCAAGAGGTGGTATAAAGTCTATCCTTTCAAACCTACTGACAAAATGACCCTCTCTGCAAGCGGTCTACCAATAAATCTGCAACTGACCCTTGAAGTAATTCATGAATGGCGACTTTTTTGCTGGTGGGTGTAGAGCCTTCAAAAGGCCGTATGTTTGTAACTGTGCAAAGGCTCGATAATTATTGGCTGTCGTAATACGGTCATAATCCCATCACAGATCTAGTAACAATCGGTGTCTCGCAGTCTCTGAGTGGTTGGGAGCTACGCATGTAGGGTATCTAAGTACAGGCTTTCTAGGTGTTTCAGATTTAGAACTACCTCGTGTGATACCCGGAACACCTCACTCACCTGCCGGAATTTCAGAAACCGGGCAATGAATTTGATCACAACGTCTCCGGCGCACCGGCCCCCCACCCACATCCAAACAGTGTGCCGTGAAATTGCCATATTGTCCCAACGCCTGTCCCATATCTGGTAGTAACTTATTTGTCCGTGGTGGGATACATCAGAGGATCCAGTGTATCCTAAATCCAAACGGAGTACTCGACACCCGAAAAATTATGGCTGGACTAGAAGGTTTAGTACCATCAGCCGCACTTTTGCTTTGGAGCAGAAATTGTGCACAACTAGCTCAGGCTTTTGGTAGCTTGACGGATTCGTAGCCCTATTCATAGCGATCTTCAGCTTGCAAACAAGGCTTTTGGCCAGTCCATTTGATTGTAGACTTCTGTGCACAATATGTTAGTGACGGCATCCTTTTCCTCTGATCCAAATGGCAATCTTTTCGCGGCGGAATGTATTCCCTTGGGCAAATACGGCGTGTTACGCATCATCTATCGTTTTAAAGCATAGATCCAGCAGTGAGAATAGGAACACAATCACAAAACCCAATACTTTTTAGGGACGGGGCCACATGTAAGACGCCTTTGCGCAATACGTGGCCCAATTTTATACGGATCCTGAAATCAGAAGGCTATTGTCCGTGAAATCCTACGATATTGGAATAAAAAATGAACATTGACATAAAACGGATAGAAACTTCAATTATGCGATCACAGCGACTCAGAAAACGAGAATCGAATTGCGGCTTGCAAGAAAGGAGCACATGCGTCACGCAGGTCCAGGTTAGGATATGGCTGAGTTGCGCGCTGGATGCGAGCAAACAAACATTGGTTTGTGAACATATATAGTGCATAAAAAAAGCCAATTGTGTAAGTGAGTGAGTGATGCAAAGTAGGCATAAAATCGTAGTGCTCCCGGGGCAATTTGCCACAACCGGTCGCTACACCACAGTAATGGGCATGAATTCTTTCTCAAGTCCCGCAAGATGCAGGTCATGGGTCCATTTAGAAAGTGGAAAACAGGGTTTGTGTACAGAACGGCCCGATGATTCTGTAGATCGCGAAATGTCACAGTCGATTCCAGGCCCCCAGCTAGTCAGACGAGGCGAAGTTCCAATTTTCTTGATTTCTAAGTGATTAGATTGTAAACCAGACGGTGTTAATCTTCGGAGTGTTGAAGGGGTCACAAAGCGATCGCTCAAAAGCAGGAATCCATTTGGTTCCGTAGATCACTCCTCTTTTCCTAAAAAAAATCAGGAAATCGACTTTCGATCCCGATATTCCATCTTTGTTCAACTGCAGCGAAAGTAGGTCCAAAGTGTCTGCGTAAGCCACAAATTAGATCTCTCAGGCTCTCAGGTGGTTGTTCCATAAGTGAGGAATCTGAATCACTTAAAGGTCCTCGCTGAAGATATCTGCGTAGATTAGCCTCAAGTGGAATTTTTTAGTCGCTAGGAAACTGAAAGTCATAATCATGCAGAAAGTGCTACAAACTATGGCTGAACTATTGCGGTTTTGGACTCGTGCAATGAGTTAGACGGATCACAAGTAAAACAGAGCTCCGCAATCAGAAACAATAGTAATTTCGGACCCAAAGTGATATTTCAGAAGCCGTTTGGCAGACTAATAGGGAGCCGGAGCCTCGCCTTACGTCTGGATTTAGCCAATTTGGCCTTGGTAAATCTACTTGGAACAAAAAACCAGGGGATTTATCCCGTTCTTACACAGCTTAGTTCCAGAGGGTGATACATCCCTGGCGCCGTCGAAATGCATTTTTGGAGTGAATGAAAGAAAACATTTCTAGGGTTTGAAGTGGGACGAAATACGACGTAATGATTGCTATTGTTTGGCTGACCACCATAAAGCACCCGATGCGGGAACAGCGAAAATATTTTGTAATGTAAGCGGAATTTGGAACAAGCTCGGAAATCATTGATGAGAACTAACTAAAGAAAGCAGTCCAGCAAAGCCTCGGGGATACACGGTTCAAACAGAGGAAACCGTTTATTTGAACCAGGAAAATAGGCGACATTTCGAAAGACTGATAAATGGAAATAAACACATTTGGGGGGAGATTTGCAATGGTAAACTAACAAAAACGCTGCAATGGCCCTTCGGGTCTCCCATCGGGAGCTGCTTTTGTGACTGCACGGAAACATCATCTTGATAACACTTGACTCCTTCGAGTACCTCAGCCCATAAAGATCAAACAGGTGGCCCGAGGAATGCTCGGTACAAATGGTAGAAAATTTCAAGTATGCAAAAGAAATGGGGCTTCAGTATTGGTGAACTCATGAGAGTCCCCAAGAAAAAGAATTTTCAAGTGAGCTTCCTTTAAGTTGCTACTTGAGGGGCGATTTGAGCCATGGAAGCGAGACGGCACAACCCCTGGTTCCACAGTGGTGTGCGTATGTTAAAACAAGCTTTGTATTCAAAACAGGCCGATAATCGCTCCATATACTTCGATCAGATCCTTCGGATTTCTACAATATAATATTGGGCGTTGCCAAATCGGATGGCCATGTGGGTTCAGGAATTACTTCGGCAACCAAAGTATCAAAAGCTTCCTTCACAGGTTTCCTTGTTCCGTAAAACAATCCAGGGCATTTACCAAACAAGGAATCTTCACCTCCATTTCAATTTACGGGGATCATCTTCATGCCAGTGGAGGTTTTGGGGCACCGTAGGTTTACTTCGGACGTGGGAAAATCTTTCTGCCATAAGAATGACGGAGGAACGCCAACGTCTTCGATGGCCTTCAATCGCCAACAAATCAGTTTTGGCGGCGAGGGAGGTGCGCGTAAAGTAATTTCCAGTTCTATCTGTGAAGTAATTATCAGGTGAGCTCAAGGTATATAAAGTATGTCTAGTTAAGGCCCTAAGAACAATGTCAGTCTAGTACATCCGAGTACCAGGAGTATCAAGAGGTCGAAGAGAAATAGAAGCAAACGGATCGACAAGACCTGCGTTATTAGCGAAAGTGTGCTGAATCGTTCAATGAAAAGAAAAGAGCGCAAAAACTATCTGTGCTTGTGCTCTTGAGGTTAGGAAAAACTGGGAGTGTCATCTGAATTCAAAATGCCAGACGAGCGAGTACAGTGCGCCCAGGAATTCGGACAGACCAACCGAGTTCGTCCGATTTGGTGAAAAACAAAACAGCTGCACAGAAATGACGGGTGTATGACGAATGTTACCGTTTGCACCAATCGTATTGGCTAAGTTCACTCCTAGCTTTAAAGACGACATTGTGGGTGCTCGGGGATTAGGAGTGATAGAGACTTACGTGCTTCAGTCGGCAGTGAGTCACTTAACGGCCAGTAACTTGTCCGGAATTGTGAGAGCACAACATAACATGAAGTATAAACCTAGTACAACTGCTCACCTCTTAATGCTGCTTATGGACTTCAAAAGCGTGCTGAAAATCGGGGCTAGGAAGTAGAAGCATTTTTTTGCAACTACGGATCGTCACTACAGGAAGTGGGAAGGCCGCAAAGTGGCTTTTGCAACTTTTCGCTAAAATTTTGAACGCTCCGCTTGCTTCTAAATCAGGAGAATAAACTTATAAACATTCTGCAAATTTTTTTCGCTGAACTGATGAGATTTTGCGTTTCACTAGGTTCAAAATTATCTTTTTGATTACGACGGAACAAATGATTTGCGCTTTCTTCGTATTCCAGAAAGACAAGTTTTCGTGGAAATGAAGATCTCATTAAAAATATACTGATTTTCCAACGACACTCAAGAGGGTAGCGGTTCTGAATTCACCTGTATTCTTCCGCTTTTACGACTCCAGGACATGTTCTGAACTAATCCTCACTTTAAGGTACAGAAGAATCCAAACCCAGGAACTCTACAGAAAAAATTAGCTGATTTTGAATGGCTGCCGAGACTCCCAGCGTGAAATTCAAGCGCAGTCAATGAGAAGTGGCGCTCACCTCAGGCCTGGAAGGATGGCAGAACATAGCGGTTCGAGGTTTGAACAGCACCTAATTATCTACACTATACAAGGTTGTTAGCCTTCATCAAAACGTGTATGATAGAGGATTACTGCATTATGGGCAGTATCACACTTACCTCCTGGCCCCTCGAATCTTATTTGTTCCAAAACTGGCTGTGAGCTCACTACCTATAGCAATGATATAAGTCACTGTTGCTCTGTAAATGTTTCAGAGTACCCTGCTATCTAGAGGGTCCAGGTGATTAAAAGCTCAGGCACTCTTTTCTAAGCTTTTCGAATCGGAAGCTGCATGGGTTGCTTCTGAGAATCCCGCGCTGGACACCTGATTGATTTTCGCCCGACGACTTCTCTCTCAAAACCCGACAGAGTTGCTCCAAAATGCATTAGACCCTCAAACGAACAACTACTCGGATTTTTCGTGCCTATAAACCATGCAGAATGTGCTTAGTGCCTGCTTTTTGACTCATAGTGGCTTAACAGTTGGAAACCACTCCCAAGATTCACTATCTTTTAGTGGTGCTATCTTAAACATGCCGCCTTCTCATTTCCTTTTCAACCCGCAAAAGTTAGCTAGTTATCAGCAAACGCTATTTCTGTAGAACCGGTAGCTTTCTACACGAGAATAACGGTTAGTGTTCGAATGCCATTGCCTTCAATGCCTCCCCCTAACTTGAAAGTGACTGCCTGGTCAGAACATACTCTCATTTTCCTTCGTCCGCCAGATCTACTGCTCTGTGGAGTACGTCGGCTTCCGCCCCTCTAAGTGTCTTTGTCTCATGCTTCGATATTCAACGGGCCTACAGCTGTTGATCCCAGTGGCTCAGACTCCAGGATCGCTTGCACCCCTACCACCTTATTCTGGAGTAAATGACATTGTCGATTGCGCAACTATCCATGCGTAAAATAATCAACGCTCACTAGCGTTAATCCCGATGGTATGGCTCGCGGTCAGGTCCACTTCAATAAACAGCACTCATCAGGTGAGCAGAATGTACGTAGCTATGTGCGGGCACAAAACTCGTCAACGCCACCAATTGGTCGCCCACTGCGACTTCCATTGAAGGTCTTCACTTCAACTCTCGACCCATTGTCGATTTCCGGAAGAATTACGACAGATTATTTGGGCCTCCAGTGACATTTCCGGAGATTATCCTCTCATATTTTCCCTCCGACAGAAGGCCATTGTAGGGCACTGCAAAAATGGCTACTACATAAAAATAAACGGATGATCCGCCTCTACATGCTCAATTAAGTCATTCTGGAACAGTTCGTCCACTGGTCATTGTTCAATGTTGAAACTAAGCAAACTACTCATTTTAAGGTAAACTTCCCGATTTTTTCTCCATCTACTTTCGCCATCCAGCTCCATTTTTCCGCATCCTTCCACGATGAATCCACTTAAAATATAGTTTTCTAGTAAACTGGCAGTTTACGCCGGCTAAATCATTCGAAGATTTTTGTCGAATAATTTACTCTAATCTGTTCGATGTTCTTTGTGGTCCATTTCTAGATTCTGATCATATTTCCATTTATCGACGGCAGCAAGGTACTGCCGCGTCAAGTTTACTTTCTCTAAAGCTGTCAAACAAGAAATACCCTTTGATGCTAGGTTATTTTCAGGTTTATCCAATCCCTCGCACGCACGACTGGTATGTTACACCGTTTTTCCGCTGGCACCACATCATTCTCCGAGTGTTGAGGCCTAACTCGGAAACTTACTCTTGTCGGGCGATGGTTCTGCTTCGTTCATCTTATACACTTAGATTTTGGTCTGTGCTCTTTCGTATGCACATTTTTCAAATTTGTCCCCGAAAATCGAAACTAGTTTCCATATGTATCATTTGATTATGCTTTCAAGCATCATTTGGACTTCACGAAATTAACCACCATTGCCGTGTTCAGAACCACTGCATGTCTGTAACTTAAACCTGCCTTCTGAAATGTATCTAACCATCTCTCCTCATTCTTATAACAAATACGATATCCAAGCAAACACCAAGTCACGAGATTTCCCTGCTCACTTTCAAATTAAATCTCAGTAGGCCGGCACTACCGAGTAGGAGCACAAACTAACGTACGTCCACGTTTCTGTGCGTGATAACAATTTTCTCTAGCGCATCACCACCGACGACTTAGTGGTTCTTTCTGCATTCTTACTTAATTGCTTTCAGAACTGCATGCAAACCATTTATCCTTTAAAATGCAGACGCAACATACCACCCGGTTTACGCTATCTTGCAAGCTTGAAGTAGTACTTATCAACCCTACGTTATTTAAAATCTCGAATTCAAACCCCGACCAAAACATGAAATGTGCCACCGACCGTTCATATAAACCCAAACGGTTCATTAATAATTGTCGCCATTCATTATCATAACTCACAGCTGGAACCACCTCCAGACTGCTAACATTATTTATTTCAGGTTTGTCGTCGTCCACTCTCTCGGGCCCCGCTTTCGGTGGCCAAGGTCCACACCTCGACCCGTTCCGACAGAGACCTAAACGGAATCTTTTATACCAAACGGGATTGCAATCGAGCCACACGACCTAAGACACTCCCAACTGCTTACCAGTAGATTGATAGGCGACTTCTGACGCAACACCTCTACTACTGATGTCACTGCTAGGGTCTTCACAAATAACAGTTCACAAGCTACCTTCTATTGATTGACTGACACGTCCCTTACCCCGCCTGATAAACCATACCCACAGGATGCTGCACATCACCCTGGTCTCATGTGAAACAATCCAATGACAGAGCCAGAATACGCAACACAGGAATTTTTACTCATTTAATTTCGATACGCCATCCGAAAGCAAGTCCACTTATCCCCCTCCTCTATCCTTGGTTCCCAATAATGACGCCGAATATCACTGAGAATCAACAAGTCAATATATTTTTGTCAGCTTAACAGAGCAATAAGACGCAAACCTACGTAGAGGTTTTTCGATCAGTTTTCTCTTGCAAGATTTCACTTTTCTTTTGATTGTTATACGGCTTGAAATTGATTCTTTACTAATTCAGGGCCTTCATGTTGCGCTCCCTTTTTTGAGTGATATGGGTTATTGATCCTGGACCTAAACTCACCTTTTATATGGATTGCCGTTTCCTCCACATTCATCAACGTTTCCTAGTCCACTTCTACTCAGTTTGTTCATGTCTTCCCTATTCATGATGCACTCCGTTTATTGAGACCGGGAATATCCGTCATTCCGGGCCATCGTCGTCTTCATAGTGAGCAGTTCTCCTCATATTCACCAAAGTTCACGAGTATACTCCCATTCATTTTTTCACTTCTTCATGTTCATAACTTATTTCGTTCATGGAACCCCAATAGGCCTCCGTTATCCACAGCTTGCACTATTGTGGTTTAAAACACAACATTAGCGCTATATTTTCGCGACGTATTTCGCATTCCTACGGGCCACCACCAACCAACCCGGATTCGAAACCAAACCGTATTTGCCGTGCAAACCATTATCATTTCGGTCGATTAAAACTAGCTCTATCTACGTTGCTTTGCTTCTGACTATTTTGACTAGCTTTCTTGAAATTCGTGTACAGTTAATTGTTTAGAGTAATATTGTACACTATGATCATGCGCTTGCGCGTGCGTGTCGACCATAGTCGAGAAATACACCATTATTATTATTATTTTTATTATTATTATTAATTCGAAACCCTGACTTTTGCTAGGCCTGGACTGATTTTGGTTGGTGGAGTAACGAAGAGATGTGAAAAGTACTCAGAAATAACTGTAATAATCCTATTCTTGATTGCCTTCCGGCAATTTAGTTTCAAGCAGCCAATTAAACACCGATCCTCAAGACAGAGGACACAAGCTAGCTTGAGTAAGCGTTCCGCAGAAGGTTTGCAAGATATTAGATGCAGAATGGGCAGAGTTTAAAGGACCCAAGATGTTGCTATCACTAAGTTTGCCCTAGGAGTGATGAGGCATTTCTTATTACTTTTCAACAACTAGGTTGGTTGTTGTAGGTGAGGAAGTGTTAGATGTTCTGCCCCGTAAAAGCGACCGGGGTATCAATAGGTTCCAGCTTCTAGGTGAGAGGGCCATGCCATCAAAATAAGTGAGAAGGACTCCTCCGAAGAACGGACCGAAAAAGCTAATCTAAATGGCAGCATCTTCATCCTGGGGCCGTGAAGTTACAGCGACTAAAATGCGCCTAGGCAATAAAGCTTACCTTGGCTAACGCCAGGAGTAGTTTCCATGGACAGAGTTCTTGGACGGGAATTATCACTTTAGTGGAAGGGTAATACGATGCGGACACTGGGATGGAAACTTTAAGCGTGGAGAACATATCAAGGAATCCAGAAAGATGAAAGGCTAACCGAACATCTAAGAAAGAACAAGATAGCTTGTGAACAACAGCGGAGGGATTGGCCGACGTACGAAGTCTGCTTTGCTAGGGTAGCCAGAAAACACCAAGAGATGTTACTTAATTGATTCCGGGCTCATGCAACTGCGCAAGTGACAGTTGCGGATGCAACAGAAGGCAAATTTACGAGGGCTGAGAACAGCAAGCAGAAGAAGGAGTCCCTCCGAGGTATTTCAAGATCCGCCAGACCAATGAGGGAGGACATCCATCGAGAGTGGGGTGGCCTAGGGCTTCCATGGTAGTGGGAATTAAAATAGCTCTAAGCAAAGTTCGGTCGATATTGGAAGCACATGTAAAGGAGAAAAACCCCGGACCGAAAGAAATCCATCCAGCGACTCGCAGGTATCTGGCTTGGACAGTGGCAGGGCCCCTAGCCAGTGACCGACATGACTCTACGTCAAGCTGTGCTACCGAGAGAATGGAGAGCTGTAGAATTCATGTCAAATCACGGGGGAGGTTTGGGGGTCATATGGAGGAATATCGGTCTTTTGGCCTGCCATGAATAATAAAAAAGGTTGAGAAAAATATTATCCGGAATATTTCGGCAAGACACATGAAGAAAAGCAACCCGGAAGATGGTAAACAGGGCAGCTTTAGAAAGGCCAGGTCCTGCCTCATAAAAGTAACACCCCGTTTTGCTGAGGCTTTCAGGAAGCTGAACGGAGGAAAGAAGACTCTAGCCCGTTACATAAACTTCCAAACGATTATAACGGCGCAAACTCCCGGCTGTTTCTATATAAACTAGGGGGACCAGCCTGGCCGTGGAGCGGATTGAATACCTGAAGACTTGCTCAGCTGACCCTTGGTTCCACGTCGAATTCGAGGGCACCACGTCCTCGATGATACTGACTACCATTGAGGTCATCCAAGGACCGGAACAGGGTCTAGTGGTTTTCTGATTCGTGTGAAGGACTAGTCGCGGGTTTCAATGTCGCCCTGCTTCATGTTTGAGGATGATGTAAATGCTCTGAAGTGCCCAAAATGAAATCAATTTCAGCTAGACCTGAATGATCTGCGCCATTGGTCTGTAGCATTAAGCTAGCGTCTGACCCTGATACAATGTTCACGCTCCACCGCCGAGGGATCTTCGGAATGGGGCTTTGAAACTCGGACTACCGGAAATCAACGGCCCAGGGATGCAAGATCGTGAACTAAGCTACAGTAGTTTCCATACACTTCCAGCTCTTTGTGTCGTATCCGCTGGATGCGGAAAAGGAAATATAGACAATCAACAGGAGCGCGGAAAAGTTCCCGTCAAGAAATTTAAGGGTACTGCAAAAATTGCGACCTTGGTCCGACCCCACATGGAGTAGGTATTCCGAGCCTAGACTCATCCGTTAGTGAGGGATGCCCTTTCTCTGAAGAAGGTTCAGAGTGGCATTAGATTCACTGGGCCGCAGTATGGGGATGGACTAACAGAGCTTGAACAGTTTACGCTCAAGGCCAGCAGAAGGAGGGGGGAATAGGCTGAAAAGTGGAATGATGATGATGATAATAATAATGGTATATTTCTGAACTGTGGTCGAGGAGCACGCATAAAAGCATGATCAAAGTGTACAACATTACTCGATAAGATAAAATACAAATTTTAAAAGGTTTGGTCGCACACTGCCAGAAATAGAACAGAGCTGGGTGGAGTTGGAATTAGGTAAAATGACACAAAAGTGCGCGGCAAACACGAATCGGTTTCGATTTCGGTTACGGTAAATAATCAAAAGTCGGTAAAACATGGAATTACTGAGAGGAGTGCCATGATGAAATGCAGAGGATGCATGGACACAAGGATGAAGCAGACAATGAATGAAGAGAGCTAGTCGGGTTCACTGAGCGATTCAAGTTGTGGTGAGGCATGCAGACAGGAAGAAATTGTATGAAATTTCCCAAGAAATCATGGATGGTTATAAAAAGAAATAGTTTACCCCAAAAGGTGTCCTGTCCGCTGTAGACCGAGGGGCAAATTCTAAGCAACAAAGCTCGCGTATTGGGCACCGATCGAAAGCTGACTTCAGTGTGTGACAATCAAAGCCTTACGATCTGCAAACACTGTGAATGAGAGGTCTCATTGCCATTGGAAAAAGCCGAATGCCCTAGTTGGCGGCTAGTAAATCCCTACTGTAACAGCCGGTCGTGGAAAATCCCCTTTTTTCCCTCGCGATTCAGTGTTTTTTTTTCCCAACATCACTCATTTCCATACACTATTGACTTGTCTTTACGAACTGGTTGTTTTTCTGGACCAATTGTTGTTTGTTCGCGCCCAGAGCGCTATTTTGGCACATCCTTGTTCAGGACCTGCGTGACGCACGTGCTGTCTGCTCACACGCTGCTATTCGGTTTCTCGTTGTTGAGACTTTGTGATCGTATTATTGAGGTTTGTATATTGTTTACGTCATTGTTTATTTTAATAATCTAGTATCGTAGAATTATCACGGATAATCGCCTTCTGATTTCGGGATCCGTTGCGAATTTGGCTACGCATTGCTCAAACGGTCGTAACAATACTCAATAGATCTATTTGGAACGAGGAAAATTCACGCAAAATGCCAAGGAAAGGATCAAAGGCAGTCGAACCCGGACAGGAAGTAATACGGCAAGTCTCTGGGGAGGTTTTGGGTACTTATGATTCTTTAGCTAATGCTAGATCGCCTAGTCCTGTCAGTGCTAGCTCATGTGTTATTGAAAGCAATATTGATCGTAAGGACGTTGATTTATATAAGCTGAGAATAATAGAACTAGAGCAACAGTTACTTTCGGCTAGACTACAGGCGCATGAAGCAGAGAAGTGTACACAGAAACAGCGAGAGTATAGGACCAGTGACTTCGACACTTCCGATAGGTTAGAGTGCAATAAGGTAGGGAACCCCACGCAGGTCGCCGACTACAAACCACCATCGATCGATCTGCCTAGAGTGGAGTTAACGGTTTTCGACGGGCGAGCTGAGCAATATTGCAAGTTTGTCAAACAGTTCGAGACGTTCGTTGAAAACAAGGTAAACGACCCTGGGCAAAGGCTTCTTTACCTTACTCACTACTGCCGAGGCCGAGCGCGAGAAGCTATCGACGGATGCACCATGCTCGATCCAGAACAAGGCTACACAAGGGCAAGAAAGATTCTGAGGGACTTGTTTGGCCAACCTTTCAAAGTAGCCCGTAACCTAATAGAGGGCGTGATGGCAGAGGCAAAGAAAACCAAGGGCGACGTCTACACCATGGCCGACCTGGTGATCAAGATGCAGAACTGCTCAATAGCCCTCGACCATTTAGGTTACAGAGCTGACCTAGACGCCATGCACACTTTGGAAGGCATAGTCCGTCACCTCTCTCCCGAACTACAGGGTCGGTGGGCGGAAGAAGCTGAACGGATAAGCCGAGGCGACAGAGAAGCCAACTTCGAAGACCTGACTGAATACTTAGACAGGCAAACGAAGATTCGGCCGACTTATCCGGGACAGCAACCGAGCAAACAAGCCCGGTACTAGCCAAGTCCAAACCCCTGTACGGGAACATCCAAAGTACCAGCCTTGGACCAACACACACGTCATTTCACGAGATGCTACGGCGAAACCAAATTGCAGATCCTGTGGTACTAGCCATGGCCTACCAGAATGCCCCAAGTTCGGCAATGCCACAATAGACGAACGGCGGGGAATGGCGAGGATGGCAGGAGCATGTTTCATCTGTCTCAACACCACGCACCGGGCAGCAGCCTGTAGAACAAGGAATCGATGTGGTTACGAGGGCTGCACGGGCAGACACCATCGGCTGCTGCATCAGGCGAGAATAACCATATCCGAGGCGAGTGCCAAGCCCAGCGTGATTTGCTCAACTTCACAATCTGCCAGTAAACCGGTACGTTTAGGCGTAGTGGCCGTGGGAGTAGTGACTCCGACTGGGATAGCCAAGGCGTTGGCTTTCGTTGATAGTGGATCCGACACCACTTTAGTGAAAGAGCGGTTTGCCGACAAACACCAACTGGCTAAAGGTGCGACGTCGTTAGCAGTGAGCACGGTGGGCGGAACACAGGTAATGACTGCCGGTAGATTAAGGCTGCAACTCGTCTCTCTAGACACTAACGAGGAAATTGAACCAACGGAGGCATTCACGTTAGCGGATCTCCCCATGCGAGCACCAAGGTCGGTGAACGCAATCTTGACTCGATGGCCCCACCTGCAGGATGTAACCGTTGTAGACTGGGAAGATGATGAGGTGGATCTCCTCATCGGATGCGACGTGCCAGAGGCGCATTGGGTGCTTGACCAAAGAGTGGGCGACCGCCAGGCACCTTATGCCGTACGCACGGCTCTGGGATGGATGTTATACGGTCCAGTAGGGGTACGCGGTTCCGTGAATTACTTATCCGCCGAAACGGACCGCATAGAGTATCATCTGCAACGGCTTTATGAAAAGGAGTTTCATGACATTGGGGACGAAAGACCGACGTTGTCTCAAGAGGATCACTTCGCTCTACAAACGGTGCGGCAAGGCTCTAGAGGCCTCAAAAAACAGTTCGAGGTTCCCCTCCCATGGCGCACACCGGTCGACCCGTGGACTGACAACAGAAATTATGTTCTCCAACGATTACTACGACTAAAAGAACGCTTCATTCGAGACCAGAATCTGTGGGAACGATACGCGGATTTGATGAAGCGAAACGAGGACCTCGGTTACGTTGAAAGGGTGCCTGTTAACACCGACAGCAAAAGGGGTATCTGGTATCTGCCTCACCATCCGGTTATCAACCCCAAGAAACCCAATAAACTGCGCGTGGTTTTCGACTGTGCGGCCAAGTTCCAGGGCAAGTCGTTAAACGATCGCCTACTACAGGGGCCTGACTGGACCACACCACTGATCGATGTTCTGTGCCGTTTCAGAGTGGGTAAAGTGGCTTTGTCTGCTGACATTAGGGAAATGTTCCATCAGGTGAAGATTCCGGTAGGAGAACGAGATGCTTTGCGTTTCCTGTGGTGGGAAGGGAGCGACCGGGACAATGCAGTGGTGAATTATAGAATGACCGTCCACCCCTTCGGAGCCATATCGTCACCATTTTGTGCCAACTACGCCCTCCGAGAATCAGCGAACAAACATGGCGATCTGGTACATCGGACGGTGGTAGAAAGCGTCAGCAGGAACTTCTACGTCGACGACTACCTTGGGTCATTCGATGATGTGGAATCAGCTCTAGAACAGTTCAGGGGTCTGACGAGATTGCTGGAAGAGGGTGGCTTCCATCTAACTAAATGGATGTCGAACGCTTCGGAAGTGCTGAAGGTCATCCCGTATCACGAAAAGGCCGAAAGGGTAAGAGATTTGGACGGCTCTCCACTTCCTATCGAGCGCACTTTAGGAATACAATGGGACGCGGAAACGGACGATTTTGTTTTCGAACTGAACGTTCCCGAGCTGCCAATAACCCGTCGTGGCATACTATCTGCCGTCTCAAGTTTGTTCGACCCGCTCGGTTTCGTCTCACCATGGCTGCTACCCGGAAAGATCTTGCTGCAGCGGCTGTGCCGTAAGAAAGTTGATTGGGACCAGTCACTGGACCGAGGGGACCGGCTGGACTGGGAGGAATTTTTGAACACCTTGAAGAAATTAGGGGACATAAGAATACCACGATGTTTGACCCCTGGCCATACGACACGGACTGGAGAACTACATGCCTTTTCCGATGCATCCGAAGTCGGTTATGGAGCTGTGGTTTACGGACGATGGTGCACAGGAGATGGACAATATACCACGAGGATCCTGTTCGCCAAAGCCCGCGTTGCTCCACTGAAGTCGGTCTCAATCCCACGCCTTGAACTCAGCGCAGCCGTGTTGGCAGTCAGGGTGGTGCAAGCTGTGAAGAGATGTTTCGATCTCTACATTTGGTCGGTGAGCTTCTGGACGGATTCAACGATAGTACTTTACTACATTAACAACGTACGGAGCCGGTTTAGTACTTTCGTTGCTAACCGGCTCACGATTATCCACGATGAATCGGCCACGCACCAGTGGAGTCATGTCAGGTCTGGCGATAATCCGGCCGACCTGTGCTCCCGAGGTGCGAACAACTTCAGGCAACTGGACACGTGGACGAGAGGGCCGAACTTTCTGCAATTGCCCAAACAGGACTGGCCCGTGTTCGAATTAAAACCCCCTACGGAATTGGAACTGGAGATCAAAGGCGTAGTGATAGCAACCAACGTCGTCGAAGCGTCGCCCATTTTATCGCGACTGGTCAGGTTTTCTTCCTGGATGAAGACGCTTCGTTCGCTAGTTTGGTTAACCAGGTTCAAGATAAGTTTACTAGTCATGAAAGGGCTACGGCCCTCAGGTCGGATACCGGTCGGCCCGATAGGTCCCGATGAGCTACAAGCGGCAGAGTACGATATTTTCAGAATGATACAACGCGAGGCTTTCGCCCAAGAACTCAAGAGGGCGGAAGAAGTGGGGCTGACCAATGAAGACATGCCATCTCCAAGAGGCGAGCTGAAGCGTTTAAACCCCAAAATCATCAACGGACTGCTGCGGGTGGATGGTAGGCTGACCAACGCCCACCTGAACTTCGACACAAAGTATCCTATACTGCTGCCAGCGAGACAACCCGTAGTAGAGCTAATGATTCAACACGTCCACGCCATTGAGGGACATGCCGGGGAAAGTCACGTGACGAGCGTCATCCGAAAGCGTCTTTGGTTGTTGAGAGGACGAGAGACTGTAAAACGCGTGATCCGACGGTGTGTGCAATGCAGGAGACGCAATGCCATAGCAGGCAAACAACTCATGGCCCCGCTACCAGAATGCAGGGTAACTACGGGCTGGTGGCCGTTCAGTGACACCGGGTTGGACTATTTCGGGCCCTTGTGGGTCAAGTGCGGGAAAAGATTAGAAAAGCGATACGGATGTATCATGACGTGCATGAAATCACGTGCGGTACACCTAGAAGTCGCACATTCGATGACGACCGATTCGTTTCTACGGGCCTTGCAAAGATTTATCAACCGAAGAGGCGTACCGGCCGATATATACTCAGATAATGGATCGAACTTTGTGGGCGCTCAACGGGAATTGCAGCGTTGGCACAAGAACATAAACAGGGACGAACTGCAGAACCGAACCGTGGCCTACGGCATACGCTGGCATTTCAACCCCCCACAGGCCAGTCACCGAGGCGGCATATGGGAACGCATGATCCGGTCCGCCAGACGGATATTGCTGTCAATCATGGAGCAGCAGCCGCCCGACGACGAGACCCTGAACACCGTCATGACTGAGGTGGAGCGAATCCTGAACAACCGCCCCCTGGTTCCAGTATTGAACGGCGACCCCACCCACCTGGCGCTCACCCCAAACGACTTATTGACGCTAAGGTCGAACGAGGGTTTCCAAGGGCCGGTAAACCTTCGTGGGAGCTACCTCCACGGGTGGAAGCAAGCGAATTATCTGGCCAAGGTCTTCTGGAGGCGATGGCTACGGGAGTACCTACCGGCTTTGCAGACTCGACAGAAGTGGCTGGCCAAAACAAGACCATTCAAAGTTGGGGACGTGGTTATGATCGCCGACGAACGCGCACATTTCAGCGCTTGGTCTTTGGGAGTAGTTACGGAAACCATCAAAAGCACTGACGAAATGATAAGAACGGTGAAGGTGAAGACAGCTAACGGAGTGCTCATTCGTGACATACGCAGTATTAACCTACTCGAGAGCGAAGACGGAGGAGCTGATAACCCTGTGGCCTAGTAAACCTTTTTCACACCAGTAATCGAGGTGGATAAAGAAACACCATATATACCACACAATCTCCGTCAAACACGTTAAGGTGCTCGCGGTCCCTTCGTTGACATTACAGAAGGTTCTTTCCGATATGTGGTGATGAGTGCGATTCCATTATACATCCCGATACATACACACATGCACGACGCACTCTACATCCCGTAAACCCATCATACATGTGACAGTGTTCTTTTTTCGCCTTTTGTTGACGCTACCGAATGCCCCTTGCACATGTGGAAGTAGTGGAGCTCAGGTCACACATGCATGCTACATTTACTCGTTTTCTTGCCACGCGGTCTTTTGTTGACATTGCAGAAAGTCCTCCTTTGATGTGTAGTCATAACTGTGATTTCATTGTAACCCCGGCACACACACACACGCACGCACACACACACACTCAAGCGCGTACATCCAGGACCGGACGGCCCCGTACGAGGACAACGTCTATGTGACCATTCACGCCCGCCATCGGTCATTTGGTCTTGTGGAAGATGTAGACTAGCCTCACGTCTATGTAGCCAATGGGTTAGGTGCGACCAGTAGTAGAACGTCGACGACGAGCATTAGACGCGCGCACTGACAGCAGGGCCTAGGCAGGTAGGAAGAATCAGTACCTTTATACCGAACCTTTGACTCTGCTAAGGATCCAGGAGGATTTTGGTGGGCGGTGTAACAGCCGGTCGTGGAAAATCCCCTTTTTTCCCTCGCGATTCAGTGTTTTTTTTCCCAACATCACTCATTTCCATACACTATTGACTTGTCTTTACGAACTGGTTGTTTTTCTGGACCAATTGTTGTTTGTTCGCGCCCAGAGCGCTATTTTGGCACATCCTTGTTCAGGACCTGCGTGACGCACGTGCTGTCTGCTCACACGCTGCTATTCGGTTTCTCGTTGTTGAGACTTTGTGATCGTATTATTGAGGTTTGTATATTGTTTACGTCATTGTTTATTTTAATAATCTAGTATCGTAGAATTATCACGGATAATCGCCTTCTGATTTCGGGATCCGTTGCGAATTTGGCTACGCATTGCTCAAACGGTCGTAACACCTACCACGTGTGCTGTAACTAGATTTGGCGGGTTGTAGGCGCTTGAAAAAGAATGCTAGGGGTTGCCAATAGTCATCCGCGAACTGCTTCAATGCTGCCCCAACTGTTTTGTCCGGGGCATCAGACTCTACCGAAATGGGAGTCAGAGGGTCGGGCCGAGCAAGGAGTAGCATGCTAGTGACGGCCTCGTTGACCGAGTCGAATGCGGCCCGTGTCTTATCGGAAAACGCCAACTTCCGCTTGCCTGAGAACAACATGTCGATGAGGGGTTGCATCGTTCTTTCAAGGTGAAGAATGAGCCGGTGGACAAACTGACGTGCCTGGAGAAAACATCGTGGTTCGGGATAGTTGAGAAGAGAGGAAAGGTTATCTAGCACAGTATGGATATCCGAGGAAGAGGTAGAGTGTCCTTTGTAGGTGCTATCCAACCAGCCTAAATCGTATTTCGTGACACTGCTCATAACGTTCTGCTGGCTGAGGCTTTTGAAGAGCGGCGTAAGTGTGCAGCTTAGCCCTGCCCTAAATTACTGGCCACCAAAATATAATTCAGGTATGCGTAGATATTCTCTAAGTTAGAGGTTGTCTCTTGCACGGACCACTGGAGGGTCTGGGCTGCATTGGTGAGTCCAAAGAGCAGGCCTGGAAACTCGAACAGCCCGAAAGTCGTAGTGAAGGCAGTTTTGCGGTCATCGGCCTCTGCTACCGGGATCCGGTTGTACTCACAAACTAATTCGGCACTGCTGAAGACGGGGCAAACTGATAAAGACGGAGTAAGGTCCTGTATGTGAAGAATCGGGTAACCATCAGGGGCGGTGACTTTGGCAATTGCTCTGCAATCACCACAGGGTCGCTAACCGCCGCAAGATTTGGAAACCACATGAAGTGAGGAGCCTCAAGTCTATCTGAAGGGGGTATTTTAACAAGCTTCGTGATGTGTTTGAACTCGGCCCTTGCAAAACGGAGCTAGCTTGGCACTAACCGACGTGGCCAACTGAACGCCGGTAGTCCTTTAGTGTCGACATCGTGAGTGACATCGGCGATCACCGTCGGGAAGGGTCCGGACCACCGAAACGTGACCAGGCCAAGAATTCCTCATAGGGTTGGCGTGTATGTCGCTGAACTTAAAAAGGCCTGCTGTCATTCACCCGCTGCTTGTAGCCAGCGGGCGCGAAAGGGAATCTGGCGAACCACTACCCTTCGACGCCGTGCACCAACCAACGAGTCAAACTGTTGCAGGAGGTCTGTGCCTAGAATGGGATACAGGGCTTCGGCATTGATGAACACCCAAATGGAGTTACGCCTCAAATCTAAATTCAAGGTAAGCAACCGTTAGCCAAACGTCAGGATGGCCGCGCCATCGGCAGCTGGTGGTGTTTGGGCCCGCAGTGCTCTATTGCCGCCTTTCAGTCGGGGGGTGACACTCATTTCTGCACCTGTGCCTACAAGGAATAGATTATTTGAAACGTTATCTTTTACGTTCACCAGGCCGTTGTTGTTCTGATACCGGGCCTCTCGGGCCGCCACCACGGGCCGGGTGTCTAGCACCCTTTATGAGCACCGGAGGACGTTCACCAAGTTTCGAGCTGTTTGGCTCCTTCACCGAAGTGATGGGGGTATTTACAATGCCCTTCTTTTGAAGGGCTGAATAGTCGTCCTGGTGAAGTCTGCGGCACTTAGGTGAGCGCGCACGGTACCCTTCCAGTGACCAACTTTTACTTACTGCTAATCTTTGCAGGCTCTAATTGTTTCTGAATAAAGGTGAAGCGGAATAGTGAAAAGCTGCCAACGCAGGCACCGTTGTGACGGAAGGACTGGGTATTTCAGTGACAGCAAGGTTGTTTCGTGATTAAAAGCCATCATCTACAGTAGCAAATTCCTCTGGTGAGCGTTTGCCAGTAGCACTCAGTAAAAATGAAGTTTTTGCGTGAAAAGCCGCGCCCAAATTGTCTTTAGGAGCGGGCCCCCACATACAGTCTTTCCTCTAAAGTGCTGCAAATCACACAACATCTCAGAGTCACTTGAATTTTGCAGTAAAATTGAACTTCCCCGCCCAACTTCATAAACGAACTTAGCTTAGCCAATTGTTGCAGTAGTTTCATGCTTGGGAAGAGCAGCCTTTGCCCCTGCAGCTAAACATTCCGCCTTGGAATGTCTACATTCTGACCTCGCGTCCAACTGTGTGCTTTGGCCTTCTGATGAATAAGCCAATATCAAGTTGTGCATCGAGAGGTAAGGTTGATTACTTATGGTTTGTGCAAGTGATGAATTCGATGGGAACCTGTCGTATACTCGGCCAATGTAGAAAGTTAGTGACCGCAGGCAATCACAGTAAGGTAAATGTGGATAAGATGAGAATCACGACCCCATCCAGAACCTTAGACAGCGATTTACATGGGAGGAGTTTTGGCCGGCATAGTAGAGGGCGCATACGGAAAATACTCGCAGCTATTTAGCATGCTATGTGAATTCGAATATTCAGCAGTACTTTGCTAAGATCGTCCATTCGTAGCACTTGCACGATTGTTAGTTTGTGTGAGATATTTGAATTTGGCCCTGAGCCGTTTCTAACCGTCTCGCTTGAACTAAGGGTCTTTGAACCTACGGGGTTCAATGTTGAGTTCATTTAGGCGCATAGTTGAATTTTGTATATTGTCCGAATATTCCCACAGGGCACATGGAAAACAACAAAAGGTGGCGAACAAGCTCGTTTTCAGTGATTCGTAATCATGCCATTACATCGCATTTTATATGAACGGTGTTAGTTGAACAGAACAGAAATCAAGATAAGGCGATGAGTCAAACTTTAAGTGGGGGAGAGGGGATCAGTTATCACATGCGTAACCTCGATCCGTCTCTGGACCGTGAACGGGTGTCTGTGGAGTCATTAGTCGGATCAACGGATCTGTGGTTAGTTTGTGGGTAGAGGGTAGGCCAAGGAAGCCTTAGCGCTTGCACTAACTGTTTTTGAGTGCACTAAGGAAGATTGTAGAGACGAATGCATACCGCTTCCGCTGTGGCTAGAACACGGCTCTTCACCAGTCTTGATTGCCCACTTTGGACTTTGTAGATCGAGGTCACGCATGTGATAACTGATCCCCTCTCCCCCACTTAAATGTTGACTCATCGCCTTATCTTGGTTTCTGTTCTGTTCACCTAACACTGTTCATATAAAATGGAATTTAGTATATGTTTATGCTTTTTGTAATTTTTGAGTTGATATCTTGAAGGCTACAAACCAAACTTCTCCTGGTTTTTCAATTCGTGTGAATTGGCTACGCGTTGCTCGATTTGCCATTACTGTGACTTACGTAACTTTAAGGAGACTTCTACTTCCAAGATCAACTGTTTGAGGTTGTTGCATGATTTGGTTCTGCCTTCGGGTCTTGTGGGCAGTGGCGGGCTAGTAGATTCGGGATGAGAATATAACGTCTCTTGCTTGCATTGTGGTATTGGGCGGCAGGCGGCCCGCTGCCCGACTAGGTAACTATTGGTTACCTCAAACCCGCGACCTTGGAGAGCTAGTCGCCCTGTCAAGTCGTACTTGCTCAAGCCGCCCAGCCACCTGCATTGAGCAAGCTTATACTTGCATCACCCACGATTACACCCAGTGAAAACCCGGTAGTTGGTCCAACATAATCTCCAACACTACCAGCAACGCGAGGTATCAGTCGTGGTCGCGGGCAACGAAACCCCTTCCGTTCCACAAATTATGTGACGATTTTTACGATCGGTTGCAACCAGAAAGCTGCAAAAATTGCCATGGATTTTCCTCTCAGCAGGCTCGGGAAATTAGAATCAGTAGCCATAATTTTGCTCCCCTCTGATTTCCTAGTGAACACAGCAACACCGAACGTCGTTTGGGTGTTTTTACTACGGCCCAAAGTCAGCCGGTGCCCACAGTCTACTATGCCCCCTCGCAGACGGATTCACAAGGCCACATTGGCTTCGTCCGTAGCATCGTTGATTCCAGTGTGCATTCAAGGAAGGAGCCACTCACCGGACAACTGGATGATTGGTCGGCTTGGCACTGGAGACCAGGAATGGACGCCTTTTTGGATCGAGCTGATGCTGCACCTCCAGGCCCGCCAGCGTACGAGGCCAGTGGGTGCTGTAACACCCATGCGCCGACACACAACGTACCTCGA
The DNA here is from genome assembly GCA_948099385.1 of Fasciola hepatica. Taxonomy (NCBI): domain Eukaryota; kingdom Metazoa; phylum Platyhelminthes; class Trematoda; order Plagiorchiida; family Fasciolidae; genus Fasciola; species Fasciola hepatica. The sequence goes on along the minus strand of CANUEZ040000055.1, from coordinate 582,976 downwards.
GAGTTCGGGCCCTGTCAAACTCCCACCAGCAGTAGTCCGACGCCACCAACAATACAACGAGTGAGTAAAAAGGAGTTCATGGAAAATCCATACATCAGGCCTCCCCCAAAGGTCGAAGTACAACTCCGTCGGGCTTCTAGGAGCAGGCTCCAGTAAGGGCTGTAACGACCAAAACGCTCAAGTTCTGGTCCGGGTGAAGCCTGACCAACGATTCAATTATCGATTCACTGACCAATAAGCTTCACTCGTTTTGGATAGCACTTTGGAGTCTCAAAACAACGCGTAGCCTAAATCGATGCAGAACCCAAATCAAGAACACGATTGCTCTGCAAATTCTACGGTACTATTAGCGAGTAAAAATATAAGTACAAACACGATCATACCTTTGACAGTGAGCCTCGGTCCTTATCCAGCCAAACAGGTAGTCAAAAATAGGACAAAATCCTGTAAAGAGGCAAACAGTTGGCCAAAAAGAGTAAATAATAAATACCTGTCCTGAGGTCCAAACAAATAGAACAAGTTCTCCACGCTTAATCAGGCCCAAGGAACATTTTCCTGAGCTTGGCAGCCAAAAATCAGCGTAAATGAGTTGAATGTCCACGGTCAGTCGAGGTGATCGAGAAAGTGAAACCGAGAAGTGATAAAACAAAACTGCTTCAAATCAGTGCATCTCACTATCGTACCAACTGTCCTCAAAGTAATCTCAGTAATAAAGCACAACCATAAAAATAAAAAGTAAGTGCACCAAGCGTAGAATAATTGTCGACCACAAAACAGTGTCAACATGAATTAGGTTGGAGAAGGCAGTCCAAAATTGGTCATAGAGTATAGAAATGTAGGCAGAAGAGGAATTTTTCAATCAACATGGACATTACAGGGACAGTCATCTCCCCTCGTGCCTCCAGCTCGATGGGGCCGCACAAAGTTCACCCTCGCGTTCCAAAAGAATCCACCTCCGTTCTTGCAGCACCATACCATAAGCTCCTTCAAAAGTACATAAACAACGGAAGGTTTCCAAGTTTCTGGAAGCATGCTGTATTTGTCCCAACTGATGATAAGGGAGATGGACATATTCCTGGGGTTTATGGGGCAGTGAGCCTCACCGGTGTCCTAGCAAGGTCTTCGAGAGCTCCATGAAGCCCAAAATTTTGAAGCATTTTCGCCGCCATGGTTTGCTGTTTCTAGAGCTACGTTGCTTTCCTCCTGGCTCGTAGTGCACTACCGATATGCGACCGTTGTGGATAGTCTGACACTGGCCCATGATGATTTTTCCGAAGCATTCAGCAGTAACCCGTATATCTTGCCTCTCCACAAAGTCAGAATTTGAGGCATTGCCGGTCGCCAACTGTCCGTGATAGAGGGCCTCTAGAAGAACCAAAAAGTCTCTGTTCGTGTGTGTGCTTCTCGGTCTCAACCTGCACCTATCGATATATATCTCCCAGGGCTATGCCCTTGGCCCACTTTTATTCCTCATTTACATAAAGGACCCCCCCCCCGATGTACTTCCGGTTAGCATAGCGATGTACGGAGATGACGTGACAAACTGGTACATGGACGCAAATGCCGTACAGTCAGCCACTGACTCGGTCAAAAGCTGATCAGCTGAATGGAGCCTCCCAATAAATTATGGCAAAGTGTTAGCTTGTAAAATGACAGTGCTTCGGCCCACCTGTTCAAGATAAATGGGAACACAAATCCAGATGGTGCATCGATACAAGACCCATGGTTTCTGGCTGCACAGTTGTATCTCATTCTCCTCCTACCAAAAGAAAACCAGTAAAACTGCCAACCGTGTTCTAAGCTTTATTAGACGAACTTTTTTATATGATTTCCAAAGAGGATCTCCACCTTCTATATGAAACCTATATTTGACCTCTTCCAGAATACGGCAGCCAGGTAATACACACTGGCCTTGCCAGAGGACGGAACATTCTGGAGCGGACTCGAAGGAAAGTGACCAAGAGGGTATATGGCTTACGCCTCACCCGTACCCGCTTCAAGTAACATCACCTAATGTCCGTCCTCCAGAAACACGCCGTTTTAAGGGAGATTCCTTCTTGATGTTTTGCCTATTCTCAACAGGCCTGACGGATCGGTTTTGCACTTGTCCGAACTTGAAGACTCTGCAAGGACACACGGGGAAGCTCTTCAAACCTCATCCACATAACTCCATAAAACAAATTTCTTCTCGTCTCGGATAACGTCTCTGTGGAATAGCCTTTCTCAGGAGGTAGTGAATGCCTCCTCTTAAGAGACATTTGGGGCCGGACTAGATGAAGCGGCTTGGCAAATGGATAAAGTGGAGCAGGTCGAGACGTGTTACCTGGACTTTAACAATGCCGTTGACTCAGCCAACCATCATATTTTTCTGAGCATGATGCAAACTTTCGGCGTACGTGGGCCAGTATATAACTAACCTAAAGACTTCCCTCCTACTGTAATTTTACGGCAAAGTAGTGCACAGGTGTCCCAATTTGGCGAATGCCACCACCCGCCCTATGCCTTATGCTATTGTTGTTCAATAAAGATATGACTTCTGCCCTTCAACCGTCTAGTTTTCTATCTGCTGATGATGTATAGATTGTTGGATCTGAGGGTGGAGTCGACTTAGGAAGAGGTGCAGATCCCGTCTTGGACTAGGCATACCAGTGAGACTTACCTCGGGATGCTGGGAAACGCCGTTAGTTTTCAAGGTCATCAGAAAGCCCAACAGCCGCTCTTGAGTGAGGGCTGTTCACCATAGAAGCAGTCAGTAGGGTTAAAGGCCTCGGCAGCATCATGAGCAGTGACTTTAAATGGTCTTGCCAGTACAATGCTGCTGCTCTAAAGGCTCATGGTTGGATCCTTAGACTGTTATCAACTTTTTCTTGCCGGCAGCCGGAGATATTCGCTCCTATTTAAATGGCTATGGTACGACCACACGTAGACGGTAGCCCGCAGGCCTGCTACGAAAAAAGCCGCTTGCTTAATGAAAGTTCGACGCCTCGCCACGCGAATGGATGAAGGGCAGAGGGGCAAAAAGCATGAGCAGAGACTATGTGATCTGAATCCCTCCTCGTTGGCAAGGGGCAAAGTCGAAGATATATATAAACTTTCAGGGTAATGATGGGCCTTGCTGGCTTCAGACGGGATAGTCTATTCCAAGTTGTTTAGAAGCCAGAACAGGGGGGGTACGAAAAGAAGCTGACGGCAGTACGAGCTTGGATGATGACTAGGTCGCACTACTTTGGCAACAGGGTAGTGAACAGATGAAACAGTCTGTCTGGTGGAATGACGGACCTGCAGGCCGTCCTGTTCTTCGAGGGGCGGCTAGTGAACACGTCTTCTATTCGGCCTGACGGCCAAATACCAAAGTAATCCCGTCTATCGAAAGAATAGAGAAGACGTTAGTCGGCCGATAGATGCGAAGGTGTATTCTATTTATCGTGGCACCAAAGCAGTGACGATTCGAGAAATACACCGAACGAAGACGTACTCAACGTCTCAGCAGAAAGCTGAACGCTAGCGCGTACAATCGGTGAAGCACCGAAATAGTAAGCGATTCAAAATGAGGTCGACGGAAACCTCGGAAAAGCAAGTCCGCTGGAACGTAGGCAACCGAACAAACCAGTAAGGTCAATGTCAAACTTCAGAAACGATAATAGGGAAAATAAGTTCAAAATGGTATCCATAAAACGGTCATTTTCTCAGAACGATCAAGATCACTAAAAAGCTAGTGTGCGATGAGGTTTTACTTTTCCCCCTCGTTTCCAGCAGGGATTCAACAAAATGCACTGTTTGGCAGTAAATGCTTAACTGGCGTTCATGCGATAGAAAGAATTCTGGTCACTTGATTGGATGTGGCCATGATCTGTCCTTTGCAAAGTGAACTGAATTAAAGTACATCGGCAAGAGCCTCAGAGTGATACTTGGGGCTATGTTTTACGTGGTTTTTTCAATCGGTGAGGCATTACGCTTCCTGAATGGTGAAGAATTATGTTAACAAGTCTGGTTTGTGCAAAGAGTGTTCGTCCCCGTGACAAATCCTTTCAGTGTGATGGGTGTGATAGTTGTATCTACCTTTAGTACTCCGAAGTGGACACTGACATTTACAAAGCTCTAGATGAACGCCGCTTGAAGTTGCTCAAAGAGCTGGGCATCAAATACGCAGAGCTATCAACAGCCGTGCGGCCTGCAAGGAAGTCAGTAATGACGGAGCCTTCCATCGCAGATAAAACTGACTGATCATCATCGTCATCGTTATTGTCATAGTCGATGTTGCCACCATCCACATTTTCGTCACCTTCAACAGCGGCAGAGGTAGCAACAACAGCACCATCATCTTCATCAACTTCACTAACGTCATCATTGTCACCTTCATCGCCGTCAGAGGGGAGAAAGTTCGCGGAGGTTGTGGCTTTCAATAGCATGGCAGCTGCCAATGGGCAAGTCCCTTCTTCTGTTTCCGCTGAATCTGGCGTCATGAAAGTAATGGGTTTTGGAGACGAAAAATGTCAATCGGAGGAGAGCCAACAACAAGAAGAGGAAAGTACGGACCCAAGAAGGAGCCACGACGATCAATGCTGTCACGCGGGCAGCCGTCCTTCCATTGATCCCTGAGTTCACGACACTCTCTAGCCACAGGGATTCTCGGATACAGGTGCAAACGGGTCAAAATAGGTCATCTCCACGAGATCAGTGCTTGCTGGTAGTTGGAATTCCGGAAGCACCGGAGTCGGTCCCACAGCAGCGTCTTGATCACGACCTTCTTCTTTTGAGGAGCATATTTGAAAAGCTGTTCGCTGCGAGTGAAGAGACGCTGGCGGGGTCTGTAAAGGTAAAAACGGCCTTTCGTTTGGGGAAGATACACGAAACTGTGGATTCTCGACCATTAAAGTTTGTTCTGGCTTCTAGCAAACAGGCACAGGAGGTTTCACGGTGATCGCCGCGTCCGAAAAGCGGGACTACTCGTCTGTTGCGTGGTCTGAAACTAGAAGATCGGCAGAAATTTGAGCAAGCTCGTACCAAACTCCGGGGACTCCGCGCAAATGATGAGGACAATCGGTACGTGCGGGATTTTCGGGTGAAGAAGAGGAGACTGCGGGTGACGTGGCCACAGCTGATTGCGGTGACATTGCCAGCTCCAGCCCAGGGGAAGCCCTATTTTGAATCTCGATCAGTTAGTCTTGAATTGACGGACAGCAGATGTGGTTCTGAGCAGTGTTAGGGAGCTGTTGGACAAACCCGGGGAACTGGAAGTGTTTGCTACAGCCCATAAACCTGCGCTTATAGCCTTAACTGAAACTTGGTTGCATGATGAGGTTCTGGAAACTAAGGTTGCTCTGCAGGGGTAAAACATGTTTTGTTCTGACCGAACTCGGTTCAGTAGCGGTGGCAGTGTAATAATTTTTATTACAGACGACATATCTGCTCACCGGTCTTATCGATGTTCGGAACTCAAGGGCGGCCATCACGACGAGACTGTGCCTTGACGTGGTGTGATGACTTGCGCTCCTCTATGACCCAAAGAGCTATACAGGAGGGCTTCTTTAAGCCGGAGGTGCAATCATGCCTAACAGGTAAATGGGTAGATGTGAGACAAAGTTCAGTTTCCTGGTCCTCCAGGTTGGGGGTCGATTTGAGCTGGCTACTCAATCGGCAAAATTAGTGAAAGAACTATTGATCCAACCGAATGGGCTTCCACTAAGCCATCCCGCTGCCTTGCGGATAGGGTCTTGTTAGAACTAAGGGCTTTGGTTGGGAGTCCTAATCGTTCTCCTGCTTTGCGGCTGGACACCCCAGCAGTACCCGTCCAACATCTCCCATGAACTGCACGAATACAAAGAATTCCATACTGCATCGGTCGTCGCGAAGCATAATCGGGACCGCGCTTCCCATCGCGTCCAGTGGGGTGGGCAGTGATAGGTGTGCTACTGCTCAGAGTTCCTCTTTCATTCAACCTTTGTCTTCTGTCCTCAACCGCCTCTCTTTGCCCCATCCATCCGCCCATAATACTCCCACTGATAACACGGTCGATACTCGCAACGATTCATTATCAAACAGTGTCGGGAATAATCCTCTTTCTGGTGACTCACATTTTCTCAAGCTCCGTCAGCCTCTGAATCTCGGCTCCTTCAACGTGCGTACACTCATGCAGGCCGGTCGACGGGCGTGCCTAACCATCACAATGAACTACTTGAAGATTGATACTTGCTGCTTAAGCGAAATGCGTATCCAGGATTCGAGCAATGTAATTCAGCTAACTTCTCCTGGTATCTCATCGAGGTATATTCTGCGCACCTCAGGAGACGAAGCAGCTAGAGCTGTGGGTCAACGTGGTGTAGGAATTGTCTTCACTGACAAGGCTGAGGCTGCCCTTTGAGACTGGATTCCTGTTAACAGTCGTTTATGTGCTGTGAGACCCCAGGGGTTAATCGGCGTTCGAAAGGATAGTTGTGTTAAGCGCGATTTGTTTGTGATCTCGGCGTACGCCCCAACGGACAGCAGCTCAGACGCACAGAAAGATGTGTTCTACGGTGAACTCGGCACCCTCGTTCGCAGCAGTAAGGGTTCTGACTTTGTAGTGCTAGCTGGTGACTTCAATGGACAAGTTGGCAAACACAGTGCTTCAGAAGCCCATTTAGGTGGGCGTTGTGCTTTACCTGCCAAAAGCAAAGACAACGGGGATAGACTTCTCCAGTTTTGTGCAGACAATCGATTGTTCTTGCCTAGCACAAATTTCCGACACAGCTTGCGTCGCACAGCGACATGGCACTCTAACTGTACAGGTAAACTAATCCAGATTGATCATATCACAGTAAGCTACCGGTGGCGCAGTTCTGTTCAGAACTGTAGATCATACTGGTCCACGTACGTAGAGTCGGACCATGCATTGGTTTTAATGCGGTTATCTCTCCTGCTCCATGGTTATCGTCGCGAACCGCAAACCCGATTAGCTGTGCAACGTTTGTGTGATCCAGAATTACGCACCCGTGACGAGCAGAAGTTAGAACACGAGCTAGGATCCACGGAGAACAGTAATGTAGATGAGCATTGTGCTCATATCAAACAGGCGATGCACGTTGCAGCAGATTTTGCCTGTGGTCCTAGATCCGATGTCCATCAAAGACGCCGGACCTCGCAAGATTCGCTGGGTATAATAAAGCAAGAGGGTCGGCTTTCGAACAGCAAGGAGACGAATAAGGTGCGGAGAAAGCCGCAAAGACAAGTTACGAGAAGCCTTAAGAACGATCGGGAAATTTGGTGGGTTGAGGCAGCCGAAGAAATGGAGATAGCAGCTGCTTCAGGTAACAGTCAAAGACTGTTCAAACCTATTCGTGACACCGGTGGACGGCGCATCCAGGTTTGTAAAACGACTTGCGATAGGAATGGAGAACCCGTCTGTGGCAAACAGCAAAGACTTGTCCGCTGAGCCGAATACTTCAAGGAACAGTTTAGCTGGCCGCACGATAGTGTAGTTACTCCCGTGTCAACAACTGCGACTCCCTGGGTGGTATCACTTGAGCCCCCATCGGAAGTAGAAGTAGAGTCATGTATTCGGTTACTAGGGTGGGGGAAAGCGGCAGGTCCCAACGAACTTCCCTCAGTTCTTTTCAAACTGGGTGGTGAGGCGTTGATAAAATCACTAACCGCCTTGTTCCGTGAAATTTGGAACGAGCAGCGTGTTCCGTTATTATGGAGCGAGTCATTGATTGTTCCCATCTTCAAGAAGGGAATACGCAATGGCTGCAGTAATCGTTGTGGAATTAGCTTAGTTCAAACAGTCACCAAATTACTATCCTTGATTCTGCTGCACTGTCTTACACCGGCTCGTGACAGGAATGTCCGCGAACAGCAGGCTGGATTCCGCCCGGGTCGAGGATGCATCGACCAGATTTTTACTCTTTGCCGACTACTTGAAATGCGCCACACGCACCGCCGACCGACAATATTGCTTTTCCTAGATCTGAAACGTGCCTTCGATTCAGTTGATCGAACATCACTTTTCAGTATTCTTCATCGAAAAGGTATGCCCCAAAAGTTCGTGAACCTACTGAGATCACTGTATTCTCACACATCTGGCCGCTTTAGGGTTTACAGTGAACTATGCGGTCGGTTCGAAACGACTAGCTGTGTTCGACAGGGATGTCCTTTGTCTCCATTCCTGTTCAACCTCATCGTGGACAAAATAACGGATAATGCGCTGCAAAATCTTCAGGATGTAGGCGTCGAACTAGGAAATAGTGGAAAGCCATGGGACCTAGAATACGCAGACGATGTTGTCTGCTTGTTCAAATACACGGAACATGTTCAGTGTGTACTAGATGACCTTGCAAGAGCTGTAGCTCCATTCGCCATGCTCTTTGCACCTTCACAGTGTAAAGTGATGTTACAAGACTGGACGTCAACGATTCCGAGCTTGATGCTCGATGGGGAGGTGCTGGCAGTTGTCGACCGCCGCACCTACCTCGGCGGCCGTGTGATGACGGATGGAGCACAGTATTAGATGTGAGCAAGCGGATATCCAAAGCTCGAGCGACCTACGCTGGACTGAAGCACTTGTGGCGCCGACCTGATATTTTACTGAAGTTGAAAGGTCGTGTATATTGTGCTGCAATGCGTTCAGTTTTGTTGTATGGTTGCGAAACTTGGATCCTGCTTGCTGATAACATTCGTCGTCTTGAGGTTTTGACCACTGATGTTTACGTAGTACCGCCAGGATCGAGTGGAATAGCCGAGTAAGCAACGATGAGGTCAGAAAGCGAGTATTGGGTACTAATTCAGAGAACGTTCTGTCACAGCGTATCCAGCTTAGTAGACTTCGTTGGTTGGGACACGTGTTACGTATGGCAAACACACGTCTACCACACCGTGTCCTATTCTCCGCCCCTCCTAGGGAGTGGAAGAAACCACATGGAGGTCAACAGATGACGTGGCAGCGAGGAATGAGAAAATGTACTTAGGAAAAGTAGGTGCTTCACGTCTTCGTGGTTGGGGTCCAATAGATCCTTCAACCAGTTGGCTGGAGACACTGAAGGATATGGTTGCGAACCGCGAGCAGTGGCGATCGTGTTGTCACTTTCTGTCGAATCAGAATGACTGATCGATGTGCGTTTGTACAGTTAGACTGTGTATTCCGTGTGTTGGCTACTAGGGCATTCTTTCCTTTTCCCACCTCTGTCGGTCCACTCCCTGTCCATCTTGTATGTTCATACCATATAATTCAACGTGCAAGATGGTGAGAATCTCAGTGGTCAGTGGAGCTTGCCCTACTGTCTAACGCTGTACGATGATGATGACGATAATGCGAGGCAATTTACTGTAAGGTGAAACTAGTTAGTAGTGAATCCGTGGTTTTGGGACTTCTCTACAGGACATCTGTTGTAGAGCCCCTAAATACACTGGAGACCTTGGGGCAATAGGGATCAGACGGTCACTGTCTCATCCTGGGTGACTTCAGTGTGCCCCACATCGACCGGGCTACGTTCTGCCTTACTGCAGCAGCCGATAACTTCTCCCGAAATCTGCTTATCGCGGTATGTGATCTTGAGCTGTACGAACATATATCTCGACCAACTCGCTTCCAAGTTGAACCGTCCCTCATCCTCGATCTTGTTCTCACTCCACGGATGTCGGAAGTCTCAAAGGATGATATCGCACCTTCTTCAGTTTCAAGCGGCCATGCTGTTCTGCGCATACACGGGAGGAATGGCGTCCAAACACTGACTAGTCCAAGCTGCGGACCAGACGTTTTGCGTAAAACTTTGAGGATAGGAGAGAGGGGCGCGGACTATGGTATGAGAGCAAGACGATCCTCAAAACTCGAACACGGGCTGGGGTGGTATCGGCTACGGATCACTCGGTTGGTTGATAGCTCTGCTTCACCCCATGATCAGCGATTCTCCTGCACTTAGTCCTCCGTGGTTTGACAGAGAACTTGGAGGACTGTAACGGTTATTCCGTCTGTGAGCAACGCGTAGCCAATTCAAAACGAATCCCAAAACCAGAACAAAATTCATTCGTAGTTTCTACGGTACCGGATTAACAAGTTATACGCATATAAATATGTACAAACCTCAACTGTACGGCCACAACGTCTAACAACGAGGACCAGGGTTCAACAAATGCCAGTGTCAGGTACCACCGTCACGGCAGTCCAAGTTCGAATCAAAATTACGCCACTTCACGTGAGCAAAATATTAACAAATATTGAAGTGTGGTGATTGATGCATGTTGCACTTGTTCCACGGTCAATAAAATAAAGAGCATAGTTTCAACAATACAAATATATGACAACGGCTAGGGAGGATTTCCACGCATGTATTTCACAATGCCTGCTTCGCAAGATAAATCGGGCATGCCAAAGGTATCGGGATACCGGCGAAGTCCATACCGAGTACAGACAGGTACGGAATCATTGTTCATCTATGGAGGCAATCAAGCGAAGCGGGTTTGAGGAGAGGCACCTAAATGGTTGTACGCGTATCCCAAACGCCGCACGAGGGGAACACTGGGCATACCAACCCTGAATCAGGCTGAGATCGTCGCTGACTCTAATGGGGCTAAGGCTGATGTCCTGGCACGAGAGCACGCGTCAGTGTATGCAACGGATCCTGAAACAACCATTTTGCCTGGTTTGCAATTTTCGAAATCCGTCAGCGTGCCTTGTTATTTTCAAGTGGATGAAGATACTACAAAACCATGATCTCTCAGGTTTCACCAGTCAAATGGCCCTGACGGAATTCACCCTCTGACGTTAGGCGAACTCGCCGACATCATGGCCTCACCAATCACCGGTTTGTTAGACATCCCTCTGACAGCAGGGCAACTACCGGGTGACTGGAGAGCCGCTATTATTGCTCAGCTAATCAAAGGTGGTGACGAAATTGCGGCTGTTATTTGCCGTCCTATGAGCCTAACTAGTGTCGTCTGCAAGATCACGGAATGTCTCATAATCAAGAAGGTGCAAGTAAACATGGAAAGCCGTCACCTGTTCAGTTCCCATAAACATGGTTTCCGGAAATCCCGATCCGTTTTGTCGAATCTTCTGCTTGCTCGACAGCACTGAGCTGAAACGAGGGCCGAGGGATATTTCACGGACGTCGTCCTCGCAGACTTTCTTTCAAGCCTTTAATAAGGTTCCACATGACCCTGCCTTTCGGAAGCTCAGATTATTGGAAATAGCCGCCCCGTTGCTAGGATTTATTGAAGATTTCCTGAGAGGATGGCGGTTTGCTGTCAGGGTCCCAACAACCACCTCCAGGTGGCAATCAGCGACCAGCGGTGTTCCCCAGGGATCTGTTCTTGGACCGTTACTGTTTCGCATTTACATAAACGACCTTCCCCTAGTTTCTCATTCTCTTGTATCCTGTATGCAGACGATCTGAAGTTTTGGGGCGCTCTTCTTTCGGATGGAGATAGTCATGTTCTTCAGGAAGGTCTACTTGATCATTCGCGCTTGTCCTTTGAATGGATGATGCCCCCAAGTCTTTCGAAGTAAGTTCATATGTGAGTGGGTTGCTCTCTGCTGCCAGTGAGTTAACACCTGTCCGGAAGCCTGCTGCGAACACCATGTTGCGAGAGTGGTCTCGGGGTTTTGGTGTCCTCCTCGCTGAAAACCAAAGGTCACACAGATAGATGGTGTGCTTCCGCCTGGAGTATCATTGGCCCCATTCATCGATCGTTTGGGAACGCATGATACGATGCTTTCCGTATGCTGTACATCCCACATGTACCTCCTAGGTTCGAACATGGCGGCGCGGCTGCTTATCCATGTGCAGCTGCAGAATCGGTCAGGCTAGGGAGAGTGCAGGGGTCTGCTACCCGTCTCATCTCTGGAATAGGCGAAGCCAACTACAACGGCAGTCTTGAAGCAACTGGTTTGTTTCCAGTAGCCTATCGGCGAATGCGTGGTGATCTCACCTGTTTCCGTCGTATCATTTGGGTTGATCTGGGACCTGGGTTGTAAGCTGATTTTATGCTCTGTGGATCATGTCGCATGCGCGTGCATTAAACGAAACTGTTGAATATACATTCTGCTCGTTTGCCATTAGTCTTCCGTCTGTCTCGGAGGGCCTCAAACCCTTGGAATTCTTTACCTGCTGATGTGGTGGAAGAGGTGAACGGCATACCATTCAAAAGGAAACACGACCAGTCTTTGTCGAGGATTTAAGTTCAGTTCAGTTCAGTTCAGTTTGCACAGGACTTGGTGTGGCTAGAGCCAATCGTGTGTCCAGATAGTTGTGTTGTCGGCGCGTTTCCGTAGCTCCCAACACTGCGTGATTTTCTTTTTCTGAAAGGCAGAAATTTTGTGCGGTATCAGCCCTGGCAGAGTAAGGTGGAAACAATAAGTAAATTGCATCTGACCCTAAAAGCTGCTTAGCATAACTCGGGGTATACTGCCACCCAACATAGGTCTAGTGCTTTCTTAAAGGCCTTCACTGTTGTGGTATTTATGACCTCTTCCGGGGGCTTATTCCAATAGGGTACCACTCTATTTAAGAAGTACTTCGCCCTAATTTGGAACCTCAAATGTTTCCTTTGTAATCTAAGGCTATGCCCCCTTGTGCCTCTCTCGGGGATCAGCGAAAAAAGGTCTTCTCGACTTATTCCTGACAGTCCTTTCATTACCTTGAAGGTTTCTATCAAATCCCCGCGAATGCGCCGTCTTTCCATCGAGAATAGGTCTAGGGCACGGAGACGCTCTGTGTAGTTAAACCCCCTTTGCCCAGCCACCATTCTAGTGGCTAGCCCTTGCACTTTCTCCAGACAGTCGATATCTTTCTGGTAGTACGGTGCCCAGGCCTGCACGCAGTACTCCATATGCGGCCTAACTATGGCCTGATATATCGGAACGAATATCTCCGGATCTCTACACGACATAATGGATCTAACTCGAAAGAGTTCCCTCCTGGCCGTATTGGCTGCTGAGGTGCACTGCTTTGACGGCTTAAAGCTGTTGTCCATTATAACGCCCAAGTCTTTGACCTGCGAGACCACTTGCAACGAACCCACACTATTCTCACTAGCCCCTGTATTTGTGGTCAAGCATTGACACTTGGTGAGGTTTAGTGGAAGGTCCCATTTGCGTGCCCAGTTTTGTACTGCTAACACGTCAAGTTCTATATCTACTCCAGCTATCTTGACGTCATCGGCAAACATAAAGGTGGGGTTTGTAAGCCCACGTGCTAGGTCGTTGATGAAGATGAGGAAGAGCAGAGGGCCGAGCACCGAGCCCTGTGGCACCCCACTCGTTACACCTTCCGGTTTTGAAACATGGTTCCCCACCTTAACACTAAAGGTTCGCCCTGCTAAGAAACTACTTATCCATTGTCTTGCCTTTCCAACAATTCCCATGGACTGCAGTTTGACGTCCAGAAATCTGTGGTTCACGGAATCAAATGCCTTGCTGAAGTCCAAGTAACAGACCGCAATCGATTGCCCTTCGTCCAGACGCTTGGTTACCTCATCGAGGAACAGCAGGAGATTCGTCAGACAGGATCGCCCTGCCACAAACCCATGCTCTACCCAGTCTTGAGCTTGTGCCAACGAGTGGACTGTGACTAGGCTTATACGGATGATGTTCGCTGCTTCTAAAATGAAGAATGAAGAGTGAACCTTAGGACCTCATCTGGCCTTGGTTTGCGTTACACCGCGGGGGTCTCGGTTTTGTTTTTTCCGCGTCAGGCTTCTTATTTAGGCGGCCCATCTGTTTCTTCTAGTAAGAACTTCACCGCACAGGTCTTTTTCTCATGTGATCACAAATGAAATAACCTCAACAGGAGTAGCGTTCTTCATGTGCCATGTTCTGCTCCGGCCTATCCTTTCGCTGTCCGAACAGTGCAGCTCAGTTCAGTTTGCGCAGAACGGAAGTGGTCAAGGCCTATTGTACGTCAGAATAAAGGTGTTGGCGGCAAGTTTCCTTAACTCCCAGCTTTGCGAGTTTGATGTTTCCGTGAATGGCGGTGCACCAGCTGACGCATGCACCAGTATGCTCTTCGGTGGCTCTATGGATCAACCCTTCCGAGTTAACGGAACATCGCAAATTCAGAGAGTAGACCAACATCAAATACTGGGATTCTGACTGACCGTCGAACTTTCTTTCTCATCATATCGAATGAAGACCAGCAGGGCTGCCTTCCAAATTTTAAACCCTATAGCGTATACGCTGTCCGGCAATTTTTTTCAGAACAAGAAAATATCCAAGTTCCGGGATTCATTGAGCTTGAGCCTCGAATCCGCGTATCACTTCAAGAACTTGAAGAATTAGAACTGGTACGTTATAGAACATGGGTAGCCCAGCCTTGTCGAGTCCGCGACCTTCGTATGCTGTTGTGACGAGTGCCCGTTTAATTAAAAGTCAAGAGGTTACAAGAACGCCCGTTTCAAAAAAGGAAAGCCGTTGAGACCGAACTTCCAAGCAGCTGGGGGTCCCTGAGAATCCAAACAATGGGTGGGGGACTACGCGACTGCTAGTTGCGTACACAAACGCAGCAACTGTGGGAAACAAGTGGTCGGAACTTGAAGCTCGCACGCTAGGTGTAGTCGTGATAGGGGTCACTGAGACCTAAACTCAATCCCAGGAGGACATCACACACCAGATGCCTCCTAATTTTGTAGTCAGCTGCGCCGACAGGCTACACGAACAGCAGGGCGGAGGGTTACTGCTCCTCACGTGAAAGCACTACCACCAGCGAAAGGAATCCCAGCTACATCTACCCCACATGCAAGCCACTTCGGTTGCCCCCATGGATTACCGCGCAGAACTGAGACTCGTCTATGTGTACCTCTGCCCGTCGTCTATAACAGAAAAAGATCAGCTAATACAGTACTTACGGCTTATCACATGTTTTTTTTTTTTTTGGGGGGGGGGGGAGTCCTGGTAGATGAAGGCCTCAACGCGCCAGAGGTAGATTGGGTAAACAAAATAGCTCGCAGGGAATCGTTCGGCCACAGTGTGCTAGGCTACATACATAGTAAGAGCCTGACCCAGCATGTTACGGAGGAGACCAGTTGGAGGCAAGAGAAGCGTCTATTTACCCTGGACCTTGCGATCACAAGATACCGACAGGACGTTTCAGGCCTTCAGGTTGAGGTTCCGCTACGAAACAGTGACTACGGGGTTCTCCACCCAACACTAAATGTGGGCAGACTAGTACCCCCAGACAAAGAAAGGCGTAGCTACCACCTGGTTGACTAGACGGTATTGGAAGAACTGGGGGCTGAGATCAAATGGGAGGTTGAACGGGGTGAGGACCTTGTGGAACGACCTTGGAGGCACATTAGGGACAACCTGCTGTCACTGACTGACAGGGTAGCTCCTCTTAGGAAGGTACGTCGGAGGGGCGCTCAGCCATAGTGGACTAGTCGGGTCCGAAAGACTATTCGGCGGAGGACATCAGCTTGGGCAAGATACCGAAACAGTGTTTGTCACAGACGCTATCTGCAGTATTTAGCAGAAAAAGCTAAGTTTGGTCAGATTCAGAAAGGATGCAGAAGGAAGCACGAGGAGTGTCTAGCCAAAACCGCCAGATCAGACCTTAAGATGTATTACAATTACGTACAGTCTAAGGCAACTCTGTGAGTGGCCGTTGGAAACGTAAGAGATCCCCAGGGTCGAGCAGCCACCAACAATCTGGAGAAGGCAGAATCCCTCCTGTACCACTTCCAGCCGGTGTACAGACAAAACAACGGGACCTCAGCCTTCCGCAAATCGCCACCGCGGCTGCATCCCAAGTGCCAGGAGAAGCCATCACAGCAAGTGAGGTACTCCAGGTTCTGAGTGGCTTGGTAATGACTAAGGCAGCAGGTTCCGATGGCATCCATCCAGCAATCGTCCAACCATTGACGGGGATTTAGGCTCAGCCGCTGACTGCATTGTTCAACTTATCCCTCGACGAAGGTTGCTTACCGCAGAATTGGCTCAAGGCGACGGTCACCCCAACCCACAGAGCTGGGAATAGGAAAAACTGTCTCAACTACAGGCTCGTTGGTTTAACGGCTGTGTTGCTGAAGGTGATGGAGCGGGTTCTGCGAGACAAGATTGCTAAGCACGTGACTGCCCACAGGTTAATCGCGACAAACCAGTATGGTTTCGTTCGTCAGAGATCCTGTTTGTTAAACCTCATCTGTTTCATAGACGAGGTTACCCGAAGGTTAGGCCAAGGGGTTAAGGTGGAATTCTGCCATCTTGACTTCCAGAAGCCATTCGATTCAGTTAACCATCGTTTGTTGCTGATGAAGTTGAATGCTTTCGGTCTGTATCCGAAAATCATTGCGTGGACCCATAGATCTATCACGGGTAGGACTTTTCAAGTCAAGGCGGAGGATAGCATATCCCAGGGAGGGTATTTGCCGAGCGGTGTGCTTCAAGGCTCCGTCCTTGGACTTGTGTTGTCCATCCTGTTCATCAACGACTTGGTCAGGCCTGGAAAAC
Source organism: Fasciola hepatica (assembly GCA_948099385.1). NCBI lineage: Eukaryota > Metazoa > Platyhelminthes > Trematoda > Plagiorchiida > Fasciolidae > Fasciola > Fasciola hepatica. Next base: position 566,562 of record CANUEZ040000055.1, on the reverse strand, counting down.
TCATGCTTTGCGTTTGCGAATGACGCGAAGTTCGTTGGCTCCGTAGCCACAAATTCGATGCAGCGGGACCTGAATACAATGCTTCGCTGGTCGGTGGTCTGGGACTTACCACTGAATGCCACTAAATGCATCCACTTAGTAGATAGCAAGAACCCTCAACCGACTATGTACCCTGGAGAGGCCAACGGGCCTACGGGATCACGAAAGTGACAAAAGCAAGGCACTTTGGGGTAATCATGTCGGACAACTTCCGATCTGGAGCGCAGTGCTGTGCAGCCACTCAAAGAGCCTCTAGGGTACTTTACCGGCTCAAAAAAACCGTTGCGTCCAGAAAACCCTGGATTCCATTACAAGGCGTTTGTTTGGCCGCACCTGGAGTACTGTGTCCAAGCGTGGCGGCCCTTCTTGGTAAAGGAAATCAAGCTTGCCGACCAGGTTCAACGTTTCACAAGGTGGTTCGCTAGCCTAAGGTGCCTTGCCTATGAGCAAAAACTCGAGGCATTAAACTTGTTCTCTCTAGAGCGCCGAAGGCGTAGAGGCGACCTAATAGCTTTTAAGATGCTCAATGGGTATGTTGATCTCCAGGGGTTGATCACGCCGCTGTTGACCCTCAGCCATCGTGCGGCCACCAGAGGGTACCGATTGAAGTTGACGAGTGAGTTTTAATTCGCCTGGGGGGAAATTACTTCGCCGTTAGAGTTGTAAACGACTGGAACCGACTCCCGATAGGAGTAATAACCGCCGAAACGGTTGTGAAGCTTAAGCATCGGCTGAACCGCTGCTGGGGCAGTGTATTTGCGGGACTTAGCAAATAGGTAGCCGCCCTACCTATCATTCTTTTTAGCTTCTCCTGTCCTTATTACCATTGTTACTGTTGTAATTCCTCAGTCAACCTTTATCTCCGGTATTTTTTTCTTTCGTTCTTACCTTTCCGCCTTCAAACTTCATTACTTCTTCCATTTCCATTTGCCTACCGCCTTTCTACCAGTACCATCTCATATCTTCTACCACCTCTAACTTTCCACCTTCATAAATCGAGGTAGATGGGATGCTAGCTGGAACTCACCAAAGGGAAATGATCATGTGAAGCTCCTCAGATTATCGCACAGCGGTGGAAGGTCGCCTCCTCCGTTTATTTTTACTAAATCACCGAAGAAGATTCTATTTCGTCCATTTGTCGCAGCACCGAGTGGTCCAAGGAGCTCACGGTGCAAGAAACTGAACAAACTTGGCACGTCGCTGTCTACATCCTGTGACCCAATTGGATGTGATTTGATTGCTGCTCAAGCAGCACATTCATCATCATCATCGCACGGCGTTTACCAGCAGGGCAAGCCCTTCTGACCACTGCCTTTCTCACCATGTTACACATCGAAATACAAAGAATGATTATACAGGATGGACAGGGAGTGGATCTACCGGGGTGAGACAAAAAAAGAACCCCCTAATAACCAAGACTCGGAATGAGCAGTCTCGATGTCTAAACGCACATTCATCAAGGATTCTGACTCAACAGGAAGTGACAAATGATCGCTACTGTTGACGGTTCGCTGCCATATCCTTCAGTGCCCCCAGCCAATTGGCTGAGGGATCTTTTGGACCCAAACCACGAACACGTGAGACACCTGTAGGTACGGTATGGTAGACGTATCTGCCATGCGTAGCACGTTCCTCAACCAACGAAGTCTACTAAGATGAATACACTGCGATAAAACATTCTCTGAACTAGCACACAATAGTCAATTTCTGACCTCAGTATTGCTCACTCGGTCATTCCATCCAATCTTAGCGATACTAAGCAAACATTGATGGTCGAAAATCTCAAGAAGACGAATATCTTCTCGCAACTATACAACAAAACTGAACTCACCGCTGCACAGTGCACATGACCTTTCAACTTCATTGAAATGTCAGAACGGCGCCACAAGTGCTTCAGTCTAGCGTATGCTGCTCGAGCTTTCGATGTACAAGTGCTCACATATATTACTGTGCTCCCATCTGTCGTCACACTGCGGCCGAGGTAAGTGAGGCGGTCGACAATTGCCAGCACCTCTCCATCGAGCATCAGGCTCCGAACCGTTGACGTCCAGTCTTGCAACATCACTTCACACCTTGAAAGTGCAAAGCGCATGCCGAATGGAACTACAGCTCTTGCAAGTCTATCTAGTGCACGTTGGGCATGTTCCGTGCACTCGAACAAGCAGACAAGATCGTCTGCTAAATCTGGGTCACACAGCTTTTCACCATTTCCTAGTTCGACGCCTACATTCTGTAGATTTCGCAAGAAATTCTCCATTTTCTCGTCCATGATAAAGTTGAACAGAAATGGACAAATGGAGCATCCTTTTCGAACATTGCTGGTCGTTTTGAATGAACTGGATAGTTCACGACAAAACCTCACGCGGCCAGAGGGATGATAGTTTAATTTTCTCTTAAGTTCAGACCTGCGTCCGTATAGCCTATAGCCCTCGCTCCTCAGTTTGCGACACGATAACGATCGTACTCGGGAGCGCGCAAAGGAGAAGAACTCGAAACGCTGAAACGGAATATCGTGTGTATTGGAGGAACTCAACGACGTGCTCACAGTGTACACAAGTGAATCAAGTGGCTCCACCAAATCCGGTAATCGTTCAGACAATCAAATTTGCTAGTTTTTGCAATTGTGTCACATTGGTAGCACCACAGTGGTTTCCCCCTAGATGGCCGACGCATTTGGGCTTCGGTCCGTGATGGGTACGTCGGCTTCGGTAGCGAGAGACGTTTTTCATGCCTCCCGTCGCGACCGAACGCAACGACGAAGCCAGCACAAGGCGTTCTCCATGACTCACACTGGTCGCTGTGCGTCGATCGCAAAATTGCGTGCTCCTCAACAGTAAATCCGACCTGGATAGATCCCGCTTGCTGCTTTGCAGTGGTGATTGTATTGTAGGGTTTTTCTTTGTCAGCATATCCCAAAGTTCCGTTTGCCCATTGTCGTTATTGCGATGGTAAACGGGCCAGCTTCCGGCGTCAAATGAGTGCCTTGTGTTTGAGCCATGCGAGATCCTGGAAGTCCATGTGGTTCTGTCCAAAATTACGAGCTGGAAGGCAGAAAATGCAAGAAGGGTGCATTTCGGGGCGCAGACGGATATTCCAATAAGGGAGATATACCGGCACAGTGCTGGCTGCCGCTACTCTTGTCGTGATAAACTGCGTGGTCTCGCACTCGTGCATTAATAAACCATGTACAAGTGGAATATGAAGAGTAAACTTAGATATATACAGGTTTTAAAAACCTCGCTGGCTGTCGCAGTTCGCGGCCGCGTCGATTTCTCCTGTTGACGAGTGCAGCTGTGTCTTCCATGGAGTGTGATGTTGCAGCCGGTAATGGGGAGTCGTTGGTGGGAGTAACAGGCGCCAACTCACGACGACTAACGGAAGGTTGTGAGCAGGTGGGAGCATTGGGTGGGGTGTGTTCTACCTCGACGAAGGCTGGTTTAAGGCGGTCTATATTGATGGTCTCTTTCTCCTTCCGCTGAAAGACGTAGAACGGGCCAGAGTAAGCCACTTGTAGTGGTGATTGCACCGCGTTTACCCGAATAAGCACATGGGTGGCGGTCGCTAGAGTGGTAGTTATGTAGGTGCTGAAGGTTTTTTCCCGTGGCGGGGTGGTTTTAGCACCTGCATTTGGTGTGACAACCGCTTTTCGCAATCCCCGTAATTAAAACTCATAGGTGGTAATGGAAAACCAGCTCATCTGGAAGTCGTAATGTGCAACCGTAAACCAGTTCAGCCGAAGTAACACCCATGTCGGCCTTAACGGTTTTACGCAGTCCCAAGAGAACCATCGGTGAAACTTGACTCCATAAAGGGTTATCACGAGCACGAAAGACAGCTTCAAGTTGACGATGGAATCGCTCCACCATGCCATCAGTCTGAGGATGATAGGCCGTCGTCTTGTTGTGTCTGCAACCGAATATGTTCGGTAGCTCGAGGAAGGCACCATCAAAATGAGAATCACGGTCGGTGGTCACGACAGCAGGGCAACCGAACTGACTTACCCAACCAGTTAGAAAGGCTTTTGCAGCTTCCTCTGAGGTATTATGGGGAATAGGTATGGGCTATGACGAGCGAGTAAAACGACCTACACGTGAGGATGTAGACGTAACCGGTGGATGCTAGGAGAGGCCCCACGAGATCAACATGCACGTGACGAAAAAGTGCGTCCGGCTCAGATAATATGCCTAATGTAGGTCTAGCGTGAAGGTATATTTTAACGCGTTGGCATTGAAGACAAGCACAGCCCCAGAGATGGACGTGGCGTTTGATGCAACGCCAAGCAAATCTCCCGGTGCCTGGTTTCACTGAGGTGGTTTCACCAGGGCACGATAGGTTGTGGAGGCTGATAAAAATTTGTCGGCGAAAACTGGCAGGAACTAGTTGTCGGGGTTGACCCTGTCACACATCGCAAGTAATAGTTACGTCCGAAGCTGGATGGGTCACTAGCACTAGATGCAGGGAGCTGTTGTTTCTGAACTGCTCAGCCTCAACTTTTCCCATGAACTGCACAACTACAAAGAATTCCATACTGCATCGGTCGTCGCGCAGGACAGTCAGGACCGCACTGCCCATTGCCTCGAGCGGGGTGGGTAGTGATAAGTGGTCTGTCGTTCAGAGTCCCCTCTTTTCTGTTCAAACTTTGTCTTCTGTTCCCAACCACCTCTCTTTACCCCCTCTGTCCACCTATAATGTTCCCACTGACAACACGCCCTATACTCGCGACGGTTCATTGTCAAGTTGTGTGAATAATCCTCAGTCGTATAACTCACATTTTCTCAAGCCTCATCAGCTTCTGAATCTCGGCTCCTTCAACGTGCGTACACTCATGCAAGCCGGTCAGCAGGCGTGCCTAGCGCTCACAATAGATCTTCTGAAGATTGAAGTCTGCTTCGTAAGTGAAACGCATATCCAGGATTCGAGCAATGTGATTCAACTAACTACTCTTGGTATCTCATCGAGGTATTTCCTGCGCACTGCAGGAGACGAAGTAGCTAGAGCTGAGGATCAATGTGTTGTAAGGACAGTCTTGAGTGACAAGGCTGAGGCTGCCCTGTAATAGTCGGTTGTGTCCTGTGAGACTACAGAGGTCAGTTGGCGTTCGAAATGATAGTTGTGTTAGGCGCAATTTATTTGTTTGATACGTGTATGGTTACGAAATCCGAATTGTTGAGGCAGGTAGAAGACAGGCCTAGAATTTAGGCTTTATTTGACATACAACTGAACGATGGGATGTGGAAACAATAAAGCAGAAATTTAGTGGAATAACAGTAATAAAACCAAGGTAGATAGAAAAGAGTAAATGAGCACGACATTCACCCCCGCGAGCTGTTCTGATCGGGAACGTTTGTGTTGGAGGTGTTTCAAACTTCCATATTTCCTAGGTTATAGAAATGGACTGGCAGTTGTGATTTTACTAAAGGATGTGTATTGGATTCGTTAATATATGACTCTGATATTGGTGTGTAAGAAGAGGGGTGTCTGTAGTCTCTTGTGCATCAAGTGGATTACACACGGTGTCGGGTGAAGGCTGATAGTCACCATCTTGAGTCGGAGGTTGATTTTCGGCAAATTTCACGGCTCTCGAAGATTCTGAGGCTTGGCTTTTAGGCGCCAAATGATGTATAGAGACCGTGTCTTCCCGTCCGTCCGGGAAACGAACATGAGCATATTTAGGATTGCATTCAATCATTTCAACTTCGTCGACCAATGGATCTTGTTTTGTTGACCTCATCGGACGACGCATCAAGACCGATCTTGGACTACTCAACTAGATAGGTATTGGGACCCCTGATGTTGGTTTACGATGATAAGTGAACAATCGTTCACGTAGTGTTTCATTTGTTGCAGTGCAAAGTAGTTACCTGATGGAGTGGAGTGCGTCGAGAAGAACATCTTCCCACTGGGTGCATGGTAGCCCTCTTGACTGGGCTGCAAGTACAATGGTTCTCCAGAGGGTTCAATTTAGTCTCTCGACTTGTCAGTTTGACTGAGGATTGTAGGCCGTTGTTTTGGTAGTTACAATACCCTTGTGGTGGAGGAAGTTCTTTAGTTCTTCAGACATGACAGAAGAACCCCTGTCCGAATGAACGTAGGACGGCATACCGAAAATCGAAAATAACTGGGAAAGGCAACGGGTGATTGTGTCGGTCGGCAGGTCTGAGCAACCATAAGCGAACGGGAATCTGGAGTACTCGTCTATGATAATATAAGGTACCGATTTTTGGATATTGAGGAAAGCGGCCCCTTAAAATCAATGTTTAGTCTTTCAAACGGCGTAGTGGCTTTGATCAGATTTCCGGTAGGTAACTTGAAAAACTGTGGTTTCCATTTGGCACAAAGTGTACAACCACCGGTGACAGATTTTACATCGTCGACTGAGTACGGTAGATTCTTTGTCCTGACGAAATGAAGCATACGGACAACATCCTGGTGGCAGAGTGAGTTGTATAATTCTTTGAGTGACACGAGTGGTGTAGACGCGTAGGCAGAAGTTGCGAGACAATGTGTCTGCTGCGACATTTTCCTAAACGGGGCGGTAACTGCAACTGTAGCATGACAATTCGATTCGCCACCTCAGAATCTTATCATTTTTGATCTTCCCATGGTGTCGGGAGTCTAACATAGGAGCGACCGATTTTCGGTCCGTGATCAGTCGGAAATATGTACTCAGCAAATAATGCCTCCACTTCCGGATAGCCTCCACAGTAGCGTTAGCCTCTTTTTCTACGGATGAATGTTGCTTTTCGCTTTGAGACAGAGTCCGTGAACAGAATGCGACCGGCCTGCTATTTTGTGAAAGTGTGGCTGGGATAGCTATATCCGAGGCATCCGTTTCAACGACCAATGGTAGCTCGAAGTCGACAGTGCTGACGACGGCACGTTCGAGCTCGCCTTCGAGGGTTTTAAATGACACTCTGACATTGTTTGGTAAAGGGAATATGTGGTTATCGACCAGTGGATGAAGCCTCTGAGAAGCGGGGTACCCACTGAGAGCAGTATGAAAAGAAACCTATAGCTCGTCGCTGAGATTTCATATCTTTTGAAGGAGGGAGTTCCTGAAGGGGTCGTAACCTTTCGGGGTTGGGCTTCATCAGACCGTGTGAAACTTCGTAATTCAAGAGTTTAATTTCTTTCTTGCCGATGATACTCTTCTCTTCATTCAAAGTATATCCGTATTTTCTCAAAACATTAGGAAAGTTAGTAAGATTCTTATGGTGATCATCTTTGTTTGCGCCACAGTTATATTATCGATGTAGGCGAACGTTCCTTACAAGTTTTCTTCGCGAATAATTTTGTCGACAGCACGCTGAAAACAAGCAACACAATTCGTCACCCCGAACGGTATCCGGCAGAACTGATATAAATTCCCACAGGCTTCAAGAGCAGTGTATGGTTTATCCTGTTTTCCTATGAAGATTTGGGGATATGCGCTTCGCAAGTCCAGTGCACTGAAAGTGGAATATCGGGAGATTTTATATACCACTTCATCGGTTCTGGGCATTGGATAAGCGTCCAGTAACGTGTATCAATTGATAATTTGACTGTAGTCAACTACTATGCATCTTTTTTGTCTTTCGTTTGTTGTAACAAGAACTTGAGCGCACCAGGGTGACGTTGATGTCTCAATGATGTCATTTCTTAGAAGTCGCTGAATTTCCGATCGAATGAATTTCTCATATTCAGGAATATGGAGTCGTGATTTAGTTGCGATAGGCTTGCAATCTGGTAGCAAGTTCCCGGAAAGAGAAGGAGGTTCAGTACGTGAAGCTGTCACACTTCAAAGGGAGAGAGTTGGTTTGCTGCCACAGAATGGAATCTCAACTGCTTTGTGGAATTTTAAAAAATCGTGCCCCAGCTATACGTTTGCACACAGATGAGGGAGCACAGAGAGTTTGAAGTTGTTGTACGAATTATCGTTGAGACATATGATAACAAAACAAGGGCAATTCGTTTGACTGATTAATCTTGTAGAAGCCATAGCAATGACGCTGGATGACTGCATGATTTTGAGACGGTGACGCTGTACCACGGATTCAGAGATGTAACAGTCGAAACTTCCCGTATCTATCAGATCTTCCATAGGGATCTTGTTCACAGTAATCGTTGTTAGCGCATTTAAGAGGTAATCCGGAGAAGAGGCGGCGACGATGGTAGAGTACAGGTGTTGTGGTGGAGGCTATTCGTTTCTCTGGAGGTGATCGGCAGACACTTCTGAAGTGTCCTTTCTTTCCACAGTTACTGCAAACTGCGTCCTTAGCAGGACATTTGAATCGAGGATGTCTGTCATTTCTCAGAAATAACACTTAGTTCTTAACGCGGCTGACATTGCTTCCATGAGTAAGTTGCTACCTTCCTTGTGATCGAAGGGACAACTATCAGTTGATTCAGTGGTTGTCGACGCCGAAGCCGTATACTATGTCGATGGTGTCTGGAAGACGCTGAATTGTTGTTGGGCCATTCCGAGCGATCGGGATAATTCTAGGGCAGTTTGCAAATCCAGAGATTTATTTTCAAGAAGTCGCTGCCGGACGATATTCGACCGCATCCTGCTTACAAAAGCGTCTCGAATAGCCCCGTTTTGATTTTGCTCAGCTGTCACGGCCTGAAAGTTACAATCCTTAGCCAAGGACTCCAGATTTTGGAAGAACTGGTTGAAATCCTGCTCCGTTTCTTGTTTGCAAGTTACGAGTAGGTAGCGTTCAAAGACTTCATTGGGCGGCTCGATAAACAATTTTCAAGAATTTGAATGGCATCGTTGTATGCAGTACATTCAGCCAAATAATCGTATATGGTCGGAGAAACATAGTTGTATGGGAAGTCTAGCTTCTCAGAATCGTCTACACCAACTTTGGCGATAAATTTATCGAACGTGCAGAGCTAGTGACGCCAAATTTTCGAAGAAGTCGAGTTTGGATCTGCGTCGGATCGTTGAGGTCGTAGGTAGCGTTCCATTTTGAGACGGTGTGTGTGTGTGTGTGTGTGTGTGTGTGTGTGCAATAAGTTGATACGTGCATGGTTACGAAATCCGAATTGTTGAGGCAGGTAGAAGACAGAGGCCTAGAATTTAGGCTTTATTTGACATACAACTGAACGGTGGGATGTGGAAACAATAAAGCAGAAATTTAGTGGAACAACAGTAATAAAACTAAGGCAGATAGAGAAGAGTAAATGAACATGACAGTGATCTTGGCTTACACCCCAACAGACTGCAGCACTGGCACTCAGAAGGATAAGTCCTACGATGAACTCGCCACCCTCGTTCGCAGCAGCAAAGACTCTGACATTGTAGTGCTAGCAGGTGATTTTAGTCTACAAGTTGATAAACTTAGTGCATCAGAAGCACGTTTAGGTGGTTGTTGTGCTTTACCCGCTGAACAAACAGATAACGGGGATGGGCTTCTCCAGTTTTGTGCAGACAATCGGTTGTTCTTGTCTAGTACTAATTTCCGACACAGCTGGCGTCGCACGGCGACATGGCGCTCTAACTCTACAGGTACTCTAAGCCAGATTGATCATATCGCAGTAAGCTACCGGTGGCGCAGTTCTGTTCAGAACTGTAAATCCTACTGATCCATATACGCAGAGTCGGACCATGCAATAATTTTAGTGAGATTATCTCTCCATCTCTATGGTAATCGTCGCGAACCGCAAACCTAGTTAGCCGTGCAACGTTTGTGCGGTCCAGAAGTTTGCACTTTTTATGAGCAACAATTAGCAAATGAGCTAGGAACTACGACGATTGGTAATGTAGATGAGCATTGGGCCCATATCCAGCAGGCGATGCACGTTGCAGCAGGTTTCGCCTGTGGTCCTGTATCCGATGTCCATCGAAGACACTGGATTTTGCAAGAGTAGTTGATTATAATGGAGCAAAATTGTCAGCTCTCGAATAGTAATGAGATAAATAAGATACAAAAAACATACAAAAGCAAATTGTGAAAAGCCTTAAAAAGGATCGCGGAAATTGGTGGGCCAAGGTAGATGAAGAAATGTAAATAGCAACTGCTTCAGTTAACAGTCAAAAATTGTTCAAGCTTATTCGTGACACCGTGGATGGCGAACTCCGGTCGGCGAAACGATATGTGATAGAAATGGAGAACCCACTCATGGCGAAGATCATAGGCTCGACCGTTGAGTCGATCGATCCAAGTCTTCAATACTTCAAGGAGCACTTTGGCTGGCCGCGCACTAGTGTAGTTACTCCGACGTTGACAACTGTGGTTTCTCGGGTGGTATCACTTGAGCCCCCATGGGAAGTGGAAGTAGAGTCATGTATTCGATCACTAAGGCGTGGGAAAGCAGCTGATCCCGACGAACTTCCTCTAGTTCCTTCCAAACTGGGTTAAAATGCCTTGATAAAATCACTCACCACCTTGATCCGTGACATTTGAAACGGGGAGCGTATTCCGTTATTATGGGGCGAGTCATTGATTGTTTCTATCTTCAAGAAAGAAATACTCAATGGCTGTATTAACCATCATAGGATCAGCTTAATTCCGATAGTTGCCAAAGTATTAGCCTCGATTTTGCTGCATCATCTGACACCGGCTCTCGAGAGGAACGTCCGCAAACAACAGACAGGATTCCGCCCGGGTAGAGGATGCATTGGCCAAATTTTTACTCTTCGCCAATTATTTGAAACGCATCACACGCATCGCCGACTAACAATAATGATTTTCTTAGACTTGAAAGGTGCGTTCGACTCAGTTTATCGAACAGCATTATTCAATGCTCTTCACCGGAAAGGTATGCCCCAGAAGTTCTTGAATTTACCGAGGTCGTTGTACTCTCATACTTCTGGCAGCGTGAGGTTTTGTCGTGAACTATCCAGTTCATTCAAAACGACCAGCAATGTTCGAAAAGGATGCTCCATTTGTCCATTTCTGTTCAACTTTATCATGGACGAGAAAATGGAGAATTTCTTGCGAAATCTACAGAATGTAGGCGTCGAACTAGGAAATGGTGAAAAGCTGTGTGACCCAGATTTAGCAGACGATCTTGTCTGCTTGTTCGAGTGCACGGAACATGCCCAACGTGCACTAGATAGACTTGCAAGAGCTGTAGTTCCATTCGGCATGCGCTTTGCACTTTCAAGGTGTGAAGTGATGTTGCAAGACTGGACGTCAACGGTTCGGAGCCTGATGCTCGATGGAGAGGTGCTGGCAATTGTCGACCGCCTCACTTACCTCGGCCGCAGTGTGACGACAGATGGGAGCACAGTAATATATGTGAGCACTTGTACATCGAAAGCTCGAGCAGCATACGCTAGACTGAAGCACTTGTGGCGCCGTTCTGACATTTCAATGAAGTTGAAAGGTCATGTGCACTGTGCAGCGGTGAGTTCAGTTTTGTTGTATAGTTGCGAGAAGATATTCGTCTTCTTGAGATTTTCGACCATCAATGTTTGCTTAGTATCGCTAAGATTGGATGGAATGACCGAGTGAGCAATACTGAGGTCAGAAATTGACTATTGTGTGCTAGTTCAGAGAATGTTTTATCGCAGTGTATTCATCTTAGTAGACTTCGTTGGTTGAGGAACGTGCTACGCATGGCAGATACGTCTACCATACCGTACCTACAGGTGTCTCACGTGTTCGTGGTTTGGGTCCAAAAGATCCCTCAGCCAATTGGCTGGGGGCACTGAAGGATATGGCAGCGAACCGTCAACAGTAGCGATCATTTGTCACTTCCTGTTGAGTCAGAATCCTTGATGAATGTGCGTTTAGACATCGAGACTGCTCATTCCGAGTCTTGGTTATTAGGGGGTTCTTTTTTTGTCTCACCCCGGTAGATCCACTCCCTGTCCATCCTGTATAATCATTCTTTGTATTTCGATGTGTAACATGGTGAGAAAGGCAGTGGTCAGAAGGGCTTGCCCTGCTGGTAAACGCCGTGCGATGATGATGATGAATGTGCTGCTTGAGCAGCAATCAAATCACATCCAATTGGGTCACAGGATGTAGACAGCGACGTGCCAAGTTTGTTCAGTTTCTTGCACCGTGAGCTCCTTGGACCACTCGGTGCTGCGACAAATGGACGAAATAGAATCTTCTTCGGTGATTTAGTAAAAATAAACGGAGGAGGCGACCTTCCACCGCTGTGCGATAATCTGAGGAGCTTCACATGATCATTTCCCTTTGGTGAGTTCCAGCTAGCATCCCATCTACCTCGATTTATGAAGGTGGAAAGTTAGAGGTGGTAGAAGATATGAGATGGTACTGGTAGAAAGGCGGTAGGCAAATGGAAATGGAAGAAGTAATGAAGTTTGAAGGCGGAAAGGTAAGAACGAAAGAAAAAAATACCGGAGATAAAGGTTGACTGAGGAATTACAACAGTAACAATGGTAATAAGGACAGGAGAAGCTAAAAAGAATGATAGGTAGGGCGGCTACCTATTTGCTAAGTCCCGCAAATACACTGCCCCAGCAGCGGTTCAGCCGATGCTTAAGCTTCACAACCGTTTCGGCGGTTATTACTCCTATCGGGAGTCGGTTCCAGTCGTTTACAACTCTAACGGCGAAGTAATTTCCCCCCAGGCGAATTAAAACTCACTCGTCAACTTCAATCGGTACCCTCTGGTGGCCGCACGATGGCTGAGGGTCAACAGCGGCGTGATCAACCCCTGGAGATCAACATACCCATTGAGCATCTTAAAAGCTATTAGGTCGCCTCTACGCCTTCGGCGCTCTAGAGAGAACAAGTTTAATGCCTCGAGTTTTTGCTCATAGGCAAGGCACCTTAGGCTAGCGAACCACCTTGTGAAACGTTGAACCTGGTCGGCAAGCTTGATTTCCTTTACCAAGAAGGGCCGCCACGCTTGGACACAGTACTCCAGGTGCGGCCAAACAAACGCCTTGTAATGGAATCCAGGGTTTTCTGGACGCAACGGTTTTTTTGAGCCGGTAAAGTACCCTAGAGGCTCTTTGAGTGGCTGCACAGCACTGCGCTCCAGATCGGAAGTTGTCCGACATGATTACCCCAAAGTGCCTTGCTTTTGTCACTTTCGTGATCCCGTAGGCCCGTTGGCCTCTCCAGGGTACATAGTCGGTTGAGGGTTCTTGCTATCTACTAAGTGGATGCATTTAGTGGCATTCAGTGGTAAGTCCCAGACCACCGACCAGCGAAGCATTGTATTCAGGTCCCGCTGCATCGAATTTGTGGCTACGGAGCCAACGAACTTCGCGTCATTCGCAAACGCAAAGCATGAGTTTTCCAGGCCTGACCAAGTCGTTGATGAACAGGATGGACAACACAAGTCCAAGGACGGAGCCTTGAAGCACACCGCTCGGCAAATACCCTCCCTGGGATATGCTATCCTCCGCCTTGAGTTCAGTTTTGTTGTATAGTTGCGAGAAGATATTCGTCTTCTTGAGATTTTCGACCATCAATGTTTGCTTAGTATCGCTAAGATTGGATGGAATGACTGAGTGAGCAATACTGAGGTCAGAAATCGACTATTGTGTGCTAGTTCAGAGAATGTTTTATCGCAGTGTATTCATCTTAGTAGACTTCTTTGGCTAGGGCACGTGGTACGTATGACAAACGCGCCTAAGGTACTGTGCCCTGTTCTCCGTCCCTCCTTGGGAGTGGAAGGAGCCCTTCGGTGTTCAACAGATGAAGTGGCAACGTGGAATGAGAAAATGTACATCAAACTTGGGTAAATAGGTGTCTCAAGTCTTCGTGGTTGGGGTCCAAAAGTTCCGTCAACCATTTGGTTGAAGACACTGAAGGAAATTGCAGTGAACCGTGAACAGTGGCCATTGTGTTGTCTTTTTCTGTCGGATCAGAATGATTGATCAGTGGCTGTTTGTACAGTTAGGCCGTGTATTCCGTGTGTTGGCTGTTAAGGCGTTGTTTCCTTTTGCTTCCCATGTAGGTTCACTTCCTGTTCATTTTATCTGTTCATACCTTCTAATTCTACGTGCAACACGGTGAGAAAGGCAGTGGTCAGTAGGGCTTGCCCTGCTGTTTAGCGCTGTTCGATTATGATGATGATGCAGCGAAATCAGTTTAAGGACAAAAATTCGGGTTCACTTTGCTGCTATCCACCGCGCGTTCATCTATCGCTGCGAAATCTGGTCAATGCGAGCCGAGGATATAAGAAGTCTGGGATTTTTCGATCACTCGCGCATGCGGAAAATCCTCAGAGTCAACTAGTGCGACAGCGAAGTGGTAAGAAGACGACGCTCTGACGTCATGTGCTCTCCTTCCTCCCCTGTTGACGAATGCAGTGGTTTGACCATACCCTTCGGCCACCTCAGTCAGAGATATTCAAATAAATTGTCCTGCTGCCCGACCAGGTTGGCGTTTTCGCCTTAGTGGACGGCTCAGAACATGGACCAATGTCGTAGAAAAAGACATAGAGCTTCTAGGCCTTCGATCGGTCAGTGGAGTCCGACGATGAAAAAATGGATCCCGATCTGTACCGAGCTCGCCTCCGGTCGCCGCGCGTGGTCATCAATGATCCGTGATATCCACGAGGCCGGCTTATTCTCCCAAAGGAGATAGTCGCGTGGCTAACCACTGGTGTGGTGATTTTTCTATCCTCTATCTGAAGACGCGCTTAGTAGCATTCAGCTTTGCTCTTTCTGTTCGCCTATGGACGGAGGAGTTCCGACTGTAGCTATTGCTGGGAGCCGGGTGTTGGACGAAGATCGAAAGCTGAAAGGATACCTGTTTCTACCACTGATTTGATTGGCACCTCGGAGGTAGGAGGTTCGAATCCCCGCCACCATGAGTAATTAGTAGTAGACAGTAATCTGCAATGTCGTCAGGCTAGTTACGACCCCTGAACTATTAGGACCTTGCGTGGTTATCCACTCTTAGACTGAGCATGAAAAAGCGACAGTGGTTACAAATAATGTAGGGTATTGGTGAATTTCTAGTTTAGTTTAAAAATCTTTCTAGGTGCGGAATGGTAGAACAGCCGTAAACTAGGATGCGTGCATGAAGGTGCTTATAACTGGAGCGTGTGGCAAAAGAGAAAACATTTGTTTAGGTTTTCTTGAATACAATGAGTATTCTTGTAAAAACGTACGGCAAGTTCTGTTGTGTTGGGAGATGATAAATTGTGTGAATTGGTTATTGTCTGGTCAAAGTCACATATACTACGCGATCAGCCAGTCAAGGTCTCTCTCATGCCTAGACACACGCTTGCTTGGTATTGATCTTTTGTAGTGCTTCAGTGCGTACAGTATTGGCTGACCGATCTTCCTCTGTCACGATTGACTTTACTTGTTTACATGAGAGCCCATGTAGCCCAACTCCTAATTGTCTAGTTATTCACTTACTTGCAGGTTTGCGGCTTACTCGCCGGCTGCGGTCGGGTTCCATTTACATTATTACGAATAAATGAGGTGCAACAGTTACGTGTTCTGCAGCCACTGATTGCAAACACAACATCAGTGTCTGGGTATACCACTTCGAGAGGAAAAGTACTGAAGAAATCTAGAAATTACTTTGAAGTCTTTCGACAACAGACCTGGAAAAATGATAGGAGAGGTGTGGGGCCAGTGGTGTAGAACACATGGAAAAGAAAGCGTTTGATAAAGTTTGTCGGTACGGAGTGGAATTTGAGGCACAATATATAAAAGGATAAACGTCTGATTTTTGTGAACATGTTGTTTACGTACCGTGACCAGTTAAGGTTTCACTCCAGTATCACACCAAGGTACTGTACTGAATCTTGGCGATCCCATTTTTTCTCATTAATTGATGTTAGAGTGCGAGTCAGTAAAGTTGGAGTACTTTTAGCCTGTCATCAGGGAGAATAGAACGTCATCACATCTGAGAGGACTAATAGCCAAATTGTGTTGTAGATCACTCAGAAGGTTTGACGATGGCATTTCGAAAGGTCGGAAAGGAGATGTTACAGAAATATGGCTAGTCATGAATGACATCGTCAATGTATCTGATAAAGAGGCAATTGTCGTGGGTATGGATAGAAGACAAATAGACTAAAAATAGAAATGATGATAATGGGGCACCTGGGGGGGGGGGGGGACATCAAGGGTAGAAATAGCAAAAGAAAAGCTGGTGCCATTACGATGGGTGAGATGTTGACGGGAATAATCAGTCAACAGATAAATAAGAGAAGGCTCGACACCTGAATTGAAGGGAAAGGAGCCAACTTCGCTCCTATTGATAATTAAAAGCAGCGCGAATGTAAAGAAGCATGCCCTAACTAACTTATTGTTTTTATCGAGTAACGAGAGAGTGTAGTGTATCACGATGACAAGGACACTTACAGAAATCCTGTTTAATTCAAATAAGACTTCATCGGCAGATTGACTAATTACTGTAACCTGTTGTCTTGATTCAACGCTCCTCATTTCCAAAAATTTTATTGACTGGCGGCACTGTTGTTACTCTTTTCATCATGGAATCTGGTCTTTCTGGGCGTTTTTCGAATTTCTACCTCGATTACAGCAGTCAACGTTATCGGCTCCTTCGAATTCAGGTTTTCGTCATACCATTATGCACGGTCTGAGATAGAAGAGTTGTCCTGTTGCGTCGGACTTCGCATTCAAAAAACCAACTACCCCCAAAATAAAAATTACATTGTTCTTAGAAAAATGTGCCTACCACTCTGCTACGTTGGCAGGACGGCAAATGTTTTTATGAATGTAATCACTTCAAATCCTTTCAATGGACAACGTTTTGCTTCATGGTATGAGATTACCTTAGCGTCCACGAATGTTTTGTTATCACTCATTTCGTTTTCAGGCACTATTTCAAAGAGTCACATGGTTAACTAGATTTATATTTTGTTGGTGTTCTTTTATTGCACATGTTCTTCATTTGTGGATTATTTGAAATATCAATTTGTTCATCTTTGATCGATTGAACTCATTTTTGTCTATTTACAGAGTTTATCCATGTTTTAGGTTTCAAGAACTGTAGATCAGCCAATGATACAGTGATGTACGTACTGCTGTTAAAGTCACTGAGTGAGACTGCTTCTGGGCCCAAGGACGATCCTTATGTCCAGGTAGGTATACCTTGGAATCTGCTTGAAAACTAATTTCACCCAGGTCTTGAATAAAGCGGGATTTGAGGCTGATTTGATAGAAACTCTTGACTTTATATATCATACCGATCGACTGGCTGCCTACCAGTCGTGGCGCGAATCACACGGTGCCATCATTTTCACTAGCCCCCGTGGTGTGAATGCATTCACTAAAGCTGGCCTGTCAGGTATGTTATCACAGTAGGTTTATGTTTCAACGTCGGGTTCCGATAGGTCGTTCCACTGATATCTGTTTTGTTGTTGGTCCCTCTACCGACGCGTTAGGCAAGTTTTAATCTGTGCTACATTTGCATTCTCTTAGCGAAAAAAGCAGGGTTTTCACCAAAGGGATCAGAATGTGGTGACGGAGAAACCTTGGCGAAGTTTATTCTTACAAAACATGCCTCCGGTAATTTGTTTGGATACTGGTGATCGGTTGATTAAACACAGCTGTTACAAAGCCCATCTTCTTCCCGACAGGTCAGCAACATCGCGATGAATTGCCAAGGTATTTAGAAGCAAAGGGTATGTGCATGTTTTTACCGGTGATAAACCGTCCAGGCATGAGGGTTAACACGGTTATTGTTTACTCCGCACAAGAGAAAGAAGATATGAAAGAAAAACTGCGCCTCAACTTGTGTGTAAGTTTCACCGCTAGTCACGTTTGCCTTTGCCTGTGTTCGAGGCTACTCATATTTCTGATTGCAGTTAGTGAAGCTGAATTGTAGTGTCCATGGATGGGCGGTGGGGTAAAGAATGACTCCACCAGTCAGTCAGCACTTCTCATGTATGCATTCTGGTGTGCAGTGTGGTACATAGTGTTTTTAAGGTGGTGATAAGACGATTTGTCAAAGTTTGAATAGTAGGACAATTGAATGATCTTATTTCACAATCAGCTTATCAGCATGTTTCTGTGAACACGTTACACCCGTCTGGTTCGTATGTTACTTTGTCTTGCTACTGCGTATTAAGTTGTTTCTGCATTGTACCTATCTTTTTCCACAGACAACTTGTCTTAGGCGTTCAGGAGGTCAATTAGTGCGGTTCCATGTTTCCGGTCTGCCCTAAGAAGAGAAATTCACCGTGAAGTTTGACTGTAAGAGAGCATATCCGAGTGATATGTCGCACTTCTAATTCCTAACCTACTAGACCATCAGCATAACTAAATTTCAGTTACTATTTTTGTAACCATAGTTTCGCCCCTGGCAAACTTTGACAGTGCTTTAGTGTGTTACTTGAGTTATTTGTCACGGCTACCAAATTACCTTCTTTTTCTATTTATAGGAAGGACACCCAATTCCTGATTGTGTGGTCTTTTTCAGCCCTTCAGGGGTCTCATTGACCGAGACCATACTAAAATCTGAGGTGAAGCCTCATCGTCCTAAAATAAGGGTAAGTAGCCATGTGCTGTCGTATTTTATCTTTCGATTCCATTTTTTGTGTATGAATGCAGTGGTGAGCGGGAGGGAGGGTAAAGTGTACCCATAAAAAGTAGGTTTCCTTTCACTACCAGAAAGAACTGGCACTCGTGACCCTGAGATTCGGAGCTAAGAACCACACTAGGTTCCATCGGCCAGATGCGATAACAGTTCCGACAAGGGATCGGTGCTGGTTACCGTCACACTTTGACCGTCAACGGAGACGTTTGACTTTCTTACCTCAGATGTGACAGTCAGTGACAAGCGTCACACGTAACGCGTGTCGCTTCGTCTGAACATCTGTCGCCTAATTGAGTGCCATCTGTTTATCATGTCCAGAAACGTCAGCCTCATTTGTTCAACACTATGAATGGAGTATCTAGAAAATCTAAGTAATTCGGTGCTAGGAGATGCGTTGTTCTTAGTTCAATCGTGAACTTCAAGCTGGAGAAGCTTTCGATTTTCTCATCAATGGGAATTTTACGGTCACGGTTGCGCTTTTGATATGAAAAATCGCATTTTGTATTCTTTTGAAATGAATAAACACTGTTTTCTTACCTGAACTCATTGCTTAGCTTGGTTGTGTCAGGATGTTCGTGAAACCGCACTTGGTCCCTAAGTGGACGGTCCCTTTCATTGTTATCAACCCGTCTTGTCCAAAATACCTAAAGTTCTCGTTAAGGCCGTGATCAAATTGTAGCGCGCTGTAAATGACAGCTGAAATTTTTGTGTCTCCTGTTGGAAATTGAAAAACAATGCTTTTGCAATCTAAGACGCGGAGACATAAGCCTACCAAAATTGTTATTGACTCAGGCATAAGGCTTATCTTTTCTGAAATCTACCCACATGTTACTTCCTATGTCTCCGAACCTCTTATTCATGCTGAGCCACAATTCACATATGCAGGCCATTTCTCAACACCAGGTTAGGATGTTGCCCACACTCTCGAACTCTCTTCCAATCTAGCCTCAAGCTTTTGCTGTGAGTCACTTGTTTGAACACTGTGTTTAATATGCCATGTAGTCAAGTAGGAACAGTGCAACACATTGAGAGTGCGATTATTCACCACGCCAAGTTTAACTAGGGCTCTTGAGTTTGATCAACGGTGGTCGAGTGGTTTGGAGTGTTTGATTACCACCTTGGAGGTCGGAGCTTCGAATCCCGCTGCCCTTGGTCACTTTGACGATAGACAGTAATCAGCAGTGACATCCGGCTCGTTATCATCGCTGATTTATTAGGACCTTATGTAGTTATCCACCCCCAATTTTCAGGGTCCAGTTGCCGGTAGTCCCCAATAGTGCATAAGGTCCCTATGGCGTTTACCACTTCCACTACACTCATGCGCAAGCATGTAAGAAAAAGCCATTGCATTTGTAAAAAAACTCACCGATAACTCTTTTCCGATCCTTGTTTTTCAGCTAGTAGCCATGGGACGGTCAACCGAAGCGCGTCTGAAGGAGATGGAACTGACCGTTTCTGGTGTTGCAAAATCCCCCAAACCAGACAGTTTGTTAGCTGTGATCAAAACGCTATCCAGCCAGGGCGTTGCATGATCCCTAGTCCTGATGTTGTGGATTCAATTTCGTAATATGTATCATTTCCGAATACCTGTTCTCTCCTTGAAGCCAACAGAATGCCCCTCTATGCTTATTGTTTTCCACTCACCTCTATCTTTGTTTTTCTTCTATGATATTTTGGACTCCTTGATTATTCTCTGTGTAGCTACCGTCGTTCCATTGTATTTATCTAGACAAAAGAATTAGTGTCCTTGGTTTTATTTTCTATTTTGAATCCCAGATGTGTATTAAACTGAACAATAGCCCCATAATCTGTCCTAATATCATGTGGATTTGTTAAAAATCTCTTTGGGATTTGGAATAATCAGCAATAATACACTGTGGAATTTTTCCAACATTATGTAAATTGAAGTTGTGTATCGTTCGGTGGGATTTAGACCTACGCCTAAAGGTAAGAAATCTTGGTAATTCAGTTTCTTGAGGTAATTATTTGCTGGTCAAATTGCACTTTCCGTAGAAAATACAAAGCGTACATGCGGTATCCAGTTTTCGATGCGACCACGGCCAAAAATCACTAACCAGTTGAATCCAAATAAATCGAAATTTTTGACCCCCAAGAATTACATAAAAGAGAGATGCCACTTCAATCAAGGGTTCCCGTAACCCCAAAAAATTACTCCTAAAGATACGGAAGCAGTGCAAGAATTAACCTCCTAATTCAAATGGCGAGATAGCTTTGATTTAGCTTCGGTTAGATCAGTTAAAATTTGGGCAATATTCCGCGGCCATTCTAGACATTACCTCCCGCACGAGTTTGTCGTTCTTGAAGCAAATCTAGATGATCTGATAGCGCTCGGAAAAAGACCTATCACACTAGAAATGCGCCTGCCACTTCTGAAACGAATTTTGCCGCTGTGCGTAATAAATATGTTTCGAGAAGACAGGGAAGTCACCATAAGAACTCCATTTGGTGTAATTCTGGCCGCTTTCATAAGGCCTATCAAAACCAAATCCAAAAACAAACTTTGGTAGGGGGTGACATTCTGAAAATAAAGATGGCGTACTAGTGATCACAAAGAACGAAAATCTATTTTTATTTTCACCACATGCTTGCGAATGTGTGTAGTAGAAGGGGTAGCTAGCAATGTGATCCTGTGACTTGGAATGACAGAGAGCCAAATATGGCCCCAATAGGCCAGGTGCTGTGGCGAGCTGGCGGCAATGAATTGCTGCCTGCCACCAAAGTGACCAGCGCTATTGGGATTGAAACCTCTGACCACTCAAGTGGTTACAAAATGCACTAACCTAGACAACTACCGGCCAACTGAGATCGGATGAAATGTCAACCGTTTAAACGGACTCTACAGGAGTATCTTTTATAGACTAGCGGACGAGGTCGATGGTCGACTTCCATTGTTGGGGTCTGTGTATTAATCCATCAAGATAAGACTGCACCCTGACGTGGTGTAAGGGTTTGCGTGTCTCCGTAACCCAAAGGGCTACACAGGATGGCATTTGCAAACCGAAGATTCAATCACGCCTGACGGGTCAATTTGCAGAGGCCAGACGAAGTCCAATCTCCGAACCAGTTGATGGGTAACACCTGGTTCTAACCACCATGCGCCCGGAGAGGACACTCTAGCGAATAAACACGGAGAGAAGTGGTCTGCTGATCAAAATACTTCCACCAGATGGACGTAGGACTGGGGTACTCGGGGTTTCTCTTGACGGTGGGAGATGTCACTGCACTTCATTAGGTGGCTATCGGCCGCCTAAGCCGGGCAGCCCCCAACCCAAAGGATGCTGCGTCGTCCATGTTCCGGTTGCTCCAAAGAATGCACGAGGCTAGGGGCAGTCCGAAAAGAGGACCGATAACAAAGTACCAGCGACAACATGACAGAACGCGTACGAAAATCAGGTCCCACATGGCAGACCAGAAGAGGTTCGCTCACGGTTTCTTCGGTCACGTTCCCGTGCTGGGCTGACTCCTCACTACCTTGTAGGTCAGACCTTTGAGTCAAGGCTCCGGTTGAGGTGCCCAACAAAAAACTCCTGAGGTGTGGGCAGCGGTAAACTATGATTCGGCCAGGAACCTTCAATATCCTTCCTGTAAAGGACGTTGCCAGTTTTTTTTCCTTTAATTTAAGGTCAATCCAGCACGCCACGGATTGTTGGGGCTCTGAAGAAAGCGATAGTTCAGGAGCAGGACATAAGTCAAACACTTCTCAGGCCTGTATGCTCACTTCAAATACCGTCAGGTAGGGCGACAGGGTGTCCTCTTTAGAACTTCTGAAACTTTTTAAATGTATGTAAGCTGTTCTGCCTAAACACACAAGATCCCACCCCTGTAATCACTTTTCACATCTCAGATGCAATCTCAGTCTCGTTTGTCGTTTGTGTTTACATTCATTGTGAGTACAAGCATGAGTTCTATCGGGATTTGTCCCAGCTGCTTTGAAGCATCTGCTCAACGGACGTGGTGGTGGTTTCTTGAGATTTGGACCCCCGAGTTGGTTTTTGGGGTAGACCGAAGGGCAGACTAGCGGCCCGTCTGTTATCCCGGCCGATCGCAGTGATAATGACAATCGTCTCACCCAGCTGTACTTCGACCATGGATTGCTTCTGGTGAGTACGAATTTCTGCCACAGGAAGCGATTCAGCGTGCCGACCGGTAGACTTACTTGGCGTACGTTGTTGTCGGATTCAGGTGGTGGCTGGAAGATAGGTTGAGATGGTCAGTCCATGACATGGCAGATGGGTATTAAAACCTTAGAAGGTGGACTTCGCCATACAGAACCTGTCAGACTTCTGGGTTGGAGTCCACGAAACCCGCCTACCAGATGGCTAGAGACATTACGTGATGTGGTTAGGTATCGCGGCCATTAACATAGTTGCATTCGGTCTTCTTTTCCTAATAGTTCTGGCCTGTTACTTTGTTCTCCGCTGTTTTTCGCCGTATGCTCTTATTCATTCTGCACTCGATTCGTCGATAAAGTGAGGCAACAACCAAAACCAGAGTGCGAAGTGCGAGGTTTGTGGATGAACTGAATTGAAACGAACTTTGCATTAATCGTATTGGTGACCATTGAGTTTCCAGTTCGACTTGTCGGAAATCCAGGCTGGCAGGCCAGGATCATGTCCAAATTATGTCCCTCATGCAGCTCAAATCTAGTTTGCTTCTAACGTTTTTCGATTGAACATACGCAGAAAAAACGATACGGAATTAAACTAAAGTTAAGAAACTTTGCAACATGGATGCGGAAGCCTTTCCTAAACCGTTGTTCACGTTTGATCTCACAAAACCGTTCGGCTATTCGGCCCATACCGCTGACTCCCAAGATCTTGCGTTTTAGCACTGTTGAGTAGTTCTTCCATGTTCGGAAGAGATCAACTGATTCTGCGAATCGAAGTCAGACCTTCGGATCAAGAGTGATTAGTCTTAAAAAAATTGATTTTGACAGATGTTATCATGGACTTGTATGGTGTCACGATGCCACAGTGGGAGAAACTCGTAAGATAGCAGTTAGCCAATTCATCACTCGGTCCTTGCGCACTTTGTTTGAGCGTGAATTTTCAGAGGGACACCCGTCGGTTATAACTCGCTCAGCACTTTCCCTGAACCGCAAGATCGCTCGTGACCATGGGTGAAGCGAAAGCTCTGTTAGTACATCTAAATTGGGCGGAGTTTTGCTTGTAAACAATATATACAGCAGACGATAACCGTATCAGGAAATGCTCTCAGTATAATTAATAGGTGAGATACAAAACCGTTTTTATGCAACAAACATGCCGGTTTTCGACGGTAAGCTACTAGTACGTGTTGCTTTGCACTCTTTTTTGAATATCCTCATGGAAGAAATGGTCTGACTAGAAAATTGTCAACTGCTGTTTTGAAAGGGATCACAGGGAGTCTAAGCAGAAACAGCATTCGAGAAACAAAAATCCAAGTGGGTCACCACTGGTATCGATAAATAGGACAGACACACCTGTGTGTAGAGCACAAGATTCTCGGTAATTGTTATTTTTGGAGATTTCGGTTTTAAAAGAAAGGGTAACATTTTGTAGGCCTCAAAGAGACGCATCATAATAGGTTTTGCACATACTACCCCATTGAAAACTTCACAGGCCAGGCATTTGTCGACTTGCCTTCGAAAGTTGTCAGTTAAGATCATTACACTGCCTATTACAAAACAATATTTTTTTCTTCACTACAGTGCTGGTTCGCAATCTATGAGTTGCGACTTGAGAGATGAATTCGTTCATCAGAGTGTAATTGGATAGCTGGCAACATGTTGCATCGACCGTTGTATGAAACATAGTCGATAAGCCACAGAGTCTTCTTTAGCCAGTTAAAGCGATTGTGGGAACGATGGGTATTTTTTTGGATCTAATCGATTGCCAACATAAAATATATAACTTTACGTATAGTTTAGCAAACCAAATATAAAGTGAAGTAAGCTGGATTGAAAACACGATGGAGATCGAGGTCCCTTGGGCTATCACTGAAGGTGAAGGCACTTTGTGTCAGACGGTTTTGTGTAAAAATTGTTTACACTTATTCTGGCAACGGAACCGTTTTTAGAAGAGCGCTAGCATATTATGGCAGTCCGTCGTAAGTGATACCAGGTATTCCTGAATTCCTCTGTCTGATACCGAAACACTTTCAACTTTTCTGTGGGCGTGAACACAATGAATAACTGGTAAAAACGTGGCCACTGTCATTGAATATATACATTATATTCTAAAGTGTATGTTTTCTGTTCACCACAATTGGTCACGTAACCCTGTGCATCAGGAATATCGAGAAGGATATAAAATAAGTAAAAATCCTTTCCCACAGACATCCCCAAGAAAAGCGTTTCGAGAAGTATTAGCAATTAAAAAAGAGAGTTACTCATTACAATCTATCCCAACAGTCGAACCAATCCGATGACTATGACGAAAATATCAAATCATCTAGTGACGTAACAATATTTGTTTCCAAGGTAATTTCCATTCCATTGTATGCTTTGGCATTATCCAGTAAAGACTGGAATTTGCCTACTTCCCATTTACATATCACTTCTATATTTCATCCCTATACATCGTCTGGATAGAATCGTCATCACACAATAAATCCTAATGAGACTCTTTCCAACATGATTTAATCTGATAGAAACAATTAAAGTATGAAAAAACACTTAGTAAGTTATCTCCTGCTCATTTGTGAGCAGGATAAACTGTTTTCCAACACCAGTCGCAATGATCCGGATTTCTGATAATACTCAATGGTGTAGTGCGAAAAACAGTCAACTGGGTTGATCGGCGTTGAAATGGATGAGAAGAAACATAAAAACTAACGACTTCTCGTGCGCTGACAATTAGATCACACCTTGGACAGTCGGTGGATTATCGCACAAATGTGATACGATGCAATAGTAATGTAAAAGTCAAGCGAGTCATCAGAAAGAAGACGAACCTATTGCGACAGGAAGTGCAGTTCATGGAAACTAATAACTTCCTTAGGAGATTTATTGGAAAGATAGAAAAGGTTGAACTGATGTGGTGAATTTGTCTTGTGACAGTTTGGTTATGATGTCACCTAGGTGATTCACATCCATCTGTTGCGGAGAAAACAAATCGCACCCAGAATCGCATGGTACTTAGAATATTTAGTCCTTTCTTGATGGGCCAAAATCGACTGGATGACCTACAGTTAGGCCTATGCTGCTCACCGCTGCAGGTTTACCCATTTACTGACCGCTGTCTTATAAACCGCCAAATTTTCGCCATTCTAGGCTGTTACAGCCAAACAGCTTGAAGTGAGCTCAGCGGAATCAAGAGAATCGCCTCGGGAGCCGAGTTGTAGGCTATTCCAGAACACGGAGTGAACTTCATTTGGTATGGGACTGGACAGTCATATATGTCCCTCAAAATGTATAGAATCTTGCGTTGATAGGCATGACTTATGTTCCAGTTGTCGGATACACAACAGCCAATTTATAAACATATCAAGCTTTCATGAGTCTAACAGCCCCTAACTTTAAGCTACCGAATAACTGCTCTTCTTCCGTTTGATTAGCTACCCAGGTAATCAATGTGGCTTACGAGGCGTTCCTCCGAAATCACTTCGGCCAATTTTAAATGCAGTACATTTACCACTTTTGAGTGGAACGATGTGAATCGGAAACGGTGAGACGGGAAAACGGTTCCTAATTTGAGCGATCAGTCAAACCCCAGTCTTGACTCCAGAAATTATTATTAATAAGAACAAAAATATTTCTTCTTTCGGTAATTTCTTTCGGCACTTAGTAATCAAAACAATTATCGAGAAATCGCATTGAGGTGGGCCTAATCAGATCATATCGATCAAAAGCGATGATGTGTGACACATCCAGACGTGACAAAAAGAACTGAAGATCAGAAAACGGTAAGCCTAGTGGCTACAGTTCCATTTACACGCTCATATCTCATCTTCCTAATTACGCATTTTGACTTACTTTAAAAGTCATTTCAGTCCGAGTGAATTGTGCGCTGGTACGGATATGGGATTCACTGACGGCTCTGCTATTTTCTGTGTTCAGTTCATTGAAAGTAAAACGTACAGAACATAAATCTGAGGAAAAACAAACCTTGCCACACTAGTTTTTTAAATTTAAGCTGGATTGCTTTAGTGTCTGAGGTCACAGCTCTCCAAAACACGATATTTATGAACGGTTCACTCACAACCACACGCAGACAATTTCCACCTAGTTAAGCGATACAGTTTGCTGCTTCACTGAAGTTGGTGAACCTGGAAACCTTTCTGCTGTTGACTACCCCTTGCTCTGTACGTTTTTAAGTCACGCGAAATAAACTAATCCACCAACCTCCTCCCTGAAGTTCATTGATAATTATGACGAATAAAAATCATTTCATTTGCGGCTATCATCCCTGGGAAATCAAGAGATATTAGTTGCTGCTTACTTTATGTGTATTCTCTTCAAGATCAGAAAACGAACACTTTGTAAATAGCAATTTCTGAAGTTGACTTATTCGCGACAACCAGTTGGATTTTGTTTTCCAATCATTCCCAACATTATTCGTAATAACCATAAGAAAGAACGTACTACTGCATCGATTCAAATTTGTGGAAAAATCTCCTAAGCGCTGCTCTCGTTCGCATGGTTTTGCATTTTGAAAAAAACTGGGATAGTAAGTGGAGTTACCGGACCATCAACCATCTCATTGTCCAACCAGAAAATGACACAGGTCGCATGTACTTATATCGATCCGAGTTGCACTGAATTATCGATTTTCCGTTAGCCAACTTTCGGTTCAGATGCGTACGACCATCTGTTGGCAAGCGGGCTGTCCTTGTTTCTTCGTGAAATTTCCCAGTAATACCACAGAAAGACGAGGTGCAAACCATAGAATGAATCTGGAAATTAAAGTGCACAAAGCTCGACCCTAACTGACGAAAACTGGGTCACTAAAGTGGATGGAAATAAGGTCACCTATACCACTGTCGAACAATACAGTAAGTTTTGAATGTGAACACAGCGTTCCATGCAAACTAAATACCGTATCAGTAAATGTGGTTGTCCACAAAATAAAAATCCAAATTAAAAAAGCAGATTATTTTTCATATAACTTGATAGAATCAGGCTACTGAAATGTAGTGTGAGTAGCAAGAACAAAGTACGAATACAGCAACGTGTACACTAGAATGGAGAAACCGCATTGGATAATGAGAACCGACACTGAGGTAGGTGATTTTAAACGCAGACAGAAATCCCAAGATTTGACTTTCGAAGGGGAAACAGTTTTGTCAAACCTATTATTTCGAATCGCTTAGGCTCTAATAAAAGTGCCTCTTTGGAAACTAGAAAAAATATGTTTCTCCAATCCCTAACCCACATTTGACGAGGTTTTAGATCCGGAATTACCCTGTTTCTTTTGCTCCTCTCAGCTTGCGTTACTGGCTTACGAAATTTCACAGGTTGATTGATTATTATCATAACGGCACAAAATTTTACGACTTATACATCGATAGAATAACCGCGAGCATTTTGGCAGCGAAACCCTTTCGTGCCAAAAAATGGTCCCATAAATCAAGTGAATCTCAAATTGTACAAAAAACTAATAAGAATATAAAACTTGAGCCAATTCATATGTATTGATGAAATTGCACAAATCACAAAGAATTAGGCTTTAAACCCTATCGGTCGAGGTGTGTGGCTTTAGGACGAAGATTACTGATTTGCGATGAAACAGGAGCATACACGTTACTACTAGCAATGAAAAATGGCGTGCACTCAAGTGTTTTGTGGTTCGTCGGAACAACGGAAATCGCGTGGTGGATTTCAAAGAAAGACGCAAGGGCACAGAGACAGTCATATCCGGTGCTCGCACGCAGTTTCCTGTCCAAACAACCATTAACTGAAATGACCTAAATATCTTCGATTTAGAAACAGATGTTAAAGTGAGAATAAACAACGTGGCGAACAAGCTCATTTTCAGTTATTCGTACTCATACCAATACATAACAATATATATGACTCAAAATAAAAACGGACAATGGCAATCCAAATCTGTCTCTGCACGTGCGTGTGTGCATGTGAAATTGATCACAGTGTGGAATGTTCAAGCGGTTGCACATGTGTTCGGGACCATGACGTGGGCCACGGAAGCTGTTAAACTGAAGAGCTGAGTCGTTGATGTTTCGGTCGTTCTTATGTATCAGTAACACGGCACTTTTAGTTTTACTCACACAGAAAGTGTCGTTTAACATCCTGTGACCTCTCGCTCTCATACGTGCATGCTGAATATCATTTTCTTAGATTCACTGGTCAAAACAGTCGGTTTTTGCCTCTTATCCTTATAAGAAGCCGCCTTCTCATTCCAACCATATAACTCAGCAGAGGATAGCAAAGAAAAAGGTGGAGAATGGCCGATGTGGCCAGAAGTGCAGCCTACCTTTGTGTTTATTAAAATTCCATGATCAACTTGTAAATTGTGTCAATAAGACTACCATATTAAAGGTACTGGCGATTATAAGGCCCTTAGGTTATTAGAATATAGGCTTGTTTGTTACGGGATTAGTTTTAACTAAAAGATAGACGGCTGAGTCAAGTTTTAGAATATATTTGGC
This sequence comes from Fasciola hepatica, assembly GCA_948099385.1. Taxonomy (NCBI): domain Eukaryota; kingdom Metazoa; phylum Platyhelminthes; class Trematoda; order Plagiorchiida; family Fasciolidae; genus Fasciola; species Fasciola hepatica. The sequence continues at coordinate 537,469 of CANUEZ040000055.1, read as the reverse complement.
CACAGTACACTCTCAGAAGTTTCCTTGGGATTGCCGCCGACATTTCATCTGTTATTGTTTACCCGTCCTGATGTATACACAGAATCATTACCACCATTTGATTTGAACCGAACTGGAATGTCTGATGGAGGTGCTCCCTCACGGTCTCTTCGGGAGCACAGCTCAGGTAAATTTCTGTTCTTGAATTGACTACTCTCACTGAAAATGTTCGATTCGGAAAAAAATTGTTCTTCAGTAATTTGCATTAAATTAAAACGACACTTACACCGAATTAAACTGTTTAATTGCTGCGAAGGGCATTTTACATACATGCTATCTATTTTCCGGTCGGTCATTTCATCGGTATTATATATATATATATATATATATATATATATATATATATATATATATATATATATATATATATATATATATATATATATATATATATATATGGGTCCAAACAAGGAAGGTGGGAGACACCAACAGAAGCCACCGCTTCTTCATATCTCACGTCAAGTCACGGCCAGAAAGTGTGTCGCTTCTTACTGACTTGCCCATTAAGTGTGAATCGTATACGGAAAGCAAGACGGTGGACAGGTATACACAAAACATGACCAACCTATCGAAGGTGATCTGAACTGATCACTTTGATCAGAGGTCAAATATGTGCACCCAACATGCTGTGGCAGACGCCGTCCTTGTTCACTTGATGTTCGCTCCAGACGCGACCAGTTTGTCGGAGACACTGGTTGTCGAACACAGGATTCTTGTCCTCGGTAAACAAATCCGTAGTGAAGTTCTGTTCACAGATTCAAAGGCCACACGATTGTCTAGAAGCATGATGATAGTTGGTCTCTGAAAGTCATGATGAGGCGCTCAAATCTCTCAGAGGATGAATATCTGTTCAGTGTCTCTACGACCAAGCTAAAACCAGCCCGCTTCTCATGAGTCTGCTGTTCAAGCATATGGTACAACCTATGAAGTATGAGTGAAGCCAACAGCTTCCAAGTTTTTGGGTGAGGTTAATAGAGTTACGGTTGACGCCGTCAATGCCTGAACCTTACTAGAAGATCGGGCCAGAAATAGATTTCCCGCTCAAGGAGGGTACGTGTTCAGAACTCCAGACCTTTTAGAACAACACACAAAGTCTTCTAATAAGCTGTACTCCGTCATCTTTAAATAGGGCTGAGGAGGGCCTTCCCGACGTGGAGCTTTGAGTTGTCCAGAGGCTTTTATTGCCTTGGGTGTTTCCAACTCTATTGGTCGACCTGTTGAAACAGATGACTTCACTATTGACGGAATAGATAATATAGAGGATGAAGCCGTGAGCTAGCTACATTGAGTTTGTCAGCGCTCCGACCAACATTTCAGATACAGCTGCTGGTTTTGAAGAGGCGAACCGTCGGTTTCACATATGGTTTTACTCATAGCCAATGGTTTCCAACCGATAACCCAAATGACACAGGATAGCTTACCGGAATTACCCGTTGCAGCAGTACACTCTATAACGGATACTCTTTATGACCATTAGACTTTGCCATCCTTTCTCAAATTCGGGGTAAGTTCACGTCTCGTTTCGATTGGCATTTCATCAAATTCTCATTCATTCAGGATTGACTGGCGTGAGTTGAGAAAGCGCAGAGATTCGGTAGTAATCCTTGATGTCATAGAGTGACGTGACAGGTCACAATTACTTATGACGAAGGAATGCAAAGTGTTATTGAAGCGAGACCAGTGCTGCTTCATTTTATCAGATGGTTGAAAAAGTTTATCGCAATCTAACCGTTTTCGTGATTTGCGTCGGAGACGCCGACCGAAGCACGTAGACAGCTTAGAGAAGAGAATATTTAGTGGCTGGATTCGGTGTAGGTGCTCAAGTGCGAAAGGCAGCCTTCCAAGCAGACCAAACCAGCTTATTGCAATGTGGTCAATCTAGGTCCATCACTGACTCGAAGAGGTTGGGCTTCAAGTGGGATACCAGCGATCAGAGCGTTCAAACTTCATACTGGTGAGGAACCAGCGGTGGTCAGAATACAGAGCTAAAGGCCTTTCCCAATTTGATGAACTACAGGAATCCAGCCCAAAACGGCCTTCTCAATGTGCTCCGTTTGATGACAACCGACCTAATCTAGCATTCATATTTCCTGCCAAAACCACAATATTGGCCCGGTTTCGTTTGCGTGAGATCGTGTAACTTCTACCGTAAGCTACCTTGATTGTATCTGGTCTGTCATCGATCGGTACATAAGCCGGAAAGTTGAACAAATTACTTCCTTCGGGAAGGCGATTGCTCAGTTTGCACGGATCCCTAAGTCTCTCTGAGCACAGCTGACTGTCTCGTGGGATCAATTCTAACCGCTCCAACTAAGCCCTCTCGCTGTCAGTCACACCAATACCAGTATTATCAGAAATCACAGGGTTTCAGAGCCCCTAAATGGGTACCGGTGGAACTACGCAGGAGAATTGAATGGGACATTAGTCAAACGATGAAACTGAAGTCTTGAGTGCGAGTCTCTTTGGCGCAACACATATCGGTGGTAGGGGACTCAAGCATACGAGCTTAACCCGTTTCTTGTCTTGTATGAGTCAGAGTTTGCATGTTGATCTTGGCTAGCTGGAATAGGGATCGAGGAAGAGGGAAGGTATCAGCACGCAGTAGCAATGTTTGGTGACACTCGGAAGCTATTTAAAGGCCGACACGAGAGAACATAGCCAAGACTTCCACCAAAGTCGCCATAGCTAGTACGGAGACCTTAGCTCCCGTTGGGTGTGAAGAATGGTAGAAGGATGACAGAGAACGTGGGAGGCGAGAAGTTATTACGATACCGATTATGAAGATTCTGACAGAAGTGCAGCTATACATTATTTTATAGGAGTCAGACTTTCAGAATTAGAGCATTAAAAAATTTCGCAAAAAACTGACGGAAAGCCTTAGAAGTAACATTCTTGATGTTGAAGAATAAAGTGGGGAACTTATATTTCAATAATATTTGGATAAACGTGACATACGGTAAAAGGGTTAAACCCCACGATACAACGTACAGGAAAGTGAGAGGAACCATTTGTAGTAAAAATTTACGAAATGGGTGTACCTATCAGGAAATTGGATTTTACACAGTCCGATTCAATATATAGTGTTAAAGCTCAACTCACAACTGAAAACTATTGAGACATTGCACAGCTATTTGATACTTCAAAGGAATCGTCAGCAGGGCACATCCACCAAGCTTCAACGGGGACTCGAACCCGGGGTGAACAACTGTGCATCAAACACATGACCACCAAGCTCTTACCGGTTTGCTGAACTTATACGCCACATTGAGGACGCTTTATGGTGCTGATTATAACTTCAGGAAATCATGGAGAGCCAGCCTGGATAGCCTGATGATCAGGTGTTCTAATCGCAGTCATTCACCCCGGTTCGAGACCCCGTTGGGGCTTGGGGGATGTGAACAGCTGATGATTCTTAACAAGGACGGAACAGATTTACAAAGCCTTCATAGTTTTCCATGGTGATCTAATTGTTCTAATTGCATATTGAGTCTTACTATGCAAAAAACATTCTCATACTACTAACACTCATTTGAACTAGTTTACGATAAAGTATTCTCAGGTTTTCGATATGATGGAAGTGCGGGAGACGGGATTCATCTAACATGGTGTATAGTAGGTTTGAAATAACTACTACTTCTGGGAATGTCAAAGATAAGATATGAGTGGAAAAGCCAGAAAAAATTGGGCGGGGGGGGGGGGAAATAACCAACAATAAAACTTACTCAGATGCCTCTTCTCTATATGGGATCGATGAAATACCATTAGCTCCAGAAGGTTTTCACATCCTAAGAGGAAATGATTTCATGGTAATAGCACCTTTTCCGAAAGAACAGTGCAACCTCTGAATAGTGAGTATGAGGGTATGGCCCCGAAGACCGCCAATAAAGGGCCTGGTTCAATGGCGGGCAGCATGACATGGTCCGTCCAGAATCAAGGACAAGGTCGGAGTCAACGAAGCCAGATAGCACGTGATGGGCTACCTAAAACAGTAGACGAGAGTGCAACTAGCCTGGCGGGTCAGTGGACTCATCGGGGGCTAGTGTTTGTCTGAACCGACCGGGCCGTATCCACTAATCCGGATGCAGCCAGACAAACCGACCAGAAGGGCCATTCAGGAATACCAGGGGGCCCATAAGCTTTCGTACAAGGTTCTGTTTATGATCAGCACATATTATACAAACGATTTGCTTATACAAATAAACCGAAATGGTTCGAAGCCAAAAGGTCTAGGTATCCGGCTTGTCTATAAGCCATATCAGGTACTCGGGTATTTATGGCCATCGACAATGAGAATTTACTCAACAGCACAAACGTTTCTGCTTCCCGAACTAAGTTCAGCGTGTACACGGGTGGGCTGAAGCAGCGGTAGTTGTGGACGTTGTATTTTCTCCAGAATTTTTATTCAGAATGAACAGTAGCACAGACTATTTTCTCAATGAACATGGTAAATACGTCAAACAAAAAGCAAACAGCCGATAAAATTGAGTGAAGAAGGACCAGAGTAATGGTTTATTAGAGCAAGTACGAGCCTTAGTCATAAACTGGCAAACCGGTCCATAGAATTCAGTACTGGAAAGAAAAATTGTCTAGTCTGAACTTTGAATGAGAACGGAAAACATCTGATTTTTGACAGAAAAGAAAAAGGAGTTTACGATGCGAAAACTGAGGGTACTTAGAGTCCGAAAATGGGAATTTTATGTACCGAACAAATACTACAGTGGCAAGGAAGACGAATCATCACAATGGTGAGAAAAATCTACGTGACGGTTTAAACCACGGACGGTGGCTCTCCAAATATGAGGATATATGCGTGTGTGAACGAGTGTTTAGAAATCAGAATGTCCAGCAGTTTGATCACGCCCGTGATGAGAACTACTATGAAACCAGCAAAAGTAACCCAGGCATCTGGAGCAATGAATGTTTCTAGGAGGTGTTGCCTCAGGTACCGTATTTGCCCCGGAGACAGGGCATCAGAAAGACAGTGTAATAGATTTTCACACTTCCTTGATACTCTTATCATAAGTGTTTAATAATTAAGGGGGCCGGTGGTCTACCTTTGCGCATTATGATGAATTATTCACCACGAGTGTGGGGGACTTTTGTTGTCAAGGCAACAGGCGTAGACGAAAGGCCGTCACCCCCAGCCTGTGTGGTACAAAGGAAACGGTTATTTACCTTTATGCTTTAAGGTACTGTGGTTCCTCTCCCTGATAATCAGCTGCTTGCTGAAAACGTGCCGCTGATACTCCTTGGCAGGTACTACGAAGTAATTCTGGCGGTATTTCGAGTTGTTCTATTGGTTACCCGAAAGCGAACAGTAAATAAAGAACCGTCCTAAAAACAACAATTTCTCATTGCTGAATGATCAAAATGCCCACCGGGTGAGGTAGCTACGCGTCTGTTAAGATTCCCACTATAATAAGAAAACCTTCATGGGGTTCTTGGAAGATAGACTAAATAAAAATGATTATATAGCATGATTCACCACACAGTATCAGCGCCTGACGGCTTATAGTTGAACAAACCTCCTACTACACACGTGGATAATTTATTACGAAAGATCTGCCGAATAATAGTAGTAATGGGATGCATTTTGTTTCACTTACCCATCTCCGGAGAAGTCATCCATCAAAGGAGTCGATCGCCGCTCAGGCAAAGGGGCTGTAATCATTCAAAGTCAGAAATAAAACTGCTTTCTATCAATTAGTGTTGCTGTTCAATGAGCCGCTAAGAGATAGTCCAGATAGCTTGGTGGTCAGTTGTTCTAGTTACAATCATTCGCCTGGGTACAAGTCCCAGAGGAGGGTATTTGGTGGATGTGCATTGCCGATGGATCCTAACAGGGATCAAACAGTCTAAAGTTATTTCCATGGTATTCTGTATTGAGTTCAGCATTGATGTTTCATGATATATCACACCTTATACAAAACACCTCTTCTATTACTTACTCCGGAACAGGGAAATACGTAAGCCAAGTTTAGGTTTTTTGCAGAATTCTTCTTGGCAAATTGAATTTCCAAACAAGAGAACGCGAGGATTTAAGATTCCCGAAAATAAAGTACATAAATAGCAACATTTCTCCCAAGTTATTGTCTTTTTCAGAACAAAACGAATGGGAAAAAACGATTTCTATGTCAGTTGAAGAATTTGGAAGTCTTTTTGCAATATTCGTAATACCTGAACTGATAGGACGTACTAAAATCGTTCCCACTACGCTAACTAAAATAGCAAGAAAACCCATACTGCGGAATAGCACGTGAACTGTATTTCAGAACTGGTTTCTATAAATATGTTAAATCAGAGAAAATAACCAGTAGACTAGTATCTGACCAATCACAGGCAGCTTTTGCCGTACCTGTCCTCGGCGATCCTGAGTGGTTGAGGCCCATCCTCATGCGTAACTAGGAAGCCGTACCTGACCGTATCACATGTGTCGGCAGCTAAATCACCACCCTCCTTCAACTTCCTTTTCAGGCATCTCCAACATAGTGGCTGTTTACTAGAATAAAGGAGTTCTCACCAGTTAGTTACTAGTGATTTAAAAGCGTTTTTAAAATTTGTTCAAACGTGTAGGAAATTTCATTTGAGTCAAAAAATGAACCAATAAAAACAGACAAAATCCCGCTATTAGGAGCACTTTCTTCTTCGACATGACAGCATTACCAGTTGCCGGAACAAAATGGCAAATTGAAACTGTGGCAAACCCATTAGCCTCCAAGCAAAAAGGACGAGATTGATTGTTGACGGCAGTTTTAGTCGAGGTTATTATTCTGCAAGAAACATCCGAAATAGTAATTTGAGTAAAGCGCCTTACAATCGTGTACCAATTAGAAAATAACTTTGCATCATAAAGGGTTACATTGTGAGACTGATTCAAAGCGAATGAATGAGACAATCATTGATCTGCGTAATTGAACGGAAAGTGGACAAGTGTGATCATTTCCGTATATGATGAAAAATTCGCCTAAATGATCATCCCCCGTTGACATGTTTTGGACTGGAAGTGAAGTTAACAGATTCATGGATTCGAGAATAAACAAATTGACGTGAGTTTCTGTTATAATCAAGTCGAACGTTTTCATTGTAATCAGTTTTGGAGCTTAATTTACTTACAGACGACTGCTTTTAGAAATTGAGATGAAAACAATTAATAAATGCGTAGATTTATTGAAATCTCTTCTATATTCTTCTTTATAGGTATTCTACTTGAAATAATGCTGAACTCAGTTGAATATTTGCTAATAAGCAAAACTACTGATACCACTATCTCGTTTTATGAAGGCGGAATTTCTATCAGAGTGTACTTACTTACATTCCAGAATCAGAGCCTTGTCATTGTTTGTGAACTAGTCAACCACAGTAAATCCCACAGGACCTGAGAGGTAATCGAGCTTTTTCTAATGTCAGCTAAGACCGGCAGAGGGGAGGCTGAGGCTTGAACCTCATGCAAAATAATCGTTATTCTGCGAGTTGAGTAAATCAGTGACCCCTCCTTGGATCAGCAAGTCATCATGCGACTTATGCGGAAGACGAAAAGCTATTCCTCTCACTAGGACCGTTTTGTTCCTGGGATAGAAATGACTTGTTTTCCTAACCACGGAAAATTGCAAATGATCTCCACAAATGGTCCTTTGAACCTATTTGAATAAATCTGAATATTGAGAACTCACACAAAATATTGAAGAAAATCCATCAGGACGAAATCGATTTTAGAACTATCACTTGCACACGGAAAACCCAAATAAAAAATAGCAGTCTACTTTAATTTTCAGTACTACAGACAACCGGAACAGAAAGAACATCGATCAACTGCTGGAAATTATGCCCAAAGAAACCAATCTAACACCAGATTTTGCACCGAATTTCTGCCCACTTTACTTGGTGTAGACTTTGTGAAACTGTTCAAAATTAGGTTAGCTGAAACAGAAACGAAGTTTTTTTGCTTACTTGCACGTACCGATTTCCTGAACTTATTGTGATCCCCATTGTTCTGATTAACCAAAATATGCCAACATTTGTTCATTGACTTTTGTCGCTTAACTGAACTAATAAGTACACTGGAGTGGCGACACACAACACACGCTTTTCAGAACATTTCCGGGTAATGAGCGACAGCATGACAGGCATTTCCCAGTTTGATCGTGATACCAAGCGAAACAAGATGCTAATCGGGGGCCTTTGTGAAGCAACACATCTAAGGGATTTGTTGACCTAAAGGATGTAACAAAACAACTACATAATTAATAAGTCTTTCATAATTTCTATTAATTTTTTTCTTTAGAGCTTTTTTCCTCTCAAAAGAAATACCATGTTTACTAACCCTGATAAAATAATTTTCTCCGCCCTCCTTAATTTATTCTCCTACTATGCTTCAGCCTCTCTTTCGCTCCTCCGAGCAGAATATTCCTACATGTTTGTGGCTAGTGAAAACTGAGCCTTTGGAATGCAAACGAAACAGTGTATATCGCTACTCTTAAATTTTGTGTTCCTAAGTGTCTCAGAAGCAGGTTTATCTTATACAACGACTTAATTAATATGACACCTAGAAAATTCACTGGGCGATCTATCAAGCATGTGCGCCTTTTCAAGCACCATTGAAAAACTTAAGAATCACCTACCGTAGTTTTCTTGCCTTGTTGAGAATCGTCAGCTATCAGCTATCAGTCTAGTCCATATCACAACTGTTATCTGCCCTTCAAGTTCATGCTTCAAGCATGTTAACCGATAGTCTATTTCCGTTGTGTTTCAGCACATTACATCACTTCAGAGCAATGCCAAAGGGAGTTAATCCGTCATTAGAATAGCACTCGGAAATCTCGTCAGCAGCTCGCACACATAGATTGACTTTCGTCACAGACAACTCAAAAAGTTACTGAATTAAACGAAAGCAACACAAATAGGCTGATTAGCCGAACAATTTCACCATATTGACGCAACTCGTGAGTCACAAAGGTAAAACTGAATTATCTTAGGAACCGCTCAAAGCAAACACATATCAAGCCACGCGCACCTCGTGCCACTTGTCTGGGCTTGATGATGAGCATTACTAGAGTTCGGGATAGTTCAGTATATATGAGTTTTTATCTATTTTTTGAAATTTGAAACTGTAAATCGGTTGCACAAATTATTTGCTGGTAATTCCTTTTCTATTTTTCACAACATTCATAACCAGCTGTTGAAGGATTTTGAACTTACCAACAGATTTCGTCAAAAGCGGAGACAGCTAAATTTTGCTTTTCTCGGTAATTATGTCACTCGTGCCACTTTCGGGAATCAGTGCAAATGACCTTGATTGTCTGAGGTGTTATTTTACGGGTATTTGACCATAACCTAAACGAACGTTACGGTGACTGGAAAGACTTGCCAGTTTACTCGCTCATTTTACACTCACTGGTAGTATCACGAATCAAAAATATACCGCCTAATTTGTCCAACCCAGTTTTCCACAGTGCACCCATACATCATCAAAAAAGCAGCTAATAATAGAATAACGAGAAGCGGTGCACAGCGTGGTCTTTCCTCCCTGATACTCAAATATTCGGCGAAAAATGTCCAGACCAAAGGTTGTGCTATGTGATCAGAAATGCGCCTAAACACTTCTGTCATTTTGCCCATTCCATTATTCATTCACTCCGGGTCGATCGAGCGACCGGATGCGGCGGACGGAAACTGCTTTTTCATATGCTCCATTGGAATCAAAATAACTAGCTAAATTCACAAAATTTTCCATCGCGGTGCAAACTGGACGTCAGATTCTGGTCACACACACTGGTTTGACACGAAAATGCTCATGGGGTTGGCCTAATATGGGTCACTTTTTCTCGTTTAGGGCAAATTATAATGGCAAAATTTTTCAGGGTAATGACGAAAGCCAACAAAACTAGTTCTAGGAGTGACGATGGTAATTATATCTAATCGTGAACTCAACTTTGGAGAAATAGTACTGACGTGATTGCGGGAGAGTAGAACACTACATAAACTCCAGCAATGTCCCAAGTCATGCGCAGGAAATGACGTAACGCCTGTGAGTAGCTAGTTTAAAAAGGAGTCATCATTATTTGGATGGCGTTCATTGTTTTGAAAATTCTATCTGGCCTGAAGCACCTCAATGGTTTCCGAACCAATTTGTGGTTGTTGCTTTTACTTTGATTCTCTGGTTTACTGAGTTCTTGTTCACACGTTCATCTTCTTATGAAGACAGCGGACAACAAAGACAAAAACAGAGACAAGGATGGAGGGCGGAAGAGAGAGAGAGAGAGAAAATAATACTGCGAACAAAGTGGGGAAAGGTCGAAAATATGCCCTAGAATGTATGCTAAGAAAATATCCTCTTCAGACGAGGCAAGCAAGAGTGAATAAGCGTGTTTCGATTAAATCTACCCTACTGCTTATGAATACCGTTACATGTTTGCAGTCAGAAAGCGTTCAATTGGTCAAATCTACCCTATCAATAATTTAAGTAAAAAATCCAAGTTTCATTTGTTGTGGAGTTCGTGGTTTGAATAATCCAGGAGGACGTGAGAGATGAACGGTCTTATTAACGTTGAGATTTGGGTAGGGCAGAGTGCTGTTCCGGCCACCGATGACCTGCACTATTGCGGAAACAGTTTTGTATTTTATAACACTGGTGAACCTGCACACTCTTGATTCAGAACATCTGTTATCAGATGTCAGTAAATAACACTGAGATAGAGCTCCTTCCAGAAATCAATGAAAATACAGGATAACAACAGTGTGATGACCGTAATCAAAATGAAGTCGAAAAGACACCTGCCCGTGTTTAACACTTGGTTAAAACAATTTTAAAAGACTTGGGGATATGATATCAGATCGAAGCTGTTCTGTTAGATTTTCAGTCAAGCGAAAAGGGTAAACTTCATTTGATCAATAAAACAATAAACGGCTTTGGAAAGAAAGTAACACCATCTTCATACGAAAACTACCCGCCATTCTCAGTAAGTATGGTTCTATCACCGAATGATCGGGATTTTGCTGTACATACCTAACTTCATTTGGGGACAAGGTTAACCAGAACAATTCGCTTCTATTTGGTTCTGCCGAAATAAGAATTGTTTAACTAATCGTATCAATTTGTTTTTTTGCTCAATATTGTTATCGTCTACCCCAGTAAGTTAAATCTAAACTGCTGATCAATCTGGGTGCCCCTGGTAAACATGGAAACAGTTTGATGGTTCTGTTGTGAAAATCATCGTCCTCGAAGTCCACTTATTACTGACAGAGATGTGTGAAAACTGACGGACGCTCGTCCGATCCTTTTAGTGATCGATTTTTCATCCAAGATATGTTTGTGGTGTGGGAGACAAAGCGATAATCAAACTGCAAAAGCAAGCAGCAGCTAGATCGGAAATTTTAGGTTGCTTCTCTGCTGTTCTATCTTTTTGTGAATTAATGACATATGCCTCGGGTGTATCATACTCAGGTTCTCGCGTTTTTAATTTGAAGGACCGTATGCTTTTATCTGCTTATCGAATGCTGATGGTAAGTGATGTTAACAGTGATCACATTTTTGGGCTTGGATTATGTTTTAGAGTGAGTTAGTTTCAGCACTTGGAACCTGCTAAACAAAGTTTAATCGCATCCATCTCTGACAGGTGTTTGACTTGGTAACTTCTGTCACATGTGTCTCTCTAGCATTATTTAAACTTTTCATGGGAAAGCGGATCTAATAGATTACACAAAAGTAACATTTAAGCTGTCTTAAATTTAATAAAAGCCATACCGTTGTGCCAAACGACCATAAATGAATAGTTAAATTTTATTCCCATATATTACAAACAGTGTTTAATTCTGATTGGAACTAATTAATCACATTAGTCAAATGTTTTCAAATGATTTTTGATTGTCCCAATTTAAGTGGTGAGTACGAGACAAAATTAAGGCAAAATATTCATTTCTTAGCTTTTGGAAGATTCACCAAATTCAAAAAAATTATCAAGCCCAGAAGAGACGGAAACACATTTTTGATTAGACTAAACCCATTCACAAGAATTTCTCATCCCTGCATGTTGCTGTCCCAAAGAAGTGAGCTTGGTTCTATCCAAAACATAAAACTAATAACTATTTTTAGCGAACAGTTCCTAAAGTTGAGAGTTAAATCAAAACAGCTGGTGTTTCTTGAGAAACCAAGCTGGAAAAGTATCTTCTTTGGCTGATCCTCAATTCAGAGGAGATTAATAATTGCTGTGAGTGAGAGCTCTGAAGCCTGGAAACAACTAAACATTTCGTGGTAGCTGAAAGCAAATGTTTTTCCTATTTTGATACATAATACCAAAAAGATACAATGTGGATACTTCAAAAACGATCTACCTATTTTCAGAGAGGTAAACCACAATGTTCCCTGGCGAGTTAACTGCTTTCCAGATACCTCAGGGAAAACGGCACTGATATATTGGCTGCAAGTAGTATATAACTCCATCCACAGCATTTCTCAAAAGTACAAGACCGGTTTCGTGAATACTGTCACTCATCATAAGCACGTACTCAGTAATTCTCTAATCACTCACACACGTATTCGTCGTGAGTGCTTTACTTACCATAATGCCCCTTGTACGCTAGTAGCACGGTTGCATCTTCTTCTCCATGGAATTCACTACAGGTGTTGTCAAACTTCGAATTAAAATGTACTTTTCGGGGTCAACAAGATTTCGACAATAAATGTAAGATCCTGATTAAAAAATCTCACGGTAGTTCAAAATAAGAGCAGCGAAAGATTTCATAAAAATAAAAAGAATGGCCAAAATAATCAAATTCGAGTTCTATTGGACAATTATGGTAGACGAACCTTCAAATCTCCAGGGTTTTGTTGCCTTGGAAGTATATCACAAAATGAATGAGCTTGTTTAGGCAATAAGACTAAAGTTCCCTGACTCATTACTTGTCTTCCTGGAAAAACTTCCAATCTGGCAGACCGGGAAAAAGTTTTGTTTCAGACCAATGAATTTCTTTAATTTTCGTAGTGTCTTAGATAATATTCTTCCATTATGTATGGTCACGACTTATTCTAGCTCTTGTCAAAAGGTGCGGTAATTTTCACAAACTCAAAGTTACTGGAATAATTTTTTTTTGGAATTTTGGTGCCTTGAAAAAAGTCTTTATCAGCCTCTAAGTCTAACTTCAGAGCATGGAAAATCAATGAAAAGCTGAAGCATATCACGATGAAATTTGAATTTCTACTCAAAAAGCTATCACCCTTATCGGGTGGACTCTGTCGAATTTCGATATTTCAAACGAATAAGCAACATGCTTTGTCTTGTTCTTCTTTACCGGTGCGAAGGAATTTGCAGAAATACTCTATCTTGATATATTTAGTATTTTTTTGACCTTTCCCTTTTATGAAGACCCAGAAAAAATCACTGTCCAGATCGATTTTATTGGCTTTTTGCCGTAACGCATCATGTTGTAACATCTATTTTATCTGAAAAATATGAAAAAGGCTTATTTTTGTACGGGAAGGTTCAAGCAAACTATTTCACTGAAAAACACACGAAATGCTTTATCACGACTTTTCCAATCATTTATCTACTTGCGTGATGAAAAGTCCCCGTCATGAGCGCACATTTCGCACTATCGCGAAAACACCCTGGAAGTCTAACTAATCACAATCATATTGTAGCGGGGAATGCTAGGGCAAGACTGCGAAGTGAATATCAAGGCGAACGGACGAACTAACAGAAAGCCACAGACAGAAGAACAGACGGTGAATATGTTGGAAGCTGCTCGAAGCAAACAAAAAGAGACATACGGACTGGCAAAGGGGAAGCAGAGGGATTTCCAACAACCAGGAAGATATCCCAGGTGAGGGGCTGCCAATCAAGCCGTCAACTGCGACAGTCGGACCAATTCACGAGAACAGAGAGAAGACATAAGTCGCGAGATGCAAGCATTTCGCTTACTCTTGTCAACCGCGGACGTGAAACGTGTCAGTATATATACATGGTACAGTAGAAGGGTAAGTGCAACAGTAAAGTAGGCACGATCGAAAGCTCTCACAGTACGTACGTTGGGGAGAGTGAAGTTTGTCGTGTTAATGCCAGGGTAAACAAACTTTTTGGGTCAATCGTTTTTGTGCACAGAGTGCTGGCTGATGCATCATGATTAGAATAGCTTCACTGGGCGCCAATAGTTTCGGTGTTGGATTGCGCAACAAAGCTGTGAAACACTGGGTCAATTCAACTTTGTGACCTGATACAATCAAGTGTCTTCCAATCGAAGAAGCTGGCGGTTTCACGTCGTTGGGTATTGCCCCAGCAGGTTGCATCATCAAGTTTGACAGCCATTTGGGTATGTGTTCTGACACTCGTTGAGTCAAGCAGCGATTCGCCGTGCCAATGTACACGTCACTGCAACTACAAGTGAACTGGTAGACAATATGCGAGACATTAGGATCAGCAAGACTGTTTGAAAAGTTTTGAAAACACAACCTTTTGGTCGTCCGCAGCAAACGCTACTGGGCCGCTGTGTATGTGTGTCTTAGAGATGACTTGAGATTACAATTTATTTGATTGAACAAGTGATCTCCTTTAAAAGGCAAAGTGATAAACTTGCTTCTTTTCCACGTTCATTGTTTTCGCGCGCACAAGTCTCGGACCAGCCGAATAGAAGTGACGCCTAAGAGAAGCTAGGTATCGGCTACGGGCAACTGGCCAGAAAGCAGCCGAACGTACTCAAGCAGCGAGGTCTGAAAAAGGGTCTATATAAACGATTGTACGTGTTTCATCGACTTGAATTGGCTGGCCGTCGAAAAACAAGTATCCTAGCCAGTCTTGTCGTCCTTGTTACAATATGATGTTGGTTTCGAAGTCAACCGTCATTGTAGGGTGAGCCCATCATCTTCTGTGAAAATGCTTATAAACCACCCCATGACAACGTTTTCCGAAGGTGTTTGAACTGTTTCTGGTCCTTTCTGATAATCAGAAACCAGATCCACACTTCCAAAAAAGGAACCGCTCCTGGCATTGTTAGTAATAATACCTCAATGACGAGAGACGCATGCCACGAGTTTTAATTTCCTGAGTATAAGCTTTACTGATAGTCAGCCGTTCATTCAATTTCCTCCGACAATCATTAGCTAAGTAGACCATGTCAACCATGGAAGCGCCATTTCAGCTCCGTACTAAATATTACCCAGAATATGAGAACTATATTCAGTTAGGAAAAACTGTGAATTCCCAACCTATTTTAATATTATGTTAAAACAGTGATGACTGAATAACGTATAAAATATTTCTTTCACTCGAAATTTGACAATTTTCGAACGGAATCACTAGGGAACTGCTCTTACTTCTTTAAGGGCTAGATGCGGGTAACAACAAAATCGATCGCGTGCCACGGAAAAAAAGTTGTCTGTACTGCTACATACTACTTGCTACCGGTTTTTTACCTAACGACCGCAGTGTGATCCTTCTCGAGGTTAGCCCCGTCTAATCCACAAAGGGCTTTAAACAGGTCTCAGTCGGGCTTTCTCGTTGAGCTGTTCAACGAGGAACACGGGCTCAAACTGCTGGTCTGCAAAATATCATATTGTGAATAGAACACAGGTATTGACGAAACCAAAAAAAAGACCAATAAATTATTCATATTCTTTTCCGGAACGAAGAGCAGAGAACTAAGTATGAAACAATTAGAGACAACTTGATTGTCTACACTTATTTTAGCTCAGAGTCCCATCGAACTCAATAGAGTGCAATTCTGGTTGTGCGCATGATTTCCTACAGCATGTAAACCGATGCGAGCGACATGTCGTACCTTTTCGGTAACTTCAAATAAAGTGAAAGTGGAATTTGGTCAACTATTATATGTTACCGAAAAAGAAAAATATTTTGACTTCTTGAAATTTTTAAAAATCTACGGGCACATGTGACGTTTGCCAATGTGACACAGAATATGATGAACTATCTCGGTGGACATTTCAGAACCATTCACGTGGGTGGGATAAGGTTGTTCTGCGTGCTCCTATACCTTACGCTACGAAACGACAGCGGGAATGTTTGGGTAAATTGTCCAAATACGTAAGCTTAAATTTTGAGTCTTGGTTGTCAGTGTGATAATGATATTGCATAAAAAATCGGGTATTAAGTGAATTTAGGATAGTATGTAAGCAATATGTCGGTCCGCTTGGAATAAAAAATGGCACAGTAAACAACTGAATCTATAGACAGTTTCCGAAGAATTGTAGGCCAGTATATTTTGAGCGAACGTTTTTAGTGATCTGTCCACCCACGCGAACTGCTTATTTTAAATACAATATTATTTGAAAACAAATTTGAAAATAACTATATACGGAGTTTTTAAGATTTACCCTATACTTCCGGTTTGACAATGAACCTTAATTTTTTTGACGACTGTTTCTCGTTTCAAATTAAACTTCGCTATCTTTGGAGGAAATCACAGTGTGTAGTTGACGTCTGATCAAAATCCCCCCCCCCAACGGTTTTCGTTTTGTTTCATTAAGTCAGTCCATTCTCGATATGTGCGATTGCATTTCTACGTATCCGATGATTGAAGCACCCACAATCGCAGAGAAGTGGTCCTTCTGACTGTTTTCAAATGTATTCGTAAAATGTTGACAGACCAAATTTCGAGATAATTTCAGAAAAGAAAAGCCAGTTTCCTAATTGAGAGCGATTCAGGTCCGGGGGAAACTTCATTGTATCTTAACAATCCTAGCACTGCATAGTAAATCATAATTTAAGTTAGTTTATTGAAGAAAATAATGCCCAGATATCATCAGAAACAAGAAAAAAGTGCAACTGCATCATCGCGCGATGGACAAGTCACCAAGCACAGTTTCCTAACTGTTAACAAGTTTTTGTCATTAACCCTTATTGTTGATCATAACAATAATCTCTCATTATGTACATACAGTACATACAATCACTGGTTCAGGGCATCTGTAATTCGCGAACATGAAGATAACTGTTGCCTGCACACGTGGGTAAGCAAAGCATAAAAAACTAAAGCTTGCTCGTGTGAGATATCTGGCTCGCAACTATTTCAGCCGGGTCCCCAGTGTTACTTTCAGCTATGTTAGGATACATTACATATCTGGTGTGATTACCCGTGTCAGAGAGTTGAACAGAGTTCCTTCAATGCATCGGAAAAAGGGGGAATACATTTTGATTCGCCGAAAGTAACGGTAGAGGTGTGTTCTACATTTTTGAGCAACAGACATCTCATATGCTAAAGCCGATTTCTTTTTAAAATCATTGACGAAAGCAATTACATTAAAAAAAATTGTTTTTGTAATTTTTACAGCGGTTTTGGAAGTCTGACGGGGATTTCAACAAAATTGGAGCCGATGCTACAGGTAACAGCTTTCAGGCTTCGTAGAGTAGAACTGTGCACGTATTTTACATTCACACTCCTGCACTAAGTGCAAAAATCATGCGGATAACCTAAATGAATCGGTCACGCGTTTTTCCTAATGCCCTCGTGTGATCTTGTATCTCACTACCTCATCGTTTGTTCTCAGTCTTTAGGGGAGAATACGCGCATGCACACATGTGTTGTGATCCAAAGCTGCCTATGCGGGGAGCTGAAGAACGAGAGCTTCTGGTCTAATTCGAATAGCAGAAAATTCCAATCTAATTTAACCACAAAGAACCATGTGATGACTCTCATTGAACAATTGGACAGTTTTTGGTTTTTTTATTATATCCATGTAAAGAGATTGCGGAAACGGTTTTGTTTGTTCTAAACTCCAACATAATTCATTAGGTGGGAATGAGTGTCATCCGATTTCGATTAGTTCAGAAATTTCTATTTTACAGAAGTCTAAGTTGCACAAGGATTGCAAGATTTCCATGCGTACCGAGTCAACTGTCCCTCAGTTGCGGCAACGTAACTGGAGCAAGCCAACTAATTTAGTCTTCATATACTCAAATGAAGTGATTAGCTGTCACATCATAGTGTGAGTCAAATGTTCGGCGTAGATTTCTCTCGTTACCAATAAGAAACATTTGCATGGTACCTAGTACGTCATTATCCGAGCTAAAAATACCTTCTGATCTTTTGTCTACCTCAGTCATCGTTCAAACTAGTGAACTCCCTTACATATTTGTCGGTGACTCTAACAAGCACGATGATACTTTACTCATCATGCTTGGTTTGATGAATTTGGTATTTTTCCCACCAGACTTGAAGCACAACTACACCTAGTTTTGGCACATAGGCAAAACTGCTTAGCTTTAAAAAACGTACGAAACTGGGCAGCTTTGATCACGGTATCTTGAAAATACGTCCGATAAACCGGTTTGTTTATCGGTCTTCGCGCCTCACACTTGACGCCATAACTTAAGTAATCCACTCAATAACTTCGGCTTTAGACGGAAAATGTAAGACTGCCAGAGTGATGATTTTAGACAACAAAAAGCACTTGGTTGCCTTGGTCGATCAATGTTGTTCAGCATGCACTTCGTATGTGAAGTTAATCAAAGGTATGCAGGTTTAAGTACTCTGGATGCAGTGCTTTCCGTAGGGGTTGCACGTGCACGATCTACAACGACAAGGAGAAAATTCGGTGAGCTGGAGCTCAGTAGGTGTATAAGCAAGCATCAACATTTACGTCGATAAAGATGAGAATGGCGATCTGTCTGAGGGAGTTACGAGATTGATTCCAGACTACTTCAATAATTTCACTAGTTTCAGCGCCCAAAAATCCTCTTCTTTTACAACTGACTCTAGTGTATAACAAGGTGCAGTTTTTTCTCTATTTTTCCCTTCTTTGTACGTTAAACGACTTATAATTCCGTAGACATTCACTGGCTGCAAATACGCCGACAATATAGTTTCAAGATCCCAATTACCGACACCCAAAGGAACTTTACGAATTCAGAACAAAGTAAATGAAGTTGAAAACTGGTCCGCATCCAACCCTTTTTGCACAGGATGATTCCGATTGCTAGGACGTATTATTTTCTCTACTTTCTAATGAACCAAATGGAAGCCTCACCACTAGGTTTTCTCTCCTTTCTGCGAACAAATAACCCACTCCAATATCACCAACGAATAAATATAATAGAGCTACATTATCCTATAGCCTTTTACGGTCCATGTGTGTTCAGAAGACTTTTTGTATAGTCAGAAGGTTTTTATTTTTACCCCTTCGTTTAACATTATTGTCAGTCCTCTATCAGTAAATTTTTGAACTTTTGACCGTATGGCTTCTCTATCTGTGATTGTGCGGCTCTCCGATTATTTCCCTTAAAGTCTAAAGACAGTTCCACAAAACACGTCAATAAAGTTAGCAGCACATCCAAGGGTACACTAGTTGGTACCATCCGTGACAATCAGTGCTATGTTTCTGGTCAATTTACGTCCACAATAACTTCAGATATACACCGTCCTTGGCACAGCAAACGTTCAAAAACCGTGCCCACATGTACGCGCTCGAGAGTCAAATTTCTATCTACTCACAATTTCGCATATCACAATTCTGTTTTTCAGTATCATGCTCATCTGCTTGTTGATCTAACAGGAGCCACTAGGTTTACGGAAAGGTTTGCTTGGAAAAAAATTAGTATAATTAGTACGCATTTTCCAATTCTACATTTCTGTATCCACGGATAAGAAGTTTATGCTGAAAATTCACCCAGTCGAGTATATAAATCTGCTACTGACTTGACTTCATATTGTATATAAACTCTCATTCATGCGTTATTTGCATTTATTAGTAACTGAATAGGTGATACTTTCTGATTAACGGGTTTCTTAGAAAAAATGGATGACAGTTCTGAATATGAGTGATTATGAGTGATTTTACAGGAGGCTCGTTACGAATGATAGAATACGTCTAGAAAAGTAGCAGCCAGCTCTAGTGAAGTAGTAGTAGTAGTAGTAGTGGCAGTAGTAGTAGTGGTAGTAAGGTGAAATCCTCAGGAATTTGCATGTCAATGGCCGGGAGATATTATTTTTACGTTGTTTAATACCATGGAGATTAAAAACGGAGTAGGTTTTACTGCATTGGGCGTTTTTCTGGTACTAACCCAAATCGTATGAAAGCTATTCGCGAATCTTTCCATATGCTCAAACAAACTCTAGTATACCCTTAATGCATTGATGTATCTTCACCACTGGAGGTGCCACACGAAACAGCCAGGTTGTTTGTAGTCAATGACGAGAGTTTAAATCTCGTATAAGCTGAGTGTCGGCGAAATTATCAGGTAACCACCTATACATAGATAAATTGACCTTGCCTACTAAGTCCTCCTAATAGTTGGGGTTTATCACTTCAGGTGACTGAGATTATTTGACAGGAGACTGTAAATTTATTGTCTGTTTGTGCAGTATGACCACTAAACTTGTCGTTGAACACTAAGGAGGAAACGGAATATCACGAGAGTAATCTGTTTGGTGGGCAGCGGGTTGCCTTCTTGAAGATTTATGACTAACTGTTGATGAGACCAAGGGACAGCCCGGAGGACTGTTGGTTCGGTGTCGGACACAAAATAGTTCATTTCGGGTTTGAGTTGCAGTGACAGGCTAGTGGGTGTGCACTGCAATAAATCTCTGTCAAGGAAGAAATAACTACGCAGTACTTCTGGGTACTTCATTGATGAGCTGAGAGTTGATCACTCGTGATGAGACTTCTAACACGTGAATCAAATCTCATTCTGCTTATACTGGAATAATAAAACAGTGGTAAAGTTTGGGCTAGTGGGAGGAATTGAATTTTGAATTCACGGAGTGGTTTTTTTTCGTTAAGGTGTCATTATCTTTGGGAAAAGAGAAACATTCGTCAAATTTAGGAAGGAAATTAGCTAAACGAAATAAACTTGGAGGATAGCCTGGTACTCGGTACACAAGTCCAATAATTTCAGTGAATAATACAGTTTTTGGGGTCTGAAGTTAGTCAGTGCAGATTTCGTTCAGTGGGTTAAAATCCGTGTAAATTTTACATCCCGCAATCGATAATTTTTCCTAATAATGGACTCTTTAGTATGCAGTTTTGTTCAACTCCGTTTTATCTTGCACAAAAAGGTACCATATTCCATAAAGGGTATCGTGACTACATGGAGGCTGTTAATTGGCGCTTGTATTATAAATGAGTCATGTAAACAGGTAGCCGGTGATAGTAAAACTTGAAATCACTGTATCTCTGTGCACCTAGTTTATTTTCTATAGCTTTATACACGAATTATGACGCACTAACTACTTGTTCTGATATAGATAAATAAGGTTTTGCTTTGGAAACTCTTTAATGTGAGGCAACAAAACTTCTCTGATAGCTCAATCAAGATAGAATACGTTGCATAAAATGTAAATGAACGGGTCACATGTGCCTTTGGCTGAATGATGTTGAAGACTGGTGAACACTGGAAATTTTGCTTGGTAATTTTACCCAGATTTTTAAATTTTGTGAGTTTCGCAGATGTCGAAAAACCTTTTTTGGCAATAAATGCTATTAGCTGTCGGATTAGCTGCGATCACTTCAACTGTCCGAAGTTTGCAACTACGTCAAGAGACCGTCCTCCGATGGGTAAATTGCAGACCCACAATCAAAGTGCTCGTGGCACTCAGACAATCCAAAATTCGTAGATGCTAATTTTATACTCGTTTTGTAAAGACCGGATGACAGCCCATTTTTAGCAAAGGGAAAAGCATGATATTTTATAAATACAATGTTTCGAAATATCATTATAATAACTTATTACCGCTTTTCATTGTTTGACGCTGTATCATTCCATTAGGCTATCGTCGCTGGCTCTAGCGGGCATAAGAGTAGTATATTCGAGCTTCAAAGAGGTTAACGGTCAGACAGAAAGTGTACCGAAACATGTCCGCCTTCTATAGACCATAATTTTACTGAGCACGCACTGTCTGC
This sequence comes from Fasciola hepatica, assembly GCA_948099385.1. Classification (NCBI taxonomy): domain Eukaryota; kingdom Metazoa; phylum Platyhelminthes; class Trematoda; order Plagiorchiida; family Fasciolidae; genus Fasciola; species Fasciola hepatica. The sequence continues at coordinate 515,589 of CANUEZ040000055.1, read as the reverse complement.
GGAATCATTTGACTGCTCCAACACATACTGTGAGAGAGACAAATACACGAATGCATCTAAAAGGGACCTCCCTGTTTTCAGTGGTTATAACTAATCAATAGCGTAAACATTTACTGTGTATTGGTCACCAATATTTATAAGGTGGCCTCACTTTAGTTTCTCTACTTGATACACATTCGCTAAAACACGTTTCAACTAATTGTATAGCACAACGATTTACATTTTTATTTGGCAAACTGTTTTATTCTTGTTATTTCATTTTTATGTTCAAACCAGCTGGAATGCTTTCAATAAAGTTTCACAAATACTGCCTTTTGGTCCAGTGACATTTACCTTACTTGGACATAGTTTAAGTTAGACACAGTGGTGTTCCGTATTGTCAGTTCAGACATCTGCAACCAACGAAGACCGACAAGTGGATTAGTGCCTCATTTTAATCCCTCAGATTCGTATAAAAGAACAGACAAACAAAATTTCATGACGAAAAACAATTTTGTCTTCACTTTTGAAGATCCACATTGTCCATTTAATATCACTAGACACGTTCCACCGGCTCAACTAGAAATGGTTCTATTCAAGTCCTCAATGATTTACCTGAAGGTAAAAATTTTCAACAATAATAAATAAGTTTTACCTACATTTTTCTGATCATGGTAGTAGACACGAAAAAAGTCTCAAATTTAGCTGGCTAAGGTATCAAGTATTTCTACTTTCATAATCCCTGCCCTTCAGGAATGCTAAGGAAATCCATCAACGAGATTTGAATATTTTTCTTCTTTATCACCAGCAAAACCACAATAATAGTAACAATATTATTAGTAGTAATAATAATAATAGTGGCAGTAATATTAGTCTAGTCGTTATTGAGTGCAGTTGTCCTGTTCCCTGACCATGATAGTGACAAACACCAACATCGTCAAAATCGTTATAACCACCACTATTATTGTTATGATTATTATCAACAATACTATTGTTGTCCGACTGTCATGCGTTTGGCTGTGCTCCGTTGATCAAGCATCCACGTAAATAATGTCAAAATATTTTCTCTCTTAGCTAGTGTCTGGGTGATTATTGGCACCCTGAAGGAGGCAACCGTTAGAATTAAACGGTACCATTATTCTCCTTCCACTTCCTACTGCTTTAATAAGAAATTGTGAGTTTTGACCTAGAGAAAACATTGCAAATAAACAGTTGACACGTTTTACGTAAAGCTCCCCTCTGGTAATAGGAAGCCCAAATGTAAGTTACACTTTTGAAGGCTCTATCTAGGAATGTCACTATGGACTGTTATTTGCTTCAAGGATTTCTCATTGAGGAGCCGATGGTTTGGAGTATATGCAGAATATCTGCAAAAGTTTCAAGTTCTTCAAACCAATAACTCGTGGCCGATGAACTGCTAGAATAAATCGAATCATAAGTGCTGTTCTTCACGTATCTGTTGGTTGATAATTAATTAAACCGCAGTTCGGAATTTTGATGTAAGCCGTAGGGTTTCGTAGCTGCATAACAGGACAAAACCTACACTAAAGCACTCGACCGGCTTCACGGTTGTTGCTGCTCAACAGGTATGGTTCGGAAGACTTGACAAATCTTTTGAGATAACCCGGATGTTAAAAGTCTTTGACTCCAACGGGATTCGAACCCACTCACGGTCGCTGAAGGTGGTTTCCTGCGAAGAGCGCTCTAGCTGCAAGGCCTCAAGGGCACACCGCGATGATTCAGAATTTGTATCTGGATAATATAGTTCACTCCTACGAAGTCCATTAATACTTGACATTCTCAACAATGAACTAACTTGTAATTTAACTCACTGAAGCAGGATATCCCTATGAATCAACTAGTATCTACAAGTTGGATTAACGGACGTATCTGGTTGTGATGCACTATTTTGGAGAGTGGAAACTAGTGTGGACATTTACGTGCGGCACAACCTTAACTCTCATTTTTTGGCATTTATTCAACCCATTTTTCTGTCCATGATTGACGATCGATACAACCATAACTATGTCAGACGATCCCCACGCAGATCGCCAATCGGTGGCACATACCCACACAGTCATTTCTATTTTTGCTTTATGGTGTTCGGTTCAAACAGTCACCCTCTCAGTCGAACCGTCTCACCCACATACACACGCATATTACTGATAATTGATTCATATCCTGCTCATGCCTAGACACACAGCTACAGGCACAAGGTTGAGGCTTGTCATACTCGATTCCAGACAGCATTGCTCAATCAAACTCTGATCATTCTTGGCCTGTCCTGACTGCACATTGGCCTTACGTTTCCACTACCACGTGATTCTGACTCGCGTACCCGCTTACATGTTCGTGTCACTGCTAACACACTTGCGCTCACATTTGCCGCACACTTGTGCTGCACATATTTGAATGTTGACTCGCCCAAGCAATACACAGCACGAAACCTGCTCGGCGTCCTGTTGTTCTCTCGACTTAAACAGTTGGATGCATAGAGAATAAAAATCCCTCCTCAAAATCATGCCTGGGCTCGGTTCCCGCTGGAGTGAGCAAATTTTACCATTTGGATTGTCTGAAAATAACTAAACATTGTGCTCAAGAACATGCACTGCACTCTGCGTCCGCAGATATGAGGTCTCCACAAAAGTGTGCAAAGCATGCGTCTAGAATTTCTCCAGTAGCACGTAGACCATCAGTCAATTCAAAAATGGTAGTTTGAAAAGTTTTCGAAGATGAACGTGTCAGTAGAACCGTCAAGGCACATCAGAAAAAGCACTATTTATTCGTTTTCCATCAGGAGCACCATAATAGACGAACAACAAAGGCACCATCGTTGGTGAAAGCCATCCAGCCCAACAGGAATTCAATCCTTGGGAGTGAACATTCTGCCGACCATGAACAACTGGTGTATCACGTAAGTTTAGCTTCCGCGTAGGTTTTAAGTTTCATAACTTGGCTCATGAATGAATCGGAACTTATTTTTCTACATTTTCTTTCCATTGTGCTACAACTGGTTATTTCTGTAAGACCCTCCGAATGTCAAGTAAACCTTCTGTGGAGTTTTAGGGTTATTGTTTTTCACAACCAGAACTGCAGTGTTTCCAAAGCCCTGAGGGTTATTCATTACGTTTGGTGCCGCTTTCAACTTCCGTAAAGGGCTAGACTGCAACCCGGTGTAATACCTCATGGCCCTTTGGTATATTCTTTTAAACGAGTCACCGACGGCAGGCGGAAAGCCCACGTACGTAGTAATAAAAGCAATTGACATCATTCTTCTCCACGTAAGTAGTTTATAACTTTCCCAAAATGCATTTACACAAATTTCGTCTTCTTCAAAATGAACATCCAGCAACCAAACACACAATCTGTCCGTGTGTAAAGTTCAAACCTTTGATTTGTTTCAAGTTCTGCTTCTTGCAATTCGGTTTGCTTTTTCATACGTGAATGGCCACCGCTGAAAAATGAAAGATTTTAATTCAAACAATCTCACTGTTATTCCCTGAGATATTTTTGATTTTACACTCATTGATTACAAGTGCGAGTACCCGCAAAAGTTAAATGTTCACGCATTCGGGGCTTGGCATTACAAATGACTTGATTTGAGTAAACTTTCTGAAGTTATTTATATTGCATTGTATTGTATTCAGGACTCCTGTAAGAGATTTCCAGCAAATCCTTCATAATTGTTCTACTGGGATGTATTTTCCGAGCACATTTACAGGATACAGCACAATGTACTGTGACAAGTTTGGGATTGGAACCCACTGGACCTTTTTGACTTATCTAATCTTGGCTATTCATAATAAATAAATTATTCAGAAATAGTCTTGAAGTAAATTCCTTGGTATGCGGAATCGAAATCTACTGCTGGAATAATCAGAGGTTGCGAGTGCATTTGGAATGTGAATCAAAAAGATGATTGAATACGTCTCCAAACATTAGGATTGCGAACAGAATGACATAAAATATTGGTAATTGTTTCTGGACACTGATAAACTCATTCAAATCATTATAAAATATGACTGTCCGTTTCTAATGACTTTTACCACTAACAACAAAAGTGTTTCCGTACAAGGTCAACTAAAGTTGTTTGGGGCGAGACAGACGAGTCTGAAGATGGACAGTTTTTTGCATATGTGAAGGCCAGTAAAACAGAAGCATCTTCATAATCTGTAAGACATCAGTCGTCATTTTTGACCTAATTACTGTCTTCTCGGTTTCGGATTTGATAAAGTGTAAGATGGTCTCTGTTTTGTTTTGTGGAAAGCTGTTATTGATTGACAAAACCTTCCCCGCCTAATTAAACAGAGGCACAGTTTCAGTCCATTCGGATTGTTGGATGAACTTGAGTGAGATTCTAGGTCGATAAAGTGCATCACGGCATAAAATTCATCATGATCGGTTCCACATGCGCACATTTTGGTGTCACAGACTTCATATCCAATAGGGTTCTTGGAATATGCGACATCCAAGAAATTTTCAGGCCGCACTTTTACCTGATGAAATATAGTGCTAACTTAAATATCTAGACCAGTCAGCCGCGCATGATCACATGGGTCCGGTTGATTCAGTGCCAAGTAGGTTGCTATTGTTCAATTATAGTAAGAAATGTAGCAGGGTTTTATGAATATAAAATTGATATTCTTCACCCCTTCTCCATGAACACAGAACTATAAGCCACTTTCTACCATTCCAGTTACATTCTGTCAGTCCCTCAGAAAACCATCACAAAATAGTTCGGGATATGTGAGCCAGTACTACGGCAAGGTTGAAAATTAGGGCGGAATCTTTGGTTTGCTTGGCTATTGATAACTTTAAAGATATGATATTTATCAACAGTGTTATGGATTTGTGGAGGTTAACACAGTCTTCCAGATACAGTAACATTCTACTCACGTCAAGAAAGTGGATTGCTCACATCACTGCCTAATTTCCGTTTTGTTACCCGCCGTCGAACCAAAAGCATACCAATGGGATTCTTTTGTAAAATTTTGTTTCTGCTCTGTAGTGGATTTTTAAACATTCCTTATCAAAAAGAAATACGTAATGTTCAACAGCAGCACAATGTTCAACGCGGCTGGGTGAAAATTGGGCTAGTCTTGGGCTGGAAAGACTCCTGACATGTATCTTGAAAGCTTCCACAATTTTTCGTGAAATTTCATGAGGAATATAACAACAAGGGTACCGCGGTCTTATTATTATTTGCCTTACAAAGTAGTACCTCTTTTTTACTGAGTACCCTTGGGACCAGGCGGTGCCATGCTGGTTTTCTGTATTCTTTGCTGATAAAATGCGCCTTTCCGTTTTTCTATGAAAAAATGACTCATCACTCACAAAGACAACTGATGCACATTTTTACAGTTTGTTGTAACTTTGGTATATCGTTACCCCCGTGTGTACAAATCCATCTTTATTTACATACACACGCATACGTGCATACATATCCTTAGACATTAAGGCAATCTATTTCTAATGTTGTTTTTTGTGAGATTCATGTAATACTGTGTACTCTTCGCTATGCAAAGTTGATCATTCATCTGAATATCCTGGGAATCAGAATACACTGTCACGCCTAAAGAGACGAGGTGGGAGAGTTATTGGAGGAGCAAAAAGGTCCACAGTTCAAGGAAATGCCTAATTTTTGGCTAGGCTACACTATGAAAGCACCTATGTTCGTGGCCTAAATTAGAGTCAGTAGGTGCGCTTTCCCTTAATGTTCGCGCAAAACATTTATGGTTATTCCTGGTGTTCATGTTTTCGACGGAGTGCCACACGAGTTATGACCAACCGAATATTTGGGGTCTCCGAACGCTTACCGCGGCCATCTACCTACTGCAATCATATCAAAATCAACAACCTAAACAGGTCATTATATTCGAGTACTATTTTAATTTTCTAAGTAGGTCAGGAAATATAACATGGAAGAACCGTGTGTACCGGAATGAACATACATGCTCTTTTGCACACCTTGTCCAATGACTTTATGATCTCCATGCTAACCATGAGTGAACGTCGTGAAGTGCTCCATGCCTTCAGCCAACACTTGCCAGGTATTTCGCGTTGTCGAAGGACAGTATCTCGTACACCACAGTTGTGAGATGCAGTTACGGTTCCCTTATGAACCATATTTGGGAAAACTCAGGTCGTTCATCAAGAAACCCGCAAGACCATTGGAATAATTATGCCGAAAAATCCACGAGGTCAGCATTAGGTGTTCCGAAAGAGAGGTATTGTTGCCTTGGATGATATTTCTATACCTGTTCGTGCCGTACACTTTCATCTTGTATTCTGTGTATGTTTTTACCCCACTAGGCAACCAGATAAAATTATCACCATCAACAAACCCCCGCAAAAAATTGTAATTTGGCCGTAATGTACCTTTTTAATGGCTCAATGCTTTGGGCATTTTTCCCAGGGTTTGCCATCAAACCGTCTGTCCATTGATGACGTACTATTGGACACATTCACTGCACTCATTCACGCAACCACTTGTGAATACGTATCGCTTTCCAGTAATCCTTATGGCGCCTTTGTTCCAATACTTCCTACATTCACATAGATTTATATTTTTCTCCTGCTCTTTTTTAGATTATCTATTTGTGTTTGAGTGTGACTACAGAAGAGGTCCATTTAGGACGGAGTGGCATTAATGGGCAGTTGGTCTGTAAGTGGGCAACGAGAAACCTTTCAAAAAGGCAGGCTCATTGTCGCCATAAAAGTTAAATCAAAGAAATTCATTGTCTCCGACTAAACTCCAGACACTGGTCGTTCCATCCCAAGGTTTGCAAAAGAACAGGACTGTTTCGCTGAAAGACACGAAGAGTTGGTTTATCAAAGTTAGAAATCAAGGCTAAGCAGAACTAGAAAGTAGGTAAGTAAATTATCATTTCCTCCGAAATTAGTCTCAAGTTGCTTTTATCTTTTGGAATTTCCATATTCCTTTGGTATAATCAACACCACTTAAGGTATTATAAAATTTAATAACAATTTATCATAAATCACATTTCTACATGTTTCTCAGGTTTAGTTCATAGTTTATTTGATATTCTACTATTTCACTGTTTATAGCTGTTTTAATACATAAATTATCAGATATTAATCGGTTTTGTCAAAAGCCGTTTTTATTCGAGCTGTCTTTGAAACCTGAACGTGAAAATATTTTGTTGTTCAACTTTTCCCTTTCAACTTTTTACATCCTGATATTTCGGAACTGGTGACAGGGTAACACATGGAAGATGACCGTCTTCCGCAAATTCTGAATGAAGCATTTCTCGAATTGCACTTTTGTACAAGTTTTCAGAATACCATTTGTAGAAGAAACTATTTCGTTTTCACAAAGAATGTTTTCTAATTGGTGATAAATCAGTGTGTTTCGATGGAAAGGATTGATAATTGGCAAATAGACTGAGAAAAAAGCAATTAAGATGGATTAGAAAAAAAGAGATACCTGGTTCCAGTGATTTTTCGAACTCTGGGAGCAGCCCAACGCGATCACAGTTGGGCGCAGGTAGCGTAGCCCAGTGTTTCTAATGATGTGCCCCAATGTTGGTCCAACTTTGGCTCGAGGTGGCCCAAAGCGCATCTAATTGGAAGCGCTGCTGGGTTTCTGCCCCGAAATTTGCAGATATCCAAACAGACGTATAATTTTCTGGATTTCACTTACAAGCCAGCTCACCTCATATCAGAATGACAGAAAAATATAAGTTTTTCATTTGATAAAATTAATCCCAGTTCTTTTATACTGGAATATGAAATGTGAGATAAATCTCGTGGATTGCCCCTGAAAGGATAAAGAGTGAAGAGATAAACTGCGCCTTCCAATCGACCCTCATCAGATTCATTCGAATAGTTTGGTACCTAGAGTAGCGAACAGGTTGCTGGAAGCCACATTGGTGTTCGAATGATGTGAGTGCAAGATCCTGTTGATGCACTTATGGAGCCTTGAGCTCGTGGGGTTTTCTTTTCTGTGTTTTGTGGATAGAAAACAAGCAACCCTCGCGGAAGTACGCTGATGCTGACATATTATACTAGCTTAAAGAAGAGTGCAATTTTTTCGAAAACTTAGAAAAAAAGATAATCTATTTCTGTTTCGCTTTCAGTGGAGCTTAGCTGTGAGCGGGGAATCTCCAGTGTCCCACTTTTGCCGACAACTAGGCCCTCACAGACCCTTACGAAAACCATTATCTTCCGATCTATGGACAGAATATGACTTAGCGGTTATGTCGTTGAAATAAACAAGCACAAAAACTGGAATTTTCAGTTTCTAGGTCCACTCGATATCTTCGATACACTCATTCCCTACCTCTACTTATCCCACTGATCCCTCGTCACCTTATGTTGCGAAAATCTACCTCTTTCTGTTCTAGCACCCACACAGTTTGAGAATTGGTTAAAAAAATTCACATTTATTTTCTGTCAATTTGTTCTGTTTCTTCCAGTTTTATTTGGCTGGGGGATAAAATACAAATAACACTGTACTTTTCCGATGACAGTCTCGAAAACGATCAACAAAAGTCAGATCAAAACAGCAGATTTCACCACCCATAGCATCAGAAGCAGTAGTAGTGAGAGTAGAATCGGCGTGGGTGAACGTTGAATGTTGTGACAATTGTCGCAGCACGGATAATCTTCCCGTTAGGCCGCGTGAGTTCATTTATTTTCCCGGGGTTATGCGTGTGTGACGGTGTATGAAAACAGTTTGAGCCGAAGAACCCGGAGACTGGGAATAAAACTCTTTGGGACAAAATGCGAAAAAATGAACAACATCAACAGCAGCAACAAAACCAACGACAATAACGACTACCGGAACAAGAATCACATACACGAGCGCGCGCATGCAAGCCCCCCCCCCCCCCCCCCTTCCCATACACACAGCAGACAAATATTTGGGCACATTGTGGGGAAATAGATCATAGGAATCGATCCGTACTACTGAGTTGAATATAGAACTGAGAAGTGGATAGAAAAAAGTTCAATACATAGCATTATTTTGCAGTTCTTGTGAAATTTGTCTGTTCTCACAAGGCCAGTCACAGTATTGTGGTTAGCTTCCCAAGGGAATCACAGATAGTTGGATCCTGAGATCGAAAATGGGATAGGTGGAAAATAAAGTGTCAGGGAAGTTTCCACAGATATATAACCACCGCAAAAATTATCGAGGATTATCTAAATAGTGCGATGGGAATTAGCATGGGTTGGGTTGTAAGTTTTGTGAAAAGGATATCACGAAACCGAAAACAAATGTTATTTTTTATAGAAAATGTAACGACAATATGAACTAGGCTTTCTCCAAATGGGAACAAAATGTTTCAAATTGGTGGCTCATCCGACTAAAGGGTTTAGCTTTGGGGCAATCTAAGGACGTACACCTTTATTCGTAGGGTGATCTTTTATGATAAACTGACAATCCTGTCTAGAAATAACCCAGCTTGCGCATCAAAAGCTGACAGGTTGTGAGCAAATTATATCACCGTTTAGCCAAAATTTAGGTACGCAATCAGGAGAAAGATTATTTGATCGCCTGGAAAATCGATATTTCTACTAGTGTTTCCTTTCAATCCACCCTGGTGGGTGAAAACTCCTCAATAAAGACAAGATCAGATCAGTTTCCTCAAAATATTATCATTTCATTAGCATTCACGTCAGATATAAACCGTACTTTTACTCAGTGGTATTGTTTTTGTGACTGATGTGGACCGTCATTCAGTCACTTCCTTGAATCAGTGGTTGGATATTAAAAATGAACACTTGTTTAAGATCCCTTCGTGAAAGTTAAACGGTGTATGTATGAAACTCATACTTCTATACAAAGCCTCGGAAAAGATATAGCTTGCTTAAGGACGGAGAAAGTCAAAGAAACACAACGGTGGTCAATGGTAATTTCCTGCCATTCTTCAATCAGTGAATAGGCCTGGACAATCATACGGTCACGAATGACTTCCCTAGCCTAATGACACTCACTAAAATCTCTTAATCGCGGGATTGAAATTATAAGTGATCTAGTGAACCTATGTTTCACTCATGAACACTTCAAAAAATCACCCAGTCATCCAGTATTTCCTTGGTGATTTAACGGTGGCAGGTCTTTACATGAACGTATTCTTTGTGTCCCGGAAGTCTTTGATCCGGGTTGTCAGACTAGAATTCACAGTGCCAAATGTGGTTTCTTTCACCTGGAATTATTGTTCAACTCAAATTCTTGATATATGGAATTAATTTGCAATAAAAATGAGAGACCTAAATACGTCACTTACGTTTTGGCATGCTTCAAGGAACTCGTCCAGGGTGATCACTCCATCTTCATTTAAATCAAGCCGCTGAAACGGAACCACAAGTTTACAAACCTGAGTACACTATTGAATATCAACCATTCCATATCTACCTACAAGCAGTGTAATTTTCATGAGATGCTCTACACGGCAAATGATTGTGGGGTTATCCAAATGTGTTCAGACGTGACAGCATTCAGACACGACCGACCGTAGAGTCGATGGCGTGCACTGGTGAAACTCGTTTGCTCGGTCTATTTTTCAGTTGATTCGGATGAACACTGTGGAGAGTTCAGACAATCAAGGAAAGACCTTGGAGACTAGATATGAAAACTATCATGAAGAAAGAAAGAAGTTGAAATTAAAATTTAAAATCGAAGAAAAACAGAGTGGAGTACACTAAGATGAGCAAGATTGAGCTTGATGTTGACTGAAGTCAGTCAATCTCTCTCTCTCTCTCTCTCTCTCTCCCTCTCTCTCTCTCTCTCTCTCTCTCTCTCTCTCTCTCTCGCGCGCGCGCGCTCACAAGTATGTGTATATGTGTGTGTGCGTTCGAGCTGCTGGAGCTGTTATTGCTTTCCAAGGTTAAAAGATGAAGGCTTCGTATCAGTTGCGGATGAGACAATGCCGTGTAGATCAGCTGCAATGATGATTGCTTTTGGTGAGCCTGATGAATTGTTTGCGTCGGGTAGCTGAAAGATAAGTTAGCTCAAAAAGTACAGAAGCTCTATTCAAGTGTCGTTTCGAATGATCTTTTTATTCACGGGTTGAAAACTGCCGAGTCAAGCACCAACTGTTCTAAAAGATATGAGTATTTTTGATGTCAGCAGTATCTACAGAAAGATGGACAAATATTTTTAGAAGCGCACGACCGGTTTCGCCATTTTTGTCGCTTGTCAGCCCACCCATCTGTAGATACTACCACGTCGAAATCTCCGACCGGTGATCGCCAAGCCGTCTTTCTTGAGGTTATCACCGCTGTTACCTCTTCTAAAAGAAGCATCCAATAACACTCCCGATGCGTAAGTTAGATTGTTGTGAAAAACATGAGTATCTACCGCAAACTCGGTTCGATATCGTATTGGCAGTATGCGAATAGGTGAAATTACAGTGGGAAGTGACCATGAATGAGCATAATATGGTCCAAGTAATCAAATGATGCTCAGAGAAGCGACAGTGTCCTCATGACAACTCGGCCATAACTGGCCACATTTCAACTATTCCCAGTAAACCGGTGAGGGGTAAATATTGGTCAGCATATAATGCTTCAATTCCATATTTTCAAGTCACTAAAGAGAATACTCGGAGAAACTGGGACAAAAAGAGGGAAGGAACGAGATACTTTTCCGAAACTTCACAAGGGGTACTGAAGTAATAAACCCTGTCAGCGTTCGTCTACTAATTTATCATAATCATGTTTCAGTAAAATAACTTTCCTCCTTTCAAAATGAAGCAGTCCTTTGGATAATAGATTCGTCGGTCATAGCACTGTTGATGAATATCCCTTTTTAGCAGCTGAATCAGCTACCGCAGAGTTTTGGTGGTAAATGCACTCAGTGACCATTTGTTCCCGGAAGGAGTTTTTGCGACTGTTATGATCATCATTGACGGTCTGTTGTAGAATGATCTGATCCTTTGAAGGCTCCTTCATTTGGAACACTTATTGGCGTTATTCTTTCTATAGTCAGTGTCCTCCGAATTGGTTTCAGAGGCTCACATTCTGAATAATATTAGACATTTAAGCATGCAGTCGTCCCTGCCTACTGTTTCTAGTTCACTGTATGAATTGAAATGAAGCTTCATATTGATCGACAAAGCTTGTAGAGACAAATTTTGCGAAAAACAGAGTGCATCGATGCGATCCATCATCTGATTCCTGTGTCGGCACGACATTCATTTTCGCTGCCAAAGTGCGCATGAAAGCGATGGAAAAGTAGATCACAAGAGATTCATTTAGGAGTGTAACAGTAACCTTCGCGGGTTATTGTAAGGTTTCCTAGGAAGCCTAATAGGACTGGCAAGCACACAGCAAAACACTGCGATTACCTTTTCAAAACCTTGAGTACTGAAACTGGAAATTTCGGTCAAATCTCAATGCTACTGTCCATCAGCCTAATTACCAAATGAGAACTATTTCTTTGACAATAGTAGTAGCGCTAGGGCTTGCTTCTGTGTAGAGCACAACAGTATCAGCCACTCCAGTGAACTGTTTGGCCGGACATAATGTGCCTATGGCGGTGTGTCACGAAATCAGGGCAAAATCCGCTTCGTTGCGTTCCAATCAGGCGATCCTCGAACCGGACACCCACAATAAACATGAACACACACACAGAGCAAACACACACAAGAGAGCAATTATTTACATATAATCACACACACGCACATTGGGAAACGAGTTTCTTCAAATATCTAGATCACATTAGCACGAGCGCACACAAGCATAACCGATCACACTGGGGCACGTGCAAGAATATCGGTCGTTCATTTCCGTTTCGGTGTCGTGAATGGGGGTCGACGGTGAATCTAAAAATAGCTTCCCTAATGCCCGAGGTCGGCTTTAGTAGCCGATCGAGTGCAAACGGAATAGACAGCAAAAGACCGCTCTGTAACCCGCTTGCGAAAGAAACGGCTTGGTGTAATAATACATATAGCTAAGATTGTATAAAGCCAGAACGAGAAACAAGACGCATCAAAGCGTTCAAAAGCCAGATAGCGTACATAAATTTAATGCACTAGTCTTTTATTTATTTATTCTTCTATGATTATTTACTTTATCATTTACTCAAAATAACTCTGGATTTCGTGTGTAATCCGAACATCTAAGTAAGTGTTATTCGGGAAGATCGCACTGGTATTCAGCATGAAAGGAAGGACTCCTATGGAGTTATGAATGCGTGTCATTTGGTAAATATCTCTGAAGTGAAATATTTACCCGAAATACTCTTTCCACGTGATCACTGGTTGTGCTTTCCTCGATCGGAGGCTCGGTATTTCGACCCAGGAGATCGTAGATAGCATTCACAACTTTGAGCATTTCTCCGCGGGTTACAATCCCATCTCCGTTGATATCGTACAAACGGAATGCCCAAGACAGTTTGTCGTTTTGAGAACCGTGAGTCAGTGCGGACAAGGATTGAATGAACTGCTGGAAATGGATTTCATATTTGGTAGAATTATTGCCGAAAACTTTCCGTAGATTAATCTATTCTCAGGGAGATGACTATTGAATGAATGGATACTATTATTCATCTGTTATAGTGAAAATTACGAAAAATATTCCTTTCAGCCAGCGAAGAGTTGCTGGATTCAGTAATAATAAAAAGACTGGCTTTTGATTTTTAATTAAACCCTCTGAAAAATACTAATAATATCAAAATGTCCATAACTTTCGGTGCTATACTATACTTTTCCTTGAAGCTTGACTTGTGTTGTTTTACGTTCCCAATGAACCGTACATGTTACATCATAACAAATGCACCTATTTCAATGTTATCCCCATAGCCAAGCATTCAGTTAACCCTTGGGGATGTTTGCATTCGTACAGACTACAGAGGGAAAACGAAATTTCTCTCCCTAAACCCGTTTTGTAGCTTGGTCCCGATGAAATAGGAAATTATACTCATTCTTCAATGAATTACCCATTGGGGTAAACGGTCGTGCTCTATCTATTTTGGTAACGTAATATTCGGTCACTAGAGCCAGGTGGAAACAAACGTGATTCGTTGTATGACTCGCACCCTAACAGTAGTACATCATCCAATTCGTCAATTTATGACTGAAACCCTCGTCCTCCAGCCCAGTGGGATTAGTAGAAGTCATATTTGGTAATATCCTCAAGTCTGCCATTGTTATCGGCATTATGAATGCTATTATTATTGCGATCGTCAGAAAAATTATAAACATCATCGAAATTACCACGATCGTCATTATCATATTCACTAAAAACAATATAATTATTGTCATTATTCCTATAGCCGTCGATGATTCTACATCTCAGGCACTTAGCCCACCAGAATAACGGTTTGAGTTGCTTTTATTCCATGTCATCGCCTAAGACAGCAAAAATGGTTGAATATTTCAGATCGCAGGTCGTATGCTGTTTACCGAATATAAGTAAAGTTTCTGTAAAAACCTTTTCCGCTGGATAAAATGTGGGCAAACAATAAATCAATCCACAGCAAGCAAGTGGACTTGTGGTTTCATTTCACCCTAATGTACTGTCATTATTTAAGCTCGGTTTGAGATATTAGTTTGATTCCAAGAACTATGCAGCCGTGAATAACAACCACATATTTGGTCTAGTTTAGGCTCCCGTGCATTCTTGGCTGCTTGAAATACCGTTCTTGGTTTGTTTAAAACTCTGGGTTATTTTCGATAGGGTTCCTTGAGAGCACTGGTTCTCAGTGACTTCCAATCCTAAAGATGATTACTGATGGAAGTGATTTGTTAACTAATTTTGGTTACAATATCAATCATAAATCACTTTGAGGTGGTTCATTAATTGTCAAGGTAAACAAATATCTAGTTTGAAAATATAACATCACCTTTGCACAATGAAAAATGGGGCAAGTCGTCGCTAACCATTCACTTCCAACCATCAGCTTTATTGCATCTGTACTGCCTTATTGCAATACACACTTGTTCGTTGTCTCGCAAAGTAGACTGTTGTTAGGTACCGCAATATTTAGTTCCCAGTAATGTCCGGATGGTAGTTGTTTAATTAAAATGTGCATGTTACTGTCTTCCTTACTTAACAATATTTCTGCTGTTGTGCATTTAGTTTTCAGTCAGGAAACCAGATCTATTGACTAACATTTGGTACGGTCTAAATAAAGCAACCAGGGATTTCGTTCCAGAAAAGCCCACACCATTTCAAGACTTAGCACGTTCGTTCCGTATGAGATAATTTAGGGCAATTGAAGCACCATCTGTACTGAGGCTTTTTGTTTGTCCAAGATGATGAACTGTGCCACGAGGCGAGTTCACGCATATGGACGAGCCGTTTTTTCAAACCTTAAGGACACTTCGAATATGACCATCAAGGTATTCCCCATCTAGAGAGCTGGAATGTTACCGTTTTCTTTCGTTCTAGAATGACGAAGACTACACACATCATTATAACAAACTACGTAGAAAGTTTCTCCGATTTTTAACCTTAGGAAGTACGAACTGAGGAATTGACTTATGAAGAGACATGAGGCCCTAGCACGCACGTAAGCTTCACATATTAAATACTACTTTAATAAAACCAACGACAGACTAGAAAAATAGCTTTCTAGTAGATGAGGAATGTAAGTATTTCAGCCCGTCACCACTTTAAAGTACGGGTCCAACAAGTCATTGTTATCGTCTGTGAACGGTTACTTAGTCCAACACTTCGAAGTATTGGATGTCACTACCATCGTCTATTGTAACAAGGATGGGCAATTTACGAAAGGTTTTCAGCTAGATACTTCGGAGTTAGCGATCGACTCACAAGTGTGATAAATAAATAAGAACTTACTGAAGTTTCATGATGATAACTTTCAATACTTATCACAGTGAGCGACTACGTGACCAATACATTATTAATAATATAATAATAACAACAATAGATTAAACAGTAATTTATTCTGTTCTTGAAGTGGTGACATCAAAAGACATCACAACAGCATGCATTACCTCAAAGGTTAACGATCCATTGTGTTCTCGATCAAAGGATCGGAAGACGAGTTGAGCATACATCGTGGCATCTATAGTTAGAAAACAATAGAGACTGTTTCGTTTCAACAGGGAAAGAACTGTTTCAAGGGTGAATAAAGTCGTAATAAATGGTAACTATAAAAGTTCGATTTTATCCATGTTATTTTTTTAGCAAACTAGAAAATAATTGCATGTTGTTATTTAAAAAATAACGAAAGTGAAATCCTATTTATTTATTCATAATTTTTTTTTCATATAGGCTAAACATTCACTGCATTTGGTTGACTGCAAGAACTTTTAAACCTAGAAAATTTGACTTAACCTCTCAGTGAAATGTGGTGAATTACAGACTGAATTATTCGGACAGGTGGACAGCTTCAATCGGACATATGCTTCGCAGTTGGGCTTCTTGGTAGAATGTGAACAGAATTCACAATTCACACTTTACAGCACATGTAAGCTGAACTTCTTTAGACAAACTGAATCTTTGTCTCACCACTCTGTCCTCCCGTTGCTATCATGCACAACATATTTGTGAAGCAAGAACAAAGTCTTTTGCTAAAGTCACTCGATGAATAACACCCATGACGTGATCCCAAAAACTGCTGTTTACCAGTACGATCATGGCTATCTAACTATCTGTTCAAGTAGTGTACGGTAGTATGTCTTAGGGTACGGATTCCTGGCCGTGCTTCGATAAGAGGCAGAGATGTAGGTGGGCACGTGGTCATCGGATTACAGTCCGGCTTCTTCCGCCGCTCCCTTTCATCCTTTATAAACAATCAGAGGATGTTATTAAAAAGAAGAAGAATAAGAGTAGGAACAATTCGTGTTATTGTGAAGTTGTGAATACACAGTCACGTCCTAAAGGATGGTCAGGTATTTATACGGGCGAATTTTACTCCGCGATAACTGAACGAATGACAGATTCGCATTGGAATCTAAATCGGAAAAAAATTACGGGACCTACCAACTGGTTCTCGAATAGGATTCAAGAATATGCAGTGAGGCAATCATTGGAACCGTATGAGTTAAGATTAGAGTATCAACGAGATCAGTTATAACACTGAATTAGGACTGTTATCCCAATGAAATAGTCATTAGTACTAACATTACTACTAGTTGATAACACTTATTTTCACTTGGGTCAATCTTCATTATGTAAACTGTTCTGACCGGTAGCTACTGTAAGATGGACGATGATTTCGTAGTCGAGGGCTGATGTGAGAACATACAACAACAGCGGATGGACTCAGCCATGTTTCATGCTCTGGCTGTTGAGAAAAGTTTCCAACAAAACACATACCGATTAGTGGAAAGCAATAAAATAAATCTCAGGCGTTCATGAGAACTTTTGCAGCTGGAAAGCTGTAGTTAAATTGCTTCTTATACATTTCTGATTACAGTAATTTACACCGATTTCTGATTCAAAACTGACGACGAGCCTTTGAATTTCTAGTTGTAATTGAGACAAGAATAGAAATGAGGATATGCTGACGCAAACAAATATATTTGCCTGAAAGGTTTCAATTATTTTTATTTCTAGTGAGAAACAATTAGTGCTGTCGCTTTTTCATACCATCAGGTTGAAAGTTGGCAGGTACGAACGGAGACCTATTGATCTCATGGGCGGAAAGTAACCTGGACTGGAAGTATGACTTTTCGGTACTTGAAGCAATGGTAGAAAAAATTTGGTGAAAGTGACTAAGGGAAAAGAACCAGTTGTAATTTACTACATCTGATTCGAAATAAATAAGAAAAATGTCATTTCAAATTATGGAAGAGACTCGGAGTTTGCATGAAAAAATGGATGCGTTAAAAAGATTTTGTGATTTACTGCCTGACGCGATCGATACCTTCCAAAGAATTATTTATTTATTATCCTCTACTTATTAAATTAGGGCAAATATAAATGGGTTCTGCAAGAAGTAGTTACACACTCTAAGATTTTGGTTGCCCCGGTGTTCTTTCTATCAGACGTGCTTTATCTGGGTATTCATGAATTGCTCCAATTTTAGCTCCAAAGCCGTCAGAATGCGTCGCACTCTTCTAAAAGTGCGTCTCATTTGTTCCACTTAGCTGAAAAAAGATCACAGCATATTTTTCATCTAACCAAACAGTGATGTGGAATCTGACCGGATGAACAATGCATCTGATTCTGGTGAAAAGCCTAGAATATCTCTTTGTTTCCAGGATTGTATTTCTTCGTGTATGCTTCTGTCCGGCAGTGCATGTGTTTCCCTTCCGTAGCAAATAAAATAATCAGACTCACTTCTCCATGGACAAATCAAAATTCGGGGACCGTAAAACAAAATCAAATTTCTGAATTGGAATAACTGCTTTCGGATGTTTTACTTGTAGATGTTACCGAAAGTGCTTTTGTGCTATTCACGTAGCACAGCAAGGCAATCTATAAAATACTGCAAACCCTATTCCAGCCTACTAGCGAAGTATATTTAGGTGCATTATTTTATAGAGGTTCTGACTGGAAAAAAGCAATCTGATCCAAAGTATCTCCTATTAAAATATTCCATCGTTTGAGAACTCTTTGCTAAATTTTTTCATCAAAAGAGATATAATGTGCAATTTATTGAGACAGACTTACCGCCTTGGGGGAAAAACTTGCAATAAATCTCTTTGAAAACCTCTTCATTGAGAGTTCCCGCGGGACATTCCTGGAGAAACATTTCAGCATCGCAAACTCGTTTCACAATTTGTCAAATAAAAATAATGTTTTGCATTCTTCAAAATTGTCTTTCTCTACAACAGAATTTATTTGGGGCCTGATTTGAATCTGTGAATAGTATCTCCCGAAAATTACTCGACAAATTCTTACTCACAAGTCACTGTAAGTACCATAACAGCTCTGAGTATTCACCACCAACAATAACATGGTCACCACCAACAGGTAAACTGGCAAACAATAGAAAGAGTATTTTGTGTCTGAGGAAAAAGTGTTTTCCTTTTTTTGCTATTGGGAGGTGGGGCCTCTACCCATTTACATGGGGTTTCTCTCGCACGAAATTTCAGAAGTTAGTTTTTAAAACAGCTACGAAAAGTAAACATTTAGAAGTACAAATCTACAGTGAATATTAATTAGTAGTTTACTATAAGGCAATTATACTGTCATTATAACTCAGTGATACAATATTATACTGTTTTATTATTGAAGGACGATTGCAGGGTCCACTGATTCTTTCTATCCAAGAGAAAATTGATTGTAAAGACAACGTTTAAAAATCAGTAGAGTCAAATAAATCAGTGATGTATCAGTTTCATCTGGGTAGCCCAAATGGGAAAACTACACGAAGCCACTCTGATGCTCCTCATTGCGCGAAGTTACAAGATAAGAGACCGATTGTAAATCTGAATTTCTACGTGCGCCAGATAGAACTAGTTCACTTTTTACCCTTTTTCATATGATTAGCGCAATCCCCAGATTTCAGATTTCCAACTATACGCAAGCGGCACTGTTACCATCGTAAAACGGATTATGAAAGCAGTGATGAACTAGTTTGGACCAATCTTTATTGTCATTCCATGTTTTCAGTTTTCTGTTAGCATCTATCTTTTATAGTAAGCTGTGAGACGAGGCACTTTTTAAAATAACACGGACGAAGTTAAAAGAGTTTCTTACTGTACTGCTGTTCGAATCAAAACGGAATGATAAAACCACCAGGTTCGCGGAAATGCCAACTGCTCAGTTACTTAGGGGCACACCAATTCTCACCAGGTGAGCTGTTTGTGATGCTCCAAATATTTGTTCATTGTCACATCCATCAGTGCTATGAAGCGTTGCAAGTATTCTTTCATAGAATATGACTCATCATGCAGTATCAAATCCCAACTCAACATTAAAACCTCGGAAGCACTGAAGGACTGCTTCTTTCTTATCAGGAATCACAAACAGTTCACATCGACCGAGCCTTCACTGGAAATCGAACCCGGGACAAATGATTGTGAGTCGGGCACCTAACCACCATGCTACATCTTGCTACATCATTTAGTACACGTGTTCAGCAGACTGATGACAGTCGGCCTGGATATCCCAGTGTTTACGTGTTCGACAAGCTGTCGTTCACATCAGATTCCAGTCTCCTTGGGGGTTTGGTGAATGTGCATTGTTTTTGAATCCTACAAGCATGAAACAGCTTTACAGCGCGTCCGTGATTTTCAGTGATGACTTTGATTTTGTTACTGCACGATAAATCATATTCCACAAATCTATTCTCCCACCGTTCACATACACACTCTTCCTTTTTGCTCTTATTCTAAAATGCAGTTTGGATTTTTACTTACTTTTCGTTAAGAATGAGTGTCAAGAAAGAACGCGTAAAATTTCCAGTTCACAGCGGCCGAATCGAATAGTTTCGTGTGCTCCAAGCAACTACCTTTGGCGTGAGTCTCGATTCCCATTTAGAGGTAATTTTTCTGGCAGCTTCTGTTTGCTGAGCTTAGGATTTGGTTTGCAAAAGTTCTATCACCAGTCAAAACGAAGTCGTCTGTGCATCTATTTATAGAAACGTGCCCCTCTTGAAGGAGAGCATCGCTGTTTGCACTCACTGCTGTTTCCCTCCTGCTAATTACTTCCAAATTGCTTTGAAGAGCTATTTCCCCTGTGTCTCTCCACAGTATCATATTTTAAAGAAAAGCTCATAACTGTGCAATAGATCTAGCCCTTCATAGGTTGGAGCATATATGTGAGGCACAAGATGTTTCTTTGCCTTGTCAGTAACCCAACGAAGCTCCCTCACCCCACCAAACACATGGTGGGAGACACGAGTCAAGCTTGGTCCTCTGACATACTATTACACAATGCCACGTATGCAGTGATATTCTTCGCCTTCGCCGTCGACAAAAAGGTAGAAAGAGTTTACTTCTTGTGACGTGCTTCCAAAATTCAGCAGAACAATACGGTGCAAACTTCGAAGAGTTCCAGGAAGAGCGAAATTGGAAGTTCGACTTTAAAACTGCACTAATTGCTTAGCGATAGTCTGCGCTCATTCTTGTTACGATTTCTAGATATTATATGAAATAAATTTCTTTTTTTGTTCGGTTATACGATAACCTAGTGCCATTTACTGTAGAGAGTCAGAATCACTTGCTGATGTGTTCGTTATAAATCAAATGACTTTTTGGTATCAAACAGAAATAGATTCCGTTCTCATTTGGGGGAATTCATTCAACTTGATTTGAGTCAGATACGACGAGATCAATTCAGTTTTCCAATAACTGATGTCATTAAACTGCAAAAGTGTGACTGGGTGCTACTGAGCAGTAATTAGTCACACGTAGGCCAGTTTACAAAGCAGATTTTCCAAGTTGATGCGGACCATACATAATGAGGTTCCTTTTGTCTGATTTTTGTACAATATCTCAGCTTCATGTGTTTCAATACTCCTGAATGGCAAAACAATTAATTTGAAGCTTTTGGAGGGGCACAATCATAAACACTACTGATTTAACAAACGTAAAAAAGCTTTCTGATTTCATATGGTAGACATGCATATGGTGATGGTACATATAGTACCACCAGTGAGTAGCAAACTATTGAGGTAATTACAGACCAAGTCATCAACTAGTTTTATTACTGGGAGCCCAATACTGCCGGTATGGATTAATTTTTGTGGTAATCTCAGATGGTCCTTGCAGACTATTGGTCAGGAGTCAGAATATGCTTGAAAAAGCAAATTTATTGCTGGGTTTAATGTAATTTCCCGGTTTGAATGCTTTTATTCTAAATACTGTTCACAGTCTATCCGTTACTAACGATTATTCATATCTCTCCCATGTGGTATTCAAAAATGAGATTTCCTTACGCTGCTGACTAGTGGTCAGGTTCGAGCAACTTGCCCTGGCTGAGTCATTTTTTTGACCTGCAACGAGCAGTTCTGCTGCTTGTGCACAAAAAAAGTAACAGGTGATAATTTCTTGTTGTTTTGCAAATTTAAGTCTGATAAGCGGGAACACAAACCTCATGCCGCGAAACACAAGCCGATGGTATATATGAAAACAAGTGTTATTTTTCTACGTTGCAAAAATGGTAAAGGAATTCGCAGATGCCAAATTGCGAAAGGTTACTCAAATCTAAGGCCTATAAACTTTGTATTTCTAAGTTTCATTTGTTAGTTTGTCTACTAATGAATCATGTGAACCAGCGTACACTTTTTAGTATATTTGGAACCAATATATATGTAGCATTCATATCAGAGATTGAGAAAGTTCACAATACTTATGATAGATTTCATTTATTCTCTCTCCTCCATCACGTATTGTTAGTTATTATCTCGGAGTGGATGAAACCAATGATGGTAGTCGACAACCGCCAGATTACTGAGATCCTGCGGATCTGTATTCAGATGCACAACATTTGGATTGCATTCTGGGATCGACTGACGGAATTATCAAAGGCTAGGTACATGAAACACGGTTTGTGTGACTTTCCAGTGCGACAGCTAGGAAGTCCACGGGTTTGAGTATTTCTTCATGCATCACAACAAAAATAAAAGTATCAAATAATACCAGAGATGTTACTTTTGTGCTCCGTCGAGCTTTCATAAGTTCAACGACTTTTATACTTTCCTGGGAATCGGCTTTACCTCTTTGAATTTATATGCAGTGCACGTTATTCCCTATGGTCCAAAATAAATACGTCTATGGTGAGGCACATATGACTTCCGGGTAGTTATTATTGCTTACGACTAGATGATTTGTATTTACACTCAACGAAAGTCAATCTCGAACGTTGATTAGAGGGAAGTTTCGAATAACCTCACACCTTAGTCGAGAAGAAGCCACCAAGTCACAAAAATGAGTTATACTGAAACGATGATTCTGATCATCACCAACAAGGACAAAAAATAACCCGATCATACCAGCAAATAATTTTAGCCGTTGATTTTTCTGTACGGTTCGAATCAAAAGTATGTGAGCACAAGCACGTGCAATAAAATCACATTTTCGTTATAATTCCAAGATAATCGTTTAAAACATCCCCGAATCATACATCATTGTGAGTTGTTACGAACCAAAATTTGAGGAAATTCAATTACTTTGTTCATCTCATTTGCCCAAACAGAATTGTGCTTCGCTTCGAATGAAATCCATCAAATTTTGCAAAATACCAAAGGGACTTACTGTGTGTAACCAGCAGTTTAGGTTAGGGGCAGCCCAGGGTTTTTGCAACATCTGTGCACCGGCCGCTTATTTCTGCCTAAGACCCACTGGGGAAAATCACGCGCGTTTTTATACGCCACACATTTTATGAGCTGTCTTGCTGCATACCCTAGGAATAAATAAGCATTCACTATTTGAATACTCGGGCGTGTTTGGAATGAAGAACGGTACGGTACACTTTCACAGCTCACTATTTATCCCCGAGGTTGGAAATTCCCACCCCCTAGTGAGGTATGAGCTTTTGCATAGACCTCGTAAATGCTTTGACTACAAGTATGCCCTACCTTTGAGTGATGAGACCAGAATGATCTCTTTGGAAATTTCACTAACAAATCACTAGTTCCATGGTGAACGTAACTATATTGGAAGCAGACTGGCTTTTAACTCACGTAGGCTGTGACTGTCTTGAGCTTCTGCATAGTACTGTTCTACCAACATATATCGTAACTCCCTTTCTTAATCAAGTACTTAGTTACGCATATCCGTTGGAAGTGGAGAAATCGTGTTCAGCAAGGATATTTCAAGTAACATGCAGATCCAAAAATCAATGAAACATTCTCGGAATATCTTCCAATCTGCCAAGAAAAGCAAATCATCTGCTTGTAAGTAAACTGCACATCAGCACCCCCACGGCCTTGGTGTTCATGCAGGAGGCTCACTCTAAATCTCATCGGATTTCGACTACGAGATTTTCAGGGATACTGTCTGGCCAAAGACACTTTTGTGATGACTATTGTGTGTGTAAGAATGAAGGTACGGATCACAAGTGATTCATCCACTCAGTCTGTGGTAGCAAAAAGCTTTCTGTATTCTTAATAAACCTACAAGAGTCTATTCCCAGTCTTTTGTACATGGAAGTCGCTGACATTGGATTTATCATGAAATTCATTTTGGGGGCATTTAGAGCAAGCATGTTCTGATTGCTATCCTTCGACACAAAACTTAATTGCAAACCCAAAGCATCGAATCGAAAGGGGAGCAAAGTATAAAATCAGGAAATATGTGGATATGACACAATAATCCGGGAGAGAAACTGGCCGTGATATCCTATTTTATCCTTCAATGTCTTTAACAGCTGAACACCTGAATTATTCGTGTTCTACTCAGGAAATCTCACATCCCAAATCAATTTGTCAGGATTTTTAATCTTTGTTCCCTCTTGTGCAATAAACACGTAATGAAGAGCTTTATCCAAAGGCTAGCCCAATAAATACCGTGTGAATTTTACTCAGGGTTACTATTGTGAAATTGCCAATCAATAGATGGAAAATATCCTTATTCACAGTAAGAACAAGTTCACGCGAACAGGTATTTCCAATATCCACAATCTCACGGTTACAATTTAAATGATGCGAAAACCCATGGGGTACACAAATTGCTGATATTATACGTAATCGGTTCATTGGCGAGATGCGAAGCAGAGTGATTCACTCTACGTCAGTCGCACTTCACGGTAATTGTCCCTCCTCAAGAAAGAGCATAATCAGCATGGGGTAAGTCAAGGTGGATCCGGAAAGATTTTCAGCCTGAGCCTCAGTTGTTTAGCTGACTCTGGTCATCGAGCAGATCCCACTCAAGCCATACTAAAAATGGGCAAAACAGGTCCAAAAACGCATGCTGCCTGTGTCCGGGGCCCTCGGAACCGAACAATTAACATGGATTATCTGTGCATGTCATCCACCAACCATGGCCTACGATGGCATAAACACACACCACATCTAAACATTCGTCAATTCGGGGCAAATAAACTGACCTCCGCGTCATAAATACTCTGACACATCTCTCATTGAGAGGGCAGCACGACTGTATCCCATTCAATCTGGATCACATCACCCGCACACACACACACACACACACACAAACAAAAGCAAAATACACAAGTTAGATAAGTTGTTAGTAATTACTCTATCCTCAGAGTTTTCCCGTCATTGGGATTGTAGCAGCTAGATTATGGATTTTTGAGAGCATCTGTTCGCCTGAATTTGTGTAGTTAAAGTAATGTGATTTAAAATAAAAAAACAAATATTGATGTCAAAAGGTAAGAGCTTGTCATCTAAAAGATCAGTTCTGCTTTTTCCTCCCGGTACCCGTTGTAGAGTAACACAATCCGAAGTACCATTTATGGTGTTGACCTTGAGGATAATAAGGACCAAATAATTTCACTTAAATAACAAATGGGAATCGTGCACGATGTTCAACAAAAGTGACATACGCTGACCTGTTTAAATCCTTGATACATAATTTGCAACTCTTTCCGGGAGAATTGAGTTTTCCTTAGCAACGTGTTAATCCCAACTGGCTTGTGTCTTACAACATGGTTCTCGATCTCCTCCAACTCTGCTTCTGGAAAACAAGAAGAAAGTAGAAGAACACCCGAATATTTCAGTTTTTCAGTATGCACAAATAGTGTCAGTTCGGTGTTGCAAGAAACTAAGTTTAATCCCATGGCACAAATGTTTTCCAGACTCAATTTCAGCAGACACCTGCCTGTGCCATTCATCGTGTATGGAGCCATAGTTATTTTCTCATCCTTAGCAAGAAAACCGTAATTATATTCGAGAACGCTCCCATGTGCTGATAAATTTGCCATCCAAATATCAGTGTTAAACTCTCAAACAAAAAGGCTTCAACACAAATAATGCGATTATTTAGTGAACACTAAAGTCCATAAGTCATGTTTGTACACATACACATAACTCCACATCAATCGCAACAACGTTGAACAGGTGGACTCGTCATTGCAGAAGTGCACCTGGCGTCAGCTTCTGTGATATTTAGAAAATAATACTTTTCGTTTATTCCAAGCACTTTTCAATGATATGTAACCTTCAAATGCGTTCTACTTTCCTGCATTATCCACAAATCGGACTGAATATCAGATTTGTTCGTGGCCACAAATAGACTGACGAGGTATATATGTGCTACTCCTGTTGAACATTTCTTTCGTCCTCGTTAAGGCTAATGAACCGGTGAAAGTAGTTTCGGAAACTCGAATACGGTACAAAAAATAAAAATAGTGCTAATTCCTATGCGATTGGGCAATTAAGATAGTTAGAAACAATCGACTGTTTTATTCCTAAGCTCGGCAAGTAAAGTAGGCTTTCAGAAAACATGGTTACCAATTGATTTACCAGTCTATAAGGATAGTTGCTGACACGAGTAAGTTCAAGCAGTAAAGTTATTTAATTTGCACCAGAAGAACGATACCACTTGCTCACGTGGTCAACGAAGGTGTGAGGATCAGAAAGACGCAAATGAATGCGCATTTCTATTGACTTCAAATAGATAACGGACAAAACAATGAAATATTTGATAGGCTACTCAAAGGGAAAGTTGTTTTTGAAAATTTTCTTCCCCTCACTAAATCGAGAACGTGCGCCAAATGCTTCCGCATGTCGTCAACCAGCTTCGCCTCAATTAAAGCACGACGGTTTTGAAATTGTACGGTATTGTACAAAACTAGAAGGATTGCTTATTTCAGCGTCTCCTTGAATAAAATACAATAATAAGAAAACGATGAACTCGCAATTAGCGGTGATAAAGAACTCCACAGTTTAATTAACCACAATTCAATTTTTCTATGCTGTCTGTCCGAGACAATAATATATAGTCTGTTTTGACCACAACATATCCCAAAATGCGGATTATTTTTTCTTGATTTGACTTACCTCACTATAAATCTGAAACTTGCGTTGTTCAAAACATTGAAGCCTTAATAAAGAAACTTTAGTTAGTGGGAAGTACATTATTCGATGTAGTGAGTGACTGTTCAGGCGAAGACCCAAAATACCCTTGTGCACTTTTTCGATTTCAATTGCGTAACATTAGGAAAAATATATCCAGCTAGCTCAACACTTAAATTATTGGTACAAAGTTTGTGTTTACCTGGCTAATCATGACACGTTTAACTGATTTCTGTCACTGTTTGCCTGCCACGTCCCTAAAGATTCCCATAAAAATAAGCGAACTAATTGACGAAAAAATTTGAAACTTGCCAAAATGGTCAAAATAATCACTTGGTTACATTCATCGATTGTTTTCGTAAGCCTCAATTCGTAATACTCACTAATCAACCATTTTCGCTGTGACGGTGTAGGCAGAAAAACCTAAATCGATCCTACCACGTGACCTGAACGAGAAGCACGGACATCTGAATTCACGATAGAGAGAGAAAAACGACGCGATTGACCGACTTGGTCTAAGTTGCGATCATTTTCCGAGGAACGTTTACTAAAATAGGATGTGAAACATTCCGTTTCTTCCTACTGTGTGAGCAGAAGAAACCAATTAGCCTAATCTACAGAAGTTGTTAAGCGTCGTTACACATTTGTTTTACAAAAAAATGCTCATTATAAAAATCGCCAAAAACAATTAGGTCGACGTTTTTAAGCTTCTTTACTAGCAATTTGAAAGAAACAACGATTTCGCAGTTTGTTTACTACTCCGTATTGAGGCTAAAACTACCAAACATCCGGGTTTCTGTGTTAGTTAAAGTGATGCTATCAGACGCAAACATCTGCTTTCTCCTCGAAGCCCAGAGGTCTCCATCATGACTTACCGCCCATTTTATAAAACTATCTTCTGAGGTGAAAAGAGCAGAGGATTTCATTCTAATCTGACAGTGTTTCTCGTTGGCTTCGCAAGTGGTAAGTTAATAAAGGTCTGTGCATACCATAGCTTGATTGTATTCGTCTTCGACAGATTTTTTGTGGTGGTTAATAACTTTATATGAATGGGACCAAACTGTAAATATTCGATCAATTTCTTCAGTAAATATTCTTCAGTCTGCTGAGGTAATGTAAGGCTGTGTCAACTGGGGTGCTACGGATCATCAGTGGTGCACACCCACCGAGTTTCTACTGGGAATCGAACCCCGGATGAAAGGTTTTCAATCGAAAACCTGGACACCAGTCTATCTGGGATGACTCACAATGGTTCGCTAAACTTGAACACGAAGTGATACAGCTCCGTTACGTCAATAAAGCTAGGTATCATAAAAGTCGACAGCTGTACCAGCAGAGGACTGTTAACCTACAAAATTCAGTAACGAAAATGGCCTAATCATTTAGTGTGGGAGTGGAACAGAAAGTTGAGAGACATTTGTTGTTCAAAGTCGATTACCCATTGTTCGAGTCCTAGTGTAGGTTCAAAGAGCTTGCTGTGCTGATGATTTTCCCAGTCGATGGTGAACAATGTTGAATTAGGATTTGAAAAGTATGATGAAACATGTATGGTACGGCTTAGAAGTCGATGTTATCCAGGGATTAAAATAAACAGAAATATTTAAACCGGCCATGGATAAAAGGGGTTCATTCTCCGCCTGATATTCGTCTTATGTGTCCTTTAAAAGATGAATCATATATTCCCTACGTTATCCAGGGAGCTAATGAAGATCAGCAAAAATACTGTCAAGAACGAAACCGCGTTTTATGGATTCGATTGCTCAAATCAGTCAAAGCAAAACATATTCTGGTGTGATGGGGATAAAGAAAGTATAAATATTATTTACCCTAAATGAATTGAATAATGAACTAAGATCCTTCTTCCTTCTGCTTAGTTAGTTGTATGGTGTAACTTTTATTTAGATGAGCACATTTATGTTGCAGTTCATGGTATGAACTGTCAGGCAAAAATATGGCTTCCTCACCCGACCAAGTGAAGTAATGCACCCTAAAAGCTTACCAATTTAGTCCACCTTTGGGATGCGTGACATCGGCACCATAATCAGTATCCTAAGTAGAACTATCTGTGCTTGATTGCTAATCGAGTCAACGTGGTAAACTACAAACTGAAAATCTGATGTGACACTCAACTACTCCTCTCATGAGCACAGATAGCTGACCTTAAGTGAAAAATTCGCACTTTTCAAACCCATGAATACGACAGTAAAGCAGTTTCTAAAGATAATAAGGTAAAAATGTCAGCAGTCGACCAAAATTTCGCAAGTAAATTTCGAGATTTCTCAATTAGTAAAAGAAGAGGCATGATAAAGACCAAATCCACTTTTCGTAACACCATTATATCGCCATTATGGTGGCTAAACCACCTAGTTGTAGGGTTAAAGAATTCACGAGCAATGTTTACCATATAAAAACGAAATTATTTGACCAAAGTTTTAGTGCGGATCAAAATACTAGAGAATATTTCAAGTACGATTTAGGGAAAAGAGCTAGTAAACAAGTTACTGTTTAGAAATTTGTCTGCCACCATTTCGGCGTACACCTTGAACTGAAGACGTTTATTGAAAGTACCGTGAATTATGTAATCGTAGCTCACTTTAAACATAGGAAGTACCAGTTAAAAGGTCAACTTTTTGAGGTTATCATGAAATTACCTATGAATTCACTCAAATTAGAATCCTGAACACCTTTTAGCAGCACTGAATACGTTCAAGTAACCAATCTGTCAAATCTTTCTATAAAAAATGGCTTGAATTCAGAAATGAAGGTCTTGCTGAACATGAATCTAACTCTGTTATTTCATTTGTAATACGAAACGAAAGATCCATCTTGAATGTATTTTGCTAGTTGACCCACGTCCCCAAGAAGCACATGAAATGTTTCTTTTTTTCTGAGTCGTACCAGGATTGTTTAACTAATTCATGTAATCTAATCGATTTGCATGCATATATTATACATCTGGTGGAGATAATAGGAACAAAAACGATTTCAAATTTTGTTGAAACTTATAGGTATACTTACTTTTTTAATTTTCTATCGTCAAGCATAACGATAATCCACAAATAGATTTGTTTTATTGATAAAAACCACAGAATTATGCTGGAAATCATTAGGCATCTACACGTTAGAGGTTGATCGTAGACCCTCATTTATTGTCCCCGGGGTCCCGGCTTACACACAATTTATGCGATAGAATCTTCATTGAGAAGGTGGTCGATAAGCCATTTCATCAAAGTATATTGTTCACTTTTTACAGGTAAACGGGGAACCTTATTTACTGAGGGGTAAAAGTGAATAAAAGACTAAATAAATAAATCTAGGATTGAAAATTCAGAGAATCACTTTTCGCCAAGGTCCTGCTCGAGGTTGTTATTTTAAAGTGGATAGTTTAATGGTCTTTTGAGTGATAAAATCTTCTCTACGGTCACTTCCGTACGTTAACGGAATCATTGCACCCTCTTTTCACCTGATTTGTTAGGAGTTATTGGCCATGTGTTTCTACTGACTCCTAGCCGGGAGTCGAACCCACTTTGCACGGCTAAGAGTAACAGGAAGGCAAGCTGCTTGGTAAGGAAAGAATTCAGTGTTAGTCACTGGACGTGAAATTCATAATATAACAAAACTAATATTACCATAACATTCCATCTCTATCTTCCTGTATTTGGGGGTCCAATTGTGTTGACGACATTCCATTTACCGCGAACAATTTAACTAGTCAAGTAGTATCACTGAACACATGGAGAACATCACAAAGTTTCAAACAATACTTATTTACCGATGTTTAACCTTGTCAATACATCATGCATGACTTATTTCAAATGCGACTTGAGCAGTCTGATAGGTGTGGAGGACTAGGGTGAAAAAAGGGAAAGTTCATATACTCTTTCTGGGGTGAAGGAGATTGAAAATAGTATAAGCAGTTTGTGCGTGGTGGGCGCAAAACGGATCAAGAGTGCTCCAAAGTATTTAAAGCTCTGCTCTTCTTCTACCCACCAGATCCAATCAACTAGTTTTCTTATCTCACTTGACAGCCGGCCATGACTGAGTGATTATCTGTGCAGTACTTCCAGGAGTTTGAAGTAAAAAATGATGAAAAGCGAGAATAGGTCCACTGTAATACGCCCAATATTTCATTGATTAGTTAAACCTGGGCGTTCTCTGGACACGGTTTATCGTGATTCAATTGACTAATACACTACTTGTTATAACAGTTCAGGAAGATGAAAAAGGTCTTCCAAATTTAAATATTCTTCGAGTTGAAATAATAGTAAAATAAAATGTTTGCAATCAATAACGGTGTTTTCCTCAGCAGTTACATTCATACATATCACATTGTCAAAATGGTTTTTATTTTTTGGGACAGACCAATAACCGGATGAAAAGTGAGCCTGTGTTCATCTAAATAAATGATGGATACAACATGCAAACCATGAGTTTTATAGTCCAACAAGCTTTCACTATCTGAGCAATTTTTATTTTTGCAAGTGGAGCGAACTGATCTACAAGAAAATGAAATTACTCCTAAAACCAGTTACTGTTAGACATGGTTTACATTACACCACTGTTGTACGCACGTGTAGGCAAGTAATAAAGTATATTCGTCCTGGAGAACACCCCAAGTTCAGTGAAATTACCTTGGTTTGAAGTCGTAATCCGGAGTACCATTGTGTTACATGATTTCTGATAAATATTCGAATCTCGTGTAGGTTGGCGTTCAACGAAATAGTGGGGCAAGACAGAGGCAGTTTGGTAATCCCTGACAACTCATTTCTGTGTGCAGTTCATTTGCATGTGCCACACAGCTGTAGCTTTATTATTCATGCACGAACACAAAATATAATTTTCCAGGATGCCCATTCTACGCCCTCGGTTTTCCGGGCCGAATAATATTTTGAATCCAGGCTTTTGTAATACAGACACTTAGATTTTTGCGGAGGTTCTGTTTTGCAAAACTCTTCGGTCTTCTGTAGAGCCCTATCGTTTAGTGTACACAGGGAGTGGGCCTAGCTAGGCGTAGATAAATCTACGTAATTTGCAAAACTAAGACAACATCCAGCCAATCAGTCTGCTTGAGTTTTTCATTTAGAAAACCAAAACTGATGAAACCGAATTTGCGAAAACTTCTTTAGGCGACTGATTTCCTGTCATTAGTCCTAGATGTACCAATGGTCCTGTTCGTGTTGGATGAAACATTTAAACGTGAAGTTTCCTACTGCTTGCGTATGATCAAAATATAGTCAATTGTTTTTGTTCACCCTGTCACACCAGTTTCTTACGGAAATATTTCTTTTGGTTCCAGCTACACATGGTTACTTTATGGGCATAAATCCACTTACTGAATAGTCAACATACGTTTTAAATGGGTTCCAATATTCCATGCCCTATCAGTTTCAGGAGCAGTTTGACGAACCACCTACAATTCAAGTCACATCAAGAACTTTTGGGTGAATACTTAAATCTGTGTGACTCAGGAACATAAAGAACAACTTTGATCTCATTGTCCTTCGTTTCTGTCACCAGCCCTTATTTCTCCGTTAGTTGAATGAATACTTAACAGTCTACCACACTTTGTGTGGCACAAAAAACGTTGTTCACATATCTCATACCCATTGTTGACTCAATGACTATCTTGAATCGGGTTGGATACCGTGGGTGATAAGGTGCGGGAAAAAAACTCTCGGGATTACGTCTTCGCTGCGTTCCTTGTCTTGGTAGAATATTATTCGTGTTGCGTGTCACCAGTAGCGGATAGTAGCAATACTTTGGCGATATATGACAAATAAGTCATTCACTTGGCTTTCCGTTCAAAACTGCGGGTAGTTCTGGTGGACGTATCCAAGGAAGTGTTTGCTTCCATCATTTCATTGAAAGAAGACCCTTTACAGAGAAGGTGCTGTTTTCACCATCAATTTTATAAGCAATTTAAGACGGATTTCATTTCCAAAGATAGCCGTTAAGCTAAATAATGAAACTTTTAGTTACCAGATTTTATCTGGAAAAAGTGCAAGACTGTAACTATCGGTGGATTGACTTTTCACTGTTACCTCTTACAACGACAAGCAAACAACGCTCTCCGCACCATCCACGTAACATGCCGACAGCCAAAAGAATGAAAGCAGTAATTATGAGTAGTATGGAATACGAGTTATATTAAACCAATGCTTGTCTGATGGGTCAAAAATGAGGGATTCCCGATCGTGCAAAAAAAGAAGCTGCCAACTAGTTTTTAGTTGAATACTAATTTGAATACATCTACTTATCTGGCTCCACTGAAGAAACGTTTTCTTTGAACTTCTGCTAGGATGGCCTAGTGTGAACAAAGTGCTGAGTCCTTTCGCGAAAGTATCAATCAAGCTTAAGATGATAATCGACAGCAATAGGAGCACTCTTTGTTTGTCTGGATGTTTCTAACGTATATTTTGTCTCAATCTTTCTGCTCAAACCCATCTCTCGGAAGCTTATCAAGATTGGCGTACCTTTTTATCAGACCTTTTTCCTTACACTTGAAAAGGTGACATTTTTCAAAAATGTTGATTGTATGAGACTTGCGTCATTCTGAATGAATTAGTGCTACTCCGCATTCGATTCACTCCTTTCTTCGGAGATTCACTGAGGGTTTTTCAAATCAGTGATAGTAGAACGACTTTTCATGGTAGGCCTACAGTTAACTCTACTCCGAAAGCATGATTTATGTTTGAAACAATGACGTATCGGCAGTGTCATTATCAGATCTCTAATTTTGTCTTGGAAAATTTATCACAAACTTTGTAATGCCCTAAGTGGACCTTCATTCTCGAGCTCTGCTCTTCCGATCCCAAGCTTACTGTAAGCCAAATAACAAATAAAGTCCTTCTGCCTATGGCAAAGGACAAAGTTTTTTTGAGGAGATATTATGAACGAGTAACTGATCTCCCATGACAGAAATTGTTCACAGGTACAGTGAGACTTGAAGTAGAAAATTTTAATGCAACTTCCCTTATTTTGCTTAGAGTAATTCATAACTACTCAGCCCAAAATCATTCAAAGTTAACCTCACACAGCTTTACTATCTATCGGCAAATATTCTCTAAGCAGATTAAGATGAAAAAGTGTTAACTTTGAAAGTTTTTTTAAATTATCACTTTTGCACGATGTCAGTTGCTGTGCTCCAGTTTGTCAGAGTTTGACCGCACATCGCAACAAATGTTAGTCTAACACTAGGAAGTAATTTCGAGAAGCATTTAACAGAAACAGCTCACCTAAGGCGTGTGCTTTCTCGCGTGAGAAAGATGACATTTTCCGTCAGTGACCTGCCTTCTTTGAACAGAAATTCATAAATACCTCTGCTAAGTTACTTGTGTGGAATACTTCTTGATACCAAATCTATATTTTATTGCGAGAATCTTCTTGATTGCTGTTATAAAATGACTCTTTCCCTTGACCTTTGATTATCTCACACTCTGTTTTTCACAGGATATTGCGAATATTTTCTTTCCTAATTACCTTGATAACACTGGTTTACTGCTACTCTGGCTGTTGGTGTAAGATACACATTTATTCTGGGCAGTTAAAATCAAAAGCCATCCGCATATTGTCAAAAGATTTGACAAGTTTTTAAATTGAAGGTAAAATAATTCGAAAATATCTGTTGTACTGCCTGAGTTCACAAGATTTGAACTAGGATATTTCCCATTAGAGTACCATTACCCAGAGTTATGAATGCCGTTCTAGAGGGATATTTCTTCCACTTGAACACAGTTATGCCGCATGTGTGTGAAATCAATATTTCTTTCCACAAACGAGAATTTTACAAGCGATTTGACAAGTGGTGATTTATCTACCGCTATGAGAAGAATAAATATTTTCAAAAACAGGAGAGCATCGTCGAAACCACCTTCTCTTTTTTCACTGTGTAATTTACTTCTGTTATTTGGTTCCATTCTTGTCATGGAAGAAAAGTATTTCAGATGTATACGTCTATCTTATTCAGTAAAGCTCAGTTCAAATTGTGTTTAATAAACGAGTATAAGTCAGTACTTAACAGGGTATTGTAAAAGGCGCCTGACTAAAATTCTTGGTTCATATTAACTTTTGAAAATTTGAAAAGTGTAACTAGGCGAGCTCATTTGCACGAAACGTATTCGTTTCGGGAAATTACCAAACTGTCTTTGGTAATCAGACGTGTTCGGTCTTACAGTTAAGTAGAAACGAGGAAATTTTATTTTATTGTTATGGAGGTGACTGACGGTCTTGTAATAACCACCATAGTTGATACCCATTCATTTTTTACAGTTTTCACTACTGCTCATTCATTAAGGTAGGATCAAGCATACCCACCCCTCAATCATAATTTGAAGAAACGGTAACTATGATATATGGTCAGTTTTGGGTGGTACGGTATATGAGTTATTTATGAATGGGCGCTACACGAGGAATAAATTCATGCGCAATTCAACTATCATTACCACGACTACCACTCAAAGTGGCCAAATAATCACACTCGTTAGATTGTTTGAACCTCTCACTTTTGCTGGGGTCTTTACTGAGAAGACGCACATTGTAGGCTTCCGCTGCTAGGTATACGTGATGAGCTGTGAACCAGCGACGAATGTCCGCTGTATAGTTTAGTATTATTTTGGAGTAAATCAGTGAGAGATAAGATGAATACCCTGCGAGTAGTGAGCTTGATTCACAGTCATGAGCCTTAAGTTCTAATCCTATTGAAAAATCGATGAACACGTAACACTGAG
Source organism: Fasciola hepatica (assembly GCA_948099385.1). Classification (NCBI taxonomy): domain Eukaryota; kingdom Metazoa; phylum Platyhelminthes; class Trematoda; order Plagiorchiida; family Fasciolidae; genus Fasciola; species Fasciola hepatica. The sequence goes on along the minus strand of CANUEZ040000055.1, from coordinate 480,075 downwards.
GGTTTATAAACCGACATATAGAGCAGTTGTATGCTACTTTCATATTTTCTGGTAGCGAAATGACCGCATGTGGTGCATGGTGAATTATTTCGAAACCACGATATTCCATTCTTGCCAAGGATACTATAGCGTGAGATTGTTCAGACCTAGTGTTTATGGAATGATTCAGTAAAAGGCACAGGGCTTCTTGTCTACTAGAAAATGTACGATTTTTGTCACCTGCTTTTAAAACGGACGAGCATAAACAAATGTTTTTCAAACACTTCTACGCCTTACATAGTATTCCAAAAGGATGTCAACAAACTTGTCAAAAAAATACTTCAGACATTCCTCTAGACATTTGCACACAACAACATATTTATAACTGCTAACCAACACCATGAAAGTGACTGAATGCTTTTTGAAAGCATACAAAAATGTTATCCTCATCGGAAGCTACATCCAGGTCGTTAAAAATGAAATAAGTTCGCTTTGGTAAAACATCGCTTTTTATGGACTTACCCATTCTGTGAGAAATGAGCCGGATGGTGGGTTCGAAACTATGGCATAAATTTGAAACTACTCAGCAGTTTTGAACAGCACACAGTGAAATGGAGCGCGTATGGATTTCTCGTTTACCATAGGCGACAATTCAGTCGTCAGTGGGTGACAACCAACGGATGTGGTTGGTCAGCCTGTGATGCAGACATTCGCAGTGGAAAATCCCTAACCCCAAATTGACCAATCAGACTGCGCTCACCTGAACACGACGTCATGTGATTTGGCGTAAAATAGGAACGATTGGACGTTGCAAGATCGGGCGACTGCTACTAACTGAGACACATGTTCATTGGCGGAACAAAGTAAGGTCAATCCCGTTAGTCTGATCGTTTTTTGTCACCTTTCAGTCTGCTTGGAGAATATGTGTCCGCATAGTCTGATGTGATATTTATCAATCAACTGCTTTTTAAGCTACGGAAACCGTAAATTTGTCACAGAAGCTGTGCTGTACACAAAGTCACAATAACCGTGGAAAATGGCCGAGAACTACCTCCACAGCGGGCCATATAAGTTGGATTAAATTCAGGGGAGAGAAGTCTAGAGGACACAGTTTGAGATAAGGTCCCGCTGGGGATAAAGGATATATTTAATTTATGCATCTATTCCTTTAAACCTAAGAGTAAAAGTAACACTAACGCGCAGATACCTGCATATGCCCACATTTTTACCATGTTTACAAAGTCCCTCGTTAAAGCATTCTATTGTTGCACTAGCATTTAAATGTACGTAACCAATACCATTTGTGAACACACACACACATATGGTACGGCACAACCCGAATACGTCAGTGGTATGTGAATAAATTATTCTTTCCGGCGTAACCTTGCCTTCTGCCCTAGATTATATTCGAATTAATTCTAACCAAGATTTAATGGTGATCTACAAGTTTTCTAGATGTTTCACTGCATAGAAAGCTACTAGATCCTGTACTATTTTGATGCAGACATTAGTCAACGTCTAGAAGCTTGGTATCTGGGCTTTTCCAAGGAGAATAGATAATAATTTTTGATTTCGCTGAACAACCTTATTACATTATAAAAAAAGGCTACGGCGAACGGCACAAAATTAACAAACATCGATTGATCAGTCTTTAGTTGAAATAGCAAACAATATTTCAAAAATATGCTTTCCTACCATATATATCCTTAACTATTTCAATCAGACGTTTGAGTATTCCCAAACGAGCTTTTTCGCTATCGTGTCTTTTTTGCGTTTTATTATTTAATTTTAATAGTACACGTATTTCATAAACATCTGTAAACGCTCCGTTTATTTTTATTAATTGTTGCCGCTTTATATTATTTCATCAACGGCACAGAAAATTACTGCCAGTATTGAACGGTCAGTGCACAACAAACGTTAAACATATCTAGTAAAAGACACCGACCAAGTTCTCCATAAAACGCAGTTTGTTTTACGAAGCTGCAGGAATAACAAAGCGAAGAGGTGAAATAATGGATTCTATGACAGATATGTTCATTTTCTGCCTAAAGCTTCCTGGGATCAGAACAATACGTTTGCATCTAGCAGCTTTACCAATCAAGAATAATCAACACATTCGCAGACGATCACTGTCCGAAAGGGGTAGAGCAAAACATTCGCACAACTTCATTTGATTCTCATTAGTCTGAAAACCGTGGGTCAATTTACACTTTCATAACTCGGAACTGCATACTTCGTTCACGAAATTTCTGACAAACGTTGTTTACCCTTGACTGTGCATCAATTCCAATAGGAGTAAATATGGAAACAGATAATATTGCTGATACTCTCCTGCCTTCTTTCCTCGTCCACTATGCAACGACATACAACAAATCGGGATAAGGCATGTGGCCAATGAAAGTCTCCTAAATAGGGAAAAGACCGGTCGTGGCGGAAATCGAACCCTGTTGGCTAGTGCCCAAATTTCACGACTACAATCCTTTGATCAGTGCCGATCGATAAGAAACATTGTTCGCAGATATCGAAATCTTGCATGCTGGTGGCCCTGAGAATCGTCCAGATAATAATTTCTGTGGTTGAACGATAAGAACTAGCAAAATCACGTCAATATCAAACGGCCGGATCCATATATCGATTTCAAGATTTCCTTCAGCTTCCTTCTAGTGACCTACTTTTGTGTGAGAATAAATAAACATATCCGCTACTTTCATGCAACTGGCATCCGCCTACTGCCGTCGCAAAACTGAATTCCGTAGACTGTCAATGATCATCACGGCACAGCATCAGGTGCTCATCACGAAAGCAGTCCGTGTGTCATTGAACCATTCTACCTGTTCCAAGTTTTATGAAATACAAACATGAAAATTCAGATAAATTTTAGATTACTTCAGATTCCGGCTCATGTTGCTAGCAATGCATTTATATTGAATGGCACGTCAGACAGGAGAAGTATTGATGACTCCAGAAGAAATCCTAGTACATCGTGCTCTTTCCGTCGCATATTTACGTTTCCGCTTTTATAGTTCTGTTTTTTTTCCAGAAGTTATATTGGTTTTGCATAAAACGCATTTCCCAATTTGACAATATATGTACAGTGTACGCAATCAGTAGCAGAGAAACACGCAGTTGTTGCACTTCATTCATTTCAAAGCACCTGAAGGCAAACAGACCGCGGCCGGTGAGTCAGCCGCAAGCCCGCGAGCAAGCGAGCAAGTGAACGAGTGAGCATGTAAACAAGTAAAAGAGCTGGGCTATTTGTACTTTCACGCCTAAACAGGTAATGCCAGTGGGTACATTTCGAGGTCGATCAGTTTAGGTTGTCCGAGGTGAAGTATGAATACAGGTCAGTACCCAGCAGACGAGGGTCCATGTGCCACTCGGACATTGATTGGTCGTCCGCGTAATACGAGTAACTTTAACCAGACACAACAGCAAGCGTCTAATGCTTGAAGTTCGTTATTGAAGGCTTCGAACTATGCTCCGTACTGACTTTTTGTGAAAGTACTAGTCTCTTGAGTATCCTTAGGGAGGGCTAGTTTGCATTGAGTATTCTGTCTCAATGACATTCGTTCGTAGGATTTCTGTTTGACAGATATATTTTCAATTAACGTTGTTCTCAAAGAATAATTTGTTCAATCGAAAGTTGTGAGTACATGGTCTAACGGAAGCTTTGCATGGTTATCTATGCTAAATCTTGAGTAGTATCTGCTTCTTGTGGTGCAGTATATAGCTACTGTCTCCAGATTGAAATCACTGGAATCACCTTTGTTTTTCTAGGCCCTTCGAATGCTGTATGCTTTCTCAAGCCGTTGGCTTTGTGTTGTATTTCTTCGGGGTTGGCCCACCCCATCATCGGTGATGAAATGGTCATTGCAGTGGACTTGAGACCCTTCTGTCTCGAGTTCCAATCCCGCCACCACTACTGTCGCAGGTCAGTTTATTTAGTTAGCAACACCTGACTGGAAGCGACCTCGTCCTTGAAATAATGAGCAACTTTTACATAATAAAACGAACTCATAATAAATAGAGGCAAGGAATGGAACCAAAGATATTTAGTTACCGAAATAAAAAAACTCATCTGGGAACCAGAGTCTTCAGTATCTGCAGAGATTTCAAATACATTGACGGACTCTTCTGGGAAACAAGAACAGCTATTCACTGAAACGATCTTTTCAATTGCTTCTAAGTATTTTCAAACAATAGCTTAATTCCATAAAAGTGAGTTGTTCCTGTGTTTCTGGAAACTGATCAAATGGGAGTGATGAACACTTATCTCGTCTCTGAAACCTGGTCATTAGAGAAGAAGATACATTTAAATTAACCATGCGACATTCAGTTTCCTCTAAGGATGAAAAATACAAAATGATCATCAGAATAGGAGTTTATCATTTTGAATAGTATGTTCTTTTAAATTCTTCCGACAAGTAAACTTTATTGGCGTGTATGGTTTTACAGTAGTTGATTATTTTCTCCGATGGGTCGGTAAATGTGTTGTCACCTGTTTCCAGACTGTGTGGACTCCTCGAAATAAGGCAATAGAGAATTAAGGCCTAGTGTTCTGTAAACAAACTGTTTTGGAGAGAAATCCCTTGGATCTTGTTTGTACAGCAACTCAGGAACGGGACCGCCCTCAGTAGAATGCTGTCAAATTGGAAAGTTACCGACGGTGGTGAGCTTTGAACCACGGTCTCTATTGTTCAAAATCCACAGTGATAACCATTTGAACACGGCCGACCAACATCGTCAAGAGTCTGCTGGTTGGTAATTCTATTTATGAAACCTAAAAGTCTTTTGGCAAACATTTCTTGCCCTATCATTACACTTCCGTGTATACACCCAAAAATAAATACTATCAGTAGAGCAAGAAGCACAATGTGGCCACAATAGCCATTGGCCATCAGCTTCGCGTGCCCTCAGTCAGCAGCCAAAGTACGTTATGTGCGTTTACATTAAGTATAAGCAACAAGCATTTGTACACATACAAATAAACAGAAATAGTCACTCGAGCTAGAACATACGTCGTATTGAGGATGAAAAGGGGTAGCTGTTGGAGACCAATCATGATGAGGTCACAGGTCACTACCACGGCAACACAAGTTGCGTAACAAACGTCTTTTGGACACAGAGTTCACTCTTTGTCCTGTTAATTCATTCTAGTCAATATATTGTCACCTTTGAAAGTTGGATGAACGAATACTTCTTTCTTCCTTGCTAATGGACGCATTGGTTTGGAGTTTAGAGGGTATCTGTATGCATGGTTAAACGCCAGTGGATAATCATTCTCAGTCAGTTTATTCATTAGTCTTCTTGTTGTCGTTGACACAAATTCGTGGCTACACAACTGTTGCAGTCTGTAAAATAGTGCTCCATTCAGACCCCTTTTGCAACCCTCGGGAAAGAAGCTTTGAGAATGTAAGTAATGTTCAGTTCAATTTAGCATTTGATGAATGGATATTTGTAGTTTACCTTCTGGCAGCCGGTTAAGAAGTGGATGCAAGAACGATTATTGGGATTGGTTTCACATTCCACCACAATTTTATATTGGAGCGCAATAACTTCCACTTTCGTAACAATGTATCGGCATCTGCCTTGTTCCTTGGAATAACCAAGATGTCATCAACGTACGGATGATACAGTAAAAACAGAATTTAACTCAGTCTGCAGTTCACTCTCTAGTGCTGACATGAACATATCAGCAAGTGGGCTCTTCATCGCTACTCCGTTTATTTGCTTAAACAACTTTCCTTTGAAGGAGAAGTGAAAAAATCACGAAGACATAGACTGACCAAAATCTTCAATTTATCCATAGGAAACCCCATATTATCTGTATGTTTGCATACTTGATCCACGTGTTCTTCGACTGGGACTTTTGTGAACAGAAATGTGGTATCATACGAGGCTAGGAACAAATGGCCGTAGACTATGTCTGGTAAAACCGCTTTCAGCTGGAAGGCATCTTCTAGTATGAACTTCGATAAATGTCACGAACAGGGTTAAAGAATTTGCATAACCACTTTATCAGCCTGTGTTGGGATGAGTTCACCGCTGATAAAATTCATCATAAAGCGACATGTATCCTGTTCAGTTTTGGTAGTTCAAACATTCTTGGGATGCACAAACCTCGAGGTCCTAGACCGTCAAAAAAGCGTGTATTGAATAAATCTTTTCCCTAAATTCATTTCAAATGTAAATTAGTAATCCTTTCCCTTGGGATCTATCTGAAATCAAGTACAACCTGTCAGTACGGTTTTCCTTTTTCGAACATAACTGTCCTTATTAAGTATGACCTTCCCGTAACATTTGTCGATTGGTACGAGTCCAGTGGATTTGTTTTGTTTAATTGCCTCAGGTGCTTTGATGTAGCCAAATGCTGTCAGATCATACTGAGAACCCTTTTAGCTCGAAACTGGTGAGCAAGATCCACTAGCCTGGCTTTGAACTAATCTTCAGCTGAGGGTGCACAAAGAGTCATTTCTTTAAGCTCATAAGTGAAATTCTGAAAGTAGGCTTCTATTTGAAAATCGTTCGGCTTCTTATCCAGCACAAATAAATGTTGTCTTTAAGCGTAACGTAGGCCTAACGATCATGCATTGGACAGCGTGTGCAGTTTTCATGTCTATTTAGTTCCTCTCACATTCGTGGTGACCCATTCTTCTTTTGTTAAACATCAATACTGACTGATTTATTAGGAATTTTATGAATGATTCATCCGTTTGCTCTGATTTCAACTACAACAAATAGATATGCTTGTAAGTCTGAAAACACTCATTGAACTATGTTTCTAACATCGAAATCGATAAGTCTAATAGATTAACATGCCAGCAAACAGTGTGACGTTCACTTACTTTGTCGGTACTGAATTCCGTTGTTATCAGTGGCTAAGAAAAATCTGTTTTCTAAACTTATCACACAACAAATGAACAATATGTCTGAAAAGCTGCTGAAACTTATTCAAGTGCTGTTCTATTAAAAAGGACACACTACAGCTGAATTAAAATTCAGGGCCACATTTTGTGAAGTTCCGAGGTTCAGCTGGAAGACTGGTTGACCAAAACCAGTCAAGCCAAGAGGCTGTCAGTAGGAACTCGAACTCGGTATCACTCGCAGTGTGAATGACTATGACACAACTGCATTATTATTAAGTCGTTTTACACTTTATTAGCATACCCTATTTTGTATTGCCTTATATATTCAATAAACGATCCTGAAAATGATTTCGAATGAAGGGAGCTAATTAAAACGAATACAGTGACACACGCAGCCCGGGGGCAACTACTCTAAACGACATTACACGACAAAAGCTGATTCGGCAACAGAGTCAAAGCTTTGGAAGCTTATCCTCAAGAAGCCAGAAAGGAATGGAGCGGATGAATTTAGTTTTCGTTCATGCATTTAATTTCTGTGTTAATTTTTCACTGAAATTAAATGTACAAGCCAATGTCCTCCAGGCTATTGCGGATTTCTAGTCATCAGTATTTTCCCCCAAACGACTCTATCAGCAGAGGAAACTTCTAAAAAAGATCATTCCCCCCTGGTACCTTTTATCAAATTTATTCTTCAGCACGCTGATTGGAAACTGGTGCACAACAATATATATATATGTATATATATATATATATATATATATATATATATATATATATATATATATATATGTCTTGCAACTACTTGAGAGTAGTGTGCGGGGTTTGTGATGTTTTGCAGGATGCTTTCGAGGTGAAAAATGTCCGGGTTCAAACCCTGGGTGCGGTAGAGGATAAGCTCCCCTGATAAACTCCTGTAAAAGCGAAATCTCAGTCTAGTGCATCTGAGTGTAGGGTTGGTCGGATGACCTGAGGCTTGTGCGTGAAAGGTGGAATCCAAAGGACACTCAGCCGAGCTATGCCATAAAATTGGTAAACTTTACCCCTCCTAGGATCTACTTCTTTTAGAAATACCTGACTTTATGACTTCACCAGTACAATCACCCAGGTAATGCTGTTTCCGGGGAAAACATTTATCCCAAAACTGTTATTTGTTTGTTATATTCAGCAGTGCATCTAGTCTGTCAGCACCACTTTCTCCCACTACTTTTTACAGTCCAGCGAAATGAAGATAGGAAATTTAGTCTCGCTACAAGTATATAACTGCAGTTCTCGTTCAGCAGCATAAGGTCTATAGAAGCCTATCACCCTAAAGTAGCCAACTAGTGTTTATGCACATTCAGAAAAATGTCTGTTTTCCCCACTCCCTAGTCAGTTTGATTTCAATTCTTACTACAATCAACCGAAAAGAGGGTCATAAACAGTTGGTTATTCGTGCTTGTTCCGAAAACAGTGTGTAGACTTTGAGAGATAAATTCAACGCCTAAGTTTTCAACTTTTCAGTGATGAATCATACATAATGGAATGTAGAATGACAGCTATTTAGCCCACCCTGACATTGTTGTTTTTCACTTTATCCTTCTGGGCTTCTTTCTTCAAATTATTGAACTGCAGAGCTTCATGCAATGTTTTGAGAGCGATGACCCTCCACGTAGGAATCACGTCTGCATTAGCCATTTTCAAACACGTCCCAATGAGTTATCCGGTAGCATTATACGTCAACCGGGTTTTATTAACCACCTGCCAGTTAACTGAAGAAGCCTTAGCAAAATATGTCTCTTACAAAGTGAGCAGTTGATTTTGGATATCTATAACCCGTTGTAGTCTACATGTTCAACTTTGGAATTAAAACTCCCCGTTTAGTCGTTTACAGTTATTTTTTAGCCAGGAATTATTGAATACGGAATACTCCTTAGAATCGTCAAAAGCTATTCACCCATGGATACAACGAATCAGCTCATCGACTGTAAATGCCTTTCTCCTCTAATCGTGATCAGTTTCTTGTCACTTTGAGGGTTTTCAACGCCGCGAGTGTTGGATATTTTCGCTCATTTGCTTAAAAATACATTTGTTGACTTCTTTTATTCAAGATGACAGTTGTGTAATGTAGAGAGCTGGCTGTTGGCACCCATATTAGGGTCAGACTAATGTAAGTGTGGGTTCTCAATGATACACTGAGTAGACTTTGAGCTCACGGAGTCTTTTTTCTAGTTTTGTATTTTGCAGATTAAACACGAACATCCTTCCACTGGAGATCACTTGTTCTTGCAAACAACCGTAGGTGGAGATAATTTAGAATACTGCCTTCAAATTTCACTCCAGGAAATGCACTTCTTCAATTTTACTCTAGGCAGGCTTTTTCAAATTTCGTTCTTTCGAAGGATTCCCATTGTAATTTACGCTGGAAGGATTTTTTCACAGTTTTCTATCAGTTTTCTACAGTTTGTTTTTCACAATATTTATCAGCTAGGATCACTGCGGAACAAACATCCATCACTCAGCCATTTCAAGTTATGACTAGCTATTGAAGTGTCCAAGCACCATGGTATTTGGGTGTTGTTTTGCAGAAAACCTTTGATGCACAGCTCGAGAAGAGCAAGGCAAACATGTCGGAAAAATTTGTTTTGCATACCGGTCATGTTGTAGGCTATTATAAGCGAAGCTCTTGTCTCCCTGTGTTGATAGTTTTCAACATGGCTTGTTTATCAAACGATCAGCACTGCTGACTGAAACATTGATAGATGATAACAAAACCATTCTGCCCAACACGGGAACGTAATAGATAACTTAAAATTGTTATTTTCACAGATCAATATTTTTCCCCGATACATTTACGTGAAATCTTATCGTAGAATACCATTCAGTAAAAAAGGTGAACAGGAATCAGATGGATCAAAGGAGATTTTACATCCTATTTCAGTATTAATTTTCTTAATCTGTCAAATTTGTGGGTAATCTCAATAGCAATTATCTTCATTAGTCTAAGACAGCAGAACATCTAACAAATCAATCTACTGAAAGCACACAGTTCCCTCAGGGGCTATAAATACTCACTGTATAACGAATGGTTTTTGATCAGAATGACAAACGCAACGATCAGAAGTTCGTTAACTACTTCAGCCGCATGTCCATCATGGACAGTATACACTGAGCCAGTACGAAATGGAAAATCAACGTTTTCTTTTTGCCTAATAAGTCATTAGAACAAGCCATTTGAAACCGACCCAGTGTCAGTCTTGAAATGCGGCAGCCATTCCCTGAACTGGAAGACTTGATCGTAACATGCACGAGTTGTAGTTCGATGACTTGAGGTCAAATCGGGAGGCAAAATAGGGCATGATTGCACGCTTAGTACCACTAGGAGAATTTTCCTAAAGAAATTGTCCATCTTTCTTTAAGCTCAAGCCAGCGGCAGTGCGTTTTGTCGAATGACCAGATGTTGGTATTCGGTGGTATTAATCCAAGTTGGAAAAAATCTTTCTATCCTAACTTTATTTAAAATCTGGGTTGTGATTAGACAATTTGTATCATCTAGATAATAGTGGACGATCTGCTTTAAAGGCAGTGCTTTCTACGTAGCTACTGATTTAATTTGATTTTCAGGACCCAAATGAGCCACAGCAACAGGACAAGGGATCCGTGTACGGAGCTTCCAGTACCACACAATACTCCAGTTCCAGTAATGCTCACAAACAGTGGATACTTTCGACGTCAGTCACTTTGATATAAGGCTGCATATCCGTCAATCCGGAGGCCACTTTCAACGAGGTACGCAAGCTGCTGAGGCTCCAACTGAAAACGAATTTCAGAAATGACCGTGGGCAGTGGATGGTGGTGAGATGTAGTGAAATGGGGGGCTATGTCTAGTGGCATTAGTCGCAACCTTTACCGCCTGATTATAGTTATTGGTCCACGGATATGATGTTCAGGTGAGATAATATGACAGTTCATTGGGGCTCTGATTCACTATCAGGAACGTTGTACGAAACCTTGGGCGGAGCAGTTATGGAGCCATTCATTTGACCAACTTCCACAGTCGACCTTCCGTTGATATCTGCTAGATACACAAAGCAGAGAGATACAACTACCTCATGAGAAATGGGGGTCGTTCGAAAGAGAGATTATCTCGAAAATGAAAAGCAGCTGAACGAGACTGGTCGTCACCTTCCTCTTTCAAGGAGAGAGATGAGGCTTTTGTCTCAGAGTTAGAAAACCTTCTTTGAGAAATCTAATATGATAAATGGATTCTCAGACGACAGCGTGAATCACTGATTGTTTCGATTTACAACAAAGGTGACGGGTGCTGTCGTGAAAACTGCTAAGTAATTTGCTTGGCAAATATTGCATCCAAAGGGCTCTCCGAGTTTATTCCCCACCTATTATCCAAAGTCCACTAATGGGTGTACGCGTGTGAGTCAAACCGGATTCAGATGCTTTCAGAGTTGTATAGATTACGTCTTCACTCCTCATCAGTTTCAAGACCCGAGGCACATCTTCCATAGGTCCATAGTCTCAGTTTTCCTTGATCTTTTATTCAAGCTTTCGACTCAGTCGACGGAAAACTTCTATGACACTGCCTCTCATTAAAGCATGTGCTAGAGAAATGTGCTTCATTCTTTCAATCATATTGCATGAATAGTCGAGACTAAGTTCATGAGCGTCGTGATCTTTCAATAGACTTGACCCCGAGAAGTGATGCTTTTCAGGATTATTCTCTATCTCTCTTAATTTCCAACTTCAGGATTAAAACAGTCTTGGAGAAATTGCTTTCCTCGTGTGAGAGTAGTCATGTGGATCTTTGTTATGCAGTAAAACTGTCCGACTTAGGTTGTGCGGACAATCATGTGATTCTGGGTGAAGATCCAGGAAGGTCCCAAGCTCTCTAGATTGCATGGAAAACATCTTAACAATATTTGGGTGGCCTTTGCACCTTCAAAGTGTAAATTATGGTTTAGGTACTGCGTTAACGCTGCCCCAAAGAAATTTAGCTTGTGAGCGGAGGCCCTAGCTAAAGTGAATAACTTTTGTTCATAGGGCAGTTTCATCAGACCAAGTGATCAGATAATGAATGGGTGTCTTCGCGAATAGGGAAAGCACGTCCGACTCTTGCCAACTCAGTCCTCTCTTGCGCCGGAGTGACATCCGATGAACAACAAAGGGTCGAGTGTACACTGCGACTGTTGGATCCGCCATTTTAGGTGGTCCTTACAAGCGGTAGCTTGGAGGAGAAGATGGGCAAGGACCGTCGGTAATGAAACATCGATGTGTCCGTAGTATTGCTGGAATATGGTGGGAACTCCCCAACATCAACATTGGGGTTAGACGTAGGGTTTTAGGAACAATAGATCAGTCACCGGAAAAAATAATGAGTCTAATCAGGTTAAGCTGGTTGGGACATGTGTTACGCATGCACACTCACTGACTTTCTCGGCGTACGCTTTTCTCCGAGGAAAACAGTGACTGGAAAGTAGGTCGAGGTGGTCAGTACATAACATGGTATAAACATGTGAAAACAAGACAAGTGAACTTGGTCAAAAAGTACGCTAAAGTTTTCCGGGCCAGGGTCAATGGGACTTGTCTATCACGTGGTATGAGACTTTCAGAGATATGGCTAGGTTTCGTGGTCAATGCTGTGGTTGCACTCGGACCCTTTCCTCATCTTCGTGATTTACATTTCCTATTTTGCTTTTGGCTGTTTTTCACTTCGTTTTTCCGCTCATTTTTCCATTGACAAGAGGATGCTGTGAGGTAGCTGCCAAAACCAAAGCACAAAGTGTAGCATTAATGGTTTTGAGGACAGAACCGAAACTGAACCTACGTCGTAGTCATGGGTTCGGAAATTTCGATTGCTTATGATTATATACTAAACTTTGCACATTTAATAAAACATCTATTTTGAAACTTATCCCCTCATATTTGATCACAAATCCATCACTTCCTGGAAATTATCTGATATTCAAAGAAATCGCCGTTCTTGAAGAGTTTTTCCATGATAAGAATCATGTGGCTGATCGACTGCTAGTGTGTAAATACGTACCAATAGTGTGAAAGCAGTGGTTACATATTCCAGAAAATCAGAGCTCAGTGGACCAAACAGTTTCTTTCGGTTTCTTGGTGTTATTAAAATTCAAGATTTTGCTTTATAAACGAAACTTAGTAAGAACGGGAATTTTCTTAAATTGTTAGTCTTTGGGGATTTCACCAGCCACAGGTGATGCGTATCCATTAATTTTTCGAGCGATTCTCCTGATGCCTTTGGCGGATCGAAAAAGATAATTACCATGGACTTTTCTGTTACCCTAAATTGTTTCATCGCCTTTCACTTAGAATGAGAAAGTAAAATATGCTTCGTTTTATTTGCTTCATTGTTAACTTCTGTTTTGAAAGTAAAAGATCTCCGGGGGTTATTATGCTGCTTGATGGAGCCAGTAGCGCAAAAATCTAATCATTTCCGTTTACGTAGAAAGATCAAGCCGTAAGTTACATTCTGTTAGGGGCTGACGTTTATACTAGCCTAGGACAGGAAAATGACCTGGAAAATTGCCCTTGATGGAATTCAAAATCGAATGACATTTGTTTCCGCTGTTGCCGACTGTCGGCCGTAAATAGTTTCTGACACAATCAGAAAGACCATATAGACAGATTTTTGCATTGGATCTTCGTTCTCCAGATTAACTGCATCAATATGTTAAGCGAGGATCGCTCTAGTTATGGTCTTCCTTATCCCTGTATCTAACGGAGTCATTTTGTGATTCCTGGAAAAAATTACTTTGTAGTAAAAGCTACATAGCTTTCCAGTTATCCCCAAGAAAAAGGCTAGTGGAAGACTAATAGTTTAATAGTAAGGAGTACAAGCAAATATCCCGCAGGAATATCGTAAAATGTGTATGCGACTTGGTAGACAGTAGATGAACATACCGAAAGCTTGCTTATTCTCTGCTTTATTTTTCTCATCTCCAGGATGACTACCTTCAGTAAACCTTTATTTTTTCAGTGTATATCTGTTAGATGGAACAATCTACGTTATTGACGTTTAGGTATGTGCTGTAGTATAACTGGAGGTCTGGCTGAGGGTATCCATCTGGCAAGAAGATCTGTGTCAGTTAACTTAACTACACCCAAAGCTTCAAATCATAAATAACAATTGGATAATGGTACTGTGATTATTGATCATCAATTGGTTATTCACTATTATGACTCTATCCTGCCACGTACCTAGGACAATGAACTGAATGAGTACGGAATACTGATTCGTAGTTGGAACTGCGATATTTTGTATCCTCCATCCAGATTTGAGAATAATTACTTCTAATCAAAAACTGATCCAGAATGCCATTTTTTGGTGTCACCAAGGTTGATTACCAAGATACTGTCTTACAGTCCATAATTTTTGTACCTCACTTCTCCTGTTTAAAGGTTGAAGATTATTTCGAGCGTTCTGAACTTTTGCGTATCCTTTACGATAGAATTTCACGAGAGCACCAGACTACTGTTTTTCTTAGTGTTCTTGGCAAGTCAACATACTTTGTTATGAAGAATATGTAGTCCCTGCAAAAGAAAGGTTTTCCCAATTACGAGGATACCAATAAAATGCAGCCGGATCATGTTCCACCTGTGAATTTGTAAATTGCATCAGAAGTCGATTTTCATCAGCTTCAGCGTATTCCTTCAGAGGATATAAGAGGGTTTGTTCTTCATTTGTTGATGTAGACTAATCGGTGTAATTTCTGTGATCAGCTTGAAAAACAAATTCATGGTCGGCTCATGACAAGCAATAACTGCCCGAATTTGCAGCAAAATATTCATCTGCTCTGATATATGTATGGGATCTATGTAAACAAGATCAGAATTCGAACAACTTCTAGGACCGTATTGCTTTAGCCATGCAGTATAGATCATACGCGAAATCATCCAATGAGCTGTCTGTATTTTAACCGTCCCACCAGCACTAGTGTGAAGACTATTCCACTGTCAAAACGTCTCATTTTATTATACAAAAACAAGCAGTATATACGAGATAGTAGGCGACCACAGTCATCACAGTGGTACAAATCGCATTGACCCAGGGCTTTTCCCATAACCGAGTCTTTTGACTGATTTCTTTGGTTAGCTTTCCTGTTGGCCAATTCCCTCCCGGTCGGTTGAAACAAATGATGTCAGTTTCCTGGTTAGTGTTGTGTCGGGTTAAACGCTTTGAGGAAGTTCTCGATCGGCGTACCTCGTGATCTTAGAACTGTTGTACACCCCAAGGTTTTGTGAGTTGGAGTTATCAGACTGTGTGTTCATTCATCTTAGATTGCTGCCTGCTCGAAAGTGCTCAACGAATAACCGTTTACAAATACAGGCTGGCAGTCGCCATCAACGGTGAATCAATAATATTCATTGTCCTTCGCGAAAGCCCAAATGCTGTTTGTTCCATCCATTGAAAGACCTAAAGCATTTAGTTATCAGCGTACAGGGATTGCGGTCATTGAAGAGGATAATTCAGGTAATCTGCTGCAGTGAACTACTTCATTGTTTTACTAAGGGAAATATTTTTAATCTGATTTGATCAACATCTTCTTTGTCTTTTTGAAAGTGATGAAAACGGAGCTCAAACAAAATTTTCGCATGATCCTCAGGTTGTTGTTGTAGTTCATACACAGTTGATTGTCTCATTCTTGTTTCCACAACCTAACTAGCTGTAAGCCAGCACTTTGTCCAAAGGACAGTCTCACTTTTTGTATTTTTTCCAACTTAGTTATTGTTGTTTTCATACATAATTTATCGTCTGACATTTTCCATTGCACTGAGAATAGTTCACAATGAAGCTGTTATAGACATCTGCACGTTACTTTTATTTTTTGTTCCCGATTCTCGTAAATTCCACTCCCACTGTTAACTAATTATATTTTCATGTAGCAGATTGTGTGACCAAAAATATCACAGTGAAGAATATTGTCCGACGAAAAGGAATAAAATTGAAACAGCACCACGAATTCGTACACATTTTCAGCATACACTGTTCATAAAACGTTTACTTATTTTCAAAAATATTATGGTTTCTTTTCTACTTCCGGTAAATTGTTGGTACACATGGAAAGGATGGATAACAGGTAAATAAGCCGCGAGACGCGTAGTAACGAATGAACAGAAGAAATGAGATCATTTCCATGGATTTTTTCGCAAGTTCGGCGGCGAGCATCACTATCCCAATCTGGCGCCTGTGACATTGCCCAACTTTTATCATGATTTGGCCCAAAGCTGGCTCGAAGTGCCCTGTATGCTGCCGGCGACGTCAAAAGTTCAATGAGAAGGCAAATAGTCACTCTCGTATGCCGAAATTCACTCGCAACCGATAGTTTGTGAACAATTTGTTCGGTTCATGTGACTTTTCGGGTAAATTCCATTTCAAATTTCCCAATCGCTTTCAAACGGTAAAAGCCATACATTTGGTGAGTCGGGACAGATCCACTTCATGCACCTACCATTTATATATATATATATATATATATATATATATATATATATATATATATATAAATCCAAGTTCGCAACCAGTAAATACACTTTCCGAGGTTGCCTTTGCAATGCCGGATGGGCCATTTCTCGATCATTTCTCATTCATTTTTAGTTAGCAGGACCATTCGATGTTACTTCATTGTAGATACTTATAGTGTTGAATATATCAGTAATAACATTATAATGCTTCATACTATCCCCAGTGTTCAACGGCAATAGATGTTTGATGTCATCCATAGAAACTTTGGATATAATTTAACAACTTTTAGCTCATGCTTTAGTCCCGCGACCGATTTCTTCTGATATGGTGACAGTGTCAGAATCAAATAAAAGAAGACGGAAGGCTTTTGGGGTTTTTGTAGGAGTTTCTGCATTCTAGTGGAGCTGATAAGAAGTGACAGGTTGAGGTAGCTAGAGACTGAAACCAGTGCACAAAAATGAGCCGGGGTTTCGGAACCAGTTAGAATAAAAATGGCACTCAGAAAAACCGGACGGTACTAGATGAACTAAAACAAGCAGACTTTAAACAATCAGTCGATTGCTAAGAATAAGTGTAAGCTTAGTTCTGAACTTCTCAATGACAACTGATCAGCACTACTCCTAGCAATGCCATGTAAATTGGGACGGGACTGATGGAAATCACTCCTGGGTTAGATTAGCATTCCTTGACCGATCTACACGCTCTAATTTCAGTTAGATATTTTGCATCCAATTGTAATTCAATACCTGTGACTAGACAACCTAGTAATTTTATTTGCGATATAAAACTGGTGGTTGTAAGTTAAAAATCGAATGCCACATTTGACTAAGCTACTGAGGACAGGCTATTTTTCTGATACCAGACCAAACTACTACTACCTAGTTAAGAGTAGGCAGAACCCAAGCTCTAGTCTCGAAAGTGGGTTTATCATTTTGGTATCAACAAAGAACTGTTACAAAGTAATGCTGCCCCAATGCGTTGCAGCAGTTTTTCATCACGTCACGTCTAGCTTCTCGATAACACGACTTGCTGTGGATTTCTGCGGTTTAGAATATTTGATATCCACGGAACTTCGCTTAAAGTTGAGGATTTCATGATAAGCTTTGAAATTTGTTATTCGACACTGATTTTCCTGGATTCATAATGGGCTGCTTGTTACCTATCTTCCGTTGTGTGAGATGCACACTCTCTTGCGAAACACTTGGCGTTTCCCAGTTCCTCGGTTTTCTAGTCTTATAAACTACTCTGAGATTTTTCCTGTTCAAAACTTGCAGCCAGCTAATTGCAAAGTTTTAGAACGACGGAAATTTCCTTCCTTAGTTTGCCAAGATCATCAGTCCACGAGTGATCTCACGCAGCAACATCCGCCTCAGGTGTCCTGGTGCAATTTTACCTATCAGTTCAAAATGCCATTGCGGAATACGTTGACTGCTGGAATTACTGATAACGATTTACAGAGACAGTTATTCTTCATCCAGAATTGCATATTTTAGTCTGCTAAACTCATGTGTGAACGATTCCAGGACCTAAGTACAGCTGTTCATGAGTCATCTTTATAATATAAAAGTCCAGTTCGGCGAAACAACCTTTTTTCGGTAATTCAATCTCTAGCTGTTTACTCATTTCAAAGTAGACTCTAAACGAAAGATGATGAACACAGACATGGAACAAGCACCCATCATGGGCAGGGTTCCTCAGTCAAATTATCCTTGTTATGTGATTGGTTTATCAGTCTTACGCCCCCTAGGTAACTGGAAGGTAGATTCATGCGGCCTTGGCCAGTCTGGGCCCATGGGAGTTGGAGTGCCTTGACCAAAGGCTCTTGGGCGCAAAGGTCAGCGGTCAACTTCCTTACTCCGATTGCCTCGGCTATCGGTAAAGTGCGCAACTGAACCCTTTAGCATCTTCTGGGGGGACACGATAAAGAACTTTGAAAGCAGCCTCCGGATACACCTGATGTCCAGTGTCAACCAAATGTGCTACGAATTTGCTATTTATAGATCCGGTTTGTCCTTGACTCAACCAGCGCTGGTGATGCTTTTTAATCCGAGTTATCTGCCGTGGTGCCGTTCGGTCCACATGACACGTCAAGAACACGTCTGAAAGAGTATACAACCATTGATGAGGTCAGCATCGGCAGTCTTTCCTTGTTCTGAATCTGGATTAGACTAGCACCTCGAAACACACAATGTGGTGTGGCGGCACTGAAAGTATTTCGAATCTCTCTCCTCAGTCGACGGTTTAAGATTTCATTACCAATATCGCCTATAAATGACAAGCTAATATAAAGATCTTTCCTACAGTTTCCAAGGGGACTTTCGGCTTTATTTCAACAATATTTCTTTCAATAAACTGAGCCGGGTAACTGTTCTCACGTAGAGTGTTTCTTTTTATCATCAGTTCGTCCTCTTAAGCTCTCCGCAGAAAAATTTTCCTTGCCTTGTTGGCCAAAGTTTTTTACTAAGTTTTGCTTCTGTTGAGTACTAAAGGAACTGCTGAAATTGGGATACTAAGCTCAGCACTTTTGTTTTCACTGTTCATTTTGCCTAATCCGACCATCCTCCTTTTTCGTAAGAGCCACATTCAGAAACAGCACTTGATTTTTTACATCGTGTTCCGTTGTAAAGCGCATTGCTTCATGGGCTCCGTCAAATAATAGTTACACGAAATCTAGGTCATAATCAACGTCAGGCACGCAAAAAATGTCATCCACATAACGATGGTAATGGTCAAAGCTGTCAGTTGTGGATTTCAGCTTAGTTCTTTCTAATTTGGCGAGGAATACTTCGGCAAGAGGTGGACGTAGTTGGGATCGAATAGCCTCATCGTCCCGTTGTCTGTACAAAGTTCCATGAAGTAGGATCTTAACGTTAAACGTCCATCGAAGCAAGGGTTAGCGCTAATCTTCTAGCGATGAACCATTGTTCATGTTATTCTCTTTTACGTTGTTCACCACGAAGTCGATGGTTTCTTTTAATGGTACATTCGTGAATAAAGACTCGAAGTCAAGCGAAAGTATTATTTGGTCCTTCATATTGACACGTTTCATTCGTTCTGTGAAATCAAATGTGGCGTTGAGACTATATATAGCCATATGCTTTTTGACTGGTGTAAGCACCTCAGATAACCATAGAGCTACATTATGTTAGGGTGAGTTTGTCATTGATAGCATGGGGCAAATCAGTGTCCCATCTTCGTGGACCCTCGAGAGTTCGTACAATCTGCGGACTGTAGATCCCGTGGGTCTCAGCTGCTCATGTAATTGGTTCGAAACAAATCGGGCATCTCTCATGTGTTTCAAAGAAATTGCTATCTGGTGCTCCACCTGCTGAGCTGAGTCTTTCCCACCAGGACTAGAGCCGAACTTAGTTTAATCTTTCATAATACCTGTGAGTTTTCAAAAGTAGTCACATTCGTCCATCACCACTATTCCAAATATCTTTATTACTCAACAGTTCCTTCACTGCACTGAAATGCTCATTTTTGACCGGCCTTTGTGGTCTCGGGTTAATTTTTTGATACGAATGAAACAGGTTCACAAAGGATGACTTGAGTTCCTTTAAAGCTTCAGTAGATAATGACATCAACCAATGAGTCTGAGGATTTAGAGTTTTGAAATTCACTTCGTAATCAAACTTGTCACGTTTTCCCTTTGGGATACAGAACTTTTTTCTGATGGCTTGAGAATGAATCACTGAAAAACAATTGTTTTGCCGAACGGGACTTTTATATGAGGCGATGGGTATTTTTCAGACAATGAAACAGTCACCTTTGTTATTTATTTTGCTAATTCACAGAAGTCGACAACCAAAAACCCGCAGAGATTCAATGATCTTTGCGAATCAAATAACAAAAAATTCGCCTACACCTAACCAGAACGGCCAGTGACGGTGGAATAACTGCCAATCATAAGGAGCCAGAATTTTTCTTTTGACTCGTCTTTTAAGGGGAGCTGCATTTTAATTATGCGGTAATGTTGGTCATGCTCCGTCGACTAGTCAAAGCGCCAGGGTTTGTGATTGACAGTTCCAGTACTCACTTTCGTTTATCCTCCGATTTTCAGTATCTCTGTTTGACTATTAACAGTCAAAACTCATCTTGTCATATTACACGCACCTTTGTTGTTCCCAAGCAGCAAATTACCCAACGCCGTTTAGCACTACCCAGCAAAATGTTATAATGGCGCACATTGCCGATAGTGAAAAGATGCCTGTTATGAGTATCCGAAAGCCGTGGTACTTTAAATTCGACTTTTAAACGTTCCCATGAAGATGTGGCTTTGATCATATTTCCAGCAGTTGTTTTGCAAAATCCCGGTCTTAACTCAGCACAAATAGCACAAATGCATACCTTTTCCTTTACATTCCTCACTGAGAAGGAGAGATTCCTGGATCGTGCAAAGCGTATCAAGCGGGCTATTCCGGGAAGGCACGGAGAATCGTGTGAAGCTCTCAGAGTGATATCACATGCGGAGCAGCAACACTCGCGAAATGGTGTATCGGTGACTTTGTTGTTCCCTCCGGTGATTTATGTCGTAAAGTGACCTATCTTTGGTCCATAATTAACTAAAAGTTTGCACCAAGTGAATAAAGTCTCCAATTTCGGACGGCCTCAGCAATGGCACCCACTTCTTTTTCCACCGACTTGACTTGACTTGACTTAAAGTCACTCACTAGCCTTCGACGTCCCAGAAAAGAAAACAACCGGTCTACTGCCTTGTGTTAGTACTGCAGCGATAGCGATGTCAGAGGCTTCAGGAGGAGTGACTACGTACCTACTGTTAACATCACTGATCTCAACAGTTCGTCTCCCATAGACTTGTAGGACTTTGCAATTTTATCCGGCAAGGGAAGTATTCGGTTGGTAACTAGAGGTCGAATTTTATACGAATAATGTGATATCCATTGTGAACAACACGCTAACAGCCCAATGACGTGCTGTTAGGACTTTAAATCTTTCGGGATCCCTAGTTATTGAAGAGGTTCAGGTCTGTCAGAATCAGGTCCAATCGACTTGTGGGAAATTTCGTATCCCAGAAGCCTAATCAGCTTTACTCCGATTGTGCTTTCACTGTCGTTAAATGTCAGTCCGTATTTCTTGACAGCAGCTTAGAATTGCGATAGGTTTTTCCGGTGTTGTTCTTCATTTTCACCACAAATAGTAATATTGTCCAAGTACGCAAAAGTGCCTTGGAGAGATTCCGCATTGATAATCTGATTGATGATTTTCTGAAAGCGTGAAGCAACTTTGGTGACACCAAATCCACAGGCCTCAAATGCGATGAAAGCCTTGGCTTCCTCACAGATCGGTATTTGGTGGTAGTCAGATTTCAAATCTGAAGTACCAAAAACAACATAGCTTGAGATATTTTCGACCACTTGGTCGATTTTTGGGAGTGTATAGGCGTCAAGGAGCGTGAATCGGTTGACTGTCTGGCTGTAATCAATTACTTTTCTGCATTTCTGCCTTTCTTTAGTAGTGACCTGTATCTGAGCTCGCCAGGGTGCTTTGGACTATTCCATAATTTGCTCTTTTAGTGGATGTTCGATTTCCACTTTGATGAAGCTTTCTTCTGCGGCGAAATATCGTCCTAATTTTGATGGCAATCGGGATGCAATTGAGTAATAAGTTATGGAACAAAGGTGGCTGATCAATACGAACTGCAGTAAGGTAGCACAATGAAAAGAATCATTTTCTCCTCCGAAAGGATTTATTAGCATTTTACGCGGGCGCAAGAAATCATAACCTAAAAGCACTTTGGTATAGAGATTGGAAAGAAAGGAAATTTAAAGAGACAGTAGTTAGAACTTGTGTAAGACAACATCACAGCACAGTCTCCATCTGTGTAAGTTGTAAAACTGGTGGATGCCACGGTAAAGGAAGTGCCTAACTCTCCAACCTTCGAACAATAGAACTTGACATGTATCTGTCTGAACTGCCGGTATTCATCAAAGCTTGCAGAGGTACTCCTTTGATGAAAACCTGTACTGCTGCAGTTAAAAAGCAGTGAGGAGCGGAGGCTGATATCACGGGAGATAACATCTAGTGAGTTATCGATGTAGTTTTGGTGTGCGGTGCTTATCGACAAACCTTTTGGTTATACCCTCCCCATTACACAGTATGCACAGTACTTCTCTGGCGAGACACTTGAAACGAGGGTGCCTGATATATTCACTTAAGTAGCGTCGATCAGTTGCTGCTGCTGCTGCTAGACCTGATTCAGATGGGTGAGAGCGTGATTTCTTGAGCATATCTGGATCATATGTTGAGGCAGAATACAAAGGATCAGAGGGGTAAAATAAGTGAGATTGATAACAAGCCCTTTCCGAAAAAAGAGCTTGTCCGTAGCGAGAATCAGGATCCAGCCACCTGTTTTCCAGAAGGTACTGTCACATAGTGTTAAACAGTATTCCACTGGTGAACGCATCACGTATAGGGTCTTTCTGATTTTGTTCGGCAGTGACAAATATGGAAGCTCAGTTTTTTGCTAACTTTCTTAGCTTTCGTTGGAAAGGGGCCACTGTATGACCCGTTTCCTGTTTACAAGAGGACAACACGTGCCGAGCAAAAACCTCATTTTACGGTTTTACGTAAAACAATTTTTAAAGTATCGATTTCAGTTTCATACTTCTTGCTCTCGGCAATATATTCCTTTACTAGTGAAGTGACGTAGTTAATTGGAAGGTCAAGCTTGTCCGAATCACACGTTGAAGATTTAGAGATGAAGGTATTGAAAGTGCAGAACCAGTGTTTCCCAGATCGTTGATGACATTTGTGACGAAAGGTCAGCATCGAGGTATCCGGGTGGTAGAATTTTGTCCATAGTTGAGCGAATAAATTGTTGGGTATTGTGATTAATTATTGTATATCTTGTTTTGGTCATCACTTCAGAACGAGAAGAATAAAGGCTCAGAATATAGGCTTCATATTTTCGACAGATTGAGCCTATACCCTGAAATAGAAATGTGAAAATATCGAAGTGCGCCTTATGGGTGGACAGTAATAAGTAGTTAGTACTCCACATATACTTATCAAATCCTTTCTGGTTTTTCTTACAATTGTCATTTGGTTTGTACATATCGGTATCTTAGTGGTTGAGCTCTAAATGTTGAGGAATATTACAGTGACTGATTCAGGGATTCAACAAAACTGGCGTGATAAGCGAAAATGAGGTAGACACCTTCCGCAGCTTTTTCATTGCGCTGGACAAGTTCAACCCTATCCCATTTGGGGTGTGGTCCCTCTGCGCAAAGTACTTCAGAGGAATAGCCCGTAGTTAGCACGGGAAACCTCCAGCTTTTCTTAACTGTAGCCCAGTTGAGAAAACGTTGAGGAGTAGTGCTTGGGTTAACTATTCGATTAAACGTACATTCTTCTTGAATGCCGAAAGTGTAGAATCATTCACTTCTAGTTAGTTCGTTCATTTCCTTTGACCCCTTCAAGTCATAACATCGGTACCCTTTCCGCGAAGGGAATTGCTGGTCACGATTTGCATGTTATTTTTTGAAAGGGGTGAACTATCTTTTACCGACTTGCATTCCGTCACTTATCAATCTGCTTTTCTTGTCAGTGATTCCCAGTTCTCCATTATCGGTCTTAATTGCAAGAAACGACTTTAATATTCCGTATCATTATTTTCGGAAGATCTTCAGTCCCGTCTTTGAAAAATCGTCATTGAATGTTTCAGGACTTCAGGTGGCAACAAAGTCATGCCCGTTGTTCTTGAGTTATCGGGTCCGCAATTATTTCTGAAAAGACTGATGTTAGTAATACATGAACCAGTGAAGAAGCCAATTTTGGTTGCGAAAGGTGTCCTGACTCCGGCAAATACGACCATCTTGGTTAAATCAGCTTTGACACCATTAAAAAGGTACGGAAATAATCCAAGAACTTATGGAGATTATCGTTTAGCCATAGATGAATTCCCCGAAGCAAACCAGTAGTTCCGCATTGGGACCGGAAAGCATTCTGAGTCAGCTTCATTTTTCGGAATTATATTCCAACTCCAATCTTAAAGATACATTTCTGTAAATAACACATGACAAAATACCATGTGATTTCACAACAATCAATACTCCTTTTGAGTTATTTAGGCATAACATTTACCTTTTGGTTTCGATGCTTCACTTGCAATTTCCCAGTATGTCTTTGATTCGCTTACCTCTGATCTATCAGGTGATGCCAATTACCAAGAAGGCATTTAAAGTCGCGCGTTGATCAAGGGACTATATGATGTACGTTTGTGTTTGATGCTCGAACGGTTCCGTGCACACAACACTGCCATTAATCCGTACAAATGTTTTTTTCCAATCACTGGATTCACGTGTTTAGGATATTTGATGGAGGTTCACGGTTTTCGACCGACCCTGACCGTTTATTGTCTCTATGGCGTACACGTTCAACTACGTCTCTTTTAAAAATTCGTCCATTATTGGATTCACTACACATATTCACTATAAATATTTCTTTCAAAACAGAACCCCTTTGGACTACTGTTCACAAAATTCGTTTAAGTGGTCATCCGTACTTGAGCATGTTCTTCGACAATTTGTCAGTTTCATTTCTATCAATGCCGCTTTGGGGGCTTTTTCACTTGAAATCTTCATCAACTATCATTGCAGATGCGTCTCCGGCTAGAATTGGAGCCGCTATCGAGCAGGAATGTCATTCAGCGCTGTGAATTTTGCGTCAACGTTGTCCTGCTAAACTTGGATATCCGCCGACTCAACAAGAGACTCTGACTGTATTTTGGGTGATCAAAGGATCACACAAACATATATTCTGTTTCCTTGGGACTAGGTCTCTCGAGAAGACTCTTCTGACTTCGAACTATCACTTTGTATTGTCGTGAAACAATGGTGCCACGATTTCACATGAACTACCTTGTGTAACAACCATTTACACTCAATATCAATGGTATTGAATTTTAAACATAAAAATTTCCATTCCTGTTTCGGATTCTGTGTGACATTATTTCACAGTTGGCTTCGCCGCAGTTCATCGAATGAGGCTGCCTTGCACAGTGGCTTTTCTAGATTTGAATGCTTTTGCATGCAAAATCGAGCCCTATTTTTGAAAAATTGAACTGTGCTAAACAGCTTGCTAGAAAATTTATTTAATGTTGTTAGAAAGTTGGAGGTTTCAGCTATCAATAATTTATCATTCCACAGAGGATTGTTCCTCGGAAATATAAATAAACCAAAAGTATCGTGCTCCTTTATACCTGACCAGTTAATTTTCTAATTGCATGACAGGCCACTTTTCCGCAACTTAAAAGAAAATACTTCTAAGATATTCATGAGTTTATTCTTCGGCTTAGGACACAGGCGGCACTTTTTAATTTTGGAGATCCAATGGAAACATGACTTTGTGACTGCCTGATTGCTGGTACCAACAGTCAACAGTTGCAACAAAATCTGCTTGTACGTTCTTGAAGTCATGTTCTTGAACATGTTCTTGAGATCATCAACATGTTCTTGAAGTCTTGAAACAGATGTGAACTGTCTAACTGAATCCATATGCCGAATCACTCTGTACAATCGCTTTTCCGAGCAATTCGAGTTCATTCAATGACTCTCTGCCAATTAAAACAGGGGGATGTCTGTCAGTCCCAATCACAGAAGAGTCGGAATGATAAATTTAAGGAGAGGAGTAACCTTGGTCAGTGGGATTGTTGCTGAGTGCATATTTCTCGATGTAGGTAGCTTCCGTGAGGCTGAGTGCTCCAGATGCGGCAAATACGGGTACATTCAGTCTGTTCGCCGGGATACCCAGACGTATTATTTCAACTCTGAAAATACTCGTTCCTCGTATGATTTTCCTAGTTTCTCTATTGCTATCGCTGTACCAGCACAGAAACATGTTTTGCTTGCTTTACTGTCTGGGGAAAAGATTCAGCATCATTCTATTCATTGTACTCGTTGTCTCGAATCATTTATTTCTAAGACAGTGAAGCCAAAAGCCCTCCCGGAATTACGGCCTGATTCTACTGACATTTTTGCCCAGGGTTTGACCGGACATACACACCAATACTGGGTGCCTGTAAGCTTTCCCTCACAGAATCGGACAGCGTTTCGTTCAATTGTGATTTTTTCATCATTCTTGAAGTATCTCCACAATAACAAGGAAGTCCTTCAAAGACATGGGTATTTCCAGTTCTCCCCTGTAATATGATGGCAAGCCTTTAACAGCCCGAGCTGTACAATTTCTGACTCTGTTGGGTGGACATTCGGCTGACTTTGGGACAAAATGACCTGTACCATATGCAATGAAACTTTACAGTCAGTCCAGAAAATTCGGGATCACCTCAGTTCGGTTGGAGTCCAGACACACGATCAAATTCCGGTTTATACTACTGATACTATTGTCAGTTGCCAAAAATATACAATAGGCGCTTATTTAGTGTGAGAGAGAGTAGTATCGGTGGTATAAACTGGAATTCCGCCGCACCTCAGGATTTCGACGAACTGAGGTGGTCCTGAATAACATGAACTGACGGAACACTGCTGCTCATTAAATTTTACGATAAATATAATTATTCAACCATCGCGAAGTTTGATGAAAGAATTCTGCATTGCAAAATTACATTTTTTTTTACTTAATGTGCTGGTGGCCAAGCGGTGTCGTACTGGTTTATGGGGTTCTCTGGTGATGGGCCACTGTGTTCGGTGTCTCCGTAGTCGGTTTTGAATTGTGACGAGTAGCCTTTTTGATACATAGATTTTCGCGTTCATTCTCAATTAATATTTTGTTTTAGGCCTTCAATAAATGATGTGTATCATATATGAAAGATAAACTACGTTTTCTTGGTCTATATAGTGAAAAGTTAGTCGCTTCGGAGGGCTGTTTTGTTTGAAATGTTTCCTTTACTGCCTTTGCCCGGTCGGCACAGGGGAGCTTTTTGTCCCATAAACGTCCCGAAAAGGGACCAATTTTAGTACCCAGTGTTCGGCGAAGTTCTCATGTCTCTGGATTCAAAAAGTCCAAAAAGTGAAGGTATAGCTTTTTTATTAAAAACCGTTCTAGTTCATCAGCCCGGTCAGCATAAACAGAGCCATTTGTCCCAGAAGAGCCCTTCAAATGACCTTTGTAGGCTATTTTCATTACTAAGTGTCATTGGGAGAAATTTTCTAGATACTTTAACTACGATCTAACTAAAAGAGTTGTACTTTTATTTCTTTGTGAAGCACCATTTTATAAGGATATCCGACAACTGGAAGCACGTGGGTTATGTTCACCAGGCTGCTAGAATTCGGTAGAAAAAGAATCTTTAATGCACAAGTGAATCCCATAAAATGGAAAAAGTGGTGAGCAAGATTGGCGGTGAATTGCCGGTTTTAACCTACTTCGTGCTAGAAGAGAAGCCACTTAAGCTTTGATAATTTGTACATATCTTGGTTTTTCTCAAATGAAAAGTGTTAAAATATGATAAACTAACATCCAAAGCTGACATAATGTGATCGCTTGCCGTAGTTCAAAAG
This sequence comes from Fasciola hepatica, assembly GCA_948099385.1. NCBI lineage: Eukaryota > Metazoa > Platyhelminthes > Trematoda > Plagiorchiida > Fasciolidae > Fasciola > Fasciola hepatica. The sequence continues at coordinate 452,269 of CANUEZ040000055.1, read as the reverse complement.
AAAGGAAAATATACCTCTTCGTTCTTCGCATGTTCAAAAGTAGTCACTAAAATGTCCTTGGGGTATTTCAGATGAAACCATTTTTGGACCTTTTTTTACTATTTTCTGACCGGCTTTCATCTTTCTTCGCATGGTAGTAATTCACTGACGGTACCACGTATTTATACACCTACTCAGCAGATATTTTTCATGTTACATTTATTTTCAAAAATATTACTGTGGTTTGCTTAAACAGTAAATCAGGGGTTTGGTTCGAAAAGGCAAATAACGGGTAAATATTGTAAGAAACGCGTGACAACCATTTACCAGCGGAAATGGACAATCATTTACACCAACATTTACACCTATTTGGATGGGCTCAACACAATAGCCATTGGGGTATTCTAGTAAAGCTAAACATTCCTAGTGACTTAGCAGAACGCTGTCCTAACTCGTCACAACCAACTCCCGTTTGGAAGCGTGCTGCTGCTGTTGTAGCGGCTTCGCAGGCACCAAACTAATTAAAATACAACTGCGAGCTTAGAGCTTAGGCGCGCCTTGTTTACGAATAGGTATTTCCACTTAGATTTACTTGGGAATGACAGCCGCTCCCCAAAAGCGGCCAACTCCGGTGTCAGGTCCTCCTCTAGCTATAGGCAATCTTCCTTTTCGAATCTTTCTTCTCAGTCACCTAAAGTGGCTTATAGTCAGGACAAAAGTACTTCAAAGTACTTTCAATCATCCAGACCCGATTAAACCAGTGCGGTATTATAATCTCCTTCGGTCGGACACATCAACCTATTTTAGAAACTTTTTAGGACACTTGGGTGATCCTCACCAATCATCCATTGAGGTACGCAAGTGGCTTAGTAAACGTTGACTAAGCTTTTCAATAGGTCAGGAATTTGGTCTAGCATCGGTTCCTTTAATCGACTGTTTGCTTGAAATCTGGTTTGTTCAAGTCCACCTGGTACCGGAAAAGTGGACATCATCGAGAACTTACGTCACGCTACGTAACAAACGGCAAGGTGCGCTTTAGCTCATCAGCTCTGGCCATTAGCTCGTTCAGTCTCCCTTCTCCTATCATTTATACAAGGTAGCCAATAAAATTACTAAAAACTCATCAATTGCTATCGTTCTGCGTCTCCATTCGCTGGACGAGAATGGAGACCGCAAATCGTGCGTGCGACCGAACTGTTGCTTGGGAGCTCTCGTTCTCAGATGATCCAAAGCCACGGAAGGTAGGAAACTTTGTCCTGCCATGCTCGAAATATACGGTTACTTTAGTTTTGTAAAGTGTATTGATTTTTCTTGCGGTTGGCTGAAACTCGCGAAAGAGGCGCTGAATTCACTAGTTTCTATTCCTGGGCTAGAACTCGTTAGTGCACCCAACTGGGCTTCGTCCATCGTCATACTTTTACGACTAGACTGCATCACTCTGAGAATTTGTGGCGATTGTCACTTTACGCAGAACCGTAAACTTTGTCAGCGACAACATGTCACAGAAGGGCCTGTAGACGTGTTATCCTGATTCAACGGTTCCAATGCAGCCCAATTACTAAAGCTCTTGGGTGAACTTTGGGCTAGCGTAAAGATCAAGTGACTCCTGACATGTGCCTCGAAAGTTGCACATAAGTTCGTAAAATCTGACAAAAAAACAAATGAATGAAAGCATCGCAGTATTGATTTATACATTATAAAACCAGAACATTTGTTTTTCTGAATGCCCGTGTGACCAGCCGGACGCAGGCTGGTTTCCTCTATTCTTAGTTGTTAGGATGCATTGTTCGATTTTTCAATGGCGGGAAATGAATCAACACTCACAAAGGTGATAATTGCGTATTTTTACAAATTATATATATATATATATATACATATATATATATATATATATATATATATATATATATATATATATATATAGAGAGAGAGAGAGAGAGAGAGAGAGAGAGAGAGAGAGGTAGTCGTGTCTTAGTACTATTTTTGTGACATTCTTGCGGTGTTCAATAATATTCGCTAAGTAACCTTTGTCTTTCACCTTCTGCCTCGGGGAATTAGAATACATTGTTACGCCAAAGAGACGAAGTGCAAAATGTTCTAGAGGTTGAAGAAGGCTCTCAGTGTGAAGAAATGCCTCATTGGTGGCGAGGCCACACTACGAGAGCACTCGCTATCGTGTCTTAAATTACAGTCGATAGGTAGGCTAAGAAAAAACGAATATTGCTATGTTTCCCCTTGATTGTAAGGCATGACATGTATGGTTATTCCTCGTGTTTATGCAACGACGAAGTGCCTCACGAGCTAGGGCTAGTAGAAGATTTCAAGACTCTGGATGTTTTAGGCGGTGATATACCCACTAAAACCATATCAATGTCAACAATCTAAACAGGTCATGTGTGTACTATTTTAATTTTTTAAGTCGGTCAAGAAATATAGCATGGAAGAACCGTGTGTGCCGGATTGAACATGTATGCTCTTTTGCACACCTTATCCAATGATTTTATGATCTCCATGCTGACGATTAATCAACGTCGTGACGTGCTCCATGCCTTCAGCCAACACTTGCCAGGTATTTCGCGTTGTCGAAGGACAGTATCTCGCACGCCACAGTTGTGAGATGCAGTTACGGTTCCTTTATGAATCATATTTGGGAAAACTCAGGTCGTTCATCAAGAGACCCGCAAGACCAGTGGAATAATTATGCCGAAAAATTCACGAGGTCAGCATTAGGTGTTCCGAAAGGAGGTAATTTTGCTCAGGATGATATTTTAATTCTCATTTGTGTCAGGCTTATTCAACCTGTGTACTGCATGTGTATTTTTTACTCCTATATGCAATGAGATACAATTGTAATTTTCAAGAATGTTGAGTTCATCGACAATGTGTATTTGTATTGTTTTGACGCCTTCAGTAACTTTTTACACGGTTTGGATAAAATCCTCTGTCTGTGGGTAGCATACTATTGAACACACTCACGCACTACCACATGTAAAGGTTTATCAATCTCCAATAACTCCTATGACGCAGTAATCCCTATTTTGCATACATTCACGTAAACCTTCACTTTTCTGAATTACGTGTTTATCTTTGAGTGTGATAATAGATGGCTTCCAATGAACACGGAAGTGCCTTAATGGGCTGTTGATTTGAAAGTGCGCAACGAAATGCCGTTCAAAAACAGGCTCATTGTTGCCGTCAAAGGTAGGTCAATGAAATTCGTTGTCTCTGACTAAACCCCTGATGCTATTTGTTCCATCCAAAGGTTCAAAGAAGAACCGGCGTCTGTCTTTCTACGACGAGAAGTCAGGTACGCAAATTGTCATTTCCTTCAAAATACATCTCAAGCTGATTTTTACTTTGGCATGAACTGTTCTTAAGGTATTCTGAAGCTCAGTAACAACTTGTCAAAGATCATAGCTGTATATGTACCTCACATTTAGTTCGTAGTTTAAAGATTTTTACCATTTCACTGATTACAGCTGTTAAGATACATAAACTATCCGATAAAAATTTGTTTTGTTTGAAACAATCGTTCAACTATTTTGGAAATCCGCACGAGAAAATGTTTTGTTGTCCAGCATTTCCTTAAATTCGACGGTCTCATCTTTCTACATCTTGATATTTTAGATCCAGTGACTTCGTAACACAAGTATGATGAACATCTTCCGAAAATTCTGAATGACGAATTCCTCGAATTTCAGGCTTTTACAAGTTTTCAGTATACCATCTGTATAATAAGCCGTTTGATTTTCACGAACAATGTCTTTTAAAACTGCGGTTTTGATCGAAAGGATAGATAATGGACCAACAGGCTGAGAAACTGGCAGCTAGGATGGACTAAGAAATGAAAAAAGACCCATTTCAAGCTATTTTCTTGAACTTTCAGAGTAGCCCCGATAGGGAGCAGGTGCTGCTGCCCAAAGTTTCCAACGATGTACTTCAAGGTTAGCTGAACTCCGGCCCGGTGTTAGCCCAACGTGGCCAACGCGCTCCCAAACGGGTATGGGTATGCTGCATCTACCCATCTTGAGGTGAAAGACGTCACCTGCTCGTGCTAGAAGCTCGTTTTTATTGTTGTAGCCCATAAGCCCTACTAAAATTAACCGGGCTGGAAGTATTTCCAGTCCCGGTCTCTGTCGTTTTCAAGTTCCTGCTCTGTGAATCTTCTTGAGCCCTGTCGAGTGGCTTATTCCCACCCCACTGAGCAAGTCCCTGACCCGGTAGGTACCTGCCCATTTCCGACTTTTTTCGTGACTCTCAACTTCCCTCGATGCAGCCCTCCTTCGTTGTACCGACGTTTTAATGTGAAAGAAACACACACACACTACTTTGAACGTCACCACGGCGCAACATAAAAAGGCATCCAATAAATCTTCCATTCTGGGGTAATTTCATCTTCTGATTTAGAGTGTTTCTGAACTATATCAACCAGAACTAACGGTGAGAAAGAAAACATTTCAGAAGCTTCCACGGAGTGGCTTGGCACTCGTCTCCATACCATCCTGATCTGTTCAACGAATGGTTATCAGACAGAACTGACTTGAATATGTTGGCTGGTATTGGCTCTATGGAGCTCACATCGTAATCACAAGAACGGCGGACATCTCTGAGTTTGTGTCACACCTTTTGTTTCATTTTATTTCTAAAATACATACGCTTTTGGCTTTTTATGTCAGTAAACTCCTCAGCTAATCTTAGTTTGCTAGTGTAGTCTTATATATTATTGACATTACCTTAGTGTACCATAAAGACTGAGTAATACACTACAACCTGTCCTCGATCCATATCCCTCCTCATATTGGCCCCATCCATGGCGAGCTTCTCTCTTCTATTAATAAGAGAGTTTCCTCGCCTTTATTGAACAGGATCCCTTATTGACTCAAGCTGTTGTAATTCCCTTGTGAGCTTTTCAAATTTGGCCTGAAGCCCCACCAGCGGTTCCCTATCTTTGCCGTCCACGCTATTTCTTTTCACCACCCCGCTCGTTTAAGCTTTCGTCATGATGGGAGTCCTTTCATAAATAATGCCCAAGGACCTTCTGCTCTTGGCTTCTCGGTCTCTGTGTTACTTTTGATCTCTTCTGTCTTCTCAGATGGCTCCCTTGCTACTTCAGCTTAGCTGAGCTCCGCATCCGCACTTTCCGTTCCACTTTCAAAACTAACTTTCGGTCTCATATGTTCACTAATGCTTTTTATCAGTTTCTTGTTAGGGCTGAATGGGTAGGCTTGCTCCGCAGCATCCTTACATTGGCTGCGTACCCAGATATTCCGGTTTAACACCGAGTAAGGCTCTCTCATAGTGCCCGAGCGGCTTGCATACGGCTGTCCCTGGCAAATATCGCAAGCAATTCAGTATCTCACAATCCCTTTGTAAAACTCTGGTGAACACAGGCTTGAACCCGGAGTGTTAGACAAAACTTTCACTGAAAAACGTAGACAAAAACCTTATTTGGAAAGAACATTTATCCCAATGAACTGGGGGAATCAGGAGTTTTATACAACGTCGAAAGGATATCAACAAACTGTCCTAAAATTTAAAGGCAGGCTCATTGCTATCACCAAATACCAAAACATTTTGCTCCAGAGAGGAGGGCCAGTAGGATTCTTGCCAAATTCGGATGTACCCCCGGTGGATCTCAAAAATCGCAAGCTGTTGGGCACCACAATCAAGCTTAGCACAGTCGGCATGGATAACTACGCGACTCCCATGGATACTCCGCTGGCGGTCCAGCCATCACCATTTGCTGACATTTCCAGGGAACTCCCATCCTTCGCCAAGTCATATCAGCTAACCGATTCACTATCTCATGTAGTGCCTCACCCTACCACCACCACGTGCCAACCAATTCATCCCCAACCGCACCGACCCAACCCCGGCAGACTCCGCATTTGGCGACTAGAATTCGAATAAATGGTTAAACTACGCATTATAAGACTATTCTCTGATGTATGTGCCTCCTCTTTGCACATGGTCACGAAGTCATCTAAAGATTGGAGACATTGTGGAAACTACGGTGCCCTCAGTAACTTCATTGCTATCGACAGGTATCCGATCACACACAACATGACTTCTTACAGAATCTATTTTGGAAAACAATCCTTCTCAAGATTTTCCTCGTGAATTCGCATCACCAAATCCAAGTGGCTGAAGAGGTATACCAAAGACTGCCGTCGCCACAGCTTTTGGCCCGTTCGAGTTTGTGCGATTGCCGTTCAGGTTATAAAAGGCTGCAAAGAAGTTCCACCTTTTTGATTAAGGGCTCCAAGGTTTACCCTTCGCTTTCGGCTTCTATGACGACATTTTAATCACTAGCATCTCTCCGGTTGAGCATGCCACCCATGGACGTCAACTCTTTCAACGTTTTCAGCAGAAAGGACTTCAGGCAAACCGTGATAAGTGTGTTTGGCTCACCATCTCCCCGAATTCTTGGGCTACATATCGGTGAACAAGGCTCGACATCCCTCCCAGACAGGGTAAAAAGCATTCTCTGGTTTCCTGCACCTAGGACTGTCGCACATCTACGCCAATTCTTGTCAATTTGAAGTTGTTCTCCCCGTCTTCTTCCCCACTGTGCGTCTGTCGTTTTGCCTTTAACTGACCTACTCAAGTCCGACGTCATAGCGATCAGCCTCAGGCTCGTGGTCGAGGCAGCTTTCATAGAATCAAAACGAGAGGTCGCAGACGCCACCATGTTTCGCCCTACACTTTTCGATTCCAGTACCGAGTTGATCCTTACAACTGATATATCCAACACTGCAGTAGGTGCTGAGCTCTATCAAATGAAGAACGATCAACTACAACCATCGACTTCCTTTTCCCAAAAACTCCAGGCGGCAGCGGCCAAATACAGTACTTTTTACTGTGAACTTTCCGGGTCCACTTATTCATTCATCCGTCACCTTCGACACCTTTTGGAAGGACAACACTTTCGTGTCCACACTCGCTACAAACTTTATGCCGATTCTAGGGAACGTTCACCCAGAGGTACCCGCCGTCTGGATTATATTTCCCAGTTCACAACACTCATCCGCTACGTGCGTGGATTTGATTACTTTTTGGCTGACGCTCTATTCAAACCCAGTGTTGGCGCGGTGCGGTCAAAATCTGGTCTTGCGGAAACAGAAAAACTCTAGCGTGATGATCTGTCTTTGCCCGGACTGCTCACATCCTCCACACTCCAGGTGAAGGACCTGACCCTACCTTCATCCGTCAGCACAACCCTATGCGACTGGTCCAGTGGTAGCCCTCTTCCGGTCGTCCCTACTTTCTACAGGAAATGTTTTCTCGACCATTTTCCTTCCCTTTCCCATCCTGTTTTACGTGCACTTAGTAAACTCATTTCTGCCCGATATGTTTGGTCTAGTATGAATTCCGGCTTTGCAATAAGGGCTAAGCACTGTTTGCAATGTCAGAGAGGCAGCGTCTATCGTCACACATTTTCTCCCACCAGTTCATTCACAATTACCGATGTCGGCTTCACACACTTTCACATCGCTTCCGTCGGCCCACCACCACCGGTAAACAAACGTATAATACTTTTGGAATAGCTCCACACGTTGGCCGATGGGATTGCCCATTTTCGTGATATCGGCATGGAATATTGCTGAGGTACTACTTCAAACACTGGAGCACTATACCTATTGTACCGTCTATCGTCACAACAGACAGCGGCAGCCAATTCCCATAGGTTTTATTTCGTGAGTTCACTGAACTTCTCCGATGTAAACACGTCACGACAACGGCGTACTACCCTCCATCCGGCAACTTGGTAGAGCTTTAACCTCGTCATCGGAAAGCAACACTTCTGTCAAAGCCAAGCCCAGTGGCTGGAGCGATGACCTGCCACCAGTTTTCCCGGATCTTCGACCTCCAGTTAAAGATGATCTCTACTGCACGTCTGCTGAACTCGTTTTTGGCACCACCACTTGCCTACCACGTGACTTTGCTCAGCCTATCACTGCTGGCAGTCCCAGCCCATCCAAATTCTTTCAACAACTTGTTGACCGTATGTCCCACCTACACCCAACATCCACTCGTCCATCACACTTGCAGGCTTTTGTACATAATGATGTACTCAAACAGCCATTCGTTTTTATTCGTGACAGTGCTGTGAGCGGACCACTCACCGCCGTGTGATACTCCATTCAAGATACTCAGCCGCATGGACAAGTATTTTACTGTTCAGAGGTGTGATAAATCAGACACTGTTTCCAATGGCAGACTGAAACCCGCCTATCCCAATACACCTCCATCGGCGGCTGCTCCGACACCAATGCCACCCATGGGGACAGAAAAACAGTTCCTGCTGACGACTCACATCATACCACTGCATAAAACTACCCTACGGCCACCAACGTAGTCATAACCACTAGCTCATCAGTTACTAGCTGTTCTGGCATAATTATTCGACATCCTGTCCGGTTCCGTTGCCTCGTTGCTCAAAGTTTCCCTTGCTAACCCTTCTTCTCTCTATTTTATTTCCCAGCTTTTATTTTCACAGCGTACTCACTGACGGGGACGTTGTGTGGGTATCTGCACGTTTTCGACCTTCTCCACGATTATCAGCGTCCCTTGACTCAGCCCTTCTGTGTTGTGCCGAAGCTTTAACACGTAATACAAACGATGCTTTTTCCCAACCACCACAACAGCGCACTACATAGAGCTGCCAGTAGACCCCTCTTTCTGGTGCGGCTCCGCTTCCTGATCTGGGGTGTCCTGGAATTGTATTTTCCAGATCTACCGTTGAGGAATAAGCCACTTTAGATTCTTTCACGACCTCGCTTGGCAATCGTCTCAACACTACTGCTGTCAGACTGAACATTTCCACCGATATTGGTCCTTTGCCCCCCCCCCCCCCACCCCGGTTGCAAGAACGGCGGCCTATCGCGAGTTTGCGTCATACCTCGTTACATTTTCACTTATACTGTGCATAAACGTTTAGCTTCCCACCTGAGCACGATTCTCCGCCTATCCTAGTTTACTAGTGTTGTCTAAGGTAGTGTTGACGTTAACTGGGTGTACCACGGAGGATGACTAGCACACTACAGATTTAACTGCTCACGTATATCGGAGAGTTCCAATTTGACCAAAGCACTATCAGTGCTGGTTGGCATTCTGGCCGTAATTGCACACAGTAGCAAAGACATCCAACCCGCCGTTCTTCATTGCCGATATGCTTTCTGAGTCCACCGAAGCTTCGGACCTAACCCTTGTTACTCGTATGCGTAGGGTAACTGTATTCGTCTCCGGCTATCCTCATGTTAATTGTCATCCCGTAGATAAGCTTTGTTTTGCCCCTTCCAAACAAGCTGTTTTCGATTCGACGGCCAGTATAGCACTTGCTTTTGTGAATCGCCTCGGATTGCTTATCGATCTTTACTCGTCGCTCAGCCGGTTGGCATACAGATCTCCGTGGCTCGCGGCTTTCGTTCTTGGACTCTAGCGAGGCGTCCTTTGAATCTTTACTGTATTTATCAACCGAGTCCGCAAGCCATTCGGCTAGCGAGCCCTGTTGGCTAAATGTGCTTTTCTCAAAAGAATTGTAACTATACTTAATTTATCTTGATTGCTTGCCTGTCCCGTAAAACGTGTACAAATCAGAAACCTGCATGAGACAAGGGCATACATTCACAGAAATAGCTACGCGGCCCTTGTCCATTGAAGCGACCAGGACCCTGAGAGCCGCCGTAGCGTGTAAGTCAACTCCAGAACCCTGTGGGTTCAAAGGCTGGGTGGGAGCTTCTGAGCTTGAGTCGATGACGTCCCTCAGATTCAGTCTGAGTCCACTCCATTGAATACGCTGGCACGAAGGCCTTTAGTGGACGGGGGTTCCTTTGGGCTTTGGCCTTTTGCTTTCCCGTTGAACTATCTATACCAAGAGCAAATTTGAATTTAGCTGCTTTTTCCACGATGGAAAGCCGGCGGAAGTGCACTTCACTTTCTTTTCTAATAACTAGCCGTACCATACTCGGACGCAAGTGAAATGCATAATGAAATTCAAGGGCTCTTTGATTGTTCGGCGGAGGTTGGTAACCTGTAGGAGTAGTCCTGTGCTTGTCTGTTTTTCCGTTGCGGTGGCAGTCAGTGGTTCAAAGTGATCCGGAATTTTTGTTACAAACTTGATTTTTCGTTGAGTCAACTGGTGTTGTGTAGTCACTTTCACTTTTGCCATGGAAGTTGATTTGAAATAGACTACGGTAGCTGTGTCTCTCTTCCCCTGTGGCCTTTCGCGGAGGGCTTTTTGAAACACCGCGCAACTTTGTGAGGACCGGAACATGCGGTGCGTGGCTGGGCTTTTAGCTCGGCTCTGAGACAATCGTGGGTGCAATCCCGAGGTTATGGACTCCAGCGCACGTCCGTGCTTCTTCGCTTGCCCCAAGTAGCTGCATCTCAAGCACTCCGTGCATCAGTCTGTGGGTATAGTCTGTGTATTCGTAAGGACTCAGAGCTTTGAGTCCGCACTGTCTCTGAGTTAGCAGAGCGCAACTTTTCGTGGGTTTTTCTGTGGTGGTCTAGTATTTTGTCCTCAGTGCATTGCGGCAACCGGGCTGTGCAGTTAGCATTGGTTCGCGCCGCTCGGTGTTAATGTATGTAGTGAATGCCGCTATGAGCTGCTGGTTGAATCGCACCGCCATGAAGTTAGCAGGAAGGCGATTAGCGGTGGTGTGGAACTGCCTGGTGCCCAACCATTGTTGCAGACAACCAAAAGCATTCCCCAAATGGTGGCTGCATACGGTGTTGAATACGGCTGGGCTGCCAGACACTGTCACTTAGTGCTCTAGAAATCTTTGGGTTACTGTTTCATTTGAGGAGTTTAGACGGGGTGTGGCCACCGGCTCTTTAGTTAAGCAATCTGCACAAACCAGCAGTTAAATAGATCCAGTGCAAGATGGCCATGGACCTACCCGGTCGACATGAACTTGCTGGAAAAAGGTATCTGCTGCACGGAAATGAGACGGTGGGTCTTCTTACGTTTGTAAACCTTTCAGTCTTTGCCATGAATGCAACTGCAGGTCAAGACATTATCATCGCGATTCACGTTTTATCATAGTTTTCGGTCGGCTATCACTCAAAGGGCTGTGTGCTTTCGAAGATTATTGGTCCAAAAGCTTGTGAGAAGGCGGGCCTTCAATATCCTTTAGACGTTTCACACATTATCTGACCCCTCGTAAAGGGGAGTGGGACTGTCCACGGCTTCAGTGACTGACTTCAGCGGCTCCGCACCATTTGAGTGGGCTCAACGTTGCAGAGATTAATCTGGCCGTTGCCTCCACAGGCCAAGTTGTGATCGCGAGTTGCCTCCACTACTGGAGCAGCATAACCTGGGATGTGACGTACGTCACTTATGAATTGAGCGGTGTAATACAGACGTCTAATTTCCTCAGGGGGAATATCTCTCTGGGTTAGCAAGTAGAGCATGAATGATTAGCTTGTGATCAGTATACACCGTAAAATCACACCCCTCTAAGATGTCTGAAGTGCCTGATACCCGAACGAATTCCTCGCGTTTCACAGCTGATGATGCCGTACTTCACTTCCGCCGGCTTTAGTCTTGAAAAGAAAGTCACTGGTTCCCATCTTCCGTTAACCCGGGGTTGCAACCCGGCTCCCAAAGCTGTTTCTGAGGCATCCTTTGCCAGTGCGAGTGGGGACGCTAGGTGGGGGTGGGTTAAAGACGTTATATTCTTGGTTGGCCCTCTAGGCCGCTCAAAATTTGACTTTCACAGAGCCCATGGGAACTAGCCTCTTTGAACTGCCTCTGAGCGGGTCAGTGATAGCTTGCAAAATCCAGGCACACTGTGGCACGTAAAACCAACAGACATTTTCTAGGCCTCCAAAAATTTGCAGCTGTTTAGAAGACCTAGGCTCTAGGCAGTCCAACGTGGGTTGCATTATTTCTATTAGAGGTGCTGTCCCCTTGCATGACACCCCACACTTGGGGGCAATAAATAGATCCCTTGTGCATCACGCATTCCTGTGTTAACTTTGACTCCATGGCGAGCCAAGAAGTGATAACGTCGTGCAGGTGTATCGTACATTGGTTTCTGGATTAACTGGCGATAAAGAGGCCATCTAATTAGGCCGGGGCAAAATCTAACCGCCGCCAGCCGTAACACTAAACCTCTGTAGGGCCCGAACCACTTTTCTAGGCCCGAAGATCGTTCGCACGGACGCAGACAACCCTAAAATTGTTTTGCCCACTGTTTTGAGTCTGTCCGTTCCGGCAGCCAGTACTTGGTTTCAAGTGCGTACTGAACGAGTTAGGCTAAAGAAACGCCCGCTCACTAGACATGCCATAATATATGTAATGTGCGGCATTGGGTAAATATTAGGAATGATCATCTAGCTTAAAGCATCGTAAAGTCCCCACGGTCTCCAATCGCTGACCGATTCCTTCGAGACCACGTGCAACAGTGACTCCCCCGCAAGCTCTTGAATGGTCGAATAATGCCCACGTTATCTACTTGCTGGAATTTTGCCCAGATATGTTTCGGTCCTTATGGAGCATGGACAGAGGGAACCAGAGTCTCTAAGTGATTTGGAGCTCCAGTATTGTGGTGAGTAGGTTACCATCTTTGTGAAGTGCGTTTGGGAATTTGCTGAACCGTTCGCTGGGTTTTAGATCCAGTGTGGGGACCTGTAGGGTTTTGACCTAAGAAAGTGAGTGCATGAGCAAACCGACAACTATGACGACCCTGTTCTCCTGATACAGTGGCTGGGTGGGTTGTGGTGTTCCAAGGAATCCAAACCCGAAATGGTCTGAGGAACTCGAGCGACGACTAAAAGCCGCGGGAGGGGGGAAGTGAGCCGAGGTCTGGGGTATGGAATCTATCATTGTATGTTGAGATGGGAGTATCATTCGCGGCGAGTATAGTCAACGTCATCTTTTGGGTTTTGCGACGTATTGAGTCGCCTTTTATCCTGCAATTTGCTCCAATGTCTGTAGAGAAATACAAACTGCCTCTCCTGTCCCGAATTTTCATCAAGCGCTTCGGAAAATATTGCCAATGTTGTTTGTCGCCATAACCTTCCGGCCCGGTGGTTTCCCGCTGCTTGAAGAAATTGCGATGCTCCCCGCATCTACGAGCTTGCTAACCAGAATGGCGATGATAGCAGAGATTTCCAGTTTAACTTCTCGACCAAAGAGACTGTGACGCGCAAAGCTTACTTATCGGGCTTCTCTTGGGCCTAGTGCTGATTGTGGTTTCTTTTTGTTCCGCCGAACGCCAAACTTCTTTATATATGGTCCCACACCAAATTCACGGCTGCGAAGCTGTTGTTAGATAGTGTCTAAAGAGGGTGTGAAAACCGCTTTTTGTGCCTTGGGTGTGCTTGCCAAGAAAGCGAACCAAGTGCCCGTCCGGGAGATTTTCGGCGGCCCTAGTGATCTTCCTAAACTTTGACCCTGGAAGCTGATGGCTAAAATGCTCTTGGCACAGGGGCAGCCGCAGCATCCACAACTGTGCAACGCCAGCGTCGTCCATGGAAGATGGCCCTACTAGAGACCCAATTTTTGTCCACAGTTGTAAGGGATTTCTAAAAGAAGGTATTTTATCCGCTTCTCTTCTGGTGCAGCAACAAGCTCGACGAAAGCTTTCGTAGGATGCTCTGTTTGTTATTTTCCGGAAGTTACAAGGTGTCCTTCCTTGGCCTGTCTAACCAAGTATTTTGGGAAAACTCACAAAGCTCGGGCTCCCCTTGCAAAATTATTTTTAGATGGGAAAGAAAGCTTGGGGAGCCTTTGAAGTAGCTTCAGGGATCTTTATAAAAGCTGAATAAAATATGCTTGCGTCGGCGGGTTTACATTTCTCACTTATTAGTGGGGCGAGGTTAAAATTACGGCTCCAATAAACCTGAGAAAAAGATCAAAACCTGCTATGAATGACTACTCGATTGGCTCAGGGTCTCGTGGAAAATATGTTTATAAAAACATGCCCCAGGAAGACCATATTCAAATGAAGGACAGAAACGGGCTCACCAACATTAGTGATAAGACAACCCCCTAGGTATGCAACCAACATTCGTCACTTGCGGAGACCAGAACAAGCATGATGGTACCTAACGGCTTTATCTTTAAGAGGGCTACTTGCGGGAGCCGGGGAGGTGGCATGAGCCGGGGAATGGCATGAGCCGGGAAGTTGCACCGGGAGATTAAGGTTATCGCGGAACTAAAGGAACTGCCGTACTCGGTCTGTGCAGGTTCAGTCATTCCAACGCTACGGACACAGCGGATTCACAGCTTGGCTCAAACACACGGCGACCACGAATATGAAACAAATCACCCGCGGAAAGAAGCCACAGATCCAACATTGGTGGCTATGGGATCGACAGCTAAGCACAACTCAGCCTGGCTTTCTTTCAATTGTAGTTTGACTTCAGACCACCCTCATCAGTACTATATTCGCATGTCAGTGCTAACGCACATTCCATATTTTTCACATCCAACACAAGGACCCACTTTTTTCCGGGAACATATCGCGGGAATTTCATTTAGTGGAGGCAGATGTAGTCTGCCCGACCGATAAAATTTCAGTGCCCCTACCTGAACCTCTAGTGATTTGGATCAAACCAATCATTATATTTCTTTCGCCAGAGGAAACTTAGTTTGGAAAGCATTATCACCCGGAGTAGTTCTTCCTCAAGCCGTGTACACCTATCTCACCAGGTCACCATTGTTGGTCCCTGCTGAGACCCGAGATTTTCGCGTGGCTTGCTTTGTGTTTTTTTTTTCGGGAGAGCCATCAGAATCAAAGTCCGCATACGGCTATTTTCTTTTTCGAAATTTTTACAGGTTTTCCTCCGAAATGTCATCGAGTTTAAATATCAAGCTCTGCAGTAGAACGGCAAAATCAATTTGCAACGCATACCACTACTCAGGAACCTGCTAGTTATGCAAGGGTCAAGCCTTTTCTACCTTGAATTCCTTGATAAGACAGAGAGCATATTTTTTCAAAGGCCGGGGAAACTCAGAAACGTTATATTTTTCTTGTGACAAATAAGGCAAGGGCAATGTCTCACCAGATTCTACCAAACCCCTGGGTAGCCACAACAGTACCCACCTACGCCAAGGCATTAGACGTCTGTGCGGAAGGAAAACAAAACAAGTGGATTTTGCAGCAAATGAATACAATGATAACACCGAATACACGTACAGATCAGATGACCTTTTAAGCGCTTTCATTCCAAAGAGTGGCAAGAACCTAACCCCGTCTTCTTTCGGACAATGTATAGGCTCCTCTGTACCCTAAAACTAAAGCCAGGTTTCAGTTCCTACTGTCATAAGTTTCGAGACTCGTTGCTGCTGCTTTAATCGGCTAATCTAGCTCGTTTTCCAAACAAATCTTTGTTCAGATATTTCATTGCCGACTAGCCGAGACCTGCCACAGTTTTTCCTGTACTCAAAAGCGTGTCAGCATTGTGAACTAAACATTTCCGCCCCATTGCCCCAAACCTGTCTGCCCTTACATCTACAGGTCGTGCCGTTCCTAAGCTTTTGAATTTCTCTATTAACTTTCTTGGTGACCCCTTATTAGCTTCCTTGTAAATGTAGCGAGTCCACTGTGGATAATAATGATCAGGCAATCACCCTCCATCCATGACTCAACTGATTGAGCATTTCGCGCCCTCCGCAACCTTGGAGGATACCAGCCACGTTCATCCGCGGTACGAGCTGGCTTTGGGTCTTTGTACTAATGTCAGGTTAAAAAACACGTGGTTGGCGCTCCAAGGTCCCCCCTCTTTGGTCTTACCAACGTCCTTGATCGTGGAGGCCGTGAGAGTGTGCCTCCAAGGCGAACATTGTTGCAAACCATGTGCGAGTATCGGCCGAATCTCTTAGCGATTTGAAACGTAATCAGTCTTTTTCCGTCCCTTCAATTAGAGTGTTTGTTGAGTTTAAATCTTCTCTGACTTGTAGACATCCGTTGGTGCCAAAGTTCGAGTAACTAAAAAGAAGAATACTACTGCCTCTGAATCTGAATGGTTAGCAGTAAAACCACTTCCTGCAAGTCTCCAAAAACTGAATTGTGAGGTTTTCCTTGTCTCAGTTCCGTGATGTTATCCCTTGGGCATTGGTACACCTGTTGCCAGACGTCACTAATGGCTATTTTACTCTAGGGGAGAGGATAAAGCTGTAATAAGTGATACATTTTATCCAAATGGCTGCATTTGTCCTTCTGCCTCTTCGCTAACATTTCCTCCATGATTTACGTTCGGGTCAGTCGAGACCGTACAGGATGGAACCTTCAATCTTCCTCGTATTCCAGTGGCCCGGAAGTGATCTAAATGCGTCAGGCCATATGGGCCGTTATAGTCAATGCACACACGAGATGTGCTCTCATCCGTGGAAGTGGACGCCGTGTTAGGTATCTGGAAGAGTACATGCTCGCTATTGTGGCCCACCTCCAGGTGCGTACGGGATCCTTGTGATAAATTATTCTTACTCTGGTTGACCGAAATCAAACTGTGCTGAATTTGCTGAGGCCAGTTCTACGGTTTTTTTTACCCGGGTGGGGCATTCAGTCGTGGCTTGACCCAGGCTTTAGTTCCTGAGAGAGGCTATCATGCTATGGCTCAAAAAGTAAGGCTGTAGCTGAAAATTTGGGATGCAGGCATTTATCAACGGTGAATACTGTGAAATCTGCTCATCCTTGCAATTTTCATAAATGCCGGGGAATGTCTTTAGTTGGTTAGTACCAACGGCAGTCCCGGTTAGACCCCAGTCACTCTGCTATATCCCTTTCTTCAAAGACGATACCCTTGAAGTTAATTTTTCATAGACATCGGAGCACAGATTGATTTCTCTTCCGTCACTTGTCCTGACAGTCAACACCTCAGACCTTTAGAGCTTCAAGCCACCAGATGAACTCATATATTTACATATGGCACTAACATTCATAAATTTAGTTTGGGCCTAAGTTGATCAATAAAGTGACATTTTTTATCGCTAGTTTCACAACATTCTGTTGTGATTTTTTTTACAGCATTTCAATTTATCTCTGCAATGCTGTGGGCTATTTTGGCCGACACCATGTTTTGTCTCGTGAATAACAAATCGCTCTTTCCGATCGGTACCTTTTGCCTCTTGTCCGTGTCCCCTGCCGGGGATGACTCCTGCACTACCATTTTACCCGAGTTTCCTTCCCATGCAAACCCAGCCGAAGGTTGAGTTGTGGTATAGTCGGAGGCCATTTACCACATCAGCATGACAGATCTTTCTTGACTTCCACCGGATAAACTCTCAGTCGGCTGTGGGAAGTTCCATAAGAAGCTAGACAGTGGCACCATCCGCTGTGCTGGCAGCCTTTTGGATCCTCCGCATCATAAGGTGCCGAAAATAACCCCATCGACAAACGGCCTTGGGCGATTAATAATAATAACGGCATATTTCTCGACCATGGTCGAGATGCACGCGCCAGCGCATGATCATGGTGTACAACGTTACTCAAAACAATGAACTATACACGAATTTCAAGAAAAACGAGTCGAAATCGTCAAAAGCAAAGCAATATCGCTGGAGTTTGTTTTGATCGACCGAAATGATAAAGGTTCGCGCGGCAAATACGGTTTGGTTTCGAATCCGGGTCGGTTGGTGGTGGCTCATGGGAATGCGAAATATGTCGTGAAAATATAGCGCTAAGGATGCGTTATAAACCAAAATAATGCAAGCTGTGGATAACGGAGGCCTTTGGGGTTCCATGAACGGTATAAGTTATGAACATGAAGAGATGAAAGAAATGAATGGGAGTACACGTGAACTTTGGTGAATATGAAGAGAACGGCTCACTATAAAGACGACGATGGCCCGGAATGACGGATATTCCCGGTCTCAATAAACGGAGTGCATCATGAAACGGGGAGATATGAACGAAGTGTGTGGAAATGGACTAAGGAAATTTGATGAATGTGGAGGAAACAGCCATTCATATAAAAGGTGAGTTTAGGTTCAGGATCAATAACTCGTATCACTCAGAAAAAAGGGAGCGCAACTTGAAGGCCTTGAATTAGTGAAGAATCAATTTCAAGCCGGATAACGATCGAAAGAAAAGTGAAATCTTGCAAGAGAAAACTGAGCGAAAAACCTCTGCGTAGGCTCGCGCCTTATTGTTCTATTACGCTGACAAAAATATATTGACTTATTGATTCTCAGTGATATTCAGCGTCATTATTGGGAACCACGGATGGGGGGATAAGTGGACTCGCGTTCGGATGGCGTATCGAAATTTAATGAGTACAAAATGCCTGTGTTGCGTATTCTGGCTCTGTTATTGGATTGTTTCACGAGACCAAGAAGATGTGCAGCGTCCCGCGGGTATGGTTCTTCAGGCGGGGTAAGGGACGTGCCAGTCAATCGATAGAAGGTAGCTTGTGAATTGTTATTTGTGAAGACTCCAGCAGTGACATTAGTAGCAGAGGTGTTGCTTCAGGAGTCGCCTATCAATCTACTGGTAAGCAGTTGGGAGTGTTTTAGGTCGTGTGGCTCGATTGCAATCCCGTTTGGTATAGAAGATTCCATTTAGGTCTCTGTCGGTACGGGTTGAGGTGCAAACCTTGGTCACTGAAAGTGGAGCCCGAGAGAGTGGACGACGACAAACCTGAAATAAATGATGTTACCAGTCTGGACGTGGTTCCAGCTGTGATTTATGATAATCAATGGAGACAGTTAATAATGAACTGGTTGAATTTACATGAACGGTCGGTGGCACATTTCATATTTTGGTCTGGGTTTGAATTCCAGAGTTTAAATAACGTAGGGTTGATAAGTACTACTTCAGGCTTGCAAGACAGCGTAAACCGGGTGGTATGCTGCGTCTGCATTTTAAAGGATAAATGGTTTGAACGCAATTAAAATTTCTGAAGAGCAATTAAGTAAGAATGCAGAAAGAACCTCTAGGTCATCGGTGGTGATGCGTTAGAGAAAATTGTTATCATGCACAGAAACGTGGACGTACGTTGGTTTGTGCTCTTACTCGGTAGTGCCGGCCTACTGAGATTCAATTTGAATGTGAGCAGGGAAATCTTATGACGTGGTGGTTGCTTGAATATCATATTTGTTACAAGAGTGAGGAGAGATAGTTAATAGGGAATGGAAATTTATGAACAGTTCACCGAGTTCATTTTTTGTAGATTCAAATGAGGCAGGTTTTGGTCATCTGTTGCCTCCATATGTTATTCATGTCAGTGGGATCAAAGTCCAGGCTACGGTATTGATTGTAGTTGGCAGAAGGCTGTGGTTACTGTTAGGTAGGGTTGTAAACCTAAACGTGGCTTGGATGCTAGGACATCGAGAAGGCCGCTTTCTGAGAAAGATGACGGAAGATGGAGGGGTATGGATGGAAAAAGATTACTGGTTTCCACTATGGTCTTTTTTCTATTTCTCCTTTTCCGGGCTTCACCGAGGTTGCCGTCTACATGCTATCCAGGTCAATGGGTTGAAAGTCAGGGCTATGGTAGCGATTGTATTTGACGTCAACATGCATGCTAGGTGCGCTTAGGAAGGGTATGGGGTGGTTGAAAACTTGGGGCGGGGGGTGGGTAAACGTATGTGGAGAGTCCAGCGCACTGTCACCCCAGTCAGTCTCGTGCGTGAAAACCAAAAGTTTGTCGGGTGAAAAGGTGCGATGTGGGGCTTCTACTTTCGCAGGAACGGGTCTGAGCTGATGGGAGACATATCCATAGATGGAGGTTGCCCAATTCCTTCACAGCTCGATGTCAGTTGTATTTGGAGATCGAATCGATCCCACGAGGACATTTTGTTTCCACTGTTCTTTTTTCCAGTTTTGTTTTCTTTTTTTTTGTTTCCTAACAGAGCGGTGGTTGAGCCCATATAGGAACTTTCCATAGCCCCTCCGCTCAATCGTAATTTTATGCCTTTTTCCGCAACTGCTGGGGGTGGTCTGTTCTCCCCACGTTCGGACGACGCTATGGTATGGGTGCCGTCGACATCAGGGGTTTCGCTAGCATGGGCTGGGAAAATGGAGAGTGGGACTATGCAAACACACGGAGTAGGACAACGAACGTCGTAAAGCACAAGCTGGCATACGTGTATCAGTCTCAGCACCAGACCATGCCTAAGTTCATCACAGACCATTTCGGGCTAGCTGGTGTAGATGAGTCTAGCTCAGCTGATGGGAAATAGTGTGGTAAATAAGAGGGAATATGATAGTGGTTGGTGGATGGTAGATACATAGATGAGACGAGAGGACAGGCCACCAAGTAGGTACTAGCAGGTGGGCTTCTGGGATAAGAGATTCTGAAATGAGATGATTAAGAAAGGCGAAATGAGGCCGGACATAAAACCCGGGCCGGTGGTGGCAGCCAAAATGAACGGAAAAGGAGTGAAGGACCGAGTAAGGTGGTAGGCGGCGGAACTCAGTGTCCTAGGATCCAAAGCCACATACCTAATTGCAGCAGAGACATCTAAGGCTAAGGAACTTTGGTTGGCAATAGAACAAGAACATTGCCTAAGATTAGGAGAACCGGCAAGCATTAAACTAGGTATAGTCCCAAAAGTCAGCAAACTGTGGCTACCGTAGTATAGATTGTATGCAATATAACGTACAAAGAAATAGTTGCACTGGCGCTTGTCATCGGGCGAGAAATGAAAGTTCTGGTGCAATAATCCTAGTAATCAAACCCGTTTTTGTAGGCCACCTCCTCGGTGACGGTCTGGCCGGTAAGAAGGATCATATTGGGAACAGTCAAGGAGTGATCCAGCGGACCTCTGGACTGAGAAATTGAGAGATTGTCGCCGATGTTTAGCGGGAGTTTATTCCATAACTTTGAGTATTTTATAAGGAAGAAGTTAGATCTTAACGCTAATTTTTATCTATGAATAGAGAGCTGCAATGACCGATGGTGTAGGGCATAATTCGTGGAGGGAGTGAGACGAATGGGTTCAGTACACGAAAAGGCCGTACGGTGGTACAGTTTAAACGGGAAGCATGAATTGAGCTTTATGTGACGCAGCCATAGAGGGTCAAGACTAAGTGGGATGCATCGATCCTTATAACACAAAGTGGAGGAAAATCCAACTAATTGTTTGATGAACTGACTTTGCACGGACTCCAAAGAAATGCGGTCGGATTTCGTCATGTTGGTGAAGGTAATAGGACAGTTTTCACGGAGAGGTCTGGCGTGAGACTTGTAAGTGAGCAGTTTGCAATCATTTAGCCGAAAAGTTCTGGAGATGAGACCAGTGGTTCTCCTCGTCTTTGCAATCTGGAGTGGAACATACTCAGAAAACCTACAGCTACAAGAATAATGAAGACCAAGGTCTCGAAATAAAGGGCTGTACGAGATGGGTATGTCGTGGATAAGCAGGGTTCCGGGGGCCACTTGACATCTGAATGTTGTGTAGCAACTCTTTGAGGTCGAGAAGTCCATACTCCATGAATTGCACCAATCTCCGAGTCGCTTCAAGTCACTAGAAATTTCATCCAGTAAAATGTTGAGGTTCTGACGAAGAAACTCATAGACAATCTCAACGTCATCAACGAAAAGAAATGGGGTGCCATGGTGCGAGATGGGAAATATATCATTTATGTAGATGAGAAAAAGTAAAGGACCGAGTACACAGCCTTGTATAACTCCACTGGTGACTGGAGCAGGCTGTGAGAAACACCCATCAATGGAAGCCACTTGTGAGCGATTCTATAGGTATGATGTTAACTACGTTAAAAGCGAACTGGAAAAGCCGTGAGCTTTGAGTTTGGTTAGTAATAAAGCGTGAGGGACGCGGTCGAACGCCTTTGTCATATCAAGATTTATAATAATGATGGATTTACTGTTGTCGGCGGCCGCCGTTATGATGTTAAAATGGTCGTATTGGCAAGTGGTGCATGAACGTGACTTTAAGAAGCCATACTGCCCACTATGGATGATGTTATGGGATAGTAGGAAGTTGGACATCCGCTGTTTGATGAGGCGTTCCATCAGCCTAGAAGCAATCGGAGTGTGGTTGATAGGCCGGTAATTTGAGGAGTCATGTATTGGTCCCTTCTTATGGATCGGAATGATGACCGCAGTCTTCCACTGTAAAGGAAATATGCCAAACTTGATGGATAGATTGTAGACCTTCAATAGTAGGGCTGCAACATCAGTTCCTTCAAGACGTAGAAGTGTCAGTGGAACACCATCATGGCCAAGGTGTGAGGACTTCCGGACACGGGTAAGCTGGTTGATCACTTCTTTTAAAGTAAATTCTAAATCAGACTGTAAGTGCTCGGTGACAGGGTCTATGCATGGGGGTAAAGTAGGGGGGTCTGTAGACATGGATGCAGCAAAATAAGACATAAGCGCCTCGGATATTGCTACAGGTGAGGTAATGTGATCGTTATTTTCCAAAATTAGAGAGGGGATACCTGCCGGTTTGCTCCGATTTCTGTTCTTCATTAGGCGTGCCAACTTTGAGGAAGTATCATGGCGTTAAAAGGCCGATACTTCTCGTTTTTTGAGCATATCGTCAGACTTAATTCTGATTGCTAACGAGAGACTTTGGAGCTGCAAGAATGACGATAAGTCACTACTGGTGTGATACTCCTTCTGGAGCTTCAGATATTTGTTTTGCATTCGGCTCAGGACTGAACTACGGACTCGGTTTGATGTGATACGAGTTGTAGTGATTTCGGACAGCAAGTGTGATAGGTTAGAATATAGTAAATCAGCAACCAGCTGGATTCGCTCTGCAGGAAGAAGTCGCCCCAGTCTAACGGACGAAGCGTGCAGATAAGATTGCCCCAGGTGACTGCTGAAGAGAAACGATTTGGTGGGTGGGATTTATCGAAAGCTAACAAAACCACGAAGGTGCAGGACACCATTCTGTGGTCACTTCCTGGAAAGAGGTCGAGCGTACTGACTGAAAAATCAGATAAACCAATCGTGAACAACATATCAAGAGTGTTGTTACCTCTAGTTGGGGCTGTTACATGTTGGATCCAGCGCCCTACGCGGATGCATGACATGAAATCTAATAAGTTGTTTGGGGCAGATAGAGTATTCCAACAGATGCTCGGTGCATTGAAGTCCCCCGCAATCAGTCTGGAGGAACAGGGCAGCAATGAAGGGTAGTTGAATGCATCAATAATCTTGATAAGGTCCATAGCGTTGGAATCAGGTGGCCGATAGATGCAACCAATATGAAGATAGGAGTTAGGTAAGGGAATCGTTATCCACAGAGAATCCTGAACGGCGTCGAGAGTTGTGGGTGAGAGTGGAATGGCCTGCAGAGTGTTTTTGACATAGATTAGACAGCCTCCCCCACGAAGAAGCCTATTCCTTCGGAACATCTGGTAGTCAACTAGAAAGACTCGATCTGACGAGACGGAATCCGTTAGCCAAGTTTCAGTTACAATTATAATATCAAAGTCGGAGGGCTGAGCGATGCTGTGGATGGCTTCAGTTTTGTTCAGTAATGAAAGGGCATTTACGGGTATGACTGAAACAGATGAAGCAGGCCTCGATGGTGGTGGATATGGTGTGGGGTTCGGTGGTGGTGATGAAGGTGGTAATTCCAGTGAAGAATAGGGCAAGGATGGGGGGAGGACCTCAGTTGTTCCACGGATTTGATGGGTTGTAACCTGGTGGGGGATAGTGTAAGGAAAGAGGGACGGGGAGGTGCTGTTTAGGAGAGTAGTTTGAATGCGGGGAATATTCTCGGGGGGGAGAGGGCGGCAGGAAAAAAGCGGCCACGGATGGATGGCAGTGCTAGGCTAAGAGACGAGGATGGGTCTTGTGGGAGTGGGAAGCTAGGTGAGGCACGGAGACGGTTCCCAGGGAGTGACTGGGTAGCAGTAGAGGTATAGAGCAGTTGGTGTGGCGGATAGTAATGTAATGGAGCGGTGATTGGGGGGGGATAAGGTGGGTAAAAGTAGGGTGTAAATGATAAGGCAGTTAGCCGAGACGGAAAAGCAGGATTCACAGCCATACTAGAAGCCGGTAAAATGTCGCTCTGCTGAGCGTTTTCCTTTTGGTTTGCATGTGCATTATGTTGATGGGTCTTGTTCTTTTGGCAACGAAGTGTTAACTTCTGAGGGTCAGTCTGCACGGACGGATTAATCAGCGGTGGTGGCCTAGGTGGTAACCAGATACATTCTGGTGGCAAATGGGTGAGTGCAGCGGGTGAGCTTAGGGGCCTGGTTGGGTTATCAAAAATGCCAGAGGTAACGGAATGCATGGGTGTAGATGGAGGTGGGTTGCTGGTGCAGTGTTTTTTAGGTACGATTGCATAACTCGACATGGAGCTAGTAGAAGGAATGGGGTCGTCTAGACTTGTGGAGAACAGGAGCTCGTGGGTGGATGAGTCGGAAGAACCTCTAACTGTTTTGTGAATGCTGGGGCGTTTGTTCCAGTCTATAGATTTGCTTGGGCTATTCAGAATGTTGGGGCGTTTTCCAGGTGGCTCATTGGGTAAGGAAATTTGGCGTACTGTCTAAATCTACGATTGCATTGTGATCTGCAATAGATAGCAACATCGGGTGATGGCCAGTGATAGGTGCACCGGAGTTTCGGGGTGGATTGTTAGTTGCCCTATCACCGGGGTTACTGTTCTGGGCGTGGCTCTTGTGCAACTCTCTTTGGAGTGGAGTCTTGTCCGGAAATATCTTGGCGCACTTGAAGCCGGTTTTGGCTATGACCAACGATTGCTGGCTGATAAAGATCTTGGCGACAACTTCATTTGTAAACTGGAACAGCAGTGGACAGGTGGTGCGCACGGAAGTTTTGCGGAGTCTAACACAGTGGCACGGTTGTGAGTCAAGGTTTCAAGCACTTAATATCATATTTTTAGCAGCTGAGAGAGGAATTCGGTCTGGAATGTTAAACACAATCACATTGTTTGCCTTTTTCATCCGTCTGAAGATTTCCGAGGCAATTGTGTCCCCAAACTTCGTGGCCAGTAGCAAGTTGGTTGGAGTATGGTGTGCGGCTGGATCAAGCAAGAACGCTATAAGCATCAGTTGACCGATAATCAGATCAGCGGAGTCAATTCGAGAGTAAAGACTGCTCAGAGTTTTGCTCATTTCCGTAGTTTGTCTATTGGCATTTCCAAGTATATCTATCAGAGAGACTAAGTAGTTGTCCGGTGAGTTTTGGAATTTAGTGGTCTTGCGACGGCGAGTGCTGACAGTGACTTTGGGTCGGCTGGGAGATGTAGGCATATCTATGGCGGTTAGGATGTGGATGGCCAGTCGGACAAGATGTGGCAATATGCGGGTAAGAGCTATACGGAAGCAGGGGGTTAAGTGCAGAGTATCGGCAATATATGTAAGCCTTAGGGGAGGGTTCTTGCCACAGGAGGTCACTATCGGCGAAACTAATTATGTGTCCGTTGTTCAACTAAAAACTGCAAGCAGTTTCTGCGGATGGTGCAGTTTGAAAGTTTCCGGATGTATTACGCAAGTCAAGACGGCTTTAGTCTCTTTACGAAGGTGATTCCCTGAGTGGTATCTTGGAGTCTGCTAGTGTTGCTGACTGAGACTGAGATTTCGCTTGGCTCCTACCCTACGATCACTTTTGTATGTATATTATACCACCGGGTGGTCCCAGGGAATAGTGTTCAGAAAAAATTGCTTGATTTTTTCTGGGTCGGGCAACAGGCCTTAGGGCTATAGTTTTAGGTATTATCCTAGATAGATTAATAAAAACTATACCGATAACAGCGAGAAAGCTACGCGGTGTCAACCAGTTTACTGGCTTGGAGAAGCACCTTGTATCGCAAGTTACCGACATCATACGGGATTTGCCCGGAGTAACCACTTCCAGTAATATCGCTTGGACCCATAACTGAATCCCAGCGGATATAAGGATAATCCAATATACACCGAAACCCCACTGCTTAGGTTGTTCGATTTCCTTCTCATGCTCCTGAGCCGCCATAAAGCTTCTCGTATGTCTCAGACTTTCTTTTTCTGTGATATCCAAACTACCTCTCTTGTCTATTCCTACGTAGGGGAAACTATGATAAGTAATGCGTGCCGGACATCTTGCCCAACTTTCTACTTGCCTTGCAAATTTAACCACATCCGAAAGAGCCTTGAAACCGCCTTCGTACAGTATTGATTCTTGCCTTTATTCCTCGGAAGACCTTCCAACTTGAATTTTGATTTTGTAATTAGAAGTCGGATGCAGCCATTTTATGTTCAGTGACCGAAAATTTCATTGTGTTCTGTTGCAGACTGATGCATAAAAGTGTCTTGAGGATCCGAATTTGGCCCACCCGATCACAACGTTACCCGAAATCCGGTAGGGATTTATGCTTCCTGATTCGTCAATTATTCCCTCAAAGTACGTTGTATAAGCCAGGCGGTGGCTGCACTCATCAGGTATACGGAATTCTTTCGGTGGAGTACACAGGAGTCAGTAGCTAATCTGACTGACGCAATTTCTTTCTTTTGCTTGGGCTAAGCCTCGTTCAATTTTTATTATTTTGGCGGAGAATATATTGACTGTTTCGGTGAAAACACACAAGCCCCGACTGGGTGAAGTCTACTGGACTATTCACTGTTCAATTCACCAAAAAAATAACCTCGCTGGTTGTGGACGGCACCTGACAGCCACAAGAAAACGCGAGACCCTAGTCGAGGAGGGACCCGAATCAAAACAAGATTACTCAGCAAATTCAACGGTGTCATTCACGAGATGAAAAATGGGATCACAACTTTATCTTTGACAGAGAGCTTTATTCACTATCCAGTCAAAAGGAAATCGTATTTGGAAATTAGTCGGTGCAAATTGAACAGCTGACCAAAAATAGAAGATCAAGGTTCCCGTTCTGCTGTCCAAGTAATTACAGTGAAATCTGCACACAGGACCATGTTCGGTGAACAATTTCTTGAAGCTGGCAGCCATAATTTGAGGCAAACCAAAAAGGTGTGCACAACCTTTAAAGCCAGTGAGAAAGCGAAACCACACCTGAGGAAAACAAACTGCCCTGACTCATTCTCTTATCAAGAAATTGAAAGGCTATTTTGTTGGGAAGGCCAGACTGCTAAATAAAAAACTGAATACATCAGGTTCAAAGCAAGAGCTGACAAAAAAACAGTGTCATTGGGAGCTAGGTCAGAGAGAGTAGTCCAAAATATCTTGGAAAGTATATGAAGGCAAGGGATGCGGTGTGGCTTCATCCAAAACAATCTCGTTTGAATGAGTCAACCAGATAATAGATTCTCATTTGTCGCTCGGACATATACAGGCAAAAGCACCTTAGTTGGATCGCAAAATATGATCAGCAATAGGTGTGCAATGGTCGGAGCTAGGCCACGCACTATATTGAACAAGAACACAGGTTAATGTTTTGACTGACGGAATTTACGGTCTCACTGGGTGCTCAAACCGTGTGGTTTGGGAAGCGCAGAACTCGGCCGCCCTATTTGGGTTCTGCTAGGTCGGAGTCGATTGACCTTGGAAATAACTGGGCGGCTGGGGCCACCCACCAATAGGAGCAAAGCAGCACGGATATTGCCAATAAATAATGCTGCAGTGGAGTACAACTTTAAATGGACAATTACACGGATGACGGAGTAAATAGAAAAATAGACTCTTTTCAGGGAAAATAATAACACCATTGTAATCAGCCTGTTAGTACTGGTGAAACAGGGCCGTCTCCTCACCATGGGGAATTCCCAACCACTCTGGATGCTACTGTGACATCACACCCCTTCTAGCAACCATCTTCATTGTCACCACAGGTATATTCTTTGATTTGTCACTCCAGATCATGGTGTTCTTGGTCCAACCTCCAGTATGACGCACTTTTGTGAGCCCTCCTTGAGATTTTCTCGCTCTATACTTCTTGCTCTTTAGTTTCGTATAGACTTCTTGGCTCGATTTTAGTTTTTTGACTACTAACGAAGCATCATTAGATTGTTGACTGTTATTATCAAGGGTGTCCGTAAAACATCCTTCTCAGCGGTCCGAGGCGCTGGACTGGTAGACCCGACGAGTTCTCACCACGGAGGCGCGGATTCTGAATTCCAGGCAGGCGATTTTGCCGTTCACGAGAGTCCGTTCAGTTTTTCCACTCTTGTATTTTATCAACCGTTTCTATTAAAGATGATAAGATTAGCTTTGGTTAACTTGAGCTCTGTTTTGATTCTCATAGTTACTTTGGATCAATTTTCTTGAAATGAATAATTTACATGAAGCTTCACCATTAGACTTCGGGCATACCGGAGACTGAACAGTCCCGCATATTCCCACCACGCTGGAGATTTCTGAAATTTTTCTGCAGATTCACGATTTTGGATGGTTTAAACAGAAAAACAGTTCAGCAAATGTTTAGCACGAGTAACTCACTGATCCAGCAGTTTGAGATATTTTATGCAACCCATATGAACTATTCTCATAAGCTGACCTGAAGTAAGCAATGTTAGGGAAGCCCTATAAGTCAGCCGAAAACCGGCTTAAGAAACGGTCATCTGCCACCAAGCCTGTAAAAGCAACACCAGAAAGGCAGAGCAACTTTGTCATATACAAGGATAGGCCTCCGCCCCCAAGGTGAATAATCAATTTTAGGCATCTTTTGGGCGTAACAGCCTAGAAATGACTCTCAGTCTCGTTCCGTCTTCTTTGGAAATAGATCATACCTAGAGGAGCTAGAAGAAGCAGCTGATCAAATACAGGATCAGGCTTTACCCTCTATCCGCCACATAGCCATAGGCCTTGGAGTAGGGAGTTCCAATACCCCCGTGAGTTTATCCGAACAGGTGGAGTTACCATCCTCCCACACTGACAAATCGCAAGCGTAGCGATCAGATTAGGGGGGCTGTTGAGCAGGCAGCCTTAAATATCTACCGCAGCTAACCCTCATAAACACCGGCGTATTTTAGTACCACCGCAACCATGGTGATGAGGTGAGAGGTGCACCTATATCGCAAGCATCAATATGAGTACCAGGGAAATGCCGAAGCCGACGGGCGCGGGCGAAAATCTTGTCATGCTTTTACCTTAGAGTCGCACGTATTTTAAAGCTGAAAGAACCTCTAGATAATCCTCGTTGGTAAACTTTTCCGCTCAGGAAAACGTTATTTAACCTACTCACAGACAGTCTCAGTCAGTGAAACATCGAGCTCGTCAAGGCCGGCGAGACGAACTTGAGGGCTCACGGTAAGCGGATGTTGGCACTAAACTTCATATCTCCGTCATATCAAATGGGCTTTTATAATGATTGGCCTTCCCCAATCGATCGTTGGCATCGACCTCATCAATGATCCCTCCGGATTTAGCTTCTGGATAGGACCATCAACGTCCCAACCAGCGGCTTACCTTCAATGGATCCATCGCCCTCTGCAGTCCTCATCACTCTTGTCGCTGCAGACCGCTACCAGGAGGTTTGCATGAGTTTTCCGGACTACCATAACCTGGGAACTTGCTATTACCGGTATCAATTGATTTGCTACAACATCAAGTCACAGTCGGTCCACCGGTTCACTGCCGGGCCAGGCAATATGCGCCAGGCAAACCAAAAAATAGCCAAGGCCGAGCTTCAGCAAGTGCTAGATCTCTGTATCACTACGCGATCTTCAGGTCGGAGGGCGTAACTACTGTATACTGTACCAACTCGTCGTTTGGCGATTAGCTGTGTTATAACGATCATCGAGCACTGATTGGCAGCACCAAGCCTGACGTCTACCCAGTTTCATATATATCCAAGGCCTCACAATGGGTTTAAGTTGCATAGCTTTAGGTCTCACATAGAACCCCGTTAACGGTAGTCCTAGTGACAGCCCGGGGACAGGTGTATTCACAACGATTAGCCTATTCAAGTTTCTCCGAAAGTTATTCTATCTCCGCAGTACGGAACAAACACCCCATCGTTAAACTAGAAATGTTTGGCGAAAAATGTCCACGGGGTACGGAACCACACTAGGGGTGATGCTAGAATGCGGCGACCAAGGTTTGGCCACAGAATCTTCAAGCTTTGAAAGACTTCCTGTTCTGGAAGAATGTTTGCCGGTCAACACAGGCATAGCAGGCTCTTTTTTGAGAGGGTGTGTGTGGAGGAGCATATCGCATGGAATCAAACCTCACCGATAACTGCACGGGCAAACAGTGATATGTTGGTTAGGAGTTTCGCGATGGAGGGAGTGGAAGTCCCGAATGCGCTCCTGGCTTTTGCTTACAGGCGTCTTCCTCTGGGGCATCCACAATCTCTTGTAGGAGTGTATTCTAAGTGGGAATCACCCTCGACCTGAAAAAATGTTGCCCTAGGAATATCGGTGGACGATCCCCGAATAGTTTCTTTGTATATCTTCTTGGAACACTTAGGTGTGGTGGCATGGGAAATCAATCAACTAGACCGGAAGGAAGAAGGTGAAAATGTGAGAAAATACCTCTTCAAGTAAGCCCCAATTCCAGAAGGTGGAGGTTGAGTGCAGCCCGTCTTAAAACATTTGAATGACTGGTCAGCCCTTGCGAAGCTTTTATGACCTTCTTTGAATGCCCTCAAGGTAGCCACCGCTACGGATGAGAACCATGTGCTCAACACAGTTTCCATTTTCCAAGATGGGGAGGAAGTAGCTACCATAAAGAAGCCGAAAGTCTTCCTTGAATGAAAGGAGTAATGTCCACCTAATAAGATTGGAAATTCGGAAAGCGGTCTCGCTAGTCTTCAGTGGATGTGGTTGGGAGAGACAGCTGGTCAGCGAGAGACGTGGTATCTGTGATGCTGGTTCATCAACTAAATTTGCGATACTAGTCCGAAAGGGTTGATCCAAAAGATCACTGAGGGACACACCGACTCATATAATATCATTTATCGGTAGGATCAGGTCTGCTTGTCATTGTTTGGCTGCACCTTCGGCCGGCGGCAGATTTTCACTGAAAGGTCTCAGATAGTCACATTGTCCGAGTATATGGCGATGCTGGAATTTGCTGTTTCTGGGAGATCGTTTTTGTAAATGAGGAACAGTAGGAGACAGAGAACGAAATACCGAGGGACTCTTGTAGTGGTTGGGGATAGAAGGGAATACGAAGCGCCTGCAAACACCATGGAGGCGCGCTTAAACAGGAAGCCCTTAGTTACGCGAGAGAGTTGGGTGGTGGCACCACTGACTTTCAGCCTGTGCATTAAGGACGAATGAGGCACTCTGTCAAAATCTCTTGCAAGATGCATGAAGATGGCATTGAGAATTTTACCCTGGCAGTGGGCCTGTGTCAGACCATCCATGGCGGAAAACATGTGGATGGAACATGACCCGTCTGGCAGAAATTCCTTTTGGGAAGGCGAGTTTCAGCTATCCGTTTGCAGACAGCTTACATCGCGCGTTTAATGATGCGCTCAAAGACCCTGCCAAGGATACCAGTTAGACTAATGAGCCCGCCGCTAGATAAGCAGTGCTGGTCACCCTCATTGAATGTAGGCGTAAATGCTGCTTTCTTCCAAGAGCCTGGAAAAGCGTTCAGACAAAGTTAGAATAGGAACGAATGTGAGGTAGCTAGATTATTCTCGCCGTCTTTTAATGTCCTGGGGTGTTTGCCATCCGGGTCTACGTGTTTGAGGTGGAGTTGGACGTCCCGAACTCAGCAATGGATGCTGTTTTTGTTTCATCCTACGGCTTTTGGAGGAAGATTAGGTCTGGTTGTTTTTGGAAAAAGCTTCAAAACATGGCAAAATTCATCCTAAAAAGATCTCAGTCAATCAGGCGGGAGAAGTTTGTGTCGATAAAAGATTCTATTGTCCTCACTGACAAACGGAGGAGCAACTGTTTATTAACAAACTCAAAGGTGAGGGCTTCGTGATCATTCTTCCCCGCTGAGCCGGAGTGACAGATTACGTCCTCCCGGTGCGGTCAGTTTTATAACAAATTCTAGAAGTTAAGGTGTTTGCACCTGGCCAAACCTAGCTGCGCTCGAGATGTAATGCATCCAGCACATTAAAGAGAGTTAGTCCGGCAGCTGGGCACCAAACACCGGGTCTGTGGAGTGATAGCTGGGCCGGCATAATGGAGAGCTTCGAAGTCTGCCAATCTCAGTTGGTGGGGGAATCTCTGGGCTTTCTTCGCTCATTTCCTGTTCAGTGAGTGCCGCCAATTCATTTTGCTGGCACTGTGGCAGTCAGTATATTACACCCGCTACCTCTGCTTTCCTAATGCTTAGCTTCTTTTTCTCTCAGAGGCAATCAGCGCGAGGGATCAGTCTCAAGGAGTTGATGAGTCCTTGGGGTAGTATTCAATTTATGTGCAGTAAAGCACCAACAACTTGACCTCGGCTGGGGTCCTTTTGAATCACCGAGCGTCCATTGTTGTCTATTTCCTCCGCTGAGTTTTCTTGAATGAGCGAGGTTTCTGTTATACCTGTTACGCGGGGGTTCTTGTCTGCTGCCTGTTGTGTAAGCTCTAACATTTTTTTGGGCGATATTCAGGCTGCTGGTGGACAAACGCCTTGGAGAGCTTTCACTAAACGCTTTAGTAGAGGAAGAAGAGGTGGTCACTGTGCATGAAGCTGTTCTGTTGTTGTTGGTGCATGAGGTATATTTTATGGCAGTTCCAAGCCTCGTGGTGGCTGCTCTGTTGGGGTTTTCTCGGTTTTCTCCCTGGAAAACAGGTTTTGTTTCTCCCAAAATGCACAAGATATTCTCTAACTTGTAAAGGAGCTGCTGGACTGGGTGATATTGGCGAGGAGAGAGTGATGGAGAATGAAGGTGGCATCAAATGGCCTGGTGTGCGGCGCACAGCTTCCTAGTAAACCTACATCTTGTGTCTTGAACAGCAATTTCGGATGAAACTTCCAACAAGTCTGAGGGCGAGGTGGTTTGAACCACTCAAGATTTGCTCTATTTTTTTGTCCAGCTACTTCAGAGCTGCTGAGAACTATGCTTAGACGGTTGGTAACTTCAGCTGACTTGGGATGAAGAAGCACACGGTTCCTGAGAAAATGGGCTGTTCGGTTCGCCTCTGCTGTTTCCAGCGTAGTCAGAAAAGCCACAGACAACCTCGGGGGCTTTTGGTCTGTTGTCATAACTGCGCTCTCAAGACTTTCTCTCCCAGTCTTGAGAGCATGTCTCACGTGGAAAGCGCTGTCTTTGGAGACCGTTCTAACCAACTAGCAGTGAGTTATGGTTTTTGCTGATCGAGCGAGGGGGCTCCTGACTGGGTCTTGAAGTCTTTAAGTCCTAAAGTACTACACGAGTTTGAAGCTTTGAACCCATTTGTCCCGGTTCTTGTGGAAATCTTTGGTGTTCTGTCGGATTCACCGAGCTGAAACGAGAGTAAAAGGAAGCGGGGGGCGAGGGTGGCGGTGAAAACAAAATACACATAACATCATTCAGTGTTTCGCTGTGGACAGTGCTCTAAGCGGAATGGGGGTGCGACATTCACGAACATATATGCAACAAACGACATCTTTTTCGCTCTTCTTGATAAGGAATTGTTGGGAGAGACCCAGGTAATGATCTAGTTTTTTCTTAAAAATAGCTTCGTTCTGCTAGAGAGCAATATCCTCCGGATGTGCATTCCACAGAGCAACAACCATATAGCTGAAAAAGTTCATTCTTAGTTGAGTGCATGGCCTCGGTTTGAAAATCTTTCTGCTGTGACCACGAAGAGAAGAGGCTGGACAGACGGAGAAGAGGCAATCGCTTTGACCTGATTCAAACAGGTGGAAAATCAGAAACAAATCACCTCTTACGCGTCTTAAGTCAAGGGGACAGAGGTTGATGAGTGAGAGGCGGACGGGATAAGGTAGGTGGAAGCCCCCTGAACTCTTTTTAGAATCTCATGGTCTCGGGCAAGACCAGAGTGCACTATCTGACTACAATACTCCAGCAGAAATCAGATACACGTGCGGAAACTCATGGGGAATTCATCCCTAGATATGCGTGGGAACGACCTTCGAATCATATTTAGGATTCGATAGGCAGACTTGCGCACAAGTTGATGATGATGAGAGAAGGGTCCTCGGTGGTAAGCTTAATCAGGAGCCCTGGCTTTCTTTGCTTGACTTCAAAAAACAGCTAAGAGATTTGAGTAGGGATGGTGGGCCCGGGGGTCATCAGGGTACCAATAATTGGGTCGGCGGTCTCCTTTCGTTTAGAGGCTTTTGAGGAAGGGCCTAGGGTTACTATTAGTCTGGCAGTCATTCCTTTGCCTATAGGTTTTAGGCCTTATCCAGCACCAGATGTTCTGTGCCCTTAACGGCGGTTTCTGCAGCGGCTACGCTTGGCAACGATTTCACTTGTAGGGCTTTGAGGCGGGCCGTGCCAGACTCTAGCACTACCATTCATGTCAGGTTTGCTTCAAGGCAAATATGGCTTCCATCCACGGACAGGGTATGTTTTTCGTGAACCGACGCGCCGTAACAGTTTCACATTAGGCTGCCAGGTAAAGCTGGCCTGAATTGTGTTCCGCGAGCCGTTTTGCACAACCTCGGTTCCTAGGCAAGTGGACGATTCATCTCCTCCCAGACTTCTTTGCAGCTCTGACCTACATGCACCTTAGCAGCCCGTGCTGACCAACTCTAAACTGGGGTGCTCTGCACACTGCTTCAGGTCAGCAAAAAAGGGCTAGCTTTATTTCTGAGGGCAGCACTTACCGCGGATATGGCGGCAAGTTAGTTCACTCACGACCCCACAGCATCCGGTATTGCAGCAAGGCACACTGGAAGAAGCGGTAGATTTTGGCTCTCCAATTTTGGAAAGTTTTGGTAGCTCACCAGAGCATTGCTGGAACTTAAATACAATTTTTGAAGTGCTCAGCAAATATAAAACTTCGAAGGCAGAAAGCGCTTTAGCCTGTGAACTTACTGTCATCTTGTAAAGCATGTTTGGTCTAACCCCACAAAAAGCGGAAACATTACTGGATTCATATCTCGACTATATGCATTTCAACCGAAAGACGAAATCGGCCATAGTAATTGTGCGGTCCGTGATAAGCCATCACTATTTCACCTCGGGACAGAAGGCCGGAACCCTTCTGGAGTGCTTCCGGGCCATACATGCGGAACAATCGGAACGGGAGCCAGTTCACCTCCATCAATTAGAAGTGCCGGCCACGCCTAGGGAGGTAAAATTGGTGCTCCGCAGCTCGAGTAATGACAGAGCCTAAGACCAGACGGCATTCAGCCCGCTCTCCTATAACCTTTAGCTAGGATCATTGCATCTTACCTAGGGACTTTATCCAAATTTTTCACTTTAGCTGGAAGAAGATAAAGAGCTGGAGAGTGGCACAAGCTGTCCCTATTCACAAGGTTGGATGAAGGTGCCTTACCCCAAATTACCACCCCGTAATTCGTTCAGCTGTCTCATTGAAGATCAAATGTCGTTTCATCAGGGACGAAGTTGCTCGCCGCATAATAAACGACACCAACTAGAAATATAACAGCACGTGTTTGTCAGGAGTAAGTCATGTCTCCACGAAATCACCATCCTTCTCAGATGAAGTGGCAAAGCTTCTGGACGAAGGGGACTGGGCCGAGGCGCCTTACTTGGACCTGCAGAGGGCATCCGACTCGGTAAGTCGCTGCTTTTTCATTTCCTAATTGGCAGTTACAAGCAGCACCACCATTAGTGGCACTGCTGGTGAACTACCCGAGAAACAGGGTAGAGGGCACATACACACCCTTTGTGAATGCTTGGAGTGAGGTCCCACGGAGGTCTCTCTCAGAGCCAACGCCACCACTAGTTTTCACAAATGGCCTGACGAGAGAGACAAATCTCTCTGTTCCATTTTTGCGAATGATGCTGAGATATTTGGGAACGTAACTGACCGCTATGAACCTTCTGACCTGGTTGCTTTTCTTATTTAGTCAGTAACCTGGGGTCTAGCGTGACACTGTTAAGTGCAGGAAAATGCTGTCCAGTGGTGAGCCGTCCCGCGATATCTGGATTCAGGTAAAACCCACGGAACTCCACTGTGAAGAATTCAGGAGTGACCACCCAAGAGTCCTTCAAACAGTTGGCCCAGAGCACTGATGCAGCCGGCAGGTCTAAAAGAGCTCTGTTTCATCTACAAAAGACTCTAAGTTTCAGAAATCTTCTGGTCATAATCCCAGTACACACAGACAGTCTGGATTCACTTAGAATGCATCGTATCTTCACGGCATCCCCCGTCCATTTGGGATCGGGAGATTCCAAAATCCATGCAGCAACGGATTACAATGGCCGCCCCGGGTCCTATAAATCCGCCTTTTATAGGAAGATCGGCACCTTTGAGAAACTTTTCCATAGGTCTCAAACCGATGAGTGGGCTCATCTGAAATATCCAAACAGCAGTAACGGAAGTCAATGACTAATGTAACTTTCTTACAACCGAATGGAAACTCGGATTTGCGAAAACGTAGTCTCAATATGAAGAAGCAGAGGGCACCGCAGTGGTAGGGATAATTTTGTCTCTTTCAGAATAAGTAATGCGTGGAATAAACCTTCGGAAAAGCAGTTCCAAAAGCATCGTCTTAAGGTCCAATGCTAGTTAGGACAAGGCCTGGGCGGAGGCTTTCCATATCCCTCTTCAAACCCGAATTACCTGCGTATCTATTCATTTACATTTACCTCAATTCCTTTCACATCTATGTATTCAGTATACCCCACATATCTTTGATCTACCGGCCGGTGTTTCTCCTGTAATTCACTAGTTTCCTCTGTGTGATTTTTCTGTGACCGCTAAGTTCTTCCTCGGATAGCAGTAGTAATAACAAGTGCAGTTCAGTCAGCATGGAATCATCATCATTCAGGCTATAACTGTTGTTTGAAAAGTCTCATGGCCACAAAGCAATGACAAGGATCAAACAAATGCTTTCATTTGTTCTCAATTTTGCCCTTGCACATTTTGAAGGTGATATTTCCAGTAGTAATGATGTCTTATTTTCTGACCGTGACCAAGATACATGCCAAAGTTATGGCCAGAGAACCCAGCGGTAAATAGCAACTTGATTTATTCACAACTTTGAAATTTATGCTGCATGCACTTGCAGAAATAAAACAACAAATCTGAGCTGTCTTCGAGTGAGCCAAAGTGGAGATGGTTAACCCCGCAATCCCAAATCATTTACGAACTCGGGAAAAGGATGTTGTGGATGGCCAGCTAAAGGTGGAAATGCAGATGAGCGCGATGCTGGAGACTGCTAAAAGTGCAGTATTTACAGGAACCAGTGAAGCAATAGACATCAAAAGTCACAGCACAGGCAGAGAGTTGAGGCAGGAATGATAAGCAGGGTCCCCTATGGGTGTCAGGGACCAGCTAGGGCGGGTCCTGCAGTAGATAAGCATGAATGCAAGGAGAGAGGGTGTGGGGGTGAAAAATATTCAAAAAACCGTCGGGGCTTTCAGAAAAAGAGGCTGGGGTACTCGAACTGGATATGTAAGTGGTCAATAACAGAAAACCGGGTGAGATTTTAACCAAAGTCACGGTTGAAAATACAGTCCGCATGGTGTTATCAAGGTTCTGTCAGAGATACCAGAGGGATACAGAAAAGATTGATTGAATATTGGTTAACTAATTGTGCAAGGGCCAGTTGACAGGATTGCAATAGAGTCGGATGTGATAACAAGACTGACCTTTTTGTGTAGCTTATTTTAGTGCTATGTGGAAGTTCCCATGATGGTGAAAACTTCACCAGGAAAGCAGGGTACATTTGAGGAGCACGAATGGTGTGCGGACGCTGAACACGGATTTGATGAGCAAAGAAGACGGCGACCACTGAGATAAGGCCAGACCCGAATGAACAGCGGAAGGTGAAAGAATGCAGGGATAAGGTGTTGTTTATACGTGGCAAAAGAATGAATACTTAAGCTCTGGTTAGCTGCAGATGGTAGATATTTTGCTTCGTAAAGACCTTGGTCGCCGTTGATGACAGGTAGCGAGAGGTGAAGGTAGCAGGCGAAGTGGGGAGAGTAGGTTGGGAAAGCAACTGTGAGGGATAGATTTCGGTCATTGATTCCGGTGCTGCGTCACAGAATGGATTAGAAGAATTAGATTTTCCGGGGGTTTGGGGTGATTACCGGTATTTGGAATCCGCTCTTTGGTGCGTTGAGACTATCGTGATAGACTGCAAACCTGTTTGTAGAATTGTGAGCTCTGGTCAGCCATGTAAGGTGCTTCATATTGCCTCAGCAGTAGTGAGTATAGGCATGAACCATGGTCAGTCGGATTGATCAAATCGTTTACTCCGTACGGTAACCCGGGGGTAACCTCCAGTCAACTGACGGCTACCCAAGTAACCAGAATGATCTGGAAGAGTTCAGGAGTGCTGCAGTCTGAAAAATGTTCCCGCTGGTGGTCATGGTTATCGTTTTATTAGAAATCAGACTATGGTCATTTTGTTGCCTGACGACCAGTGAGTAGATCTGTGGGGGATTGCCAGTTGGAGACTGTCATCGTTGTACCAGCCCTGGATGAGGGCGGAAAAAATAGTGTACGGAGAAGAAACTCCTCGGAGGTAAATTAGGGCTTTTTCATACGGGTGCAACCGTGTTGGTTTTCCGTGAGGCCGTGAGAAGTCAGAAGCGTACGGAAGCCAGAAAGAATGAAGTTATGACATACCATGAGTATATGCGCGGATCCCTGTGTAATTATTTCTGGGGAATAGTAACCTTCATGGTAAGGCTCGAGTTACCTGAAGAATGCAAGAGAAAGGACCATGAGACAACAGAGATATAGTCCGGGAAAGGAGAATTAAGTAGGGTAGGGCATCTATCATCAAGGGAAAGGCAGCCTGTTAAGGAAGCTAGTGTCAGTAAGCATTTTGGTTTTGTGTTTGAGTCAAAAAAGTAACAGACGAATCATCGCTGACTTTGGACAACGTTGTTAGTGAGTGGGCTCAAGGAGGACAAATGGGAATTGAAGTTTCAAAAGGTAAATTATAAGAGTGCCACGAATACCTTCCACTTTCCGACAACCAATGCAAGCCAGGCTCACCCGGTAGCTGTGCATGGTAGGCGAATCAAAGCCGGGGCATCGTGGCAGAGGCCGAATAGTATCGCCGTTGTGTTCGGGATTGATAGAAAGTAGTACGCAACAGATCCGTTTATTAGCACATCAGTAAACCCACAAATGAGGTGGTGTTGCTTTTGGCTCTTACAGTGATACGCTCACACACGCAGGCGTGATCTACACCCCGTGCAATCATGGATGCAAGCCTGCAGTGGTGCACACCCGTACACAGTTGACGTTTGCAGCGCCTTTTCTCGAACAGCACTGACCAATCAGGTCGTAACGTGCTGCTCGACCTTGCACAACCAAATCCGATTTTACGGTTCTCGTATGCTTCTTATCACATGCATCACTGACTTATGCATCTGCATACTTGCTTGTGTTCTCACTTGCTCGCTTGTACCGGTGCTTACCTACGTTGCTACGGGATAAACTTTTATCCACACGTGTGCCCCTTCCTTTTGTTACCGACTTTGTGAGCACGACAACAGCTGTTCAAATAGTGTATCAACTACTGCATTCAAGATCAGTAAGCTGGTTAAGGGTTTCTCAGGGATACCCAGAGGGTTTAAGCCGAGGAGGGTGGGGTCGGCAAACATATTTTGAGAGCCCGAGTAGCCCGCTGTCTTCTCTCACTGATTCACACAAAAAGAACCAAAGGCTACCTCAACAGCTTGGGGTCTCCTATATGCAAGGTCGAGTCTAGGCTGCTTTCAGAAATCCCTCTGGTAATAAAGGAAGCAGACAGCATAACCGAAGAGTTTCCCAACCAGGAGTGTACTTATTTTTCTTATTTGCAGCGAGGTGGTAGGGCAAATTTACACCGTAGGGCAAAATTCTCACTTCTTCTGAATCAGTCTTTCTTTACACATGACCCAATAGGTTCGATGGCTAAGCCAAGGATCTTTTTACAATACGGGTGTGTGGCAGAAGGAAACGATGTGGTGATGTTCAATGATATGGGTGTAGTCCGTCAGTCAGGTCCATTACTTCAGCTTATGTGACGTGAAAGAGCAAGGTTCGAAGTCAACAAAAACAACATTTCGCCTGAATTATTTGTTCTAACGTTTTTTACCAATTCATGGATTTTTCTACTTTGCATATATTAGGTGCCGCCATACATAATTCATCACAACACTTAAACCTTGGGTTATTTTATTATTTTATTTCAACGGCTCCAACTTAAGCTTAAGTGAAAGCCGCTTCCAGAGGGATGCTTCCTTACCAGTTCTACTTCATCTTACGTATTCGTAACCATATCAATATGCCTTTTTTCGGTAAAACCTAGGGACCACACTTTTATGTCTCGACGGCTCACTCTTTTTGCCTCGGTAGCCCATGCTTCAACTTCAAACCCAAATTCAACCTTCACAGTACCTCGTCCCGCCGTGTATATCACTCTGCGCAGCTCCGTATACCAAACATAATTAAAGCCCAACTAGAAACCATAAATAATTTTGCTCGTCCATTCACAGTGCCTAGCCGGCTTCTTCAAATTAGCCAGTTTGCAGCAGCGTCATTTATTCTCCTCCAATGAATCCCCTTCCAATTATCTGATATTACATCTTGTAACCCAAAACTCTGGTAGTATACAACAAATGCTTCACTAAATGTTTATATGTGACCACAACCTTAGCACGTTTACATGAACTCACCCAGATTATCACCCACCGCCGCCACCTGCTACCGTGGCCCAAATTTGGAACTACTTCCGTACTGCAACACACTTCATTTATTCGGAGCTATTAATACTCACTAGCACCCCACTGTATCACTTAACAGAATCACAAGGTTTAGGTTTCGGGTTGACCAATCTGCAGTTGTACCACCAGAGCACGATATTTTGGAATTCCGCAGGGCAGTTGAGGTTCCATTTAGTGACAGCAAACCAACTCCCTCCCTTTGTAG
Organism: Fasciola hepatica; assembly: GCA_948099385.1. NCBI lineage: Eukaryota > Metazoa > Platyhelminthes > Trematoda > Plagiorchiida > Fasciolidae > Fasciola > Fasciola hepatica. Next base: position 411,524 of record CANUEZ040000055.1, on the reverse strand, counting down.
TGTGACAGCTTCAAGTACTGCGCCTCCTCCTCATTCCGGGAACGTGCTAACAGATTGCAAACCTATTGCAGCTAAATCGCGACTCCATACTCCCGAAGGTAAGAAATTCTGTCGGACAGAAAGTCAGTGACTTCTGAGGATTGACTCCATGGAGATATCAAAGTCACCATGGTGCGCTCAAGTCCTTGTTACAACAAACTAAAGATAAAAAAGATGCATGATAGTTGACCACATCAATTTATCAATAGACACATACTACTGAAGGCTTGTTCACTGCCCAGAATCGATGGCGTTGTATCTGAAATATCTCGTTATTCCGCTTTCAGCGCATTGGGTTTGCGAAGCGCATATCACCAAATCTCCATAAGGACACAAGATAGGCCATACAGTGCATTTGAAGCCTGTGGGAATTTATATCAGTTCTGCCGGATACCGTTCGGGGTGACAAATTGTGTTGCTTGTTTTCAGCTTGCCGTCAGCAAAATTATTCGCGAAGAAAACTTGAAAGTAACCTTCGCCTCCACTGATACTATATAACTTTGTGGCGGATGCAAAGAGGACCGCCATAAAAATCTTACCATATTTCCTAACGTTTTGAGAAAATACGGAATACTCGCAATAAAGAAAAGAGCATCATCGGCAAGAAAGAAATTAAACTATTGCATTACGAAGTTTCACATGGTCTGATGAAGCCCAATCCCGGATGACTACGATCCCCTCAGGTACTCTCCTCTCCAAAAGATATGAAATCTCAGCGACGAGCTATGGGTTTACTTTCCTACCATTCACAACGAGTACCCCGCTTCTCAGACAGGATTTATCCACTGGTCCATAAACACATTTTCCTTACCAGACGATGTCAGAGTGTCATTTGAAACAATCAAGAGCAAGCTAGAACGTGCCGTCGTCACCACTGTCGACTCGGAGGTGCCATTGTTCGTTGAAACGGATGCCTCGAGTAAAGCTATCCCAGACAAACTTTCAAAAATAGCAGGCCGGTCGCATTCTGTTCACGGACTCTGTCTCAAAGCGGAAAGCACAATTCATTCGTACAACAAGAGGCTAACACTATTGTGGAGGCTATCCGGAAGTGGAGGCATTATTTGCTGAGTACATATTTCCGACTGATCACGGACCGAAAATCGGTCGCTCCTATGTAAGACTCCCGACACCATGGGAAGATCAAAAATGATAAGATCCTAAGGTGGCGAATCGAATTGTCATGCTACAGTTGCAGTTACCGCCCCGTTTATGAAAGTGTCGCAGCAGACACATTGTCTCGCAACTTCTGCCTACGCGTCTACGCCACTCGCGTCACTCAAAGAATTATACAACTCACTCTGCCACCAGGATGTTGTCCGTATGCTTCATTTCGTCAGGACAAAGAATCTACCGTACTCAGTCGACGATGTAAAATCTGTCACCGGTGGTTGTACACTTTGTGCCAAATGGAAACCACAGTTTTTCAAGTTACCTACCGGAAATCTGATCAAAGCCACTACGCCGTTTGAAAGACTAAACATTGATTTTAAGGGGCCGCTTTCCTCAATATCCAAAAATCGGTACCTAATATTATCATAGACGAGTACTCCAGATTCCCGTTCGCTTATGGTTGCTCAGACCTGCCGACCGCCACAATCACCCGTTGCCTTTCCCAGTTATTTTCGATTTTCGGTATGCCGTCCTACGTTCATTCGGACAGGGGTTCTTCTGTCATGTCTGAAGAACTAAAGAACTTCCTCCACCACAAGGGTATTGTAACTACCAAAACAACGGCCTACAATCCTCAGTCAAACTGACAAGTCGAGAGACTCAATTGAACCCTCTGGAGAACCATTATACTTGCAGCCCAGTCAAGAGGACTACCGTGTTCCAAGTGATAGGATGTTCTTCTCGACGCACTCCACTCCATCAGGTAACTACTATGCACTGCAACAAATGAAACACTGCGCGAACGATTGTTCACTTATCATCGTAAATCAACATCAGGGGTCCCAATACCTATCTAGTTGAGCAGTATAAGATCGGTCTTGATGCGTCGTCCGATAAGGTCAACAAAACAAGATCTTTTGGTCGACGAAGTTGAAATGATTGAAAGCAATTCGAAATATGCTCATGTTCGTTTCCCCGACGGACGGGAAGACACGGTCCCTGTACATTATTTTGCGCCTAAAATCCAAGCCTTAGAATCTTCGAGGGCAGGTAAATTTGACGAAACTCAACCTCCGAATCTAGGTGGTGACTGTCAGCCTTCACCCGACACCGTGTGTAATCCTCTTGATGCACAAGAGTCTACAACCTCCTCTATTTTATTCCCCAATGCTTGAGGTATATATTCAGGTAATCTAAGTAATGGGGAAGTTCAAAACCCCTCCGGAAGAAAAGTTCTCGATAAAGTCAGTTCGCCTGAGTGAATGTGATTTTCAATTGCCACTTTATATCTACCGCAATTTATCACTGTTGCAATGCAACATTTTCAGCTTTATCGTCTTTAAATCAGACAGTCCAGTTGTGTGTCAGATAAAGCCCTAATTTTAGGCCTCTGTCTTCTTCCTGTCTCAAAAATTAGGATTTCCTAGTCATACACGTAACAAATATAAATGAATTGCGCTTAACACAAGTATCCTTTCGAAAGCCAACAGACCTCTGGAGTTTTGCATCACACAGAAGAATGTTAACAGGGATCCAGTCTAAGAGGGCGGCCTCAGCTTTTTCAGCCAAGACTTTTTCTACAACACTTTGACTTACAGCTCTGACTGCTTCTTATCCTGAAAAGCGCAGAAAATATCCTGATGAGACACCAGGAGCAGTTGGTTGAATCACAATGCTCAAATTTCGGATACGCGTTTCACTTACGAAGCAGACATCAATCTTCGAATAGTTCACTGTGAGGGTTAGATACTCCTGCTGACCGGCCTGCATGAGTGCAGGCACATTGAAAGAGACAAGATTCAGAGGCTGACGAGGTTTGAGAAAATGTTGGTCAGACTATAGAGGATTATCCACAAAACTTGACAGTAAACCGTTGCGCGTATTGGGCGTGTTGTCAGTGGGAACATCATAAGTGGATGGAGGAGTATAAGAAATGGTTGGGGACAGAAGATAAAGTCTGAATAGAAGAGAAGGAACTCTGAGCGGTAGCCTACTTATAACTTACCACTTCCCTCGATGCAGTGGGCTGAGCGGCCGTGCGCGACGACCGAGGAAGTAGGGAATTCTTTGTAGCTGTGCCGTTCACGGGAGGTGTCGAGGTCGAGCAGCTCAGAAACAACAGCTCCTTGCATCTAGTGCTAGTGACCCATCCAGCTTCGGACGTAACTATTACTTGCGATGTGTGACAGGGTCAACCCCGACAACTAGTTCCTGCCAGTTTCCGCCGACAAGATTTTATCAGCCTCCACAACCTATCGTACCCTGGTGAAACCACCTCAGAGAAACCAGGCACCGGGAGATTTGCTTGGCGTTGCATCAAACGCCACGTCCATCTCTGGGGCTGTGCTTGTTTTCAATGCCAACCCGTTAAAATATACCTTCACGCTAGACCTACATTAGGCATATTATCTGAGCCGGACGCACTTTTTCGTCACGTGCATGTTGATCTCGTGGGGCCTCTCCTAGCATCCACCGGTTACGTCTACATCCTCACGTGTAGGTCGTTTTACTCGCTCGCCATAGCCCACACCCGTTTCCCGTTCCACCTCAGAGGAAGTCCCAAAAGCATTTCTAGCTGGTTGGGTAGGTAGGTTCGGTTGCCTTGCCATCGTGGCCACCGACCGTGATTCTCATTTTTAAGTCGTCTTCCCCAAGCTTCTGAACATTTTCGTCTATAGACATGACAAGACGACGGTCCATTATCCTCGGGCCGATGGCATGGTGGAGCGATTCCACCGCCAACTTGAAGCTGTCTATCGTGCCCGTGATAACCCTTTATAGAGTCAAGTTTCACCGATGGTTCTCTTAGGACTGCGTAAAACCGTTAAGGCCGACATGGGTGTTACGTCGGCTGAACTGGTTTATGGTTGCACATTACGACTTCCAGATGAGCATGTTTTCTATTACCACCTATGAGTTCTAATTATGGGGATTGCGAAAAATGGTTGTCACAATAAATGCGGGTGCTAAAACCCACCCTGCCACGGGAAAAAACTTTCAGCACTTACATAACTACCACTCTAGCGACGGCCACCCATGTGCTTGTTGGGGTAGAAGCTGTGTTATCACCACTACAAGTGGCTTGCTCTGGCTCATTCTGCGTCCTTCAGCAGAAAGAAATAAAATCGGTGGTAGATGTTGAAGGTAGAAAAGAGACCATCAATATAGACCGCCTTAAGTCAGCCTTCGTCGTGGCAGAACCCACCCGGACAACCCGCCCAATGCACCCATCTGCTCACAACCTTCGGTTAGTTGTTCTCATTTGGCACCTGTTACTCCCACCAACGACTCCCCATTACCGGCTGCAACACTAATCTCCAAGGAAGATACAGCCGCACCCGCCGACAGAAGAAATCGACGCGGCTACGAACCGCGACAGCCAAAGAAGTTTTCCGAAGTTGTAACAAGCGTAAGTATTTAAGTTTACTCTTCACGTTTATCTAGCAAATGGTTGAGTATTGCTCGAGTGTGAGACCAGGCAGTTTATCAAGACAGGAGCCTCGGCAGCCTGCACTGAGCCGATTATTTTTCATCAGATGAATATTCGTCTGCACCCCGAGGAGCACCCTTCCTGCGTTTTCCGCCTTCTAGTCCGTATCATTGGACAGAAACACGCGCTTTTCCAAGGTCTCTCGTGGCTCAAATGCATGGTTCATTAGATCATGGCTGGACTCGTTTTACCCCGGAAGCTGGCTCGTTTACCACGGTTATAACGACATTCGCCAAAGGAACTTTGAGTTGAAACTTGAATGTATTCTGTCGTGTTGGTCCTTTCCTTCGGAAATGGGCTATGATAAACGTTTGTTGGCACTGCGTCTCACAGTACCTTTGAATTCATTTCCATGCCGGACACCTCACTTGTCTACCTTTTTCCCGTTGAACTAAAGGAGGGTTCATGGCTTATCTCAAAAACCCGGCCTCGTGAGAAGCGTATGGCTTATTACGACCCCCAGGAAGCTAATAGTTTCACAACGCTCTGGAAATCGCCGCACTCTGCAAGAACAATGAACATTTTTCACAGCATTGGCCAGCAAGCACGACCATCCCACTTGACTAAGATATACATGCTCATAAAAGTGAAATCTGTGGCCACTTTAGGGCCTTTCAGTATACAAAGTATTCGTATTTTTCTTCCACGTGTGAAGGCGGGACACTACCATCCGAGTGGTTGCAGCTGCATTCATAGGGATATCATCCGACCTACCTTCGTACGCAGCCGTGCAATAATAAACTTTGGGACTGCCCCTCTCACCCACATCCACGTACTCATGTTTTGTTATCCCTTAGTCAGAACTGCAATCTCCCGGGCTTTACATCTCAGGTGATGATGAAAACTGCTAAATTTGAAACCTGGCTTTTCTGAGTTTGTTGACTCTTTTGTGTGATGATGGCAAGTAATCAGCCCCCAACGTCGTTTACTTTATCCTTGTACTCAATGAATCGTCTCCTTCTCACCGTAATTCTCCTTTCATCACGTTCTTGACCGATGTGAAGCGCAGAGGACGAAAGGCTTACGGAGGGGGTGGAAAACTAAGGTCATGAATCGAGTCATCGTAAAACCATGCTCGAGCTACAGGGGTGTTTAGGCGAACCTGTAAAGGGTACAGAGTAAGAGACGTTTAAGGGGGACCCCAATGGCACGTTTCATCTTCGAATCAGTAGCAACCTGGTTCGGGGTAACAAAACGAAGTTTGTACAACGGATGGCGATAAAAATGATGATAGCTGGAAAGGTAGGTAGTTTCACCACACCATTTACCCCCAGAAGATTGAAAGGGGTGTCTTCAGGAGAACTTGTAACAACTGAAAAGACCGTCCTGAGGGCTAACAATGGCAGACAGTGCGTGGACAACCAGCAGTCTGTTGTGCATTGGAGATGGAGAAATATTTCAGAACTGCACATTAATTTGCCTGCCAGATTGGTTTACGAATCGATGACTGCCTTAAAGTTTATGGTAGACAAGTTTCCTTCCTTGAGTCGGGGGTTCAAGGAAGTCACGGCAGGTTACCCGCCAGTGAAAAACTAGTCGGAGTAGCTAGAAAGTGGGCTGGGCCTGCCAATACCTTAACATACCGAAATGTGGCGGGATAATAGTGGCCCCACTCATTACCGCATCCATCCTTGATAGATAGAATATTGATAGAAGAATCCTTACCCGTTACAGAAACTCAGGGAAGAGTAAAAACGTAGGCGAGTTTATGACTCGTTGTTCTACTCGGCTGGAGGTGAGCAAAAACAAAGGACACCATAGAAAACTTTTTGCCTAACTTGGTTTTATTATCAGAAAAAAAGATGACAACATTAGAAGCTCACTGACCATCAGGTAGAAAACAAGCCGTGTCAAGAAAACCTGCCGGTATTTGCATGATCCAACAGCGAAGGTCGCGTATTACCAAAGTTTCTTTGACGGTTGGATCCGCGCTCGCCGATTATCTGGACCCGGGTGCCGGTTTCCCAGAAGGTTCTCGACGTGACTGGGACGAATGCAATGGTATGTCTGCCCCCCTAGAATCCGGTTTATTCTATGAGTAGAGGCCGTTTCTTCCTCACCCCTAAGCCTTGTGATACTGCACCCTTCTTAAGGCTCTAAAACTCGATGCAGGACTGGACAGGGGGTCCGAAGCAGAGGCCTTTTACTGTCCGTAAGCACGAAGACGAATGCGTACGCGGGCAGCCTCGTAGGCGTATACACTGATGTGCTCTGTTCCCTAATCGATGCCGCGCGCAGATGGTGCATACACCGGATAGGGACTTAGGTGCGGTGGGAAAAGATGGATTTCTGCGAAGGATGTGGTGCATTCCTTCTCCCTGGCAACCGAAAAGGACTGCCAAACAGTAAGTAGTTCGGCCTTGAATGCGGCTTATATTTCGACGGAGTTCGATTGCCTAGGGGGATGATAGAAAGAGTCTCGTGCAATGCCGGACTTGCAAGAGGTGCTTAGGCCGTTTTGGTTCGTCTACGAAAAAGCTCGGTCAAACCGGTTGAACCTGGATGGTACACGGCAGTTCTCACCTGTATGCGTACCAATATAATCATGAGAGGGGAAAACGTTTTTTGAAAACCGGTTCCTTGATCAGCGGTCACTACAGCGAGGAACACAAACGGGGCTACTTACGGTCACAGAAGGGCACTCGCTCAATGGTTATGCTTCAGACGGCCTCTGGAATGTTTGATACATGTGGACAGGATACTTATTTTCTTAGACGGGGGCTAGTGACCCACAAGGTCGACCTCCACATAATGGAAACCTGCATCTGATGTAAAAGACTTGCCGACAGATTTATTTGTGGCTGAGCACCTAATAATGCTGACATACTGGGCAGCTAGACGCCTGTTCATCTACGTCCTTGTTTATTTTCGGACAAGCAAAAAGCTCGGTCACCAGTTTCACCCAGGCTCGTGTCCTGGGAGTGACTATCCGCGCAGTGCTCCTGGGACATCTTCCTTGAAAACAAATGGTATCAGGTGACAGGAGAACGTATCAGCTCCTCGCAAAATCTCGAGATTTCCGATTAGGGGAGTGGCACTGGTTCGATTTCGAGAGAGTCGCTGTGACGAAGTTGTTCGACCTCTGGTTCATGTGTCTGCGCAAAAACAACGGCTACAATGCCATGGTCACTGGTTGGTACATTGAGATTATTGCGAGAGAGTATCTGCCACGGGGTTAAGCTCACCCGGGACGTGTCGTATATTCTCTGTGAACTGAGTGATATAATCTTGGTGGTGGGATTCCCTGGGTGCGTATCGGTCTGTAGTCGACTTCGCGGCGAAGACAAGTGCCTGGTGATTCGTGGAGACGATTAATTGACTGCCCCCAGCACGTGCAGTACATGAGAGATAACCAAGTGAATTACTGGAAGTTCACTACCGGATGCATTTTACCAGGGTTCGGCCGGCCGCAGGCAGGTAGAGAAGAATGCTGGAGGTTGCCGAGTTCCCTGCACTTTGTGCTATTAGACTACAGCAACAGCAAAGATTGAAGCAGGCTCGATAATAAAAATAATGGTTTATTTCAGAAATCCAAAGCATGCGGCAGCGCAGAACCCAGTGTTACAAGGGCTGGCAGAATCACAGATCTAATGAGATAGAAACATGCGTATAAAACTTTGGGGAGTAAGATTAAATGATTAAAAGTTGTAATAACTCCCGGCGAAATGGAAACTCACTACTAAATGGACAAGTCGTCTAGTGACATACGGGATCGCCTGGAAACTCGGAAGTAAGCGTAAGAGTTGTCAAAATGGTCCCATTCGCTGGGGACTGCGAAATAAACAAAAGTCCTCCTGAATATATTAGTATTGGTAAGGAGAAAAATGACACACGCGGTAGATAGGAAACGTTTTGTAGCAGAATGCAAGGAACGGGTGAGATATGAATAGGGGAATTCAAAGGTGGATGTGGATTTTAAGCCAGAAACAGAGTTTAATGAGGTAGTGTGATATTATACCAGAAAATGTTTAAGGGGAGCTTGATGCTGACTTAAGTCTTGTAGAAGACAGCCAGCTGGTCCGGTGGGGAACAGTGCAGGAGTGACAGGCAAAGCGACCATAATAAGACATATTCGATGTGCTAATGGAAACATTAATGACAGACCAGGCGCAGAGTGACAAAACGTGGACGGGGATGCGGTGACTAATCGGTCACTAGCTTGAAGCCAGGGTGGTTACAGAGATCAACGGGGTTTGGGAATTATAGAAAAGCATTTGGAGCAAAGTTAACGTAACTTTGCATCTGATAGCGACCACTTCAGCATTTTGGTCATGCGACAACGACCACTTACGTAAATGCTTGGGGCTGATCTGGAGCAGTGAAAGGAGGTGGGCTTCTCGATATAGAATGTTGGTAAAATTGACCATTCGAGAGAGTGGCAATGGTTTCTTCTCACAGCTTCATAGAATCAGATGCATATGTACAACGAATAACGTTTGGAGACTGGAATAGACCATTAAGATGACAAAGAGATACATTGCGGGTGGGAATGCCTAATGAAAATCGTCAAAATGTAATGGGTGGACCATGACATACCGGTCTGAAAGTGGTAAAGTGGGTGGCAAATCGATCCGTAACGCGAGGCTACTAATGTAACAGAGCTGGAGGCACACAAAATTGGTAGAAGAACAAAGATGTTAGTGAATGTAATCCAGCTACTATTTTGGTGATGAAGCGAGCAGCCGCAACACGGAGACGGGATGCAGTACCAAAGGATCTGATGCGAAGAACGGACTTGGTCCGTCAGATCGAGAATAAAATAAATCCCTAGCGGAAGATACCGGCGAGAAATGGCGGATAGATGCCGACATTCATCTATATAAACGAGTAGCACATCTGGAGTTGAGGAATGACTACTAATGTGACGATGAAGGACGCCGCCGGAGGTAAGCTGGTAAGTGTTCAAGAGGTCGACCAATTTATGGTAGTTCGGTGACGATATGATAAAATGAAGTAGTTGGGAATAAAACGGTCTAGCGTGCTTGGCCATGTAGAATACAGGGCCCATAAGCAAACGGAGGACTTGGAATGGTGTTGCTTTCCAAGGATACAGGATTAAGTTAGGCATTTTTGCGAATATATTGATAGATATCATGAGAAAGCAACGGACTGCTGAAAAAGCCGAACGGATATGCTTGGAGTTTGCGTCTATGGTGGAGATATGATGCATTGCAAGATCGGAATAAAACAACCGAAGGGCATTGTGTTGCGGAACAGGTTGATCAGTGAGGATTGCGGATAATTTTCAGCCACAACACTGACTGCAGAAGGATCACGGAAAGATATTTCAGCGAGGGACTTCAGCTGGTTATTATGACCAGAAAACGTACAGCAATGGTCACAACTTAAACGAATGAAAACCAAAAGTAGAGGTAGTTTCTGGCCCAAGGAATGGACGCCATTACGGATGGGGTGGGTTAAAATCCGGGCGTAAATCTGGCGAAGTTCAGGTAAGAGGAAAAGTGGCAATAACAGTGAACTGATCGCACCGGTGAACAGCTTGCGGCAACAAAAGGTGGTGGTGGCTAGGTGTGAGGGGTATGCTCAAATGACCTCACAATTGGATTAGGACTTACTTACCGGGAGTAAAATCGGAATGATGGTGGTAACACTGACAGCATGCATGAGGGGATCAAGTGAGGATAGGAGGCCACAGTACGAACGCCATGACTGCAGCAACAAAGCGAGCATGAAAACAGCGGATTTGCGATCCGCAAAAGGAGCTATTGAATGGGACCGACCCTGCGCTCGGAGCCCGGCCTGGAAATAATGTCTTATGACAGGAGGTGCAGTCTGTCAATCTGGTTGCTCCTGCAAACCGTCGCAGGCGGTCTCCACGCCTGACATGGGCCGGTCAAAGCGGTGGATCTGACCGCGCTCTGCACCACTTGAGAGCAAGAATAAACATTTTTACATTTTTTAAGTCTTGTAAAATGTTACCAATGGGACTTCGCGAAGGGACCAAGAGACCTAGGCCAATGAGCACAATGATGGATTGGCAGAAAGTAACAGGCTTGTATCTGATGAGATAGCTCGGATAGCGGCCAACGCAGTACCAATAGGGGAAGTGGAAAGGGAGAACAGGAAGAAAAAGCAGCTTGGGCGGGCCACAGCTTAGGACTTACACTCAACGGTTGGTACGGAAGCGGTCCAACTGAAATCGGGCCAGGAGGATGAATGGAGGCTGCCGGTCACCTAGCGTGCTGCCGACTCTGAATTAAACCGATATTATTATTACATTAAACTATCCTAGGGGGTGTACAACGATGGATTGACCGTCTCACATCCACATGGCTTTCTTTGTGACAGACGCACAGTGGTTAAAGGCTGCAAACGTTGTGAAAAGCTCTGAAAGAATATCGGGGTGGAAGCAAGCAGTGATGCTCATATATGGTGGAAGCGGAAATGATCAGTGTTAGGGGTGTGTGAAAGTAGTTGGCTGAAGACAGGTGGGGGAAATCGATTTGTTCTCTCAATGGTGGGCGGACCATGAAACGACAGTCTCAAGGAAGCAACAGGAGGTGACAGGTCGCATATATCCGGGGCTTGTCAGTGTTCCATGGACAAGGCGCTTGGCTGAACCTGGATGATGGAGATGGATGACACCAAGCTGGCCACCGACTGAGCAAAAGGGGATAACGGAGAAGAGCCGACCAAATAACAGGCTGTTGGAGGTGTCGGAGGAATTTCACAGAGAGGACATTGGCCTTGAGGAGGAGATTACTTAGGAGCAGAAAAAGGGTTATGGAGAACGGAGCGGCAGAAGTGCTTGGCTATTACAAGCGACTTGAGGTATTAGCGGAGAGGAATGTCCCGGATTTTCTGCCAGGAGCATCAAAACTCGGACAATTTGAGATGCGCCGCTGGAACAACGGGAATAATAAAGGCTAAATTGTCTTGATCATCTTTTCGTCTCAAATCAACACGTAGCCCGAATCGAAGGAACTCTCAAATCAGGGCCACGTTGGCTCTGGAAAATCTGCGGTATTTCTGACGGGTAAGGATACAGGTACATGAGGATCATGCCTCTAATAATGGGGCCCAGCCACCATCCAGCCAAAATGATTGCCAAGAGGAGACAAAATTCTGCTCAAACAGAACAATTGACCAAAAAGAACAGATGAAAGTTACCAGCTTTGTAATCCAGACGAACAGAATAAATTCTTCATGTCTTTTGATGTTCAGCGAGAAACTTCCCAGGTGAGGAATCCAAAAATCAGCGTGAACGAGCTAAACATCTACGATCAGTCGGGGTAGGCGAAACTGAAACCGGTCCGTAGTAAAACGAAACTGTCTTGGGTCAAGTGTGACCCACAACCCTGCGAAATATCGGTAAAGTAACCCCAGTAAGGATGAAAGCCCTGGAAAAAAATTGGTGACTCGTGTGCAGAATAACTTTCGACCATAAAGCAGTCTCAGCCAGGATGAAGTTGGGGAAATTAGCACAGAATCAGTCGGGAAGTGCATGAGGGTAAGCGAATGTGGAATCCTTCAATCCCCGAGACTGGCACACCGGCCGCTACTTTTCTTCCCGGATTTACAAGGCAGTTTCAGAGAGTAAACTTTTCTGGCTCCCCTTTCGTTCCTACCCTCTAGAGGCACCGATGTTCACAGGACTTACAGCAGTACCTCTGTACACACCCAAATCTACGGTCCCGGCTTCAGTTTGGCAACCTCTACCCAGCAGATCTTTCTCACGTTTTGCCGTTGAGTTACTTCACCAGTGCAGAATGCGTCGGTCTGTACGAGCCAATCGGAGCAAACTTCCACGTGCTCAGTTATCTCCACGAGCCACCTGTACCTCCAAAAGATATCGGAAGCAACCAGTACGATGAAGAATCCTCTAAGATTTCTGTTTCGAATGTCATTATTGTATCACTTTAAGTTTTTGGAAGCACCTTCTCACCCCTCGACGCCAAAGGCCATCCGCGAATTGACTGACCTGTTTCCTGAGTCTTCAGCAGTATTCTTTCACGCTGGAGCTATCCAACATTTCGCAGTCGTCCCGCAGCAGTATTAAACGGCTGTGAAATGGAGCCAATCTGCCCAGGCCATCAGACAAAAAGGAGACTGTTGGTCTATTATTCAACGTTCTCTCAACTTCGACAAAGCAAGTACGTAACGTCACCTCATTCATTATCTATTCCCTAGGAATCGCTGATAGCAACCTGCTTGCAGAACGGATCGTTCTCTCCTATACGCCCCCTCCCAGTGGCTCGAGGCTAGGGCGTTGAAGTGACAACCCGTACCCTGATTGGCTAGGGGGTCGGTAATGCGCCGTTTATCCCAAAGCTTCAGTTGGCCCTTGAGCTCGGTAACCGCACCCGCGAAATTTGATCCGCTGTCGTTTAGGTTTCCGTTGGTGTTCCATGTCTAACAACAAAACGGACGAGAGTCATAATGAACGAATCCGTGCTCAAGTGAACTGTCGTTCCCACTCGAGTAGCAGGAGTTTGTAGACAGTTGAATGAAAAGCCTTCCTTTTTCTGACCCTTGGCCCCTAAGGACGGGAGCAAGGCCAAAATACTCTATTCCTATTGGTCTTTAAAAACAACCACTTTTCCACAGGGCAGTTGGAGAGGGCAGCCGTAAACTGCTGCATGGCTGCAGCTGCCAGCCCAACAAGTTGAACGTCTTTTTATCATAAGTTTAACTGCTTCCATTTTATCGATGTTCCAGTACCTCTTGCTTATTTCGGAAAGCGCCTGGGCAGAGCCGTTATATCCTTCTCTGCCATGGTGGTGGCGGAAAATGAGTTCCGTCTCCGGGAGCTTGGTCGACAAAATAACCGGAAATTTAGGTGCATTTGGATAGTAACCCCAGTTTTATCGTCCATGGACCTGCGGATGTTTCGCAGTATAATCAGGCATAACTTTCTCAAGGAAACCAGGGCTTCCCTGCATAGCCCTTGAGCAGGTGTTCTTCGTCGTAGACACCATCTAAATGGCTCCTCCTGGACTATTCTTATCACTCTTAGTCCGAAACTCTCCTTGTCCCAGGTGGATGGACTGCCTACATTCATCCACCCACTGCTGAGGGAAGGAGCATAACCAGGATAAGAGAAGTAAACCGAATGAGCCACGTTATAACCTTTAATAGCTTGGGCCAATTAAAGTACCGAGAAAGCATGAGGGTGGTTCCAGTGTGTGCTCTGACCGCACTCACAAGTGCGGGCCCCTTCTTAGTCTCCAAGCCGTCTGGCGCGGCCGACAATAGAACTCCCGGCTGAATAAAATCGTGTCCATCGGCGCCCTTGTTTTACAAGCATGGTTCATAAATGATACTCCATTATTCCACAGCACGGCATCTTCTGGGTTGAGTGGGCTATCCCAACCTAACTTCGATCTGAATAACCTCTGCAATAACTGCTGGGCCGGAAGTCACAACGGAACCTCCAGTCCAGGTGGGTCGAATAGGGAGCTGAAGGTCCGCAGTATGCATCTCCTTGTCAAAAGCCCTTCATGCAACGAGAACTGAGGTGTGAATTCGACTGTATTCCAGTGAAAGCCCAAAGCTCTCAAATCGATGTCGTTCAGCTGAGGGAGCCGAAATGAAATGTCATTTGAGTCAGGGGCTGAAGATAAGGCAATGAACTCTCTCGAGTTGGGTACTCTTCCTTAGCTTGATTCATCGTGCACCAATAACTCAGTCATCCTTCTCGCGAAAAAGGTAGCTTCAGCGCTAGATGGGAGAGACTCAAGGCAATCGTCTACATAAAACATGCTTTCTACGGCTTGTGGGACCGACAACTCATGACCTTTCCCGAAATCCCTGGCAACTCTGCATAAGGCAAAGTTGGTGCAAAAGGGTGGAGAAAAGGTCCAAAAGCAAAGACCCGTTATCTGGTATTCCTCCGGCATTATTGAAAGGTCTCCTCGCAGCTACCACGGGAATCGCGAGGTGCCCCTTTCATTCTCGGACAACCTCACTTGCGTGAATGTCTTCTCAATGTTATCTGAAATGGCCTCCTTGATTGCGGAGTCGCAAAAGTGTGCGCATAAGATCAGCAGCAGTGTCAAAGCTCTGACAGAGCTTACCGTCGGGAGTCCGTCTCTTATTTTTGGCTGCGCAATCCAGGACGATACTCAACTTATCCGGCTTCTTTGGGTTCAAGACAGTAAGGCGCGTTGAGCACCAACGAGGTCGCTAGTCGAAGTGCTGCCGTGTCAAATCGAAAATCATAAATCCTCTGGAATGCATACACAGTTGCCAAGCCGATGTATGCAACTTCGTTAGCCCGTAGCAGCATAGCGCAAATCCACTGCAAGCCTATGTTACCCAAAAAGTGGGGTGTGTGCAAATAACGGCGCAAGTGAATCTTCATTCATGCCCCACTCACATAAATATAACAAGTCCATTATTATTGTCCTCATTTATTATCATAACCCATAGCTGAAACCAAGTCCAGACTGCAATCCCCCTTTATTTCAGGTTGGTTTTCTCCCACTGTCTCAGTTGCCAAACCGGATAACCAAGGATGCCAATTTGAATAGTACGGAAGGAGACCCAGTTGGAACCTACCATAGCAACTGGAACCGAAATCAAGCCTAAGGACAACAAATACCCCTAATTGCTTATCATATCGTTCAACGTTTTCTAAGGCAACCAACACGAATTCCAACTCACGAGAATTCTGCAAATATACCGCCACACTCGGCTAACTGACCGACACAAACTTTACACTGCCAGAAGAAAAACACACTCCTAGGATGTTGTACAGTACCAGAAATGACGCTGAATAACACTCAAGACGAACGCGTCAAATAAACAAATATGGAATTTCGAATCGGCAAGAAACTTGTTTTCCGGTAATTCATTCTCAAGCCATTTACAGATTACTTAGTAGACATTAGACAAAACATCATGAACATGGACATGGAATAAACACCAATCATGGGCAGGGGTTTGTCAGTCAAGTTATCCTTATCATGTAATTGGCTTATCTAGCTGAAGCCTTCTATGTAACCGGACGGTAGATTCATGCGGCCTTGGTCAATCTTGGGCCAGGGGAGTTGCAGTGCCCGGACCAAACGCTTTTAGGCGCACAGGTCAGGGGTCAACTTCCTTATTCCGATTGCCTCGGCTAACGCTAGAGTGCGCGACCAAACACCTTTGCATTTGTTTGGGGGGACACCATAAAGAACTCTGGAAGCAGCTTTCGGATTCACCTGATGTCCAGTGTCGACCAAATGCGCTAAGATGCACTATTTATCGATCCAGTTTGTCCTTGACCCGACCAGCGCGGATGATGCCCTTTAATCCGAGTTGATAGCCGTCGTGCCATTCGACCCAAATAAGATGCGTCACAAACACATCTGAAAGAGTACACGACCATTGACGAGGTCAGCATCGGCAGTCTATCCTTGTTCTGAATCTGAATTAGAGGAGCACCTCGGAACACACAGTGTAGTGTGGCGGCATTGAAAGTATCTCGAATTTCTCTCCCCAGTCGACGGTTTAAGAATTCACTAACAATGTCGCCTTTAAATTGCAAGCTGATATAAAGATCTTCCTTCCTTAAGGATTCCACGGTGATTTTTGGCCCTCTTTCGATAAGATTTCTTTCGATAAACCAATCCGGGTAACTGTTCTCACGTAGGGTGTTTCTTATAAACATTCGTTCGTCATCTAAAGGCTCTACGAAACACATTTTCCTCGCTATGAAGGCCAGGCATTTTACTAAGTTTCGTTTCTGTTGCATACTAACAAAACTGTTGAAATTGGGATACTGGCCGCTCCACGTTTCTTTTCGGTGCATATTTCGCTGGATCCGACCATCCTCCACTCTCGTGAGAGTCACATCGAGAAATGGTAGTTGATTGTTTATTTCGCGTTTGGTTGTAAACAGTATTGCTTTGTGTGCCCTACTGAATAATGTTTGCACAAAATCAAGGTCACAACCAACGTCAGTCACGCAAAATATGTCATCCACATAACGATAGTAATGATCAAAGCTCTCAGTTGTAGATTTCATCTTGGTTTTTCCCAACTTCGCTAGGAATGCGTCGACAAGGAATGGACCTAGTGGTGATCCCACAGCCACATCGTCCCGTTATCTGTACAAAGTTCCATGAAATAGGAACCGAACAATAAAAGTTCATTGAAGCAAGAGTTCGTGCAAACCTTCTGGTTGCAAACCGACGTTCATATTATTCCCTTTTATGTAGTTCACCACGAAGTCGATGGTTTCTGTCAGTGGTACATTCGTGCATAAATACTCGACTTCAAGCGAAAACATTATTTTGTCGCTCATATTGACATCTTTTATTCGCTCTATGAAATCAAATATGTCGTTGAGACTGTGTATAGCCATATGATAGCCATATGATTGGGTCCAGTAATTCAGATAACCATCGAGTGACATTATGGTAGGGTGAATTTTCATTGATAGGATGGGGGCAAATCGGTGTTCCAGGTGTGCGGATTTTGAGAAGTCCGTACAGCCTAAGGATTGTAGATCACGTGGGTCTTAGCTGCTCGCAAAACTGGTACAACTGAGAACTTTGATCATTACTATCGTTATGTGGATGACATATTTTGCGTGACTGACGTTGATTGTGACCTTGATTTTGTGCAAACATTATTCAGTAGGGCACACAAAGCAATACTGTTTACAACCAAACGCGAAATAAACAATCAACTACCATTTCTCGATGTGACTCTCACGAGAGTGGAGGATGGTCGGATCCAGCGAAATATGCACCGAAAAGAAACGTGGAGCGGCCAGTATCCCAATTTCAACAGTTTTGTTAGTATGCAACAGAAACGAAACTTAGTAAAATGCCTGGCCTTCATAGCGAGGAAAATGTGTTTCGTAGAGCCTTTAGATGACGAACGAATGTTTATAAGAAACACCCTACGTGAGAACAGTTACCCGGATTGGTTTATCGAAAGAAATCTTATCGAAAGAGGGCCAAAAATCACCGTGGAATCCTTAAGGAAGGAAGATCTTTATATCAGCTTGCAATTTAAAGGCGACATTGTTAGTGAATTCTTAAACCGTCGACTGGGGAGAGAAATTCGAGATACTTTCAATGCCGCCACACTACACTGTGTGTTCCGAGGTGCTCCTCTAATTCAGATTCAGAACAAGGATAGACTGCCGATGCTGACCTCGTCAATGGTCGTGTACTCTTTCAGATGTGTTTGTGACGCATCTTATTTGGGTCGAATGGCACGACGGCTATCAACTCGGATTAAAGGGCATCATCCGCGCTGGTCGGGTCAAGGACAAACTGGATCGATAAATAGTGCATCTTAGCGCATTTGGTCGACACTGGACATCAGGTGAATCCGAAAGCTGCTTCCAGAGTTCTTTATGGTGTCCCCCCAAACAAATGCAAAGGTGTTTGGTCGCGCACTCTAGCGTTAGCCGAGGCAATCGGAATAAGGAAGTTGACCCCTGACCTGTGCGCCTAAAAGCGTTTGGTCCGGGCACTGCAACTCCCCTGGCCCAAGATTGACCAAGGCCGCATGAATCTACCGTCCGGTTACCTAGAAGGCTTCAGCTAGATAAGCCAATTACATGATAAGGATAACTTGACTGACAAACCCCTGCCCATGATTGGTGTTTATTCCATGTCCATGTTCATGATGTTTTGTCTAATGTCTACTAAGTAATCTGTAAATGGCTTGAAAATGAATTACCGGAAAACAATTGTCTTGTCTAATTGGACTTCCATATGATGCAACGGGTTCTTTTTATAGGTGTATTTTTTTCAGTGAAACAGCATAATATTTCTCAAGTCCCGAAGGACGTTTCCCACTTCATTATCCTTGACCGTAGTTTGTACTTCCTTCGAACCGTAGACTGTTGGAAATTGACTCTCCAATTCTCGAGGACCATCCAGCTGCGCATTCTCATTTCTGAATGGTCCATTTTGCCGATCCTGAATTTAAACTTATTTTTTGGTGGACTGCTGCTTCTCCCGCATTCAATACAGTTCTCATTTTCCGCTTTTGCGAAATTGGTTTCACGTCCCCTGTTTCAAAATTCTTTCCGTTTATTGAACACCCGTAAATCCGTCATTCAGGGTTGGCATCGTCTTCATAAACCGCTGTCCCCTTCGCATGCATCGATTTTCCCGAGTACACTTCCCTACAATTTTCTTAAATTCGTTTCTTTTCCTCTTGTTCAGAATTTACTCCATTTGCAGAAACTCAGTAGGCCCCCGTTTTTTTGGCCTGCATCATTCTAGTTCATAATGCGTCCTTGACACTGTGTTAACATTTTTCGGACATCTCCACCCCGCACCACTGCCCAGCTCGGATTCGAAACCGCTTCGAAATTTTCGGGCAAAACCATTACTATAAAGACCCATTCAAACTGTTGCTGGCTATGTTTTTCTGTTGCTGATACTCTTGACTTTTATACTGAGAATTTGTAAATATTTCATCTTATTGAGGAACGTGGCACGCCATTATCATGCGCTAACGCATGCATCTCGACCATGGCCGAGAAATATACCAATAATATATCATATTATGGTATGTCTGTATGTCTCATCCGCAGATTTTCTTCGTTTGTTGGGTGACCTATGAACATATGCAGCCTTGTTCGCGCAGACTTCAAATTGACAAACCCTGTCGCCACATCCTTTCTCCATGGTACAGAAACCCTGAAGTGCTTTCGTCTAAACCATGTCCTAGACTCGGCGGATTTTATGACTTCTACTTCCGCTTTCAGAGCATTTTTATCCAGTAGCTGCACTTCCCAGAATTCAGCATCGTACCTCCTTCGTACTCCTTCTACCGGTTATGATTCACTATGGGTCACCCGGCTCACCGATGAAGACTGGTGCCTTTTGGATTTGGTAGGGTTAAAATCCACCCAACCTGACACTGAACAAGCTGCATAGGGACCCTTACGATGGCCTAGCCTCCGATCTAAAACCAATTATCCTAGGGTGCATCACATCCCATAAGCTATATCACATCTCCACTTTTGGCTTCTCTGTGTAGGTCTCCCAATTTGGGCCATCTTTTATACTCACCACGGGAACCAGGCCTGGGCACGGGCAGTGTTTGAACAACTATAGCCTGCCCTATGTTGATAGACTCGGTGCCACTCAGTGCGACCAATTCGAAAGCGTCGCTGTCCACGTTGGACGTCTTGGGTCCCCCAGGGTTTTGGTTATCAACTGGTTGTTTCACAAATCTAAACTCAGTCAGGGTGTGACCTCGGCTCGATTGGAGGTAGCCTTTGATCTATTGTCAAGAAAAACCTATTCAACGATCCCATTTCTCCGGCCATAATTCCCAAGGACAGTAGTCCAAGGCTCGTACAATTATGCCGCATCTTATTTACTCCGCGATGATTTCCACCCGCCGCCTTGGGTGGTTCCTGGCGGTTTGGCGTCGCAACATGGAGTGGCTCACTCTGCCCACCGCAACAGCTCCCATCTCCACAGAGAGTTTTTGGCCTGCGGTCATTCACTCTATGGCTTCCTTTCGGACACGTGAGGCACAACCCTTTTTTCGGGAGTCTACCCACCTCGCAGGTATCTCTAACGCCAAAACGTTCTGGTGTAGTGCCATCGGGTGGTTCCCAACAAATACCGGGTGGGGTTTAAGGTCGCTCTATGTCTTGCCTCATTGTGCCTGTAGACCAGATGAACCCAGATTGATGTGGACCTGGGTTGCGAGTGGCCTGGTTCATCAAGCCGGCATTCTCTGTTTGGCCCGCTTGTAGTTCAGAGAGACCACCGGCAATCCTCGCCGAAGTGGACACGAATTCCGTTGGTTCATTCAGCTTTGTTTCCGTGCCATCTTTTGCCAACATATAAAATCTATCAGTCCACTTATTCTGCAGGATCTTTGGAAGACCACTAACTATACGCTCTGGGTTAGCCAGCAGAATGAGACCGAATATGTCGTTCATCTGCTCCAGAGCGGTTGCACAGCTCTCCATCCTAACGGATCGCATCGGCAGTGCTTCAGAGTCTAAGCTGTTGGAGTTGGACCCTCCCAACAGCCCCTCTGGAAGTGGTCGCTCTACTTCGTGCGGGCAGCCAAACAATTTCTCCAACATCTCACAAGCTCTATGAGATCCCCTTGGGAGGCAGCCTCACACACACCTCAGTTACTTCCGGTGCGTTATCCTCACAGTAATGAAGCAAATAACTCAAGCATTGGCCGTCATTCATGACCTCCAAGGTGATGTGCGCATGGAACTGTCGAAAAAGCTTCCGGTGAGCTGCTGGTCGGGCACCTAACGAAAACAGTTCTGCTTTCGGTGAACCTATCCCACCCATGACGCAGTGGTAAGCCACTTTCCATAACTTATGATTGTGGTCCAGCGCACCGGTCTTTTCTTCCCCTGCTCATTAGTATCTGCTAACTGACCGCAAATGGACCAAACTTGCACTTGAAAGTATACACTCACTAATTTAGCACAGTCTTTCTAGTCTGAAGATGGCATAGAAGAGCATTCCTCTCACTCTTCTAAGAGTTTGGCAGTCCTCAGCCCATGCTTAAATCTTAAAAGCTCTTTGTTCTGGTTTCCCTTGAAGGCCCTCAGGTCCTGCTTGTTTTTCTTTATGAAGGGAAGTTCTCCTCAATTGACAAAAGACGAATTTGACTTAGGACAACAAATATGCAAACAGGGGCCCGTAGCACTGCAGCCATGAACAGGAAACGGATAAAAGTACATTTTACCTGGTCCACTGATGACTCGATTTGATCGGATTTCATCTCCAGACGGGTTTAGTCTTCCGGTTGCATTATTGTTCCAAGTTGTTTGCAGCGTTCTAGGACTAATGTCACAATACTGTAACGACCATAACGGTCGGGTTTGCAGTCCGGATGAACCCTGGTCAAAGCTTCAATGCCCATATCATCGAGTAATGAGCCTCACTTCTTCTAGATAGCACCTTCCCGCCTCAGATCAACACGTAGCCCGAATCGAAGGAACTCTCAAATCAGGGCCACGTTGGCTCTGGAAAATCTGCGGTATTTCTGACGGGTAAGGATACAGGTACATAAGGATCATGCCTCTAATAATGGGGCCCAGCCACCATCCAGCCAAAATGGTTGCCAAGAGGAGACAAAATTCTGCTCAAACAGAACAATTGACCAAAAAGAACAGATGAAAGTTACCAGCTTTGTAGTCCAAACGAACAGAATAAATTCTCCGTGCCTATTCATATTCATCAGTGGTCTGCGATCAGTCGGCATGTGAGGTACACCGAAACCGGACAGGAGTAAAGCAAAACTGCCTCGAGTCAATGAGACCCAATACCATACTGAATTTTCAAAGTGTTGCCTCACCAGGAACACACGACCGAGAAATGAAAAGTTAACGCCTCCATCGTTGAGAAGGTGAAGACCACTAGTATCAGCTAAATTAAGGTATAAATAGTGGTCCAAATCCATATTAAAGTTATATGGAGGTAACAGATGAGGAATCTCCATTGATTCAAAATATTACAGTAGGCTTTTGCCATGAAGAAATGATAAGGGACAATCTGGTGCCATTTATGAGTGGAAGCTGGGAAGCAAACGCAAAACAGAGGAGGTACATATATTGCGGGTTACTCGGCGCGCATTCTGAGCCGGCCTTAAGCGGAGACAATCATATGCAAAGAACTTTCGACGAACCTGCTAAATTCTTGTCATTTGGCTCAATAACTTCGGCAACAACAAGCGCAGGCCTTCCGATGAGATGATATCGAAGAATTGAAGATATCTTCGAAAAGTTTTTCAAATGAAATAGTTCATCCTTCCTTTGTTTGCCACTAACGAACAGGGGTAGAAAGGAATGCGGCATTCCCCGATTGGCATAAGGCTGGTTTGAGTGGTTGAATTGAAGACCTCTTCCGAAACAAGATCAAGAAAACTGCACACACTGGATGGCCCGACGGCATTGAGAATCGCTAGGTGACCACGAAGCATAAGCGTGGAAACAGACAAGGGGGTTTTAGGAGGTGGAAGGGGTCATTTTATTCCCAAATTCTGCCGCGAACCGTTCCGAAGAGTCTAGACCGCAGAGCTGATTTAGACGGTGGAACTGGAAGGGAAGAGACAATTTTGGAGAAGTTAGTTGCTCGACGGGTTAAAATATAATGGGCCAGTTATGTATACATGAGGATGGATCAATCTGAGTGAGAAGGTATTATTTGACCAATGGAGTCGGATCCAGATAGGACGAACTTGAACGGTTTACTACGCTCACTACTGGTCGTAGCGGAAGCTGCCCCAACCAGTTTGTCATTAAAGTGAGCCGAAAGTTCTCGAAGGCAACAGTCGCGATATGGGAAGCTGAGATCGGATAAAAGAACAATACTCAAGCAGGGATAGGACATCAAGAACACAGAACCATAATCGATAATGCTGCAGTTTGAAACACCAAAATACGGGGCTGGTGCATCGTTTGGGTTTATCGTCTTGAAATAGTCTTTCCTGGAGGGGTGAACGATCGAGAGTGGGAAAACCCGGAGACACACTTCGGAGTTGATAAGAATGAGTTGTCTATCGAGGGTAATATTACCCCGAGGTAACTGGCTATCGTAAAGAAAGAAAAAACTTTCGGATGCTGAAAATTTTCCCTGCCGCAATTCGCGCCAATCACTGAGCCATCCGATATCACATTGGTAGTTAGTTAGAGTGGATAACGGACTACCCATGGAAAAGTAGAACACTATATTGATGCCATATATAGGGACTAGCAAGGCTTCAGAGGATTACATGAAAGATACCTTTGATAAATATAAAAACAATAATGGCCCAGGAAAACTACCCTGGACCACGTCGCTCGGTATAGGTCTAGCTGGAGTTGGGTGACCAACTGCTAGTACCACCTGGGAGCGGGGGGATGGATAAGAAGAAAACCACGATAAAGGAGGGTCAGCCGGACTCAGAGATTTCAACTTGATCGACGGATGCTGGTGTGGTGCCAGCTTGAGGGCGTTTGGCGGATCTTGGGAGAGGGTGATCCCAGGTATCCTGTCGGTAATAGATGTGGTAAGGGCGTTCCAAACTTCTTCCTGGAAGGGATGCGCACAACGTGGGTCTGACGAAGCCATGCTGGTCAGGGTTTAGCAAACTATTCTACGTGAGATAGCCCACAGGTTGCTAGCTGGGGTCTGCCCCGTAATTTTGCATACCGCAGGAGTATGGTTAGTCAGACTGCAGTTATCAAGGACAAGCTGTGAACAATTTTTAAAATGAGGTAAAAGACAAGGGTTTTCCAAAGCTATGTGACCAAAATAATACACATGGAAAAGGAAAATAAATCAGGTACCAGAAAGCCCTGCCTGGGCCGCCGAAACGGAAAGGGGCCTGCCTTAGTAGGTTCGACCCAGGTTTTGGCCACATCCGACTCGTAAGGGTCAATCTCAGATGAAAAGAAAGTGACAGTGGTGGGAGAAAGGCTTGAAGCAACAGAGATCGCACAAGCATAAAACCTGAACACGTGCGAGAATAGAGAAATTGAAGATTCCGGTGGTATCAGAGGACAGCCCGGTGGGAAGTGTGCAGCCACCACAATGTTAGAGACAGCCCGTTTCAGTTCGACATAAGTGGAACGGGAATTCTTGGGAAAATCAGGTGATTCGGTCTCACCGGGCAGTAAGTCTGTGAGAGACTGCGTCGGCTTACCACACTTGGGAACAAAACAACGGTGAAGTTTGGCTTAACTATCGCACCGTTGAAGCCTTTTGAATGATGGAGGTTTGGGATACTCAAAAATAGCTTGCTCCCTTGTTCTGTGTGTGGAACGTCTGTAGCTGATATTATGTGTCCAAGGAAACCGAAGCTTTCTTCATTACGTGAATATTCCATATCGTTGATCATTGCCACATGTTAACACAACAGTTCAAAAACATCCGCTGATGCACTGTGGTCATCAGCTTTTGAATAAGCGTAAGGGATATCATCTGAGTAAGTGTAAACATCTAGACCCTCTTAGATCTAGTCCATGAATCTCCCAAAGGTTTGTGCCGCATTCAGAAGGCCTAAATGCATCCAAAGAAACTCAGGTGTGTCAAACGTTAGGACTGCAGCTGTCTTCAATATGTCACTACGATCAACGCGAATCGGTTCCGCGTGAAAAATGTCCACGCGACCGCTGTAGAGCGAAGTACCGATATTCGCTGGGGTTTGAAGGGCTATACTGCCGAAAACGTTTGATATTTAGAAGCTGAGTGCCGTGCTTTTTCTAAACTGAATCGGGAGGACATTAACCCCGTCTTCTTACATAAATGCTCCATGATGTTCACAAGGTCTACGTCAAGATCCCCAGCTGCCTACCGCCCTGAGGGTAAGACATATTTTGAGCTTGGTCAGCGGTTTCAGCCAATTCATACAACGCAGAGTAAGTGTCCGCACTGTGTTCTAACGTTCAGCCGATGCCAATTGTCAGGATCTGCTTTTTCCGGAGGCAAACCCTATTTCTGGCTTCCGAATTCAACTGGCTAAAACAACGGTGCCGGAGAAATGTTTTGCAGTTGAACCAACATGATATCCCCAGGCTTATTCGCAAAAGAGTGGAATTTCTCTAGCCGATCAGATAGTCACCAAATCCGAGTTGATCTGACCTGGGCATTCCGCATGCAAGGTTTTCTAGGGATCAGATAGGGCTTGGAACCAATTAGACAACATCTCTGTCGCTAAGGCAAACCCTGATGAACACACTGAATCCGAGAATGCTTCTGAAAGCTAGTGTTAACATGTGGCAATGATCAACGATATGGAATATTCACGTAATGAAGAAAGCTTCGGTTTCCTTGGACACATAATATCAGCTACAGACGTTCCACACACAGAACAAGGGAGCAAGCTATTTTTGAGTATCCCAAACCTCCATCATTCAAAAGGCTTCAACGGTGCGATAGTTAAGCCAAACTTCACCGTTGTTTTGTTCCCAAGTGTGGTAAGCCGACGCAGTCTCTCACAGACTTACTGCCCGGTGAGACCGAATCACCTGATTTTCCCAAGAATTCCCGTTCCACTTATGTCGAACTGAAACGGGCTGTCTCTAACATTGTGGTGGCTGCACACTACTCCTCCTGGGCTCCCCTTTGATTATCAGACGATGCCCCTGACGTAGCTATTTATGACGCTGAATACCAACATGTGCAGCGCAGGCGGCAACCTCCAGCATTCTTCTCTACCTGCCTGCGGCCGGCCGAACCCTGGTAAAATGCATCCGGTAGTGAACTTCCAGTAATTCACTTGGTTATCTCTCATGTACTGCGCGTGCTGGGGGCAGTCAATTAATCGTCTCCACGAATCACCAGGCACTTGTCTTCGCCGCGAAGTCGACTACAGACCGATACGCGCCCAGGGAATCCCACCACCAAGATTATATCACTCAGTTCACAGAGAATATACGACACGTCCCAGGTGAGCTTAACCCCGTGGCAGATACTCTCTCGCATTAATCTCAGTGTACCAACCAGTGACCATGGCATTGTAGCCGTTGTTTTCGCGCAGACACATGACCCAGAGGTCGAACAACTTCGTCACAGCGACTCTCTCGAAATCGAACCAGTGCCACTCCCCTAATCGGAAATCTCGAGATTTTGCGAGGAGCTGATACGTTCTCCTGTCACCTGATACCATTTGTTTTCAGGACAGGTGTCTGTTGGCTGCGGGTTGTGAAACGAAGATAGGGTTGAGCGTGGTCCAGCCCCAAGGAAAGCTGTCACCCAGTCGAACCCGCTGGTCTGCACGACCGGACTACATTCACATTTCAGAACCCGCCCAATCCGATCATTCAGCCGAAAATCAAAAATCTTGAGTAGTGTTAGGCCTGACAAAACAGTCAGTCGCATTACTGTAAGATGGGTTTTACAATTATATGGAAACCAGCCTCATTATCGGTCCCTTTGTTCATACAATCCAAAAAATAAGTGAAAAATCAGGCAGCTTCAAAGAGGCATCAGTCACTGGCCCAGCAGCTTAACTCAGACAGTGATAATCAGCCTGACAAGGCGAAGCAATAGGTAAGCTGGTCAGCAAGATTTCACCTTAAAATATCGAAGACAAGTTCCTTGGCTGTGCATTCGTTTATCACCCTCCCCCCCCCAAAAAAAAAATAAACCGAAATACTTTCATTAGCTTGTTTGGAACACTGCTCGAACTGTCACTCCCCGGTACATATGCCCTAGCGTAACTTGCGACTGAGCTTTTAGCTTGGCCAAAAGCAAGTGACAGTTTAAGGAGATAGGCTCCCAGTTGTTTAGAATGCCAGCAACCTAAGGTACAACGACACTAAAATTCATGTCGAATGTTTCACTACAGCAGGCACAGGCTTTCATCATATGCAATTCAGTCTAGTTTTTCCCTAAGACCTATGCACACTTATCCATTGTAATCAACACTTTTGAAATTGAATGTCCCTTGTAACACAGGTTGATGCTTCCCAGAAAATGGTGATCACTAAGCTGAGAGTTAGCTTGCGAACATGTTATCACTGCTGCTGAGTAAACTAGCTGGTCAAAAGCTAAGCTAAGTGATTAAAGTTTTCTTACCAACTATCAACACTTTTCTAAAGTGGATAAAATATTAATAATGATGGTACATTTTAGATGAGCTCAAAGCACGCTAAATTCCATGATCATATGATTCAGGTGATGTAGGATAGCGATTTTCAAAATTTATAACGTGTATGCACGGGTTATTAACAGGGCTAAGGTGGAACACAACGATAATGATGGTCAGCAAATCTGAAGTTCCAGGTTAATTGATTGATTCATCCGGCGGTGATTGGAGAAAGCTCAAACGGGGGATTGTAAGCACAAATAGTACCGAAGATGACAAAAACATTAGAAATTCCAGCAAAAAAGTATGACCGCTTGGCCTTTTTAAAAAGAAGAGTTTGCTGAGGGGGATTTAAAGAGTCAATCGCACGCTGCGGGGTGTGAAAAGCATATGAATAGAAAACTGAAGAATGTAAATGAAAGGGTCTTCAGAGATAAAAAGCACTGAATCAGCCGACAACATGGTGGTAGAATGTCGATGGCAAGATAGGCTGATATATTCTAGTGACTTCCCATCCAAACAGCAAGCGATTTTCTACGTCGATGGCTAGCCCTATTTGAATATCTTGGTATTATAACCACGGGTCAGAGAACACGCTTCCAAGGTTCGTTTGCTTCTCGATGAATATGATGGAATAGAACTGGTGAAATCTACGGTGTGCCATTCACTCACTAATGGTCCTTTTGTAAATTTTTACGGACATCCAAAATAAGTCTGAAGAGCTCATGCAAGCTCGAAATTGCAAGGGGCTGTTAGTTTAGTCTTATCAGGCATTCTCGTTCCGATAAAAGTCTTTAAATATTCCACTCCGTCGGAGCTGTTACTTCTGTGTCCTCTTCGGTTGCCGTAGAAACTGTTTTTGCCACAACCATGGCAATCGTTTACCTATTCTTACCGGACCCAATGCTCAAATGAAAGCATGTGTGTCCTGCTCGCAGAGTAGACTGAAGAACAAAGCTTGCCAAGGTACTTTCCCAAGGAATTGTCAAGTACTGCCATTTGAACTGTAACTGTCCCTTTCAATACCCGTCTATAAGTTCCTCCCTCAGTTCCGCTGGTCCACTCCTATAAATCCACGTGTTTCCTCCTGATCCCACTCTGATTTTCTACTCCCGTTTCTATCCTTTGCGGCAGAGCCCTACGGTTTCTTACTGTGCCCTGACCTGAAGTTTTTTCAAGGAAACGATATCTTCCCCTCTGCTGGATTCTTCTGTTGAGTCAGTCTTTTCTTGTCGCACTTACGGAAAAGTCCACATTTTCAGCCTTCTCCACTGGGTTCTGGCAGGTTTGACCACCTTGAAATTTTTCGCCGGACAAGGCTTTGTATCCCAATAACTAGATCGACCTAAATACTTCCCTCAAAATTCTAGTCACGCATATAATGATAAGGTTTCCTCGGTGCACACAACAAAAAATAGTGGTTTATTTCGGCTAACCCCAGAACGTGCTGCAAAGCAAAGTCAAACGGCACAGTTGGCAGTGGATTCCGAATTACAAGAGGTCGATACTAATATGTGTACTTGATAAAGTAGAGAGGGAGGCATTCAAGTTACTCTTCATGGTAGCGCCCGGTCAATTCGAACTCAAGGCCGGGTAACCAGGCCGGCCGCGTGCAGATGGGGCTGGTTGGAAGTAGTAGAAGTAGTAAATTTACACACAAATAATACAAAGGGGGGACTGCGAGACCGGGGAATCAAACACGATTGACGGACGTTTCGTTTGCCTTGAGGAAAATGACACTTCCATGGGAGACGGGGCCAGCAGTAACGCTTGGCGATGTATAGAATAGGTTGGGATTGGAAATCAAACGATGAAACGGAGTAAAAATCGGGGGTATAGAACAAGAAAAACCCGTCATAGATTACATTTGTAGCTTTTAGTGACCGAATACCGGCTGAGTCAGTTATATACCCAGAGAAGTATTCATCGGTAAAGAGAAGTTGCAGAAGAGGTGGTGAAAAAGGTGGCCTAATGGAATAGGTAAACTTTGGGCAAGGTGTATAGAAGCACACATTTCGGATTCACTTGCCTGTACTTGTCGCTATGTTGCTAGTCCATGAGTGCAACACAATGGTTGAGCCTTTAATGGGGGTCTAGCACTATGATCTTTTGTTCCTGTCTTCCCATGTATCATCAAACTAAACGAGTTTCTATACCTCGGACTTAGGAGTGAACATTAGGCTTGACCCACTGTTGCTTGTCGTTAGCCTTAGTCATCTTTCTGTGTACCTTTTACTTGTTAGACCGTCCCCAGAATATTGCGCGATCATCTCCACCAACTAGCGGCATTCACTTGCCGCTATCATTGTGGAAGTCCCGCGTGCCTTAACTAAAATGCACATAGAGGTATCCTGAGCCCCAACACGTGGCCAAATCCGTGAGCTTCTTCATACTTAAAGTTGTGGATTCTCCGATTAAGGCTCAGTCCAGCCTTTCTCTTCGAGTTATTCTATAAGCAAGTCCACTTTTCCTATTCCGTCCCTTTTGCCTCCGTCTGCTCCGATTTCCTTCCACACCGTATCTTTCCCCCACCCCCTGTGTCTTAAACTATTCTCGATCTGAAGTCAAGATTCTTCCTGATGGCTCATTTCAAAATATGGATGGAGCTCCCTCACCACAAGTGGTGTCACTTTGCTGTGTGCTTTTGGGCAGGCAACATCTTACCCATCTAGTAGTCCCCGACGCTACATTGTTAGGCAATTCGCGCGTATCCACCGAACTGGCCTTAAGAATGGACCTCGCTCTCGAACACGGTTACCTCTGTGCCGTGAGCGAATATCTATTCCCCCCTTTCATCCAGTTTCAGCCCCTCAGTACCCCGAAATATGATCACTGATATCTTTGGTCCAATTTGAATTCGCCTCCTGCCTCCGGTGCCGTGGCCCTAGTTCTCAAACCTACTCCTCCATACAACCCATCTTGTCCCTATCTTTCTTCTTCTACCTCGCAATGTTACCCTGATTCTATTATAATTCTTCACTGCCTACTCCCATGTTAATCCATAAAGTTTCATCCGCTTGCATCCCAGGCTTTCTCTCACTTTTCAAGAGACCTGCCCTGTTGATGATCCCTTGTTTGCTTTTTTTCGTTAATCGTCGAACCTCAACTGGGGCGTAACCCAATTTCGGCATTCTACTAGATTTCCTTTTTTAAATCTTCCTCAATGATCCCCAACGACGGTCAACCTCCCCGTGCCCGGAACCAACCGTTTCCCTGGCAAGAGCCTCTGAATAACAAAGCTACATGGCCGTCTATCACACCATGCCCGCACTGGCCCTGCTGTTCAAGTTCTCTCGCAAATTGGCCGAATGATTCTGGGTTATACACCTTGTCGTGGTTACTGCTTCTCCCCTTATAGTCAACAGTGGTCATTCATGCCAACCCCAGTGGCTAGAGGCGCAATCAAACCCATCTCTTTTTGTCCGGTGCACATCGGGCGGGCTGAATGCCTGCAACGATTTCCGTAAGCAACTGGGCCCGTCGATTGCAGCTTCTGTGTCTGCATCGCGGAGTATTTCTCAGGACGAACATCACGCACACGGTTAGACACATCAAGAAGACACCAGGTCTGGATCACACATGTGCACTTAATCGGCCGCTTCGACGTAGAGTCTCCTGACCTGCGACGTATCATTCTTACTTGTTCCCACCATGTTCGCCGTCACTCTATGGTGCCCTAATCGCCGTACCAAATTATTCCCAGTGTTCTCAGCTCGTCAAATTTTCCTGTCCGTTTCATTTTTCACTCAGCACCTCCCATCAGCCATTAACGCTCCGCCCCGGGTAAACTTGACAAATGGGTCTTTTATTCCTACCGCATTTCCCTCGACGCATCCAATATTGTCCGGGTTTTGATGCTCCTGGCAGAAAATCCGGGACATTCCTCTCCGCTAATACCTCAAGTCGCTTGTATTAGCCAAGCACTTCTGCCGCTCCGTTCTCCATAACCCTTTTTCTGCTCTTAAGTAATCTCCTCCTCAAGGCCAATGTCCTCTCCGTGAAATTCCTCCGACACCTCCAACAGCCTGTTATTTGGTCGGCTCTTCTCCGTTATCCCCTTTTGCTCAGTCGGTGGCCAGCTTGGTGTCATCCATCTCCATCATCCAGGTTCAGCCAAACGCCTTGTCCCTGGAACACTGACAAGCCCCGGATATATTCGACCTGTCACCTCCTGTTGCTTCCTTTAGACTGTCGTTTCATGGTCCGCCCACCATTGAGAGAACAAATCGATTTCCCCCACCTGTCTTCAGCCAACTACTTTCACACACCCCTAACACTGATCATTTCCGCTTCCACCATATATGAGCATCACTGCTTGCTTCCACCCCGATATTCTTTCAGAGCTTTTCACAACGTTTGCAGCCTTTAACCACTGTGCGTCTGTCACAAAGAAAGCCATGTGGATGTGAGACGGTCAATCCATCGTTGTACACCCCCTAGGATAGTTTGATGTAATAATAATATCGGTTTAATTCAGAGTCGGCAGCACGCTAGGTGACCGGCAGCCTCCATTCATCCTCCTGGCCCGATTTCAGTTGGACCGCTTCCGTACCAACCGTTGAGTGTAAGTCCTAAGCTGTGGCCCGCCCAAGCTGCTTTTTCTTCCTGTTCTCCCTTTCCACTTCCCCTATTGGTACTGCGTTGGCCGCTATCCGAGCTATCTCATCAGATACAAGCCTGTTACTTTCTGCCAATCCATCATTGTGCTCATTGGCCTAGGTCTCTTGGTCCCTTCGCGAAGTCCCATTGGTAACATTTTACAAGACTTAAAAAATGTAAAAATGTTTATTCTTGCTCTCAAGTGGTGCAGAGCGCGGTCAGATCCACCGCTTTGACCGGCCCATGTCAGGCGTGGAGACCGCCTGCGACGGTTTGCAGGAGCAACCAGATTGACGGACTGCACCTCCTGTCATAAGACATTATTTCCAGGCCGGGCTCCGAGCGCAGGGTCGGTCCCATTCAATAGCTCCTTTTGCGGATCGCAAATCCGCTGTTTTCATGCTCGCTTTGTTGCTGCAGTCATGGCGTTCGTACTGTGGCCTCCTATCCTCACTTGATCCCCTCATGCATGCTGTCAGTGTTACCACCATCATTCCGATTTTACTCCCGGTAAGTAAGTCTTAATCCAATTGTGAGGTCATTTGAGCATATCCCTCACATCTAGCCACCACCACCTTTTGTTGCCGCACGCTGTTCACCGGTGCGATCAGTTCACTGTTATTGCCACTTTCCCTCTTACCTGAACTCCACCAGATTTACGCCCGGCTTTTAACCCACCCCATCCGTAATGGCGTCCATTCCTTGGGCCAGAAACTACCTCTACTTTTGGTTTTCATTCGTTTAAGTTGTGACCATTGCTGTACGTTTTCCGGTCATAATAACCAGCTGAAGTCCCTCGCTGAAATATCTTTCCGTGATCCTTCTGCAGTCAGTGTTGTGGCTGAAAATTATCCGCAATCCTCACTGATCAACCTGTTCCGCAACACAATGCCCTTCGGTTGTTTTATTCCGATCTTGCAATGCATCATATCTCCACCATAGACGCAAACTCCAAGCATATCCATTCGGCTTTTTCAGCAGTCCGTTGCTTTCTCATGATTCCTTACAAAATGATCATCGGTGAGTCTACACTTACCTTTTTCTTTCTGCACTGCCGCCTTCTTTTACGGTAATGGAGTGTGGGGTTGATAATTGACCTGATGACCATTTTGCTAGGCAGGTCATACGGCGACTGTAGGGCGTTAGCCACGGGACCAATGAGTCTGGTACGAGTAAAGAGAACGGAACATCCCACTCAAAACAAAATGAAACAGCCGGCGGAGAAGGCAGCAGAAAGTAAACTCAATCATCAGGAGGTCGCATAGCTCCATAATGCCCGAACTTGGAAATTTGGTAGAGCAGAGCAAAGACAGTTTACCGGTGAGTGAAAAACAATTAAACAGAGGGTTTGTTTTAGGTCTACCAATGAACACGAGTTGATAACAAGGTAAAAGGAGGATTTGACATACTGTGGTCTTGTGAAATCATATAAGCTTATGCTTGAGTGAAACTGGTAAGATAAGCAGATGATCACACAGCGGATTATGCCAATGAGGGCTCGACATGAGGCAGTGAGGGTACAGCTGGAGGGTTACTGACCCAGCATATATAAGCAGTTCATTTCCAGCAAAGGGTTAGAGAAACAGCCTTCAAGGTTGTATTGGGCGTCGATGCCCAATAGTGGAAAGATGGTGGAAAAATTGTTGGCAGTTACAAGGTGTGTGAAACGGTGGCCAACCATAGGTCCGTCTGAGGCGACTCCAAGAATGACGGATGGGAAATACATATTAACAACGTGGTGGGCAAAATAATCGTATATGCGTCGGATGTCCGACGAAACCAATTATAAGTAATCCAATACTGAAACTGCTAAAAGGCGCAGGTAATTGGGTGGCTGGGTAAGTTGAGGAGACACTGAGAAGGAAAACAAATTTCCGGTAATCTGTATTATGTGCAGTTGACTTCCTGCTCACGTTTTGATGATAGCGCCCAATGGGTTGCGCTACAATATTTCTACCATGATAATTTTGCAGAACGGTGACGGAAGTCAGTAGATGGGTGGAGAGAGATTCAAGTATAGATTTGTCTGGGTTCATTAGTGAATAGCTTGGGAGCATCAAAGGCCGGTAAGAATGTGGACATGGGAAGCAAAAATATGATAGGCAGGTAGAGTCATATCAGGGCAGGTGGTGTGATAAATTGTAAGGAAGTGCAGGTGAATACATAGCTAGATGTGTTGAGAAAAGTCTGACGTGAGACCATGAAAAGGCAGTTGAACGAAAGGTATCCTAGATGGTGGAAAGTTTATTGCAATATAGTTGTTAGGAAGTAAAAATGAGTCATCGGAAATGCAGAAGAAGGGTACAAAAGAAAGGGATCTTGTGTCACGCGGTTGAAGAGCTGGAGGGAGAACCATTTCGTGCTTCGTGATATTGTTCGCGGGAAAGAGAAATGAAATCAAAGTGACGGTTCTTTGGATAAATGGAGTGATAACACAGGTTGACTGATGGATGAATGGTCTCTGCGAGAGTTTGTCAGGAATTGTGATTTTCATAATATTGGTCTGTGAACAGAGACCTTTCCTTGTTTCGGGGTGGAGAACCTGGTAGCTGGAACGGCTCGATTGAACGTGATAATGGGATCAGTTCGGATGGATAGCAGTCAGTTCAGTGGAAACATACGTCGGTAATAGCAGTTCTTAGCAAATTTTCCCAAGTTGAACGAACAGTATTCCACATATCGTTTCGGAATGTCGCCGGATGCAGGGTGGATATTGTTCGGGAAATAATATTAAAAATAATAATAATAATAGTTCATTTCGGAGACACCCGGAGTATGCCAGAAGCATGGACGGAAAAAAATTGTGAAAATGTAGAAATACTCATGACAGAAGCGGGATTAGTAGGCTCAGAAGGGAGATGAAAGAGAGATAAATGTATGGGAAGTGTATGCGCGCCAAAAAATAGCGGAAGGAGCTTAAATGGACCCAGGGGCGGAGCCCAATGGAAGCCTGGTGAAATTTAGATTCAAAGTTAGACGGAGAATCTGGATCGTCCAACTAATGGCAACTGAAAGATAACGGGTTTACATGAGGGGGGCCAGAAATCGATGAACAGAATGTTGTAGCAGGGAAGATTGAGAAAAAAGTGAAAAGCATTGCAAGAAATTAGACGGCAAAGAAGCACAGTTATTCTGCCACAAATGTTTGATGGACGTGGCATAAAACTCATTGTAAAACAGAACGGGAGCCATGCAACACTTTAAGGGTTGCTCAGATGTCAAACATAATTGGAAAGGATTGGGTGAGGTGGACGTAAAGCACGGATGTAGAAGGAATAGAAGCACCTCATGAGGGTCAGCTGGATGATAGCAATGGAAGTGGCCGGCAAGAAACTGGGGGATGTATAGCAAATATATATGCTTATATATATATATATTTGAATGAGAGAGGCAGGAGCAAAGAGGAACGGAGTGCTATAAAAGAGGAATATTGGTGACTGAAAGAGGCAGGTAGAATAAGTTCGAATGGTGCAGAACAAACTTGGGCAAATCCTGGTGAGTTGTTCTCATGACAGGTGAACAAGTTGGAAAGACTCTGGAGGCACAGGAGTGATAATGGCTGTGGAGAGCAGTTGATAAGCGAGGAAGGGTGAAGGAAAGGGTCGAGGAAAACCAATAAAGAGGTATCTAACATTTTGATCGACGCAGATGCGGCATGCGGTGGCTGTCGAGAAAGGGAAAAGCTTGGATGGATGAACGTACATTATTCGGCGGGTGGATGATAGCGGTGGAAACGGCTGAGAAGCGCAGGGCGATTATGAAAGCACGGTGTTCAGAATGGTTCTCACCATCCGAGGGGATAGAAAACCTGGGGGTAAGACTGGCTTTGATGCAAAGACGCAGCAGCTGTGACAGCGAACACTGTAGTAGAGAAATAATTAAACGAATGACCAGAGGAGGCAGGTAGTGGCAGATGGAGCCGTGTGAAACTGTTAGCGAAAATCGCTACGTAACGTTGTGTTTACATTGGATGAAGATTGGAAAAGCAGACCAAATTAGGAAGCACACAGAAGATGCCCGTGTTGAGCAGCATACAAAACTGGAGATGGCAGCTTTGACCAAGGAGGAACAGGTAATAGACTCCGATAGGATTCTTTTAACACGGATAAAACATGGAGAGGCCCGGGGGGAACGGAACACCAGAACAGGTAAACCTGTGATGGAGCGAAAGGCAAGAGAAACTCAAACGCGTCTGGGTTGGAGCAATGGAACTGGAGAGCTGCGTGCCTACAGGCAATTGTGCGGGTGGACTGAGAGGCAGGGTGCTAATAGGGGAACTGCCCAGAGAAAAGATCCACAGAGGAGTCGCGGAGTCAAGCGAGAAGGGCATGTTGACGGTTTTAAGTCAATAAATGCGGCTGCTACTGACGCAAAGTTTGGAACGGCAAGTTCAAATATTGGGATTGGTCATGGGTGCGGTTCAGACAGTTGCTTAATGGCGTGGGGCATGAGAAGAGAGGACAAGGGACGATTTGACAAAATGGTAGGCAGTAAGGTATAAAAATGCCGTCGACGGGCTTCATGACCAAAGTGTGGTACCACGTGATCAGAGACTGGGGGCCGGAAAAAATGACGTGGGTAGAAAAGAAAACGTTGCTGGGTGCAGGCAGAGTAAAGTGGGTACGGCAATACTGACATCACGCATTGAGGGCTGTCATGGTGCGAAACGGTGGGAACAAGGACAGAGTGGGTAGATGCGCATACGGTGATAGTACGACTAAAATGGGAAGCGATGAGTGATCACAAGGACTAAAGTTGGGGGTGCCGCGACGGAACAAAGATGGTGGAAGCATGCGACGTGCAACAGACAGTATTGGATGCGTTAGAGCGAGGAGGGTTGGAACTTGCGATCCGAAACCGGTGCCGGTGGGTGAAGCTGAAAATGTGCTGGGCACCCAAGCTAAAACCATTTCGAATTGGACAGAGGAAGCGCGACCCACCTGCCTAATGGCGCTCGCATATTGTTGCGGACGTCCTGTACGCCCGATGTGCGCTGGCCAGAGCGGTGGATCTGACCACGACCCACACTGTCGATAATGGCATTAGTGATCATTGATGATTGGACCGTAGGCAGAGCAAACACGATAAGGGTATGTGATGCAGGATCAATTGACCGGGTTGTGAGAACATCTGAGCCGATGAGAGCAGCGACTGGTAGACGGCCATATAGTATTATTATCCGAGCAGATGGTCAGTACTGTGCCCGAAATGGCTGATCTTCAAAGAGGACCAATGGAGAGGGAAATAAGATAAAGAAGAGCAGTTTGGGTAGGCCCCAGATGAGGATGAACGGTTAACGGAGAGAGATGGAAACGGTGAAACTAGAGCCAATCGATGCAACGGGTCCCTGATTTAGGTTGTGAGAGAGTAGGAAGCGCAAATGGCCACTAACTATGGCATTTAGCAGAGGGGAACGATCATAGGCTTAACTTGATTACGCGGGATAGAAGGGAAATGATGGAAACTGGACGGAGTCCTAGACAGATGTGGGTAAGGGTTGAGATTATCACACGGAATGCCGGAGGTAGATCGGTAGCGGCTCAGGGGCGGCTATGATCATGGTTTGTGGTACTGAGGGGAGGAAAAGTGTAGGACATAGAATATACTTATTGACATGTGGTTCACAGGAAGTGAGGTTACAGTGTGAGGCCTCCTCCAAATACCAGATCGGAAAAGACAACCTAAACTGTGAGCAATATACCATTCGAAACAATTAGGCATATTACAAGGACGCTCCTAAGAGAGCACAGTGACGGAGGGGGTAGGAGCAGGGCGCATCAAATAAAATATGATAGAAAGAGTATGTTTGGTTGTGGAACAGCTCAAAGAGAAAAGCCAGGTTGAACTCCACTCAAGGACTCCCCAGAGGCCCAGTTTGTAGAAGCTCATAGCTTTGGTGGTATGTGAGGGTTATGGATACTCCCAGGAGCCTTTTAATGAGGGCAGGCTGAACCTTCTCAGGAGATGTAACAGAGGAACTTGGCTAGAGGCTGGAGATAATCGAGCGGAATCCTAGGAATGGTCCTACATATAGGAGATACATTAAGGGTGACAGGTTGGTAGCGATGGACACCGATGTATCAGGCCTGGGGTTCGCTTAGATTGAGCGACTTGGAACGATTACTGTTCGAGAAGTTAAAGAAACAAGAGTAGCCTTTGCCAAGGTCTATAGCCGTGGGGTGTGTGTGGATGGGTGGGCCGTCGAGACTAATTTGGCCAGTCGGTATAGAGCTACTGTGACATAGAAGGGAGCTTTACTTTGCAGAGAACTTCACGAGCCAGGGGATACACCAGGTTCGGAGAGAGAATATATTATCAGAGGGTCACGGGTAGGTTTTTAGTGAGGAAGGAGTACAGTATATTCATATCGTCTGCAAAGAGGAATGAAGCTCCGTGGCAATTAGAGCAGGAAATGTGGTTGATATAAATAAGGAACAGTATTGGGCTTAAGACACTACCTTGGATATTGCGGCCGGTCATGGGCTTAGTAGAGGATCAGCGGCCATCAGCCAACAGGGCTTGCATTCTGTGAGAGAGACACAAGGATAGCCAGGAGAGGAGAGGACCCGCACCACCAAGAGGTCGGACTTCGGCTAACAGGTGCCTATGGGAAAAGCCACCAAAAACCTCAGACCTCTTAGGGTTCAAGACAATCACAGAGTTTCCAGCGTCAGCTGCAGACAACACGGCATTGAGGAAGTTCAGCTGGTAAGAGGAACATGAGGGGGCGTACAGAAGGCCACTCTGACCGGGCTTCGGCCTTTTTTAGGATAAGATACAGAATTATATGGTTCGGCAATTCTTCCTATAATTTTGCGGACCACTGGTTCATAGTTATTGGGCAGATGGTTATCCGGGTCGTGTTGTGTGCCCTTTCCGAATGGCGGAGTTGTAACAGATGTTTTTCTTTGAGGAAGAGGACGGATCTGCGAAGCATGGAGGCTGTGTATACAGTAAATGACATCAAAGGGAAGTCAGGACCAACAAAACGGAGAGCCGGCGAAGGAAAATCTGGGCCCGGTTTTGAGGAAGGCTTAATTGAAGAGTCTAATTTCGCAATCTCTGGATGAGAGAAAGGACTCGATGAAAGAGAGGCTGAGGAGCAGCAGTAGATGGTAGGAGGAGGGACACCAGGACAGTTGATAAGAGAGGAAGGTAAATCATTACTGGAAGCCTCAAACAAGGACGCTGGGGTATCAGCCGTATATGAGTCGCAGAGGAGGAATTTGAGTGAGGCAAGAAAGGAATGGTTAGACCTTTCACTAAGCAGGTTTGGCAAAAAGCCAGTTATTTTGGAACGCACCAGAACGATAGCCTTTTGTCCCCTCAGATGCGCATCCACCTTGAGAGGCGGCTTCGGTTGAAACTGGTTGATGCACAGAACAATAGTAAAGTCGCGTGATCTAGAAAAGATAAGCTGACGCTAAGCCAGCTTACGCCCCAAACGTGATAGTGGAAAACTGCAGGACTTGGGACGAGTGTCGATGCATGGTGTAGCATGACTTAAGCAGTATGTGATGTCGGAATAGAAAACGTTGACAAAAATGAGAGGATCTGTGGAAAGAAAATAAGTTGTACCACTTCAGAGAATGGATAATCGTTGACAAAAGAAGCCAGTTACACAGAAGGTAGAAAGTAGGAAAAAGGAGAGAGGATTGTTTAGGATGGGAACAGCTGAGGCAAGTGAATTTAGAGGAGAAAATACCGGGGTCAATACCCAGGAAGTATTAAGTAACCCGAGTAGTGATACCAGGAATATCAGTGGGGAATTAGAGACAGAACGTGCTTTTCCCCTGTGAAACAGGAGACAGGCTGGGTCTATCCACCACGGCGGACACAGGAACTGAAGGCTCTCAGGGTTGGAGGGCCAGTATAGGAGGCCCAGCAGATTAGGTGAGGGTTAAAGACGACCACAACAATCTTCGCACTGGCAAGTTAGTCATGCGCAGCATTGAGGACATTCATGGCAGAATCAATCTTCGTAAGCCCCAGACCCGGGGGGATGTACACGCAGCCGAGGAGAAGGTTCAAGCCGAAGGTGTGAATAGGTAGCCCTAGTGAATCCTCAAGAAAAAGAGAGGGGCCGTCAATCACATTAGCGTGGTAGTGCTTTTGACGAAGACTAAGCAGCGATCACCACGCCTGGATCGGCTAGTATTGGAGAAGGGCTGATACGCAGTTATGCGAACAAGGACAAGCCATGTATTATCTGAGAGCAAGGATTCCTTTATTAGCAAACTGTCAGAGCTTGAGGTGAATACTGGGGATTGCAAACAAGATATTTTTCTAAATATTGGTCGAGCGATAATAAGAACCAGTAGGAAAGGTTTGGGTGTCGGGGTACGCAAACCACTGATGTCAAGTGAGCGACCATTTGGGTCGTCGTGGCGAAAGGAATCGGGCCTCCGGGGATAAAGGTTGTCATCAGAAGCGGAGGTGGGCGAGATTGGATGGGCGACAA
Source organism: Fasciola hepatica (assembly GCA_948099385.1). Taxonomy (NCBI): domain Eukaryota; kingdom Metazoa; phylum Platyhelminthes; class Trematoda; order Plagiorchiida; family Fasciolidae; genus Fasciola; species Fasciola hepatica. Next base: position 371,340 of record CANUEZ040000055.1, on the reverse strand, counting down.
CAAATATGCAGCAATTAGCATGAGGAACTGCCGATCGCCTTGGGTGATCAATAGAGTGGAAGCACAGGAGACAATTGATGTGGGCCGAAGGGCGGTCAAGAAGTACTAGGGGGAGTATCGATAAGGCAAAGAGAGAGATGAGGAACGTCGGTCGAGGTGGAGTGGTTGGGATGATTGTGGAGTGCAAGGCACTAAAAGGCATGGTATCGGGAGGGGGTGATCGGTGTGAGACGCCGTTGGGCAATACGTTGCCGAATTCAAAAGGGATCCCGAAATCAGAACTAGATTATCCGTTGATTCTACCATACTAGATTATTATATGAACGATGACAGAACGGCCACAAACCTCATTTATGCAATCACAGAGACTCAGAAAATTTGAACCGAGTTGTGGCGTGTGAGAAAGGAGCAAGCGCATCACGCAGATCCAAAATAGAATATAACAGAGTAGAGTTTCGGACACGAACAAAAAATGTTGGTCCATGAAAACATACAGTGTGTAAAAACAGGAAAATAGTGCATGGAAACTGCTGATAGATGGCGGTCACGAAGGAGGAACGTGGGTGCTGTCCCCGGGAGAGCCGTCATGAAATGGCTGCATGCGCTTGTATGAGTGTGTGCGCTTGTGGGTGTCATGTGCGAGGTCGCACTCTGGTATATGAGCAAATAGTAACAACTACCACCTACGGGAGATAACTTCCATAATGTCCGTGATAAACTAGGAGCGATCAGCACTGTGACGAGTTTGATGGAGGTCATGAAGCATAAACGTGTATTGTGTACATGCGCGTGACTGAGGGTGCCTCTGGGTGAATGGTAGAATCACAACTACACACGGAAAAAGCCTTCCGGAACGTCAACTACGAACGGTGGACACTGCAGCGTGTCTCATGGAAATCACGAAGTATAAACGTGTTTCATGTACGTGTGTGTGATTGGGAGCGAATTCTTTTGGGGGCGCGAGCAAATCATAACTACTACCACACGTGAGAAATGTCTTCTATAAAGTCACAGGCAAACTAGAAACAGTGAGCACTATGATATGCCTTTAGGCGACTGCGGAGCAGAAACATGTCTCAACTGCGTGTGTGATTGGGTATGAGTGTAGTTGAGTAAGTCAGTATGTCATAAATGCCACCAATCACGGGAGGTGCTCTTAACTACGTCAACGACGAATGAGGAACTGTCTACCAGGGTTCTGTGTTGTCAGCTGCTCCGTCCTCACTCTCGAGTAGGCTAGTACCACGTTCGTCGTAGGTTAGCATTGCGCTGGCGGTCGTCACCTTGACAGTTCTTGTCCGTTCGTCGGGGCTGCTGATAGTTTTCTTGGCAACGTCCAAAAGCCAGGTGCTGAAATGAGCCTGTTTGTCGGCGATCATCACCGTGTTCACACTCTTGACTGGCCTTGCTTTAGTCAGCCACTTCCGTCGAGCATGCAGAGCCGGTAGGTACTCCCGCAGCCACCGCCTCCAAAAAACCTTGACAAAATAACTTGCCTGCTTTCATCCATGCAGGTAGCTTCAACGACTGTTCGTCGGCCCTTGAAAACCCACTTTCGACCTGAGTATCAGAGGGTCGTTCGGAGTGGGCGCCAGAGGGGTGGGGTCGCCGTTGGCCACTGGAACCAGTGGGCGGTTATTCAGAATTATTTCGACCTCGGTCATGACGGTGCTCAACGTTTAGTCGTCGAGCCGCTGTTGCTCAGTGATCGACAGGAATATCCGCCTGGAGGACCTGATTAGGCTTTCCCCTAAGGCACCGCGATCACTGGCCTGCGGGGGGTTGAAGAGCCATCGTTTGCCACAACTCGCAGTTCGGTTCTGCAGCTAGTTTCTTTTCACGTTTTCGTGCCAAAGCCGCAGTTCCCAATGAGCGCCCGCGAAGTTTGACCCATTGTTGGAGTGTATTTCCGTTCTAATGCCCCTTCGGTTGATAAAGCTTTGCAAGGACTGGAGGAAGGAGTGGGTCGCCATCAAGTTCTTAACTTCTAAGTTTACCACTTGTGACTTAATGTACGTCATGATACACCCGTAAAGTTTTTCCAACCTCTTCCCACTCCCGATCCACAAAGACCCGGAATCGTCCAGCCCGATGTCACTGAAGGGCCACCAACCCGGAGTCTACATTCTGGTATCTGAGTCATTTATTGTTTGCCCGCTGCGGCACTGCGTCTCCTACAATGTGCACAACGTTAGATCACGCGTTTCACAGCCTTTCTTCCTCTCAGTGATCAGAGGCGCTTTTGGATGAAGCTTGTCACGTGAATCTCTCCGGCAAGTCCCTCTACAGAGTGGATGTGTTGAACCATTAGTTCCTTCAGAGGTTGTCGGGCCAGTAGCAGCGTGTGATATTTCGTGTCAAAACTCAGGTGGGAGTTGGTCAGCCTACTATCTACCCTTCGCAACCCATGATTGAGTCCAGCGTTTAAAAACTTTATGTTGCGCTTCGGAGAGGATATTCTTCTGTCCGTCGGTCCAGCTTCTCCGGCCCTCCCCAGTTCTCGGATGAAAGCTTTCCGCTGTATCATGTTGAATATATCGTGTTCTGCAGCTCGTAATTCACCAGGGTTTACCGGGCCCAATAGGTTACGGCCGGATGGGCGGATTCCTTTCATAACTAGCAAATGTCTGTTGAACCTGGTCAACCAAACTAAATACCAAACAGTCTTCATCCAGAAGGAAAACCTGGGCAACAGTGACAACAAGAATATCCATTCAGAGACTGTTGCCGTCATCACCGCGCATTTGATCTTCAGCTCCATTTCCAGGGGGGGGGGTTAGTTCGTACGGAGGCAAGTACTGTTGGGGCTTTTCCAGGGGTTTCGGCCCTCCTGTCCACGTGTCCGGTTACCGGAAGTTCATCGCACCTCGGGAGCACAGATTGGCTGGTTCACGGCCGCTTCGTTGTAGGTGATCGCGGACCGGTTACCAACGAGGGTTCTAAAGCGGCTCCTGAAGTTGTTAAAGTAGTAGAGTAATATCTTGCAGTCAGTCCAGAAACTATCCGGCCAATTGTAAAAGTCGAAGCCTCTCTTTACCGCCTGTACCACTCTTACCTCTAACGCGGCTGCGCTGATTTCAAGGCGCGGGATCGAAACCGTCTTCAGCAACACAACTCGGGCTTTGCAAACAGGATCCTCGTAGCACACTGGCCATTCCCCGTGCACCATCGTCCGTATACCACGGCTCCATAACCGGCTTTGGATGTGTCAGAAAAGGCGCGCAGTTCTCCTGTCCGTGTTGCAAGAACAGGGGGTAAATATCGTGGAGTCCACATGTCCCCCAGTTTCTTTAATGTTTTCAGAAATTCTTCCCGGTCCAGCAGGTCTTCGCGGTCCAGTGGCTGTTCTCAATTGACTTTCTTACGGCAAAGCAGCTGTAGCAGGATCTTTCCGGGTAACAGCCAGGGAAAGACAAATCCGAGCGAATCGAAAAAACCAGAGACGGCAGAAAGTATGACACGACGGGTTACCGGCGGCTCGGGAACGTTTAGCTCGAAAAAAAATTTGTCCGCTTCCGCGTTTCATTGTATCTCTAGAGCGCGTTCGGTAGGGAGCGGAGAGCCGCCCAAATTTCTATCCCTTTTGGCCCTCTCGTGGTACGGAATGACTTCGAGCACTTCTGAAACGTTTGACACCCATTTCGCCAGATGGGAGCCGCCCTTTTCTAGCAATCTTGCTAGGCTCCTGAACTGCACTAGGGCTGAGTCTACATCACCGAATGACTCAGGATAGTCGTCCACGTAGAATTTTCCGCTATCGCTATCTACCACCCACCGGTGGTAGATAGTATTGTTGTGTTGTTCGTTGATTCTCTCAGGGCGTAGCTAGCACAAAACGATGATGATATGACTCCAAAGAGATGGATGTTCATCCTATAGTTTATCACTGCGTTGTCCCGGTTGTTCTCTTCCAACCACAAGAAACGTAATTCATCTCGTTCTTCTGCCGGTATTTTCACCTAGTGAAACATTTTTCTGGTATCGGTGGACAAGGCCGCCCTACTCAATTTGGAACGGCACAAAACTTCAATGAATGGCTTGGTCCAGTCAGGCCCCTGTTGCAGGTGATCATGTATCGACTTGCTCCGGAACTTGGCTGCACAGTCGAAATCAACCCGCAGTTTTTCGGGTTTCTTGCAGTTGATAACCGGGCGGTGAGGTGGATACTGGGTCCCCTTCCGGCGGTCGGCGGTTGCAGGCACCCCTTTATTGGAGCAGAGAGCTTCGTTTCGCTTCATTAATTCTGTGTATCGTTCCCACAGATCCTGGCCTCAAACTAACCGTTCTTTCAATCGCAGTGGCTTTTGCGGAGCATAGTTTCTGTTATCAACCCCAGGATCAGCTGGTGTGCCCCATGGGAGGTAAACCTCGAACTATTTTTAAGGCCCCTAATTCCTTGCCGCACTGTTTGCAGGGCGAAGTGGTCCTCTTGAGACAATGATAGTCTTTCGTCTTCGATGTCTCAGAACTCCTTTTCATACAGCCGTTGAAACTGATACTCTATGCGGTCCGCTTCGGCTGATGTGTATTAAACGAAGCCACTTCCCCCTAGTGGGCCATATAAAATCCATCCCAGTGCTGCGCGTACGGCATAAGGTGCCTGGAGGTTGCCCACTCTCCGGTCCAGCACCCAATGCGCCTCCGGCAAATTGCAGCCGATGAGAAGGTCCACTTCGCCGTCCTCCCAGTCTACGACGGTTAGATCCGGCAGGTGGGGCCACCTAGTCAAAATTGCGTTCACCGACCTTGGTGCTAGCTCTGGGAGATCAGCTAATGTACATGCCTCCGCCGGTCCGATTTGCTCGTTAGTGGCTAGGAAGATGAGCCGTAACACCAACCGGCCGGAATTTATTACTTGTGTTCCTCCCACTGTGCTCACTGCTAACGACGTCGTACTTTAAGCGAGCCCGTATTTGTCGGCAAATCTTTCCTTCACCAGGGTAGTGTCCGATCCACTGTCAACGAATGCTCTTTTTGACCACTCCAGTTGGGGCAATCTCCTCCACGGCAACTACTCCCAAACGCACTGGTTTACTGGTAGACCGCAACTTTGAACAATTAACACTGGGCTTGATGTTCGTCTCCGGTGTTGCTTCTCTCGCTTGGTGTAACAACTGATGGCGTCTGCCCGCGCAACCCTCGTGACCACAACTGGCCTTTGTTTGGCAAGCTTCCCTCCGGTGCATGGTGTTGGGGCTTGTAAAACACCCTCCTGTCAACCTCACCTTTCCTTAAAGTTCGTCTATCGTAACACTGATGAAATTCGGGCATTCTAGTAGCCCATGGCTGGCGTCACAGGACCTGCGACTTGGATGCACTATAACCCCGCACGAAGTGGCGTGTGCTTGGTCTAAGGTTGGTCCTTTGGATGTTCCCGTGAAGTGGTTTGAGCCTGTCTAGTGCTAGATTTTTTTACTTGGTTACTGTCCTGGATGAGTCGGCCATATCTACTGCCGGCTATCCTGGTTCGCCTGTCCAATTTTTTGGTCAGGTCTTCGAAGTTAGCCTCACGGTCGCTCCGAATTATAAGTTCCGCTGCTTTCGCCCACCGACCCTAAAGTTCGGGAGAGAGGTGACGGACTATGGCCCCGAAGTTGTGCATCGCATCGAGGTCAGCCCCGTCACCTAAATGGTCGAGGGCTATTTGACAGTTCTGCATTTTGATCACTAGGTCGGCCAGCTTGTAGACATCGCCCGTGGTTTTCTTTGCCTCTACCATCAAGCGCTCTGTTAGCTTACCAGCTACCTTGAACGGCTGACCAAACAGGCCCCTCGAAATCTTTGTCCGTGTGTAGCCTTGTTCCGAGCCGAGCATGGCACACCCATCGAAGGCTTTTCTTTCTCTGCCTCAACAGTAATGAGTTAGGTAGAGAAGCCTTGGCCCGGGGTCGGGTATATTGTTTTTGTGGAAAGTTTCAAACTGCCTGATGAACTTCCAGTACTCTTTAGATCGCCTGTTGATAACGGTCATTTCTACTCTTGGCAGATCGACCATCGGCTTTGTTCTTATTTTTATTCGACGGCGGGTGCAGAGTTTTCTATTTTCGTTTGTCTTGATCTGCCGGATAGATTGTAGTCGTTGGTTTTTCGCTCACACTCGTTCTTTCTACACTCCTCTGCTTCCTGAACTTGTTGCCAAGCCGGGTCTATTATCCTCAAACTAAATAGATCAACATTCTTGCAATCTATGTTACCCTCGGTAATACGTGAATTAGCACAGACCGAGATAGGTGACCTAGCGTCAGCTAAAGAATCAAAAGTATCCCAACCTCCCCCTTCACAGGGACTTGCCGTATAACTTCCTGTCCAGATTCCAATTGCTCCAATCCCTCTCTTGGCACGTCGAGTAGTTTTTCGTTCCAAGTTGGTCAATTGTGTGTTTTAAGAAGCTTTTGAGCAATGCGTTGCCAAATTCAAAACGGATCCCGAAATCATAACGCGTTTATCCGTTGACTCTACGATCCTAGAATAATAATAATTAACGATGACATAAAACAGATACCAGTGCGGGTTACTCCGCCTGGAGTCGGCAAACATGGCAACCACGCCTCCCGTGAGGCAGAGTCGACTCCAAGGCCAAACTGCTTTTGATCAATTTAGGAGGCTCTTGTCCTGTTCATAGATGAAGTAAAACAGAAGGAACTCACTGAGATCGAAGCACACAGGTCTCATATACTTGCGGCAGAATCTGTAGCCCAGACCTTGCGCACTTCATTAGGACCAAAAGGGTTAGACAACCTGCTGGTTAGTCCTGATGGAGATATTACTGTTGCAAATGATTGGCGAACGATGTTAGGTAAATGTCCGTGGAACATGAAATCTCCAAGTTACTTGTACAGCTGAGTCAGTCGCAATGTGGCGAAACCGGCGACGGAACCACCGGCGTCTTTGCGCTTGCAGGTTCCTTGTTGGAACAAGCAGAACAGTTGTTAGATCGTGGCCCTCATCCAATTTGTATAGCAGATTGCTTTGAATTGGTCTCCAAACGATGTCTTGACGTGCTGAGTAAAATCATTTGTCCATTTGAATTTTCTGAGAGTGACAAGGAGCTCCTAAATAGGATGGCAACGACCGCTCTTGGATCAAAGATCGTTAATCCTTGTCAAATACCGTTTGCGAAAATTGCCGTAGGTGCAATCTTAGCGGTTGTTGATCTAGGGCCGCGTGATTTGGACTTTGAATTGATAAAAGTGGAGCGGAAGCTCGATGGTAGCCTCAAAGACTCACTGCTGGTCAAAGGTGCCATTATCCTCAAAGATCTTCCCCATTCGCAGATGCCCCGAGTCGTTAAGTAAGCTCGCTTGGCTATACTAACACGGCAATTTCAGTCTCCAAAGCCGAAGACGAATCATAATCTTTTCTGTCTGGCGTAGAAGAATATAACAAGCTCAAGAATTATGAGCAAGACAAGTTCGAAGGTATGGTTCAAATGGTGAAGGCTACGAGTGCAAACCTAGTTATATACCACTAAGGTTTCGATAGTGAGGCCAATCACCTCCTACGGCAAGAGAAGCTTCCTGCTGTTCGTTGGGCCGGCGGACCTTAGATGGAAATTGTTGTTATAGCCACCGGTGGTCGTATCGTTCCCCGCCTTGCGGAGCTCACTACCGCGAAACTTGGCGGGGCTGGCGGTGTCCACGAGTAGTCCTTTGGTACAAAAAATGGAAGTATGTTGGTAGTCGGAGATTGTGTCAACTCAAAAGCCGTCAGGTGTTTCCTTCTTTGAAGTTTGCGAATGATCGTTGACGAAGCAAAGAGCGCTTTTCACGGTGCGGTTTGCTTCTAGAGAAACTTGGTTCGTGACTCCCGTGTGGTTTCCGGTGGCGGTGCGTGTGAGATTGCTTGTGCTCTGGCTGTTTCTGCTGAAGTCGACAAGACTGGGGCTTGGAGCAATGGGCAATGCGTGCGCTTGCAAATGCTGTTGAAGCTATCTCTATGGCAATGGCCGAGAATTCGGGTTTACCGCCAATTCTCACAGTTGGAGAATAGAAAGCGCTCCAGCTGACAGAGAAGAATCCGCGACCTGGCGTTGACTGCCTGAAAGGAGGAACAAGCGATATAAGTGGTCAAAATGTTCTCGAGACGCTGAGTTCGGAGCAAGCCCAAATCTTGCTTGCCGTTCAACCATGCAAGATGATCTTGAAAATCTTCGATATTTGCGTCTTCGTTGAGGTACAATTGCATTTTACCGTTGGCCTTGAAGTAAACTAAAGTTTCATTATCTCAGCCTTTTCCTCCTCTACGTTCTCCGTGGGTCTTGTCAGCAGCATCATTACTCAGAGTTAGCAGTCTGCCGCTGTATAATGAAGTAAACGTCTCAAAGTAAACTTCGGACATAGCTTGATTTTCTATGGCACACCCATTTTCATCCTCATTTAGGCAGTCACAGAGACTCAGAAAACGAGAACTGAATTGTAGCTTGCGAGAAAGGAGCAAGTGCACCACGCAGGTCCCAAATAGAATATGAAAGAATAGAGTGTCGGACACGAACAAACAAAGGTTGGTCCATGGAAGCATACAGAGCATGAAAACAAGCAAACAGTGTGTGAATGAGCTAGTGATGTTAAGAGAACATGAAACAGCAGCGTTTCTGGGGATATTTTCCGTAGCCGGTCGTTGCAATCGGTGGCATAGGTCTTAAAGGATTATTTATATGGTTCGTAGGGCTATTGGCGATATGGCCAAGGATGTGGCGGGCTCCCGTAGAGAAAAATTGAATTCCTGACTGAGGATAAACTACCTGTTGGATAGAATCAGTTTAGGGCTGCGGGTGGGCCTGAGGCTGGATGTATTTTGGTGAGTAACTGTGAAGTAGTGTAGAATGGGGTTGGAAAGGGAGCTGCAGGATTTGAAAAGATTTCAAGGTTCATGAGGAGTAAGGGGACCGGTAAGTTTAGAAGGTGGGTGAGTGGGGCGGGGAAGCGGGGTGCAGGTACGATCCTGTGGTATCTGCCAATGTACGTAAAGGGTACTTCGGGGTTGGGTACAGGCTGGTGGAGGGCAGCAGGGTGGGGAAGGCGGAGGCAAACTTAGGCTGTAATATGGGGGTTGGTGTCCTGGGGTGCAGGAAGGGGTATAGGATAGCAGTGGAGACGGGAGATCATTAGCCCCTTTTGATCGGAAGGAAAGGCAGAAAATTGGTGTGAGGGTGGGGCAGCAGAAGGGTATGGGGCACTGGGATGGCGCTGATGGTCACCCCTACTTATGGAGACGATGACGTAAGACAGAACTGGTTGGTGCCCCAACTGGTTCCTTTTTGCAGTGTCCGAGGATACTCTTTCAGCAAACACTGACTGGGAATGGGGGCTTGTGGGTGACTTGATTGGTTGAACAATTGCAGACATGGTTGGAGCAACAGGTATGCTCAGAGGAACTTTAGAGGGGCACCTGTGAGGGTCACTACGACTTGGTGTATCTGGGCTCTCATCGGGTAGGCAGTTTGCGTATTCGCTAGAACAAGAACAGTGGCTGATAACAAGTCTGCGGCTCAGAGGGCGGATGGGAAGTAGTACGGTGTAGACTGAGGTTTGTACCAGGGCTCTGTTTTGGCTTTGAGGCTAAGACGGGGCAAATAGGGCTTGACAACAATGTAGCTTGCCTTTTGGGGCGCGTAATCGGGGGTCTGAAGCTGCCGGAAGTAGCGGACACTGGAGGAGATTGTGGAAGCGGGGGGGGGGTGTGCATTAGAGGAACATAGAGTGTGGAGCCAGTCAAATCTAAAAGGATATGTTGCAGGTAGACTACATGGGGCACTGGACCTGCCAGCGGCTCCTTGCCAGGGGGCATTGGGTCATCCTCGTGTCTGTTCCGGCGGGGTCAGCATGAATGAACGAGTCAGAGTCACTTTACAGCGATTGAAATACTTCTCGCTGAAGAGGGGTTTCATCAGGGAACATCATTAAGTCCCTAAAGGGTGAGCTAGCAGCAATTGTCGGTTTGTTGCTAATGAGCTGTCTAGATGGTAAATCGTCCATGAACTGGAATAGCAGGAGGCTGTTATATCGCCGGGACTTTTCAGGTGGCCTTCTGCAATGATATTTGTAATGCGCCACAATTCACGAGCTGAGTATGTTGTGTCTGACTAGCGGAAGCAGGAATCAGTCTGAAAAGTTAGAAACCAATGCTTTCGTGGAGTTGTGGATGAGTTGGTTTATTTCGGTCAAAACAGGGTCAGAGAGAAGCCCCACTGAAACTGGGTTCTTCAGGGACGTAGTGGCTACAGGGTTAAGGGGAGTGGCTGGTGGATAAAACTTAGAAAGGATTTCATCGATCAGCTGGATCCTTTTTTGAAGTCATCGAAACTCTTTTTGGGGCCGTCTGAACCACTAGAATCTTCGCCGTCGGTATCGACGATGGCGACGGAACACGATCCACCTGTTGGGAATGTTTGGATGTGTTTGGATTTGGGGGCTCAAATAATTTGGATTTTTCGAGCACCGGCTGAGGACCGGAATTGCGTGCTAGAGGAAATGTAGGACGGAGAAACGAGGGTAATATGGAGTAGGTCAATCGATCGGAGACAAGCCAGATGTTTATTCAGTTCAGGAGTTTAAGAGAGAGCCATATGAGCACAGGCCTTAATATTATCTCTGCCACAATGCGGGATAGGCGGTGGGCTATACTGTTTGAATGAGGGGACTTGGGTACGGTGGGGGTAAATGAGCTAGTAGAGCTTTGATGTGCGGTATGGGGAGGTCTATTCCGCAAAGAATACTGTAGACACTGTAATATAGTATGGGTCACAAAAGCTGACTTTTGGGGCGAGGTATAAATTAGATACGGGATTGATGGGTTTGATAGAATCAGAGTCCACCCTCAAAGAAGCAAGTGAAAAGCGACAACGTGAGGGGTTACAGGTAACCAGAAACAAGTAAGGGAAAATTTTGAGGTAGGACAAAATCTTCGGAAGGAGCAACAGACCATCCGTAGCGAGAATAATGTAAGAACTGGCTAGCAAGCAGTGGGATGCAAATACTCCAGGTTGGTGTTATCGCGGTGAGAATGGCGGAAGATTTTTTGGATGGGTCGTTCAGAATGATACGAAATGAAACTGAGGCAGAAGGTACCTATGATTACATTTATCCCTGACTTGCGACGATAACTAGCAGCCGTGCCTTGTGTCGTAGCTTTTTAAACAGTTATGATATGATATGATATAATGGTATATTTCTCGATCGTGGTCGAGAAGCACGCGCAAGCGCATGATCATGGTGTACAACGTTACTCAGAACAATGAACTATACAGTAATTTCAAGAAAGGAGTCGAAAACCTGAGAAGCAAAACAATATAGCTACAGATAGTTTGAATCGACCAAGGTGATAATGGTTTGCACGGCAAATACGGTTTAGTTTCGAATTTAAGTCAGTTGGTGGTGGCCCGTGGAAATACAAAATATGTCGTGGAAATATATCGCTAAGGATGCATTATAAACCAAAGTAGTTCAAGCTGTGGATAACGGAGGCCTACTGGGGTTCTGTGCACGGAATAAGTTACGAACATGGAGAGATGAAAGAAATGGGAGTATACTCGTGAACTTTGTTGAGTATGAAGAGGACGGCTCTGTATGAAGACGATGGTGGATATTCCCGGTTATAAGAAACGGAGTGCGTCATTACACGGGGAGACATGAGCAAACTTTGTGGGAGTGGCCCAGGAAACGATGAGTGTGGAGGAAACAGCAATCCATATAGAAGGTGAGTTTAGGATCAGGACCAATAACTCGTATCACTCAGAAAAAAGGGAGCACAACTTGAAGGCCTTGAATCGGTGAGGAGTCAGTTTCAGGCGGGATGCCAATCGAAAGTAAAATGGAATTTTGCAAGAGAAAACCGAGTGAAAAACCTCGGCGCAGGCTCGCGCCTTATTGTTTTGTTACGCTGACAAAAAATATATTGTTTTACTGATTCTCAGTGATATTCGGCGTCATAATTGGGAACCACGGATGGGAGGATAAGTGGACTCGCGTTCGGATGGCGTATCGAATTTTAATGAGTAAAAGATTCCAGTGTTGCTTATTCTGGCTCTGTTATTGGATTGTTTCACATGATACCAAGGTGACGTGCAGCATCCCGTGGGTATGGTTCATCAGGCGGGGTAAGGGACGTGTCAACCAGTCAGTGGAAGTTGGCCTGTGCACAGTTATTTGTGAAGACTCCAGCAGTGGCATCAGTAGTGGAGGTGTTGCGCCAGAAGACGCCTATCAATCTACTGGTAAGCAGTTGGAAGTGGTCAGGTCGTGTGGCTCGATTGCAATCCCGTTCCGTATAAAAGGTGCCATTTAGGTTTCTGTCGGTACAGGTCAAAGTGTGGGCATTGGTCACCGAAGGTGGAGCCCGGAAGTGAGCGACGTCAAATCTGAAATAAATGATGTTAGCAGTCTGGACGTGGTTCCAGCTGTTAGTTATTATTATAAATAGCGACAGTTAGTAATGAGCTGGTTGGCTTTATGTGAGCCCTGGGTGGCACATTCTATACTCCGATCTGGGTTTTAGTTCGAGAGCTAAAGTAACGTCGGGTTGCAGGGGGTTGATAAGTACTACTACAGGCTAGCAAGATAGGTTGAAGCGAATGGGCTGCTGCGTCTGCATTTCAAAGGGTAAATGGCTTGCACGCAATTAGAGGTTGTGAAGAGCATTAAATAAGACTTCGGGAAGAACCACTAGGGCATCGGTGGTAATGTGTTAGGGAAAGTTGTTATCATGCAGAGAAACGTGGACGTGAGTTCATCTGTGCTCCTACTCGGTAGTGCCAACCTACTGAGATTAAACTTAAAAGTGAGAAGGAAAATCTCATGACGTGGTGGTTGCATGAATACCATATTTGTTATAAGGTTGAGGAGGTATAGTCAGTGGGGAATGGAAAATATAGACGGTTCTCCGTGTTCATTTTTTGTAGACTTAAGTGAGGCAGGTGGTGGTCATCTGTTGCCCCTGTAGTGTTACCAATATGCTACCGTATGTTATCCATGTCAGTGGGCTTAGAGTCCAGGCTGCAGTAGTGATTGTAGTTGGCAGGGGGCTGTGGTTACTGTTGGGTATGGTTGTAAACCTAAGCGTGGCTTGGACGCCAGGACATCGGGAAGGCCGCTTTCTAAGAGAGATGACGAAAGGTGGAGGGGCATAGTTGGAATAGGTGACCGGTTTTCACCGTGCTCTTATCTTTCTCTTTTTTATTTATTTATTATTATTTTTTTCCTTTTCCGGGCTTCACCGCGGTTGTAGTTATTCGTCAGGTATGTCGATACGCTGTCCAGGTCAACGAGTTGAAAGTCAAAGCTATGGTAGCGATTGTATTTGACGTCGACATGCATGCTAGGTGCGCTTATGGGGTGGCTGAAACTTAGAGCGGGGGGTGAGTAGGCGTATGTGGAAAGTCCAGTGCGTTTTCACCCCCGTCAGTCTCGTGCGTGAAAACCAAAAGCTTGTCGAGCGGACAAGGGCGATGTGAGGTTTTCCCTTTCGCAGGATCAGGTCTGAGATGATGGGAGACGTACCGATAGATGAAGGTTGCCCAATTCCTTCACAGCTCGATGTCAGTGGTATTTGGTGATGGAATCTGTCCCACGGGGTCTTTTTTCCACTGTTCTTTTTCTTTCTTTTTTTGTTTCCTAACAGAGGGGTGGTTGAGCCCATATAGGAACTTCCCATAGCCCCCCCCCCCGCCCGATCGTAATTTTATGCGTATTTGTCTTTTTTTCGCAACTGCTGGGGGTGGTCTGTTTTCCCCACGTTCAAACGACGCTATCGTATGGGTGCCGTTGACATCAGGGGTTTTGCTAGCATGGGCTTGAAAAATACAGAGTGGGACTGTGCAGACACACGGAGTAGGACAACGAGCGTTGTAAAGCACAAACTAGCATACGTGTGTCAGTCTCATACAGCGCCAGACCATGCCTAAGACCATCAGAGACCATACCGAGCTAGCTGATGTGGATGAGTTCAGCTCTGCTGACGAGAATAGTGTAGAGCATAGGAGGGAATACGATAGAAGTTGGTGGGTGGTAGATACAGAGGTGAGACGAGAGGAATGGCCGCTAAGTAGGTACTAGCAGGTGGGATTCTGGGATAAGAGGTTCTGGAATGAGACGATTAAGAAAGGGGAAATAAGGCCGGACATAAAACCCAGGCGAGTGGTGGTAGCCAAAATGAACGGGAAAGGAGTGAAAAGATCAGGTAAGGTGGTAAGCAGAGGAACTCAGTGTCCTAGGGTCCAAAGCCACATACCTATTTGCTGCAGGGATATCTAAGCCTAAGGAACTTAGACTGATTGGCAGTAGAACACGAACACAGTCGATAATTAGGAGAACCGGCAAGCATTAAACTAGGTATAGTTATAAAAGTCAGCAAACTGTGGCTACAGTAATATAGATTGTGTGCAATATAGAGTAAAAGAGAATGTTTGCTCTGGCGTTTGTCATCGGGCGAGAGATGAAAGTTCTAGTGAACTAATCCTAGTAATCAAACCCGTTTTTGTAGGCCACCTCTTCGGTGACGGTCTGGCCGGTAAGAAGTATCATATTGGGAACAGTCAAGGAGTGATCCAGCGAGCCTCTGGACTGGGAAATTGAGAGATTGTCGCGGATGTTTAGCGGGAGTTTATTCCATAACTTTGAATATATATATATATATATATATATGTACGTAGATGCGACTATCGGACGGGTCATGAGAAAGCGGTCGAACGCAAAAGACTGTGTCACATTGTGGTCTAATAATCAAGGCAATCTTCACATGCTTGGTCTATGTTAATGTTATCACGGGTCATGCTAATTACAAGATGCGTCTAGGATTTTGCATAATGCTCCCTTAAAATTGTGTCAGCGTGCGACACGTTCGCAGTGAGTCAGGAAGCTTATTCCAGAGGCTGGAGTAGATAACCAAGAAATATCTGGATCTGATTGAGAGTCTAGATTGGGGGGTTGTAATGGTGAATTGCCTGTGACGGAGGGAGTAGGGAATCTCACTAGAGAAACCGAGTGGGTAATCAGATGATTGGACGTTTGAATGCAGGAGGTTGAAGAGAAATGAGAGATTGAGCTTGATACGACGTAACCATAGTGGTTTAAGCCGGAGTAGTTCGCACCTGGCTCTGTAGTTAAGGTTGGGAGAGGTGGCCAGTAATTTTTTGGTGAAGGAGCGTTGCACTTTCTCTATGTTGACCCGGTCGGCCTTTCGCATCAGGGTAAAGACTAGGGGGCAGTATTCCAGTAGCGACCTGGCGTGAGTCTTGAATATCAGGAGCTTACTCTCCTGAGTACGGTATGTCCTGAGGATAAGTGCAATCATCCTTCTTGCCCTGCCAACTTGGGTCAGTGCTTGTTCATGGAAGTTGAGGGAACACGAATAATGCAGGCCCAGATCTCTTACCACATGAGTAGTGGGTATCGGCAGACCATTTTTTTTTAAGGAAGCCAGGTGGAACGTGGCATTTGTAAGAAAGAAGGGAGCTCTTAGCTGCGGAAAACTTCATCAGCCATCGAGTACACCATTCGTCAAGGGCCTTCAAGTCTGACAGAATATCACTGACAGCTGAGTGCATGGCGTTCGCATCAAAAGTATAGACTAGTTTTATGTCGTCAGCAAAGAGGAATGTCGTGCCCTGACGCACTACTTGGAAGACGTCATTTATAGACATAAAAAATAAGAGAGGACCTAAAACGCTACCCTGTACGACCCCGCTAGTAATTCGTTTGGGCCGAGAGGATGTTCCATTGACGATGACGGTTTGAGAACGTTCAGAGAGGTGAGAGGATAGCCAGGACAGAAGGGGGTCAGCGACTCCGTAGGATTTAATTTTTGGCAGTAAGCGGGCGTGAGATACACGGTCAAACGCTTTAGCCATGTCGAGAAAGATGACGATAATTGACTTGCTTCTATCAGCTTTAGAAGTGAATAAACTGAGGAAGTCCATCTGACACGTGAGGCACGAACGGGACTTTAGAAAGCCATGCTGAGCTGGGTTGATGAGATTCCGAGAAGTCAGGAAATTTGCAAGCTGGTCTTTTACTATCCTCTCCATGAGCCTGGAAACAATCGAGTGTGGTTTATTGGGCGATAGTTCCCCGGACCATGCAAAGGCCCATTTTTGTGTTTTGGAATTATACAGGACGCTTTCTATTGAGCTGGGAAGACTCCGGACGACGAAGAGAGTGTAAAAAGGTTCAGCAATAGGAGCACTAGGTCAGGTCCTCCAGATCGAAGTAGGACAGGTGGAAGGTCGTCAGGCCCTGGGTGATGGGAGGGTTTCGTTTTGGCCAGGAATTTCCTGATGTTGGCCGTGGTAAATGTTATGGTTGATATCTCGTCCTGTGTGAGCATCGGATAGTAGAATGGTGGAGGGTTTGTGTCCGTTATAAAAGCTGAGGCGAAATAACAGTTGAAAGCTTCAGCCATATCTTCTGGCGAGACAAGGTGGGTGCCATTTTGGATAAGGAATGGGATATTGTTTCCATTGCTGCGCGAGTTGCGAGATTTTAGCATTCTTGAGAGAAGCTTCATACTGTGAGGCTGCTGTAGGGCAGTCCATTCTTGCTTTTTGAGTTTATTCTCGGTTGCTGCATAGTGATCACGGCAGAGTCGGCTTATTCTGAGTATCAAAGAGAAGTCTCGATTCCTGAGGAAAGAGTTCTGGAGCTTACAAATTTTTTGTCGAAGTCTGTCAAGTTTGGTAGTCTTGGCTCCAATATGTCTAACGGTTGAGGTAAGGCAATTTATGGAGGAAAGCAACTTGACATAGAACACATCGGCTGCTTTTTGCGGATCAGATGTGAGGAAGAAGTCGGACCAGTCAACGCCCCGGATGGAGGTAGCCAACTGGGCCCAGTTAGTCAGTCTGCAGGTGATTTTGTTTTTGATTTCGACAACTTCAGGTAGGCATGATTCATGTGTAACATTGAAGTGACATATGACCATTTTGTGGTCACAACCGGGGAGGTTTTGTGTGACGGAGACGTTCACGTCACGGAGGCTATGAGTGAACACCAGATCGGGGATATTGTTATGCCTTGTTGGTGTGGAGACATGCCGTGTCCATCCTGCAGCGTAGGTGTCCAGAAGGAAATTGGACAAATGGGAGGGGGCAGTCATCGCATTCCAACAAATACCCGGAGTGTTAAAGTCTCCTGCTATGATCTTCGGACCTAAGGATAGAGTAGAAATGTACTCGAAAGCCCTGATGATATGCGGGAAATCAGAGTAGCTAGGGGTAGGTGCGCGGTAGACGCATCCAATATGCAGCACGTTTCCAGGAATTAGGACGGAGAGCCAAAGACAGTCGGGAATACAATCAAGCACTGGGTGGTGGAGGCGGGTGATAGTAAATCTATGTTTAATGTATGCAAGACAACCACCACCTTGGCGGTTCACTCTGCTTACTCGAAAGGAGTTATAGCCTACCAACGAGACAACGTCAATTGAGGTGTGGTCGGCTAACCATGTTTCTGTAACCAGAACGATGTCAAAGCTAGAGGCAAGTACATGTTTCCTCAAGTGGTTAATTTTGTTCAACAGCGAACGGGAATTCAACAGTAGGAGGGAAACTCTGCCTGTAACTTTGAGATTACAAGGCGCTAAAGCTCCGCGTGAGGGTAGCGGAAGACTACTGGGGCCGAGTATGCTTCCGGCAGCCGGGTTGTCAGCCAGGAGCGTGTCTCCAGGGGGAGTAGTAACTGGGCTTGGGGAATTGGCAGGTGGGTTACATGGTGGTTGTTTGTAGGGTACGGTGTGGTCGCCTATATAAGGCGAGGATGGGGGGAGGACCTCAGTTGTTCCACGGGTTTGATGAGTTGAAGCCTGGAGGGGGACAATGTAAGGGAAGATGGATGGTGAGGTGCGGTTTGGGAGAGTAGTTTGAATGCGGGGAATATTCTCGGAGGGGCCGGCGGGAAAAAGCGGCCACGGACGGATGGCAGTACTGGGCCAAGAGACGTAGATGGGTCTTGTGGGAGTGGGTAGCTAGGTGGGG
This sequence comes from Fasciola hepatica, assembly GCA_948099385.1. Lineage (NCBI taxonomy): Eukaryota > Metazoa > Platyhelminthes > Trematoda > Plagiorchiida > Fasciolidae > Fasciola > Fasciola hepatica. The sequence continues at coordinate 353,378 of CANUEZ040000055.1, read as the reverse complement.
CACGGAGATGGTTCCCAGGGAGTGACTGGGTAGCGGTAGAGTTATAGATTAATTGGTGTGGCGGATAGTAATGTATTGGAGCAGTGATTGGGGGGATAAGGTAGGTAAAGGTAGGGCGGGAATGATAAGGCAGTTAGCCGAGACGGAAAAGCAGGATCCACAGCCGTATAGGAAGTTGGTAAAGTTTCACTCGTCTGCGCCATTTCCTTATGGTTTGCATGTGCATTATGTTGATGGGCCTTGTTCTTTTGGCGACGAAGTGTCAACTTCTGAGGGTCGATCTGCACTGACGGGCTAATCAGCGGTGGTGGCCTAGGGGGTGACCAGGTACATTCTGGTGGCGAATAAGTGAGAGCAGCGGGTGGGCTTAGGGGCCTGGTTGAGTCATCGAGAATGCTAGAGGTAACAGGTTGCATGGGTGCGGACGGAGGTGGGTTGATGGTGCAGTGGTTTTTAGGTTTGGTTAAATAACCCGACATGGTGCTAGTGGAAGGGATGGGGTCATTTAGGCTTGTGGAGAACATGAGCTCGCGAGTGGATGAGCTGGAGGAACCCTCATCAGTTTTGTGGGTGCTGGGGCGTTTGTTCCAGTCTATAGATTTGCTTGGGCTGTTCTGAATGTTGGGGCGTTTGCCAGGTGGCTCTTTGGGTGAGGAAATTGGCGTACTGTCTAAATCTACGGTTGAATTGTGTTCTGCAATAGATGGCAACATCGGGTGATGTCCAGTGATAGGTGCACCAGAGTTTCGGGGTGGATTTTTAGTTGCCCTATCACCGGGGTTACTGTTCTGGGCGTGGCTCTTGTGCAACTCTCTTTGGAGTGGGGTCTTGTCCGGAAATATCTTGGCGCACTTGAAGCCGGTTTTGGCTACGACTAACGATTGCCGGCTGATAAAAATCTTGGCGACAACTTCATTTGCAAACTGGAACAGCAGTGGGCAGGTGGTGCGCAGGGAAGTTTTGCGGAGTCTTACACAGTGGCATGGTTGTGAGTCAAGGTTGCAAGCTCTTAAGATCATATCTTTAGCGGCTGAGAGAGGTATTCGGTCTGAAATATTAAACACAATCGCATTGTTTGCCTTTTTTATCCGTCTGAAGATTTCCGAGGCAATTGTGTCCACAAACTTCGTGGCCAGTAGTAGATTGGTTGGAGTATGGTGTGCGGTTGGATCAAGCAAGAATGCTATAGGCATCAGTTGACCGATAATCCTATCTGCGGAGTCAATGCGAGAGGGAAGACTGCTCAAATTTTTGCTCATTTCCGTAGTTTGTCTATTGGCATTTCCAAGTATATCTACCAGAGAGACTGAGCAATTATCCAGTGAGTTTTGCAGTTTAGCGGCCTTGCGACGGCGGTTGCTGACAGTGATTTTGGGTCGGTTGGGAGGAGATGTAGGCACATCTATGGTGGTGAGGATGTGGATGGCCAATTGTATAAGATGTGGCAATGTGCGAGGGTAAGAAAGTTTTACGGAAGCAGGGGATTGTGTAGAGTATGGCCAATATATGTAGGCCTTAGGGGGGAAGAAAGTGTTAGCCACGGGAGGTCAATATCGGCGGAACTAATTATGTATCAGTTGTTCAGCTGAAAATTGCAGGCAGTTTCTGCGGATGGTGTTGTTTGAAAGTTTCTGGATGTATTACGCAAGTTTCTTTACGAAGGTGGTTCCCTGAGTGGTATCTTGGAATCTGCTAGTGTGGTTTGACTGAGACTGATATTTCGCTTAGCTCCTACACTGAGAGCAGTTCAAAGATTACTTTTGTGTGAATCTTTTACCACCGGGTGGTCCCAGGGAATAGTGTTCAGAAAAAAATGCTTGATTCTTTCTGGGTCGGACAACAGACCTTAGAGCTATAGTTTTAGGGATTATCCTAGATAGCCTAATAAAAACTATACCGATAATATCTAAAAGGCTACGCGGTGTAACGCGGTTGGATAGCCACTTCAGTCTATGTGGTGATTTATATTAAGGTGTGCACGGTTATAAGTCTAAACAGTGGGAAAAGCAAAGTTAAAATACGAAACAACCCAAATGTCACTTCGGTTTCAAGGGAGACGAGGAGTGGCAGCAACACGATGCAGAGGATGACGTTTTTCAGCCCATAACTGGTGCTAGTGGGTGAAGCTTGCCGTGCGCCGGGAAGCAAACCCGAAGACAAGCTCTGGTGACCGGAGGTGCTGTCTGCCAATCGATTCAAGCCTGCACATCGTTGCAGACAACCTCCGCGCCCGACGCTCGCCGACCACTAAGGTGGGTCCGGCCCGGCCCCGCACAGCTGTGATTAGCAGGAGTTTTCTTGGTGAGGCCAAAATGCCGTAAATATCAGGGAGCCTGAGATCGAGGTACCAGGCATCAGGGCATCCCGGAGCGTAACCAACGGTGCAGCCGTTGGGTGAACTGCGGATGGTCGACGGATAGGTGGACCATATGCAATGTTAATGGCCAGTATGGTTTCCAGAGTAGTGGGAGTGGCCGAGAGAAAGATAGGCGCGAATGAAGGCCTGGAAAAGGAGAAAAAGTGGGGAAACGCAGACGTGGATGCCTCTAGCAGAAGATAAGAGAGAACCGATATAAAAAGAAAAGTCGACTGACAGTGCATCCATTGGACTAGTTTTTGATTACAGAAGACCGATATAGACCGGGAACTCTTACTCTGTTTCAGCTGTCATTGACGGCAGATGCTTGCATGGCTCAAAAGTCTAGACCCTTCCAGTAAGCTCGGTCATGGGCTATGTTTAATTCGAGGAGTAGTATGGTTCGGGCAGTAGTGAGGATCTTATCCAATGCCGTTCTTAGCCAATGGCCGGAGGTGAAACTGCGTACGCCTAATGGTAGCTTACTCCATAATTTGGAGCACACTGTGATATAAATGTGTGAAAGTGAGCTAGCATTGTTAACAGGTACTTGAAAGGGTATGCACCCTATAACTTAGGGGATAACCAGAAACAGGAGCGAAGTACCATAAATTGGAGGTACATACCCGGCTCGGAAGGATGTAGCGCTGCAACATAAGGTTCAATTTTGTACTGCCAGGTCACGAAGGGCCTGGTTTAAAAAAGCTCTTTCTTTATAATTCAGGGATAAACTTCACAAACTCAGCCGTTTGGTAAGATGCCGCTGGACGGATTCGACACCAATTCTGTCTGCTCTGCTCACACCAGAAAATATCAACCGGCGGTACTGTAAAGGAGGCCTGACATGAGATTTATAGAGGGAGAGAACGTAGCCTCGAAGTTAGAAGGAGCAAAATATTAGGCCCAAGCAATTTCTGGCTTTGGCAACTTGTAGGGCGAAATATTCGAAGAAATTTATTATGCGTGAATAGCTCAGGCTAAAGTCTGGAACAATTAGTTTACTAACAATGGATGAACCACAAGTGACTAGAGAAACTGCAGTAAGTTTATATATATGTAAGTGCCTCACATTTTTCATCTGCCAGGTGAAGCTCCATCTATTAAGTGTAGATATGCCTCCAGGGATGTTTAAGATAGCCGGAGCGGGACAGTCAGGCCTTAATTGGTAGACAATCTTGATGTTGTCGGCAAAAAGAAAAAGGGTATCACGACTGACGGAGAGGAGTATGCTCTCATGTACATGGGGGTCAGCAGAGGGCTAAGGAGGCTACTCTGTGTAACACTTCCTGTAACCGGTTTAGGCCCGAAATATGGTCCATCTACTTAGAAAGCCTAAGAGGGATTAGACAGGTAAGAAATGCTACAAGATAGTGAGGCTCAGTGATGCCAAAGGATCGGATTTTGGCCAGAAGATGAGGGCAGATCATGCGCTCAAAGGCATTTGACACACGAAGTTAGAGTACTATTAGTGCCATTCCGTTGTCTGCCATCCGGATGATGAGATCCAGAAATCAAGTTGGTATGCTGAGCAAAGTTTGGACTGAAGGAAACCGTGTTGTCGAGCAAATGTAGTGTCTAAAGTAAATAAGTATTCCACCACCTGTTCCTTCACAACTTTTCCGTCAGGCCCCGGGTAAAACGGTAGCCAAGAAGTGGTCAATAATTGGGAAGTAAATAAGGCGTCATACTCCACTACCGACAGAGTTGATAGCTTGTTGTTTTCTTTGACACCAAGCTCCATTTTTATATCTTTCGTGCACATATCCTTAGTTTCTGGGTGACCTCACTTGTCTCTAGATCTACTGATCGTCTGACCTTGAGTGTCTAACTTATCAAGCTTTATCGTAGTCGTTATCATTCCCGGTCACTTGATATTCATCCTTACTCTTTAATTTAATAATGTTTTCATCTCATCAATGCCCCGGCTTACGGCTACTATACCGTTAGCTGAAGCGCCACATCGCGTAAATTGATTTTACCAAATAGACCGGAAAACGTAAGGTACATATTTGGTAAAACATGGTACGTATGTGCGTACCAAAGTGTAGCGTAGGGAGCTTGGGTGGACTCATTGATGGATTTGATTGAAGTGCCCGGCAAGTCACATGCCAGCATCACACGATGGAGTTCGCCGGAAAACAAAACATAGCTGCAAATTGAGAGTTAAACAAGGAAGAAACCAAACGCTCGCCGAAACTGAGGCATTTAGAATCTACGTAAAATGATAAATAGTTTCCCTCGATAATGGAGCAGGCAACAGTGAGAGTGAAGTAAAGCAGTGGTATATTACGATGGCAGATATGTGTTGGGACGCAAATCTAGATGCGGAACACGGAGGGCGTGACGATTAGATAAAATTAAATCAGCCCGCAAGAAAGTTTGAGCAAATCGGTGGGTACAGGATACAGACATGTTAGAGGTGAATTTATATCGGGTAATAGGCTGCGGAATAGGGGCAGAGGAAAGCGCTAGATTAAAGCCAGAGACCCAGAAAAATAAATGTCCTTTACTGTCTGTGGAGCTTCGGCAGTCAGGGGGCAGAGGGAGCTGGGTAGTGGACCAGTGTGCAATAAAACACCGAAATAGCTGTGATAAATGACTTACCATCTTTTCACTGCAGTTTTGGCCCGCCATCTTCGCGTTTACTATTCCAGTTCGTCTTGTCCTTCAGTTTTTTGTTCTTCTCTGGTATATTGTAACTGTGCGGAGCACCTTCGGAGACCGAGTACTTAGCTTCAAGTATCAACTGCTCCCATCACTCCCCCAGCCCACTCCCAACGGTGCTTTTTGACAGAATCACCCAGCTGGACGCAGATTCAAGAAGAAACTCGCGCCTCATAATGTCACGAAGAGCCGGGCTCCTGTGATCCTCAACTGGCTCATTTTAAAGAGGGGAGAATCGGGCCTGATAGGAAACTTCATGTTTTGTTAGCGAAAGACTTAGGTTCCAGCAGGCTCTATTATTGCGGGGGCAAGTGATCCTTGCTTCTAACTTCAGAACGGCTCTTGCAACGACCGCGCTAACCGTAGGGACAAAAGCATCATCCCAGTTGCGTCAGAACTGCTTGATTTTGTCATAATTTGCAGGTTATACAGAAAGGTGACGAGTAGACTAACGAACAGCCAGCTGGGTCTTGCGCCGTTCACGGATAACAATCAAATCTCCTTCCCCCGAAAACGGCTTGATCATCGTCGCACTTTCCAAGGACCAAAGATCATTTAGCGGTTTCGGCGGCATTGTTTGTTGATAGGCGGAACCAAAGAGGATTATTCACTAATCCTCAAATAATGGCTATCATGCCTCGGGTAAGACGGAATCCTACAGCAACCTTCGCACCGTTACCTCGTCTGGAGTTCGGTAACACAAGATTGTTCTGTTCTCCATTACTCTTCCACTGTGCACTTGAAGACTTATAGGGTAATAATTTCAACTCTGTTCAAAGAGAGACCCGTTCAAAACTTTGCCGCTCGATGAACCGTATACATTACTTTTGGATAGCGCCTCGGAGCCTCCAAGCAACACGTAGTTCAAGCCGGTGAGGAACCCTAGTCAACGCAGGTTGCATTAGGTCACAAGATCTGAGCTTCAAGCCAATAAAGCATTCCCAGTTCTTGCACCAGTAAGCCTCGAGATGAGTCCCACCGGTGTTCACGTAATCTTTTCGTTTTTCTGTGGATGGAACGGGGTTTGGACTCGATTGTCTGTCAGGAGAGTGCAGCCTTCCCACGGCTACGAACTAGATGCTTTTCCAAGCCTAGCTCCCTCCGGAGACTGTCACAACCACAGGCATTTCTTGGACAAATTAATAACAGTGACAAGTTAGGGAAAAGAAATATGTTGGGGATGGTGGAGAAAAGTTGCTGGAGACAGTCAAAGAGACAGGCATAATACTGGTTGTGGTGGTGGTGGCAAAAGGAAGGAGGGAGCAGCATCCAGTATTGTCATTGAATCACTTAGGTTTAGATGCACCCAAGGATTAAATCAGGCAGAATTCCAATCTCACCTTGAAACCCGCCCCCGATAAGGCAGACAGCACCTCAGCTGGTGGCTCGTTCCATGGGCTGGCTTAGCGGAACACAAAGAAACCTCCCCTGTGTTCTTTATTGCTTTTGGTCTGGCGGGCATCACTTCACGTACCCTGGGCGTAAGGTCCCATGTCAACGCTAGAAACGGATCCCTTAGTGTAGGCAGCCCTTTGATTTTGTTGAAGGCCTCAACTGGACCCCACTGAATATTCGTCGTTTCACAGAGAACAGTGTTGGCTCCATTGCCCTCCTGTTTATGATTCGTCCTTGGGTCCCCATAAGTATCTAGTGAAGCGTCGTTGATCTTTCCCAACGACACCAGTTTTCCGCGCAAGAGCCAGGATCCAAGCTAGGGCGCAGCATTCTAGGTCTGGCTCAAATGATGTTGTGTGGAAAGGCAACAACACGAAAGCTTCCCTGGAAGCTGTAGCGCGCGATAGTTAGTGCAGCAGCCAGGCACTGCGGAGACGGCAGGTTGCAGTCCTTCATCAGGACTCTAAGGTAAGCGATGACCGTGACCTTCTTGAGTGCCCGTGTGTTCTGTAGATCCAGGTACACTGATTCTGTGCCGACGTTCGTTGTGAGATACCTACATTTCTTCATGTTGAGCAGCCGTTGCAACAGGGTGTTCCAGGCATGGATCGTATTCAAGCCTATTTGAAATGGAGCGGCCACGGATTCACTCACTAGCTTTGAATCTTCCGAAAACAGGTTCTCTGGGTCTTGTATACCCTCTAATGGTCGCTGATATGGACCAAAAACAGAAGGGGACCCAGGATTGACCCTAGCAGGACACCACTGTTAGCCGTATCCCTATTAGGCATGCTGCCATTCAACTTTACGTCACACGTTTGTTTTGTGAAATAAGCCCGGGCCCGTTCCAGCGCTTGGGGGGGGGCAATAAACCTCGCCCCCTTTTTGCGCAATGAAAGTGGACCACTCACTGATTCGGAGGCCTCCTGAGAGCCCAAGGAGAAGCCTTTGACTCGGCAACCCCCATCCAACCTGGCCGTTACTTGGCCCAAAAAGGACAGCAAGTTAGACAAGCTCGATTCATTTTTGACGGACTTGGTTTGCCTATTCGGAATTATCCTGTTTTCATCCTAGGGTTTGCAAGCTCAATGAGCTCCGGCCTAGGGATTTGTTGGCCATCCTTTATATAATTCCACCTACCCATCCCGAAGACTTTTCAGTACAGGCTGCATTAGAAGGCTTGCTATCTGTAATGGGTTTGACACTTGGAGTCGAACATCCCCATCCCTTCTTCGTAGACAGGCTTGCGGGAGCACTCCACAACTACCCTGAGGTTTTTGCCCGGGACTATTTCCGTGTTTAGTAACTTGCCAAAGTTCAGTGTTACTGTGTTCTACCTGCCCTTAACAGCCTCCGAGTCTACATTTTACTTGTCAATTTTTGGTGCTCTTGGGATATTTCCCTCCCAAGTTACTTACGCAACTTTCCATCGCCGACACTACTTGTTTTGGAGCTAGGTTTTGGGCTTCTTTTGGTGAAAGCATCCATCCCCAGAGAGCCGGAGCAGTCCGTGACCGCCAGTTTATCTGACATTTTGACCGTTGATTGTTTAACTTTGCCGATTTCGAGGCAGTTCCTGCAGGCACATATTAGACATCGGTGTTCATTTTATAACTAGAACACCTCGAGGAACAGTCAATCACGTATATGGTGTTACCAGCCGAGATAGACATCGTACCCTTTTTCCTTACTACACCGCAAAAAAGCTTTTGGTATTCCACTAGTGGAATTGGCTTTTATATGTTTAACAGCACTGGTGTTCATAAGTCCTGGTCCCCGGCTCACCTCAGCACCGAGTAACAACGTTCCTAGATGATGAGAAACTGGGATTTTCTGTAATTATTGTATTGGACTATTGTAAAGGGGGCCAACTAAAGAATGTTCCGTCAGTATAGCAGCTCAAATTTGAAAAGTATCAACAGGGAAGAGACTTATCTGACACATTTGTCACTGACTGCTACGGACCCTTTCAGTGGGATTAAACTTTCTCCTTTTTCCGTAGGTTTCAATGGCTGGGTTGCCGCTTAAACTGAGTGGCTTGGACCTTTTGCCTTTCTCTGATTTAACGGGTGGACCTCTAACACTGGGAGGACTCCATCTATTCCTATGTTCCTGTCATGACGAGCTTGTCACAAGATCGGATGCTACGTAGGATACATGGGGGTGTGAAGCATGACTAGCGACGAGGCTGCTCAGCAAACTCTGCCGTACCACATGTGAAGAAAAACATCGGTACATAGCGATCATAACTCTGATGGTGGGCCTCGGTCACCATCCAGCAAAAAAGGTAGTCAGAACCAAGACAAAATAACGATTGACCATAAAGAACAGAAAGAAAGTACTCGACCTGCAGTGGAAGTAAACGGATTAAATTCTGTACCTTTATTCAGACCTAGCAAGCAATTTCCTTAGCACGGCAATCAAAATCAACGTAGATGGGCTGAAAGTCTGCGATCCGTCAACATGAGCAAGGAAACGAGACTGGACGATAATAAAACAAATGGCCATGAGTTGGTACGACTCATCAACATGCCAAATACCCACGGTTATCTCACTAAGAAAGCAAGACCATAAAAGTGAACAATAAATGTCTCGACCGTGAAAAGAATGACGACCAAAAATGAGTGTCAACAAAATTAAGTTGGAAAAGAGTAGTTGAATGTCTGTGGGGGAAATACACAAAGGCGTCAGATGAGGAATTTTCAATCGTCCGGGATGTTGTAGAAAGCGTTCTACGAAGTTTGTTGTTTGGTCTCTTAATCTATGTTTGGAATTCTCCTAAGGGACAATAATTCTGGCTTGGATCATACGAATTATATGGTCTTGCTGAGTGATATTGCGCAGGCAGTACAAAATGCATCGGGCCGCTTTGCGATTAAGGTATCCTGATAGGGTATTCATATCACGCCTTGCTGGAGCAAAATGTGCGCTCCAATTGCAGGAGCTCCTGTCTGTACCAACGGTTTGTGATGGTCAGCTTGAGTTTGTTAACAACTGTAAATAACCTCAAATCTTAGTAACGGCTCGAATTATTGTCAGGAGAGGATCAGCTCAGGAATAGCAAAAGCTAAAGCTGGGTTATACTTGTGGCCTTGCCGTGATATTTAGCTCTGTCCTAAGGGAGATATACACATAATCTTGATTCATGGTGTTTTGTTCTGTGTTTACGAGACCTGATCGTCTGAAGGTAACACTGAGAGAGGAACAACGAGGTGGGCCGTCTTGTACTGGGCCCAGTTACCCATCCTCCTGATGAAATTATAGCTCCACACTACTTCCAGTGCCTCGTACTTTTTACCGATACCTGCACATTGTGCCTTATTTTTACATTCTGAAGAAGTCCAAAAGAGAGAAAACGGCGGTCGGGCCGCGATCTGGAGCACAGATGCGTGGAAGCTTATATCAGCATTTCCTCGATGGGTGCTTACGCTGTCCTTGTTTGGAGCCAAGAGGAAGCGGAATACTGTTGTTAAGACTTTCAATCACTGGGTTTCGCATGGAATTCAGTGGCTCCAGCACTGTGTTTCTCTTGTTTGTAGGACTCTTGCTCCTCGTAGTTATAAGAATGTTGTTCCGACAGCAGTGGCCAAGTGTCCTGCCCGAAGCAAAAAATCCGGCTAGCTGTTCACCTTGACCATTTTACCCTCTCTTCTACTTTTGTTAGTGCTGCGGTTGCTAGGCAACCTGAATAATTTTAAGTTTGGGAATAATATATATATGTGATCTTAACGGGCACTTTTGTCTTCAAACCAGAGCAAGCGAAGTTCTCTTGTCCCCTGCCTGGCGCGAGTGTGACCAAAAAGAACAAGACCCTAAAGGAATTATCTTCGGAAGTTTGTTGACTTCTATCTTTTATCCTTTCTTAACTCTAGCCCTCTTGTATTGATTTTGCACACTTTGACCCTATTTAGCCGTAGAATTTTGACTGAAATTTAAACATTCTGCATAATAAATTGCAGCAAATGAAAACAAATAAAAAGTAGCTGTAGTTGGTTTGTGCAACCACTTGGACGGATGCTGGGTTAAAAGGCGCACATCTTGATCAGGAAAGGTGCAAAATTTGGAGCCAAACAGATAACGTTTAAACCTTTCTGGCGGACCAATAGACTGCCACATTTTAGCTTCGCTTCTGAGAGTGGCATTTTGGCAGTAGTGAGCCCACTTGAGTCTTGGACCACAAGACATTCATCCTGTTCCAACAAGGCGCCAGTTCCTGTTGGTGATTCATCGCTGATGAGGGTGGAGTAAGCCTTGGTAGTGAGGGAATGCAAAAAACATTTTGGTTTGAGGTATCAAGGGGCACAATAAAACTGTTCTTCTTGTTTGACCGATCGTGCTGAGTTACTGGGTAACTATATCGTCTGGAAAGTTTTTAAAGTTGAAGCAACATTCAGAATAGAGCGCAAAAATCTCCGTAGAGAACCAACCAATCTATTAAATCTAGTGTTATTTGTTGGGAATTACGTATCAGTCAAGAAAGCCAGACTGTGGAGTTCAGGACGCTAATTGACCTTGGTTATGTGATGCGCCAGAAACTCAAGGAGCTTAGAGGAACACCTACCTAGAGGGGTAATTGTAGTGCTCATCTCTCCAGAACGTTGCGGTAACCCTCTGAGCTTGTTGGCATGAGCTTCCACTGTGGAGACACGCACAAAGTCATCCATTCGATGACACTCAAATCATCCCGGTGCTCCGTTGATAGTGTTTAGGGCAAACTGATAAATATCTATAGAAGTCTTTTCCCCGAATTGTAGGAACTTCCATGTGTACGGACCAAACGGGCTCAAACAGAGCAATACCAAACGCTGTTGGGTGAACGTTGGGCTAACTTTGAGAAAAAGGCTCACAACACTTGCCTCGAAAGGCTAAGCAACCGCGTGGGATTTTGGACGAAAATGGATGGATAATTTACCAAAAACGTTTGTTGATATAAACCTGCATGATGAAAGGAGGCATTTATCATTTTACTGAATGCTCTTGCGGAGCGGAAGTCCCCATGACGGTTCGTTCTGTTTCTTACAGGTAATTCGCTCTGTCCAGTCCTGTCCGCAATTAAGTGTGAACGCCAATCTATAAGAATCAGATACGGTTTCTGTTGTTTATTTTAGCACTGATGGCGGTGTAGACGAGATACTCTTCGCTCGTGGGAACTCGTAGATAAATATCACTGGGTCAATCTATGGGAAGTGGTTGGATCCACGCAAGCAGGATGGTACATTTTCTAGTTTTACAGAAGTCCGAGTATGTTGCTGGAGCCTTTCATCCTAAGGGGGCCGATAAGTGCCGTAGGTTCTTAGAGTAAATCCATCACAATTCTACGGAATAAGAACGGGGTCTCGCCTACCTGGGTGACGAAATGAGTTCAAGAATCTCTTTGACAACCGAAGTACGGAGAGTTTCATCCACGGGTTCCTGAAATCCTCAGGCTGATCCACGACGATTCACAAAACACAGAATCTTCATTTACATCCTGCTTTACAGAAAATGTCTTCCTTCCAGGGGGCTTTGCAGTACCGTAAATTTAATTCAGAGAAAGAATCCTGATTCTGTTATAGGTATGACTTCGCTTCCGAAGAAAATCCTTGCAGTGTTTCTTAGTTAATGCTCACACCAAGAAGCTGTGATTTTCAGTGTTACTCTGAACAGCTAAGTAAAACTTATACCTTTTTGACTCGACATAATTTACCCAATACTGCGAACTATCCGAGAATCAATGATATTTTTATGGATAGAGTCGCAAAGGGTATCTTTAGGGGTGTCTTGTTTTGTTGTTTTATGATAATGGCTTACGATCCCATTGGGATGGCACCGAGGGAGAGCCGGTCGCAAATGATGTGGCTTAGCCCACAATCACCAATTATTTTCAGATGGGCTCGCGGAGAGTTATTGGTAGTAGATATAAACCTACATTTCCAAGCAAAGGGCTTCGTTGATTTTTCGCGGTAATAAATCACGGATGCCCAGTGGAGTGTCGCAGTTACTGTCGCGGACAACTTGACGCCTCAGTTTGAGTAAATATTACTACTAGGAGCAACAGAAACGAAGCCTAAATGACGGGAAAAGAAAAACAACAGAAAATTTGATATGCACTTCAATTTGACCTTGACCTCACGCTAGTTATTGGGGTGCATAAAGCACGCTTCTGATGTCTTGGTCTTTTCCCGGCTTTCTTCGACTCTGACCTTATGGAACCATGGGCAATCTGTTGTTCAGTATTTTGTGTCTTGAGACTTGTAGAACGGCGAAGTAAAACCCCCACATGAAATAGTGCGCTTGCTTGTCCAAGGCTGACGTTTAAGGTGATCCCTTGCAGCAACTGGAGATCGCATGGCACTAGGCCTGGACGGCTTACTGGTACCATGTGCGAGTTGGCTGAATCTTCTGTCGGTTATTCTTACCTGCCCATCTAAGTAATTGGTGGGGCTCTCGAAAGTTGATTCACGATCAGCCTGGCTTATATGTTCCGCTTCTTCTGCCCAACGACCTTGTGGATCACACGGTAGACAACGGACCATTGCATCTGATGTGTGTACAGTGTAGAGATCGGACCGGTCTTCAGAAGGGTTCATAGCTATGAAATGGTTTTGCTTTTTCTGCAAGGTCGGTCATGGCTTAAGAGTAGCTCCTGGTTTGTCTGACCTCAAGCATGACAACATCGACTGAAATTCAGGACAACCTAAATAGATGACTGAGTATAACCTTGAGAACCTTCCATGCTTTCGTAAGGCCCTGTTTTAGATCAAGCATGGAGCACCCATCAACAGCACCTTTAGCCTGCCCTCGTCGATGTTGGGTTAGGTATGGTGGCCGTTGCCCCGGAAGTCATCTTGGCTTCCGCAAAGGATTCAAACTGCTTGACCAACTAGCAGCACTGAGGCAGACGCTTGTTAAAGCTGTCCTTCTGCAGTCAAGGAAGATCACACGACTTTTGGGCTGGTGCAGTTTGCTTGACGGCTGTTGCGGAAATTTTGCCCCCGTGTTGGTCTGGTATATTGCCTACAATATGTTTCGAAATTTTTTCCCCACCTACATTTTGTTACGTTTATCAAATCTGTTGCTTTGCGAACAACAACTTGCTTTCCAACTCACCTATTCTCAGCCTGGAAGTATCAACTTTCCTGCCATCAGATATATCTTCAGGAATATATGAACCAGCACCTGCAGGACTAACAGATCTAACCAAGTCTAAACGACAAGATTACTCAGCCCTCAGTACTGGCTTGCTGAGCTACGTTCTCCCAAGTTTGAGGCTGTTTTTAACCTCTTTTTGGCGTGTTGTACCTGTTCATGATCCAAAAGTATATTTTTAGTATTGCAAGGGGCCTTTGGGCAGTGTGCAGTCTCCACGATACAGGATTACATAAAAAACAACATCGCCAAGTACGTGCGAACTTCAAACGTGAGTCCAAAAGGACTCGAAGGGAGAGCCAGATTCATGGCATGAAACAGACGAGCGCGTGAGTAACACAGATTTACAAAGAGCCGGAAAAAATCGAGCTTCGAAAGATAATAAATAATGTTTGGTTGGCGAAAGCGTAGGGGGCAAGAAACACAAAAACAATGCTCTTATTCGAGTATTTTTACATGGCCAGGATGTTGTAGTGTTCTCGTAGGTTTTTCCACAGCTATCTGATACACCGAACTGAAAGTAATTTGAAGTACCAATGGAAAAATAATATTCATAAAATCCGAATCTGCATATAGGGTATTATTAAAAAGTGATACCGAATAACTGGTTACAAAGGGATTGTCACACATTTCGTCGGGGAAATGGCACAGCAAGGGCAGTCAATAGGTTGTGGTCGTTTGCTTGGCAAAATAACATGGCAGCCGCTGTAAGCCATATTTGAGGCCTTTTTTTATTCAATTCACTTTAGTTTGCAGAGGGCTTTGTGTGGCTAAAACTAATCGCATATCCAGAAAGTTGTGTTGTTGGAGCTTATTAGTGGATCTTAAAACCGAGTTTTTCAGACGGGAGCATCTGGCCGCCCATCCGGATGTAAACACCAAAAGAGGTTTTGAAAGACCTTTAGGTCAGAGTTTTGTTTAGCTTGAGCAGCTGAAAAGGTTTTGCTTTTGAAGCCTCGCTGTGAGTTTCGAACTGTGCACGCATCACCTTTGGGCCGAGCGGGCGGCCTTGGCACGAGGAGTTTAAATTTTGGAAAATACCACCGAGGAAGGATCTCGTAAACAACTTAATCGTTGGTGCTGCCCTAATCTTTATTCGTTGCAGTCTTAATAGAAGGCAGTCAGCCGTGTGTAGGCCTTGACATTTAGTTTAAAATGTCCTTTAGGTGCCATTTGATGTCAGAGCCTTCCCTGAGGGCAGGCTAGCAATAAACTCGATCAGTTTACAAATGTCCGCTAAGTCTTTTGCGGGATAGTTATTTTTCAACGAATGAAGCCATATACGGTAAGGAGAGCCACTGAGCATCGGTTCAGCTGAAATTTTGTTCGCTTCCTGCTGCATTAAACTCACAGATAAAGGCAGAACAGTTTAGCGCAGTGTAGAGAAAATGCCAAGATAGACCCCTTCTACTGAGGAACGTGCGACTTCACCGGCTGAATGAAGGCTCCCTTTCTTTGACCTCCCGCAAGCTAACTCCAGCTTCAAAGTTGCCTTGTCTGCTCTGGGCAATAGCACAAGTTCATCCATCCGAGTAAAGAAGTGCGCGCCCAGTTGGATGGTTGAAATTGGATCAATTTTCAGGAAGTTTAGGACACAAACCCTTCTTTCACGAGGTTAAGTTGCGTCATCCAGGTGAACATTTAAGATATTTCAACGCAGGATGGCAGTGCAAGAGACATGTTACTAAACACGCGCAAGTGCGTGCATCCAGTTGATAAGCTGTTGCCTCACAGACCGAGGGTACTGGAGACGGAAGGCGCGACAGCAGAGGTACCGGTGAAAGGTGTGGTACAGGACTTTGGTGTCATGGTAACGGCCGATTTCAACCCAAAACCCAGAGTTCAAAAGCAGCAAAACCCGCTTTCAAAGCTCTCAAACACCTCCGCCAAACAATCTGCTCTATGAGACCATCGGTGCTCCTTCCACCGTAAAAGACTCCTACGGCCTCACTCGGAGAACTGCTTCCAGGCCTGGAGTCCATGTCCTGTTCGGGATGTGCAGGCGGCAGGAAAATCCAGAGACGATTTGTCAGACCCTTTCCCGTGCTAAGAGGAAAACCTTAGGAGAGAAGCTTGGAATACCTCAAGTTATTCTCACAGGAAGGAAGAAGGAAGCTAAGGGATGTAACTATAGAGTGCAAGATTCTCACAGGCACGGTGGACTTGGGGCTTCCCATGCATCCCCCCCCCTGCCGCCGGGAAAATCGCAACCTGAAAGGTTATGCCTCCAGGCTGTAGAAGAATAAAAGGTAAATACAAGACCTCGGGCCCAGTTCTTCACGCAAAGTGCGGTCAAGGACTGTAATAAACTCTCGGAGAAAGTCTTTGAAGTAACTGTGGTGACTGAGTTCACGCATCGATGGAACGGAGCACGGACATGGGTGATCCGTGATGGGCTACAAAGAGGGCCGATGTTATACTGGGTGGATTGTTGATACTTCGTTAGGCCTTGTGTTTACCAGGTTTCTACTCTGTCCACCTTTAAGACTTCTATCCTACGTTACTGTCTGTTTCCCTTCTACCTATCTATTAGTTTTTTGCCATCTGTAGCCAGTTCCCCCTATGTACGTGGTTCTCCTTTCACCCTCCAGGCCTCCTTGCACTGCCCTTCAGTCGGCACAACTTACTTCATCGTTTTTGCTCCACTGTCTGATCTACAAGCCCCGCTTCCTTCCTCCTGAACCTGACTGACGGGTCTGTCCACGTAGTGGTTCATTGTTACAGACTGTGAACGGTATTCGAGTAAATACAGGAACTGAACCTCGGGCAACTTGTCGCTCCTATTGTCTTAGCACCTGGGGATACGTGTTGCTCTCCTGTGCAAGAAAATGGGCGTCTTGGCTATCTGCAGTTCACTTCCGGAACCGACCAGAAACTGAGTTCTCTATAACGGTTTGCCACGTAAATTCACGACACTATCGTGGAAAGTAGTGCGTGAAGAACAACGGAATTTTCGATTATTGTATGCTATCCTGTTGATTCATTTTTTGGGCTGAAGCTTACAGTTTCTCTCGCGATGGTTTTGCATGATGGCCTCCAGCAACCCCATTTGGAAAACATCCGCTTCTAGATAGAACAGACCTGGTGTCAAAGGTGAGTCACGGCGGAATCGGTGCCGAAATCAAAGGAACTATACGTAATTAACCCGAAACCTCCTTCAAAGGGAAAGAAGGTAGTTTCTAATGGTAATCAGCTTCGATAACGTGTGCGGGATAGAGTTGATCAAGCAGATCAACAAGGAAGTTGGTAGGGAAGTAAGACAAAAATAATATTTTTTACTTTTTACCTTCAAGATACTCCATAGACAATACTTTAAAGAGGTTTTAAACGTCTCCATCCAAAGTCTGGAACCACTTCAAAGGAAGACTTCCTTCCACGAAACGACCGGTTTTCAGAGGGACAAATTCAAAAACACTCAGGTACATTGTCCGCAAATATTGTTTTAGTAACTGCGTGCAAGTAACAAACAGATTAGGCATAAATGCATTTGTTGGAAAAATTGTGTCGTTTTAAAAGGTATTTTGGAGGTACCGGATCAAAAGCAGAATTATTTATTGTGGGGTGATAGGCAATATAATTCATACGAGGGTAAATAACTCGAAGTTTGGCTCACAAGCTTTGCCATAGTTAGAGCCTTCTTTCTAAGGGCGAGGCTTTCTAAGGTCACGAACATGCCTCTTGTTTCCCGTTATCTGAGAAGTGGGACCATTGCTTGATCGGTCCAGCATGAAAAGCCCCTTTTAACTGCGGGTCAGTGGATGGCCACTGACTCTGTCGGAGCAATTGATGCTCCCGAAAAAAGTGGCTTCCCGCTCCGCTGGCCGTCCATTTCCATCCGGCTGATGGGAGTTTATGCCAGGTAGCATTCTTTGATTCTTCGGCGAACGAAAGTGAGTGCCCATACTATGATTTCGTAGTGGTCGACTTGCTCCATGCCGTGTAAATTCAAAAACCACTCGCAACCTATCCAGCCAGTTCGAGTCCCCGAGCTCTGAACACATACTCGATGAAAAAGTGGCGAGTTCGAGGGGATTTGATAGAACTCTTAAGGCAGTAAGGGTACTGCCAAGTACAAATCGAGGATACCTTTCCTCTATGATCTCAGAGAGAGGCCCAAAGGGGAGCAGCTCTACGATTTCAATAAAAGAGCTCAAGGCTCCGGAATAGGGCAGGTTACCTCGCGATTAGTGTGAAACCTTATTTAAATAGGTTCTTTGAAGGAGGTTATAATACCACAACAGCTAGAGCTATTAGGAAAGCATTAGACGGGTGATGGTCGGCGGTATGCTCTGAATAATGTTGGGTAGTTTAAGGGTCAGATAATATTGTTTTCTTCTGCCAGAGCTGGTAC
This sequence comes from Fasciola hepatica, assembly GCA_948099385.1. Classification (NCBI taxonomy): domain Eukaryota; kingdom Metazoa; phylum Platyhelminthes; class Trematoda; order Plagiorchiida; family Fasciolidae; genus Fasciola; species Fasciola hepatica. Next base: position 335,484 of record CANUEZ040000055.1, on the reverse strand, counting down.
TGCACAAAATTTCTCCACCGCAGGAAGAGAAACTTGCAGCGCAGGGCTGAAAGCTGCCGAAGCTAGCCGACATTACAACCTTCTGGACACACTGCTGGCTCTATTCAAACCAAGCCCTGTGCAGAATGAATTAAACTGAACTGGAAAGTTCCCTCATCTGTTAAACACGCTACTGCTTATGCGAACTCTTGGTGCTAAGCGCGACCGCCATTTGACCTTTGCGTGTGCACACCACAGACACGCCCCCGCGATACACGCCAATCACTTTCTCTCGTTCATCGGTGTTTCCCACTTCTTAGGTCATGGGAGGCAAAGCTGTGGTTATTGTGTTGGTCTTATGAGAAGCGTCACACTGACAGATTGATGGTCCGCACACAGTAAAAAAGACTCACGAGGAAGTGCAGTGGGGAACCTTAGAGGTGAGGTTTAACCAAACTCAGGATAAGCAAGCCCGTCCCAATGGCAAAGTCATATAAGCTTCTATTTTGTTTGCCTATTTCTGTCCTGTTACTGGTGTGTTAGTTTTTACTGAGTAGATTTGGTTCTGTTTTGTATATGCATTTTCAGCCTTTCTTTCACGGCTCAGCATCATGTTCGTTCTGGTTCGTTGGATTATTGTTGAATCTCCTCGATTTCTGGTAATTTTCTGTAATCAGAGTCTCACCTCTGCCAATTTTCGAGGCCGGACTTTTAGAGAAAATTTAAAGCCCAGTTGATTAAGCATCTGTCGATTAGACAATCGCTGAAAGGTTTTGGCCTGCGGTTTTCACAACGCTGCACCGTGATGCGAAGCCGCACGGAAACCGGATTTTAGAAACGGAATAAACTGTGAGAGGGTACGGCGGAAATTGTCCGAAAGACCTCTACCAAAAAGGAGCGGCTCATTGTTCTGAGCTCTCAAGTAGAGAAATTGATAGGTGAGCGAACTTCCGGTTATTTGCCCGAAGACCATATAGCCCCACTGTTTCCCTATGCGTTTAATGTGCACTTTGAGTTTAAAAATCTTATCAGTCAGACCCTTCTCGCTAACTCGCATTGAGGCTCCCATTCACTCAACTGAACCTCAGTTACCAGTTGTTAACACGGGTGGGAAGAAGGGCTCCGTATCCCCTGTTGAAAATATACTAAACGGTGACACCAGGGAAATTAAGTTTGAAAACATGGGATGCACAAGGGACCCTGTCGCTGGAAGGGGAATTGTGTGGCTCAATGACTTATGGTTTTATGTGGAATGAGGAAGGCAGGCAGAGGGGCACCGTTGGGTGTACTGCAAATACAGGGCACTTACTTAGATGCCATGGGGGCAACATTTGGCTTCAAAAACGTTGTAAGCTTTGGCCCAGACTAGATGTTTTTCAGGGCAACCCAGGGCTGGAGGCAGGAAAAACATTTACAACGTGGCAACAGCTAGATACTTTACAGATAACGGCTCAGACATCCTTTGAAAAGTAGCAGAAGGCAGAGCAGAAGATAACAAGTACCAAAACTGTAGCGGAGAGTCTCAAGCTGCCCTAATAAGAGGAAAATAACGTGTACATAAACTGAGCCCCCTTTGCCTGAAGAAAGGTGTCCCGCAAAAGAAAAAAACCTTTAAAAAGAAAACCACGGAGCAAACAGCAAGTGAGTCAGAGATGGAACTAGTCAATGACCCTCCAAGACGGATGGTAGGTCCTGAAGGACTCCTAATGAAATCTGCGGTAGACCTTCGCAAGTTGCAGGGCTCAGATGGCATAGCCCTTAGGTGAGACAGAAATATGGTCACTAGTGGTACAACAGAACCCAGTATGAAAGGAAGCAGCTGTTGGAGAGGGCTGTCAGGGGCCACTTCCTGTGGAAGGTGGATATCCTAAAGCATCCCCCCTTAAATGAGTAACGCGGTCGGGAAAGTGGACTTTGGCAATAAATGCAAATACGAGCCGATTCTCACATTTGTCGAACTTTCCGATCCGCGACGTGTGGACAGGTCCCTCATCATTGTTGAAGGCGAAAAATATCGCTTGGGGGATCATCCGGGTTGCATTTTATGACGCATAACCAAATAAAAAAAGACACAGCCCGAAGACATTCAAGTAACAGGACATAACGTGGAGCTGTTGAGGCCACCCTAAATACGAACTCCGAGGATCCATCAGCCAGTGTAAACAGTTAAGGCTACTGCGGTGACCACTGCAAGACAAGTGGGCGTGGTATACATGAGGAGCCTGATGACGCCGACACCTGAGCACGTTTCTGTTGTGGCAGGCAACCAGCAAGTTAATAAGTCAGCTGTTGAGGGGAAAACAGAAAAATATTAGTGAGGTAAACAAGAGCTTTCTGAAAAAACCGGTTAGCGCCCTCGGGCGCGATGCCCGAGAAGTAAAGGTCCTCTCATGACGGGCCAAGAGCAAGTTGGGGAGGAGCGGGGCTACGCGTAGTCTATACGAACACAGGACTTGTGAGGAAAGAGTGGCCAGAGCTGCGGGCTAGAAAAGAGAGTACGGATGGTGTAGCACTAGACAAAAGCTTTTGCGGCCCACTGAAAACATAAATGGACTGGTGGTTGCAGTGGACTTTAAACCAGGTATGCAGTGTGAGAGAGTCTCGAAAGGGCCTCAGGCGCCTTTTCCTAACTAGGGAGAGCCATGGGTTCTAGACGATTAGAGGTCTTGTCATCAGTATGCGGGGCTAGGAGACCTCAAGGGATACTGAGTCCAGGCCTGGAGTTTGTCCCCTGGGAGGGAAGAAAATCCTCCGGCAAGTACGGTTGTGATTCGCTGGGTGCTTTGGATACTGCGTGAGATCCGGCCATGAGCAAAAGCTCGACAAGTTAATGTTTTTCACTGTTAAGAAGGGGGCTGAGAAGGAACTTGATAGGAGTATGCAAGAACTTCAAAGAGATGGAACACCAGCTGAACCTTGGGAGCCTCTAGACTTCGGAGGAATGAAAGATTAGGAAGGCAAACAATCCGTCTCACGAAGGACTCCGTAAGAGCAGATTAGGAGCTAATCACTGGTTGTGAGGTCCATCTGCCCGTGAAATAAACCCACCGGGACAATAGTAAGGTACTTCCGGGGGATACTTTCGAACATCGACTGAATAAGGTTTGAGAGGAATTAGTTGTTAGGGGTAGTACTTAGGATCATCCTGTCACACTTCTGCCTCGCTACTTTTGTCCGTCTTCAACATTTGGCTCCTCGAGTCGATTGGTCGGGCAGAGTTGATGATTAACAGCTCCATCTCAGGGCCGAAGCGGAACTGAGTAAGGTCGCAGGCCTAACCCAAAATTTCCTGTTCCGTCTTTCCCAGATAGGCCTACGTCAAAGGGGTGACCCCCTGTAACGTTGAAGCGCCTGGATGTTAAGGAGCTCACTAGTGCAAGAAACTGAATAATCTACCAGACTGCCGTCAAATCCTGAAGGCTAAAGTGAACTGAACTGGTACTCAGTATGGTCTGGTTCGATTGACTTACCGAACGAGGTTTGACCTTCAGACATTGACCCTCATTTTGAGCGGATATACGATATGCCTTCGGGGCACAATCCGGTCCCGGAAGTCTCATCTCGGATACACCAATCAAGTCTGTCACCAGCTGCCGACATCGACCCAGACTCAACGGCATATCTCCACTCTGGAAGTCGGTGGATGCTCGCCAGCCCTGGAGTGGGGTCTGGGATTGGAGTGGAACGCAGTCGAAGACACCTCGCAGTTTTCATTCACAAAAAGCGCAAAACCTCAGACACGGCGTGACTGGACTGAGAGAGCGTCTGGCCACAGATCAAGGGATTTCCTGCAACTCACACCGAAATCGTACTCAACTAAGCTCTGATGCAGGTATGCTGCCCAACAAGGTGATGGTTGGGTCAATCATGGGGCTTTTTGGACCTGGTGCTCACGAAGTACACGTACATCATGGAAAACTTTCACGGGGCTCTACTTCTGGGCGGAAGTTATCTCGAGCTGCCGCTTTTCAGCGGTAGGACAACAATGGACGGATCACCGCCTCGGTGGAACATAGCTTTTAGCAAGGGCAATCGCGGGGACTCTTACTAAGCCATGGCCCTCCTGGGCTGGAAGCCACCGTAAAGCACGGTCGGTGTAAAGGAGTTCAGGAAATTCCGTTCCATGCATTAGCATCCGTATTACAAACGACATTTATCATTCGTATGAACTATCTCTGCTGAAATTCCGATTGTTTGTTTTATTTCTTTAAATCTTTGTCACAAACCGGACTCCTGCCGTTGCCTCGAGCGAGAGTCGCTCAGCTTGAATTTCTTTGTGACTGTATTTGGTAATCTCATCTTCTGTAGCTAACCTTTGCTGTAATCCAGCTGCAGTTGTTGATTTGTTGTCCAATTTGGAGCGAAAGAGCCCAGAAGGAACACTATTGAGGTTTGATTATTGTAAAATTAATTAATTTGTTGTTTATAGTACCTTGGCTATTTGGAATCGACTTTGTTTTTAATTGTGTCGAAATTGGTTGCTACGCGTCGCTCGAGCGTTCCGGTGGCTGGACTTTACAGTACTCAATATCCTTGGCAATTGCTGAGGCATGAAATTACGCAGCGAATCGGCAAACCGTTCCGAATCATAGGACAATACCCTGCAGGTGAACCAATACCCTCTGCCCGTAGGTGTTGGTCATGTTTCTTGCTCAGGCTCTAGTATATCAGGTTGTTCTAGGGTTAGCTCGGTTTCCCATAGAGTTAGAGCTGATCTGTTGTTAGCGGAGTTGAAGGAGAAGCAGGTTGCAGAACAATTAGAGTTAGATAAGCAACGTAACCTGCTCCAGGTGAGGAATGAGACGGAAATGGCAAAACTGCGTTTGGCACTCGCTGAGGAAGAAGAAGATCTAGTCAACAGAGATGAAGTCAAGGGTGGAGTAATGATCAGTGAACATCTTTCTCGTTACCTAGGTGATTGCCACGTACAGAACGATGCACCACGAACAACAAGCTTGGTTCCAGTGGCTCGTTCACTGATTGACGGCTTACTGCAAAGTCTGAAGCCTCTGGTGGAAGATTCGGATGCCCTGACCAAATTGTCGTCAAAAATGCTGAACTGTGATGTTGCCCTCACGCAGATGAATTGCATGTCAGACCTCAACTCATTGCAGACCATGGAACGTATCACTCGAGTGCTACCAACGCGTCTCCAGGATTGGTGGGCTAGGACCGTTGATGATATTTTGGGAAGAGGAAACGAACCGAGGTTCCAAGATCTGCAGCACCTAGTGTCCCGTGAGGCACGGATTGCTCGAAGTAGGTTTGGCAAACTGGCTGCCAGTAGCAAGGCTCAGGGGTATTCGCGGTCATCCAGTTGGAGGAATTATGCACAAAACCAGCATCCAGAAGCGACACGGTTCATGCCAAATCAGGGTAGTACTTTGTTGGTCGCAGCTAATAGGCGTTCGGTATGTAATGGAATACACGCACTTGAGGAATGTCAGCGATTCCTTTCTCGTGATATACCCGGTCGTTGGGCATTGATAAAAGAAATCAAGGCTTGTTTTTCGTGTCTCAAGTGTGGACATCTGTCAAGCAACTGTTCTGTTTCCAAACCATGTTCAACATCAGGTTGTCCGAAACGGCACCATCTCTACTGCATGTTGCACAGAAGCAATGTACCGATCGAGTCACGCAAGATACAACACAAGGGCTGCAGCTGGATAAGCTGGGTATGGACGAGGCAAGGAAGCCTGGGCAGCGGACCAATAATTGTGCGGCTACTCTTAGGCCAGAATGTCGGGTCAGTTTAGGTGTACTACCAGTGCGAGTAGACGTACCAAGGGGCTCTGTGGAGACCTACGCTCTGCTGGACAGCGGGCCTGATGTGGCTCTAATACAAAAAGACATTATGGTGCTGGTGGGTCTGAAGGCATCCCCGACCTCACTTTCAATTTCGACCGTAAATGGGACCACCACTTGGAATTCGGGAATAACGGAGCTGCGACTGAACTCATTGTCAGAGAATGATTTCGTGAATGTAGAGAGAGCCTTTTGTGTTGATAGGCTACCAATCCAAGCAGTCCAGTACTGCATAGATGCGGACATTTTATCCTGGCCTCACCTACATTGCATCTAAAGACAGAATTTGGAAGATTCGAGAGTGCGGATCCTGATAGGTGCCGACGTCCCAGAAGCACATTGGGCATTAGAGCAAAGATGCGGCAAAAGAAAACAACCCTATGCTGTGCGGACGATTTTAGGATGGATTGTTCTCGGTCCGATAAACCAGGATCCACGCTTTGTGAGGACAGTAAACCACATTGAGAGGGGAATTGACCCCTTAGCAGAACAGATCGATCGACTGTACAATGCCGATTTCTGCGATGGGTGTGCATTGGAAAACTCTCCTTCATTAGAAGACAAACAGGCCGTTGATATGGTTTCCAATGTCACAACCTGGTCGGACGAACACTATGAAGTTGCACGTCCGTGGAGGAATCCTGAAGTGAGACTTCCAAATAACTATATTGTGGCCAAAGAGAGATTGAACGGCTTGAGGAAAAGATTTGCGCGTGACCCGGAATTCTTTGACAAATACTCTACAGTAATAGAGGGTTATGTGCGCAAGGGCCATGCCCAGTTAGTGCTCCATGTACAGCTAAAAATGGGGTTTGAGCCAAAGTGGTACCTACCACATCACGCAGTTGCAAACCCTAAAAAGCCTAGCAAGTTGAGGGTGGTGTTTGACTGTGCGGCTGCATTCCAGGGACGTTCCTTGAATGATTACTTGCTACAGGGCCCGGATACGACAGCAAGCTTAGTTGGAGTGTTGCTTCGTCTTCGAAAGGAATCTGTCGCATTGGCTGCGGATATTGAAGAAATGTTCATGCAGGTTCGAGTGCCGGCGAGAGACAAAGAAGCACTGAGGTTCCTCTGGTGGGAAAATGGTCCACTAGGTGGTAATCTTGTTGAATATCAGATGAATGCCCACCCCTTTGGTGCCACTTCCTCCCCATTTTGTGCAAATTTCGCGTTACGTCGCACGGCAGCCGATTGGGGAGGACGGTATGAGGATTACGTCTTCTTGGCCGTGTATAACAACGTCTATGTAGACGACTATCTTGTTTCTTTGCCCACACCGGAGAATGCAAAAGATTTGATATCCAGAAGAGTGAGTTACTATCACGAGGTGGATTCCGGCTTCATAAGTAGGTGTGTAATAGTAAAGAGGTGCTGGATATTTTACCAAAATCTGAGCTGGCCCATCCCACTTTGGAAATAGATTATTGCGCGCCTGTGCGGAAGGGGACATTTGGGTTAGAATGGAACGCAATAGAAGACACGCGCCTGTTTTCATTTGCAATAGGCGGGAAGCCTCAGAGAAGGTGTGGCTTGTTGTCCATAGTATCAACCGCGTTCGACCCACTAGGGTTGGTTTCACCTTTCATTCTGCCAGGCAAGGTGTTATTGCAATCACTGTGCCGCTTGAAGCTTGGTTGGGACGACCCAATTGGAGAAGAACCCCTACGATGCTGGAATGAGTGGTTAAGAAATATGGAACAACTATGCGAATTCAAAATTCAGCGTTCTATTATTAGAGGTGACTCACTGAACGAAGGTGTACAGCTTCATGTATTTTGTGACGCTTCTGAAGTTGGCTATGGGGTGGTGGCGTATTCCAGAATGGTTTCAAGGGACGTAGCCCCCTACTGTGCTTTACTGTTCTCTAAGTCAAGGGTAGCTCCTCTGAAGACCGTAACGATCCCTCGATTGGAGTTAGCCGCAGCAAGACTGGCCGTTAGAGTTTCTCGGATTCTTATGGAAGAAACTGGAATCAAGTTTGGTAAGATCTACTACTGGACGGACTCTGCTATAGTTTTGCACTACATAAACAACACTAAAACGAGATTCAGTACGTACGTTGCCAACCGTTTGGCTGAAATCCATCAGTGGTCGGAACCCTGGCAGTGGCGTCATGTCAGATCGGAGGCTAACCCTGCAGACTTGGCATCAAGAGGCACAACATCACCTAGTGATATCAGCTGCTGGTTCGAAGGTCCTAAATTCTTGAGGAACGATGAAACTTCATGGTCGACCAGTCCTACGGCGTCTGCAGCACCACCAAACGTTGAGTTGAAGCAGCCTTCGAGTACAGTTCTCACAGTGTTGCAGGATGCATGGACGGACGCACTTCTAGCTAGGCACTCCAATTGGTTTCACTTGCTGAAGTCGGTAGCGTGGTTAACCCGTTTTAAAATGTACGTTGCAGTCATGAGAGGCGGGCGCACGGATCTAGGACTGACAACTGGGCCCTTGAAGTTAAACGACATTGTTAAAGCGGAGGAAAGTGTTATTTTGATTGTGCAAGCTAAGGTCTATGGCGAAGGGCTAAAATGGCTACGAGACAGGAGCAATAACTTATGCACTAACAAATCTCCGATGAACAGAACCCTATTAAAACTCGATCCAATTTTGATAAATGGAATTATTTGTGTTGGAGGACGACTGAACTACTCCAGTCAGCTTCAGGGTGTGAAACATCCGGTGATACTACCCAAGACTCACCCGATTACAGACTCGATAATCCGATGGTATCACGCGATGGAGGGACACGCAGGACCTTCTTAGTTACTCGCGGAACTTCGCAGAAAATTTTGGATTGTACGGAGGAGAGCTGCCGTCGAGCGAGTACTTGGAGGATGTTGGAAATGCCGGAAGCATTTGGCGGTCGTAGGCAAGCAGATGATGGCTCCTCTACCAGCCATTAGAGTCCAACAAGGTTGGTTTCCGTTCAAATACGTCGGAATAGATTATTTCGGCCCATTTGCGGTTAAACATGGGCGCAGCATGGAGAAACGATATGGATGCATCCTAACCTGCCTACAGATGCGTGCAGTACATATTGAAGTTTCTTATTCCCTAAGCACGGATTCATTCATTATGACATTGCTGCGTTTCATGTCGAGGAGAAGGGCACCGTCCGAGATTTTTAGTGATAACGGTACAAACTTTGTTGGGGCTCAAAGGGAATTGAAAAACCTAATGGGAAACTGGTCTAGTGACAGGATTGCTGATAGATTGTTGCAACGGGGCGTGCAGTAGCATTTCAATACCCCACATGCTAGTCACCGTGGTGGTATATGGGAGATCATGGTGCGCTCGGTTAGAAGAGTACTTTTTTTTCAATTTGTGACGAGCAGCCGATGACTGACGAAATATTGTTGACATTCCTTACGGGAAGTGAGCGGATAGTAAACGGCCGACCGCTAGTGCCTTTGACCTCGGACTATCGTGATCTGCCAGTACTCACGCCCAATGACCTACTTATCCTGAGGGCGAACCCACGAAATATTCCAGCGGATTCGTTGCGCGATAGACTGGTTCGTCAGTGGAGGCAGGCAAACTACCTAACATCTATGTTTTGGAAGAGATGGATCAGGGAACATCTTCCACTATTACAACAGCGGCAGAAGTGGATAACTCGAGAACGCAAATTTAGATCGGGTGATGTAGTGCTACTAGTTTCGGAGGCCTTGCCGCGTGGCCGGTGGCCGAATAGGAGTCATCGAAAGCATCTCAGTTTCGGACGATGGTTTGGTGCGAACGGCAACAGTGCGAACTAATGAAGGATTAGTGCTCCGTGACATTAGAAAGATTTGCCTTATTGAGGGCGAACCGGACACTGGTGGTGCAAGTTCAGAGGTCAACTATTCTCAGGTGGGAGGTGGGTCTTCGGATCTGCCGAATCGGGAGGGACCACTGAGAGTTGATCCGCTTGTCCGACTGGGAGCTGCTCTTGACGGTGATAGGTTTTAGGTATTGGGGAAACGTAGGGCGAGCCGGTGCATGAGGCCGAACACACCTAGCAGTGCACGGGAAAAATCCGGGTCGGATTTTGGGGGCCGGTGTAAAGGAGTTCAGGAAATTCCGTTCCATGCATTAGCATCCGTATTACAAACGACATTTATCATTCGTATGAACTATCTCTGCTGAAATTCCGATTGTTTGTTTTATTTCTTTAAATCTTTGTCACAAACCGGACTCCTGCCGTTGCCTCGAGCGAGAGTCGCTCAGCTTGAATTTCTTTGTGACTGTATTTGGTAATCTCATCTTCTGTAGCTAACCTTTGCTGTAATCCAGCTGCAGTTGTTGATTTGTTGTCCAATTTGGAGCGAAAGAGCCCAGAAGGAACACTATTGAGGTTTGATTATTGTAAAATTAATTAATTTGTTGTTTATAGTACCTTGGCTATTTGGAATCGACTTTGTTTTTAATTGTGTCGAAATTGGTTGCTACGCGTCGCTCGAGCGTTCCGGTGGCCGGACTTCACAGTCGGAGATGGATCGACATTATTCAAGGGCCACCATCTGATTCTCACAGAGGGGTTTGCTTGGTTGTGCACAGTCCTTTCAGGAGGTAAACGGCCTTGGTTGAGGGAGCAAGGAACCAACTCTCAGAAGCAAAAGAAAGCTCTGGCTTCTTTCAAGCAAACTGGGGTTTCTGTCGCCTATTGCAATTAAGACACGCTGGTGAGATTGCCATCTGAGTAGAGCTCCGATGACGAGTAGGTTATGAGAGGAGTCTGGTCACGGACGCCGGAATGTGCCCCGTATCATTTTACCACCACTCATAATCAATTTATACCACAAAAGATGAGGTGAGGCCGTGGCGGAGTAGGACAGCGGCACGCTCGCAAACCAGTAAATAAAACTAAAGTGTTGAGACACAACTTTGAAAAGGCGCCATCAGTTGAGCCTGGTGGGGGCCCTCAGCAATCATTAGAAGTCATAATAATAACAAATCTAGCAATGAGCGCCGAATTCACGCGAATCCCAAAATCAGTAGAAGACTGATTTATAGTTTCTACGGCACCAAATTGAAAAATCACGAGCTACAAATACAAGTAAACTTCAGGTAAGTGGCCAAATAGGCTATACTGCAAAACCCACAAGTTCAAAGCCCGATGGTTTGGGCGAGACGGTCAGAAACGGTTCAAGGCGGAACACTGTTTCACTGCAAACTATTCTTCTCCGGACCATCCCAACAGCCGGTGATTTTGAGATGGCATTTTCCCTCAGTTAGCCACACTTCTCTTCCACTTAGGGCTGTTGCATTGCAGTGTCCCCGTCTTTGAAAGAACCACCCCGCATACGCACTCTTGAGGGGGCGACTGAACCGCAGCGTTTAGCTTTGTCGCCATCACGTGATCCACCTTTTGTGAATAGCATCAATAAATAGTATTTTACCTGTAAATTTCTTCAAATTCTTTTCCGCGGGCTAAGAGTCTTCTCTGCCACCATGGCTACGAACCGCACATTCATCTGTCGCCCAGTTCCCCCTTCCAAGTTCATGCTTTATATTCCACTTTTCTTAAATTAAGCAATTTCCCCACATTTTGCCTGTTCCATAGGGCCACTACTTTCACCACAACCTAGGTAATCTCTCTTCAGGGATTAATCGTCCGTTGGGTGTATGACCAACTCAGTTGAAATTCGGTCGTCAAAAGTTACAAATGCATTCTTCGATGGATTCTTCTTGTTCTCTATCCGCAATTTTACCCCTTTTCATTGTCTGACTTCAAAGCCTAACCCCTTCCATATATCGCAAAGCTCTTTTGCTTGTTTACGTGGCCCTGGAGAATTCCTTGTCTTCAAGCTAAACAAAACTTCAGTCAACCCTGTTTGAATCTTTCATCGTGCAGTCCTCCTTTTGTAGTATTTGCTTGTCAGCCCACTATTTCCAACCAGCCCCAACTGGATTCGGCTATCCTGGCCAACCGGCTTTGAGTTCAAATTTGCCTCTTGCTACTCTGAAGAGTAATTTGATAACTTCTCATTTAGCATATTGAGTGCCCATACTAGTATCACCCCCTTGGATTTCGAATTCCGCCTGCAATCATACTATTTGATCTTGCTTTGCAGCATTCTTCGGGGTTAGCCAAAATAAACTATTATTATTGCTATCGTCACTATTATTTAGATGTCTTACACAAGCAAAGAGACGAACAAATGCTTTGTGTACGTTCAAGCTTAGCAAAATGATATCACAAGTGATCATATTCACAGAGCATGCAGAATATTTGAGAGGATTTTCAATATGTCCCTTACACAGCCCACCAAAATCCCTCCCCGAAATATACTGCAACGGCGTTCGAGAACCCCGTTTCATTCTATAACATCCGTACTACAAACAATATCATTTCATTGGTATGAACTATCTTTACCATAATTCCTTTTTTATTTTATTGCAGGAACCTTTGTCACAAATCGGACCCTCACCGTTGACTTGAGGGATTTTAGAATGGATCGTCTTTGGTCCGATAGACCAGGAACTATTCTTTTTGGGGAAGGTTAACCATACTAAGATGGGAATCGGCTTCTTAGCTGAACAGACTGACTGACCAAATAGAGCCGACTTCTACGATGGGTATGCACCAAAATCTTTCGTTCGTTAGAAGAGTGGCAGGCTACAGATGTGGTTACCAATGCCACAACCTCGATGAGCAGACATAAGGAAATTGGCATTCCATGGTGATATCCTGTGATGAGTTTTCCAAATAATTATATTGTGACAAAATGGAGATTGAACGGCTTAAGAAACCTTTTGCTCGTGACCCATAATTCTCCGGTGAATGCACTGTGTAACGACCGGTCGTGGAAAATCCCCCAAAAACCACTGCAGTTTCCATGTTTCCTTAACAGCACTCAACTATTTACACCATTGATTTGTTTTATGCACTGTTTATTTTTACGGACCAACGCCTGCTTGTTCGCGCCCAGCGCGTTGTTTTGTCATATCCTTGTTCTGGACCTGCGTGACACACGTGCTCCTTCCTCGCACGCCGCAATTCGGTTCCCGTTTCTTGAGTCCTTTTGATCGCATAATTGAGGTTTGTATCCGTTTCGTGTCACTGTTCATCTGATAATCTAGTATCGTAGAATTTCACTGATAATCACCTTTTGATTTCGGGATCCGTTGCAAATTTGGCCACGCATTGCTCGAACGTGTCTTACACTAATCAACTGATTAACTTGGAACGAGAAAATACGCAACATGTCAAGAAAAGAATCAAAGCAATTGGAATCTGGACAGGAAGTAATACGGCAAGTCACTGGGGAGGTTTTGGGTACTTTTGATTCTTTAGTTAGTGCTAGGTCATCTAGTCCTGTCAGTGGTAGCTCACGTATTACTGAGGGTAATTTGGATTGCAAGAATGCCGATCTGTCTAAGCTAAGGATACTGGACCTAGAACAACAACTGCTTTCAGATAGACAGCAGACCCAGGAAGTAGAAGAGAAGTATATACAGAACGAGCATGGGCAGAAGATCGGCGACCACGTCCCATTCGAAGGATCAGGACGGATTGAGATAGGAAAATTTAGGCAGGTCGTCAAATATAAAACACCAACACCACCAACGATCGATCTGCCAGGAGTAGAACTAACAATTTTCGACGGGCGATCTGAACAGTACTGCAAGTTCATCAGGCAGTTCAAAACTTTCGTAGAAAACAGTATAACCGACCCTGGAAAAGGGATCCTCTACCTGACTCATTACCGTCTAAGCATAGAAAGAGGAGCCATCGATGTGTGTACCATGCTCGACCGGGAACAAGGCTACACACGGACAAAAATTTTGAGGGGCCTGTTTGGTCAGCTGTTCAAGGTAGCTGGTAAACTAACAGAGGGCTTGATGGTAGAGGCAAAGAAAACCACGGGCGATGTCTACAAGCTGGCCGACCTAGTGATCAAAATGCAGAACTGTCGAATAGCCCTCGACCATTTAGGTTACAGGGCTGACCTCGATGCGATGCATAACTTCGAGGCCATAGTCCGTCACCTCCCTCCCGAACTATAGGGTCGTTGGGCGAAAGGAGCGGAACTTATAATTCGGACCACCGGTCGGTGGTAGATAGCGATAGCGGAAAATTCTACGTGAACGACTATCCTGAGTCATTCGGTGATGTAGACTCAGCCCTAGTGCAGTTCAGGGGCCTAGCAAGATTGCTAGAAAAGGGCGGCTCCCATCTGGCGAAATGGGTGTCAAACGTTTCAGAAGTGCTCGAAGTCATTCCGTACCACGAGAGGGCCAAAAGGGATAGAAATTTGGGCGGCTCTCCGCTCCCTACCGAACGCGCTCTAGAGATACAATGAAACGCGGAAGCGGACAAATTTTTTTTCGAGCTAAACGTTCCCGAGCCGCCGGTAACCCGTCGTGTCATACTTTCTGCCGTCTCTAGTTTGTTCGATTCGCTCGGATTTGTCTTTCCCTGGCTGTTACCCGGAAAGATCCTGCTACAGCTGCTTTGCGTAAGAAAGTCAATTGAGAACAGCCACTGGACCGCGAAGACCTGCTGGACCGGGAAGAATTTCTGAACACATTAAAGAAACTGGGGGACATGTGGACTCCACGATATTTACCCCCTGTTCTTGCAACACGGACAGGAGAACTGCGCGCTATTTCTGACACATCCAAAGCCGGTTATGGAGCCGTGGTATACGGACGGTGGTGCACGGGGAATGGCCAGTGTGCTACGAGGATCCTGTTTGCAAAGCCCGAATTGTCCCGTTGAAGACGGTTTCGATCCCGCGCCTTGAAATCAGCGCAGCCGCGTTAGAGGTAAGAGTGGTACAGGCGGTAAAGAGAGGCTTCGGCTTTTACACTTGGTCGGCTGGTTTCTGGACGGACTCGGTGATAGTACTGTACTACGATAACAACGTCAAGAGCCGGTTTAGGACTTTCGTGGATAGCCGTCTCAAGATCATTCACGACGAATTAGCCGTGAACCAGTGGAAGCTTCTCAGGTCTGGCGATAACACAGCAGATTTGTTCCCCTAGGGGCTCAGTCAATTCTTGCAAATCGAGCGACGCTTAGCCAATTCAAACGAATGCCTAAACCAGAGCAAGATTGATTTGTAGTTTCTACGGTACTAAGTTGACATTCACAAGGGGCACAAATACATACAAACCTCAAGTATGCGGCCAAATAGACTTCACAGTAAAACCCAAAGGTTTATCTCCCTGTGGCTCAAGCACGACGGTCAGAAACGGTTCAAGGCCAAATTCAAATGTCTCACATAGATAAACAAACGTAAATGTGTAGTATAGGAGCGAGCTGTCCAAGGTAGTGTTAAATATAGTCAAATTCACAAAGCAAGTAGAACATTTAGAAGGATCTTCAGGATTTGTTCTTTACACCGCCGACCAGGTTCCTTCCGCAAATGTGGTTGTCTAAGGTTCAGGATGGAGTCATGGTTCTCACCTTACCTACTTAAATCTTATTGCCAGTGCCTGTGGTTAATAACCTCCTGTGTTAGCTGCGCGTAAAACAGGTTTCCGCCGCAGTCATCATTGGCAAATTTCATTAGGAATCAATTCTGAATCCCGCTGCACAACTTGAGACTGGCGTATTCATCAGGAGACCGACGCACACATTTAGACGCAAGATGAAGATGAAGGCTTTGCAGAGTAAAACACTTCGCTGTGCGAGCTCGGTCTACGTATCTCAAGCAGTAAACTATTGCAGCAATGGGTCAGATCAATTTTGTTTACAGGCATGAGCGCAGAAGTTAAACGTAGGTGCAAAGCCTAGTGAGATATCGCGTAAAATTGAAAGGCCACGAACCATTGGAATTACATAAAATTGAGGCACCAAATTTTCCGAAGGAAATGATAACCGGTTTCTGATTATGAGTAAATGTCGAAAATAAGTGTACCATGGACAGTATCGAAACAAGCATGAACACGTAAATTGACCGAATACCGGCATCCGTCAGAGTGTTTCAAAGTTTTTCAGAGTAAAAAATATGTGACAAACCATATTGTATGAAATTTATACAAATGTTTTTCTTCAAAGGCAAGAATAGTTTCACAATGTGCTTACAGGTAATAAGCCTCACTTGCAATTTTCAAGAGAACTATTGGTGAATTTCTCCTTTTCGCCTATGTGCCCCTGGATAGAAACTAGAACTAAGTACATTTTGCAACTGTTCAGGAAAAAATGGGCCCAGCTGAATGTTTGTAGAACGTGGAAAGGAACAAAATGCTGAGCAACTCGGAGCGAGGCGATCTGCAAGCTACTTTTTCCTTTGTGTGTGGTTTCGAGCTCGGATCATCAACATTTTCCCCGCTGTTTCTTGTTACGATTGGATTATTTCTCTGATGTTTCAAACGATCTCTTCGTTTCTTTAGTTTCCTGTTATGTAACACAACTGTAGGATCTGTCCAATAAGCAAGGCTCAGTTTGATGGTGGTGCAGTTTTCTTTTAGTATTGGTGCTACCTTAAAACTCAATACCAGTGCAGTCATTTTGAAATCGTTTAGGGATACTGACTTCAGCTCAGCAAATTTTGCTTTGGAAAAGGGTACTTTGTTTCGCCGCCGGCCATGCAGCTCCACCCAGTTACCATGCACTGTTACTAGGTCAGCAAATCCCAAGCTGCTCTGCGTGACCTGCTGGTGTTCAACTATCAGCAGGGCTTCTCGGAAACGTCCTTTTTTGAGATATTTCAAAAGCCTCCGGGCAACTTCTCCATTTTTTGGTAGGTGACTTGACGGTGGTCTCTTGGGTATAGCTACTTCGCGTTGCGCATTGTGACGTCTCGTCTTTGATTTTGCCATCGAAACCACCGACTGATCTTCTTTTGAATGAACTTCGCTTTCCTGAAAGGGACCGTCGGATTCGACATCGAAAAGTTGATTGCTTTCTGTAGAGGCAGTTCTCTCAGCAACGGTTGAGCAATTCACTGGCGCCATTTGTTGACGTTCATTCGTCAGGGGTCCCAGAAGTGTCCGGCCAAGTATCGTTCGCGTAGCAAATGGTTCTTTTGATTTTTTATGCTCCGTTCAAGCACCCAATGAGCCTCTGGTACATTGCATCCAGTTAGTGTGTCGACGTGGGGGCTAGACACTTCTTCGAAAGCTATGCCTCTGAGATGAGACCATCTCTTGGCGACCGATCTAATACAATCGACTGGTCTCATTAGTAAGCTGTCTATCGCAAAAGCTTCCGGAATTTCTACGGTCCCCTAATCAGATAAAGACGTTAGCTACAAGGTCGGCCTCTCAGAATTGTTAACATGACCCCCTGCAATCGTGCTGATAGTGAGCGAGGTCGGCTTGCCGACTAGTTCACAGCCCTCTACAAGCTAGCGAGTAATCAGCCAGGCGTCTGATCCCGTGTCTAAAAATGCACTGACTCTCCTCAATCCATTAGGTGTCACGATGCCGACAAGTACGATACCTAATCTCGCTGGTTTGAAATCATCATGTCCTGTTAAACAGACGGTTCTGGGTTCATCCGGCTGAATAGGCCTATTGTTGAGAGGACCACGTAGTAACGAGTGATGATTACCCAGGCATCCGTTCTGGTTACATTTCACTCTTAGGCTGCATTCAGAGACTCGATGAGAGTTGTTCAGACACATAAAGTATGAGACATTCCTCTTTACTACGCACCACCGATTGCGTCCACTCATCCCATGAAAGGTCGGACAATCTGGTAACCGATGCAGGGAGTTGCTCAGCCCGCATTCAGTTGGCCTCTCGGGTTCTCGACTTATCATGTGCATGTAAGGCAAAAACTGGATTCGGTTACAGTCCCTCTCTGCAATTTGAGCAGATGTTGGTTCCGTTCACGCCAGCCTGCAACTCTGGCGTACCATTTGTCCAAATCGGCTGTTGGCGATACGGCATTGAAGACTTATGAACTCCGTCGAGTCATTGAATGTAGATTCCCGCTCAAGCATATTTATTTTTTCAGCCTTATCTGCCCATCAGCTCTGTAAATCAATAGGTGGACATCAGACAATGCATTCCCGTGCGTGCAACGCATTCAGGTCAGACTGGTATTCTAAGTGCTCCAGTGCTATACTGCAATTCTGCATTTCTATCACCAAATTTGACAGTAATTCAGCCTGGCCCTCACTCCTTTTTGTCTCTAATAAAACATCATCAATCAGGCTTCTATCCACCTTGAATGGTTGTCCAAGCAAATATTTCAGGATTCTGCGTGCCCTGATGTGCCCCATTGATGGATCAAGCACCGAGCAGTCTTTGACAGCACTTCTGGCCCTCCCACAACAGTAATATAATAAATACAAAAACCTTTGACCAGGGTCGGTAACTTTGCAATCAACAACATTTTTGAATTGTTTCATGAATATACAGTATTGCTCGGGGTGCCCGTCGAAATGGGGCAGCGGCACTCTCGGCAGGTCGAATGCAAAATCCTCGGTAGTTTCAGGCCGTCTCAAGGGTTCATATTCGTTGACCACAGTGCCGTTTCTATGTTGCCGTCGTGAACTATTTGGACTTTTTGCTGGCTCGCTAAGACAAGTTCCATGTTTAAGAGGCTCTGCTTGCTTCCTGGCTAATCGCAGCTCGTCCTCTAATTCCATCACTCTCATTCTACGAGTATGAATATCAACGAACTCATGGCGACTAAAAATATATGACCTGGCACCGACAGAACTAGGAGGCTTATCATTATCCACAGAATCAACAACACCCAAGCTACCTCCAGAGACTTGCCGAGTTAATTCCCGTTGTCTCAAAAGGTCCCTGCTTCCTCGTTTTGGCATTTCCAATGCGTTTTTTGTCCAGGTTCCACTTGAGTACTGTTAATCAATTCTCGCAAATCGAGCGACGCTTAGCCAATTCAAACGAATGCCTAAACCAGAGCAAGATTGATTTGTAGTTTCTACGGTACTAAGTTGACATTCACAAGGGGCACAAATACATACAAACCTCAAGTATGCGGCCAAATAGACTTCACAGTAAAACCCAAAGGTTTATCTCCCTGTGGCTCAAGCACGACGGTCAGAAACGGTTCAAGGCCAAATTGAAATGTCTCACATAGATAAACAAACGTAAATGTGTAGTATAGGAGCAAGCTGTCCAAGGTAGTGTTAAATATAGTCAAATTCACAAAGCAAGTAGAACATTTAGAAGGATCTTCAGGATTTACTCTTCACTCGAGGTGCGACCAACTTCTAGCAACTCCACACGCGGAAGGAAGGACCAAAGTTCCTGCAAATGCCTAAACAGGACTGGCCTGTGTATGGACCAAAACACCCTCCGTGATTGGAACTGGAAGTCAAAGACTTGGTGATAACGGCCACGGTTGTCTAAGCGACATTCATTTTGTCACGATGGGTTGGATTTTCTTCCTGGATGAAGAAGCTTCTTTCAGTAGTTTGATTGGCTGGGTTCAAGGGACATTTGCTAGTCATGAAAGAGGTCCGCCCCTCCGGCTGGGTACGAGTGGGTCCGGTAAGTCCCGATGAACTACGAGCCACAGTACACGATATATTCAAGATGGTGCAATGTGAGGCTTTCACCCGGGAAGTCGACAGGGCGGAAGAAGGGGGACCAATCGACAAAGAGGTATCACCTCCGAGAGGCGACTTGAAGCGTTTTAACCCCAGACCCAATACCGGACTACTACGGGTGGACGGCAGGCTGACCAACTCTCATCCGAGCTTTGACAAGAAATGCCCCATATTACTGCCGGCTAGACAACCAGTGATATAGCTAATGATCCAACAAGTCCACGCCGTGGAGGGACATGCCGGGGAAAGTCACGTGACGAGCGTCATCCGGAGGCGCCTTTGGTTGCTGAGAGAAAGAGCAACTGTAAAATGCGTAGTTCGACGTTGTGTACATTGTAGGGGACGCAACGCCGCAGCCGGCAAACAACACATGGCTCTGCTGCCAGAATGCAGAGTGACTCCAGGCTGATGGCCGTTCAGCGAAACAGGGTTGGACTATTTCGGGCCCTTGTGGATCATGTGTGCAAGCAGGCTGGGAAAACGATGCGGGTGCATCATGACGTGCATGAAATCACGTGCGGTGCACTTACAAGTTGTGCATCCAATGACAACCGATTCTTACCTCCGGGCCTTGCAGCGCTCTATCAACCGAAGAGGGGTACCGGCAGATATATACTCCGACGACGGGTCGAACTTCGTGGGCGCTCAACGGGAACTGCAGCGCTGGCAAAAAAAGATAAACAGGGACGAAGTGCAGAATCGAACCGTAGCCTATGGCATACGACGGCACTTCAGTCCTTAGCAGGCCAGTCATCGCGGCAGCGTATGGGAACGCCTGATCCGGTCTACCAGGCGCATATTGCTGTCGATCACTGAGCAACACCCGCCCGACGACGAGACGCTGAGCACCGTCATGACTGAAGTAGAGAGAGTTCTGAACAACCTCCACTGGTTCCAGCAACCAACGGCGACCTTACCCACCTGGCTCTCACTCCGAACGACCTATTGACTCTAGGGTCGAACGGGCTTTTCCAGGGACCGATAAACCTTCATGGGAGCTAGCCCCATGGATAAAATCACGCCGACTATCTTGCCGAGGTTTTTTGGAGGTGATGGCTTCGGGAGTACGTACCGGCCCTGCAAGCTCGACCGAAATGGCTGGTCAAAACAACACCATTCAAGGTTGTAGATGTGGCGATGATAGCGGAC
This sequence comes from Fasciola hepatica, assembly GCA_948099385.1. Lineage (NCBI taxonomy): Eukaryota > Metazoa > Platyhelminthes > Trematoda > Plagiorchiida > Fasciolidae > Fasciola > Fasciola hepatica. The sequence continues at coordinate 315,079 of CANUEZ040000055.1, read as the reverse complement.
AAACACGCGCATTTCGGCACCGGGCATTTGGGCGTGGTTACGGAAACCATCAAAAGCCAAGACGAAATGATAAGGACGGTGAAGGTGAAGAAAGCCCACGGAACGCTAACCCGTGACGTAAGCAGTATCAGCCTCCTAGAGAGTGAAGAGAAAGAAGCCGATAACAAGGAAGCACACTAGACCATCCCTCATGCTTCGGGGTAGTTAAAAGAACCCCCTTGTGTGGGGGCATTCACGACATGCTGACGTATTGGACTATCGTACACGGTGACACATACACTCACATGAGCCACGTCTATACTTATAACCTCCTTCAAATACGTTGCAGTGCCCGCTGTTTTTTCTTTGACGTTACATGTGGTCTTTGGCATGTGTAATAGTAGCTGCGATACTATCATATACCCAGACACACACCAATCACACTTACATAATACACGTTTATACTTCATGACCTCCGTCAAAACACGTTTATCACTGACATTATGGATGATCTCCCCCGTAAGTGATAGCCGCTTCTATTCTCCCATGTACCAGGGTGCTCACCCATGACACCCACACCCACCAACACACAAGCACACAAACACACGCGGCCGAGGGGCAACGGCTCACCCGAGGACAACACCTATGACTCGTCTTCAAGCCCGCTATCAATCGGCCGTTTTCATGGAAGACGTACAGTAACCTGGCATCGGTGTGGCCACCGGATTGAGTGGGATCTTGAGCAGAACTCTGACGACAAGGTATTAGGCACGCGCACTGACAGCAGGGTCTGGGTAGGCAAGAAGAATCATTACCCTTATTACAAACCTTTGATACTACCAAGATTCGGGAGGATTTTGGTGGGCGGTGTACCAACCGGGCGTGGAAAATCTCCCAAAAACCACTGCAGTTTCCATGTTTCCTTAACAGCACTCAACTATTTACACCATTGATTTGTTTTATGCACTGTTTATTTTTACGGACCAACGCCTGCTTGTTCGCGCCCAGCGCGTTGTTTTGTCATATCCTTGTTCTGGACCTGCGTGACACACGTGCTCCTTCCTCGCACGCCGCAATTCGGTTCCCGTTTCTTGAGTCCTTTTGATCGCATAATTGAGGTTTGTATCCGTTTCGTGTCACTGTTCATCTGATAATCTAGTATCGTAGAATTTCACTGATAATCACCTTTTGATTTCGGGATCCGTTGCAAATTTGGCCACGCATTGTTTGAAAGCGTCTTACACACTGTAATAAAGAGGGGATATGCACGGAGGAGCGACGCACAGTTAGCGCTTCGTATACAGACGAAAATATTTTAGGTCTAGGAGTATCTACCGCCACTGGGTAACAAACCCCAAGAAGCCAAGCGAGTTAGTGTGGTGTTTGAACTTGCGGCTGCATTCCAAGGACGCTCCTCAAATGATTACTTGCTACAGGGGGCCGGACACGGCAGCAAGCCTTGTTGGAGTGTTGCCGCTTTTTCAAAAGGTATCTGTTGCACTACCTGCTGGCATTGGGGAATCGGCAACTCGGGTTCGGATGCCTACAAGAGACGGGGGAGCACAGAAGTTCCTCTGATGGGAAAATGGTCAGCCAGAAGGTATTCTGGTTGAACACCAGATGAAGGTTCATCTATTTGGTGCCACTTCATCCCCATTTCGCGACAATTTCGCGTTGCATCGCACGGCGGACCATTCAGGAGGATGGTTTGAGGATTACATCCCCAGGGCCGTGTAGGGTAACTTCTATGTAAGCGACGGTCCTATACCATTGCCTACTCTGGTGAGTGCAAGAATTTTTGCTATTCCGATGAGTGAATTAGTATCACGCGGTGGCTTTCTGCTTCGTAAGCGGGTGTGAATTCACAAGGGGGTGCTGAATACTTTGTCGAAATCTCAGCTGGACCATTCCACCTTGGAAATCAATGATTGCTGGCCGGTGCCAGAGGAAGCATAGGGATTGGAGTGAAGTGCCACGGAATACACGTTCCAGTTCCCACTTGCAATACGGGAAAAACCTCAAACAAGGCTTGGCTTGTTGCCTATATTGCCGCTGGTGTTCTACCTACTGGGGTTATTATCACCTTTAATCCTGCCAGGCAAGGTGTTGTTGCAATCACTGTGTTGCTTAAAGCTTGGTTGGGACGACGTAAGGTGAGAAAAAACCTCAGACGCTGTAATGAGTGGTTAAGGCTTTTGGAATAGCTTTGAACATTGAAAATTCAGCGTTATATTATTAGAAGTGACTCACCGAACGAAGGCATACATGTTCTTTTGTTTGGTGACGCTTCTGAAGTTGGTTGTGAGGTAGTGGCTTATTCCTCGAATGGTTTCGAAGGACCAAGCCCCTTATGGTGCCTTACTCTTCTCCAACCCAAAGGTGGCTCCTCCGAAGACCTTAACGGTCCCTAAATTGAGCTAGCCGCAGCAAGATTGGAAGTAAGAGTCTCCTGGACTCTTGTAGAAGAAACTCGAATCAAGTTTTATATGACTCATTACTGAAGGGACTCCCCTATGGTTTCGCACTGCATAGACATTAACAAAACTAGATTTAGTGCGTAAGTTGCGAATCCTTTGGCTGAAGTCCACCAGTGTTCTGAACCTTGACAGTAGCTCCAAGCCAGATCAGGATCTGATCCTAAAGACCTGAAATCAAGGAGTACATTACCGAGTGATATCAACTGCTGGTTCGAAGGTCCTAACTTCTTGATGAACGATGGAAACGTTTGGCCGACGGGCCCAAAGGGCACCCCAAAGCCGCGGAACATGGAGTCGAAGCAGCCCTCAAGCACGATTCGCAGAATTCTGCAGTATACACGGAAGGAGTCACTTCTGACTAGGTACTCTTGTTGGTTTAACTTGCTGCTGTCGGTACTATGGCCAGCTCGTTTCAAAATATTTGTTTCAGTCATGAGAGGTGATCGCACGGTTCTAGGATTGATGAATGGGCAGCTGAAGTTATGCGATATTGCTAAAGCGGAGGAAAATGTTATTCTCATTGTGCAAGCCAAGGCTTGTAGTGGAGAGTTACAATGGTTACGAGACAGGAACGCCAACCCATGCGCTAGCAGATATCCGATGAGCAAGACGCTGTTTAAACTTTATCCGGTACTACTAAGTGGGCTGATTTGTTTTGGGGAACGAATGAACTACTACAATCAACCTCAGGGCGTGAAATATCCGGCCACACTACCCAAGGCTCATCGACTACGGTCTAAATAATCCGACGGTATTGCTCAATGGAAGGAAACAGGGCCATCTCATATACCCGCAGCCTTTTGCAAAATTCCGAATTGTACAGGGGGAGCTGCCGTCAAGCATGCACTTGTAGGAAGCTGGAACTTTTGAACGCGTTTGGCAATCGTAGACCAACAGATGGTGGCCACTCCACCTGCCAATAAAGCCCAACAAGTTTGGTTTCCCTTCATGTATGTCGGGGCAGGTTATTTCGGTCCACTTTCAAATAGACACGGTAGCAGCATTCAGAAGCGATATGGACTCATCTTCTTCTGCCTCCAGGTGTGTACGGTGCATATTGAAGTTTACTATTCTCTGAGCACGGATTCATTCATTACGACGCCACTGCGTTTCATGTCAAGGAGGGTTGCACAGTCCGAGAATTTTAGGAGTGACTTTACAGACTTTGTTGGGAGTAGAGGAAAATGAGGATCTAATAGGAAACTGGCCCAGCGATAAGATGGCTGATGGGTCATTGCAGCAGGGCTTGCAGTGGTACTTCAGTCCCCTTACCTATGCTGACCATTATGGTGGCATATGGGTGATCTTGGTGCTTTCGATTAGTTGAACACTTCCTCCTATTTGTGACAAGCAGCCGGTGACGGATGAAGTATCATTGACATTTCCTGCGGAAAGTGAACGGATCGCAAACGGATAACGGCCAGTACGTGTAACCTTGGACTGTCGCCATCTGCCAGTGTTCATGCCCAATGACCTACCTATCCTGATGGGAAACTCATGGGACCTTCTCACGAATTCCTTGAAAAGTGTAACGATTCTTCAGTGGAGGTAGGTAAACTACCTTGCCTTTGTGTTCTGGGGGAAATGGACCAGGGAACATCTACCACTATTACGACAGCGGCAGAAATTGATAACCCGAGAATGCAACTTCAGATCGAGTGATATAGTGTTACTGGTCTAGCTGCATAATTTAAGAATGGCATGTTCATCATAACGTCGACACACCCACTCAGCCATACGATCGGAATATAGGTGTTCCAGTATCGTACTTTTTGCCGCAACAAGTTAAGCAAAACATTGTGAGCAGAAAAACAAGACGGGAGCGGAAGTAGTTTGATTGCAAGTTGCTCTGAGGAATCGGATGTAAATGCACCCTTCAAGTGATATTGAGATTTAAAGCAAAAAAGGATGAAAAGCAGAGCCTTTAAGAACATATGAGAATAAGTTTCTGATTACGAATCAGCTTCGAAAGTAGGCTTACAGTATCGCATACAAAAACATCAACACGAAAATCGGCCCAACACCAATACAAAAAGGAACCTCTCAAAATGCTTTGTGCGCGGAAGATGTAACAACGACTGCTTCATAAACAGTTATCAAATTTTCTCCCCAGAGTACTGGAGTAACGGTACAATCAGTTTCCAGATGACAGGCCTTTTTTGGACGGTCCAAGGGAAATTTTGACGAACTTCTGTCGTCGTTTTGTGCATGACGCATAGAAAACTAAAGCTGATTATACTTTAGCAGTGGCTTTAGAAAAATAAATATGCATCAATATTTGCAACGGATACAATGGAATTAAATGCTGCAATGATCGGCTCTAGGTATTATGCAATCTACTTCAACCGCTTGTCTGCCGTTTAGAATTTGACGCACTAAAGTTGCCACTACTACTGTCTCCTCTCGGTAGAAAAAGCTGTCTGATATTTCGTATACATTCTCACTTTCTTGCTTTTCAGTAACGTATCACTGCCCCGGAATCCCTCCGGCACTCAAAGCTCCATTTGACTGTGGCAAAGCACTCTGTAAATCTTCACCACATGCAAGGCTGATGCAATTATGACGGTTTTTATTTTATGTATAAACACTGATTTCAGGGCAACAAATCCTGCTTTAGCAGAAGATAACTTGCTGTGCAGCCTGCCCTGAATTTCATTCCAGGTTTCGTAAGGCCACTGGGTAGCCTATTTTCAAACTCCGCTGAGTTGACTGATGACGTCCAAAATTTTAACTAAGGTTACCTGGGGGAAATTCCCCTTGAGAAGCGTCAAACACTTCAGTGCCATTTCTCCTTTCATCAGTTGGTGATTCCACCGTGGAAGCATAGGCAGAGAAACTGAACACTGTCTCATGAGCTTGCTGTATTGTTCAGAGTGTCCGTCGAAAGAGTTCGACTCCTATCTCGGCTGGTTAAAAGCTGCAGCGCTGACGGTTTTCGGTAGTTTCAGGGCTTTATGTGCGCCCACAAAGTTGCTTCCCCGTTGACATTGCGAACTGCGTGATTTTTATCCTGGCTTGCTGAGACAAATCCTCCGTTCAACGACTTCTAAGTCCTCGCACGCCAACCGCAACTGATGCTCTAGTTCTATCACTCCCATTCTGTGGAAACAAACATCAAGCGCTTCATGGATTTACATGAATTGGCACCACCAGAACTAGCAGATTTTGCATTACATAGATAACAAGTAAAATGAAAACTATCCTGGGGAACTGGCCGAGTTAGTCCCTGTGGTTGAGCGAAGTCCTCGTTTTCCTCTGGATTATTTCCAATGGGTTACCTTTGCAAGGCCGTACTTAAACACTCTGAACTCCCAATGGTCGCAAATCCGGCAAAGCGCAGCAAATTCACATTCATCCTAAAACCAGAAGAAGGTTTATTCGTGGTTTCTACGGCACCAAATTGAAAATCAAAAGAAGCGCAAATGCATAGAAACTTCGAGTATGCCGCGAAACAGGATCTACAATAAAACCCACAGGTTTAAAGTCCGAAGGCTCGAGCAAGACGGTCAGAAATGGACCAATGCTAAATTCAAAATGTCTCACATAAAATGGGGCAAGCGAAGATTTTTTGTATGGACGAGCTTAGTACAGAAATGTCAAACACATTCACAATTACAAAGCACTTAGAACACGTGGAGGATTTTCAACATAAGTCCTTTACAGTCAGGCGCAAACTGTGCCACAAAAAGCAGGACATTGTAATGCCCATAAGGTTTCGAGCACCCCAAAAGGGCTTACCTTACACAGGGCGGCTGAACCACGCTGTATCCTCCCAAACATTTCGGTGTCTTTTTCCAAAACATTTGTAACTCTCTTGGCAAAGCTGCTCAACATATCGTTAGAATCAATGTCTATCCCTGGAGATGGGAAGCTGGTGGGGGTCAACCCCATCCCTGGGGGGATCAATGGGGTCTGCAGAAAACTAAACGACTGTTGGCCCCCTACCCATAAAGCTGAAGGTCCTTGGGGAGGAGATTAAGAAGGGTGCCTCCAACCACATAACAGGGCGTCAGCCCGTAGCAATCGGACAGCATGGTCCTTTCTAAAACCCATTTTGCTTCTCAAACCTGCTCTAACTTCTGGATAAAGTAGCCCCTAGGCTAAGTAGGTATAAAGGCGCTGAGGTGTATTTGGTAGGCTTCCAGAGGTCTATTCACTCCATGAACCTTCGCTTTCCGGCACTATCGCTAGAAGGGCCATGTATACCCCGGGGCTGAAGTCATGAATAGGAATTTATCCAAAGGAGGGGTCATACTACATCCCAGATGAGGGCGCGAAGCCGGATATGGCTACGACCGCTCCCGGAGTTCCGAATGTCCCCGTCCTGAAGCCACTGCTCTTACTGATTCACAAAAAGGACCTGACCGACCACTTTCTTTTCCCCAGCCTCTCCTTCGCTGATGACTTATAAGTGATAGACTGTCCATCCAATTCCGAGACAGATGAAAAGCTGCTCCGCATTTTCCGGCGGACGGTTGAGAGGCAACTGCCATTGAGCGAGGACAACCTCAAGTGACTGATAATTGGCGCTAATCCGGTTCGTCAGTCAACAACTAACCTCGGGAGATTCCGACGTTATAGAGTCCGTGGATGAGGTTGTTGACTTTGGGATTTTGACGTTAGAGTCTGCAAGTCTTCTGGTCAATGTCTCGCGGCCGCAGCCAGGGTTCCCGGGTGCAGCATTGATCCACAAGCACGGTCAAGCCCAAGAGCGGGGGAAAATGGTGCTGCAACTCAAGTCGGTCGTGAGGCCTCGTACGGGGCAATGGGTTTGGGCCTCAGTGCCAGCAGTTGTTTGCGACGAGATAGTCTTGAAAAAGATCCAGCGCAGGTGCGGCAGAGTCAAAGAGGACGTCGTACACGCTATATAATGACAGACCAGGCCACCTTAACCCGCTTTCTTTGGGGAGGAGAGAGAAAGGCACCCTAAGCGCAGCCTCCAGGCGAATGAAGGGTTTTGTCAGCACCCAGTCGGTCGATATTTTTCCCTCAACCGGAATGAAGCACTTCGGAATTATATGCTCATAATGCCTCATGCTTTCAGTTACACGAGGCAAACTCATTTGTCCGCAGAGTGGGCGACTGAATCCGTGCACCAGCGACTGAGGTGGAAGCAGCTAACGTGGCGCATTTTCAGGCTCTTTTAAACGAAAAGCGTGCCAACCTACTTCCAGAATGAATGCAGGCCAAATTAGCAGCCCATGAGTGCTTATTTTCTCTTCCCCTGTCACTTTCTTGTTTCATATGCAATAAACCCCAAAATTTTCTTTCAGGCCATCCCATTCCATTGACAGTCTAATCAGCCTTCACTTGGTTTTTGGCTCCTTGCCTCGTTCCTTCTCTTCATTATAATAACCACCTTTGTATCCGTGTTTTGGACTCCTACCCACTTGCTTTTTTTGGATGAGCTTGAGCCACCACATGAGAGTGGAGTGTATGGGGGCGGTGATCCCACGGACACGTGAGACTCCTGCTTTCCCCGAAGGCAAACGTGATCGGCATCCCTGGATCTCCTCAGATGAGTAATCCACTAAGCTGCTACAAAAAACTGATTACAGACTGCCCGAGCTCGTAGCCGAAGCCCACTAGGGCAAAAAACCCCCGGAATTCAATCCCAGACCGAAGCTTCACGTTCTGTGACCTTACAGGACCCCCCACAATTGGTAATAGGCTCTTTATAATAGATATGTCATCCCTCCACGGGCCCAAAAGCCCACCTTCACCCCACCCTGCTGGGGGTCACGATAAGGATGTCAAAGCTCCGGAAAAGGCAGCTGACGAGGCCATTCGAAACGGGATCAAGAACGAGACTCACGGTAGTGAACTCCGTAGTGTTCACAGAGGTAAACAGTGAAAAGCATCCCGCTCTTTTCAGATATAAAGGGACGTAGCCCGTCCACCTGGTATCCTGCCTTGCAGGTTACTAGACGTCTAGACCTATCAACCTCTTCACCAACTTCCCTTCCCCTTGGCCTCCCAATAACCTCATCTCCTGACTGTTCAAGGGCCTCTCCTCTGCCCTTAGCTATCTATTCTTCCCTTTCCTAGGCAATTCAGCAATAACGCTTCAGCATACTCTCGTTTTTCGCTGCAACTTCCTGAGTCTATCAAATAATGTCTAGCAGCTTTGGAAGCTTGCAGTGAATGAAGAGCCGCGGGCCATATTGTCCAAGGAAACCTGGTTTACCACTGAAGTACAGGTGTTGAAATATCCTTCCCGGGAAAAACTCTTGGTGAGGCAGGACTCCAGCGGGATTTGTATTGGGGGTTATCGTATACCATGGTAATTCCGTCCCTCCTGTACCACACTAGAGTCTCCCACCTTCTCACGTATTCAATGGTTGTGGGCTGCCCTCAATCTCCTCAGGGGAGACGCCTTGCTGCTTGATGTAGTTTACAGCGCTCCTGCGTGCGATTCTACCGAACTCAGAACTGTTAGTTTCCCTGAAAACTGGAAAACATTTTGTCCACCTGGCAATCGCCAGAAACCCCAACTTCCACGGGTTTCGGCCAGCATAGAGCTGACGCCCCATATGCCACCCTTGGCAAATTCTTTCTGAGTGCCGTTCTCAAGCGCTCGTCGGTACAGTAGATATAAGATTCGACCAGATGTCGCAAGGGACAAACTCCCTTCCCACTGGATTTGATCATCACTAATGAACGGTTCCAAATAGGTATGATGCACCACTGCTACCTCCTGGTGGGAGGGAGTACATCTACACTGGGCTGAACTATAGTGTGAATTAGGCTCCTCTTTCCTCGAAAAAACAACTTTTGAGATCCTCCAAAAGGGCCGGATTTGACGAAGTCAGAGCATTCTTTCGCCTCTAGTTGAACTCGGCTAGTCCAGGCAACTGTGATGATGGGAAGGCAGGAAAACTGTCGGTTTACTTCCTAACCAGGCAGGTTGCTAGTCCACAGGATTCGACTTCCGCGGACAAGCGAGCGATCCCTCCCCCTTCCATCAGGCGCACTCCAGACGAAATTACAAACGAGCCTCTTTGCACAAGATGCAGGGGGCCTCAGGTTTCCCCGTGGCAGATGCGAGGACAAAACAAGGTCCTGTCGAAAGGCAGTTCAACGGGCAGCATTTGACCTGGCAGAGACCAAAAGGAATTTTTTTTCTAGTGCATGCACCGTCCGAGGGGCTCGGTTGCAACGTCTTTAACTCTCAAAGGTCAGGCCAGATCCCCACCCACACCTCCTAGCCAACTGGCGAGGACTTCAGATCCCACCTTGGTACAGATTTTACCTCTATCCAAGTGTCATCTCATCCCACTCCGGGCTGCATATCTTAGGCCCCTACCCTCGGTCATATCTTTTTTCCTATTTGTGCAGTCCCTCAAAGTTTCCTTCGGCTCCGCCAAAGGTGCCCTATGAGGGCAAACTATACTTACCCCGTATTCTTGAAGAGACGGTGGACACTTCAGAAGCTCCGTGTGCATCTCGTTTGCAGCGTTGTTGGCAGTGGGATTTTCCCGCTGGCTGGAAAAGCAGTTTTTGCACCTACCTATGGGAAGAGTAGTAGGCATCTTGCTTCCAGGTGCAGGTTCAGGAGCCCAACGAGCTTCGCTAGCTAGCTTTTCTGGTGTTTTCAAAGGGCTGTTATTCTTTCCCATCTGCATACTAATGAGACTCACCCCTCGTCCCAAAGTGAGTTTCTCCCTGGCAGATCAAGCATCACCAATATGTTCCCTGTCATGAATAGCCTGACCAATGCCTACGATTATGACCAGCAGTCACTCGATGCGTTCATCGACTTCGCTAGGACCTTCGACAAGGTTTTACATCTCTCTTTTCTTCACAGGCTGCAAATGCACGGGATTACAGCCTCCGTGTTTGACACGTACGCAGAGTCCCTGCCGACGGCACGTTTGTAGTTAGGGTGAGGAATGTTTTGTTTCAACCTCCTTCACGTAACAAATGATGCCCCACATGCATCTGTCTTAGGTGCCCTTCTATTCACGACCCACACAAATAATCTTCCGACAGCCCTTCTAGTGAGCATTTCGATGCACGCAAACAATGTAACCGTCTGGATTTCAAGCATCGAGCATCTGCTAATTGCAGCCGACGAAATGAAAAGCCGATGTGACGGTAGGAACCTCCCATTTTAACGGCGGTAAACTCTCCTGTACTTCATCTAGCAGGGCGACCGGCCACAAATTATCCATTACCGAAGCAGCCAGACTGCGAAGGGTTGACCGGCACAAGGTTCTCGGTTCCTGCCAGCTTGAACCCATCCTTCTTCCATCATCGCCAACATGCAAAGCAAATCTGTCTTCCAACTCCCAAATATGGTTTGAAGGTCCTTCCAGCGCATCTCCAGGGGTGACTTCGCCACAATTTGTGGCACATACCTCAGTGTTCTGCTGGATTGCGCAACTTATTTGACTCCGGTCTTATTCGAGGTAGTGAGGTCTTAGAAAAGATCCACAGGGCTTCCACCAAACAGTGGGCTTTCTATCCCACCCACCTTATCTCGTCCGTCTTGCACCCCTCATTCTATATCCCCACGAATAAAGGCACAAGAGAAAATTCGCCTTTGATGTGTCATTTAATTTAGACTGTTAAAACGAATTTTCCCATCCATTCGTCCGCCCTCTTCTCACCGAGGTAGTGGCGGAAGGGTATTAATAGCAAGATTACGTAACTCTACAGGAAGTAATTTTTTCGCCGTAGTAACTATTCAGTAGAACATCCTTCCGCAAGATATTGTTCTCTGGCAGAACAAAGCTACTTTGGGAGGAAGATGGACCCCGACTCTAGTCTTCTCCAGCAACTCGTTGTCAGAAGACAGAAACAAAGTGAGACGGATGTTCTTCGTTGAGTCCCTATTCCTCTATTCCTGTTAAGACACTGCTTGGCGTCGTGCACATTTTGTTTCGTTTTCTGCCCCCGCCCTTTCTTCTCTGACTCCAATTACTCTAGATCCAACTCGGTTATTCGAACAGACGATCAAGGATCCCCCAAGAACAGGGACAATTGAGTTGAAGTCTTAAAACCCATATAGTATTTCAGGACTTCCACTGACGGAGCACAGGGTTCTAAGTCATTTAAGTCCAAGCAAACATTTCCTAGCTGTTTCATCCAATGCACACATCCGTTAGTCCCTTCTACTACGCTTCGACCACCTGTCCGTCACTGCGACGAGTCGAGTAACGCCGAAACTATAACCAGAGCACTGCATCTGGCGACCCATGACTTGGAGAACACGGCTAAAACAGAGAAGGCAATTGGTATCCATTGCGAGAGAGTGCATGTAGCTGTCACTTTCAACGGTCAAACGACCACCGTGCCGGACAGAAAGAGTTCAGATAAACGATGTTAGGCTGATAAAAGAAGATGATTCCCGCTACTGTCATGTGAGGTTCATCCTATTAGGGAACGGTGAAAGAGGGACTCGTCTTTCGTTTTATGGCAAGTCACCGAAGAAGATCCCGCCTTTCTATTTGTTGCAGCACCGAGTGACCCAAGAGCTAACGGTGCAAGAACCTGAACAAAGTTCACACACCATTATCTTTGCCCTGTAAAACAAAATGAAAGAGATTTTTAAGATGACATGAAAATTATAAGATCCGATAACATTTAGACTTCAGCCTTGCCCCCGCGTTTACTTCGACCACTTCAAGAACTTCGAGAACTGAGTCGCCGCGTGGGCACTCGAATCGCTGCGCGTTGGGTTGTGTGTGTACAGTTGTCTCTCGTTTTTGGCGTTGGTTTGTGATTCATACCGCCGCGTTTGCTCTCGTTATCAAAAGAACCTGAAATTATCCGTCCTCTGCAAGATGCTGCTAGCCTGTTTCCAGCCCAGTCAGCGCAAGGGTGCGCATTTTAGTCCCGAAATAGTCCCGCGAGGGACTATTTTTTGGTAATTAGTTCGAGGGTAATTTTGTGGTACCATTAGACTTGGACTGGTCCAAAACATGGAAAAATAATTTTAATTAATTGAAAAACACTATGGTTTACCAGCCCGGTCAGCACAAAGATGAGGCATTTAGTCCCTCGAGGGACTTAAAATAATCCCAAATTCGGGACTACCTTATTAATGTGGTATCAGTTGGAGACTTTCGCCAGTTGCTTCAAGTACGGTTCATAACGTGGAAGTAAACTTCTTTGTAAAATGCTACCTTTCATAGGGACGCTGGATACTAAAACGCACTCGCGTCGTGGTAAGTAATTTTCGAGGATATTCACAGATCATGTTATTTTCTCCAATGGAAATTGATGGAAGTTCACTAACTAGCACCTCAAGATGAACTAATGTAGTAGAGCTTACCGAAATTTTAAAGTAAAGCACGTAGGTCGCTGCATTTTCGGTGTGCTCAAAAATAGCCCAAAAATGTCCCTGGGGTGTTTCAAACGGGACTAGATTAGTACGAATTTGGGACTATTTTGCTGACTGAGGATTCGACCGCCTGAGTTCCCCGTTAATGTAGGGATTCACTTATAGTCCCATAAAGGTTCTCGGCGGGGTCCGTTTTCCTTTTGTAGCACACAGCCCGTTCGTAACATCGGTTTCCGACGGGTTTGTTTGGCAATCATTCTTCCGCAGGTTGAAAGTGGATTGGTACGGCGACCGGGGCGCTGTACGTTTTCTAATGAGCATTTTATTTCAATATGTTTGTCAGTTCATTACGAAGTATTCTTTATTTCGCCCATGCTTCCCGACACACTTATTTGTCTTCTCGGAGACAAAGGTACCTTTTCACTTTCCCAATTCTCATGGGATTGCCGGTTATATAAATAAAACAGCTTGGAAAATAAGGGAAACAGTATAATAACATGAATATGTCCAAATTTGCGCGGTGTAATCCCGGGATTCGTCTGTTTGTTCGGCTTCTCTAGGAAGTTTTGTGTGACGTCAGTAAGATGAAAAATATCGAAAGATAATTAGGTTCATGTGCTTTTAGGGGTCGTCCTAATACAATGGTGCCCCACGGAGATCCGGAACACCATATGTTATGCGTAAATTGGTAACGAACATACTAAACAGTGTATTGAGATGAATCAAGCGTTACATATTGTTTTGCACATTTACGAAGTTCAACTGGGAAGATTTTGCTTAGGTTTTCTATCGGATACCCCTCGGTACCTGGCGTTGTTGAACCAGTGCTGAGCGCCTTTATCAATATCACTGTCGAGTGTTTGATCACTATTTCGGAGGCCAGCGGTTCGAGTCCCCGCCATCACGGGTTGCTTTAGTGGTAGACGGTGATTCACTGCCCTCGGGATCATTACCCCACGACCTGTTTGTACCTGATGTGGTTCTCTACTCTAAGTCTCAAGATCGGGTTGCGGGTTATCTCTAATGGTTATGGGATACATACCCCTCCCACTGCACTCACGTGCAAGCGTGTATTAAAAAGTTCCTTGGCGAGATGGGGACTTGCACCGTCGAGTATATCCCTTTAACCGTTCAGCCCCGACTGAAGTAATTTCCGCATTCTTAGAATGCCAGCAGCCCAAACCGAATTCGTGTTAACTTTGATCTTTCATCCAGAGTCACTGCAAGGAGTGGTGTGCGCAAGGCTTACCCTCTACCGCCGTTTGTTTGTAACTTTGTAACTGAAATGGTTCTGGATATAGCCCTATTTTCGTTTGAGAATAGCAATGTTGGCCCTTGTTCAGAACTTGAACTGTCAAACGTACAATGCGCGGACGACGTTGTGCTTGAGTAAAGATCCAAGTAGGTTGCAAGTTTTTCTAGATAACCTAAGCAACGGCATTGCGATGTTTGGTATGCGTTTGCACCTGCGGATTGTGAAATGCTGCTGCAGGTTTGTGTTGGCCATAGGCCAAACAGTGTCCTTGCAGGTGAATCTCTACCTGGGTAGTGGCATCTCGCCTGGCTTGATATCCAGTTGCCTTTCAGTCGCCAATTGAAGCTGCCTTGGTTAGGTCAGTCATTTTGTAAGGCTCAGAAACATCAGTTCAGTTCGATTCAGACAAACCTTAACCATGCACCGGGTGCGGTGGCTTTGGTTGCTGTCTCCTAGCGGGAACCTCAAAAGAAAATATCGAGGTAGAAAACGGTATGGAAGGAGTAAGAGGAGAACTTCATTAATGGGCTTAAGTCGACGAAGGAAGTTTGTGAGTGCAAGAGCGCCACTGATCGCGGCATCTAGCCATATCCCCCAACGTATCTAATCATTGAGTGGAAGGGTCTCTTGGACCCCACCCAGGAAGTCTAACATGCCCTACATGGCCAAGTCCACTAGTTAGGCTTTTCATACCTTTCTTCCACGCCATGGGCTGACCATTGTTGTTCATCTTCCAACCGGTACCCGCCTCAGCAAACAAAGCACGCCGTGGGATCCTGTCAGGGGACATGTGTAACACATGTCCCAACCATCTTAACTTAGTGAGCCCAAGTGCTTCATTTAATGATTTGATCCTTGAACCTGACTTTCCGCCGAACGTCAGCATTGCTCACACGGTGTTCCCATCACATTGGAACAATACTACGAAGACATCGGTGCTCAAATACCGACAATCTTCGTATGTCCTCCACCCGCAGTGGCCATGTCTCCGAACCATACAGAAGCACGGGCCTGACTGCTGCAGCGTACACTCGGCCCTTGATAGGTAAACGGATGTCATGTCGACGCCACAGACGACTCAGGTTGGCAAATGCCAAGTGAGCCTTCTGTATACGCAGAGACACTTCATCCGATATCCGACCTCCGTGTGAGATGCAGCTGCCGAGTTAACAGAACTTGTCTACCACGTTTATAGTCTCCCCAGACACTGAAAGGTTTGGCGTTGGACCAACCCAGTCCTGCAACAGCATCTTGCACTTTGAAGGTGCAAAACGCATACCGAACATTGCTACGCAATCCGTCAAGCTGTCTAGAAAAGCTTTGCAACTTACCTGGAGTATCACTTAGAAGAACTATGTCGTCAGCATACTCAAGGTCTGACACCTGCCACCCAGGAAAATTTCAATGTTGCTATCCTCACCTGACAAAAGTGATTCTCTAGGACCGTATCTGTCACCGAGTTGAAGATAAGAGAGGGGGCAACCCTGACGTACACCCACTTCTCGTGGTGAACTCGGATGAAAGACCACTGCGAGCCCGAACTCGGCTTCGGCTAATAATGTAAAGGGATTTTACGATGCAAATGAATTTCTCTGGTACACCCTTCAACAAGAGGCAGCGCCAGAGAATTGTGCGGTCGACTGGGTCGAAGGCAGCTTTAAGACAAAGGAAAACGGAGACAGTGGGCCTACGAAAGGTGTGTCAATGTTCGGAAATTTGTCGAAGAGTGAAGATTTGATCAATACAACCTGGACTGAATCTAAACTCAGCTTGATTCTCGCGCGAGTGCTGTTAGATTGCTTTAGATAAGCAGTGGAGAATACTACCAGCAAGCAGTTTGGATGTAGTGCTAGCCAGACTTATTCCCTCGTGGTTTTCACAGGAGGACCCGTCGCCTTTCTTATAAATCGGTACGATCACTGATTCACACCAACTCTGAAATTTGTTCCTTCTCCCATATCAAACCGAGGAGTTTCGTGAACTCCAGTAAAAGTGCTGGGTCACCGTCTTTGAAAATAGACAGAGGTAACCCATCCGGTCTGGCAGTCTTATGTCGTTTAAGACAGCTTATCTGACGAAGAACTGGTATCTACAGCAAGAGCCGTACCCATTGTACTAGTGATCAAACCTGAAGAGGATAAAGGCCAATTAAACTGCATCTCGAAATGCTCCGCCCGGTGAAATAGATAGTGCTCCTGAGTTTGAACCAGTGAGCCGTTCGTCTCTTTGATCAGTTTCCTAACGCCTGGTTTACATGGACCGGTTTGTCTAATCAGACGGAAAAGATTGCGGCTGTTGCCAATCGCTGCAGTTTTTCCATCTCCCTACACTTCGCAATCCACCACTGCTCACGGTTGTTTCTCAGACTACAAATCAGTTGGCGTTCGAGGCATTTCCGTGCCTCATCGTGTCTGGAACCTGGAGGAATCGTTCTGCGCACATCTAACAGTGCAACTGGGGATGCAGATATCTATCGTTTCTGTGCGCCTCCGGTTGTTGAACCTTGGGTAGCATCAGCAGCCGCCGGCAGAGTCTGTTTGATCTCTCTCCATCGCTCTTCTGGATCATGGGCATTTGACTGCATCGATAATCTGGTGGGTAATTCTGTTTGGAAAGCAGATCGTTGGTTATCGTCCGATGGCAACTGCGGGGGACGGTTCGCTTTGGCGTTGTTTCGGCCACTGATGAGGCGCAAGCTGAAGCGCGCGCGGACGAGGGCGTGATCAGTATCTACAGACATGGACCCAAATGACCGACAGTCTTGAATTGATCCTCGCCAGCGGTAACCGACAGTAATATGGTAGATCTGAGTTCAACGCCTTGAAGGCGCAGAAGCACGTCAGGTTAGCCGGTGTCGCTTTTAGTGCGAGAAATTTAAACTCGCTAGGAATAGTTTATGATCAGATCATAGTTGAATGAGTCAATTACCGTTATCAGTTCGATTTGCTGGAACGCCCGATCGGACCTCCCGTATTCCTCTCCGTCTCGTCTAGGCTTCCGACTTGAGTACTGAAAGCACCAGCAACAACCATGATGTCCGTAGAGCGTACGCTACGGAGCAGTTGAAACAAATCCTGGTAGAATTTGTCTTTAGCTTCAGGAGAGCTACAGTCATTTGAGGCCTGCACAGAAACGACAAACAGGCATCGGCGCTTCAGTCTAGTTGTTGACATGCACAGAACCATTCAACCGAACTGCACACAGACGGCTGCTGACTGGGATCTAGTGGAGCAGTGCACGCCCAGCCTTCACACTCAGACCGATGCCAACGCCAGTCTGACCACGAGCACTAGACACCGAATCACCCGACACGTGAAGAGTGAATCGAGAAGCCGAGCTTGTATCAGGGGAGCGAAGTATTAACATTGAAGTTGGGTCTTGTATGCGTCTTTCGGAGACACAGCACACGTCAATGTCGAAGGTCTCAAGAGTCCTAGCTAGAGCAGCCTGTTGCCTTGATTGACAAAGTGTACGGACGTTGAAAGCAGCTAAGTGAAGTAAATGCTTAGGTCGGAGAATGGATTCTCTTTTTTCCCCTGTCTCTAGTTTGCTACCCTTTCCGAGAGTTACAAGTTCACAGTCTCGCCTCATTGTGGCTACTAGTACGCATTTAGAATTGGAACGTAGAGGATGAAGAGCAGAGAGACAAGGAATGTTTCCCAATTGGCCGCTGGAGATTTCTGAGCAAATCATACTTCGCGGTTGCCCACACCGCAGAAGGGGTTTCATTTTGGGAACCCTAACCGGAGCCTTTGACTCAAAAGCCTAACCTACAAGGCAGTGTGGCATAAACCCAGCACGGGAATGTGACCGAAGCACTCGTGAAGGAACTTCTTTTGGCCTGTTTCGTGATACCTGATTACTGCATGCGTTTTGTCTTGTCTTCGCTGGTGCTTCGTTATCGATCCGCTTTTCGAATTCAGTCCTCAGCCTCATGCACCCAATGGATCAAGCAGGACGTGGACGGGGCAGCATCATTTGGGGGGGGGGGGGAGGGAGGGGCTGCCCAGCTTAGGCAGGCGATAACTGCCCAGTGAAATGCGATGACTTCTCCCGCCATCGAAAGAAACCCCAAGTACTCGACTGCTACGTCCATCTAGTGGAGGTTTTTAGACCGGTAGACTGTTTCTCTCCATGCTTATTCGCCGGAGTGCCCTCTCCGGAGGCATAGTGGTTCGAACCAGATGTTGCCCATCAACTGGTTCTGAGACTAGACTTCGTCTGGCCTCTACCCATTGACCTGTCAGGCATGATTGCATCTCCGGCTTAGGGATGCCGTCCTGTATAGCTCTTTGGGTCATGGAGGCACGCAAGCCATCACACCACGCCAATGTGCAGTCTCGTCGTGATGAACTCAGAAACATGGTCGGTATTGGTAGACGATATGCAGAACTGTCGGTGTTGGAGCGCGGATGTCCTCGCAGTTTTTTTCGAAAATGGCAAAGATACTGCCAGGTCTACTCAGATTTGACTTACGGCGTTAGTCATTTAGTTGACTGAGGGCTCAGTCTAAACAGGTTAAGGTAGTTGAGATGTGTCACACATTGAAGGTTTTACTCATTACAGTCGGTACATGGATGATATTTTGTTTATTAGACCGAGGGTGTAATGTACCCGACGTTCTAGAAAAATGTAACAACGCCCACGATTCGTTAGCCTTCACGGTAGAACTGGAAACCAGCAGCAGATGGCTTTCCTCGACCCACTACTGACCAGAAGCGAAGATGGTTCAATACAACGGCGGGTCTATGGGAAAAAGACATGAAACGGCCAATACATTAATTTTCGCAGCTTGGTTCTCTTGTCTCATGAATGAAATTTAATTCGATGTCAGGCATTCAAGGCCCGAAAGTTTGCGCAACGAAGACTTTGCGAGAGAATGGCTACCTCGAAAAGTTTATCCAAAAGAACATAGAACTGAAGTTACCTGCAGAGCGGTCTTCCTGCGTACCGAAGAAGAAACTTTTCCTCAAACTATCGTTCAAGGGGGATACACACGCAGGTTGACCGAAACACTCAAGGCAGCTGTAAACTTAACGTTCCCAGCCGCTAGACTGAAATGTACATTATCTCTTCAGTCATCCGCATGCTGGTAAAAGACAAACTGCCTGAGCTGACCTCTTCCATGGTCATTTACTCGTACAAGTGCGAATGTGGCGCATCCTACATAGGTCGCACGGCTAGGCGTTTGTCTCAGTGCATTGAGAAACATCACCCTAGACGATTGAATCAGGGGAAAGCCGGTGTGATTGCTAGTTCAGTCCTAGGTCATTTGGTGGACAGGAGCCATGCGATCGACCCTGAAAAAGCGTTCAAAGTCATATACCGAGTTCCACATAGTCGATCAACTTCGATCCATGACCACGGCAGAGATAATCGCCATTCGCTTGCTAAGCCCTGATCTATGTGCAAAAAAAATCGACTAGGCCAGACTCTCCAGCTGCCCTGGCCGAAACCGGAAACCACGAATCGACGACCGAACCTCGAAAACCCACTCTCGATTACCGCTCGTGGCGATGGGAATAAAACTCTCACCACAACGCGCACACGATAGAAACACTCCTCTCCACCAACCCTCTTTTTCTAACCCTTTACTCCGGCCAATGGCTAACGCATTCCAATGTCACCTCACCCATATGAATTGTAAGAACACCTATAGGATTCATCGAAAACAATTGTTTGCTCTCTAGCTTCTATTTTTTTCCTCGCCCTGGACGAGAGTGCGGGGTAATGGTTCGTGGAGCCGAACTGAGTGAGGCTTTTTGCGGGACGCATGCTAGATGTTTCTTGGTTACCCAAACTGAGGTAGTGGTTTTTCTCTGGGAACCCTTACTGGAGCCTTGGAGTCAATAGTCTGACCTTTCAGAGGACCTTAGTCGAGCTCGGAAATGTGATCAAATTACCCGTGAAGAAATTTCGACCTGTCACGCGATGCCTGGTGGTTTACTGTTCTTCATTTGCCGGTATATTGGCTATTGATCCGCTTTTATGTTTAGTTATTTGTTCTAGGCACCCAGTGGAACGTGAATAGGTCAGCATCCTCTGGGCTGAGGACTGCTTTACTTGACATACGATAGCTACCCAGTAAAGTACTACCGCCTCCAGCAGTCAGTAGAATCCTAGGTATTCCAGTCCTATGTCCATCTGGTGGAGTTTTTGACCGGTAAACTGCTTTGTGTTTATCCGGTTGACTGCCCTCTCCGGAGTGACTGGTCACACGGAACCAAATGTTGCTCGTCACCTGATTTAGGAAAAGTGAACTTCGTCTGGACTGTGCCCATTGACCTGTCGGACAGGAATGCGTCTTCAGCTCAAGGAAACCATCATGTTTAGCTCATTGGATCTTAGAGGCACGCAAGCCCTCAGTCTCAGTGTTGGACCTTCAGAATACACCTATGCCAGATGTTCTACACCGGCTTGTAACGCTTTTCAATCGATGAACTGAAAAAGAGTTTTTGGGTAGATGCAGTGTTGCGCACTTCTACGCATTAAGTTGGATTTACGGATGAATACAACCTAACTGAACAGGTAGTAAAAGTGGCATCATTTCGCTGACATCATTGGCGTAAGCACTGACTATTCATGCGTCATACGAGGCTTTATGTTGTGGTTTTTCTCCACTCATAACGAAGCATACAATAGCCAACCGGTCTTCTCGTTCTGCACCACAAATTCACAAATTTCCTCCTCGGCCGACCGGAAGGTTACTGAATTCCCGATAAACTTTACTCATTACATCTGACATGAAGAACAACTTCATTAGTTAATTCGTTTTGAAATCCCTTTTGTAACTGCCAAAAGTTTGGTAAGTTTCAGTATCACGGTGAACCTCGGATCATGTTATGCTCCCATCTGATTTCACACAACAGTGCAAAGTAGCCTTGCGTTTACTGGGAGTTTATATATATATATATATATATATATATATATATATATATATATATATATAATGTATTTCACACTCGTCTGATTTCAGGCTGTGCTAAATAAAACAATACAAAGAGGGAAAAAGGGTACATGGAGCTTAAAGCCTAGAGGTTCTTTTTTCATTGTGCTAGCACGAGTGGTTTAGAGCATTGTTTACCACTTCGGAGGTCAGAGATTTAAATCCGAGCTACCATCGGTTACTTTAGTGGCAGACGGTAATCTACTGTCTTCCGGCTGGTTACCACACCTGACCTGTTGGGACCTCATGTGGTTCTCCACATTGAATCTCAGGGCCTGGTTTCCGGTTATCTCTAATAGTGCAGTGTCTATTTGGCATACTCCTTCCATTGCATTCATATGCAAGCGTGTTATAAAAACGAATAAAAAAATTGGGCATGCCCCATGGCCTCAAAAGCCACTATGTTATAAGGGATAACGGGCGACGTGACTCTGGGATGTGGAGTAATGCAGAACCACATAAGGTCCCAATCAGTCATGCGTGATAATGAGGTGGAAGTCCTTGAATTTTTCGGGTCATATACCTGTTCAAAAGTGACAAGCTCCATGAACACAAGAGCCTCCTACGCAGTCAGGAGAGTCTGCAGTTTCCATCCAAAAATGCGTTCGGTAGCCCATCCGAGGCGGCAGTAAGTCTGCTGTAATGGCTGACTGGACGATGAAGCAGTCTGCCTTCGAAATGATGGGACTAAATACCCAACGTAATTGTGGAAATGGAATCAGCGGATCGATAAAACTTTCAGGTACAAACCTTTTGAATTCACGAGGAAATGTTGTGAAGTACGCTTCAGTTCAGTTGAAACAACCATTAGCCGTGTATTTGGTATGGTGGTTCCAGTTACTATCGAGATACTGCTAATTAAATGTATTCTATGCAGTCCATCATTTATTAGATTTGCAACAGTAGTGGTGTAAAATTAAAGTTCCTGTATGAAAGAAGGGTCGAAAATAATTCTCCATGGAAAGCACCCAGAAGCTCAGAAGAATTCGTCCACTGCAGAATATTCTCGCCAGAATGCAAAGCTACACTTGTTTCACAAACAGTTGAGTAATTCACGTTGAAAATTTTCTTATTTCTAGTTTGACACCTAACGTCTGGGGATCACGCCAGTCTTTTTTTCCCGATGACTGAAATGTTTCGCATTGTTAGTAAGCTCATCGATCTTAGCGCATTGTACACATGGTTTTTATAGAAGTTTAACATTTACGTATTCTTCAAGCTGTTGCATTTTTTTCTAATGAGGTTTTTCTCAAACTACAGCGGAAAAATGCTGACAAACGCTCTTCGGTCATTTGGACGGCTGGCGCAAGTGGCTCGTCCTTCTTTGTTCGTCACTCGGTGTTTCGCGGCCCGAGTCCAGCATCCGGCACCAGACTTTGCCGGCTTGGCCGTGATCAATGGTGATTTCAAAGAAATAAAATTGAAGGACTTTGCGGGAAAATACCTGGTTCTGTTCTTTTATCCACTGGATTTTACGTTCGTTTGCCCCACTGAGTTGACGGCCTTTTCCGACCGAATGAAGGAATTCGAGGAGGCCGGGGCTGCAGTTGTCGGAGTATCGACAGACTCTCACTTTAGTCATTTGGCTTGGATCAACACACCACGAAATGTGCGATTTTATTAGTGTTTTCGTTTGCTTTTTTATTCTATGCGTAACCATTGCTATACACTTTCTTCGTGCCTCATTTAAGAGCACTCATGTATAGGTAGTGCTCATAGATTAGTGACAGCTCGCAAATGCACAACGAAGTACATTCTAGCCAAACACAAACGTGTTTTACGACATACTGACTATATAATGCGAATAATTTCTCTTATCTACTTTGGATTATGAAACACTCATGCACCACCAGGAAGGAGGATGTTTGATTGAGGGTTGTTGAGGAGGAATGTCGGTCATCGCCTTTCAGCCAGAGATAACTAAATATGCCTTACTGAACACTGCCTTGTTCACGATTGATACAAACGAAGGATGTTTTCGAGGTGTAAGTGGTTTAAACGTACGTGAAAAGAACAACGGAAGTACAGCGTGGTATGTGCAGTTTGGCGTTGTGTGCCCAAGCATTGTTGAGCAGGCTAAATTGATATAATGACAAGATTAACGCTGTTCACGGTTCACTGTTGTATCTTCCATTGTCTAACCTACTCTCTCGTCTTCACAACATCCGTTGATTTCTACCTGGTTCTTAGCATCCTGACATGAGACTGCGAATCATCTGAAGATGAATCAGATTGTCACATCGCCTCACTGTTCTTAATTCTACTAGTCTCTCATGTATTTCCTTAATTCATTTTAGAGTGATTTATATGAATCTATGATCAATGGACGTCTTTCTAATTCTCAGTCTTAGTGATCTGATAGAATTGCAGTGCGGTGGACGCAGCTGTTCAGCCTCAGTGAATTGTCATACAGCTGTCTAATTACGTCAAGTGACCGGTCGTAAACAGATTCTCATCGTTTAGCACTAACCTAAGAATAATCGGTGTTCAATTCTGAAGCAGAATTTTGCACTGAAGGTGCGGAGCGCTTGCGAGAGCCGCAATACGTTTGATCTAGCCACAAGATTGTCTCCCGCACCTAATGCATTTGAAAGCACGATATCGTCAAAGTACTCTAAAGCAAATAGTTTACCACCATTTGTGGATTTATCATCGAAACTTTAGCCAATAGTAATACGGATTTAATTGTGAATGAATTTGGCCTTGTTCAGATCCATTGTCACTGACTGACTGTTCACTTAATTTTACCGGGCTAGCGGAAACCTCTAACCCAAAGGATCATTATCGCTTCGTTTGGTCCTTGCTTCTTTGCTTACTAAAATACATCACTGCTAAGTCATGGTGGGCACTGCAATATTGTTCTTTAGGTCAAAGGAGTTTGTGCAATCCAATACACTAAGTACAAATGGAATTGAGGGTGAGTATAACGGGAATACCGTCAGCTGGTGATAACTTTCATCAATGACAGTGGCTACTTTCCGGTTTATTTGATATTGTGCGTTTTACTAAGCACTCCACGTGGGTGTTGGGCAAACCCTGTAACTTGGTGACGTGTTTCTTCTGACGAGCAAAATGCTTTTTTTGAGTTATCTATTTCCCTACATAATTAGTGATTCAGTTCCGTTAAATGTTTTGCATGAAATGAAACAGTAGTTGTATAGTTTAGGTTTTTTGACTTCATACTTTGCCACGAGTGCAATGTTGGGAGAGGGAACACGTATTATACATCACCATGACAATGACTCAGATTGGGGATCTGCATATGGCCTCAATAGGTCAGGCATAGCAGTGAGGTAGGCAGGAGCGGAGTGTTGTCTGCGAGGTCATTCGTTCATAATTCAGACTTGATTGTGAATGACTTGAACCACTCAGAGCCACAATAGGGTCAGTTAAAAGCGAGAGCATTTTCGAATCACCATTGAAATCGCTGATCATGATATTGTTGAATAAGCTCGGAGATATTGATCGATGGATGTCAAGCCTCTTGACAGTGCATTGTCTTTTCAAAATATCCACCGAGGTAACCGAAACTGACTAAATTCTGCATGGTTTGTTTCATTCAATGTCATTCTTAATCAGGAAGGAGGTCTGGGTGGTCTTCGCTACCCTCTGCTTTCGGATTACAAAAAGAACATTTCCCGAGATTATGGCGTCCTACTTGAGTCGATGGGTGTCGCTCTACGAGGCTTGTTTATTATCAACCCTGAGGGTATTGTTCGGCAAGTGACAATCAACGATTTACCCGTGGGTCGATCGGTCGATGAAGTTCTCCGGCTGGTGAAAGCACTTCAGTTTACTGACAAGCACGGTGAAGGTGAGTGTGAATGAACTCTCAGTGTTTCCCTTGTGTTAATAATAGTGAACAAAGTGCTGAAACATCAGTATCGGGTGCCTCCCCAAAGTAGCTTAGTAATGTGCTGTACGTAGAGTTTTGGCACTGCAATTTAATTTTATCCTTATTCGTTCGGTGCTCAATGCAGTCAGCGAAACTTAACCGTCTCAACTTGCACGTCGTATACTGCGAGACACTTTTCGGGGTGACGAGGTGGGGGTGGGTGGTGGAATTAACTTCAGTCCATTTCCTTCAGCCTCACTTCAGTGCTGTGGTTTTGACTGTGACCTCGCAGCGTCTTCCACTTGAAAGTGAAATGAAACGAAGATTGAAAACCATATATCCAGGATTGGTGTAAATGAAAATCATTTAGACGGTGGTGGAATTCTGAAGCAAGTAAGCCTCTGATCGTGACTGTTTGTTTGTTATGTTGCTTAGCCTCGAACCATGCGCTAGTTGGATTTCGTGGATTCCAACCTAGAAGCTCGTGTCCTACTCGATGAAGTCTTTCATACAAGTCACAGACTACCTGGACTTATCCCTCAACCACTATCCGCATCGAAGAAATCAGGCTCAGATGACTGGAGGGGCTCAGGGCTAAGGCGTATCCTTGTTTACACCCACGGAGTTTAGTAATCCTGTTGTTTATCATGACGGGTTCAGCACGCATAGGAGTAGCCGAAACATCTATGTGAGTAATGCAGAACAATATGGATTGACAATCAGATGTTAAATTTTCTCACCGGCATCGGATATTCTTTTCTAAATGCTCTGGGTTCGCGTACATTTCATTTCTAGTAAATAATATTAACATTGTGGAACGAGAAGTATTCGGAATTGTGTTGGTGCCTCCACACTAACTCTCTCTGAGTACATTGAATGGGGTTACAGGTGCGGCTCAGTACGAACGTTGATTATGTATGTATACATATATTGGCAGTAAGTAGTATGTGAACGTGTGACCAAAATTTCCCCGGAAGCACACCACTGGTTTCGCGGTTGTTGCCGCTCATCAGGTATGCGTACCCGGTACTCCTCTGCCCACTCGTCTTCATACTTGTACACTCCGATATTATATGTTCACTAGGGTCTAATTTGAATCGTCTGGAGTGTGAATGGATACTTTTCATTGAAGATTCCACAAGTAAATCACAACTGTGATTCCTGTTAGTTATTCATGTCCGGATCATTGCTAACCCATATATATATATATATATATATATATATATATATATATATATATATATATATATATATATATATATATACCTTATCCGGTGTGACTATTATTGTGGTTTTCTATTTCCCCCTCATTCCTGCCACAGTATGTCCTGCCAACTGGGAACCAAACAGTCCAACAATCAAACCGGATGTTCAAGGAGCAAAAGACTATTTTAAGAAAGTGCACTAGTTTATTGATTGACCAACCTACAGTGAACACTGCTACTGCTGAAATAACTGCTCTCTGCTTGACTCTAACAGCCATCCATTCTACCTCCGTATTGTGAGTATGATTAACACTTCTCGATAGCTTTATCTCTCAAGTTATAGATTTTCATTCACAGTATTTTCAGTGTGATTTAGTTGTAAACAGTTTAAGCCCTCTCCTCGGCTAGACAGTTGAAAAAGGTTAATTGAACAATGATGGAGAAGCCTCGTAGTTTTCTTCAACAGGTCGACCATTACGATCACGCGTTTATTTGTTACGGAATCGTTGCAGTTCCAATAAAAGCCATACACTGTCTTTCACAATCTTTGGAACGGTCGCGGAAATCGTCGTGTACGTGAATCCACCGCGCATTAAATTAAGTAGTTGCAAAGTCTTTTAAGACTTTTAGGCAACTTGTTTGGGTTCAGGTAGGAAAGATTATTTATTCTGGTGCCTCGTGGTAACAGTTGGTAAAGTTAAATTTCCATTCATTTTCAGCCCTCCAATCGAAAAATGCATTTCTCAAATGTAGGAATAAAAGCTGGTCGCTTGAAGTAGGATATATTGAGCTGCCAAAGGTATTGTGTAACCGCTGTTCTAAGAAACTTGTTTTTCATCTTCATTGAGTATGTTTCGTTGGGTAAGTTGGAAAATTAACTGGAAACGAGTTTTCGTGTGTTGTTTGTTTGATAGAAAGTGGCATTTTCCTTATGGAGATAGCGTGGTAATGTTGTTTGTAAAAGTGATGGAAGGTATGGAGCTCATGACCATGACATACCGGACAGTTAATCGTTGAGAGAACTCGGTCTTAACTGAGACATTGTGCGAAGAATCCGAATATTGTCCTGCAGACAATGAGCGTTTTGAACAGTTGTGCTAAACAAACGATAGACGACCCTGTCACATTTATTTTTGCGGTCCGTGGTTATCGACCACTGTGTTTAATGTGCGTCGTATCGAAGTCAACGGGCGTTCTATTTTAGGGTGTTGACTATTTGTCGCACTATCAGGTTGTCCTGGATTTAGAGCTTTCTGCCCAGTCATAACTGCGTCCATGTTAAAATCGATCCATCGTTACAGCGGTACTAAAGTTTTTTGTATTCCACTGCTTCAGCATAATGTAGCCCGTGCATGTCTTCATCTCAGCATGAATGACGCGCAACAGGAAGTTAAAACTGGGTATTTAACACAGATTTTTTGTGCACATATAAGCCACTGCATTATTTGACTTAAGCAGATCTCGCGTATGGTTGTAGCAGAACACAAGGAGTTGTGCATCTTACTGAATGGTTGCTATTAGTCCTCATTTAGCAACATGCTGTTGCAGTCTTCCGTTTTATTTACTGAGTGCGTGATAACACTAGTCGTCTTTTTCGAACAGACTAGTCACTGACGAATGAAAATCCACGGGGGCCATTCATCGATCTGACGCGCGACTTTTTGCACGTGTTCGTCAATAGAATGTCAGTCATTAGACAAAATGATCGTGCTATTTGTTTATGTGCCCTTGGGAAAGTGACTAAAAGAAATCCACTGTGGTTCGGCCTATGGGACGCAGATATGTGACCAACAACTTAAATGTATCCGTTGCTCTTGAGCGGCGGATTTTATGCGACAGCTAAATTCCTTGGTTTACTTTCAGCATTTTTTGAGACAAAAGTGAATTCTTTGTGGTTTGCGGATACACTGTCATAGTCGATCATGCGTTCGTGGTATGGGGCGTATCGATTTTAATTTGTCATTCTCATCTGAATGACCTATATGGTCCCAAAATGTTTTCGTTTCACTACGGAGAAAGCGAAAATTACCATTAGCTTGATGAGTGCGGTGCGCGTTTCCCATATAGATCATAGTGCTCATCAATAATTTATCGCAAGTTAACGATTGCTTGCATTATAAATCGATCGGACAATGGGTAATGCCGCGGCGGCAGTTGTGGTTTACTAATTTCTGTGTCAAAATTAGCATCTGCTGGTGTAATTTAGCACTAATCGATAACGATTCACAAATAACTGGTTAAACTTTATCAGGGTGTCGGAATTTTCGACAAAAAACCCCACCGCTTGACGCGTAAGTGTTGTGCAGATACATTCTCATAAGTTTGCAGGGTTTCGGCCATAAATGTGAATGCATCGAAACCAGAATTATTATCCCATGCCTCACAAGACCACGGTCTCAGGCTAACAAAATTTTTTGCTTGAGTTTCGTAGAAACTGTTTTTACTGCTAGGGTACCGCGATCGAGACCAACGATAATGCTGGAGTAACACCCTTGCTGTATATGATATGGCGAGGTGAATAGCTTGATGTTGGTTTTTTTCAATTTTTTTGATTTTATTGAGAATTGAGGCAAAGATGACTGCCATCATCATCATCATCATCATCATCATCGTACGGCGTTAAACAGCAGGGCAAGCCCCACTGACCACTGCCTTTCTCACCATGTTGCACGCTGAATTAGAAAGTATGAATATACAAGATGGAAAAGGAGTGGACCTACATGGACGGGAAAAGGAAAGAATACTGTAATGGCCAACACACGGAATGCACAGTCTAACTGTACAAACGCACATCGATCAGTCATTCTGATTCGACAGAAAGTGACAACACGATCGCCACTGTTCACGGTTCGCAACCATATCCTTCAGTGTCTCCAGCCAACTGGTTGAAAGATCTTTTGGACCCCAACCACGAACACGTGAAGCGCCTACATTTCCCAAGTCTGCTGTACATTTCCTCATTCCTCGTTGCCACTTCATCTGTTGACCTCCACGTGGTTTCTTCCACTCCCTAGGAGGAACGGAAAATAAGACACGGTATGGTAGACGTGTGTTTGCCATACGTACCACGTGCCCCAACCAACGAAGTCTACTACGTTGGATACGCTGTGACAGAAGGTTCTCTGAATTAGTACCCAATACTCGATTTCCGACCTCATCATTACTTACTCGGCTACTCCACCCGATCTTAGCGATACTACGTAAACACCGATGGTCGAAAACCTCAAGACGACGAATATCTTCAGCACGCAGACTCCAAGTTTCGCAACCATATAACAAAACGGAATGCACTGCGTCACAGTATACACGACCTTTCAACTTCAGTGAAATATCAGGTTGGCGCCACAAGTGCTTCAGTCCAGCGTACACCGCTCGAGCCTTGGATGTCTGCGTGCTAACCTCTACTACAGTGCTCCCATCCGTCGTCACACAGCTACCGAGGTAGGTGAAGTGGTCGACAACTGCCAGCACCTCCCCATCGAGCATCAAGCTCGGAATCGTTGACGTCCAGTTTTGTAACATCACTTTACACTTTGAAGGTGCAAAGCGCATGCCGAATGGAGCTACAGCTCTTGAGAGTCTATCTAGTGCACGCTGAGCATGTTCCGTGGATTCGAACAAGCAGACAACGTTGTCTGCGTAATCTAGGTCACATAGCTTTCCACTATTTCCTAGTTCGACGCCTACGTCCTGAGGATTTTGCAGCGCACTCTCCATTATTTCGTCCATGACGAAGTTGAACAGGAATGGAGACATGGGACATTCCTGTCGAACACCACTGGTCGTTTCGTACCGACCGGATAGTTCACTGCAAACTCTAACGCGGCCAGAAGTGTGAGAATACAATGATCTCAGTAGGTTCACGAACTTTTGGGGCATACCTTTTCGATGAAGAACACTGAAAAGCGCTGCTCGACCAGCTGAATCGAAGGCGCCTTTCAAGTCTAAGAAAACCATTATTGTCAGTCGGCGGTGCGTGTGACGCGTTTCAAGTAGTCGGCGAAGAGTAAAAATCTGGTCGATGCATCCTCGACCTGGGCGGAATTCAGCCTGTTGTTCGCGGGCATTCCTCTCGCGAGTGGGCGTAAGACGGTGCAGTAGAATCGAGGCTGATACTTTGGTGACTATCGGAATTAAGATAATCCCACGATGGTTACTACTGTCATTGCGTATTGTTTTCTTGAAGATGGGAACAATCAATGACTCACTCCATATTAACGGAATACGCTCCTCGTTCCAAATGTCACGGAGCAAGGCGGTAAGTGATTTTATCAACGCCTCACCACCCAGTTTGAAAAGAACTGGGGGGAAGTTCGTCGGGACCTGCCGCTTTCCCCCGCCTTAATAATCGAATACATGACTCTACTTCTACTTCCGATGTGGGCTCAAGTGATACCACCCGAGGAGTCGCAGTTGTTGACACGGGAGTAACTACACTATCGTGCGGCTAGCTTAACTGTTCCTTGGAGTATTCGGCCCAACGTTCGAGCATTTGCTGTTTGCTATCGCGAATCGTTTCACTGACCTGGATGCGCCGTCCACCGGTGTCACAAATAAGTTTGAACAGTCTTTGACTGTTACCCGATGCAGCTGCTACTTCCATTTCTTCGGTTACCTTCACCTACCAATTTTCGCGATCATCCTTAAGGCTTTGCGTAACTTGCTTCTGCAGCTTTCTCCGCATCTTATTCATCTTCCTACGGTTCGAGAGCTGACGCTTTTGCTCCATTATACTCAGCGACTCTTGCGAGATCCAGTGTTTTTGATGGACAACGGATCTAGGACAACAGGCAAAACCTGCTGCAAAGTGCATTGCCTGTTTGTTATGAGCCCAATGCTCATCCACATCACTGTTCGTCGTAGATCCTAGCTCATGTGCTAACTTCTGCTCGTCACGGGTGCGTACTTCTGGATCACACAAACGTTGTACGGCTAATTGGGTTTGCAATGACTGCCATGATAACATTCGTTTCTGTCATTGCACAAATTAGGAACAGAGGCGGATGTGCTGTGCTTTCCAAAGAAGTCATGTCTTGCGGATTGATCTAACAGATCTACAGCTTGTGAACTCACTGGTGACGAATGTTTTCGCTATTCTTAAATTTCTCTTATTACACGCTTGCTCATGAGTGCACTGAGAGGAATGTGCACCATGTAACCTCCGGGGTCCTGAGACTTGGAGTGGAGAGTCACATAAGATCCCTATAGGTCAAGCATGGTTCCGAGCGGGGCGACCGTGGATTTCTCTCCGTCACCAAAGTGACGGTTTGTAGCGGGATTCGAGCCTCTGGCTTCCGAGGTGAAGAGTAAACGCTCGAAATCACTCGATCATCACTGGCCCTGTTACAAGTAGATAAGTATACACTTAGTAAATAAACAAAGATGCATGAGTATTCTCAAAAGAAGTGATAAATGAAGCACGTACATTCAGCTGCACGCTTAGTCATACTGATTGCATTAGGATGATGAGCCACTTTCTGCAGAAATTAGTAATGATACAGTCTTTCTGGTTGCTCCCTGAAAATTTATTTCAGTGTGAAGCACTGGAATACGATATACTGCTCGGGAAGAGGACAATGACGGGACCAAATCTACAACTGTCTATTTATGGTGGCAAATTTTCCGTACGTGCTTTTTTGAAAGGGTAAACATCCAAAGTTGGATGCCTTCAACCAGTGGTGTTAGTGGTGTGTGCCTGTGAAATGGAGAGACAACTGCATGTCGAATTCAACTGAACGCTAGTCTGACAGATATGGAGTAGTTATTCGTATTTTAGCAGCAACAACGCCCCTGATGATTCTGTTGCGCACCTTGACAACCTGAGACGGGACTACACCTACCGCTTTCTGAGACTATCTATTCCCTAGATGGTTAGTTGAAGGCGTGAATTTCCTCGCCCAAAGCTGGCATGAAACACGCAGGCATTGGACGCGTTTGTCACCCAGCGTTGGCTTTGCTTTTGACCACCGTAATAGATATCCACGAACTCAAGCAATCCCCACGCACGAAATTAGGCTAGGTGATGAGGGAGTGGACTTCGGAAGTTCACAATGTATATAAACACACAAAATAAGTTGGATGTCCAAAGGTAATGCTTATCAGATAAAAGTAAACTAAGGGGTCGATGTAGCGTGAAGGTCGGAAAAAGTGCAACGAATATCAGCATTGATTATCAAGTGATGCTAGTTTGCTGGAACTAGAATAAACACGTCTCATCTCTTTTCTAAATCTGATTATAAAGCACTACATTATCTTTTGCTGTTTACGAGACTTACACATCTCAAGGTTATACCATAAAATAAGGTCCACACGAGGCTAGTAAGTTGCTACCATTTCGTTCAAACAATTTATGAGACAGGTGGATGCTTTGCACGACAGGACAGTTTGCTTGCTGATTGGCCTGCCAGCCTTGACTCCATTCCTTACGTGTGCAGATGATTTTAAGGATTCGCCCATTCATTCAGTCGACTGAATAAGAAAACTCCAACTTTCGCAGCTTCAGTTTGTTCACGGTTAATATCTGCACTTTGTCGATGAAAGTGCAGTATACGAGTCAGAACCGTCAGTTTCGATTTCTTTATCGTCTGCCCACGCATTTATCCACACACTGCCGCTGGTCTAACCCGGACATGCACGTCAAATTCTGATTCAGTGTTTCTTTCAGTTACCTCCTCTAGCGGTTGGGCACGGTGGGCAGAAAACCGCCACAAGAGCGTTCAATCCGACTAGATACCCCGGATTTCAAGCTTCATTTGGGATTCAACAAAATGTTGTCAGAAAGAGTTACACTTAAAGATATACACCTGAAATGAGTGGTGCAGCGAGCGCTTTGTGAACTAGTTACCACACTAAGCTGCACAGAAATGACGCTAGCCAAGAGAAGCCGACAAAAGAATGGATTTGGTTTGGTCAGAATGTCATCATTGATGTGGCAGTGATTCTACGATTTATGATTTCAAATGTGCAAATTGTAGGTACTGCGGGTTCACAGTGAGATAAATAAATCCGTTTCTCTCCAGCGGAGTTTAGCGAAACGAAATTATGAGACGGAACAACCGTCATTTTGTTATAATCGAATAAGTTGTCAAATATTCATCGTGCTTCTCTATGATGCCAGTGTCTGTTGTAATTTGAGTCATTTTTAATTTTTGTTCGTGTTCGATTACTGTCGAACGGAACGTTCCGAACAGTTCCTAGAAAATCAGTTTAGTCGTTGCCACATAACGGATCTGTTGCAATCCCAGACAGACTTCTTGATGGCCACGCTACACTTCACGATCGTCAAGGCAGCTTGTCACACGCACCGCCTCAAATGGAAGAGACTGATTAAATATTGACTTCCGACACACCAGAAAGTTGTATATCGTATTCCATAGTGACCGTCCTATGCAACTTGGAAATATTTTGAGATCGTTAAGCAGTTAGCGGGTGTAAGATTCAGAAAGCTATAATTTAGCTGTTTTATGCATCTCTACTGCGTTGTACCAAGATTGGAGATGACGCTCTGCACTTATCCGACAAAAGATGAAATTCACATTGATTATACCAATTTAAAACAGTCGGAATCGGAGTGAGCTTCTTGAAATCAGTTGATGAATATGGTAACGATCAAGAATAAAGATGAATGGTCGTCCGAATGAGCAAGCAACAACTTGTTTTTTTGTTGCTATTTTGTACGCCGCACGAACACAATGCAATGACACCACTGTGCAATGGCTCATGGAAAAACACGTTACGAGCGGGAACACTACGTGCATCGATCTGCTATTAAAGCACCAGTGGAGCTTGTTGGATTTAGTGTGTGTGTAGAATGACGATGCTATATTGTGATGTGAATCCGCAATATCCACTGTGTGGACGATGTTTATTGGGCACAGTAGGCATGAAAAACGCAAGTACGCAGGTTGCTATCATAGTCAGATGGGCATTTAATGACTGCGTAGTCGAGGTGCAAGGTTTTGTTTTATCCTCAAGTCACACACGTACGATCCCCACTAAATGTCTCAATTCACTAAGATCACAAAACACGGATCTCACTTGGCATTGCCACACCAAAAGTAACATAGGTCACGATAGACAAAATACAAGAGACTCAACACGTGCTATGAAGTAGGGCAACAAATGCCATTGCCACAAGCAACACAGCAACAAGTCGAACCTCCTACACCGGTCGTCGCACAACCGAATAGCCGTTGACTAGACAATAATTCGGGTACGGTGCAGATTTCGACAGGGCTAGCCCGCCCACTAACGAGAAAAGGAGAGAAGCCCGGCTACAAACTTGTACCACTCCAGGACAAGTGAGCAGCCGGGTCTATCGCTTCTACAGTTATTGTAATGTACGCAGTGATTGCAGTAGAATGCGCATAGGCTCGTTCTTGGTGCTTCATTAGCTTGCTAAATACAGTATGTTCATATAGATAGATATAGATAGAGGAAAATATGAAAGTGACTCAGATTGGGATATGTGTTAAAGACGGGAGGAGTAATGAAGAACACGAAATCAACTCCATTGATTGATATGTAGTCAATCTAGTCAAAGTGTATTGATTCAGCAAGTGCGTTGTTTAATCAGTTCGACCACAGACGGCCAGGGTAGTTCGGGTTCTGACTGACTGTTTTGAACACAGTGGAGGATCGTTCGGTCGAATGGCAATGGCCTCGGTGGCAAATAATAGGTGTGATTCAGACTGTAAGCCGCCATATTGTTGTTCGACTAGTGTAAGTATTGGTACTAGTTGATGTACTAAGCCTTGGCTAATGAACGCTCTTCTTTTCTTGCGCTTTTGCAAACTGAACACGCACAACCCCTCGGCGATAGATCACAGGTCCTTGTATGTTACATAGGCGACACTTGACCTCTTTCGATCGCGGGCGGGTGACCGTGTAGGGTATCCTAAATAAATCTCGCACGTCAAATGAACAACAAATGTCAGCCAAGTGCTCGGTAATTGTTGCCATGATCCTCTTTTGCTCCACAGCTGAGCCAGCTAAAGCGGTGTTCCAGAATGCGATCAGCCAGGCGTCTGGTGGTTTGGCCAATGTAGCTGCACCACAGGAGCAAACTGATTGGTAACAACCAGATGACGTCGTGTTCACTGGAAGCTTGTCTTTTATCTTCAGCGAGAAAGCTGGTTTCGAGATCAAAATGAGACACAGATCCGTGACATGATGAGCATTATACACACTTCTCTGGACCTGTTTTTTAATGATATTATCTGATGCGTTTCCTTTAAATGGCATCGACAGGTACACTGGTTTCCTTTCTACCGTGGACAACTTGCGTTTCGTTTCGCCTGTTTCCACACTGTCGAATAAGCCAGTCAGGATATCCGTGTTAATAAACAATAAAATTTTACCATAACATTTCACATGGCGCATCGATTTTTCGAGACACTGAACCGATCTCGGTTCTGACACATTACGGATATCCGCTTGTTGTGAGTATATCTTTTTGATTTAAATAAGTTCTCCATTGATTGCTTCAATCGATCACATCTTCGCAATTCGATTGGCTGTGCATCGGATAAGCGATTCCTTTCGTTGCATTGGTATGAAACTGCCAATTTGTTTGCTGCCCTGTCCACGTCGTCTTTCTGTGAGTGATACGTCGGAAAAATTCATCAGAAGGGTGAGACAGAAATATATCCAGGAAAACTAGTTTTTCTGTTCCATTTTGGGTGTGAACTGAATATTGAGACTTGTTGAAGCCATCGAGTAGTTCTTTCGGACTCTTGGAATCTTCACTCACGCATATGGTGTCGTCTACGTAAAAACGATAAAGGATGCACCCCGCCACGTTTTGAAAATATTTCAGTTCCCAACTTCGCCATAAAAACACCGATCAGTAACAGATCCATCGTGATTCCATTCTTTTGGAGGCGCGTGCCACAATTCAACTGGAACTGCATATTAGACTTGCGCTGATAAAGTAACCTTTAAGTTACTCAACGGTCAGCCCTATAGCGCACAGGACTAACGAGACAAAATGGCTCACGGACGCGGTAGGTAATCACAGTCACGAATCGAATGTTGCTTCGCTAGTAGTCGGAAAGCCGAAGTCGAACCACAGAGGTGTTTATGCAAACCTGCAGAGCAAAGAGAATAGAACGAGGAACGATCAGGGAGGACTCACAAGAAAGTGTGTTTGACGGTCGAACAAGGAACAGCTTGGTTCGGAGTGGTGAAACAATGTTTATACGTGGGGTGGCAATAAAGATGATGATTGCCAGAAATGAATGCATATCGCGACAACCCAATATTCTACCTTGTACGATCAATATGGTCTCCGAGAGGTACGTCAGTGAGTGATGAGAGGACATCGAGAGAGAACACTTGCCTTCCAGTGAAATCGGTATAATCTATTGAATCTGGAAACTCGATGTCGCTTAAGCTGTACGTCGCCATTTTCTCTCGGACAGGCTCAAGAACCTCAGGCAGCCAGGGTTAAGCCATAATGCTGTAGATTACTCATGTCCAAAGTCGTAAGAGCGGGATCTCTTGGCTTATATACCTTAGGTAGACCATAAAGCCTGGGTACAAGTGTCCCCACTGGTTGTGTTCTCAAACGTGGAGTAGTGAATCATTCCATTATGTTTCAGTTATCTGACAGCTTTGGGTACGGATTTTTCTATTGCTGCCGTTCTTTCATTCTCCATTTTCCGAAAATTAAGAACCCTCCGGAAGCAATGCACACGTTTCCACTAAATAATGAGCTCGATTAAGAATTAATGTCAGAGCAATTATCTGGCTTCGGGCGAATTGTTTGTTTCGCTTGAGGTCATTCAGTTTATTCAAATGTTCCTCAATTATTTTCTGCATATTGTCGAATCAGATACTGGTAACAAGTGGTGACCGAATTTGATCTCAATTTCGCTATGTTAGTTTCTGGTGATGGTCCTAGATCTAACATTTGACTGCAGAGGTTTTCAAATTGGAATTTCAGATCACGTTGTCTAGTTTAACCTCGAGGACAACATTATGGCACTTCTAGAGTAATCTTAGCCTTCTACTACTCAGTCGCTGTAACAAGTATCAAAATATTCGATCGGGACGGATTCAGTCGATGAAGTTGGTTTCAGCACAAATACGCAGATAAAGATAGGAGTCTTCCAGGAATTTCCCAATCTGATCCATTGCTTCCATCGCTAAAATGAACGCTTGAATTAATGCCATATTACCAGGTATGTTCGATTCAATTAGAAATTTCATCAAATTATCGTGGCTTGGGTTGGTCTCTGTTTCCAAGAGACGGTGGTTAGGATCCCTGGGTCCGTTTCTTTCTGGGAGGCATTGCGTCCGGAGAGAAAGAGAGAGGTGATCAAAAAGGAGTAGTCCCATGGGAAGTATTATGTTTAATACGCATTTTACGTCTTTCGACTATTCTGCAAAATAAAAAAACAAACAAAAAAATTTCACTTAGTATCCGACATTCTCATTTATTATTGAGGCGTTTTGGTGCAATCAGTGTGGCAACATCCACGTCGCATTTAATTCTCACAAGGGTTGTTGCAAAAATGTGAATGTAACGGCATTTGCGTAAGTCTATCGTCTTTTAAATCCAGCTGCATCATACTAACATACAGATTGAATGTCACAAATCACTGAAGTGTTTTCTATTCAAAATGAGAGTACCTGCAGACGTAGGGGACATCAACCTTTTGTCGTAAATTCGTATCGTTTTGCCATCGTTATTTGATCAAGTCTTTCTTCTGTGGAATGCTCTATGCCTCAAAGTGACATACACCGGTTTGTTCTGTAGTCTACCGATAGCTTTCCCCAGATTCACTCAGTTGAACCACCTTCATTCCTTGACTCCTGGATAAGAGTTCCTACTTGGTAACTCCATGACGCAAGTGCGGCAACACGAATCCGACTGAACGATCGTTGCTGACTTGCGTCGATTTGATAGCTGTAAAAACCAAGTGAGTACTATTTTCGAGCGAAACATGTGATGGTACGATGCGTGATCTCAGCTTTCATCAAAAGTTTATGTGGAAACGGCTCACTAGCATCATGATTACTCATTGTCCTGTCGGTGTACGTAGATGTAGATAAACATCCATCTGGGTCACTTTGACAGGTGAACAGTATCAAGGTTTTAGCATGTGACAGAAACCTCCCCACCTGCAATCAGCTGAAGTATATATAATGTTTATCTTGATCTGCGTGATTATAACTCGCCGAACTCAATGATCTAGGCATTCTAATAGATGCAGTATCCCTACCCAAAAGTGTTTTAATCAGCTTTGTTCGGAAAAGCATTCTAAAGTAACTATCGCCCGAGAATTTCTTTTTGGAGGCAAATTTTCAATAAAAGTGTTTCTTGCTGAGTTCTCGGGGGTTTGTTTCTTGCTGGAAGGTTGTTTCCATCTATGAGGGACTACTGCACTGTGATTATCCAGCGTTAAGCGTACAGCTCTACTATTTGGTTCAATCATTATGGACATTCGAGGAAAATACATGACAATTTCAGCTTTTGGACGCGCTTCTCCACAACATCTAAATGACTGATGTAGAAGAGCAGAATAATATCTGTAACAAATGAATCACCAAGCGAACCGCACACTAGTGCACGAAATGCTATTTAACACAACCTGTTTTATTGCACTAACCTTTGAACGAAGCCACTTGGAGTGACCAAATTTAGCACGTTGATGTGTCAACTCACTACTATACCAAATATACAGATTTATTCACAACAATCTAGTTTGTGTATGAGGAATGCGAGTAGAAGCTCCTGTTCGGAAAGTCCACTGAGGAACCACAACGGAGGTTCGCTGATATTTCTGTGTAGTCTAGGCGATTCAAAGCGTGAAACAATTACATCGATTTATTCCGAAAAATGTGCCTGACAGAATGCGAAATGCTATTAAACCCACCCCTGAGCTAATAGTGAAAAGAACCAGCTGGTTGTGGAACACAATGGTCCTAATTGGTAATGGCTGGGACATAGCGTCCAGGCATGCTCCCCATTATATTCCATCTAGTTTTAAGTTTTATGGTGTCCCATTCACCGAGGGTGGCTGACGTCAACCCGTGCAAGGTGCCGAAGACTCATCCATATGCGTAGACCCACATCGCTAACAGACCCCAGGCATTTTCAGATAGGTTTAAATCAGGACTGTGAGCGTACCAGATCATGGTCTGGATGTTCCGACACAATAGACATTCTGTTGTGGTTGGCCGTATGGATGTTCGCGTTGTAATGTTAAAGTATCATGATGCTTGATTAGTTTTACGGGATCATCGGAAGCCAAAATGCGTCACATGTTCTGATACAGGGCTCAACTGTCCGCTTCCTTTCTAGAACTGTTAGCTGAGTTTGTCCGTCTTCAAAAACGCGGATCACCACAGAGCCACCACCAAAGGCTCGATGACTGGAGTCCATCTTGTTATTTCTGAAGTCGTGTCAGGGGTAACTGATTCCATCAGGACTGTCAAAATTATCACTGAATATCACATCCTTCCATTCAGTATTCTGTTCGATGTGATTTCTACCCGATTCCTGTCGATATTGAATATGACGATCGGTCATTCATAGCACTGGTCTCATCTTTCTGTACTGCAGATGTGATGCAGACCGTAGGAGTTGTGGCTGCAGGTTCGAGTCGATCTACTTATTGTTGCCGATCGAACATATAGATGATGAATTATTCCATCGATTATCCGAAATTCTGGAGCATAGTGTTGTAACTGATTCCAGGAGCATTTGAATACAGACGGAAACAACGGCAAACCGTCGTCTTGGGAGAAACGGCACTAGACGAACAATGAGTTGCGCTACACGATCCCGGGAAACAGTCATTGAGTTCGGCTCTCAGCTGACGGTTTCTTAACTTCATGTGATAGTTCCGTAAAACTATATGACAGTTTATCAAATCAACCCCAAGTTGTCGTCGGTTCAGAATCGATTGGCTCCACTGCATCACTTATGTGAGCAAGGTTGTCGGGTAAACGGTGCACGCTGAAGAGAGGACCGGTGAGAAAAGTGGGCCATGACTCACTAATACTGAAGGCATCTTGGGTTATCTACCATTACTTAATAGGTTGGTGGTTTGATAACTGCTTACGGTCCGTCTTAGGGTAGAGAAATGAAAACAGTATCATGCCAAGATAAACGTGACTATATCCATTGGACTTGCGGTTAAACCGTTGTTAATTCAGTTCAGTTATGTGTAACTACACATGAAGCCACTAAGTTTTTAACAGATAATAACGTGCAAATCACATCTTCTTGCTCAATTAAAGATATGATTTGGAAGATATACGACTGACAATATAAATACCTCGGATCCTACATTGATGAGGTGGAAAACGTTACCAGGAAGATACAGAGCATATTTCGTAAAATGCTTTGAGAAACAAAGGAAAATGTGAATGTCGATTTAACGCAGAATTAATTGAAAATACGCGGCT
Source organism: Fasciola hepatica (assembly GCA_948099385.1). NCBI lineage: Eukaryota > Metazoa > Platyhelminthes > Trematoda > Plagiorchiida > Fasciolidae > Fasciola > Fasciola hepatica. The sequence goes on along the minus strand of CANUEZ040000055.1, from coordinate 274,676 downwards.
GGAGGTTCAGAGCACTCGGTAGAAAACAAGATTGTTTTCGGTGCTTCCCAACTGGCCTAATATAGCGCGTTTTATAGGCATTTAAATTAAGATACTCGAAGAGAGGAGACGAAACTTGGTAATCATAATGACAACAAATGACATTTTCGTGTCCGCCTAGTTAGAGTACTATCGGTGTCTTGAGAGATAGTATGTTGATAATTGTCGCTCAAAATTGCCTGAACTATGAAATTCGAAAAATGAGTCAGCACAATTTGCGTACACAAATGACAACATGAGAATATCAGTGCTTAAAGTCACTCCAAAGTACTTAGGAGATTGAACTCTGTGTAATTGACTTGTGCGCGGAGTATACTCACCATTCGAGAAGGCTGTGTGAGAAGGGGTGGAGATACACTCAGAACACTACAAAGAGTTACGTGAAAGATCGCTTTGTTCATAATAACTCACAACGGTTTGAAGATTTTCAGATAGGTTATTTATTGCTCCTTGGATGATACAGCATGGCAAATGCTTACGATGTTAGCATACTACGTTTCAGTTTCTGAGAAGCTATACAAGAGGTCATTTACGAAATGGGGTGACCCTGAACACCTTGTTTTCGTGTCCTGGGAAGCAATCTGGGGTCTTCCTGGAGTATGAGCCGATTACCAGATTTCAGCGAAATTTTGAGGAAGGGTGCAATATTTACCAGGAAAATTCACGAAATTTCAACGAACTGCAACGAAAACTGAGTTATTCAACTTTTACAACTAGCCAGTGTCCCCTTGGACTCTTTCGACGTTCTAGTGCTAATTAAGATGCAACACGAAGTATGTCATCAGTTACACCGTGCGCACAAATGATCATGCACACAACAGTTGCAGTTCTTGTGCATCCCGCCAGAACAAACTTTTTTATTTTCCAGAGTAATCACTCCAGAGAAGTTGGAAGGGAGAACCACCGCATGTGTAGTGGTTATCATCCATCCCTATTTGACAATTTGATGAGGCCTTTTGAATTAAATTGTTGCAGTCAAACACAATATACACATTTAACTTGTAGTTGGATTGGTGGTGTTGATTTGGCTAATTAATAAAAGACTGATCTAAGCGGAACACCAGTTGTGTCCAGTAATCAGTAGTGGAACAAGAGCATGTATGTAAAAAGGAACGTGTATTCAAGTACGCCATACGATAAGCGGTAGTTTGGAATGCAACGACGTGTTGTATTGCAGTTGGTTAACTGATCTCTGGTTAGGAGGGGGATCCCGCTTGTCGCTGAAGTATGTACCGAGTTTTCTTGCTGACATAACTGAATTCATCGATTTATTATTAAACACGTCATGACACATTTACGTTTTCGGATGAGTGATAGAAAAAAATATGGCGGTAGAGAGGCTACGAGCCAGCGTCCCCCTTGGACTCCTTTGGCGTTCTAGTGCTAATGAAGAGATAACGCGGACAATGCCAAATGCTAAACTATGCGCACGAATAATCGTACACACAATAGTTACAATTACTTTGTATTCCACCAAAACGAACAAAAGTAATAATCAACCATCCCTGCTTGATAGCTTGATAAAGCTGAATCCACCCACTTAGCATTGAAAGCAACATGACCCTACACGGTTCCCGATGAGTACCAGTACTGATCTATTGTGTGAGTGGTAATGTTATGGTTCACATCGGAGAACTTTTGCAATCAGGTCTCACATGCCTTCAAGGAATTTTATATGCACCATTTAGATCGTATTTTTCATTGTCGCTTTTGCGACAGGTCCGACTTTTTAACTGTCCGATATAATTAAAATGAAATTGGTATCAATAAAATCAACTTGTTGCCACATACAACGCAACTGCTGGGAAGCAATTTGTACCACTAGTTTCACAACATTTACGCTAAACTAGCGGCTTGAAGAGCACCGATGAATCGACGGCATACTTTCGTTTGCCCGTCGATACTCTTGATTTTGCGGAAGCTTTTACAGGCGAGAATTTTTTCCGGTGTTCTGAATAGGCGGTTCAAGCAATCAGACTGGCCTCGCTGAGCCCAAGAGAATTTTCCGATAATTGCCTACTGAGGAGCATAAAAGTATCCGATGCCGAACGCAGCTCAAATGGGCTGGGACAAATTCGCATCTTAAAAAACACTGTATATGCCAAACGCCTAAATTCAACCGCAAGGACCTCTGTTGCTTCGGCGCGAAGCACCGCACAGGATCTTCTCGTGTCCTATTCGGAGGTTTTTCTTCTAATTCCACGTTTTCGCTTACCAGCATAATCTCTGGGATCTTTCAAAGAGTCACGAATAACAATTATTGGTATTGAAATTCCATTTGGAATCCCCGAGTCTTTCAATGCGAGTGTTTTCCTTCGTTGTAGCTCAGAGTCTTGGACCTAGCGCCATCTCTGTTCTGCTAAAGGATAGGGCACTACTTCTAAACACAATGTATGACTTGACCAAATTTTGTTCAGTAGTTATGTGTGACATGGAGGCAATTCAGTAACACTCCTGATTATCGAAAGAGAGTCGTCAGTGATGAATATCATTACAATGGCAGACCAGTTCGGAGTTTTTGCCATTCTTCTAGGGGTGGATTTGATAACAGCTCGCACCCTCTGGCATGCACTTTCCGGGATAAACCGATTCTTCTGCTTCATGCTTGAAATTCGTGTACATATTGGAAGATTACCACATCAGCATGCAAAATTTGCTCACTCTCAGTGATTCGAAAGTTATTGCACAAAAGCAGAATATGTTTAACAGCATTTCGTGCAATATATATATATATATATATATATATATATATATATATATATATATATATACATATATATATTAGGATATTTGCTGATGCTCATAACTATCGTAAACTAACGTAATTGGACACTACTGATATGAAAACAGACTGCTTCTTACTGTTTGTACTCATTCAGAGATGTAAATTCGTTTTAATGATCCGATCGGGGATAGGTTTTAAAATTCCTACAAATTCCAGAAAAAGTCTGAAAGTTGGTTTTGTATCCATACAGAACGAAGCGGATAACATCTGTATGACAACGAATTTTGTCAAGCTCCCGTTTCATCACTCATCTTTCAACCATATGGTGAAAATAGACTGTTCATTTCCACGAGTTCTTCGTTGTGCGAACGAAAATATTAGTTCCCAAATTCCTTTATACTTACTGATTTCACATCACTGAAATTTCCGCAAATAGAACGGGACAAAATATAACGTCATTTAAAAGCATGACAGATCAAATTGTTTCCAAAATGAACTTGACTATGAACTGCCTATCTAAACGAGGAAGCTAAAACAATAATATCGGAGATTTTGGGATAATCTTGAACATGAATTTCATGTCTGAAAGCTGTAGATTGTTTTAAACCTCTTCTAAAGCAAACAGCTTTCGTCGTTTGTTATATGTTGTATTTATGAGCTAACCAAAATGCTCTCATTACCTCATTGATATCCATGAATAAAAGTAATGTGCTATCAAATATATGATTTCTGAGTAGGGAACAGTCATCATTTGAACCAAGTTGGGCCGCTAATTACGTGCACATCGCACGCATCTCGTCAGCTGCCAATACATGGGGTCATTGACTCTGATTGGATCATATTTGTGAGAAATTTTCCGGTTATTTTGACCCATGTGCTTTTAGATCGAATTGGTTGGAATTCTAACATGCATGGACAATCTGTTGATTAGCTTGGTACGTCATGACTTAAACACACATTTACCCTAATTCAACTTGATTGCTAAACGTCAACGAACTTTGTCTTGACTGTGGGCATTTTCCCTAACTTGTTGGTTGTCAAGTGCGTGCAATTGTTATTTAATTCAAAATACTTGAACGAACCGTAAAACGCTGTAGAAGATGTTGATACCATTTAGCGTCTTCACGTGCCACTGGTCACCAGTAATCACGCAGTTAGTAATGGTTCACGGAGAGATGAATTTTGACGCATGTATACAGTGTGCTTCAAAATTGATAGACCTTATCGGGAGATCCGGTTCTAGAAGATCACGGGTGAAGCAATCAAGCAGCCGTATTTTTAGTCGATATCCCATGGAACTGCAATGGACTGGACTATTTTCATCCTATCAACGATGTATTGTCTAATATTAGCCATACTCTTCGGTCGTCCGGAACGGAACTGTTGAACAGAATCTTAATTCAAATGCATTTTTCGGTTCGTCATATGAAGCTACTTCATTAGGCCAGACGAATAAATGATCTCTTGCTTCCTTAGACTGAATCTGGCGTCTGAGACTGAAACAAAGACAGTGTATCTGTCTGGACGACCCGGTTCGGAACTAAATGCATGATTTAAACATGAGCTATCACAGGAATCCAAAAAGTTCACTGATTCTCATATGTACTCATACATAAACGTTAGCTTAGGAGTTTAAGAATCCTTTAACTACATACGGGCACACACACGGCTTTTTTATGGCGGGAGGTTGCACTGTGGTTTTCAGTCTACTGAAGAAAACTAAAGGGAACCACTTTCTTATCGCACTTTATCGCATAACTTTATTGTCTCAACAAGCATGTGCTTCCTTTTGAAGAGATCTTTACCAGACAGACCATGAATTAGATGTTTTGCAGGCGTTAACGTATTTATGATGACTTGTGAGAACACTGGATGTGAACGAATTATCACATGCTCAACATGTTAGATTTCGGATGGTCTAGGACCTACCACTGGGTGGTGAATGGGTCAGGGTAGTCTGGGTGTATGCTTACGTTGCTTCTGAACGCACAGGAAAGGTTTCCGGAGACGGATCCCGTTCGAGGCGCGGCTTATCACCGGTCTGGAAACTGGGCCTTGAACCTAACCTGTGATGACTTTGCTAACTGCAAAATCGTGCTGTGACGAGTAATGTAGTTTTCATGTGATCCTGTTTTACTTAACTCTCTTAACAATCTCGTAATAAACGTTCTTTTGGCAATTTTTGGTATTACAAAGTAAGTAATATGTATTTTTGTGCAGTATTGACGACCAAAGCAACAATGTAAATTCATGGATACACTTTGAAGTTTTTCTGTAGTGACCGTATTGCTCGAAATAAAATCGAAAATCACGCGAAATGGTACTGAGATGTATTCGTTTTTTAGCATACAACATAGGGCATTCTGATGTTAATAAAATGTGCATAGAAAAACACATGAACGCAGTTGTTGATTCATGAACCATGTGATTGATAGACACGAACTCTCCAGACGCTGTCATATGATGTGGAGTTAGATCTTGCCCGCGAGACATGCGCATTGCTATGATCAGTATACGGGGTTGTATTTAGACGAGTCATAATCGCACGACATACTTGGTCGTGCATGAAAATGTACGGATGGTGATCGAAGTGTACACTGGACCAATGAACAGTGGTTGGTCTAAATGGGATTTATCATAATGCTTGCGAGTAATTCACGAAATCATCACATTTTCTTTCTTGTTAAGAATCATTATCAGTGCTTATCCACCGGATTCAAACAGCGAGTCGCACTCGACATGCAGGGTTGCAAGTGGTGCGCGCACACACGTTAGCCGTTAGGCTATCTGGGAAAGCCCTTGAGGTTCACTTCAGCGCCACAGTATACCAGCATCACTACCTATTCATCATCAGTAAAGCGATGGACATCCGTAATGGTCGGACTCACAGTGATAGTCTGAATCGAATAAAGGTATTAAAAACAGCCTGCAGAACGTGACTAATTGGTCAGTTGGAATGTTAAGAAATGTGAATTGCAGTATAAATGTTCAACTCCCCTGCACAAATCAGTGGATACACTGTACAACAGTCTCACCCCTGTTTTGCAGTTTCCAATAGCAAATTTGGTTTTCCTTGGTGGTCGGTGATTTTGAACCTACCGAAACCACCTAAGTTGTCGACGTAGAGAGAATTACATAAATTTTTCCCCGGCAATTTCTGTCTGCCGGTGTGAACTCAGATGCTGCCTACTGATGAGTAGCCAGATATTGTATGCTGCATTTGTGGACACATTCGCTTAACATCACACCATGTTGAAAAAGAAAGATCATGCTTCTGAAAAGCAGCGACGACCAACAGTTTCCTAGATGCACACAGCTTTTGAGCTTTTATTTGGAAAATGAAGACAATCGGACAGTTTTGGGTGTGCCTGGCTGCAGTCCGAGCATATGCACTAATTGAACTCTGCTGTTTACACCGAAAGTTGACCCACTGGCAATAATCTACCTGTCTGGCGGTCTCATTACAAAAGCGGACAACAAATATCGATAAACATGAAAACAAATCTCATGCATGGTACTTGTAGATTGCTTACATTCCCCGTGCTACTGTCAAATAGCACCAGTTCAGGAGGAACGAAATTTCCAAGCACACGAATCCAGAAGGCAATATACTACGTTGTTGTAATCGGTGCTTCATGCTTTATTTTGGAAGTTGTGAGCCAAGATGCGTTCCAAGGTGGTTTGCACTTTTCAAACTGGTCCAGTTCGTGTTTGCACGGTATTTTCGTGGTTAAACTGGTGGGAAATTCCGCTAATTAAAGATGTGTTCCGTTCATTTCTTCTTACCAACTAAACTGAGCGCCCATGGTGGCGTTTACTTGTGATGAAAACGAGTCCCCCGGTAAGAAGTTGATTTTACGAGGCTTCGGGAATGTATAACTTTTTATCCTTGACAACAAATTCTCCAGGAGAATAAATAATTAAAACGCCCTTTTTCTGAAAGGACTATCGCTATTGTCTACATAAATCTGGTAGAAGGTGAAACGTTTCATAATTACTCTGAGATAAACACAGATGAAATGAATGACCTGATGGGAAGTCGTGCTGTTATTTTTTGACCCCTTCGATGATAATTGTTTGAAATAAACTTCCGTGAATTGATTTCACCTAATCTACTGTGAGCCGAACACTGTCCAATATTACCACCGATCATCCAGTGCACTGCATTCAACAATACTGCTAACGATGGTGATCTCATGCAAGTCATGAATCTAACAACCTTAATGAATGCATCTGATTCTTAAAAATCCTTTTTCCTCATTATAAATATTTCTGTCACCTGCTGAAATCTTTTCATCAATGTATCTTAGTTCACTGAATAATCCCATTGCATTATAGAAAAGGCACGATAGCGAACAAGCTCGTTTTCGGTAACTTCATCCTAAAGTGTGAGTTAGTTAACTGACGTGGGGAGTGATTCTAGAGTTTATCAGGTTGGCGTCAGCTCAAATCTTCATGCTCATTGCCAATCGTTGTCCTCATCAATGAGTTTTCGCGGGCTCATATGAATCAGACTGGAAACAGGTCAGTTATACCTTCCTCAGGTACATTTAGACGTTTGTACCTTGATTCGCGTCATGCCCAATTAGCGATCACAACTACAGAATATAAAGCTTTCGGTAAAGAATGGGAAAACCTGTAATTGAAATGGCAATCTTCTAGTTTAACCTACCAACGCTTGTTGAATCCATGAAGCCGTTGCTAACATGATTATCAAGGATTAACAAACAGTGATAAAATGATTCATTTAGCAATACCAACGCCTAGACCATTGTACAGTTCAGTTCATTCAACCATCAACCCCACATTTCGGAGCTCGTCCAGTGGAGGACAGAATGAATGGGAGCAAGAAATTAAAATGGGAACAGGAAACAGAGTAATAATCGGAAATCACAAAGATGAAGAAAGAGCCTGAATGCAACTAACCCACTGATCACGACACCCAGCCATGTCCCTCACCGACTCCAACTATCTGGTAGGTGAGTATCATGTACTCCAGCTGGAAAGTCTCACACGTCCTAGTTGACCAAGTTCACTAGTTATGCCAAGGACTGACCATCTCGACCTATCTTCCAGTCACTATCTGCCAGGGAGAACAGAGTACGTCAAGAAAGTCTGTCGCTGGAAATCGTGGATGCATTTTATACCGTTATTTCGTCCTTGTTAGGAATCATCAGTTGAGCGCTGAAAATGCATGATGAATCATGGTAATCACAAACCATATCTATTATTTATATTAAACAATGTGGCACTGATACTATCTTTTCAACCTGTCTTGTCTGGATAGATGAAAGGGTATCATCTTTGATTCCAGTCGCTTCCTAACATGAAGTTCAACACATCTGCACAGCTGACAAAAACTGGAATTTTCATGACTTCTGGTCACAGCAGGTCCTCTTGATTTTCGTGTTGTTCTCAGAAATGCTTCGATGTTCCACTGCGGTGGTCTGGGGGAAAAAATGATGTTTTGCTCTTATGCACAAACACCGCAAGTTGCGATCGTGATGGTGCGAGAAAGTTGAGTATCTCATCCTACCCATTGATTCAGACGTGGGATTTTGTGGAGATTTTGTGATTCACTCAACACGGTAAACTCAGGGCAAGGCAAAGTTCATTCAGTCCCAGTTGGTTTTCACACAACCAATATCATCATGCGAATATCGTTCATTCTCCTTCGGCTTTGATTACGTTATACGCCCGTAGATTTTGACAATCATACACTCGATCGAACTCTGTCATCTAACAACATACGACACACTTATGATGACTACTCAGAGAGCTTGCATCTCAGCTGCTGCTTATTTATGTGTTTCATTATACTTTTACTACATATATAAATGCCGTATTTCGTATGCTAAAGGACTTATACATTTTCGTGACAGTTTGAATGCATCCTGTTTTCATTTCGCGCAGTTCCATCATTACATTTTTGTATGGCATAAGAATGCTTCTTGCAACTGATGGATGATCACTCCATACAATGCAAACTGATGCAACAAAGCAAGAGCTTCGCAAATTATCTTGAGCCTAAGTGAACTTAATATCAATAGATTATTGCAGCAGAGAACAGAATAACGCAAGAGCTTGTTTATATTGGCAAATTAAACACAAACTAACCTAAACTGTTGCATCAACGCATCACGCAATGCAAACCGCAACGGTTTAGTCATGACCAAAACAATTCGGCAGTCCGTTTCCGGTTCATTTCCAGATGTAGATGGTGCTTACAATAACTGCGAGAATCAACGAATCGAGCGGTGATAATGACGGAGATCGATACGAAAAGCTGCGTGTGAACGCGAAGTGAACTCTCCCGGAGACACCCGGATTGACAGAATTTGGCGTACTGTATTCGCAGGTCTCTATTTTTTGTAACAGCTCGTATCAGTATTTATCGTTTAGAACACAGGGATAGAAAGGAAAGGAAAGTTTTTCCGTTACTGACAGGAACGACTAGCAACCCTTTCGCTTATAATGTTTATTCTTATACATGGCGATATAAAATGTCAAAAAGAACTCCAGTTTCTCCCGGAGACATCAACTTCAACGAAGTCTATGTTTCTGTCAACTGAATCCTAGCACTAGCACAGTCAGACGAAAACATATCAGGTATGAGTGAAGAATTCTACTTTCAAAGTGAATTAATTCGTCTGATGTCGAGCAGCAGCCGAAGTGCGAAAATTCAGTACTTTTACAACTGAGTATCCTACAGACCAAGATCTACTTGTCCTCAACATGGGTAGCAATTTAAGGTTTTCAACAGTAACCCGAGTCGCTCACGCGGCACTCACATTACCGGTTATCCAAATTGTTCGGAAGAATAATTCACATGAACAGTTCCCACGGACATCACGACTGGCGGACAGTCACGTGAGGATAATACCACGCATTTCTATGTTCCAAAACACCTTTCACACATGCTGCATTCAGGGTGCACGTGACTTACGAACGTTTGCCGATCACTGAACGATACCTCTAGTCTATATTGATTATAGTAGACAAGAGACAGTTGTTCATCTTACAAGGGAAACAGTTGGCACCGTCAGGAACGTACTTGGTAGCCTGTCCTATTTATGGCGCAGTCGAACCTCTGCAATAAGTGTCTGTTTATGATCATTGGCTCGTCACCACCATCAATTCACAAAAGCTAACCAAACACACTGTTCGGACGAATCTGCCAGTGCTTCTGTTGGTATGTGAGGTCACCGGGTAAACTTATTTGAAATTGGCATACGCACACAGGATCTGCAACTGATAATTCGACAGCTACAAGAGAGGAATAGGAGCTAAAAAGATGTGGTTTTTGTCAGATGCCGACTGAACAGCTTGACTGAGTTCATCACAGGGTGATTGCATTCAGTGTAAGCCTGGTGATAATGGAGCGTCTCGATGAATGCTTGAGTCAGTTTTGTGTTTCACAGAATGAACACATGCTAGTGAAACGATTACCGAGTTGAGACATAAAGTGGAGTGATCCCGTGCAAAATCCGTGAGAAAAACAAACGTTTTTTTTTACTAGAACTGGTGGTCTGTTTGCATCCTACACTCGAATCAGTAAGGATCTTTTATCTTATCTACCCAAAATAGAAACAACGTACTACTTACATCAAAAATCGGAACTTGGGATCACGTTTTCTCGTTCCGAAAGATGTCCTTGACTAACTGACGAAATAAATTTCCAAGAGCCACCGTATGATACTAAAAATGGACCATTCGTCCATGCACACCCGTAACGATTCAGCTGAGGTCAATGTGATAAACATGCTGTCATTTGATTTGTTTAGAAATCGCATGCTTTGAGCATTTTCCACCTGAGTTTTCTCAAGTAGATTTCCTTCAGTTCATAAAAATCGGTAGAATGTTTACAGAATATGGTAAGGATAAGCACAAAACGATTACCACACTTCGATACCACGAAAGTGATAGATTAATATCAAGGTCGCGTTGTTCTCATAGTTTAGGGTATAGAAGATATTCGACTAACGTCTTGGATACGTGTCTTGTGTCAGGTCACGAAATGAACTATGAACGAAATCCCCGCGGTCGAGCTAATAGAGGATACTCGTGTACGTAGACAGATGTGATTACGTATTCTGTACATCGTGGCACCAGAATAGTACCGATGGGAGAAAAGAGCGGAAAGCAAATGGAAGCAATGGGAATCGAAAAGCGGACCGCAAGCGTACAATCAACGAAAACCAAAAATGTGTCTAAGGCGAGGTCGACGGAAGCCTATCCAAGATCAGTTCAGCGAAAAGTACGTGACTGAAGAAAAACAGCGAAGGCAAAACCAAGCGTCAGGGAAAACCGTGGAGGAAGTAAATCCAAGAGGATGTCCGGAAAGTGTTCATTTTTTCAAAACGATCAAGGTCACTATAATGGTTTGTAGGGATCAACGAGACCTCCGTTTATCTCAATCGTTTGGTATGTGGGTCGACTAGATCACTTTGAGAGCTTGATTTACGATGACGCAGTACTTGGTCTGACAAAAATATCGGGAACTTGATGACTTGATTGCTCTTTGTTCAGTTGATGATGGAACCGTGAAGAACGTATTGTTCATTTTCTCTTGAAGTTACACTGGAATAAGTTCAATCATTCGACAAAGTCACTGACTCCCAGTTTGGTCAGTGTTTGTAGCTGAGGATTCACATTTGAATTGATATATACAATTAGACTCGAGCTGAGTAGGCGATAGTTCTTTCATCGATGGCATAACTGACCGACTAGTCGTAAACGCACCAACTACCGGGTGGCCAGCGTAGTAGGTGGGGCTGACGGATGACTACGAACGCTGGCTGATCAACCCGCTCACATCTCCTTTCCAAAAGAGTTTTAGACACGCTTTCATCTTGAATACTGTGCTTTAAGTATCCTTTCTTTGATTCAGGTGACGATATTTTGCCAGGAATGATGTTGGATAACTGTTTACCATCACAGTTTCAGTTATCTGGTGGATTTCCTACCCGCGTTTGTCCGTCATTCAAATCTTCTGCACTCCGAGAAACGGTGTCTGTACTGTAATTATCTTATGCGTTACTGGGTCAAAGCTGATGAAGTGGGGATATTTTCCTGACCAGGTAACTTTTCAGCAAACGGATCTTCTAATTAAAAAATCTCGGAGAAAAATCTCAATGTCTGATAAACATATGGTGCCGTCATCCTCGTTACGGATTGTCAGATGCATATTTTGATGTATATTATTTAACAGGACAGGTGGTTCTTCATATTCTTGTTTGTTATTTTTTACAACCGAAATATCATCCACATAACGGTGATAGAGTATCGTGCCTAACTCTTCATTCCTCATATAGTTTTTCAGGTGAGCAACGAAAATGTTCGCGAGAATAGGGCCCAATAAACTTCCCAACGGCAAAGCCATCCGTCAGTCACTGCCCTTCACCGAGGGAACGAAACTTCATTCTTGACATACTAGTAGTAGACGTGCCGATTAAGTATTTGGTAGTCTGATGCTACTAACTACTGTGAAGAATCATAAGGGATGAAAATTTGCCATTCAGTAACTGAAATTTCCCTTGTGCTTCGTACATCGGATGTCATGAATCAAGAGCAAGAATCAAACTTGCGACCTTCTGCTATTCAACGTTTGTTTTTATGGAGAATTATGTCGGTACACAAGGCTTTACAAGACCTAATCACATGCTTTGTCAACCAAAGTCTTCTGCTGCGTAAGATACCGCTTTCTTCATGATGTTACTACGTGAACTAACCGGGTTTTTGGTAAGATAATTGTCGGGTGTAAACATGAACCAAACGGTATTAAATAGCACAATTAAGCATAAATGATTAGTGAATTAAAACCCTGAGAGTCCAACCCCTGGCACTAGTTGTTTCATGAACTGTTTGGTAATATGTGAGACACTACTTCTAGTTTCGGGTTCATGACACTCAGTTTTTACTGATTCTGTGGTGAGCCTTCAAAACAACTTCCCGTTTACTCAAGTACAAGGACGGGACAAAGGAAACAACGAGCAGAAGAATCGCTCATGAAACGGAAGAAACCGAAGGGCCAAGAGAGTGAAATAATAAGTTTCACTTATACATAAAAGCAAGTTCCCAAAAGAACAATGTTTTGCTGACGGCACACGGAGAATGACATACCAACTTCAGAGGAAAACGGTGATGAAAATCTTCCCCTAACCAGTTTTCACGTTAATTTCACAAGGGTCACTCTGGTTTTGATCATCCGTGGGTGGATATCTATGTCACGTTCAATGATTGACAGCATTCGGCCACACTGATTCAGTGAGAATAGATCGCATGCGCAAGAGAAACAGTTATATTTGATGTACACAGTTTTGTTCTTTGATTATATTGAGGTGAACACTAGCTATCCAACTTTTCATTGGTATCTCCGGCGACGATAAAAATGACATCGTGCATCGAAGTTAAACACACGAAATTCAACAGAATAAATGGAAAGCTATCATGAAAGTACGGCACTCTTCTCAAACGGTTCATGTGTAGTGTTTAAACATTTCGCTACATAAGGCAAACAAACAAGATCGACAAATAATAATCAGTAAATATCTTGCAATACTACAATATGTTAATGGACAATGCACTTTTATATCTCACAATAGATCTACTGCTAAACAACTAAAGGCATCTAGAAATGGGCTAGTTCACCGGATCAAGGCAAACCATGAGTTTCAGCTGAAATGACCCTTTTATAAACTGTTAGCACCATGTTTGTCATAAAAACAGTGGGAATAGATGCAATAGTTTGGGGACTATAATGAGTCACGCAAAGTTGTACGAAATCTGCCAAACCGCATTTCATGACCATGTGTACTCGTGTCTATTCATTTGCGGGACACTGGTTCTCTCACGAAGTTTTATGGATGGCCAACTTACAAACTATCTCATTGCATCGAATTCCCTGCCCCACGACAATTTGAGAAGGTAAACTATATGATTCCATTGTGAAAAGTCCGAACCTCTTGATGTGGCTTCCTAGCTAAACTGGTAGTGCCCGCGAGATACTGAAGCATAGGCGGCGCCATGAGTGCGTTCGGATCTAGCCGGGGTCAATGAGTTTTTAAATTCGGATCAATTTGGAATAACCACTGCCGTAGCAATGGGACTATATCCTAAAGTGTCAAAATAGGTGAGTACTCTTCCATCGCTGGCAACTTGAGGGGACTGAAGTTAGCAATATAAATTCCATCCATTTGTTGCAAAAGCCTACGAGATTGCACCAGATCAATATTGGACTACTTTCAAAATCGTAAAATCCTATCATTCTGGCTCAGTTAGAACGATCATGCAAAGCACACCGTTTAATAAATCGAGGACTGAGACTGTAAACCCCTTCCAGTCCTCCCATTTACATTTCTCCTCATCCAGAATTGTTCCTTTCGAACTTTCTGGTTAGTACAAATGAACTGGAAAGTGCGAGTTACTTGTGCGAACAATGTACCATTCATCGTATCTGGAAACGTCTTTTGTGCATATTCACCAACCATAATTGTTCAGGGTGAATGAACAATCCTTGAAGGACGATAAGAGAAGAGAGAAAGGGAGGGAGAGAACGAGAAAGGGAAATTCGTGCGAATCCAATTCGTGTTCAACCCAAAAAGCGGAAACTGAACTGGAACCAGCTGTTTACACTTTCTGCAACTAACTTGCGAGCATATTCCAAGATAAACAGGCTTTTACTTCTATAATTTGATCTGCTTCGGCAAGTACGAACAGAGAGCAGACAGTCAACCGTGTTCCCACTTACCTGGTCAGCACCGGTTCGTATGACCTTAGCAGGTAAGGGCAGATAACCGTATAGAGAAAAAAATTGGCCCACTATTCGTCCTGCGATTTTATCCTCTACTTACATTCAACCAGAAAATATGGCCGGGTCAAACTATGGCTGAATCCGAAGTCAGTTATAATGAACAAATTACTGTATAGATCGTTAAGTGAGTGAAGACAGTTTGCCCGGCAGGCCATGCTTTTTTGCCTGAAACTGTTAGTCAAACATGTGATTCGTAAAACAGTGATAGATGAATTGGAATTACGAACAATATTATTTGCAAATGGATTCAAATGTCCTTTATAATCACGTAATGCTTAATACCAACCGATCACTTGACGTGGGTACAGAGTGGGGTATGGTCGTGAAATTAAAAGATAGTCTCCTGGACTCCATCCATTTCGCATAGTGTGAAATACATCAGGTTACGTCGTGGGTGCTCAAAGTTGGCACGGCCTAGTAGTCATGTGCTATAGATATGTTCCAAAAGCATTTAAATCTGATAAGGCTTCGGTATACATGGCTGGTTCTTTTGGTATTACCCACAAGAAACTGTGTATCTTGGTCGTGCTTCGTAGACGTGATTTTGACGGCCTTGGTGAACTAACGATAATGGCGAATCTCAACGTCAGGGGACGTGAACACAGGCAGACCATAGTACAACAAGTAGTCGGGCTGTTATCAAGTTCAATGTTACTAAATCCCTACAAAGTTCAACTCTGCTCCGTTCTATCCTTTGCTAACCTTCTGTTATATTCCAAACCAGGATAGCATACACCGGATGTAAATGGCACTTGAGGAAATGAAGAAGGAGAAAGCAAAGCAAAGAAGGATCTGAGTGACAATCTAATCATCCAGTTGAAAGGGGACCACTGAACGCGAAACACGCGAAGTTGCCTCTTACACTCAACCAACAAAGTTTGGGATTCCTTGGACTGAAAAAATCATAAAGCCTAACATGGTCTTTGCAATGGCTTTATTCGGTCACTATACTCTCATTCAATCATGAGTGGGGGACCTCGGTAGCCTTTGAAATGATCTTTGTCTGGATCAAACATGTGGAAACAAATCGATAAATATTTCCGCAGATGCACCGAAAGGGCCAATTTTCGACATCTCGCTTCATTCATTTACATATAGAGATTTGTGAACACGGAAGAGCAAAGCAGACCCACAGAGATTTGCGTAATATGTGAGTGAATAGAGAGAAATATATGAAGTTTTATTGAAGAGGAAGTTGTGAAAAAGGATAAGCTTGAGATCTGTCGTGGGAATAAAGGCTGTGAACGAGGAACTGATTTGATGAATTCGTCTATTATGGCAATAGCAACATTTGTGGTTGTACTAGGTTACGCGCTCAATTCGTAATTCAAACATAACGCCTTTGTGCCTTGCAGTGTTTCATTAATCTGCGCATTTAATACACTAATTTCCCACCTCTATTTTGTTATTACGCCGTTGGCAACAAAATCAGGCGGTGCTGAAAATCCATCGATGCTCAGATAGACGTTATCTGAGTTTCAAAAAATGCTTGACTCGAACCATATAACTTAAACCGGCCCCTTTGTAGAAAAATGTTATCAGACTGTAGCGTCAGGTGACCAGAGCTGTCAAATGGAAATGTGTGGCTTGTAAACGAGACGACGCTCGACGATCACGTGAGCTGAAGTCTCCTATGAATCGGAACCTGTCTACTTAACTTAATGCTTCTTTCACCGTTGACTACCTGTCGAATATCAACATCCTAGCCACATTTTATAGATCTTGTTGGGTGAGTTGCAGTCGGCCATCACGCGAAACACTCAGGAGACGAGAGGGAGGTTGACCAAACAAACCTTCCTGGCCAAAACCGCAATTCCGTCTCATACGATAGCAGGTCAAGCATCCAAAAGTAGACGAAAATTTTCACTTGTCGAACACCACCTCCTCGAATTCCTGTATGCGTGTTAATTTGCATGAAGCTTTTGAATGGATTCACTGGCAAACCCTCTAAGGAAAGGCACTCAGTGTATTTGTGTGAGAAGTGTGCTTTTAAATTGCGATCGGATCATGCGATCGATATGTTCAGTTTACGTAAAACTACATGCAATGTCGACTGTTTGACACGAGTTTTGATATCACAATTATTTTTTTCAACATATCTGTTCATTTCAGTTTTAGGAAAGTTATTTAGACTCGAGAATAGCAAACGATCACCGAATTACAAATGTGGCTAGGAAACCCTGCAAGCAAAATAGAAAGTCCCACAGGCCATCAGCGGACAATATAAACAGTCTCCCATCGTAGAGTTTAATTGCCTAATAACACAGAGCAGTCGAAATCATTGATAGGTTATCGACATTTCGGTCACTACGGGTAACCGTTTTCAAGACTGACTTCATAAGCTCATAAAACAAGTTTTGAAAAAGATTAAACGTGGTGACCGAAACGTCGACAACCTATCAACGATTCTGACTACGCTTTGTTATTGAACAATAACATTTTTTCATAGCATTTCACATGGCGCATCGATTTTTCTACACACTCCGAATCGATCTCGGTTCTGACACATTAGTCACCTAGAAGTTTATATCAAATCAACATCGCGTGGTTATTTCCCCGTAGTTTTATCACTGTGATGAGAAACATGATTCGGCTAACCGATAACTTTTATAGTGAAGTTAAACGGAGCTCAAAAAGGAAAATTTGATCGTCCTAAAGATGAAAATATGAACAAAAAATAATGGCTTGCAGTCTGAATCCGTCTATAACCTTCAAGTTTAAACCTCAGTAACTCCTATAAGATGAGTGATGTAGATTTATCACAACAAAGTACTCCCCCGTAGACGGTTCTTTCAAATAGCGGCCACCTCTTCCGTGCAAAAACTTTGTCCCCGTCCTGACTGAAGTTACCTGTTAATCACTTCGAGAGCGAAAATTTCTTCGAGCGAACACGGCTATCGGGTCACATGCCTACACACCGATGGAAAACTCTATTTGATTCTGTGTGACTGTGAGAAATCAAGCCAGCATAGAAATACCATGGAACTTCAAATCAGTGGGAAATCTCTGGTTGCTGAATGCTGGCATAATCCAACAAATCAATCTAAATCGTGAAAAATTCCGGTGTTAAATTTTTAGAAAAAGGAATGTGGCAAACACAGATCTATCTTCTCGGTATTTCACATCAGGCCAATATAATACACGTACGGATTGTTTTTCTTTAAAGTTTGCAGAGTTAGTAAATAGTCCACAGTGTTCACAGAGATTCACAAATCACTTTGAGTTACGGAAAAATTCTTCTGATGCACGCTTTCAGCGTACCAGCAGAAAGGCCCAAGTTCAGCACTTCATGAATGTAATAGCTGTGATTGTTTTTCTAGATTAATCTCCCGGAAGCAGTACAATGGATAAAACACGTCTGACAGAACTTTCAACCAATGACAAGGCACGGATAACGATGTCTTCGGATGGATTGACGCTACAGTCATGCGCAGTCGTAGAAGTACTATTTTCCCCGCCATTTCTATATCTGACGAAAACATCATATGTATAGAGATGCAGAGATGTTAGTCTCAAGTGATGACGTTGACGACGACACAGATACGACACAATTCGAAGAGGTTCTGGTGACAGGCGCCATTCAAACTGCCCAACCATTGCAAAAATTTTCTACCAGAATAATGTGTGGAATTTATGCCAAAACTAGAATACAAAGAAAAAAAGCTAGTTGTTCAAGGGAGACAACAGGGCAGGAAACGATTTAATAATAATGAAAATAAATAAACAAGATAATTCTAACAGCTACTGAGGTTGCGCGGGGCTTGATTAGGCGAGTTATTCCCGGTTGGTAACATCGTTTCAACTCCACACTGCACGTACCTTTCACAGACAGAAGGTTTTCAGATCAACTCAGAATATCCACTCTAAGAATGTTGCCATTTTCGAACCTGTGAAAGCGAGGTGAAATGATTCGGATTACTCCAAACATAGGTTGCTCGCGTCACTACACTGATCGATAAAATTTGATCGATGAAATTCACCTAGGTATCACCCGTTGTTTTCATCTACTTTTTCCGCATTGAAGCCCCATGCAGAAAGCCACTGATTAGAATATATTATCGTCAACTACGAAAGATAAGTGAGCGGTGAAACGGCAAGTGGTCGTCCGTGCTAGAGCAGATTGATTTTTATTCACTTATCTGTTGACAAATTTCTGCGCGTGTAAAAAGCAACCTTAAGAGAACCGACGAAAAGAAACTTATTTTGTTTGAATTTATGAAATTAGAATGGAATAAACTAATAGTAATTGACGGTAATATTGGACGTGCATTCATGCAGAAATGTCACAGATATTCATTTTTAGGCTCCAAAAACCTCACCTAAAAGTTCGGTGTTGTTGTAAAAAGGTATTTTTCCGACTGAGCGAGGAAAACCCGCCCGAAAACACAACGACTGTGTTACATAAAAGGCAAAGTGTATATTATACCATTCAGTAATACAACGAAGATTTTATTTGTGTATGGTCAGATTTTTTCGTAGAGAGGCATTTATATCTTAGTTTAAATATCTACACCTACCACCTCACTGAAAGAACAGAAAAACATGATTACTTATCAGAATGGCTGAGAAGTTCCGTTGAGACTTGCTCCTGGTTTTTGAGGAGTCCAGCCATCTGAGAAAAGGTTAAATTTCTGTAGGTGGATAGACCGGAGGGTATGAAACGAAAAGAAGAACATGTAGAATCGTGAGGGTAACATTTGGGTAGTTCACTGCAAACAAGGTGAGTGAAGTTCGAACGGATTTGGTTTACAATCGTTTCACATACTGTCAGGTCTATAGTTCACTTAACAATATGAAAGAGATCGGGCGATAATCAACAAATCTTAGCAAAGAATTTCGAGATCTTTCATCCACGGAAGAGCAAATATGACAGCAGGGTAGAAGAAGAGAACAGAGGCCACATTGGGAAACGAAATGAGGAATAGAGCTCCGTTCATTGTTGAGCTAACTCAGCTTTCAAGTGTGAAGATATACCCAGCAAAGTTTCTTTACAAAGTCTGAAATGTGCTATGGCGAGCTCAAATTCTTTTCGATAGTAATTAATAAAAGATGAACAGAACCAACTCTAGTTAGTGGTTCTGCGTTTTAAGTTCATTTACTTCATTGTTATTATGAAGTCATGCAATGATATTTCAGGAAAGGTTTTGCCGCCAATTAGAAGTTGCCTGTTAAGGATTGACCAGAGTCGACTGTAGGAGGATTCGAATTAAGAACAGAGGATAATAAAGTCCTCGATGATGACTCTATGATCACCACCGGTTTCTAGAGAATTTGGATCGGATTCTATCAACCTTGTCTGACCGAATGTTTTGATATTCTTGAAGTGCAACAGTGAGCCGGTCGATAATATATCAGAACATTTAGGGTGGACATATTGATCGCCTAAGAAATACCAAGGGTATGGACCTGCTCTCATGACATGTGTGTCTGGGGGTAACTTTTGTTTCCATTTTTTTCAAATTCCAGCATCTCATTATGTATTCGGTCAGCATAACCCGTTCCGTCTGTAAATGATAAAATCTGGGTTACCACGTGTGAATGACTAAAATACTTGGGTTTCTTCTAGAATCGAATGATAGTCATGCTAGCAGTAACTGGTTATTCTGTTAATGCTCTTGGGTAGTATGAAATTCGCATTGTCTACAGAATGGTTTAGCATACAGTTTCATAGACTACCTCTCTAGGAGGACTGGATAAAATTGCTTCGTCTGACTCGTTATTCAGTAAAAGTGGCGTGGCGAACACATGTATGCCTTTTCGGCACTCCTGATCAGTCGAGTACAACAACGCAACAACTTTGCAAATGTGCTATACTGGTCTGAGGAGAAGTACGGAAAAGACAGATATGTGTTCCCCATATCACGTTTTCTAGATTCAAACTATGGGGACATTTCACGAACTGAAATCCTGACTCGTTACCGATCTTCAGGGGATATATCTAATGAGTTGCATCTGGGCGCAAAAATCGGCGTACACGATTGACTGCAAGGTTCACGCGTTAACTTATGTCCGTCGGCCGTTTACTTCACCCTACTGTCTTGTAATACACTCACTGTCCACCTGACGCAGACTACGAATGTTCACGATAAATCAGTCGACTTCTGTGATGGAGGGATTTCAATCAGGACTTAGCAGAAAGGCCAAAGGCTTTTCCAACGAGTGTTAACACGTGAGACTCACAATTCGACGTGCTGAGTTCGTGACCAAGACTGAGAGCGTGTAGACAAGCGCATTTGAGCATGGTTCAATCTGAGCAGACATATCACCTCCCCACTATTTTTGAAGCTCTGTTCTCTGGGCGCTCTTCTTCGGGCAATGCGCGCATGCGGACATTTCGGTTTTACCAAGCACAGTTGATCACTGAACGGGGAACAACGTGTCATATTTTATCGTTTTAAGTACTGAGCTGTGCTCACATTCTGGTTCTTGTGTTCGTTTGGTTTACGAAGGCAAAACGAAGCGCAGAAACCACGGTTGTTTTTCAAACTGATTGGTTCGTAAAATTATGTATGGAACAAGTTCCATCAACCATATGTTAGAAAGATAGTTAACCAAAATGAAGCTGTGTTTGAATAGTAGAATATTAATATTGTTTGTGGAAAGATTAGTCATCTGAGGGTATTGTAGAAATCTGAATAATATCGGGACTTTTGGACTGATCTATTTCCCACATCTACCATTGAACTTTCATAATAACCAGTAAATAAATACGAAGGCATGCTGGGTTGCCTTCCTTCTCGGCGACAAAAGTAGCCCGATAAAATCCATAATTTCTTCACTTGGCCTAGACCATCGATCAAAAATGAGGGAATGTGAATCACAAGTGGAAAAATGAATTCCTGTCTTCATTGTTATTGTAGTTGTTGACATGCAAACCTGTGCCAAGTAATTTATGTCATCAAAACACCGACCCGCTAGACCAGCAGAATTCCACCTCTCCTGTCTTTGTTGGAGTGATGCGGTATATTATTTTATTTTGAGTGGAGGTTCCTCAGACATAGCGAAAAATGGGTATCTAACAAACCTCGTTCGTATGAATGAGATGTGAAATTCATGGATTCGGAATAAAGCAACGTTTTGTATCCAATGAAAATGTCACCAATCGAGGCAGAAACCTTGAAAAAGAGACTGTTCTTGGTGAAATCAGAATTCATTCACTCTTAATGAAAACCTCATGTGCTGAATTTTGACTTCATTATCTTAGTATTGGTTCATAGTTAACATTTTAGTAATTTTGGAATTTCATGCTTCAGGCAAACTTATCATGTTAGTTAAGGTCATACAATTTCAACTGACACACATTACCGAAGACTCAATGTGAACAGTATACCTTTATGCGGAAATTACATTTCCAGCCCTTGTTTGATGGAACACCATTAGGATAGATGAATTCTACACCTTTTTTATCAACACCGAACTCGCAGCCGAGGACGCTGTTAACCTCGGAAACCGACGAGAGGTTCGGGCGACGCTGTGTCATGCAGTGCTAAACTGAAGTGGACCGTCGACAGTCAGGTAGCTTGCCCGTGGTGGTCGTTTGCTTACGACCTCGGAGGGCGGAGAGTAGAACGGTGCCACCTTAATGGTTTATAGTAATACAATAATGTCCGGCTCCTAATTTTATCTAAGATATCGAGATATTATGTTGTTGTCCGTTCTAGTCTCAGGGTCTGGTTGCCGGTTATAATTAATAGTGCACTGGACATTTGAGGCTACGCGGTTTACGGCTTCCACTGTACTCATGAGCAAGCACGTAATAAAAAAGCTCAATAGTTACCGTGTGTGACTCACAAGCACGCGCTCTGAGTGTGCGTCTCAAGAACGCGATAGCTTTGAATTGTAACCAATGGATACAGCTTTACTACTGAATGAAAGTATAGTCTTTACACAAGACCTGAGCACAGCTCTAGCGGATACGTAGACGATCGGTGTGCGCTGCGGGCGGTCACTGATTCTAGATCCACAGTATGTCGAAGTGAAGCTTGTTATAGACAAAACAACGTTCTGTAGTCACTGACAGCTGATACCAAAGCTAACGAATTGGCTACTTTTACCTTCAGCTTGTTGCTATTGTAGGTTTATGACCTCAGAAATACATTTCACAGAACAGAAGCGGTTTCCTTTTATCATCATTTAACTTTTGCAAATGAAGAGTGTTTTACCGATGGTCATAAAATACACTCGGGTAACTCCCGTGAGAATACAATAGAATGCAATTAGTAGATGATTTCACGGAGACCAAACATTTAATGTTGCAGAGCGCAAACATTTTACGGCTGTTATCATCTGAATAAGCTAAGCTGATGTGCTCTGCATCACCTACGTTTTTTTTATAACTGATCTATTGTAACAAAGATAGCAAGACGGGTGAGGCATGCTTTTATTTGACCAGCCAAGCAAGCCCAGTCGGTAAAACAGGTACAGCCTCTTGTATATTCCCTTTCCCAGACAGTGATTTAGTAACATCGATCCTCCGGCTGCCTGAGTATTCTGGCTCCTTTCTGGCTCGGTGCCTGCAACCAATTATGTTGATTTCTTTTGTACGCCATTTCCGTCCCGTTGGTCCGATTGATCCGGTTGACGGCCTAATCGGTTGCACCTCATATGGGATATCTTTCTGATTGCCTGAGATCCCACTGAGTCCGATTAACAATTCCGGGGGCTTTTTTGTCTACTGTGGGATACTTCCAACATATTCACCGTCTCTTCTTTGGGCTATGGCTGATTGGTTAATTGGTTGCCCCGACTAATTTGATACTCCCCTAGTTCTGTTGCTATAGCATTCCCCGCTACAATATGACAATTGGCTTAGCACTAAAATATGCTTTCGAACAGAACTTTGTAGAAGCCACAAATCAAAAATGTTTGTCAACAGAAACACTCCGAGGATTCAGGAATTAACTCTTTCCTTTTGCTCAATATGTAAGTCTCCATTGGGAAATTGAACCTAAAGCGAATTTTGCTGCCTTTTTGGACCGATAAATCAATGCAGCTGATAAAACTAAAGGGAAGACTACAGCCGATTCAAACAAAAATCACTCAGCTAAGTGCTTAATTATTCGTGAAAAATGGGATATATTATATCACAGTACATATATATATATGTGATTAAAGCTATTTGGACAGACAAAGCAGCAGATAAAAATGTCCCTCTTCAGCATAAAGTTCCACGGGAAAGACATTTTTACTGGATAAATGTATCAGATGCATCTGTAATGAATATTTTCATAGTGATGAACAGTTCACGTATTTATGAGGAGTGAGACGGAAAAAGACGTTTCCTGTAAAATACTAGCGCATGAATTCAATGACCGAGGTACC
Organism: Fasciola hepatica; assembly: GCA_948099385.1. Taxonomy (NCBI): domain Eukaryota; kingdom Metazoa; phylum Platyhelminthes; class Trematoda; order Plagiorchiida; family Fasciolidae; genus Fasciola; species Fasciola hepatica. The sequence continues at coordinate 250,779 of CANUEZ040000055.1, read as the reverse complement.
CCACATAACCCCGAAGACTCATTGCACTATTTGAGATAACCAGCGATTAGACCTTGCGATTTGGAAAGCCACATAACGTCTCAGTAGATCAGCCGGACCACTGTGTATTATTATGCCCCGCCAAAACAACTGGCAGTGGCGTAGTTTAAACCTTTGACCTATGAAGTGGTATTTCAGCCCTTTAAACCACCTGGTCATTATAGGTGAACTGTTGTTTGCAGGTCGCATGTAAATAGTAGACAGTTCCGCGGATGCTCTATATATAACACACTGAGCCCCTATGTTATTTGTCACCTCAAAGTTCAATGAGTACTGTAGCTGGTTTTCCTACTGACTTTCTCTATCGGTATCAACAAAATATTTAACACCCAACTCGCTATATACTCACTCTCACGCGTTTACTGTCAATTTGCATCCACTAAAGCAATTCACCGTTTGACTCAGAATATCCATTTCCTGTCACTATCTAATCTTTCCAATCACTACTTCTGTTTCTGTTGGAAACATAACGTTCCCCCTTCCGAAGCTACTCATATTCAACTTACACAATGCACCTCCAAACATTCTTCCACGTTGAAAGCTGGTGTGTACGCGTCTTTGAAATCACGCAAATCCAAACAGACTCCTGATTATTTTCATTGGTGAATTCCAGTCTATGTGACTGGAACTCCATATTTTGTTTCTCATTCACTTCTTATTTGTTCTCTCTTTGGTTGGCACGCTTACGATTACCACATGTTTCTCTTCCAACTTTGACGAACAGATAACAGTTTGGTGGACTTGAACGCTCCCCAAACTCAAACAAAAATAACTTGGGCCGGGAAATTGGGGCTTTCGCACATTCAAGCATCTCAAATTTGTTCACCTTGCCACCCTAGTACTCAACCATAGACATGAGCAAACACGTACCCTTATTCAAATAAGAAACCATAATTATAATTAGTTTTTCCACCCATCTTCATCAATTCCCATTGGAGTATTGGACCGTAGTCTGATCACTTCCTCGCAAGGCTTCTCCATTATAACTTCCACCACAGGCCTAGTCGCACACTCTAGTGCTAAGCATTGGCTGCTTGGTGCGACCTTTGTAATTTTCTAACAACCTACATCCGGTGTGATTTTTTTCCCATGCTCTCTGTGGACTTCAGCGTTGTACGTAATGGAGCTAATCCCCCAAGATATGACTAACTTTGTTCTCCAATCTTGCTCGTTCGGGACACCACTCCCAGATTGGTTCATATTCGCAGGTTCCGGCTCTGAAGGCACTTCGTCGGCGGCGTTTGTCCTAAACTTCCATCTATCATCACTGTTGTATTTTAGTGAGCAGGCAGTTGGCAATCACATTGGTGTTCGATTAACGTGAGTGTGGGTTCCCGACGAGACACCTACTGAGTTTTGTGCTCATGGAGTTTTCCGTGTTTTTCGTATTTTGCAGATCGAACGCGAGCAATTCCCCGCGGAAGAACACTGGTCTTTGCATATATAAGAGTGAAACAAAAAGTCAGACAGTAATTTTAGAAGTCAGAAATAACCCAGTCAGGCGCAAACTTACCCAACTAAAACAATGTCAAAATGGTGGTCCCTAATTATAACCCTGTAAACATCAGTTTATCATACCCATTTCCTTCTGCATTTCTTCATACAATGAGTGAATCTGATACCAAACAGTCAGAATCTTAAAAGTTCTCAAGTATTTGCAACCTTCCAACTACTCTCCACCTTCAGCTCTACCTACTCTATCCTCAATCCCTTCCCTTTCCAATACAAACAGGGATGTCTGCTTGATATCTAGGCTGCTAAACAATCGTGAACCTCATGGTGAAGGGAATGTTCCACCTTGCTATCATTTGGATCACAAACCCAGTCATTCCTATTTGTCTGTAGTACTTCCGGGCCTCAGATTTCCACCGTCTCTATCTTGGTCCTCTTATTTATGAAGTTGCACGTACGATTCAAGGAAAATTTCATATCTCTTTCATACGAGACGCTTCTCCACTCGATTTCAGCTTTTCCCCTTCTCTTTTGGATCGGGCCTGACATGAAGCTATTTCTTTTTTTTTGCTACTCAGCCCAAGGCTCAAATATACCACGGCCATCCCACCCTCGGAGGATTGCCAACATTTCACCCTTCAAATGAGGATTGAACGGATTTTCCTCTTCCTGAATAGTACTTCGCTAGTCCGTTTCCCAGAGGTTTATTCTGGTAAATACTGGTCACATGCGGAGAACTATCCCCATCAGGTATATATTCACCAATTTTGTGAAACCGTGTTATTCAAATCAGCATTATTCCAGAAACTTAGAACTCTGGAATACCGCACTATCCTGTGTTTCTCCTATCTCTCGTAACCGTTGTCTCTTCGAGAATAGAATCAGTAAACTGTCCTTAATGCAAACAATCCCCTCCTAATATTATGCGCATAAGTCCACTAAACCCTTTCACATTGTGTCACATATTTTGGTGCAGTAAATTAACAATAACAGGCTTTTCAATTACTAAAAGAAATAAACAATACACAAATGAAGCTGTTTTGACGTTGTGTGCTACACCAGAAGGTGGTTCTCAAATATGAGAAAAACCTGCTAGCCAGCGTAGTGATATTGCGTTCATTTCTGTGTATCATAATCTTTATTGCCATTACAAATATACGAAATTTTTCACCAGTCCAAACCAAACTGTTCCTGTTTTGACCGCCAGTACGACACACTCTTTTGAGTCCTCCCTTATCGTTTCTAGGTCTGGGATTTTGCTGTCACCAATTTGGTTATCCGACTTCTAGTGAAACATCGCTCAATTCGTGACTGTAGTTATCAACCACGTCAGTACGCCATTCGTCTCATTAGCCCTGTGTGCTAAATTGGCGAGCCCGGCGTGATCTCAGCATGTGGGCAGGGTTTTTGAATTTCCGGTAGAATTTTCCATCACCGACGTGAGTCCGTTCCATTATCCTATTTTCATTTGTTATCAAACATTTTTCGATAGAAATATCTAGAATCTCGTTGGCTAACCTGGGTGCTCCACTGAAAATTGTGTTCGCTTTAGATTATTTTGTTGGTCAAAGTAGCTAATTCGCAGGGGCCAACACTGACGGACGTTAAAGACGTGAGAGAATTAGAGCAGTCCGATATATCCTCAGTACACACGAGGATTCCTGAGTTTTCACCCACCGACCCAGAGCTTTGGATGGTTTAAGAAAAAGTCCATATTTTGAAAAGCACTCATAACTAACTAGTCCACCAAGCTTACAAAGCTGGTTGGGTACTCGTCACCCGCTCTGAATCTAACAGTTATAGATATCACAAAGAACTCACTGGAAGATTGCACGACGCAATTGTGGTGGGATATGGTATGTCAGCAGGACTTCGGCTAAAGCAGCTGGTGTCTGACATCAAGCTTGGTGATCATAGCACCCAAACTGCGACGCCTGTTCTTCGTTTAATGCGGGTACAGGTCCTCACCCTTAAAATGCAGGGTACAATGTTGGGCGAGCTTAGGATGCAAAAGCCTCTTACCAACATTCAGCTATCTTAGGCATTTTGGAAAATAAATTCACGTCATAGTTATTAGAGAACTCAGCTGATCGAGTAAAAGCACATGATTTACCTTCTGTCCATCAAAAAGCTAAAGATCCCGACATAGACGGTACTGACTCCATGGAGTGTTTAGCAAAGCACGTAGAGTTACCGTTCTCTCAGGCCAACACATTGCATTCATCGCGATCAAATTCACGGTCTCGCGGAGAAAACAGCTCCAACCGTTCACGGCAGCTTAGCCCCACAAACCCCGGTGTGTATTATCAAAACCACTACCAAGGCAATAGAAAAATAAATGTATCTAGCTTTGCAAGTATCAACTTGAATACCACGGAAAAGTGTAAACTGAGTAGTACAGACGACAGCCTTTTTGGGCCTTTCCGCTCACAGTCGCATACTTTTATAACCGGAAGAGCATCGGGAACATCATTATTAGTAGGAACCGATGCACAAGTGAGAACTATTCAACCTTACTCCACAGACTGCTTCAGTTAATCAGAAATCGAGTTAGTTGCGGCTAATGAGAGACCCATAAATGCTTACCGCAAGTGTTCACTCACACCGAAACTCGTTTTGCGCCGTAATCTACAGTGGGTACTCATCACTGCGGACCTTCCCCATTTGATCACTGGCATCGACTTTCTTCGTTACTTCAACACCATGACTGATTCGTCCGGTTTTCGTCTTGTGGATAAGACTATCAACGTCTGAACTAGCGGCACACAGTCAAGGGGGTCATCGCTCACCCAGTCCCCTTCTCTCCTATAGCTACAGACCCCTACCATGAGCTCCTGCACCAGTTTTCTGGATTATTCCAACCTATTAACGTGCTACCACAGGTGTCAACCAAAGTATCACGCCGTATAAACAAAGTCAGACCTCCGGTTGATTGCTGCCCAGGGAGCTCAGCACCCAACAATCTGAAAAAAGACAAGGCTGAGTTTCAGCACAAGCTAAATCTCGGTATCATTGGACCATCTCAAGTCCGTGGACTTCTCTGTTACATATCTCACCAAAAGGTTTGTTGACAATTGGCTACCTTGTGGTGATTATCGGGCACTAAACAATAACGCCACGAGCGATCACTATCCGATTCCACATACTCAAGACCTCACCACAAGTTTAAGAGGTAGCATTATTTCCAGTAGCGTAGATTTATTTAAAGCATGCAACCAAATTTATGGTAATCCTGGTAACTTTCCAAGGACAGTTGTAATAACACTGTTTGACCTATTCGAGTTTTTCTGCATGTTATCAGGTCTTCGCAATGCGGGACAAAGATTCCATCGTCTAATAGGCCAGGTCTACCAAGGTTCAGAAGGAGTTTACACGTGAACTGATGGTATCTTAGTCTCCAGAGCAACAGCTCCGTACCACACCGCGTCTACGAGCACTTTTGAACTTTTATCTGGACGTGAGGCAACTATCGACGCAGCGAAATATTCATTTTTTTAAAGAAAGTATTTCTTCGTTGATCACTTGATATCGATCGTATGCTTTGCACTCATGTAAGAGAAAGTACAGGCCATTCCTAAATATCCCGAAACTCCATTTTTCAAAAGGCTCTGTGGATTCGTTAGTTTAGTCAACTTCTACCGTCGTTTTACTGCAAAGTGCGCTTAGTTGATATAGCCTATCACAGATTTACTACTCGGCATGACCAAAACATTCGAATTTCCTAAGAAAACTTGATCCACTTTTGTCGAACTGAAAAAGGGTATCTCCAACATGGCCACCGTTGCGCATCTTATACCAAAGGCTCCCTTGGCACCATCAGCCGATGCTTTAGACTTAGCTGTTGGCGCTGTTCTACAACAACAAATACAAAGCTCCTGGTAGCATATAACATTCTTCTCGAAACACCATCAGCCGGCCGAATCTAGGTGTAGTACTTTCTGTGGGGAACTTCTAGAAGTTTATTTCGCTATCGGCCATTTCCAGCACATGTTGGAGGGCAGACAGTTCACCGTCTCCACTGACCAAAAGCCAATCGTCTACGTTACGTAGTCATCCACAGGCCGGTACTCGCCCAGGGAACTTCGCCACCTAGATTATATTACTCAGTTCACATCTTAGGTGAATTTAACTTTGTAGCAGATGCCTTTTCTCATACCCTTCTCTTTGGGCCAGCTAGTGGCAGTGATTTGGCAACCATTGCTTCAGCCCAAGCACATTACCCAGAAGTTGAGCAACTTCTTCACGTCGGCTCTCTCCAACTCGAAAGAATGCCATTCACTTAATCGGAGGACACGATCTTGTGCGATTTGTCGCTAAATACTCCTTGTCCACTGGTGCTATTTGCGTTCAGGAGTGGCGTCTTTAGGACACTGCACGGTTTGTCACACCCCGGCATATGAGCTTCGAATAAACTTGTGACTGAGCTCTTCGTGTGGCCAAAAATAAATAAAGATATAAGTGAATGAGCAAGTAGTTTTCTAGAAAGTCAGCCATCTTAAGTACGCAGCCACACAACATGCCCTGTCGGCACGCTTGTTACATCACATACATGATTTCATCATGTGCACATCGATCCAGTAAATCTTCCGCCTCCACCGGGGGACTTACTCATTTAAGTACGTTTATCCAGTGTTCTGAAAGTTTTTGAAAATTGATGTTAGTTGTAGCGCAGGTTGGTGGCTTTCAGCAACTAGTGATCGCTGAGCTTAGCATTTAGTTCGCAAACACTACATCCCTGACGACGTCACCTCGACTGGTGATGAAACTTTCGGGAGCCGAGAGCCAAGCTCAGCGATCCCAAGTTGTTTAGAAAGTATCGATAATTTTTCGAGGTGGGATGGAGCTACACATGCTCATCCGAAACAACAGCACGTGATTTTCTAGAATGAAGGGGAGCCCCATTTGGATACCTAGATGTAGTGACCACGAATGGAGGGATCAGCTTCCAAGGTTCACTTACTTCCCTGATGAATGTATTGAAAAGCAAACAAGAGAGAGCTACGGCGTACCATTCAGCTGCTAACAGTTTGGTCGTAAGTTTTCGTAAATAACTGAAGGCAGCTTTAAGAGCTCATGCGAACCCGGCATGGCTATAGGCTATGCCATTTGACTTGATAGGCATTCGTGGCTAGATGAAAGCTGACCAATATTTAACACCGAAAGAGCTATTGTTTGGGTGTCCAATTCCGTTACTGGGGGATTTAGTTTCACCACACTGTTCGCAGCCTTTTAATTATTCCGATTACATCCAACGCCAAACTCAGAATAGGCGTGATCTGTATGCAGCATCAGCTAGGGAACAAAGCATATCATTGTACGTACCCAAGGAGCTGTCTACGTGAACACAAATCTTCTTACGTACAAATAGAAAAAGGTACTCATTTCAGGCTCCTTATTCAGGCCGACATCGAGTTCTAGGACGTAAGGAAAAGAGCTACACCACAAAATTTTAGGGTTACCGAGAGACGGTATAGATAGATTAGAAACGACTTTCAGGGAAGCAGAGACGCTATTTGTTTGACTCAAACCGTGCGCAGCACCGACTGTCATACCCACACGTCGGTCTACAGCACCAACAGGCACAGATTCAAAAAACCCCGAGTCCCCGGAGTGACCCGACTGTCGCGGATGATTCGTGTGAAATCTGGTACTTTCCCTAAAAACCACTTTTTATCCCTAATCGTGAGTATTATTTTATTTCTTCTCAGAAAACATTTTTACAGTTTTTGTTAGTTTTCTGTGCACATCGAACCGCTGAGGACGATCACTGATGCACTTGCCTTTGTTTTTCTCTCCCTTTGAGTCTCCATTTCAAATAATGATTTTTATTTCGGCAATCCATGTATCTGCGAGAAGCAGGTTACCTGGAGTGTTGTATGGAGAACAGAAGACACTCTTATACCATCTTCTATGCGCATGTGATGGCTTTTGAATTCCCAATCTTTCTTCTAGCAACCCCGACCGGTTTTCATTACTGGCAGGTAACTCGTTGCGATGCATCTGCACACTCAACTCGAAGCAGAACATATTTACCTACAACAAATATCGGGTAAGTTATATAGCCATGAAGCAATCCAGCAGACGAACACGTGTACTATTGCCAATCTTTTCCTTGTATCTCCAACACAAGATGAACTGTGGTTATCCACATCCTATTTGCGGTTATTTTCATCTTCGTTGCCGAATATCCTACAGGGTAACACTCTCCTGGAGAAGAGAACATTATCGCAATGTAACATTTCAAAGACACCTTCCTCAGTGTTCTAGGGGAGAGTTTGTGTAGTTACACTGTATTTATTTATGTCCATCCTCGTGGTTGGGCCGAGCATCTCGAGATGCACTTCACTTGGCCTTTAGCCACAACAGGTTTTCTAACCAACGCGATAATCACGGCTCTAGTTATAGATATCAGTCTTAAGTCTGAAGCAGGGGTCCTCCGTGAGATAGGCTATCTTAAACGACATCAGGCTGCCGGACCGAATGGATTGCCTCCATCTATTTTCGAAGACGGTGGCTCAGCATTGGTATTGTAGTTGACAAAACACCTCCGTTTGATAAGGGAGAAGGTACTAGTTCCAAAGAGTTGATGTAAATCGGTGATTGTACCGATTTACAAGAAAGATGACAGATGCTCATGTGAAAACCACAGGGGAATAAGTCTGGTTAGCATTGCATCCAAACTGCTCACTGGCATTATATCTCATCGCTTACCTAAAGCTCGTGAACAGAGCTCGCGCGAGATTCAAGCTGAGTTTAGACCTGGTCGAGGTTGTATTGATCACATCTTCATTCTTCGACCTGGGCACACTTTCCGTAGGCCCATTATCTGCGTTTTTCTTGATCTTGAAGCAGCCTTCGACTCAGCTGACTGCTCAGTTCTCTGGCGCTGCCAGAGAAATTAATTTCCATCATAACATCTCTTGATATGACCAGTCAAATCCGAGTTCGGTCTTACGGTGCTCTCTCACCCGAGTTCACCACGAGAATTGGTGTACATCAGTTTTCCTCGCTTTTTTCATTTCTCCTTAAATGTGTGATGGATATGGTCCCAGAGACCGCACTTTTGTCAGGTGAGGATAGTGGAATTTAACTTTTCCCGGGTGGAAATGTATTGGACCTTGAGTACGCGGACGACATAGTTCTTCTAAGTGAAATCCAAATAGGCTGAAAGCTTTTCTGGACAGCATGACGGACTGCGTAGCTATGTTCGGCATGCTTTTAGCATCTTCAAAGTGCAAGATGCTGTTGCAGGACTGGGTTGGTCCGAAGCCAAAACTTTCGGTGTCTGGGGAGACTATAGACCAGATAGAAAAGTTCTGCTCTCTGGACAGCTGCATTTCGTCCGAATGTCAGATATCGGATGTGTACTTACATACTTACAAGGCTCGTTTGACTTCTGCAAACCTGAGTCGTCTGTAGCGTCGACATGGTATCCGGTTGTCTATCAAAGGCCGAGTGTACACTTCATCTGTCAGGCCAGTGCTCCGGAGACAAGGCCACTACGGCTGGAGGATATACGAATATTGTGGGTATTTGAGCACCGATGTTTTCGCAGTATTTCTTGAATCTGGTGGGAACACCGCATAAGCAGTGCTGAAGTTCGGTGGAGTCTTATGTTAAAGGATCAAATCATTAGATGAAACACTTAAGCTCACCAGGCCAAGATTGTTGAGACGTTTGTTGCGCATGTTCCTGGATAGGATTCCTAGGGGCGCAATGAACACTGAAGAGTGTAGCAGCTAGAAGATAAGTAAGGGTAGTCAGTCCATAACATGAAAGAAAGGTGTCAAGAGCCTTACGAATGGACTTGGTCATGTAGGGCTTGTTAGACTACCTGGATGGGGTCCAGGAGACACTCCCGTTTTATAGCTAGGTATACTGGAGGACATGGCAACGTGTTGATATCAGAGATGCTCTTGCATTCACACACTTTCTTTATTCGCCTAATGCCCGTATTTGTAGCTCTCCTGCTATCGTTTTCATATTCACATTTTTTCTCCATAGTTCCCCAACTGAGGTTGCCTCTGGGAGATAGTCTCCGAAGTCACCACCCTCAGTACTTTACTAATGATTGTCTGAACTAAACTGAATTGAATCTGACACCAAGAAATGAAAATTTCTGATGCCAGCTTCAGCTGTATGTAGGACGGAACTTCACTGAAACCCACTTTTATAATCCCATTGAGTAAAGAAAGAACTGTAGAATGTATTTAAAAGTGCAGAAAATGATACCTGAACCAGGCAGATAAAAATCTTCGCGCAAATGAACGAAGTACATTTTGATTCGAAAAACCATGTATAATCGCGGCCGTAAAAGCAGACCATGATATGAGTGAACCAGTTAGACTATCTATTTATGGTGAATGATTTGATGAATTTCAGCCATAAACGGGATGAAAACAGAACTGATTCCGCAAACGAATGTGTGGTCACGTCTATTTCACACTTACATGATTTCAGGTCACTCAGATCCCCTGGGAGGCCTGAAGTGACCTCTTCTACTAAAGTAGAACTTATCAGAACATTTATGGATAAACGTCTAACAACTGTAACTAATTCTCTGTGAACATCCGCTGAAATACAGTAGGAATCTCCCACTTGTAGAGGAAAAATGAACTATTCCTTTTGGGTAGGAATCTCGTATTCCAAGGGGTCTTGCACTGGCAGCCGCATGCATAAGCTCTTCTGAAGAGCACTTTTGAAAGCGACTGGCTCTGAGTAGGAGTTGAACCGTTGGTGCATGCGATCATCTTTGGTAAGCCCTCAGCTAGCGTGCTGGAGGTAAGGTTGAAGGAACAGTTCTTGGTCGGCTGTTTCGTGTACAACCTGCCAGGTTGGTCACACATTGCATGATTGATAGTCCGTGTGCATGAGATGAAGATACACGGCTCGAGACGAGAAAATAGCATCGGGATTTGCGTGATATTCGTTTAAAACTATGAAAATAGGACAGTGACAGACAGAGAACAAAACAGCAGCTGTTACTGTATTTTCAGTGTCACTGCGGTGGCAATTTTTGTCGTTTTAAGAGAATCAAAAGCTCCAATACTTGTCCCTTTTTCATACGAGGTTCGTAATCATTACAATGAGTTGCCGGGTTATCCGAACAAAAATAAGAATATAATTGTACTTCGGAACTTCACCTAGTAGATCTGGGTGTCGCCCTATCTTGCTAGCCAATTACTTAACAGTCCATTAAAAATGTAATCTTGCCCGATGAAAGCAAAACGCTTCGGACCCCTTTAAGCAAACTACGAGAGAACTGCATAACAACTGGTTCTCTTTGACGACAGTTAGTGAAGCAGGATGTCGTGATCCTGAGTGAAACAAATCAGACGATTTTGGGAATCGATTTCTTGCCTCGGCTGAGGGTAGGGATCAATCTTAGCGAATCTCATTTAAAAAATAAGTTCGACTTGCTACACGTTGCTGGTCAGCTCATCAATCAGGTGTTTGTAGCAGGTACAATTAAAGTATCTACAAATATTCACTTATACTTTCTAACCAGTCGTCCAAGACGTTATCAAACCGTTTGCAAACAAGGAGGACCAACGAGCATGTTACAGTTGTGTTGTATTGGTACCACGATATTCTGCATCCAAATTCTCATGAACCACTCAAGCGAGCATGGTAAGTTGAGAAACTGACATTGTAACAATCATTCATTGTGTTGGAAATTCGCTTACGACTACTTGTTCTATACACCTCTTCTCTTTTTGTATGACTGTTTTTCTGTGATTCCTCTCTCTCTCTATCATAATACTGACACCTACCATCCAAATGTGCCTTCCCCCTTTTACTTGTCTACGCCATTCCAAGGCATTTGATTAGACCCCTCACCTACCGTGTGCACCCATTTCTCCTGCTAGTTTGACTGTTATTGCCGTCTGAACATGCTTGAGAGACACCCCTATCTCCGCTCCTGTTCTACGCGTACTTTCTTGTCTGGATTCTCCCTCTGTCACGCTGACTGAACTCACATCGGGGTGTGGTCATCGTGGTTCGAACATATGCCACCATGCCCTCTCCCTCCTTTAATCTGTAGGTATCTGCCACCTGCCAGCCTCCTTTTGTGTAACGACCTTCTGTCTGTTATGGAGTTCCATCATCCCATCACTCACAACCCTCACTTACGTGTTTACCGCGTCTCTCATCCCGGATTTTCTCATTTCGATATCCTCCCTTCCTTCCTTTATTACGGTGACTCGTTTTGGAACTCAATTGGCGTCCGCTTCCTTTGTTAGTCGTGCCTTGTCAAAGCTTTCACTGATCTACTGCCGGTTACTGTTGCCGGAATGTTTACAATTGAGATATGTACCTGCACACTATCTAGATTTGCTCCTATAGTACACTCAAGTTTTCGACAATTCGTCTTTCGGGGTAAACGGGTTGTCGATTTTCTGAGAGGGATTCCGTAACAGTCATCATAAAGAATCTCATGCCTTGTTGTCCTAGGTCCAAATCCTCCCGCCTCCAGTAATTCCCCATTCAGAATTCTATAACTAGTGGCTACAACCTTCAGAACGAAGAAACATGGTCCCAGATTCCTATTTTTTGTGTAGGGATTATGGTGTTGTATCTAGATGTAATAAAACATTTCCCCAGAAACATTATCGTTCTCGCGGTGGTTTCCGCTTATCAGGTATGCGTACCCGGTACTCTTTTGCCCAATCATTCCTATACTGAAACACTCCATGAGAGATTTATCACCTCAGCTTCACTTGAATCGTTAGGAGCTTGTATGGACGAAGAACTCATTATTCCGAACATATGGTGACTTCTCTTGTAGTGAACTTCAGATTTGATCGACTGAAATCTTCAGTGACAAATGATGAGTGAATCAAAACCTGGAAGGAAAACAAGAACAGACGGTGCTGGTTTCCAATATAGAGAATAAACGGAGCCCGTAATTCTGAAGAAAGGGCACTCATATGAGAACAACTAGAGCCACTCAAGGACTGGGTAAAAGTTCTGGATCAGTAAAACCGTGAAGTCGACAGGAACGCGTGCACCTTGTTTTAGAAAACGACCATCTAAACTAGGAAATAGGTCCCAATTGGGAAGAATAACAGGTATATCAGAATGAAAAGAAAACCTTTTTTCGCCCAGGTAACCGGTGAACTATACAATTCATGTTATAGGAATTCCCGAGTATTCAACTCTCATACACTGCTTACACTTTCATGAACATCAATCAGCTTGAAAGCCTCTTTGCCCTGTACCGGACCTTTCTCATTCACCAAATTGAACCAATCTGCCTTTGTACAACATGCACAACCCAATAAAGATAATGAGGACTGAAACCCTATCCTAATAGTTCTTTGGATTGTCCTCGATGAATTACACGAAAAACCGACAGCTAAACCCGTGAGAAGAATAGTTCTATATTCTTCCGTTCCTTTGTGATCCTACTGTATCAACAGCACCCACTGAGGAGCAGGTTTTTCATATCCGCCTTTTTTCTACCGTTTTTATTTAACTACCGCAGCTTGTTAGCAACAGAATAAGGACTACTTTGTGGAAAGGTGTCCAATCTTACTGAGGATAACAGCAAACTAATCGGGTATCTTTGGTGTCGATATCAAACAAAAAGAATGTGAACGTTAAACTCTGAAGTCCGTCAAATGTTACACCCTCAGAAAGTAGTAGTTGATCAAAAATTTCCCGAAATTTTGGAAAGCCAGTCCCAAAACCATGTTTTCCATGCATTTTAAACCTTGGAAAGTATAAACCCCGGAAAGTCGCAGTCGGTACAAAGTTCCCAAAATTGCTCAAACCAGCCTCAATAAATCCCCATAAGAGTGGGTCTCCAAAGGTAGCACCCGTTTGGCTAAGGCTATTCTCATACGTGATTGGTCAAACAAGCCATTTATTAGATCACCCAATTAAGTAGTAGTCTACCAGCGGTCCGCTACTACAGGTAGTCTACACTTTCGCGACGAATCAATCGATACCCCCACTGTCTACTAGCTGCCTATCAAGATTTGGACATTTTCTAACTTTATCCATCACGAAGTCAGAGTGAATGCTCACTGTGTGATCACGAACGGAAGACTTTTTACTAAGTGTTTCATCTGATTGTTAGCACACTGATACATACTGATATATACATAGAGACAGCAAAAAATGGAAACAGTACAAAGGCGAAGTTCATTAAAAAAGCAAACTGCCAAATAAATGTGGCACTTACGGAATGATGCCTTAGAATAAATCACTGTGGAAATGAGTGCAAAATAATGTCTGAGAAATTCCCACTTTCCCGGAAACGATAAAGGTCATTACAAATTTTTGGAAAGTGTTAGCAGAGGTTCGATATTCACTTCCTGCGACCTTTGGGCTTAAACAATGTGCATCAAACACACTCCACGTTACTTTACTTTTCCCACAAGCAGCATATAGTACGACCGCGTTTTCTTTATGGAAAAGCTTCCGGGTTATATGCCGCACTGGAAGAAAGAAAAATCAATATGAGGAAAGCAACTCTAATTAAAAACTACAAATAATCATGAATAATCGCAAACAAATCAGAAATAATTAAAAATACCCTGTTTTGGTATCAGAACTCTCGGCGAAAAACAAGCTTGTTACCTCTCCATCACTTTTCCTTTCACAGATGTAAGACAGGCTTCCCGTGGATTCCATCTCCCTCTGGGCACTAGTCGGCTTGCGCCTATGGAGCGGGTTACGTAGGTAGAATAACAGGAACACTGCCTGAACATATAAGGGAGAATAATTCTTTAAATTTTTCTTTACATTCACTTCCATTTATTATACCTTAATGGTACACAATTTTAGGAGTGGAGTCATGCCCTGTTTGAGGCTACCTATTGGGGAAAGTGACCAGCCGGAGAATCAGGGTTCACACCCTGGGACAGAAAGTTTGAAGGCCCTCCGTGATGATCGTCTGATCACTGTCGGTCAGTGGAGTTGGTTGAACAGAAGATTACTGAAGAAAGGACAGCCTTGGTTGGGGCGATTGCACTACACTTGAATAACCCCGTCGTGCACCCAGAAACCATATGTGAGATCTCTTAAATCGGCAAACGACGAAAGATAAAGTGAGGAATTCATAGACGTAATGAACCCGACATGACAGCTATCAAAGTACATTATCTCTCGTGATAGTACAGTAACTACGTAGACAAGAGCTTGTGGTTTTGCATGGTATGATTCATTATGCATTGTGATCAATTAAATCATCATTGAAAACAATGAGGGCACTGTACAGGTGTTCCATCCTTGTTAGGAATCATCGGATGTGCACACCCATCGAATCCTAATGGGGGCTCGAACCCCGGACGAATGATTGTGAATGGAACACAGTAACCACAAGGATATCTGGGCTGGTTCCCAACAGTTTATTGAACTTATACACCACATGACTTATCGCCCTTTTGAGGTTGGCTGGGAGTGTAAGCAAAGCTTTTCCCGAAAAACCAGCAATTCCAGTGATGGACCTGTTATTCCCTGTTACCAGGAGCACCAATTCTCTTGTCGTTTCTTCTATTACATCAGCTTCAACTCCTATGCAATGTGCTACATTTAGCCAGTGGCGAAGCACCAGAAACAATCAAAACTACTCGAAGAAGTGGTTTCATTGGATATAAGGATAAGGCAGCTGCTATTTACTGACTTCGTTCATGGAAGCATCAGTAATTTGTTACTTATACGTTAGCGGTGGCGCAACAACCCAAGTATTGCAGTTCTTAAAAAAGTATCAATTTTCCCCGTACCCGAGTAGTGCAGCGTTTCATAGGAGTGAGTATATTCAACTTGAATAAAATCAGCAAACAAAAAAGCGAATAAGATAACGTGATCCAAAGTTCATTTATTGTGAAACGCGACCAGATTGCTTTACCAGTATTTTCATCTTTGATTAAGTCATATTAATTACGGCACACAAAAAAATTCGAAACGGACGTGACAGAAATGAGCAATTGGCTCAGCCAATGACAGCTCTCATCGCTGTATCCAGAACCAAAGAGATTAGCAAAACAACAGCACCGTATCGTAGACCATGGAACAGTTTCATGTCCCAGAGATACTGAAGATAGGATTTTGAATCAGTCAATGAGCAATTACACTGTTATCGATCCCAGATGAAGCCACACGCCACTCATAAATCGAGAAACACAATGTGATATCAGGTATTCGGAGGGTACCGTAGTGTCGGTTTGTGGTACCCCGTACCACACAGTAAGAATAAAATGGTAGAATAAGCAGAATGTACAAGGTAGCCGCACAAGTCACTGTTACATGGATACAAGTCAAACCCGAAGTGCGTGCACATAACCTGTCACCAATAAAATTCCCTCTTAGAGTTTCTCGAATTTGAGAATCTCAGGGATTCCTAAGTCTACTGGGCGTAGGGTGCTTTTTAATGAGAGAAAGGACACAAATATGAGAACACAGGTAATGCAAGCACTGTGTCAAGGTTCCTCCTTATTTTATATCAAATAGAATTAGAGAAAATTTGCATTACTGATTCCCTAGAACACCGTAAGTGTTTGACGGACACATTTCCACACCAACACTCCATGGTCTATGACCTTTCCACAACCCATCTCTCAGAAAGAATTGAAAAAGGGATTACCGGTTACTTTCTTAAATGCGTGGATTTCACGATCGAACGAATACGATAATCAAATCACGTGACCACCCAGCCTTTGTAACCGAATAATCTGGCCGCTGTGTACTTTTGTCGGTGGTGAAACTGCATCCGTATCGTAGTCTGGACAGGATTCGGTTTCTTTGAACGGATTCTGTTTATCCGTTTACATAGCAGCGATAAATTTTCATCGTTCTGCCCACGCGCTATCGCTGTTCTTCCATATAGTGTTTTCAAGTTAGCAACTGTAACAAATCTATGGAATTCTCTTGCTGAACATGTTAATTTGTACCTAGTGTGGGGAAAATGTTCACAGTCCGGTGAACTGTTGGATGAAATATCCTTTGCAAATGGTTGTGAATGTGTATTAGAAAACCGTGGTGCAAGAATGTTGTTGTTTTAATTGTTATTGTTGCTGTAGTTCAGACAGAAATAAGAATACCAGCAGGCCACGTTTATTTAGATTGCCAAATTATTTAGGCACAGTGCACAGACTGAAACCCGGGGTTTAACGGATGAACAGACAGACATTCTTTAAGATTGATTTTGGAAACTCTTGCTTCTGGGTTGTTATGCAAGGAAGATATCAATGGTTCGTAGTAAAATTACTCCAAAGCTGAATTTTGTGTGTGTGTACAAATGTTGGTGTCGCTGTTAACGTTGTTAGAGCTGTAATTGTTTGTTTCTGACCATTAAAGGCACTCGCCCCAGATGAGTTTAGAAATTAAATTAGGCTTTACCAAAGGTCATACGGTGAGATAAATTCCGATGGGCGGAGAAAGTTTCTTGCTGTAATTATTCGCTAGGAACAACAAAAACATCGGTAAATTTCAGCGAAAATTCCAAGAAATCTTCCACAGTTTATTTTGAAGTCTTTGAGGAAGCGGAGAGTATTGCGAACAAAATAGATTGAAGCTTGTGTAAATAAAACCTATTATATGGCAAAACTAAGCCGCTCACGGATACGAATACTGTTCCGTGGTTTACGATCACACCCGTTCTTGCTAAAAGCAGCTTATATATTCTCCAACTGACTGGGAATAAAAATGCACGTATTGATGGTTATGAGCTACCTTGTGAGGATAGTCTACACAGTTCAACTTGATTAGAATTCGCTTTTCTGTGCACATTTGATCGTCCTCATGCCTCAGTAATTTGATATAACATTTAGACTGCTTTCTGTTATCAGTTCGACCTCGATTGTGACTGTCTACGTTCCAAACATTTCAGCTTCAAATTAGATTATCTAAAGTTGCACGTGCTGAAGCTCATTAAAATAGATAGTAAAAGGAAATTCTCTGGAAGTGAAGTTCGAAATAAGCAAAAAGATAGGTGAAAAAAAAATAATTGCTTAGGGTCTACGACAACGCCCTTGGTGAAGACCAGTACGCGTAATTTTATTCGAAGGTTGAGTGTTTTGAATCGGCGCAAGCAATTATCGATACTTATTCCACTGACTCCACAATCTTTAGCCCATTACCTGGGATCCTTGATTTCAACTTTTCAGGTCAATCAAAGTCATATCAGCAGTAGATTTATGCCCTCAGTAAGGTAAATTTTCTGCTTTTACACCATATCTATGGATATAAAAATAAGAAATCGAGATATAAGTACAACTTGTGGAAATTTCCATTCAGTTAAACATTTTCGCTGTCCTACGCCAACTTTCCTTGGATCAACCAGTTGACGAGCACGATATGGCTAAACAGAACTGAAATATGAAAAAGTGCGGGCCAAACTAAATTTGAACTTTGAGCTCGTACCTTTTTTAGACACAGCTTTTGAAAATTCGTTGTGTGGAGGACAAAGCATGTTTGAAAGTATGTTGAAAGTAAACAGGCCACGAGCATCTAAGCGTTTATCAGTGATAGTATCAGCAAGTGCTGCTCTGGATACCACACTTTATTTAGAGAAGTACTTTATGGATCTTATTATCAAGACAAAATCTCCCTTCAATAGATCATGAAAAATAAGTGGAGAGCATTACTACCACTGTGCAATCACAAATATAAATATCAACGGATTTGCATTACTAGCGGAAGTGACATTTTCAATCTCGTTTGTAACTGTAATTTATTTTAGCCATTTGAAGAGCAAACAGTTGGATTATATTTACACGAAACTAATCTACCCTAATCCTCGAAGAGTAATTGATGTTATGGTAAAAAAAATTTTTAATCAGAATCCACCACGAATTTATGTCAGTTATGGGGACGATACGTTTGCAATTATGAAATCAAAACATAGGCATGACTTTTTACAACTTCTCCATAATCAGTCTGCCTCAATCCAATTCACAAAGGAGACTGAGAGCACTGACGGAGTCATCAGTTTCCTTGACTGTCGAATACAAGTAAACAACTCCCGTAGGTTTACCGTGCGCTTTCACAGGAAATCTACACATTTCGACAGATATCTGGACTCCAACTCAGCCCATCCACAATGCATAAAACGTTCACTCATATCGTCACCAGCCAACAGAGTGGACTGACTGTGCAACGAAGACGTCACTCAGAAAAAGAAAATGCAACGCTTGCACACAGTCCTTCAAAACAACTACTACCCACGAGAACTAGTAACTGATGTGTTAAGAAACAAGTCAGCAACACACGACAAGAAGGACGTAGACCGGGTAACCTCCTTTGGCATCCCGTACAGATCGGGCACATCGGAAGCAATCAGGAAAGTACTTGGTGCTTACGGTGTTCGCGTTTTCTTCCGAACAGATAACACGTTGAGAAGTCATCTCACAATGACCAGTGACTCTCAACAGATACACGAACAGAACAATTGTGTTTGGTTGATCGACTGCAAAGACTACCCAGCTCAATACATTGGGCAAACACGCAGACAGGTCAAAATCAGAATCGAACTACTCTATAACCAACGCCGAACAATTCCTGAACAAACTGGAAAACATCAAAATGGAGGACGATGAATTCACCGTCCCGTTTGATGTCACGGCTCTCATCATCTCAACTGATTCGGACCTACCCAAAACACAATAAAGCAACTTCTCCAGGAACACCATCCAGACCACCACACACAAACTCAGCAGTCAACAACATCTTCAAAGATATCAGATTTACAATGGAGATGGAAAAGAATGGAGAACCAACATTCCTGGATATATCAGTCAGAAGAAAAGGTAATCGCTCATTACAAACCTCCGTATATCGGAAGCCAACATACACGGGCCAAATATAGAGCTTCAATAGTGATCATCCAAACAGCCACAAGAAGTTGTGCATTCGAACTCTGTTCAAAAGAGCCAAAACTCACTGCGGCACAAGAGGAGAAATAGCTTTTAAATGTTTCGACGACTTGGATATCCAAGAAATTTCGTTCGAAGAGCCATAGAGGCAGTCGGAAGTGAACCAAGTCAGGGCATCCAATATAACCGAAGAATAGCACTACCGTACATGAAAAACGTATCCGAAATGACCGCAAGACTCCGCCAACCACAAGGCATCACGGTTGCTCATAAACCAACCAACACCTTGAGAAGAATCATATCAAGACCGAAAGAGCAACTGAAAACCGAAGAAGGAAGAAATGTGATATACAAGGTGAAATGCAAGGACGGCGACAAATGCTACCTTGGTTAAACTAGGAAGAGGGTTGCCACGAGAATACACGAAAACAAATTAGCTACAAGAAGACATGATTCATTGTCACTAATATCCGTCCACGAGGACCAATAAGGACACACGTTCTACCTGGAGGGAGTTCATATTCTGGATCGATCAACCACGAAATATGCACGGGAGATTTTGAAAGCTTGGCATTCTTCGAAAAGTTCAATCAATAAACACATCGAACTGGATCCCTTTTACAATCTCTTGATACGCAAGAGGTTCAACTAACTCAATAAGTGAAAACCGAATAAATGGAATCCTAATTCTACCGATCCATAGCCGCGGAATCCAATCCTTCGTAGGAACACGTCAACCCAAGGAGACTCAACAAACCAAGAATATAAAAGAGAAATAAAAGTGACAATCAAAACAAAACAACACCAAAAAGCACAAAAATGTACAAAATCCAAAAATATATGTACATATGTTTATATAAATATATATTTATGCAGATATACGAATATATCAGGACAGATTCCAAGAGGTGGAAATGGCCAAGTCAGAGGGTGCTGCTAAAGGTCAAGTTACTAAATTTAGAAGTTTGTTCTTAAATGTCAATAGGTCATCTTTCTATATTCGGTAACTTCGTAAGGTCAAGGTCATTCCAGGGGCCAAAGTCAAACCAAGGGGTGACCCGCGTATATAAACGGATGAACACAGGGGTCGCCGTCTGCACACTGATGATGTCACCTCGACTGGTAGTGAAACGTTCGCGACCTAAACGCCAAGCTCAGAGATCAGAAGTCACTGAAAAAAAGGAAAAAAATGCAGGCCAAGAGAGCAAATGGCTTTAAGAAAGTTAGAACTCGACTCTGCAATAGCACTTCACGCTCTATCGGAAAATCACACCTTCGACTATGAAAACACCAGAATCCTCCAGCATGCGTTTCGCACGTACACCGAGGGCCTCTACGCGGAGGTTCTGGCAATTAACGCCCTCCAATCATGTCTCAACCGTAACCATGGGGCAGAGATTTTAAGCATAAGGATGGCACTAACAATGCGGATGGATAAATACCCAAAGGGTCACAACACCTCGATAACCTAAAATGACTCCACTATCACGGACACCGTACGGACGGAGGATCAATATCCACCCTTGCATTAAACAACACCATAAACATACAGACCAGCAGACGAACACCCCGCGACTAACACCCAATTGCTCTAAGCTGTCATTCCAGTTTCATTCGCTAGTAAAATCAGTCTTGAAAGAGGTTACCCGTGGTGACAGGAACGTCGACAATCTACCAACGATTTCGACTACGCAGTTATTGAACAATGAAGAAGTTTATCATAAATTTTCACATGTAGCATCGATTTTTCGGTGTACTTCAAACAGACCTCGGTTCTGACCCATTATTAATTGACGTCTTCTGGGAAAGAAGTACGTCTATTTTGGAAAACACAAGTTGGCGAACAAGCTCGTTTTCAGTGATTCTTAATCATGCCAATACAACACAATATATAGGACTAGATGCATAAGGGATACAGTCAACAAAAATCGTGTCACGGATCATCGTTCACACCTAGTGTGGTACAGGATTATCCGGAAACCAGGTGTGAATGGACTAACACGTTCTCAACATGTTAGCTTTCGGACGTTTGTGGAGCTGACGTTGGGTAGGGAGTGGGCCAGGGTAGATTGAGTGCATGCACAAATTTCTTCTGAGCACATAAAGTGGGGTTGTGGAGGCGAATCCCGACCGCTTCCGCTGTGGCCAAGATGCGACTTCTCACCGATCTTGAAAGCCAACCTCGGACCCTATACAGGGGGCGGAATGCTTGATCCACGTTCACCATGTGATTAGTTTCAGTTAGGTGTGAAACGACTGCGCTGGTAATTGACCTAATTGTTCCAGTCCTCAATCACGCTGGATGATGCTCACGGGTGCGTTCAGACAAGCGTCGAGTCGTGCGGCCGATATACGTTGTTCCACAGGGACAAGTGAAAGAATACACACAAAATGAGGCTGCAGAAACAGGCACATTGTCTTTTATCCGCAAACACACCGCTGGCTTAGAGGTGAACAAAACACGCAGTTTAGCAGCGTAGAACGTTTTATTGACGACGCTCGCCAGTCTTCGGTGAATTACATCTGCCAGAGTGTCGCCTTTAAATGGCAGAGAGATGTAAACTGATTTCTTTTCAACTACCATTTTCCTTGGAATTTCTTTATCCAACTGCATTATCCGGTCGACTAGGCGTTCCGGGTATCCGTTCTGAATAAAAATATTGTGCACCGTAACAAGCTCTTCTTTTATGGTATCTTCGGTGCAGATCTTTTTCGCTCTGTTTGATAGGCACATAATTAGATTTATTTTCAATTTAAGCGGTACAAAACTACGGAAGTGGATATACTGTCCATTCCATGTTGATTTTCTGTGCACTGACCGCCGTATTGAGCTATCTTCTCGACGGGTCAAAAATACGTCTAAGAAGGCTAGTGAGTTGTCTGATTCCGATTCTAGTGTGAATCGCAAGTTCGGATGTGCTGAGTTGAAGCTGTTTAGTAGTTGTTCTCTGTGGAGAAATTGGTCTGTTATACATAGAATGTCATCCACGTATCGCTTGTACAACCGAAGTCCGCGAATCGATGATTGTAACGGGCCGTTTTCCAATTTTGCCATAAAGATATCAGCAAACACTGGCCCGAGTGGAGACCCCATTGTTACACCATCTTTTTGGCGGTAAATCTGCTCGTTAAAATTAAATTGAATATCCTGGGTACATACAAAGATTAACTGTCGCAGGTCGGACAATACGTCTACTTTCTTGTTGCATAATTTCGTTCCAGTGCAAACAGAGGTAGTTCGATGAACAGAATTTCGTCCCAATCTGTACTTATTTGCCGAACCAATGGAAAAAACGCTTGCCACGAAGATGTTATATAATAATGACCAGTTAAATATCAGGATATTGCTTGAATTTCCGAAATTGAAAACTAAGACGGTGTCATCATATTCCGTTTTGATAAATGACCTTTTAGAATTTGGTTTCCAGGTAATCGTAAACCCGATTTAGACAATGAGGGACAGTTCCATTCGGTCAGAAATTAACGTGAAAGGCAGTCTGTGCGATGGCCAGTGACGGGTATGAATGGTAACATATATGATACCAGAAAGAATGAATAAAGTCGTGTGGAAACAAATGTGAAGCATAGATAGATCGATGATCCTTGCTAAATTTACGCCCAATGGGTCCTGTAAATTTTCCTGTCTAGAGCAAATCCTTCCTATACATCCCTTTGAAGTCCACAGTGCTTAGTAGATGAGAGTGTCCCGAAAACGAGTTTATTTAACATTTTCTGAGAATATCTCCATTTCACCTCTATGAAACTTTACTTCTCGACATGTGTTTTCTTGGTGGTAGTGCGTGACACATTCTTTTAATTACTTGCCTGTGCAAGTGTATAAAGGAGGGAATATACCCCTTAGCATGGAACGCCCACTGCACTGTTGTGAATAACTGATACCCTGATCATACGACTTGGAGGGGTAACGAGGTAGGCGATCGTCCGTTGCTTTCTACCACAAAAATGGCCTCCAAATGCCTCAGCATAGTTGGGGGTGGGTGTCTCAGGATCCGAGATGGCTAGTCGTCCTGAAAGCCTATTAAAATGCTCCCAAGTGACCGTGCATCTAACGCAGCCTGTGCTGAGGTAATACTACTCACTAACTTCTCGTGGCGCATGTATTCCCACTAAAATGATAGAAAGAAAGCGAATGCCCGGCTCTCTCATCCGGTTTGGCTGACTAATAGTCAGATAGGGGGAGATGAATAAAATCCGATTCCAAGCCAACCACGGGCGGCATATGAGGCGCACCACGGTTTGCTCACCGGCTTCTGTGGTGGAGGGGTTTACTGGGGACGCAGGATGTTTATCCTCATCCGAAGGGCGTATAAACGGAACAATCAGTCACCGGCCCTCAGTGGATTAGGAGCCCCACGTTTCGTCCCATTGCCTTGCGGGTTACGCTTTGGATGGCTAAAGGCTCCGGTTGTGGATCCCTAAGAAAACCACTTGCTTTGGTTTGGGCAACCTGGGAGTATCGCGTCCACAAACAAATCATGGACTCGGACTATCCACGCCTTTCTCCCCGATTGTACCATGTTTTTGGCACACAGTCTGAAGTCAGACGGGTTGTTGTTTGGCACAGCCTGAAACCAAGGGCGTATGAGATTATATATATGTATATATATATATATATATATATATATATATATATATATATATATCACCAAAATGACCGGTGTCCGTGGAGAGATTCGTACCTCTGATCAATGAGGTGGCAGGTAAGCATTTTGAATCACTCGACCTCTGCCGGTCATTTCCAAAATGGAAATGAACTTTTTCTCGATTGTTATGGCAAAGGTTTATGTAATTATCCCTGATGCAAGAACATTCCGTGTTCTGTAGGAAACATGATGGTTTCCAGTGTTTCATAGTGGTTACGTTATTATTCCTTTCGGCAGACCATGACATTAGTCATCAGCTAATGCGATTACTAGGTGTTCATTTACGACCGTTTTCTCACCCTTTTCTACGGATTTTCACTAGGTTATGATGAAAGTTTAGCTAACAATTTCCAAACACAAACAGTGTGATAATGCTGATTTCATTTCCTGATTTATTTCATTCAATAGATACTTGCTCAAGACTGCTATAGTGTGATATCTAGGTAGCTGGCCATCCATTTTGATAATAAGAGCTGTACGGCACTGCGGGATTTCCTGTCATAGATTGGTTGATTGAGATTAGGTATCGAAAATTATTGTAAAGTTGAATATCTAGAAAGCATCGATTGAGTTCTGGCATCAATTTTCTCCTGACAGCTTGAATGATACTAGTCATATATCGTCATAAACTATCATATGTAGTACTTCATTAGAATGCTAACTTTTGGCTAGTATTAGTAATCACGTGTTCGATTCCCTCGAGTGGATATTCTCAATAATACCCGTGCAAATAGAATAAATTATTTTCCTATGGTGTGGTTTCACTTACGTTCGTGCTTGATGAAACTTCACTGTCGAAGCACCTTGTTAAATTTGTCAAACGTTTTCCTGTACGAGTAATTTTAACCGGAGCTCAAGTTCGTTCCATATTTCAAACAGTCTTCGTCATCTTCAATGAGAGTTTTTGACCCGGTGTCTTGATTAGCTGCAGCTGATGCGGCTTTTTTTGGACGTAATGATTACTGAACGAATCCAATCCTGCTCTTGAATTCTCATTTGATAAAACTTAGAAACAGATTTAATTCGCCGGGTTTATCGAATTTCTGTTATCGAAAGTGAACTAAGCGAAAACGCAACAGAATAATCCTCGGTGATCAGTTATCCTGACGTGCAGAGCACCGATTTATGACGTGTTTCGGTGACGCGACTTTGATTTTTGTGGTTAGTACTCTTTAATAAGTGTAAAAATGGGATTATATATATGAATGTAAAAGATTTATTGTTTGCCGGCATACAGCAGAAGATCGTACGAAGAAATTTCGAAACCTAAAAACTTGACAAAAACTGAGGAAATTCCACATGCCTCTAGTAAAAACTAGATAAATCCTGAATGCGTGTCCTTTATAATCGAATTAAATATAACATATTTATCTTTCTTTCCCAAGTGCATGATTATCAGATTTTTACTGAAGTACTTACCTTTAATATTATCCAACAGTGTTATCGCGCCAACACTCCTGATAGTCATCAGGTCTCAAACCCAGAAACACCACCGGCGTTTTCTAGCATAAGTCGCCTGCTCAGATGTGCGCATCCACTATAAATCCTCAAGAGAATTTAGAAACTGATACTCAGAATAATGGGTATTTTCTTCTCAGAACCATTCACTGAACCCATCAACGGAAAAAAATTAACAAACAAGTCAGTAAAAATTCCCAAATTCCCAAGGTGCAAGTTGGAATAGACGAGTTGTAACCTAAGTTTACGAGGTTCAAATTCTTTATGATTTTGCTACGGTCTAACCGTCTAGATAGTTGCATAAGTTTCCCAAGTCCGAATCCAGCACTCAACAACCTGCCTCTTCAGTGGTTTATGTGCAACCAAGTCTGCCATTTTGAAGCAACGCACAAATACTGCATGATGAAACAGATAATTTGAAACTACTATTGTTATTTCCGCTTTTTTACGTATATCATCCGTCCAGTTGTTACATCTTCAAGTGAACTCTTGCCGTAAAGCAGACGTAGCCATGAGGTGACCGAATCTCAGAATCACCCATGCGATATTGAATTTATGAGTTTGTTTCCGAACCGCGTTACTATGAAGCAAGAAAATATGAGCACATGTACGGTCGAAGCCAGCAGAATCATTTTTCGTTTTTTGGGTGAATAAACGGTCACTATTAGAAAATACCAAATCGGCAGCAACAGAGAAGAAAAATGGGGTTCGGGGGGTGAATTATTCACGAATTTTCGCGAAGTAACCACTTCAAAAAAATACATAAGTAACCGTCAGAACTTGCTAAAAGTATCATCATGGAATCGATAAAGCAGTAGTTATGAATTGCCATGTGACAAAAGACATCACAAGACCAATGTTATTCTTGCGTAGAGTCGACGTGTCGACAGAAGGATATCAATCATGCGACATGTTAACAAATACCAAACCAGCTTTTCAACTGGGACTTTCAGGGACCAGGTGTTCGCACTCGATCACGCGACTTGATTCTCACTGTGTTAGTTTCTGCACAATGGTCCGAAGTGAATTAGCATGTTACACCGCTTGAAGAATAACTCGTTCTTCTGATTCCCGCACATGAAATGCCAAGACTACGGACCTGAGTACCTAGAAACCTCTGCTTGCTGGTTACATAAATCTGTTTGACGGACTGAACTGAAAACCCCCGTTCCAGCTTCGGATCGCTGCTCTTCTGTAGATTATTCGACTTAATGATTGCTAATTACAGCACCTACGACTACAGTCGGTATAAGAAGTATGACGTAACCACAATATCAAGAGGCTAATTTATAAATGGTTATTGGCAAAGTAATATTTATTAACATAATAGACTGGTATATTTTGACCTCCTAGGGCTCATCGAATATAACTCGAGGGTGGTTTCACTTAAAAGCATCATCGAAAAGGTTTCAGATTAATACAAACAAATCACCTTACTGAAAGTTAGGAAGATAATTTGGCACAGGAACTAAAGGTCCATGTGTACTTTTATCTATCTATCTATCTATCTATCTATCTATCTATCTATCTATCTATCTATCTATCTATCTATCTATCTATCTATCTATCTATCTATCTATCTATCTATCTATCTATCTATCTATCTATCTATCTATCTATCTATCTATCTATCTATCTATCTATCTATCTATCTATCTATCTATCTATCTATCTATCTATCTATCTATCTATCTATCTATCTATCTATCTATCTTTCTATCTGTCTATCTATCTATCTATCTATCTATCTATCTATCTATCTATCTATCTATCTATCTATCTATCTATCTATCTATCTATCTATCTATCTATCTATCTATCTATCTATCTATCTATCTATCTATCTATCTATCTATCTATCTATCTATCTATCTATATATCTATCTATCTATCTATCTATCTATCTATCTATCTATCTATCTATCTGTCTATCTATCTACCGGTCTATATATTTATCTGTGTACCAGTTATACCCATGCTAAATCTTCTTTTTGGTGTATCTCACTTTCAGTTCTGCTTCCGCTGTTTTAGAACTTTATGGACGAACTGTATTCAACACTATATCATAATCAGAAATATTCAAAAATATGAAATTTATTTACTTAGTGGCATCCAAGTGAAAGTCATCTGAAAATTGTTTC
Organism: Fasciola hepatica; assembly: GCA_948099385.1. Classification (NCBI taxonomy): domain Eukaryota; kingdom Metazoa; phylum Platyhelminthes; class Trematoda; order Plagiorchiida; family Fasciolidae; genus Fasciola; species Fasciola hepatica. Next base: position 223,203 of record CANUEZ040000055.1, on the reverse strand, counting down.
CGACTCTATCACTCCCTTGAACATTGCGTGGTGACGAAAACCTGAAGCACTGTGCACGACCATCGATTTTTGTTCTACTATTCCAAAATAAGAGGTTTTTGCACTATGTTATTCACATTGGATTAGAGATTAAATTTTACATTTAATCTAAACTTTTGATCGTAAGAAACAACGGGAATGGAGGTGTACTATTGTAGGGTAGACCAACCAACTGAAAGGAACACGGTCCTGCACTCTTCTGAACAGTTATGATTTTCTAACTGTAAAAATGGGACTTTTAACCCGGAAAGAGTCAATAAAACAGACTGATTGTTTGTAATTAAACGGTACACTCCTTGTCATGCAGTCTACTTTAACTTTGTATTCGCAAACATGATTAAGGATGATGATTACGATGGTGACAAACTTATCAGAATAGAATGGAACGGGTTGTTAGCGAGTTAACTAACCGCGGTGCTCGAAAAACAGAAATCCAACTGACAATCACTTGTGATAGGTATTTAATTGGAGGCTTTTCACGCCAAAAACAAGCACACTGTGCTTGTTTACAGCGGATACACACACAGAGTACGAAGGTAAGTCGTGCAATTGTATGGAATAAATGGTAGGAAGAAACTCACCGTATTCAAAAACGTACACCCATCCGGCTGCAGAGATTCTAGGAATTTCTTTTTATTGGCACTTTTAGTCCACTAGGGCCCCTGGATTTAAATTTCAACCAGTTTGGCTTTTCTTGTTAGTATCAACAAACATTCTGTTTCAACTTTTTGAATGAAAGTAAACAGAATACCTACTAAAGCAGGGAAACCATGGGGGTGCGATACATAAAGACCGAGTGGTTTACTGGTTTGTCTATCAATAGCGCAATGGTGTCAGATTTAAGCATTAAGTACTGACTTACGGTATTGAACTTGACCAAAAAACGATACTACAAATATGGCACTCCACATATATTCATACACTGGGTAGCAAAAAGCAGGACAAATTCGACTTATTCGGTTGCTGGTCCCCGGGGACATGATGTGTCGCATAATTCTTTTTATTCCTGAACGATGAAAGGGCTTGTGTAATTCGCAACCTGTCAGTCATCTGGGTTTACGTGTCAGCGGAAAAAGTACGTCCATTACAAGTTACTGCATTAGTTCCGAAATGAGATGTAGTGGGCTCTGTGGGTATTCTAGAATTAGAGCATGCTTCTCTGTGCGCAAATATTTCGCTCAACTCGCTAGTCAACTAGGTGATGATAGCCCGCCCCAAGGGTAATGATTACCGTATAAAATTTGCACTTCAAATTCAATGAAACATTTCGTGTATATAATTTAAACATCCCAGTGATTTAAATCTTTCCCGGGCTCTTTCTGGAACCGTGGATTTCAGTGACTTCTCTCACCTTCTGTAGTGCACTGTGATTATTCTGTCCGAGTGCATTTGATCCCAAATTGATTCAAGTGGGCTGTGAATACATGCTCACCAAAAACGGCATTCAAGCTTTAGGAACCATAACCGATACAAACTTTGCCTAGTCATATCACATTTCAGTGTTTGTTAATAAACTTTGGAGATTATATTTTTACACATGAAGGATTGGATGACTCAAGGATGAGCAGAGCACTATTCACCATTTCATCCTTCAAAGTCGACCTGGTTGAGCTATTCCGTCCCCTGGCTTTTTCGCTCTTTGGCTGAAGAAAGATTTCGAGATTATTTGCGGTAAGTATCTTTCATATCAGTAAATGAACTGTACTCTGAACCTAGTGAGCTAGATTTGGCCGCAGGTGAAAAGTTCACACACCAAATGCTTTCGAACCCTACTCATGCTGTACGCTGTCAACAATCCAAATTTTCCTCTCAAATTTTGATCCGTTTCATTGGTATCTATAAAACTTCAACGGTTCCTCAGATGGCCCGACTTTTCACAAACCAGAAGCGAGGTACTATCGAGTTTCTTAGCAATTTTTAACCAGTAATCATGCTTTTTATTTCTGTCAATCACTGAGATGATAGGAGTAGGTATTTCGCCCGAAATGCTTATATTAGTTTACTGAAATTTATAATAAAATACTAACATAAGAGCTGAAAACTATTTCAGTGTTGACATAAATCCAAAAGAATTAGTTTTATTGTATCTAGTACCAGATCCATCCGGAGTGTATCGGAAAAACGGCTCTCCTTGTGATCTGTTATAGGTAAGTTTTTAAAGTCCGGTAACACTCTGTGTTACAGAACAATAAACACTTGCCGAATGAGTTTAGTTACGTAGTAAATGATCGTTTTAGAAAGCCTCACGAAATGAATCTATATTATACCTTGTGACTGCATTATAAAGTGAAATGGTGTATAAGACTATTTTCGGTGCCTCTTCAACTAGACGAATACAGTGCGGTAGTGTCAGCGGATAGCCGTTTTCGATACACTCTGAGGGGCCCTGTGGATTTTTCGGAAAACCCCTTGTTCGTTCTTCAGATCTATGAAGAAATGAGGCGCTCTAGGATAGCACTACAGATTTTCTACGTAGTATTAGCAGACTTGAATTCCCAGATTCTCTAGGTAAAAGGGTCTCGCAGATTTTTTCTCTACTTAAAGTTTCGAAAGTGCGCCAGAGAATGAAGGTAATGAAAACCATTTTATTCAATATTATCACATTCACGTTACTTCAATGAATATCTTCGATGGGTTATCACGCTTTCTAAATATAATTTGGTGTTCATCCTGAAAAATAGCAGTAATATTAATAACTTTCTAGCAAATGTAAAATCTTGTACAACTAGATAGCAACAGATGCCTGAAGTTGCTTAGGTACGAAATGAAATGAAATTTGCCCTCAGGATGATTGGGAAAATTTCCGCCTACGAATTTCGCACACATGCAAGCACACGCGCATACATTCGTGCACAAAATACATGATCAATTGTCAGATGTATAAACAACCAAAATTTGACTAAGATCAAATCATGTCAAGTCGAACTAAGTAGATGCCTTGTGCACTCCGAGTTGGATGATTACCGTATTACAGAAAAAGTCCCATGAATATTACAGACAAGCAAATACAACTAAATGCCGCCTTCAAAGAAATACCGATGGAAATGGTGCATCTTTCGATTTAACAGCTACAACGATACAATTGAACCTTTGTGCGAAATATTCTACTGCTTATCTTACGGGACTAACCTGTGTCTGTCATGAAAACGAGAACTTATTTTGCTTCACTGATGTTGTTTTTCACAATAGTGTTCAACGAACAAAGTAGAATATGTACGGATGACTTCGGCGCCCAGAATGAGGACAATCTACTGACCTACTTCTTTGATAAGAATGATTTCAAGTGTAGAAGGCTTTTCAGTGCTATCTCATATATAAAACCATTGACATCACGAGGGACGTCTGAGCGGAATCTGTGTCACATTGGGACGCAAAGAAACACCGCCTGAGGAACCAGCCGTTAGCTGATGTCCAGTAGTCTTATTTTAGGAAACTCAACGGAAACTCTGAGAAGACTAACTCATGGACATTCGTCGCTCAGAAGTCGGTAACATTTGTTATGCACGTTTCGTTTTCGATTTTTATTAACCTGGTTTCTAGGCGAACAGGGAAATAGGGGAACAACTTTGGCAGCGCCTTAAGCTGCTATGTCTGTGAACGGTAGGTTCGTTTTCAGTCTTACGGTGCTTTGCCCGTGACTGGTTGTCGTGGTCGCCTAAGATTTTCATCGGGTTTCCAAAACGAGGCATTCAAACAAATCACTCTGGTATGGAGCCTTCATGCTCTTGTACAAAATTATGAAGGGAACCAAAAAGCACTAACATTTTTTATGGCTTCGTACACTGCAAATGCTAATGAATTTAACTTTTACCGACCTCGCATACTACAGGCCCTGTAGAGTAGCAAAGGATTCGGGGAAGCACGATTATCATGTTTCTGAAAAAGATGAATAGTATTCTTTTTCGTTCAAAAATTTGCAATATTACAAATTATCAAGATGTATCACGCCATATGATGTAACCCTGAAGGGAAATGTATTCGGCACACAATAATTCATCCCAAGTTCGAGTCTCCGTAGGGGCTCGGTGGAAGTGCACTGCTCATGATTTCGAACAGGGATGGAACAGTTGTACAGTAAATGCTTCGTTGGTTTCCCATTTTAAGTTGAGCTTTGATATTGGATGATGAATCATGTAATACATAAACGTGATTTGCTGACAAATGAGACTCCTGGCCTGAGTCGTTAGAAAATTCGAGGGAAGTGCGAAAGAGAGTGTGATTCCCAAACAGTACTGCTTTGATTCGGATTCCACTTTCACTTTTGAGCTGCACACTTTCTAGCCGGAAATAAAAACCTTTCCAGTGTTCGCTGCAGCGCTGAAGCATGATGCAATAAGTTATATCGGAAGAGATCAGAGAATAGTTAACAAAACAAAAACAGGTAAATGCCAAAGGCGGAAACCAAAAAGTTGAAATGTTTCTATAAATAATCAATTCTACTTTTGCGAGTCATCAGATGTTATTGTGTTTCTTATTTTGTCAGAGTTCGACTGAAGTTCATTTCTTCTGGTCAGATCTTCATAAACATGATCGGTCGACAGAATTTTACATGAATAGTCAAGCTCTGATTATTTGCAGATTATTCCCCAGCATCGAACATTTTCCTAATTGAATTTAATGCGAATTCATGGAACATGTGGATAAGAAATCAACAGCCGAAGCATTCTTAACTGCCAATTGCGTTCACGCTGTTGCATGAGGGAAGACACATTATGTGGACACTAAAATCCGACGAAGTATCGTGATTGCTTTACAGACTAGCAATTATTTTCTGATGTAGAAAGGAAGAAAATAAGAAACTTTATGAATCCCTAAATAACTATCACTATATTTTTGTTTTCGCTTCCCTTTTTAAAGTGTACCATCTACTAGCTCTCTCTGAGCTTTTCAGTTATGCTAATGACGGCAGAATATTTTATGTTCTGATCAAAATTACTTTTTGCGATACACATTCCGATACAGTAAATCTTTATTGGCTCACCCTCGTGTACTCCTACCGTCCGGTCCCTGTCATTTGCATATTATCTAAATTTGCTCGAGTGAACTCCAATTAGGCCTTGAGGTAGACAATAGCTCGCTGTACTATTCAATGAAGTTGATCAAATATTACACCATCCTAACTGAAAAAGAAAACTTTTTGTAGAAACAAAGCTTTCTCTCTTTTCAATATACAAAGTTAACAATAACGTGGAGTTCGATCAAAATCATGATCATTCGTAAAAATCGCCAGTCTTGCTTTGGTCACGCATTGAAGAAGACGAAAACTCTTATAGGGCAAAAAAGGTTACTAAGATGTGACTTTTCTACCCAAGGCGTATAATAAGTAAACGTCAGATTCCTGATGGCTGCGAAGTCTTGCTATCAGTATGAGACAATTCCACAGTCAGAGGTTAGATGACGTAAGAAACTGAAAGCGAAGTGCAATTTTTCTAGATCTTATGAATGAAATTTTGACGTTTTGTCTGTTTGTTTGTGTACGGCTTTTGACGTAAATGTATGCTGATCTGGAACTTCGGCTGACTTACGTGTCTGCTTTAAGATCACATAGAGATCGTGCATCCTCGTTTTTGGACACAACTACTGTCACGGAAAAATCCATACTTTTATACCAGTTACTAGCGAATCAAAAGAGACTACGGTTTGTATTTCCTTTCAAAATACTTCACCGAAATCACTGTCATTTTGATTTTTCTATTACACAGTGGTAGACGAGGTTTTCATTATTCTTATTTGCGCACCAGGAATATGGGGTGGGGGGTGGGGGGGGGAGATAGTCCTCCTAGAAAAGTACACTGAAGAATCACATTTGTGGTTTGCTGACACACCTAAGTGGTTTGGTTGCAGCTTACCCCGCGAACGACTTCACTGCAGTCACAAGTTGTCCAACTATTGCTACCAAAACCGGTACGGTGCCTGACGAACAAGAAGCAGACGGATAAGCACTAGAAGACCAATGTTTATTAACAATCTAGCTGGAAACCCCTTTATCAGCCGAGACGACACCTGGATTAAAGATCATTTTGAAAGCAACCAATATGAATGTAGACTCGTCTTCCGCGAAGTCGAACTCGAGTAGACCAGGAATCGTTAAGCACATTTGTCACATGTTGAGCTGCATTGGATAATCAGACAATTACTTCATTTATCAATTACCTTTGCGATAACATTTTTTGGTTGTTAAAAGCGGGCTTTTCAGGAGGCAGGCGGTTCATTGGTTATATTAAGAGGTTCATTGACGTATGCTCTAGGTAGAAGCGGAGACGGAGCTGATAAGACATTTTTATTAATAAGTTTAAAATACCCCACTTGTATGATGATGCCGATAACGCGTGATTACTGAGAATTTTAAGGCCAAATCAGCTAGATTACAACCTGTCTAACAGATTAGCACATGCAAGCACCTTTTTCATCATAGCCAGGTAGGTCGGCAACCAATCAATCACACTAGATGTGTACGAATACTCATCAGACCCAAGCACAAAATAATTGTAGTGAAATCAAACTGTGAATGAACTTGTTCCAAATCTTGCTACTTGACTGCCAGCCAGATACACGGCACATTGGCGGTGCAAATCTCCAAGATTAGTTTAAAGAGACTGGAATCTACCACCCCACGGAAGTTGATGTGACGCAAAAATCAAACATGCTTGACTTTGCTGAACGCAATACTTTATCTGTAATTGTTCAGCATGATTTATAAGCGTCACTTGATAGAATGACTCACTTGCACCATCAGGAGATACCTATTTCTATAGTTTAAACACTAGCCTTGATTTACAGAGGCCGGCGCACATTCGGAAATAAACATCACTGAGAATAGTAAAGCTCAGTACAAAATGAAAGCCAAGTCCCCTCTTCGGATATCGTATTTCCTGGGGAAGCTTCGTGTAATGGCAATAAGCAGGCGCAGGTCAAAACAGTCATCAGTTTGAGGAAGCGAACCCAGTTTGGTTAGAAACTTTTAATATATTTATAACCTGGGAAACTCGTCATGTACATCCGGTGGGTTGCCATTTATTTTCTATTTGTTCGGATAAGGTCAACATAAATCCGGGAATAAATACACAAGTCGGAAGAAGACCTGGAGAAGATAACTAATTTACCGGATTTTGTGGCTAATATTTTGGAATCACTATTTGTCTACCCCAACAGTTTCAAGGTAAATCGAATCATAAATGAGTGATCCTTCAATATTAAATATTCCTTCCAACAAAACGTGATAATAACCTTGCTTTCACCCGAAAACAAGGGTTCTGTTGTGCCCATGAATTATCAGTTAGTTTTCCCAGTGGATGTTCTCACCGAATTTCCCATATCGTGTTCCCCTTTGTCAAAATATAGAGTGGGGCCGGACAGGAAACAAGCTACGAATAAATCACGATTTGGATTGCCAGAGTGCAAACACATTGTCGAATCATTGCATTAAGCGGACACACATTTTTCAAGACTGAATGGAGAAAGTACAGACCACTTTAGAATGTTTCGTGGGAATCAACGAGCACCGCGTGAACACATGAACGAACGAGAACGGTGTAGAAGTGCAACAGGTTCGGAGTCAACCAGCACCCGCTGGTAATGTTTGACGGAAGAATTGGAATTTTCTTCATTCTCTTGGTACACCTGACCTCGGTTTAGGTCATGTGAGCAATGATTGGCAAGCACACAATTAATGTACCAAATTTGTAGTTTTCAATTACAAGCGAGGGGTCAAAAGTACAAAAGCATGCTTTTGGAAAATAGTACACGAGCATGCGAGATACCTAATATTATCCTCAGGCTATTCAGTAGAGTCAGAAACTCTTCTTGTATATATCCTCATTAGCCATGAATATTGAAGAAGGCAAAGTTATTTCGGGAGGATATTTTGGTTTTCCTGGGTCGGAAGTATAGCACTAAATGTTCATCTGACGCGCTAACGAAGAACCAGCCCTCTTTATCGTTGTCTTCTCATCTATGGCCCAGTCCGTTCCGAAGGTCTTTACCAAGGTATTCACCGTAGTGAGTATTTGTTTTGTCGCAAAAATATGACCCCACTTCCTCCATTCGCTGGAGCTCATTAATGTACCATTCCGTTGAACTTGAACGATTGTCGAACAACTGGCCCCGGGTCCCGTTGATCGACTCCCTGATTGTTAAGTGTTGGGGTTTGTACTTTATTTATCTCAGTCATGTTTACCACAGTAGTACGGCATATTTGCACCCTGTCTGTCTTTGTTCTTGACTGAATTCGTTTTGGTTCTGGGAGTAACTCAGCTGGCTCGATGCGGAAGCCACAAGGCACTTTCCAGTAACATCACGTGATCCGAAGTGCGCATGAACCACTAGCATCACCGACTCTCAACAAGATGGTGTGATTCCCTCCTAAAAATACAGAATGGTACTGGGGGTGTTGTTTTTTCCTCTATTTCCTTGTATCTTCGTGCATTTTATCTCTACAAAAGGCACTTATCATGCCACCGTGTCTCCGGTCAGCTACGCACTTTGTGCTCTCCTAGTGACTGGGGTGACCCACAAACCAGCCGAGGACGGTAACACTTGGCCAAGTATACGTATAGCTTGATGGGACTTTAGAACCCGATTACACAGATGTATTCAGTGCGTCATCAAACACCCTGTCCGCGACTACAAACTCCAAATAGCTAATCTCTTTGAGGTACGCCTACCAGAATGTGATTCTTTACATCCCATATAGATTCATGCTGCTGTGTGTATCACTGTGAACCAATGAACAATTTCGGGCCTCACAGGGTTGCGATGGCAATAAACAGCCAAGTATATAAAGTCATGATCTCCTGGTAGCCAGTCTAACCAAAGAAAACCGTAGCTCATTTCAGGGGTACAGCATTATTACTAACTGTGATTACAATCTCCACACCGATCGTACAGGCTGAGCCAGACACCAATAGCGAAATATACAACGATCTCTAGAACTCAGTCAACCAAGTCTTTAGGCCCTACGTCATAGTGATTACAAGAGATTGAAAAGCCCGCATAAGAAACGCCGAGGCGCAAGCGCCAACAAATAGTAGAAAAATGCAGCCTCGGTGGATAACGTGAAAGTGGCTATCATCTGGTTACTTTTGCTAATCTCAGTCAACTGGTAGTCTCCAATACTAATTTTCAACCGCCAGAGAAGCACCTACTGATTTAGTGTTCCAAAGACAGCGGAACAGAGCTTCAGATCGACTATACCTTGGTGAGCTCTGTGTGATGATTTTGGATTCTGTGAGCACGCAATACTTGAAATACCATTTGGACCGGTGTATATTCCAGTCACCATCCATGCATTTCCAAGCATAACCAGAGATATCGTGCGTGTGTGACTCACCCTAGGGCCACCATGGATATTGATTATCACAGTGCGCATGTCTCCCGCATGAGCAGCCCCACATAACGTGGCAGTGTTTGACTAGTTTGGGTCTACCAATCACATTGTTCAAGGATCATTACCAGTACACATGTTCTCCTTTACATACTTCATGCCTATAAAAACACCCTATTTGAATGGTGAAGAATGAATGCATTCCAATGCTAGTTCGTATGCCTTCTGATTTCATTTCGTCCAAATCGGTCGGTAAAATCTCATTAGGTCTCTTCGGCCGAGAACCGTGGAGCTTCTGTCAACAAAATATGCCAAAAAACTACTGAGGTCGAATTACTGGACTACGCGAACTCGTGTCTCCGCCAAAGGCAAGGTGTCCCTGGGCTTCTTGCGCGACTCCGTCTTCCATCAAGGTTGCCCGTCGTCAAGATTCCTGTACAACCACGCCAAAGACTGGGCGACGCGTAGTGCTTTTACCGGCTACAGGAGAATTCAACTGAGGCCTGAGATTTTGATTGAGATCCCTAAATTTCCTGGCGCTATTATTGTTCCGGGGTCAAGCCGAACATTTTACTACCAGTTCTAAACCATATCCTGTAAGAGGCCTGAGTGATCGGTTTGGAGATAAACTCCACAAGAACAAGATCTTCACAACACCCCCGAGGAAAGCAGGATTTACTCAAGTTCGCGGTCAAATTTTGGAAGTAGTCCCCGAGTTCAACTACTGTGGATCTATCATACGACTACAAGGCCAAGCTAGAATGAGATCATATCTCGTGTCGACTTTACAAGAAGAGTATTCCTACTACCTCACGAGTTACTATGGTCCCGCAGTAAAATACGTATTCGTACGAAATTGCGTGTTTACCGTGTCACCATTTGCCCTGTTTTTACTAAAAGCGAGTAAAACCTGGCCGCTGAGGGCATAGGAGAGAAAAAAGCCTGAGAATCTGACCACTTGTTCCCCAGATATATCTCCAGAATCCGGTAGCGTGATAGCCTCCCAAACTTCAGTGTACGACATCCCTGTTATTCTCTTACTTTCAACGGCCCCGGCTCCAATGGTTCGACCATGTCCTCTATCGATGGGAAGCAGAACGCATAAAGAGAAGCCCTTCACTGCAGCTTTATCCAAACTGGAGGTGTAGCCTTGGCGGTCAGTTGAGTACACGAGTCAACACGGTCAAAGTACACGTGGAACTTGAAGGTCTTCAGTCGGTCTTTCTTCTTTGTGTCTGGTGCAAGAACTGGATTTCACTGTGCTGAACTTGCTGCGGATTGCAAAGCGTGGAAAGCTGTCCTCAGAGACCTCCGAGAACTCTCACGCGAGAGTTAATCCTGGAAAATGAAAAAGTTGAAATAGTGCTCTCTTGTTTTGCATTTAACTTTTGAGCAATAACACTGTATGATATCCTGTTTCGTAAAGTGTAGTTTCATGAGAAAAGTGAACATTCAGAGAAGTCTTGGAAAAGCTTGATTTCATACAGACAACCTATTATGGTCCAATTCCTTAACATCATTCATTTTTAGGTTAAAGAAATAATTCTTCACTTTTGGACAAAAGTTTAGACACAGCTTGAAAGGAGAATGGGTTCTGATAAAAGCCAGGACCTGATTTCATCTTACGTCGAAAGCTGCCATCTCGAACATGGACTTTCATAACGACATAATAATGTTTTACGTAGAATAGTATATGCTAATAACTATCATAGTAATAAATTAATGATAAATTTTAGCAATGGGGGGGGGGTTCGATCTGAATAACAAATAACTCACTATACAGCTGTTTCATCCGTGCTAGTAACAGTCAGCAGTGCACATCCCCCGAGGCCCCAACCGGGACCCGAACCGGGGCCAATGACTGTAAATGGGAGACTAAACAAGCAGGCCACGTGGGCTCGCTCTCAGCCGTTTTGTTTTATTTCACCACTACATGATATACCGTCGTTCAGTCACTGGCTTTTCAAGGGTGACAACCAATCGACCGCAAAGCAAACGATTCGCAAGATGCAAAATATTACTTGTTTTAGCCTAAGCGTCTTACAAAACAACAGCTCGACTCTCATACAGTACAGATTACTTGAAGCGGTTTGAGAAATCTTGCAAACATTGAATTAATCACTGTGTAACCATACATTTGACTCCATTTGACAAAACATGACCCGAATATGTGTGAAACACGGTGGGTATACGTTTTTATTATGCACTTTATTTTACTGTTGGAGAGGCAAGGCAAGGTGTTCACCGCAAAGAATCTGACAAGTTAAAATACTGACAATAGTCAAGCTTTGGAATAAAAACTTACCAACTTAGTATGATCTCCTCTATCGTCAGAAGGTTTGTTCCCCGAAAATCATGATAAATTTCAAGCGAATAAGTGGAAATTAGCTGTTATGCTGTGTCCCATAACCTGGACTGTTTTTTCCACCAGATCTTATACTAGTTCGACGGTTAGTAAAGTGATTAGGAGAACATGATAAGCTCAAGGATACAGATGTTTAAAAATAGAGCTAATGGTGCCTTTGACATTTAACAATAGTACATCCCGTGTGCAGGTGCTAACTGTTCGGTAACACAGCTTTGTCGGGAACAGTGATAGTCTGTCAGTGTTTCGGTCATTGCGGGAAACCTTTCTTGATCCAACAAGTGATTTTGTCTCAGATGCATTGAACAGCGCATCTTCGATGCTGTTTTGCAAGAGAGATATCTTAAAAGTTTTAGTTCAAGATGAAATTGTGCATTGTTGTTGACCACCTCAGACCACAGTACCTTGGAGTAGATGGTGTTATTGTACGTTTGTGAACAGCGGTTGTTTTTGGAGGTTACGGTGTGGGTTTGCCGTTGACTAACAACAGAATTAGTACTTCAAACACAACACTGATTTGTTCAAATGCGCCGAACTGAGGGAGTTGGAAATTCACCGTGAAACGAAAATGTTTTGGAGGTCTTGGTTTTTCTTCCGATAAATTAGAATCAGTTATAACGGAAAATCGGTGTGTCTCTAAGTAATGGTTGAAATTCATAGAATGATGTGGAATTAACTAGGAAAATTCACACTATAAACATTCATTGGAAGTGACGGAGAAATGAAACTCTAACTTGCAGGACACTTAAACACTTCGGAAGCTTTTGCACTCCTATAGTCGGATTTCAGTGACAATAACTGCTGTTTTTTAGGTAAATGTACAAATATGAGTTTGCATTCTTTTATTGAATACACTAAGCGGTTGGTTTCGAGATCGGGGCTTGAAACGTATATCATATTCTGTGGAACTGTGGCTAATTATATCCGTATCTTTTATATCCTCATCAAGTCTAGTAATCTTGTGATCACTGAGCAAAACGTCTAGGTCCTGAAAGTCTGATCGTCAATCAAAGTGATACCAGTAGTGAGTGGGTGATAGTCCCTGAATGGGTTCGTTATAGGAAGAATTCAAACAATAGATATGACTGTGACCTCTCACACGACCTTGAAGACTTTAGCTGTGCACCACGTAGAAACTCGAACTTCTGATCACCCCCCCCCCCTCCCTGGTGTATACGTTTTCCGAAGATGGACCCTGTGCAACTCAGTCTTGGAATTATATTTGCTTAAAAATTTGGCTCTTGGTCAGCAGAACTTGAGTTCCTTGATTTGCTTGCCCTTTTGGAGTTATCCGAATTTCTTGCTCTTCTCGGGATATTATCAGTTTTAATTCAAGGCTTCCGTTGAGAGACTATTTCAGGAGATGCGAAGCTTTGAGAACTGACCTGAATATCTGGTGCCTGCCTGATCCAGAAGGCGAACTCAACCCAGACTGATAATTTGCTCTTTTTGATCCTCGCTGGTAAATCATACGGAGAGTGTCTTTGTTTGTTTCAACAACGTCTTGTTTATACTTTCATGGGGCAACTGTTCTTGTTGTTTGACCCATGTGGTATTCGTAGCTGTTCTTGTAATCGACCTGGCTCACGACAACACTTTTGTCTAACTTTCTGAACTGGTCTTTTGTTTTTGAGTTGAGAATTTCCATGCGAACTCAGTAGATTTGCAAACGAATGTGATGCCACTGCTTCAGAGGACTCATGAGAAAATTTCCGATACGATTTTATTGTACGACTGCCTAATTCTGTCTCTAGGCTGTCCTATTTATCTTTGCCCTTTTCTGTCCCCATGGTAGACTTCATAAACATCCGTTCTGGGTCCGAATCTTCGTGCCACGGCCGGTCAGCTCCCCAAAAGGCAGTCTGTAACTAGCCTAGACTCTATCTCCGAAATTTTGTTCCACTGTTATATGGTAAAGAGAAAGTAAATAAGACAGTGGGATAAATGAGCACTTTTCCCAATAAAGCATCTTTCGTATCCGTTTTATTGAAACCTCATGATAGTAATAAGTATCCTTATGGGCTCAAAGAAACCATTGTTTGTTGCCTTATACACCACGATAGGCGCCACACCTGCAGCACGGTGAAGCCTATCCTTCTATTGAACAGAACACTATGCTTCAGTCGAAAGTGGGGTATTCTGTTTGGTGAATAAATTCTTCGCACCAATGAAGTAGTTCTGAGCCCTAAAATTATCGCCACAAATCAAGACTCCTCGATTCAGTATTTTGGATAACACTTTGTTCAGCAAGAAGCACAATTCCAGTAGTCCTGGTTCTGTCTAGGGTGATAATTGTTCTTCGATGTAATGATCACTTTTCGTAGCCAACACTCTTCCAGCTATGAAGGTAGGGGTTTTTTAATGCTGAGTAAAAATACTTTCTATACCCTTTTGATTTTCAGGGAACTGGCAGTTGTTAGATAAATGTCAACCACGTGGAGCTTGAAATGGGTTTCGGTACAAATTACTCTTTCCCCCTGGTGTTACTGTTCACATTCCTCAGCAAGTAGAGACAAATAAAATGGATTTGCTGAAATTTACGTTTGTATGTCAGCTGCCTAACACACATTCACGATTTTCGAATAAAATGTCCAGGAGTATATTCGCAAACAACTTACACAGGCATTTTCCGAATGAAGGTTGTGGTCTACTGAGTAGAAAAATGATTAGGCGAACAACTAATTGACTGGCTGAATGAACCAAAGAATGGCTGACTGACTGACTGATTGACCGATTGAATGATTTGTAAGTAAACAAACAAACAATGAACTAATGAATAGCTGACTGAGCTGACTAGCTGGCTAACTGATTGACGGCCTACTAGAGCATTCTAGTGAGTAGCCAAGTGAAATTAAATCCACTGCCAACTAAACATAGTTACCGGTTATCATTGTCAAAATAATTCAAAATGATATTTTGAGCTAAAAGTGTCTTTCGAGATATTTTCCTAATTAATGATCTGTACCACAGTACATAGCGGTCAAGGAAATATTAAACTGACTGTTAGAATGCATTCAGCTAAAATATAGCACTGAGCTTGCCAGGACGGGGATTTGCTGTATTAGGTCCCGTCGAAGTTGTCTTTTCTAAGGCACCTAAGAGGGATATTCTCAAAACAAATGAAATCCAAACAAACTTATAAAAGGTGATATTTGCAGTTGCAAAGAATACCTATGCAAATACAATCTCACAATACCTAATAGCATAATTAGGTATTTATAATAAATCCGGAAGTGAGTAGTAAAGTTGTTCCGCACATGTATCATTTACTACGTTTTACAGCAATAAAGTAAGAGAATAGCGAATGAACTGAAACACTGATGAAGAACATGACAAACCAGTGGCATTTCTTGTGGGCTAATTGTTCATTAGCCTACCCGTCACGTTAAAAATTTGATGACTACGGTATTATTCACGCATTTGTTCTGTGTACGTATTATGACAGATATTTGCATGTATTCTCAGTACAGCATATGATGATGGCTGCAGTTAATGAAGGTATCCATATGACGCCTGTATGCAAATTAACAATGAAGTTTCTTAAGGAAGGGATTCCATAGGGACAGAAGACAATTGCGAGATGGAAAGTTATTTCCGAATTTATGACCGCAGGCTAAGCGCTAGGGTGAACCTGTGATCAGCGAGGTTGTACACATCGAATCAGTGGTAAATACGATCCTACATGATAAAGTTCGTTATATGGCCAGTCATATGAAAAAGGGTATTTTAAATGGAAATATAATTCCAAAAAAAATTGCCATCGTCCTCAAAAACTGACATCAGCATTCAGTGAAGATCCACCATAAAACGAAACAGGGTCTGACGTCATCTAGTCGGTGGATGTTATGTTAAACACTGCTTTTCGTGCCCAGGAAAATACTTATCTTCCTTTTAGCTAGTTTTGCCTGAAACAAAACTATAAAACTGCATGTGTGCGAAAGCCATAAGATGAACGATGCAAGTGCCCTTTAATTCCTCAAAAGCGGCAGTAAGCTGCAGCAAATGAGAGACCTCGAGGAGAGCATGTGATCGTGAATGGCAAAGACCCTTGCCTTGCTTAGTAACAAGCAAAGCGTCAGTTTCGCCTTATTTCCTAGTGATTCGTTAGGTGTCATGATGAGTATAACAAAGCTGATGAACTTCTGAATAACATTTGTTCAGTTAAAATTTCTTTAGTTGAAAAATCAAAAGAGAAAAGTAAAGACGTTAGTGTTCTTTTAGCTGTTCCAATCTTCCCTGAAATTTTCGGACAGTCCTCTATCAGTGGAAAGCATTTCGAAGGTTAGTTCACTGGTAAAAGCAGTTTGAGTCCAGATTTTTTGGTCGATCATCCAATGTATCAAGTACCTGGGTGTTAACATGGGTATCATTCTACAGTGGACATCTCACATTTACACTGAGATGGAAAAATTAAGACCTTTGTTCTTTTATATGAGGATAAACAGACAGTGTCAAACAGCGTTGTCAGTAATTTCCGAATTCGTCCACTAATATGTTCTTGACTTATTGTTAGCAAGCAATTTCCCCGGTGTTCTCAGACGGAAACTTGGAGCTCTTTGCTCTGGCTTTGTAATTGTTCTACGGGCTTCATCGATCCATAACGAAGCTCTTTTGACTGAACTCACTGTACAGCGCACTCACTTTTGCTTTTATCCAAATTCACAAGATATTACAGAACCCAAACCATCCGTCACACAGTAGCATTACCTTTTATCATTCCGTTTGTCCGCTCGTACTGCTTTCCGGTATCCATTCTATTTCAAGGACTATAGCCAAGGGGTCGGCTACGGACAGAATAGCTGAATGCTACCGGGCGCGTTACCAGGCCACGGATGGTATGGTAGACAATCTGGTGCTTGGATGCGAAAGAAGAACAGCTAACTGTCCTAGTAAGCTGTCACGGAAGATTAGCGGCAAGTTCTTGAGGAAGCGGTAAGTTTTCTTTTGACAACAAACTCCTTTACCATCAAACAGCCGCAAAGGTCAGTGAAGGGTAACAAATGTGGTCCGCCACCTATATGGGCTATTGTCTCATGTATCCGCCTGAATAGCCCCAGCAGGATTTACAAAGAAGCGAATGAACCGGGAACCGGTCACCAATCCTTCCAATTATCTCCCCAAAGAGGAGTTAGGCATCCACGATCTTCACATGATCCAAAAGACATAAGAACCACTAGTGGTCAAAGCCTCCTGACAAGACAAGTTACCTACCTCGTGAAACAAGCCAAACAATACTGGAAACGTCATTTCGTTCTCTATTTTTGTGTATCTCTACGCAATTTATCCTTGCACCGCTCATTTATCATTATTCGGCGTCCCTGTGAAGTATATCTTTTGTGTTCTTCCAGTGGTCGGAGTGGTCCACATATGAGGTGAAAACCTTAACTTGAATCTTAACACCAGTTCAAGTGCATACATAGTTTACTGGGACACGAAAACACTTTCGAACTCTAGTAGTCGGTGCTTTGCCATAGGCATTCTTCACGATTGAAAAATGGACACAGCCTTTCTGTCCGAGATACGCATACGAAACTTCGGTACTCAACAGGCACAAAAGCCCCATACAGAAGCATCCTACTGAAAGTACTGAAGCCACCCCTAGGACAATTCCGAGCAACGCAAGGCAAATTATTCCAGGGATAACCACAACGCTGTTCAGGGGTACCTCATTTAACGTAACCAGGATTACCATCTACGCCCGACTCTAAGTGATGAGCTTGCATCAAAAATGATTTATACAGCCCGTTAGATCCTTAGGCACGACATCCTGAGCATCCACGAAAAATGAAACGCCCACACAGGCTATACCAAAACGCATGTATAATATACAGAAGAAAAATGTCACCTCGGTGGGTGAGGGCAAAAATGGTTATCGTCTGGTTACTTCTGCAGATCTTGACAATGTGGTTGCCTCCAGTACTCGTTTCAACATCCAATGAAACAATTGCTGATTTGGTACTCCAACGACGATAGGATAGTGCACCAGAGCGACAACTTCTTGCTAAGATTCCGCTGGGTCTCGTCGGTTGATAACTTTCGAGTTCTCCACGAAAGCGAAGTGAAAACGAATTTGGCACTGATCACACACTTGCATGTGCCCGCCACAGGATGCCTTACTCAGCCCAGAGTAAGCCTCTCTTGTAAAACAGAATTATGAATAGCCTTTGCCAAATCCCGACAGAGCTCAAGTCTTGCCGAAAGCTCTCTCCTCCAGACCCAGAGCTATTCCTGTCAAAGGTAGTGTAGACACTAGATGAGCAGTGCTGAAATTATTCATCGCAGAAGCCACCCTTAAACATCTGGCCAAGACGTCATGGCTTAAGAAGAAAATGCTTCGGCAGACCTTAGCCGATCCTCATAGTTTCTGGAAAGAGACTCTTCAAACCACCTGATTTCCGCCTCCTTCGTCGGGAAGGTAAACACTCAGCAAAGAACGACGGTAAACTGTAAAGGTCCAAAATCGCAGAAAAGTTGGGGACCGCAGCCACCCTCGAGGATTCCAGGAAACTGTCGACTCATACCCTCGGTCAAGAAAGCACACAGCTCCCACGTTACTGGGTGACGGTAACATATCATACCGGGAGATGAACAGGGATTTTGAAGATGAACCGAGCACTTCAACCAGCTTAGTGACGATTTTCCTTAGATATCAACAGTATAATACCACCTGGCAAACGCGATCAATACGAAAATGACCACGATCTACCCAGCCAACCGGAACTTGCTTTTGCGATCGAGAAGAAGAAAAACGAAAAATCCGCTGTGTGAATGACAACTCAAGAGAGATTTCCATGTCCTGTCTGACACCTCTACAATATCCCCTAGTCAAACAGAAGTTTTCCTTAACGATTAAGTAACCTGCTTTCTACTCTACGGACCGAAAGAATAAAAAACCATCTACACTAACTAAAGGGAATACGGCTTCATTAAAATCAGAGCTGAGCTTCCTCTAATATTATTCCTAACCTTATTTTTGCCGCATGGGAAGCGAAAATGTGCCCCATCCAAAGTAGTTTTCTCCGAGGGACAGGTAGAGTTGAATGAATCCTCGGGAACCAGTAATAACTTCAACCGACTAACCGCAGTCTGTTTCACTGAATTTCGAGCCATCTTCAGTTTCGTTAAGAAGCAGTCATTCTAGAGCATACTAGGAGCTTGCGAGATGTCTGGAAAGTGCACAAAACTACTGAGGTAGTACTAGTCGAATAACTGACCTCGTATCCGTGTATCAGGGGGAGAGTCACCAGAATTTCCAACAACCTACGGTTTCCTTGTAGCTGCCCCAGTCTTTAGTCTGGTTCAGTTACATCGTGGATTGGGCAATTCGGCGCATTCACCAACTACCGAGGAATTCAGCTCAATCAGAAATCCTGGATTGCTGGTCGTGAATTTGCAGACGACATTGCCTTTTTGACGGAGAAGCCTAACAACCTTCAGCTAGTTTTCAATGGTGCGGAATGTGAAGCCCAAACAATTAGCCTGGAAATGAACAACTAAAAAGCTAAGATCTCCTGACTTAAACAGACCCGCCATGCTCCGTCCACTTGAGCAGCAGAGTCTTGGAATAAATCAAAAAATTCAACTACCTTTGGTCTATCATAAGACCACAAAACCAGGAATAATCAGAAACAAAATTTAGTAATCATAGCGCATGGTGAACATTCTGGCAACTTCACTATCTGAATTATGCCTCTGCACGAAACTTTGTATTTATCGAGCCGCCATTCGCCCTGGCCTCCTCTTGGCTTGTAAAACCTGATTGATGCGGGTACAGGATACAAAATGCTGGAGATCTTTGACTACTTGCCCCCCAGACTCAGCCAAAATCAGGTGGTTTGACAGCTTTCTACACTCAGGTTCTGAAAAAGCCACCCGGACAAGAAATTTGTTTTAAGTAGTAAGTTCTCAATCAGGATGATGGAAAAAATTCCCAAGAAAATGCAACACTGGTTTCTAAAAGTTGTTCTTCATAACGAACGAAATAACTTTTAAACATTTACCTTGCGATTGTAAATCCGGACTGTTTGTCCACGTACACCCCATACGATTCAGATGAAATTTCTTTCCCCAGTTATTTAACTTCGCAAAGTTCAGTGGCTCAGCAAAGTTCTTGTTGACCTGAAACGAAACTCACAAAGAAAATACTTCCGTGGTCAGTTTGTCCTGTCTGGGACATAAAAGCATTCAGTTGGTCCTCGGAGTGTGTGTCTATCACTCGAGCCGGATTTCATTGCGCGCAGACCTTACCGGTAATAGCAGTGCCACTGAAGACCATCAAGAAGCCGACTTATCCTGACGCACGAGTTGGTGTCATAGTAGTAAAGCAAGTAAAGTATTCTCTGGAACTATTCGGTGCACATTTCTCCAATACTTTACTTGGTTTGGGTCCTAAAGTAGAGGGAGAGAATAACTGATTTATCATCTTTTGATGGCCCACTCTTTGAAAAGCGCACCAATATAAATGAGTCGCCCATTTACACTTCCCTAAAGTCTTGCCACTAGAAACGTTTTGTGCGCGATTAGGTCCTGACTGAAATGACGGCATACTGCTTGCATACATGGGCTATACAAATACAACAATTTGACAAAATAATCTACCAAAACTCTGACGTTATGTTATATGATCCACAACCTTGTCAGAGATTACAGCAATCAAAGTTCCGAGCATTTGATATTTGTCAGCAGACATCAGCGTAAAATGGCGATGAGATTTTAGTCTTGTCAAAAACCATAACCACGTTTCGCCAGCATTTCGCAGCAAGCTCCAGATAAAGTATTTTATTGGTGCTGTTACCCAGCAACCGGTAGTTTGCATGCGTGAATAACAATAAACAGTTATTTTGCCGGCTTTTTGTGTAAGCAGAGATCTCAGTCAAGTGGACCTGAGAATATGAGCTTTTAATGATGTGTTTTGAGCCATAACTAATATATCCAACTTCATTTTCCTCATTTCATGATTAGAAAAATCTTCAGAAGACCTGATATCTCAAGCTCCTTAAAGTCTCAAGGCAGCTCAATCTACCTGTAACGGCGCCGAATGAGAAACGTTTCTTCTACTCAGAACATTCCAACATTAATCCACAACCCTTTCCAAACATAACTATATTAGGTTACCAGTTCACCAGCTACAACAGAGTCAATTGTAATGGTCGTACCAGTCAACAGTCGGTTCAATGTGTGTAAGAGAACCATTGGGTGCAACCTAGTAAACAGCTAAAGAAGGCCGTCTGGTGTATCGAATTGGGAAACTACCTGAGCGAGAAGCCCAAACTTGACATCAGCAGATCATTCTAAGTCATTTTTGTGAACCACTAAACGTTTTTCCAAGCGAATGAGTAGTGTCGTGTTGTGTAAAACTAAATCAGTCTCCATAACAGAGAACCATTCAGACCTAAGCGAAAAAACATTTTTCCTGAACAGCACGAAACTGTGCTGGCCAAACATGAAAGTAATCCAACGTAGGATGAATGATACACTCTGTAAATCAATGAATAGACGTTTATCTTACCCTGGCAACTCACACTTAATTGAACTCCGGTCTCACTGTCAAGCTGAATATGCCAAAGATTACGGTTTTGAAGTATAGAAATACAGATGTTTCATGAGTGGTAATCGAGAAGTTCTCTTCTCACCTATTATCTGCAGCAAGAGACGTTTGGTTCATTAAGAACACCTTTGATCATTAAGTTGAACATTTCTGGGAATGACTACAGCGGACTTCAATGATTCAAACTGGACCGCAGTGGGAGATTGTACTGCTGGAAATAGGACAACTCAGTTATAGCAAATCTGTTCCGAATTCCATGGATACTAGAGAGCATTTTTGTACTAACAATATAAGAAGAGAAAATGTACATAACAGTAGGAAAATCTGGCGTTGTCATGGTCTGGGTAGAATGCTTTTTGTGCGTATTATCCGTGCTCACATGTTTGTCTAATTCTGTTATTGCTCACGCAATTAACATTGAATTTCCCTTACATAAAACGGAACCGTTTACATTATTCGTATTTTCAAATCATATTATTTCATCACTGTTGTCCATTTCACTTCAGATTTGTTTGCACAATCAAAAAAATTTAAAAGTTGAAAGACTTTAGAAAGCTATATATGACAAAATGGGACATCAATAGAATACACATTAGATTTGGATATACTGGAAATTGTTTGCATAGATGAGACCAAACACTAGCCGTCAGGTCAATCTGATGATAACATGATAATATCTTTAAATAATAATGCGTGTTTCTATCCCCATACCCGTTAAAACGATGGGGAACCGAACATGACCAACACGAGATGATGAGAATATTCTAAAGGTATGTAACTGCTCGTGTACCTCCGCTCTTATCTTCCCCATTTTTTCATCCGGTTTTGTGTTATTTTACATCCTCGGATCCACTTCCGCCTCATACAGTTCTATTCTTGTTGAATCACACCTGTTCCGATGATCTTGATCTCGGATACGGGTTTACGTTGGTGTTTCTTTCGGTGCTGGTTCTTTTTGCGCGGTACTGATCGATTAAAATGGCACAAGAGCGAAAAACGGAAATATGGCTTGGGCGTTGATTAGGTATCACGACGACAGGATGGAGAAAATGGAGGACAGGAACAGCGAGAGAGAGAGAGAGAGAGAGAGAGAGAGGGAGGGAGAGAGAGAGAGAGAGAGAGAGAGAGAGAGAGAGAGAGAATACACACGCCCAGTAGTTAGCCCACCGAGGCATAGGAACTAGTTCCGGCTGATTTAGTGGGTCAGAATCTTTAATTTCACATAGCAAATTTACAGACATAAATCTTTCATTTGATTTTATTTTTGTTCTGTTAAACACTTCACGGTACATACCACTCCTGTTCGTATGAAAATTCTCTGGTCGGCGTCAGAGTGTTTTTGTTGTTGTGCCCATGCGTGTGTGTTGCATAGAACCTTCGAAATTCCTTCGATTTAATCTGCATACATTTGCGAGAATATGCTCGCTGTAGCTTCCGTGTGCACAAACAACATAAGCGTATGAGAATGTAGCTACTACCCAGCCAGGATCAGTGGGCATTCCGAAGCACAACTAGCCAGAAATGTTGACTTTCATTGTTGTACCAGCACGCATTCCTGCACCATAGTCTTACAGTACCCGCTCGGGTTATACGGTAGTTGACAGAATCTAGTGGGGTGATTTTGATTAAAAACCCATTGGGGTGGCAAATTAAAAGACCATAAGGCAGTTACAATCACTTCCTAGCCTCTGAATTTGATTCCTTGATTGCTTATGAAGCTCTACCAATATTCTGAAGAACAGTAGTTACCTACTGAATTATAATGATACTAATTGAGGATCAATTGATAATGCGGTAGAACACAATTGTGTTTAAAAGTATACTTTTGCTTTAAGCGGGATTATGGTCCAAAGTAGGCTATACTTTTCACTTGGGTGTGACAGTTGTCGAAGTACTTTCACTAGATATCAGTTCAAAGCCGACTACCTGGAAACCAGTACATTCAAAACGTTCACCGGAAATATGAACTAAACTCCGGGTTAAAAAGAGAGGCTCAACTTCAATTTGCGCAAATTTTGATATGAATACTGTGTGTTTACATAAAAAAGTAGACGGTGCTTCCAGTTGAAACTGCAGACTATTAAATTGTGTTGACATATTAATACATCACTTCAAACGCAATCGCCCACGGTGATATTTATCCGGACAAAAATCGGTCAGTCTGTGAAGCAACTGTATTCGCCATTGGTAACGGGTACACGAACTGGTGCACGCACGCCTATGGAATCACTGACAGCACTTCCCATATAACCAACCGGTTCCGAGGATTGTACTATTTAGGCAGCCTACCTCGTAAAATCAATATCTATAAATTGGAAAATTAAACAAGTGAACAGCTTGTAAATTAATCTATCTGCACACTCAAAACTGTGATTCCAATTCACCTGTTATCTCTCTCTCTCTCTCTCTCTCTCTCTCTCTCTCTCTCTCCCGTTATCGCTCCCGTTTGCGCTCTGCATAGAATGAACAGTGGGAGTCTGGATCCGAAACAAAGGCGAAATGCAGGTTGCACCGTGAAAATCGTGTGAACCAAGTCGGAAACCAGTTTCCTCTCAGCACTCATGAACTAATATCTTGGAAAGCATTATGGTTCGCAAATATAAGATAGGAAAACACTCGTAATACTGCTCACTTCCTCAGGCCCCTTTCAAAACAGGGTTGATTTCTTTGCCGACCTTCGAAAACAGATCAGCATATACTGTTCTGCACTTCACAGCCTTACGGCTATCCTACGACTGTTCTACGTTGAATGAGTAGCGTGTTTTCACACCGATAGAATCTCTCCTGCCCAATATACAGATACTCTAGGCGGAGGCAGAATGTACCAGTGGAGAGAAGGTGGGAATTTCGATGCTCCATTTTTCATTCACGATCATACTGTCTTTTTTCAGGAATCATATCTGTGAAATACACAAAACCTGGAACTGAAAGAGCATGATGACAGAATAAAACAAAAATTTCCACTATCTGTGTTGACAGTCTTTGGGATAGTATGTTCCTCTCCGTCGCATTGTCTTTTGGGTCTCAATTATATTTATTGGTAGCTAGTTGACTTACTATTCTTTGGAAAGTTGTAAGCATAGCAATGGAACTTCTAACTGAGCTGACCCAATTGCATGCCCTCTGATAAAGTCTTCAACACTAAATAAATGGAATTTCCGATAATTGTGGCAGGCAGATACTGATGACTTTTCCTGTAAGAAATAAACATCTTGCCTTAACGATCTGCAGTCTAATCTTTAAAAAGTTTGCTTTCACATTTGTGTATTCTTATCTTTCTGTTTTTCTACCTCATATATACCAATAAATTTACAGGATATACTTGTATGCAAACTATCAAGAGAGGGATTTCGATCGACCCTGATGATGTTGTTTTGCAAGATTTAGCACTGACCCCAGGTTAGCATAACTTCTCTAACTGCTTCAATGGTCAGTGGAATTCAATAGACTAAAGTACTGTTGTGTCGCACGGTTTCTTCATTTAGGTCCTAGCCGTGAGTGGTCTGCTTGAAGATCAATGGATGTTTTGAATCTGTTTTTGTATTTGAGCGGTTCTATGACCATCACGGGTTATGAACTAAGTATTTCCATGTTACCTCCTATGGATTCTGAATATCTAATCTGCTGGTATGTGGTCCTTTATCGTGACAAACAATACGTTTGTTCACCTTGTATTCACTATGTTTTGGGCTAGACTGATCCAATGAACCCTGACGGCTGAAGGCATTCATAATGCTTCAGGTTCCATACTTTGTCTAACCATCTTTCACTTTCACTTTTTCAAATCAGATTATTCCCTTTAATCTGGTCAAACCGGAAGCCAAATCTCGGAAACATTCACCTGCGGTCGATGCTGGATTCGACTGCAAATACCGGATATAACGTTGGTTTTACTGACATTTTCGCTGACTAATACAGAAAGTTCGTTCATGTAAGTGACTAGTTACTATAATTTGATAGTGCAATTTGAATTTTGCCTTTCAGCGATCTTTTAGAGCATCAGTGACTGATGGAATATCTCGATGCGTGCTTTAGCAAACAGAACGTTAATTCTAGTGCACATTTAGGGAGGGAAAAATTAATTTGTTTAAGAAAGAGTAGTATTATCTGCCCTTCGGTAAAGAGAACCGCATACAGCGTGCTTGCATTGTATCACACACTTGAACCGATCACCACGTGTAATCTAAAGCCCTATTCTGTATATCGTACTTGAGCTTACTGGCCTTTATTGACGAATTGTAGCTGCGGACTCGGCGAGATTCAGGCAGCTGAAATTTTTCAAGGACAATAAATGCCACTCGAAATTCAGATCTCGTAAAACAATGACCATGTGACTGTGATCAGCAGTCAGTCATTATTGCCAGCGAGTTCGACATATTATAATCTTCGAGAGAAATTCAAATTATTATGAGTACACGTCAAGAAAATTCTCTGAGACGAGGGATGTGAATTTCCTTTGATGTAATTACAACATTAACGTGGTATACCCTCCCGTGGGACTAGTGAAATCATGTGACCAGCATGAGATGATACCACAAGATGGGCCTATTACTTTCCAGTTGCTGAACGCGTGATTGTTAACCGAATGGGACCTATGTGATACTCATGAGCTTCATTTTGATGATTGGGGAATCACCGCGGAGCACGTGATCCGCATTCGTAGTTCTTTTCACGTAGCAGCGGTGTTTGTCATCTCATCTGATCGGTCCTTGTGCAGAAAAATAGGAATGATGTTCAGGTTCTATCCCGAAAAGCTAGCATTAAGATTAACAGGAGAATTTAAATGAACTCGACAATCCAGCAGCCGACCTAATCCGTCCATCTATTGTGAATTAGGTGGGGAAACCATAATGGGAACACTATGTTACTCTAATTGACGAATTTGGGATTCAGCTATCATGCGTGATCTATTCGACTCTGATGTGTTTCTTGCCAGCCTGACTGCAACTGACCGTGTTTTGGTTTACTAAGGCAAAATTATGCTTTGAATCAGTTTTCTGTGAATCCGAAACAAACTGGGTCGCTTTCTGTCGGAAAATGACAACGTAGCCTATGAATGGATGAGGTACCTATTTGTTGACTTTCAGATAACTACAAACTGTCCCAATTTTTACCATTTTTCCTCTTTGATACAGAATTCACATGCTATGAAATTCGAAACTGGATGCATAACGTGTGGATCGTCAGACCAAGGAATACCTCCTATCTTTCTCAGTGTGTCACAGCAACTTGGTGGTGCCAGAAAGGACAGCTGAAGACGTTACCAATACGGTGAAGACTGATTTGTAATTTCTATTTTTTCTTCTCTGATTCCACTGCAATGAGTCATTTTTTCCAAAATATATTTTTGCCCCGATAATTTGTGTTCTGTCTGCGGACTGAAACAAACTGGTGCCGAGACCCGGGAATCGTATCGAAGAAACCAAAGAGCACCGGTGGTGAAAATACAAAGAATAGTCTACCGGACCTCAGGGGCCCAAAGTTGTGCCAATGTTCTACAAGTCGTACCACCCCGGGGCAAAATGCAACACGCTGAAAAAGCCATCATGCATGACGCTAGCGGCCCCAGGAAAGTTCAATATGGGCGGAGACTATTCACGATAGATTGATAAAGTAAAATGATGCACCCTGTGGTTTGCAGCAGACGAACAAGCCGACGTGGTAGTCAGTTTGATCTCGGATGAGGCCAAAGACGGTGTGCGCGGAGCAAACCTGATTAAGGAAGGCGACATAGAGAAAGACGTCATGCAAACGCATAGGTTGTTGGAGGCTCCGAAGCATCCGGCCTTTTACCAACGGCAAATACACAGTAGGCGGCAGCTTCCTGGTGAAGAGGTACAGACGTATGTCCGGTTGAGAGGTGATGTCCGGAGGAGAAGAAGAGTGAGATCAGCAGCCAAGTTCTTGAACGGCTGGTTGAAGATAAATGTAGCAAAGCTGAGAAAGTGCTACTTAATGCAAATTTTTGAGTTAAAACAGAAAAAGAAGGGTGCACTGAGGCTACTTGGACTGAGAACAAACCCGACTCGGCCTATTGCGGTGTCCAACCGTGGCGATGGTACCCGAGACGAAAGATGAGCCAGTAGCTAATAAGCACAGGAAAGAAGTGGAAAACTCCAAACCGGGTACTCAGAAAAAAAATGCTCGTTGAACCTCCGCAGATTCCAAACATCAGACCCCGGGAATAAGGTGGCGTGGTGCATTACAGGGGCTGTGGGAACACCAACACGACCACAATGGAAAGAAATCAACCAACGTAAAGATACGAACGGCATTACAGAGGGGGAGGTGCATTTGTCCAGCGGTTTCACAGAATTCTGATTATTCCTATTCACTGTGTGCTAAAATCGTGATCATTAGAGTCGAAACGAACGGGGTGATCTATAATGCGACCACCCGTAGCCTCACCAGTATTGCTGCAGTTCCAAATTCCGTCGAGATCCAATTACCCTTTCGAGATTTTACACTGAATGCAGTAAACAGAGTAAAGCTATCAGCACTGGGTATTCTCGAATTGTCTGCTGAACTTGGTGGTGTAGTGAGACAGCATCCATTGATTGTGGTTGAGGGTCTCTTGCGTGACGTAATTTTCAGAAAAGACGTTTTGCCCAATATATTGTCGCCACAACCATCTACCATCACGATTTCGTTTAGATGTTTTTCAGTGATTTAAGTAAAAAATGGCAACGCCGCAGAGATAGTATCCTAACCTTTTACAGGAGAGAAGTGGATTACCTGATCTATCACTGTACATAGAAAGTGAAGCTTACGGTAAGTTGGGCAACACATTTCACTGGTTTAATGTCATGTAAATAGTAAAGTCTTTTATCGACGGTCTTGAACGCAGAAATTACTAAATGCTCGTGAGTCATTCAACTAAATCCGCTCATTATTGTTTGCTTCGGGAACAAAACTAGATCAGCGTTTTCTTGACTTTGTTGCACAGTCATTGTGAAGGTTGACCACTGAGTGGAGTTTCGTAGTGTGTACCTAGTCGCACGAGTATTTGTTCTATATAAAAAGGTAATTAGGAATCGAACTACAAACGAAGGTGTTAATATATTATAGATTTCGTCAGACAAAATTAATTAATTCATACCACTTCAGGGAGTTCTCTATCACAGCGTATCCAGCTTAGTAGACTTCGTTGGTTGGGGCACGTATTATGCATGGCAGACACACGTCTACCATACCGTGTCCTATTCTCCGTTCCTCCTCAGGAGTGGAAGAAACCACGTGGAGGTAAACAGATAACGTGGTAGTGGGGAGTGAGAAAATGTACAGCAAAATTAGGAAAAGTAGGCGCTTCACGTGTTCGTGGTTGGGGTCCAAAATATCCATTTACCAGTTGGTTGGAGACACTGAAGGATACGGTTGCGAACCGTGAACATTGACAATCGTGTTGTCACTTTCTGTCTAGTCAGAATGACTAATCGATGCATGTTTGTACAATTAGACTGTGTATTCCGTGTGTTGGATACTAGGGTATTCTATCCTTTTCCCACCCGTGTATGTCCACTCCCTGTTCACCTTGTACATTCATACTTTCTAATTCAGCGTGCAAGATGGTGAAGAACGCAGTGGTCAGTGGGGCTTGCCCTACTGTTTACCGCTGTACAATGATGCGACGATGACATCGCTTCGCTGTCCACACTACCTGTACAGTGGTGACTCTCTCACCCATTACTGTATTTACGGGTTCATGTTTCAGAAAACTAAGATAGCGATCAATATTCAGCCCAAATCTTTCATCCGTTTTCCACGAGACTACTTGTGCAACCCAAGTACAGCTACATGAAAGCATATGTAAACTGTCTGGGTCATTTTGATAAATGTTTGTATGAACAGACTCGGCTTTGATAGTTGGGTAAGGTCAACCATAAATCCAGAAGTGATTTTGGATCTCTGTGGCCATATTTTCGGTCATTATCCGCACTCTCGAAGAACCATTGTCCAAACACATGCTGTGTCACACAGCTGAATAAATAATATAAAACGCTAATAACGTGTGTAGAAACTAAGCCAGACACACATTTCATCATGACGGTCTATGCTATACAGTTCAGTAGTACTTTCTTTTTGCATCGGACCGCCGCTATATCACTTCCACGCTGATCAGAGTCGTTCGATGATCTCAGTCAAGTCCAAGTGACAGCTAACAAAAAGCTGTTCCAATAAAATACCAAGAATTTCGCTAGTTTCTTGGTAATTCAGCACTCTTTCGAGGATACGCCACGTTCTCCTATGTGCTCGAACAGTGTCCTTGAGTGTGACGTGTGCTTCAAATGAAGTAGAAACCGGTACCCAAGGGTAGAACCTAGTTTCTAGGCACTTTCACTGATTACTAACAAATTTTGGGACAGAATATTCAATATCCAAGTAAAATAACCTTTTATTCAATAAAATATTGCGGGCCGAAAAATTCGATGTCCAGGATATGGAATTACTCCTAGCTGCAGTGAAAACCATATCGAACATGGCAATACAAGAGTACTTGTTGAATCTATGTGAATCCGCTATTCGGCTGGTATGCTTCGTTGATTGGAAAAGCCAATCGATATCTCCTGGAATGCATTTCACTTACGGCAGTTTCAACTAGGCTTAGGTAAAAGTAGCTTATCCTGACAATTTAATTTCAACAAAAAATATCCCAACCACGGTAGAACAATAGGTGAACACTTTTGTACCAGAATATCGCCCACTGCTACAAACCGCAAATCCCAAATCGAGCAACTCGAAGCCTGTTGGTCAGCTGGAACGTGGAGAAATCACGCAGGCACAGAAGATAAGTCTCATGTTGTGACAAGTCTGACCTCCACTGTGCACAAGTAAGCAATGGGGCCCTCAGACACCTGCTGAAAGGAGTAGTGAGTATACAAGCGGTTCGAGAGCAAGACATGGAGAGAAATAAATGAGTGCCACTTGAAAATGAGGTCATATTCATTTTGGGAGAGAAAAAAACTATTTCGGCTACAAAGGTTCATGATAGGTTTTTCTATGACTTTCCCCTTTTCAACCGAAACATGTGTTAAATAAGGCACCGTAGAGTAGCCATGGATATTTGTACGGGAAATGATGAGTCTAAATTTCCGGACTTTTCTGGGGATCCGAATTGCATGCCGATAAGTCAAGGCAAAATATATTGTTTGGGCCCCCAAGAATCGTCGTGGCAAACTTGCCACAAGCTATACTGTGTTGGCCACTTACTCCGTAGATGAAAATAGCTTGGGGAATTTAAAATAATACGATTAATAATGATCAAGCTCCAGTGTAGTGTGTGAAATGTTTCCTAGGTAGATCAGGGAGGACTATTGGAGGGTCGTAAAGTAAGACTGAGAAAACACAACGATGGACGAAATGAACAATTGCTGGCTTCTTTGGGCTCGAACGGTTTCAGCCTGCGAATATGAAAGGCAATCGGGATAAAAGACCACTTTACTTTGGTGTTTATTGTATCGCACAAGCATGTGAACGAGTCAGTACTGGAAACGCTGACAGAGTTATTGACTAAAGACTCATTAGGATAAGGGAGACGAGAAAGGGTGAAAGTACGCTCAAAACACTGAGGTGTTGAGATATAGGCCGAAATAGGAAGAAAAAGTCTGGATATTGTACCATTCCTCAGACAACTACGTGAATTTAAGTCTCATATATAGATGGGTTGGCAGAGCACTTCGTCATCGTCCTAAATGAAATTATGTGCAGGTGCTGTGGTGGATACATCGCTAACGTGGGTAATAAAGAGAATGGAGGGGGGGGGGATGGACAACACCTTGAAGAATACTAGAATTGTTCAGTGAGGGACATAAATAAACCGTTACCAATTTCTGTACTTTGAGTTCTGTTGAAAAATCGTTTTATAACCCTAAGAGTGAGAAACTGGGACAGCCAAAAGACTGCACAATTCAAAGACGGAGAGAACAAAAATCCGAGTCAAAAGCAGAGTAATAACTGGGAAATTCACAATGACCTAATTCCAGCGAGACATTTAATCTTTTGGAAAAGAGGGCAACAATCTATCCACATGATTCATTGTGGGGAGAGACCTCTGACATCCCAAAGAAGCGAACAACACAGAGTGGGCGGACAAGACAAGAATGAGACAAATAACGAGGCCGAGATTCACACGAAGCTGGGACGTGAATGAAAGGTACATAGTCAGTTCGATGTAGATAACCAGCTTGGAAAATGAGTAGGCAAATGGATTGACAATGCATTGTAAATAACTCGAGCAAACTCGAACACAGGTGCAGTCACACAAGAACGAATGAAGAAGGAGAGATTGCTGGTCAAATCGAGTCAGACGTATGTTTTAAGAAGAAAAGTGATCTCCTTATCGGTAGGATATAAAGTTAGGGGTTTCTGAGCAACATAGCCAGACTTACTCAAGTGGGAGACCTTCAACCGGTGAACTCCGAAGACGGTATAGTTCATTCTTCCCTCAACAGTTAATCTGGTGTTGGATAATTCCCCCACTTCCATAAATTGGGCACGGTTTTAGTTTAGCGACTGACTTCAAATATGCTTCATAGCCTTTCGAAGTGAATAAGAAAGTCGCGCAAAAAACGCGTCAGTGTTACCAAGAGAATTATAAAGTACACCAGGGCACATACAGGGAATCTTAAAAACTATGTAGGAAGAAAGACTAGGTTTACAAAAGCAGGCGAAAGTCTGAAGTAGACCGGACAACCAAGCTGATAAATTTGGAAATCTGTTATCTAATTAGGCTGTATATGAATGCGATCCTAGGAAACTCCACTTGTTAGGGCACCTGACTTGCTTTAAAAAGGCTTTGTGACAATAATTCAAGGATCGAGAGCCGTTTCGTTGACGTCAAAGAACTAAACGGGGGTTCTGGTTCACTCCTGTAAGACACCTGTTTGCTTCCCTGTAACAACACCACGGGGTCTCTTCCTATCAAGCCAAATGCCTCACTATGGTTGCTGATGGGTATCTCGACCACTGACATGGCTACTCGCCTTGAAAGCCAATTAAAATGCTCCAAAATCACCGTGCTTCTGTCACAGGTCCCGCTGAATAAGTCCCACTCAGTGATTTCTCATGGCGGAGGTGTTCCCACCAAAGTGAGAGGAGTAAAGCGAATTTCCGGAGCTCTCCACCGGGTTGGCTGACTGATAGTCAGCCTGGAGGGGATGAATAAACCCTGATTCCAAATCAACCACGGGTGTCATATGAGGCGTACAAAGGTATACTCACAGGCATCCGAGGTGGAGGGATGTACTGGGGATCCAGGATGTTTGGCCTCATCCGAAAGACGTACGAACTGAGCAATCAGTCACCGACTCCCAGTGGCTTACGGACGCCAAGTTCTGTCCCGCTGACTGGCGGGTTAAGCTTTGGATTGCTAAAGGTTCCCGTTGTGGATCCTTAGGAAAACCATATGCTTTGGCCTAGCCATGCTGGTGGAGTAGCACCAGCAAACAAATTACTGAATGAGACCTCATCTACTCCTTCTCCCCCGACTGTACTGCGTTTTCTTTGGCACATATACTGAAATCATGTGAGAATGAAAGATTACATTATATATATATATATATATATATATATATATATATATATATATATATATATATATATATATATATATATATATATATATATATATATATATATATATATATACTCGTGACTATTACATAGATTTTGCACACTTTACGTCCATTAATGGAACGGCTTTCCCTCTGCGGCTTGTCATTAATGGTGTCTTAGAGGGTGCTATCTTTTCGCTCCATTTCTTTGTTTTGTACGGGAAATCATTTCGTATCTCTCCTTCATTTATTTCATTTAAATAAAGGGACGACGATGATCTTCGATGCGAGTATTCTAGACCTCATGTCAATCCCATGATTTAAAGCCGACCAGACGACGGTAGTAATCGGTCCTGTGAATTTTACTGCACCTGAATGCCACGATGTATCATTTTACCTATTGTCCAGACGATCGAATTAAAATCGTATTGACAGACTAGCTCTGCTTTTTCACACAACAAACATATTCCGGCATAGTCTATAGCCAAATACCTCGGTGTTTTACTTATCCACAATCTGTTGTGGGCTATGCACATCAGTGAGGTGTTTTGCCAAGTTCGGAAGCTGTCCTTTTTCTCTCTCAGGCTAATGATGCCCTCCGTATCTTCACATTTTGTAAACGCTTGCATTATTCCGTGCTGATTTTACTGTTCCCCGGTAATCGTGTCTGTTTTTCTGGAAAAGGACTTTAATTTGGTCGTAAGGTCAACAAAACACAACTCTAGATGTTGTGGCATATCTAGAGTTACACTCGTTGAGATCCTCTCAAAAAAACAATTATGTGTTGTTGACGGCTTTTCTTCCAAAATTCTCTCTGATTCTCAACTTTCTCTGCAAAAGGAAATTACAATGGCTTAATCTACATTCTCCACATGTTCTAAGACCCCAACTGTCGTAACCAATACTTTTATGTATCGTAATTCTGTAGTCCCATGCGTCGCTCTTCTGCTTCCCAGTCGTAAGAAAGGTTTCTCAGAAGTACGAGACAGATTAAATTTGGAAAAGTAGCCCAATATATTTTGCTCTTTTTCTCCTGTTGAAATAGGACATAAATTACATTATTTTATCCCTGAGAGAAGGGTAAACGTTTCAAAATCCACTCCCTCGAGTGTATAAAGGAATTACTGAATTGACTTGGCCAGAATAAAAAAAGAGAGCAGTATATTTCATCATTGGCTAATGATAAATTTTACGGTTTTTTAGTGTAATGCGAAAGAAACGAACCCATTCGCAGTGATTCACAATCGTACTAAAATATCAAAATGTATCACACGTTACGAGATTAGACAATCAGAGTTTGGCTATATGGGTTAGTGTTCACACTCTTAGTGGTTCAGACATATTTCTATGCTGGGTGAGGCATTTGGCGTGGCACAATTTACCATTCGGTTGGACCAAGTTTTGTTGGAGAATTTACTGAGTCCGGAGTTTGGTACACTGTATGCACAACTACTTGTGAACTCACAAGCGGTTGTTGTTATGGATTTCCGCAACTTTTGCATTGATTAGCGTGCGAGATTGCGCTAATCTGGATCGCTGACCCTAGATCCTACACACAAAAATTCTTACCCCGATCAATTTCGCTGTTTGATTAGTCCCAGCAAAGTGTGAAACACCGGCATCGGTGAGTGACTCGATCCAGTTTTCAGCCACCCAAGGTGATGCTCGCGTACGCTTTCATTCTTGTGCCTGATCGAGAGGCCAGAATACCCTCGACCAGAAGAATAATAATACATTAGGACTGCCTCATTAGTGAATTTGTTTTTCATCCGCAAAACAACTGTTTGTCTTAATACAATGAGAATATGGAACTCCTATTCATAGAATGAGGCTTGACAACCTGCTAAACCCGCCTCCAAAGGCGGCGGAGATGCACACTGGCCAACTATCTGACTTCATCTTCACATCCTTTTGAATGAAAGATCCAGTTATTTATTTTGGATAAAGATTCTTCAAGCAGTTGGTAGTTGTTCTTCGAAATTGTCTTCTGTGTATAGTTTCCTTTACTCTGTTTGTCCCGTAAATGGATTATGCTATCCATCCCAAGTTACTATTTTGTGCTCCAGTTGCTGGGTAGAACCGACTTTTTGAAGAAGAAAGGAAAGGTTAAAGAAGGCTATTTTACCGTTTGCTTCCATTTTCAACGAGAAGTTCAAGGTAACATGAGCTGAAATGAAATTCCATATCGATTGGCTTAACTAGACTGACGAATTAATGACAGGAAATGTCACCAAGAAGGGTTTGTCCAGCCCATATGGATGGTTTTGTTATTTAAATTGGTTACTTATTACTCGATAGGATGTACAGTCCGGAGTCAGAAAGCAAGACCGGCCATTGGTCGCTTCCCATTCATCTCGGAAGATAGCGAAATCCGTCCCTGCTTTGTTTTACGTGAGCACAGAGATAAGTTTTGACTACTCCACGGCCCCTGGCACACCCGAATCCGATACCAGGTCGTAGACTAGCCAGAAACCCAAATCCAGTTTGCACATGACCCCCGGCGGGTTTCAAGCCCACTAACTCATCGCGCACCTCCTAGGCGCTTGCGCATATGAGGAAGAGGCTAGTTGAAAATGAACACAGTAAAACTCTTTTTTGTTTTAAACTTCCACATTTTGAAGCTGATTGCATGTCTGGGTAGCATCTCCATTTCTCGGCTGCTTCCTCTAAGATGTTCTAATAATAGTTGAAGTTACATTATTGCAAATAATTTACTTGAAATTGATAGCAATTTCACTGAGCTAAACAATGATTTACGTGATTCACGCCAATAATTAGTACAATCAACAAGGTTGATATGTCTCAATCAGAGCTTATCTCGACTAGTTGATGGAGTGTGACGTTCCCTGTCATGGTAAATCGCACCGATTCATCGAGACTGGAAATGCTTGGTGTGTAATCGATCGCCGAGTTCAACGTTACTCGGCCTGGCCAAGTCATCAAACAAATGGTCCAGTAGAACATACTCCGAAGGTTCTACTTTTGATAAAAAGCCTTTTCTTTCAGTTGGTTGCTTCATTTCGTCGATCCCTGAAAGATGGAAGTGTACGGATATAACTCCTTTGGCAGTATTTGTCCTCGACAGAGAAAATAGCAAACATTCACTGATCACATGGAATTTCCGACTACTGAGAAATTGTTAGACTGTCCAACGTCCATCCAACGTTAACTATTTTCGATTTGTCTAATGTCCATTTTAATGTGGGATATAGTTAGATTTCGCTAGAAAAATAAGAATTTCACAGCATAAATGAACAGAATACTGTCACAACGGTACCTTGGTACCCGGTGTGTAAAGCGAACACTTTGGGTCGAATAAATACCACGAAGGTTTTACCAGCGGGTGCTACTTTTGTAACAAGATGATCATGTATTGCCCATGAAAACTGTCGTCAGTTTAATTTTTTATGCTTATCAAATATTGTGACATCTGAAATATTTTACTGATCCGATTCGGTTAAACCCTGTCTGGGCGGTAGAAGTTTTATGGTCACTTCGAATTATAGTCGGCCGTTACTCTGTACTACATTATATTTCAGCATCATTGTGTAGAAGACCCATGACGGAAATTAGTACGCCTATTTTCGAATGAATTCCGTCCAACCTCATTGATCTCAGCTGAATCACACGGAAATTCGTGTTGAAGAGCCACGATGAACTAAAGGCTGATGGAATACGTAAAATCCTTTCACTATTTGTTGGCGTACTCAATGATCACGGTATCCAACGTAAGATCAATAATGCATGTTAGTTTATTTTTAACTGAACACTCATACTGGGATGGAATGTTCACATTTTGTGTAGGCTTGCGCTGAGTCCCTCGGTGCTTATTCATCCTCCGTCTAGTCAAAACAAGTTCTCACACATTGATTTGGCTCAAAATTATCTTTGTTTACGTGCAATTAACGGAAATAATTCTAGAGGTGATTTACCAGGAACGGCTCACTGTTATTCATTGTCGCAAATAACATTTTCAGATGAATAGGAAAAGACAAAGTCACATATGTTTAGCAGATTCTTTTCTCCCCCGTGGCCTGTATTTTGTGAGTACTTCAGCCTCACAGACGTGCCAAGATTTGTTGAACTGTTCTTCATGTTCCTACATCAGTCCATAACTTTTTGTTGACAAATTTGCCGTCCAAAGTGACCGCGAGTTTATGCACACATAGAGGGTGTGCCTTACTTAAGCACGGGGAAAGCAGACCTTCCTGGGGTTCGCTGTTTCCCTTGTAGACATGCGAATGCACCGTTCGGCGAACGACAAGTTATTTCGCTGAAATCATAACGGTGGGGTTTTTCATACAATCTTTGGGACAATTAAGAGGTACGAACGACCTACTATTTTACTGAATATCTGCTGGGTTGCTTGTAAACGGGTTGTATTGACCTTGATCGTCCTGAGAAAATGAACCGTTTCCGGACATCTTTTTGGGGTTCTTTTCTTTCCGATCAATTCTGGCATGCGATTATGACCGCATTGATTTTCTCCGATGGTGTGCTTTTAACCGAACTGACTATCGCGAGGTTTCCATCGACCTCCCTTTTGATAAGATTTCGGTTTTCGCAGATTGCACGCGCTCAGTCCGCTTTCGCTTCACCGTTGCTCTGGTTTGCTATCAGTGTGTTGCTCGTATCCGCACCATTTCGGTATTGCGATACATGGAATACTATACTGCATACGTCTACCACAGAAATTTCCTCTGTTCATTCGACACCCAATAGAAGACACGTTCAGAAGTCGCCAGCCGAAAGTCTTCAATAGAGTCAATAAAAATTGGGTTGTTCCTTTCCAGTGAATTACGTCATTTTCCATTATTACACATTCCCCATACAGTAGAGTAGAAGAAATTCAGACCATTTCTGAATATAAGTGGCTTGTGTACTCTACATTTTATTCTTCAATATTCGTCGGGATGATCCTCCTGATTTAAGTGAAAGTAACCTGGTTGAGTATCAGTAATACCCACTTTTCGTGAGTGGTTTTGGTTCAGAAAAGGTTAGGAGTTTAGGGAGACCACAGGATTTATCTGTGACAATAGTGTAGGAGTAAATAGGACGTAGAGTAAAGAGTTTGAAAAATGAGGTTTGTGTCGAAGGCACATTCCTTGAGCTGTCTCATGCAAGCCATTCGGAGTCCTCACTTAATTTCGGCGGTGTTGTATGGGCTTTTCGGACAAAATGAAGAAATATGCGGGGGTGGGAATGCTTTGAGGCAATGACTGATGAGCCTAATTTAATCCCAAGGGAGTAATCGATTCGCGCTTCGTTTTACACGGTAAACTTCAGGTTATTTCGCAGGAATCTACCAATGATTCCTAGTTTCGTCGTGGAAACTTGTCAGTAAGTCACAGAATTTCTTCAAATCACGAAAATGTTTTCAATAATCCAAAATTCACAACGTACTTTTGATGATTTCGTGTCAAACAAAAATCGATGACCAAGACCACCGGGTTGTCCAGAACTGTACAAACAAATTCGGCTCCAGTTAAGCAATGGTTTTGTATCTGGGTGGACGAAACTAATCACGAGTACGAATGAACTTCAGTCAGTTATAATGTTCAAGGTGTGGTTGCGAACGAAAAACTCGTCCGTGGGCATAAAGTTGTTCTAACCATAAACATTGCGGAGCGAAAATTCCGGGGCGCCATTTTCGAGCCCACTTGGTACTGGCTAACATTCTCGGTCGCGGGAGGCTTTTATTCAGCTGCACAATAGCCTCGAGAAACCTGTTTTACCCTCTTACTAAAAGAATAAAAGTTGAAAAATACAGCAGACGTTTACGCGGAAAATCATTGTTTATTTCAACAGTGAGGTCTCCGTATTTCCACCGCCTATTTACTCATCATAATAATGAAGGTATCTGGTTCGATTAGATCTCGAAGCTTGAGTTTTTGGATGCGTAAAAACCTAATGGATTTTCCACTATTTGTGTTGATAATATACATTGGAAATTATTTTTTTGGAAGTTGACGGTGTAAAATGTACTTGAAGTATTTTGTGAAATTAAGATCAAATGTCTAAGGAAAATCGTGATTATCAAACTTTACTTTTCGGAGACGGATATCAGTCTCTCCGGCAAGAAGTGCAACAAAAACGGAAGGAGCGAATATATATTCTCCCAGGAAAAAACATATTGGGAAGCATTCCGATTTTCTACAATAACCAAAAACGCATATGAGTTTTCACATTTTTACCGTAAGATCTGGTACGTCACGATAGAAAATTGCATCAAAAGACTGCATATAGGTTGCTTCCTTTCAATACGCACTTACAAAATGGAGCTTGCTGACACGCCAAACAATGAAAAGAATCGTGTTGGTGCAACAGGCAGAAAAATGATTTTCAACAGGGTTCCCGTGTGCCGGACAGTGAAACACACAACCCCAAGAGGAAATTGGACATTTTCCCAGGTGTTTTTGTGAGACGTCCAGGTAAAGTCACTTAACAGATCACTTGATTATAAATACTGACTATTCGTCTTTTTCCCAATGAAGTTGGTTTTGATTCATTACAGTCGGCTGCCAACTCGATTATAGTATAAGTGCATGTTTCTGTTAACAAAACTGCGCTTCTCTTTGCGTTTAGGACTTATTGTTCGCGATCATCATAAGTCATATATCTCATAAAATTCATGAAGTTCCCCTTTGGCACGGGTATTTCTGTAGTGAAATACAAACACTTTGGCTGCCTGTACTTCGAATAGACCTACACTGCTAGTGCTCAGTGTGTGACCCACTTGAATCCAATCATTGCTCTGACTGGTCACTTTCAATCATCGTAAAATTCTTTGACTTCATTGTTCTCACAAATGCATCACGAGGTACGGAACTTGAATCCAGTTGAATTTCATGAGAATTTGGCTGCCTTGTCTGCATCGAATTGGTGTGCACGATGAAAAAGAGCCTGAACTGGGTTTTACTATTACGTCCAACTTTGACGCCTATGAATTTGGAACTTGTGTAAATTTGGTTTGCACGAATTCTAGTGATGATTGTTATTAAAAACCATAATGTTATTAGCGTCACTACTTTTGTAAGTTCACTGTTCATCATTCAGTAACTTAGGACCCCACTGAGCTATTTTTAGTTTATCTCTATCTTTTGAAGATTGAAAATACAAGGTGTGCTTCTTTTCGTATCTGATTCGACGTTTCAACTCATCCCAGCTTCATCGATATCTGCCCATGAAGAGCTTTTACTGGTTTTACGCCAAGCAAGTTTGCTTGGGTCCGGACGTTATCTCACTTCGTATCTTGCCCATCTATGATAAGTCATTCTCAATTTTGCTTCGTGCGTGTATCGATCAGTAGTTAGCTGACTCTACTGACGCGAATTTACGCGCCGACGGTCGCGTCGTCTACGCGTCTGTACGTTCGCTTTTCTTATAAATGTGTTTGCAGTCCCATCGCGTCTATCGTTTTGCTACAAGCAAAATCAACACGATTGATTTTTCACTTATCAAAAGTAGAATACAGTGAGTTGTTAAGTATTACCCTCTGTGTAAATAATCGTGCAATTATAGCAGGATTTGGAACACTATAAAAAAAACAGAGGTATAAGTTTCGCCCTCAAGGGAACCCCAAAACCGACTCATTAGCTCGGTCAAATGTTTAGTACACCATTACCACTCAATATGGCGCTGCCGGAGTTTAGCTCAAAGCCTAGCGTAAACCAGGATGTGCTTTTCGTCAACCCCAGGAAAAAGTACACCAATTCGAAAGGACTCCAAACAGGCAGGCTGCGAGGACCGACCGACTTCAATCCACCGCCCTCAAGGAGTGCATTTCTAATTTAGCTGAAACCCTTGCGGCATACTTTTACACTGTTGCCGACCACCGGGGACCACTTCGTATCAGTCTTGTTGTCAAATTGGGAATCTGTAAATTTCGCCCAATTGCATGCAATCACGTTCTTCTAAAAGTATTCCAAAAACAGTCTTACTTGAGTTAATTCTAGCACCGATATTCATGAAGGTTACCAGTTTGCTTACCAGAACAAGCTTTCCACATTCAATGCCGTAGCATGTTCAGTCAACTCCACTTTATTCTCACTCAGCCACAAAGAAAAACCTTCCGCAGGTGTTTTCTTGATTATAGATGTGTACTCAATTTCGTTTTTTAGATTTCTAATGTTATCGGTGCTATAAAACAGAAGTGTACTACTACTTCCGATATCACTGGTTCGAGATCACTTCCCTGAAAGGACTCAGTTTATAACCTCCAAAGGTAATCTACCTGATCCTTCGACAATTACGACACCAGCAATTTGGTCTGCCATTCTGCCTTCTATGCTTTTTTCATTTCAGATTGTCGGCTTACCCTAAGCTTCAGGTGATCTGATTATGTAAGCTCATCGTGCTGCCGTCGGGAGCAAGGCATACAATATTGTATACTTCAGCTTTCTAAACTTAATGATTCCTTATCTTTTATTATTCAGTGACTCAAGTAGTCGCGTTTATCATTCATTTCATTTGAATATAATGACATCCTTCTTTTCACTTGCCAAGGGAGTAAGTCTATCTTCAATCGAAAATAGTTGTTCTTCTTTACATGATGACAACAAGATATCACCCAGATTTCGGTTGGTGAAATGTCTTGGCACAACCAATTTTCGAAACCTCACCTGGTCCCGGCAAGTAAGTAATA
Source organism: Fasciola hepatica (assembly GCA_948099385.1). Taxonomy (NCBI): domain Eukaryota; kingdom Metazoa; phylum Platyhelminthes; class Trematoda; order Plagiorchiida; family Fasciolidae; genus Fasciola; species Fasciola hepatica. The sequence goes on along the minus strand of CANUEZ040000055.1, from coordinate 181,737 downwards.
CGGAGACTATTACACACTTTATAAAACCCCATTTAAAGTTTCGTACGTTATAGTCTGGTGTCGAACCTCATTTGTTTTTCCATTGTAATCTTTCCCGGCCTATCACAGTTAAATCATGATCCAAAGGTACCACGTTCCTTACAGAGAATCACTTTTCTGCGTGTGACTGATTCTGCACCAATACGTTGTCGAACTTGAATCACCTACTACACACACATTCACATATGTGTGTCTAGTTCTTATCCATCAGGTGCAAATACAACTTGTCTTACACCCAGGAAACCGACCATCGTCTACTGTACTACCTTATCATGTAAGATACCTAAACAACTTATCAGTGGTGTTTGTTGAACCCAAAAATACTTTCCGCTAACTTCTTGTTTCCACCCATTCCTTGTTGTAGATGCTTGAACTGACTAGTTCTCTCGTTTCTTTTTTTAATATCTGCATAATCAACAAGTATGCTCAACGAATAACGAACAAATGAGCATGGCTCTGAAAGTCCATCCACTGCGATAAGTAAAGCCACCTTTGACAAGACGTTAAATATGGCTACACTACTACCGTTTTCGAAGAGCTCAAAGTGGTTGACAGGTATCAAGCAACTGTATGAGGTGCAGCACGAATTTGGATCACTAGCAGTGAATTTAAGTTAGGTTTAGACGGTATTTTTTCAATTTGTACTCATTTCATGAACTCACTAGAGAATCTGTGCGATAGATTTCTCCTGTGCTTGCTCTGGCGTTTCGTTAGAAATATTACGCCTCCAACGTACATGAAATCAATTCTTTCAAAGTGAAAGAAACCAGTTGGCTAGTGGTCACCACAAGGGGTTGATTACGGCTGTCCAGTTTTTGGTTTCCCGATTGCGCTTAGAAAGAAAAACTCATAACAACAGGAATATCCCACTCCAATACCCAAGTTCAGAACTAAAATAGTTCATTTATTAGTTAATACTGGCATACCTTCATTATCTGGGCGAAAGATTGTTCCAATCAAAGAAATGAAATTTTGAATTGGAAAACCACAACAATTTGTCTTTATATCCCTTTGGAATGAACAGTTGAGTGGACTGATAATTTAGTTATGTTTTTACGGAGCTAATATTGTTTCACAGTGGCACTAGTCATTCGAAAACATCTCGATCTGTCTTCATCCACATTTTGGCCGTGTGCGTCTTTATCTAGCAGCGTACTCGAAATTCAGTTGACATCAGCTTTACTTTATCACTTTGTTTGACTCGATCCCCGAGTCCGACTGATGGAAACTCACTTTTGGCTGTGGTTTGCCACCGGCATACTTAGTCCCGCGAAATTTAAAGTATGCTGACCAAAAGAGCATTTCTTCTTTCAGGAAGACTCTGGAGGTTTTGTTGTTACATCTCTCTGAAATCACCCTTAAGGTTTTTAAGAGTCATTAGCTGTCCCTGTTACAGAATTTCCGTCAGGGTAAAAAAATACACGAAGATGAAAGAACCACAAATGTACTGTTATTCATGAAAAGAGTAAATGGTCCTGCATTCGTGCCAAAGATATTCACTGTGCACGTTCTTCGTTAGTTCTTTTTCTATTTCTCGAGGCACCGCAGTCGTTATTCTAGAAACTACACGCTGTTCGCTCAGCGTTTAACGAATCCCTTCATTTTGGACCTACACATTTCTGACAACCCCACTAACTGAGGCTTCGTGTCGTTACAGGTAACCATGATCAAAAGCTGACTTGTGCAATACTTTTAAAGTGATAGACTTACGGATAAACCAGACGGCAAAAAACAGTGTTTATGATAGATCTATCGGTGATCAACGGAAAACTTCACTCGTGCAGCTGAAGGCTCCAGAGTCAACTAGAACCCTATTCCTGATTCCCCTCGAACATAAGACTTATTTTTATTGATTTCATAGTCCTTCATTAGGAAGAAACACAAACAAACTCCATTTTTAGGAACCCACCATTTAGGAACATTATCGTTCTCGAAAAATCTTCTTGAAGTTCTTCTTCTCAACTTTCCTAACTAATTTGTTCCCCTCTATGGATTTATTAAGTTAGTCTCTAACCATTATATTTCTTGTGCATGTGGTTCATTTTACATATTTTTTGCAAAGGTTAGTTGGAAAACAAAATATTCGTAGCTGGTTTCGGCTTCGTAAATAATACCAAAAAAAAATTCACCAATCGGGATTTTACCTCGATGCAGCTAAGCAGAATTATTCGGAACCAAGCTTTTTTTCAAAGTAGTAAACGAATTGTCAAATCAATAAAAGACATCCGTAGTCGGTCCAAATGATCTGATTAAATTAAAATGCCACCGCGTAAAAGGATTGTTTGTGTAATTCACCAGGCAATCGAATAAATGTGCTTCATTTTTCACTGCAAGGCAATGTACGTATATATTTCAGGCATTGTATTCAAAGATTTATGCCCCATTGTTATCAACTCCTCTAGAACCAAATGACTGAGCGAGCCACTTCAACTTTTCATGGAAACATATCGACACAGTCACTGACCCCATTTGGCTTGAAAAAGCCGCCCACAAAATGTATACACTAAAGATTGTTCATTCTGCGCTCATTGTTCCGGTAAATACTTCCGTTGTTAATTCGGCCTCCAACTGGCCCCTTGTTTTCCGTTTCAAAACTCAATCTGTTCCATCTGCTACATTGCCATGCCTCCTTGGTTAAGCCAAGCTTTTCTGATGCAGTTCCAGGTGGGATCTGTCGTGGGAGTATTTAGAGTTGTTTTGTTTTCTCATCTTGGATCGACGAGGTTACGTTAAATCTTGTCGTCTGCAACGAGCGTGGTTTCATTACACTCTATCAATTCAGGCAACGCTAAGAATATTTCTTATATTTTCTTCTTATCAATATCATCACAAGCTTAAATACCACGAACGTATTCCCTATCTTATTCATGCAACTCAATCCACTGGGCGATAGACAGTTACAACCATCTGCCTTTCCTGAACTCTTTGCTGTTAAATTAAGAGCTGGTAAGAACAAGGCCAACCTTTACACCAAAATGTTTCCCAATTTAAAGGATCATACAACAAAGGTAGTTCAGTTTACTACGACTCAGTCCTGGAGAACACAAACTTGATTTCTTTTGTCCTTTTTATTTATCTGCTTTACTTTATACGTTGCACCCGAAGGAAAATTCCCCCGTGATTTTTAAAGAATACGTCCTGAAATTCAGTCTGTCAGTTCCGAATGTGATATTCCATCCCTCCACCGATTTCGAATGTTCTTCTATCAGATAAAGTACAGGAACTTTAGTTAAAATATTTCCTAATCTCTGAAAGCAGTATATTATTGTTTAGATGATAGCACTAAATGCCACATTTCAATTTCAGTTCCATTCAGCATTTCAGGGGATCGAATTGAATGAATTCGGTAGCAAAAATGAACTTTTCGAAGAGCCACCGAATTCAGTTTTATTGATTTTTAGTTGTCTTTATTATGACTCATGACAAAGAACATCCAACGGGACAGGATGCTAATTGATATGCACAAAATGGCCTATGACTCATTTCTGAACATCACACTCAATCACCAACAGCTGAAGAAAACTATCAACCTGAGTCACAAACCTATCAGTATTCAGAGTGACTAACGTGATTAATTTTTAAATTATATTTACTGACTTTTAAGTGTTCAATCAAACACATAATTTTGGTGCACAGATACTTCTCCGAACTCTATTTATATCTACTTTGCAAAACTTACTGCCGCTTTGTGTTTTAAAGAATAGGATAACTTATCAATCATCTTCAGCTTTCCTTCTTCGAAAATATAAATGGTAACACAAACCGAGTGGTACACACTAGGTAGAACTACGTGCATTTTCAAATACTGAACCGACCGGAAATTCTTCGCTAAGAAATCACAATATATCCGTCAATTTGCAGCAAACACCCTTAGACTGCCATCATCGGTCGTGCTAGCGTAACAGCAAGTAAAACAGATCACATCGCACTCTGCGGGAAATAACCTCGGTTGGGTTTTTCGTTATCAAGGTAGGCCACAATAAGTTAGGGGTGAAGGTCATTTTTGCCATTTGGGTTGAGATTTTACGCCCGCTATCTGACAGCGGTTTGCATCAAAATGATTTTACCCCGCTCAGAACTCCAACCAAAATGACCTCAGGCAAACTGTCAGTCAAACACCAAACAACCTCTTTGATTCACTGCTTCACGGTACACCAACGGTTTAGGGTGACTGAATTCATCGTTATGCAGTGGCTTACGATTCCTCTCGTTGTGCTTTGCGTGATTCAGCAATTCCAAGCGTGAATACACATAGTATTTCTTGATAACCAAAGGATATATTAGTTACCATTTGTTGTGTTCATTAGGGTGGGGACCAAGATGCGTTTCAAATTTCTAAGTAAATGTGGATGAATGTGAAAGGTCAGAAATGATAGCTCTACATGTATTTCCGGTGTACTGAAGTTAGTCATTCACTTCGTTTATGGAACGCCATTTGAAACTTCCCGTGATCTTCTCACTCATTTTTGCCCCCAGCAGAGAAGTATCTACCAGAGTACGGTCTGAGGAATAACCAGATTTTTCTATGACCAATTGCGACTTATTCCGCGACATAGAGAAGTTAACAAACTTGAAGAGGACAATATTCCGGTTGTTGCCAGATCAATATTTCTTATGATTCTAGAGCATGGATGACCTCCTTATTTGGAGTTTCAAGCCTTTCAAAGCTGACATCTCGCGCTTTCTGGATCGATTCAGAATTAAATCATTTTAAGCGGATCAATGCATTTTGTTGCATTCAACAATTCTTTGATTTATTCGAAACTTTATCTGAACTTCTAGGCTCAACTACCAAAGAGAAGTGCGTGCACAGTCTCGCACGCACAAATCATTAAGTGAGGTACTCCTATACTTTGTATACAATCGATTTGAAACAAAATTTAAACTCCATGTTCAGTATTCCAATTACTTCACCGAAAAGGTTTGCATTCATCTTTCGAAAAAACCAAGCCTGTTGGTCATCTGCAAGCGCTGCTTGATTAAACCCTTTCAGTGTTGTTCGGATCAATATAACCTCACAATTTATGTCATGTATTGTTCAGAACTCACTCACTCAATTTGGTTTGGTCAGAAACCTCAGAATAGCTTATATCCAATACAGTCTACTGTAGCTATTACCATTAAGTCTGCTTAGCGGCCGACTATTTGCCCGATACAAAGTGGTTGGCATAAGGAATTGCTGAAAGTGGTAATCTCGTTCAAAAATCCCCGAAATCACCAGATTTGCAAAATCCTTATTATAATTTCAATCGCAGAAGGAATGAGGTGGGGTTGAATATGCAAAATTCTTTATTTATTGAGATACCGGCTTGAGAAATGCAACACGCAGAAAGTGATACGTATCAAATTTAGAGGAAGACTACAACTATAGATTTGGGAATTCGGATTACTGTGAAAAGGTCAAAGGGGTGAGCAAAATGTTAGTAATTTTTTAGTTGTGCATGAAGGTTTGCAAACTATTTTTGTTCACCACAAAATCGATAGACATAGTTGTTCAATATCTACTGTATTATCCAACAGGTTTTCATCGCTAACAGTTATATTTCGCCATAAAATAAATACAGGAACTTCATTAAAGGACCAATGACGTTATTATTTATTGTGAGTTCGCAAATGTTAATCTCGCGGAACAAACTAATACCTCAGCTCGTGATCTGTGATCTCCTGACTTTGCTCGAAACTGAGATTACATGTGTCACTCCGTAGGCAGAGGCACATTCTTCGATACAGATTTATGCTTTCCTGAGAGCAGGTGATTTAGCCGTCTTGTTTGAAAGATGATATGCAGATGTTTGCGTTCTGGTTCACTAAGAACATGAGTACTGACCATGACTTAGGTAGAGATAGGGGAAAAACAGAAAGGCACTTAATTTCATTATAAAAAATGGTCCTCAAACTCAATGAACAACTGTGAAAATACTTGGGTTTTGTGTACCTTAATCGTGACCTCCACTTCCCCTCGAGTTCCTCTTTCATTTTCCGAATATATAAAGTGGTCATTTCCATTGAATAAAAAATGCGTATGACAAATAAAATCATGCAGAACTACGCATTTTATTTCCTAGCTTTATGCGTAGGAGTGACGAAAGAGATTATTTTTGGAAAAAAACCGGTAAGCCTCGTTTAAAGCTGTATAGTGTGTGGTAAGGTATACATGGAAATAATTGTACGTTAACAATGAAAGATCCTTTGGTGGACGGAGTCGAGAGTAAGCCTTTCCGACAGACAGTTTGATTGCACGAGTGATGGGGTGTCACTTCAACCACTGAGTGCTTTATGTTAGGATTTGACGCTTCGTCGATTAGGTTTTTTATGCTACTTAGTACGGGTTGGCATGAGTATGCAGACAAGACCCCATTTTTCAATTAAGCACACCATCGAGCAAAACTGGACCTGGAAAATAAATTTTCTTTCAGTTCTTCACTGACTACCATAACCCCCAACCAGCCTAATCGGCTAAAAGTGGTAGGGTTAACTATATCATCAGTATTGGCTCTGGATAACAGAACAAAATTCCTCCGGAATCCCAAGACCGGTTTCGTGGTTGATGTCGCTCATCAGGCATGTGTACCCGGTACTCATCTACCCAGTCAACCCCACACCTGAGCATTCCACCATTGGTTTGCTTGTCTAATGCTATTTGAATCGCATGGAGTGTGCGTTAAGGAGGAGTCCATTTTTAGAACAACATGGTGATTCTCCCAAAGTTACTTCTTTGGTGAACGTGGACAACCTTTAACGCGAGGACGCACGAGCCGGGTGAGCATACCTTATGGGCGGCTTCAACGGTGAAACCGGTCGCAAGCTTCCGGGAAAATTATTTCTTATCACCTAGATACAGTACCATACTACTCATATCGTAAATCCCAATTTGGGACCATATGTCCTCGTTCTGAAGGTTGGTCGGGTTAACCAATAAAATAACTTAGGAAGAATAACTGAGTGATTCTAAAAATGTACTCTTTGTTCACTGGTGCTCCATACGGTTGAAATAAGTTTAAGGTGGTACCGTTAATTAAGCTAAAAGACTTCATTTTGCATGGACTAGCTGTGAAGATTTTCACAAAAGTATGTGTCTCCCGGAATCCGATCACTACCCAGGTTTGTCAGATCTGAGCTACACCATGATTTCAGCGGTCTGAAAACTTGAGGTTATAGGGATTTGTTATTTAACCGATTTTTTTCTTGTACCAATACATGGTTATCTTCACCTCGGTCAGGATGCTCTAAAATGAGTTCGGGAAATACATGAATACAAACTGTTAAGTTTTAATCGACATTAATTGCTTCTCGTAAAGTGTACGGGTCCAAGGCCAGGTATAATTTGTCTGTAAAATGTCAACAGCTGGTTCTGAACCCCACCGGTTTAACCGATCGTCGTCTTACATGGGTACAGTGACGAGAAACAGCAATATGCAAAACGAGAACTTACTAACAAGCTTACTTCCGTTGAATAGGTCAATATGTGATTTTCACAAAGCTTTTTGATTTAGGGTTCATCACTTCTGTCAATTGCTTTTGGGCATAGCCTAGTATAGCAATACCGAGGAGATAAAGGAATAAATTCGAAGCAACACCCGACCACTGGTTATTCGAATTCGCCTGCGGAGATATTTCACAGATGATCAATGGAACAGTGGACCCGAATCGACTAGCAGCAGTAGGAATGACTCAACACCAGTAAATTTACTTGGGTCTCGTTATTTAATCTGGTCCGATTCAGTCTAAACTCCAGTCCTGGATCATTTTGTTCACCGTTCATTGGAAAGCAATGAAACACATTTCGTTGTCTAAACCGTAGTTCAGAAGCAAAAAGTAAACTGTTTCGAAAGTTTTTGTAACACGAAAGGGCATAGCTCTTCCGTTTAGGGTTAAACTTGTGGGACCTGCAAGAGTACAAGGAGAGGAGAAACTTCATGAGCCAAGGCTTAATAAGTGTATCAAGAATCACTAACACATCCAATAAAAGCACAACAGGATGGCGACCTCCAATCTGGCCGGTACACTTGCACTGTAGACCGTTGATCTTTCTCATCCCCGTCAAATATTGTGCCATTACGCACAATATTTCTCGAAGGCCACCGCGGTCCATCAAAGGCTGTCAAAGTGGGGAATGACCTTCGGTGGAGGGAATCAAACCCGGGTTCAAACTGCACGGTGATAGCTTTCTGACCAACACCGGTACTGCAAGCACTATGACGCATAGGTTTCTTTTCTCAAAAACCAGACTGAAAATAAAGAAAAAAGCAAGTATTACCTGCGCAACTTGGATGAAGTGCACTGTATAATAACCTGTTTCCAACAGTAAGGAAATCAGCGCCCGAGTTTCATCCAGCAGAGAAAAGCATAAGACTAATTGTCACGAGTTGAACTCTAATTGTTGGCAGATTGCTGCTTTTAGTGCAGCGTATACTTCGCAACGCAACCGACTGCAGGATGAGTTCTGCTTTTTTACTCACACTCTCGAGTAAAACATCTAAAAGAGGGTTTGTGTTTACCTTTAGCTGTTGACGAGTTCGCTCACAGAGATCCCATAAACGTGAAATCCATTTCAAAATGAATCTGTCTAATTTCAAGGCAGAGGGAGCCGATCGATATGCAGCTATTTAAACGAGCGAAAGCCATTGTGACATATTCTCGAATCGATTCAAGTGATTTTTCATTCACGAGTAAAGTTTCCACACAGGTTCAAACAAAGTTTGCGAAAATTCCCAGAGATACATTTTTCCAAAACAAATTCAGCAGTGAAAATATTCTGCTTGTTTGGCCTTCAATTCATGAGGTACGACCGCTAGTATTTGAAATTATGAAGCGACACCTTTTAAACAAGCAACCAGTTGTAAAGCCATAAAAGAACTGACGAACCTTGAGCCCATAACCTTGACTAGCTGCGTAGACACATGTTGAATCTTTCTTTGATCTGTGAAGATGGGCCACAGTTAGTTTCACCTGCATTCATTCAATGATAACCTTATATTCATATCTTGCGTCTGCATAAGACGAGGAATTAGAACCGGTACCATGCAGAAAGTGTGATTGTACGAGCAGATGTATACCGGTTCTGCATTCGTCACGCTTGAAGTTCGCGAAAACCGCAATAAACTACATGGATCCCATTGTCAATATACTACCCAAAAGCAGTCGGATATCTGTGATTTTTGTGTGTGTGACTTGGTTCTAGGCCTATTACTCATTTACGAGGGGCTGGACGTCACAGTCTGACTTCGTGACAATTCTGTTCTCCGGCAGTTTACCTGAAACACCGAAACTCTTTCCTCGATACGGTCTTGAGAAAAAGAATAGAACAAAGCAAACCATTCCTATGAGAATTATATTCCATCTACGGATAGGAATGGAGTCAGACATTTTTTTGAACTACTGCTTGCTATGGTCACTTGTATGGTTATATATTAGAGTTTTGACTTCATCGTGTTATCAGAGATTATGGTATTTGTATTCGAATAATTTTCTTTGGCGACTTTGAGTAAAGGATTTCCTGTCCGTTTACCGAGGCTGCTTTAAAGACTAATTTGTGAAAGGTTGAAAGCAATAGGAAACGGTATGAGGTTACTAGAGCCTGAAGCTTTAAAAATTTGTGCTTTTTTGGAATACAAACCTGAATACAAAAGCAAAAAGCCACTTTCTTCGGTCCGAGTGTAGATAACGTATATATCTGTCAATTTATAATACTGGCTTTAGCTCCATCACTGAAGTTTGACTTCAGGTCAAGGTTTATTCTACTTCTGAAAGACTTTGAATGCATTATAACGTTTAGGATCACAAAAAAACAAGAAACCAGTAATTTGCTGTTCCTCTTGCTTCTGCTTATACGGTGCCATACCGCCACCGTCCATTTCGGGTCCAATGAGATTGGTCACCTCAAAGTCTCCCCGCTGAAACGGCCGATTTCTCTACACACTTAGTAGTCTCCGTTTCATAGGCCCTTCTTGTGCGCTGAAAATGTTTCGTGATCTAACCCCTCTGCTCCAACTACTACTTTTGAGGCTCTAGAACACTAGGACCTCGGTTTTCTTTATCATTTTGTGGTTGCCAACAAATTAGATCAAGAAGCCGAGGCTGCAATGTTGAATAGCTTTTAGCAGTTTATCAATTTACCGACTGTGTGTTTGATTGTGCAAACTGGAAAGCACATACTTTCGGGTTTCAACAAATCTCTGAAGCTTTACCGATTCCCAAACTGTTTTGCTCCGCTTCCGTTGATTCTTCGGGTCACAGTCTTATCACCTTCTCTCACTACGTACCTATCTTACACACTCCGGTTGCACTCTCGATGCATGTTCCGACAGTCAGTATCTGCCGAATGATGAGTATTTTGTGACTTCCTGACGAAAAACTCCTCAGATGAATTAGTTTTTGGTTTAAATCATCAAAAGATCTGGAAATTGTGCTTTAAAGCACGTTTATGCCCATTTATCCATCGTTAGAAAATCCGGTAAAAGCCACTACACTGAATTATTTACACGCACATATTTTTCCTTCGTTTACGTAAAAGGGGGAAAAGACAGCGATTTCCCCCGACTACGTTTCATCATCATTTCCACGTGTAAGTTTGAAGCCAGCTTTTTGTCCCTTGCCTTCTGAACCTGTTCTCTTAATTCTTGTCTTCTCCTTTCTTTTTCCCACCCCCAATTATTCTGATACTCACTGGCTTGAATTGTTTCTATTTTGCAACTCTGTTCATCCCCAATTCCTTTACTTCCAAAAGATCTTACTAAAATCTCTACTCCTTACCATCGTCATACCCCTTCTCAGTCTACCGAATCTCGGGATATTTGGTTAACCCTAAATCTCGGTGACCTTCCTGTCCTGGAAGCTCTTTAGCCTAAGATGTACGGAGATTACTTCTAGTATTTGCCCCTACTACTGGAAACCGAACCTGCTCTTTTTCATCCTCAAAATTCATGACTTCTTCAACCGTCTCATCCTCCTTTCCATTACGCTGAAGGTCATACGGCCGATAGTCGTAAAGCGTCTTTCCTGGAGTGTGTTACGACACAGCTTTGAGCCCTCGCGAATACAAATTTCAATGCAGTGGATCTACTTTTGACCCGTCACCATAGATTTCCTACAAATGAGCTTTAAAAATCGGTCCCTAAGAAGAGTCTTACTAAGTTTCTTAGGATGTCTCCTAGTCTTGTGATTGGGTATGGCCCGATTGGCCCCTAGTGAAAATGCCTGAACTTGGATGCTCCAACGGTTTCATCTCGTATGTCCGTAGGTTGCTCCAAGACCAATCGGTTTCGATGCATTTAGAAGGTGCTCAGTCAGAGGTTTACTTTAAACTCCGGGGATTCTCAAAGGGAACAAGCTCTCACCAGCCCTATTAGTTAAGTGTGTCACTGACTTTTATCCGGTGTACGAAATCTTACATATTCCTCTGCCGATTGCCACCATTCAGTGGCTTTGAAAAATGGTGTTGACCGTAGCTCGGGCCGGTGGTTTCCATCATCTGTTCGCTGCTCTTGGTGTTCAGTTCTCTAACGTTTCCTAACCTGCACACTGGCAATGCCACCTTGACCGGTGGTGGAACTTTTGCAAACCAAACGTCAAACTCAGCAGCCAGAAGCTACTGATGACATTTTCCTTAGTCACCAGCTTCTCATCTTGTCTGCATCTTTTTCAGTTCCACCTCTCGCGAAAACCACGAATTTCGAGGATGCACCGAAGTCTTTCAAATCGATTCCCCTGATTTATCTTTCAGTGGTTTATTATCTTGATTGCCGTTCACAATCAGCAAATCGTCGATATCATTATTGTCTTTGAAATTCGTCTTCAAATCATCATTTTCCAGAACAGCACAACTTTAGAACTACCTAAAAAACCTAAAATCCCCGTAAATACTGAGTTGTTTTTTATCTTCTCAAAGGTTCCATGTATGTGAAAACGTGGAATCCTGTTCAGAGGTTCACATTGAAAACATCCCGTTTGCCAGCAACTATCCGCTATGTATCTTGGGAGTACGATCACCCATATTCTTCGTTTGACTGAACATGTTGCCTGTGTTTTCACAAAAGTGAAGGGACTAACCTATTAAGTTTCGCGCCGCAAAGTAATGTCCATATCCTTTTACTTCATTCAACTCTGTGTACTTGCACGCATTTGGCCTCACTGGCTTTATTCTCCTCATGTCTTAGTTCCTGGCCCGTATGCCGTAGACATCACCGTAATAAAAGGTCTCTCAGAAGCTTACATCATACAAGTGGTCTGCCTCATAGAGATATTACAGACCCCTTCATATTCCAACATCATAAATATGCAAAAGGATCATCGAGAGAATTTCGGAATGACTCGCTTCATCCGATTCACAGGGACCTCGGCAAGTTTGCTTGTTCTTCTTCTCCTACCAGTAATAATTTTAAAATGTTTTTGGCACGCACGACCACCCATCGGTTCTCCGTTGTCCCTTACGCGGCTCGTTTCTTATGCAGTCCTGCAAACACTGACGCTGAACTTGAACAACTTTTATTGTCTTCGACCCTAAATCATCCGTTATCATTGTATTCCTTCTTGTATGTGTGTAATTGCTGTGGGTATACCCAAATACTGATGAAACTCATCCAACAGGGTGTATAAAGTAAATACTCCACTTGAAAGTCACTCCACCACCCTCTAATAGGATTCCTTTTTTACACCCAAAATCGATAAGCTGTACCTAGTCTGAGTCTTTCGCTTATCCCATACAGCCCAACTTTCAGATCAAACATAGGGTATAGTGCTCCTCTTCTGTGCATGTTTCAGTATTCGTCCCGCTGAAATGATGTCGTTCACAGCTCCATACCACAATAAAAACTTTAAGAACAATTGTATATACAAGACTGTTTTGGTATCCTCACCCTGTCAACCTTCTAAGAAGATAGAAGGGCTGCATTTTATAAAGTCGATTGCTTTAACCCAGTGACTTCTCACTCAGGAACCGCTTATTTCTGGGTTATCAAGTCACACATGCACCGTATCTGACTGGTTAAACAGCTTGCATTTTTCTTGAAAACTGGCCACAAATATAAACAGTACAGTAAAAGATAAACAGACTCATCAAATCTTTGCCATTTAAAACGATAAATTACGAAGCATACGATCACTAAAATCTAGAATCATGTTGGTGGAAGAGAGTGGCGGAGTTTATCTTCCACAAATATTACGGACCAGTTATATAGGGAAACCTTTAATTTAGTGGTCATTCACTGTAGTAAAATTCAGTTGATCTGAGGCGGGAAACGTGATGGTAGGTAAGCAAAGCAGTATGCAAAATTGATTTCTTCCCTCAGTAAATTCATTCTTGAAGGCTAGAGAGTCTCTTTAAGCTCTTACCCAACAATTCAGTTAATGATCCTTCGTAGAAAGTTGTCTGCCCTTCATTCTCGAAGGTCATTGTGATCAGTTTGAAAGCCACCAAAAATGTTTGCAAACGAAAAGACCTAAAACTAACAGTCAAAACGTGTAAACTGTTCTGAATCAACGAGTACGACAACTAGAATAGCCGCCTCCAGTTTACCTCGCCCAAATAGAGGATACAAATTGAAGACCAAAACCTTCAACGGGATCTAAAATAGCTCAAGTTCAACTCAATAAAACTCGTCTTGTTAATACTAAACAACAATAAATCAGGTAGTGATGAGCAGACCAGTTTATTTATCATGCTATTGACAAAATTGTTTGTCACTTTGCTTCGGCTACCTTGGGCTTGACTAGGATGCAAGTAACGAGGAGTAAACCGTTTAAATCTTGTGACTGACAAACATTGAAAATGATGTCTTCCGGGCCAACTGTCCCGTGATTCCACACCAATTACTAGCAAGAAAAGAACATATATATATATATATATATATATATATATATATATATATATATATATATATATCAGGTGTTGCGGTTAGAATATAAAGCTGCTCAAAAAGAGCTGGCTTCACACATTGCCTTTTATTCCTTATGACGAATTGGGAACATTCAGCTTTTTTACGTGTTTTCACTTTGGGGTTCGATAATCTAGAGATAAAGAATCACAGGTATCCTGATTATTTGAACCAATCAGAGAAATTATGCTAAAGTTTAAAAACGAAATCGGTGTGAACCAAACGCTGATAGCCAAATATACGAATTGAAATAAACATATTTGTAACAGAGAGAGAGCGTGTCAGTGTCCCTTCAAATTAATGTTAAACTTTTCTTCACTGTTGTATGCGCTTGTGTTTACGTTCATTTCATACCGGGTGAGTTTTAATACAGCAATCCAGGAAGAAAATCAAATATTCGCTTTCTGAGAAAACACGAAGCTTCAAAAAGTGTAATTGAGTCATCAGAGAACATTTAGTATAATTACATCAGAGGGAGCTTCACATTTTGAGACGGCGAAGTGAAATTAATAGAAGATTTTTGATTCAAAAGGAGTTATTGTTCATCATTTCCTTGCAGAGACTAGCAAATAACCAGAAATCGAGGGTAAACTGTTTTCTAAATATATTTAAAAGAGGCATAGTTTTTTGTTCAAAATACTGCTAGAAACTTTTGGCGTTAAATTTCGGTAAGTATGCTTTAATCTGCTTTCGTCACTTGGTTTGTTCTGTTTGAATGACTTTCACGCATCATTCAACTGCATTTAAATGGTTAAACGCTTTTTCCGACTCACCCACTTTTTCACGCTTATAATCTACATTTGTTCCTACACAGGTGAATGAGATTCAACAGACGAGTTAGAATGGACGAGTTTAATTCTGAATCTCGTGTGACTAACTTCTGAGCCGCACCGTAGATTGCTCGTACACGGAGAAAACAAAAGAATTCCACCTCCATCGAAATTCACGTGCTCCATTACTAATTTATGATTGAAATTTCTTTGGTAGAAATGTTCATTTCGATGGCTCTTGTCTTTTTGAATTCCATTTGCCAATGCCTTTTTTCCTCTCAAAACTAACATCATCTGATTTGATCTTGTTAAAGTGTTTCTTTGAAGGTCCATTTTCAAAAACTTTACCAGTGTAGTACCATTTTAGTTTGAGTGTTGCCGCACTGCTCACGAGATTTGTCTCTCTGGGTGAGATCTATTTCCTACGTTTTCTGCAGTGTGCTTTTTTCGCGGATCCTAATAAACTAGTCATTGGAATTTATCCATTAGCAATGAAAAAACACTCAACATAAAGTACAAGCGTGCGTATTACTCAGCGGGATCATCCTAAGAGATGACGGATAAGATCAACTGACTAGTTGCAGCGGAATTTCGCCCGTGTAAAATTGAAAGTACGGTGTGGTTTTAAGCCTCCGGAGATACTCACTTTGATTACCACTTGACGTCTTCCAGCCATCGAATACATCCGCTAGGAACAGTGTGTTCTACCTCGGTACATAACAGTACACCAATTGTACCTGTCCATTTTAGTGCAAAATAAATATTTTGTTGGTCTGCATGAATAATTTTGGTAAAGCATGTGCATTTATAATATATTTATGTATAAATAATGATGAAATAATTTTGACCTTGGGAGCAAGTGGTACATTTGGAGATGATGCTCCATAAGCTGTGTTCTGTTTCGAAAAACAGACGATGGTTTAGATAGTTCTTCAACAAACCAGGTTTTTGACGACTGATATTCGGAGCTTCATCTACAATTCTGTCAGAAATCTTACGGATGAGCTAAGCCTACTGAAATCAAGAAAACGGTGCTGGCAAAAGTGTTCACTATACGACAGATTAAATACAGCATGCTCTGTAGGTACCAGATTGAGGATGACAGAAAAATGACAAAATCAATCACTGGATATGTTTTTTTCTGTTCAAGAATGTGGTTTCAAAAAGAATCCTTAGGTATTCAGGTGGTACACAGAAAGGATAGGGAAATCCACTGAATCTCCAGGGAACGATTTCCAGTGGTTTGTATACCCAAGCACGTGCACCATCGCATTTCAATTTCTCGTTTTTTGTTAACCACACTCAAAGACCGATAAAAATTACTGTATTCAGCAATCAGTCGAGCACCGACAGCAAGCTTGTTTACTCCCGATAGTTCGACTGGGTATTTTCAAGCGTTGAGATTATTGCCCTTCCGTGAATGAAATACTCCGACAGGAGATTTGGGTGGTACTGGAGCAAACAGAGAATAACGTGTTTTTATTTTGCGAAAGTTATGAACTGCAAATAAAAAGCACCTAGAAGTCTAAACAGTATAGTGGAAAATTCACTTTCTGTTTCCACATCCAAAAGTCTAACACCAACCGCCGGAATCGAACCGGCAATATTCCGCCTACCAGGAATTTGCTCTACCAGCAGAGCTACATTAGACCCACGTTAGGTAGAAATTTTCACAGTTTTCAAACAGCTACGGTACAAAGATGATGAGCATTATGCGGACAAGAACACCATGCACAGTAGTGAATCTGCGTACGTCATATACCAAGGAACTAGGTTTTCTCGTGTGAAGTTCAGACCCAAATGATTAAAACATGATGACTTTTCTCAAAAAGCTTTAACTGAATGGCATCTAATTTTTCTTCAAGAAGGAAATGAATATGCGTAGCAGAATTTCCGAAAACGTTTCATGCTTAGAAGATCGCCTTTAAACTAACGAAAACTATAAAATGGGAAAAATATTGATATCGTTTTTGCTACTCAACGGAAACTGGTCTTTGGAAGAACTGCCCGTACCTGTCCGGAAAACAATTTTGGCTCCGTGTGACCCTCGAACCAGCAACGTTGAATTTAGACTCACAAATGAGATAACGATGCAACGAACTGATCTGACCGGTTTAGGCTGTTTGAAAAGTGTGATTGTGGCCTCGCTGCCACCGAGACTTTCTCTGCAATTCTTTTCTACAGAGTTTAGTAACCACCTAATGAGTTTGTCAAATTTTTGACGTGGAATTTAGAAATACCAGTCATTCATGATCCGTGAACCGACCGGTGAAGACAGAGTCAGACTGTTTGAATTTTTACTCGAACTTGTGTTTTCTGTCCAACCCATCCCACCTTAGCGGCTGCTCTCAATCTGTCTACGCCTTCGATATATTTATATACAGTAAGTAGTATGTAAGCACGTGGACAAAATTTCCTCGGAAGCACACCACTGGTTTCGCGGTTGTTGCCGCTCATCAGGTATGCGCACCCGGTACTCCTCTGCCTACTCGTCCTCATACTGGTACACTCCGATGTTATATATTCACTAGGATCTAATTTAAATCGTCTGGAGTATGAATGTATATATATATATATACATATATATATATATATATATCATCATTAATTGCATGTTGTTGAAAGACGGTAGTTATCAGTGTACGCAGACTCTAGACTGTACATACTATCTTTCAATTTAATGTTAACTCGCCAGGACCATTACTGCTTGGAGTAATAAATATATGTATATAACTTTACGTAGATGCGTTTATTTGTGTACTGTACAGTGTATTACATTTAAAAAGTATTCATCTTGTAGAACAAGACAGGAATTCAAACGCGAAACATACGGGCTGTATGTTTGTTAACTGAATGCGGAACAACATTTTTCCATCGAAACTTTCAAACGGATATCTGACGGAATCGTGTCAAAACAAATTTGTCGTCTGTAAAAACCGAAGAAGAACACTGACTTTTCATGGGTCTCACGAAAAATCAAAGCGACAGATAACTTCAAATTCCGTCCGTCGAAAAGTGCCACACAAAATGTATCCTCGAGTCTCACTGGCATAAGAAAAAAGTAGCAGCTAAGTTCTCTTGATTAAGAGGCATGGACAGGCAGTAGGGTGCGTTTGCTTATGGACAAAACACGGTTGTTTGTTAAGCCTGTATTATCCTTGCCTACCACATAAGTGAGTAACTTTTACCTTGAAAGAGTATTCTCCTGTGAATGACAGATGAGTTTTGTGATCAGTATGACGGGGATCCACATGAAAACTTGGGAAAGGGGCATATAAATCAGAAGATAAGCAGACAAAAGAAAACAGGTGCAACCTGGAGATCAAACTGTTCCTCAAATAGCAGTTCCGGATAGAATTAAAGTTTTCTCACTTTTCCAACTTACAGATCAAGAAAATGTGTGGTTCGTCAGGTGGTGGTATCCTTGAGAATGCTCCGCCCTTTTCATCTCAAAACCACAACCTAGCAGATGTGACCGAAGAAGATCAGTTCATGATGTTATATACATGAGGATTGGAGTAATCACTGACATATTGGTTCGATCCGTCTCTATTTGTCAAAACGATGGGGCAGGTGTTCAAGCAAAATACGAATATCAGATAGCAGTGTATAGGTAGTTGTAAGTTAGGATGTCGTGCGTAATGTGATTTTTCCCTGATTCAAAAGTGATTCCAAGACCAGTTATCGTCAGCACGATGAAGCGGAAACGGTGAACTTTTAGAAGTATTTATTAATCTTTTGGGGCTCATTGTATTACGAAGATGCATGGGAGAATTCTTCGCAAATGACGAAAGCATTGATGTCTGACTGGAGCTAATGGAGATAGGCGCCTCAATGGTAACTAATCCATTATCCAATCGACAAGTCAGATCAATTGGATTGACATGAGCCGGTAACGTATGCTCACTGCGGTGCTCGTGGATGATCCGTTTGGGCTCCTTCACTTCTGAATGTGCATTCCCATTGCTCATAAATCGTTTTGCGTTGATAACAACTACTCCATTTTGTACACTGACGGATAAATCCTCCGGTCGGATGTAAGGTCCAACATCAACGCGTAACGTGTATAGCTTGTTCCCGTACAGTGAGTTAGATCTGTCTGATTTAACCGCATTCCAGCAAGGAAAATATAGATTCTGCCTGACTGGACGTTCAGGACTGAAAGGTATACAAGGTTTCCAATTGGGCTTCAAGTTACTGTCAATGGAAGATTGATTAACGGGTGGCGGCGCAACAAGACGAACATTCTTTACGGGACGACGATTATGGGAAGATTTCAGTATAGATTCCGTTGGAGGTTTCGTTAAAGAGATATGACTTGGAATAGGGGGTTTGTCGAAAATATGAGGCTGATGGTTGGCTCGACTCATCGAGTTCTGATTTCTGCTCGATAAGTGAGCTGCACTTTCTGTTTCCGCGAAAGTTATCCTCCGCGGATCCGAGCTATTCAAACAGCAAAAATTGCCGCGGTCGAAGTTTCGAGGAATTGGTGGTGGCAGACTGGTGAATCTAGTAGGAGAGGCCAGGTAACTTGCTGTAGATAATCGATTCATATGGGCACTGTTAGGCGGACTTAGAGGACGCTGTTTTTGCTCTGTTGCGTCGGCTTCCACCACGAGAGTCCCATCAGCGTTGAGCACACATGTAACTGTATTAGCATTCACATTGGCAGGTAGATACAATTCTCTACGCAGTTCGTGCGTTCGCTCGTCTCCGCTCACATCCGTGTCCACAAATTTGGCATCGATTGCTATGATATTCCTCACATTGGTCACACGGATATTTTCCTCCGGGAACCCGTTTAAGTCAACTTCGAAAGTGTATTTTAATTTCCCATTATGATCACGGAAGTAACGGGGTTGTGATGGTGTTCCTCTTCCGGAGGCGGTCGATTGTGGATCCGTCAAACTTCCTCTGGGTGACAGTGACGGCGAGTGAAACATGAGATCCTAACTACGCACAAACCGACCGCCGTGCAATTGAAAGTTGCAAGCACATGTTAAGGAACTCAATTGCATCACTTCGGCAGGGCTTCATTGCGACTATGTTTCGGTCTACACCCACCTACGCATGATTTAACCAGACCAATCGCTTACTGAAAACCACACTTGTGTCGTGAATCCTCAGGCATGTTGTTACACAGAGGCTAAGCAACCAATTAATGCATTCGACCTTGAGTTTTATGGGTGATCCAGCTTAACCAACCAAAATGCTGGTTACGAAGTGAATTAACACGTGAGCAACACACGCACACGTGATTCTGTATGCGCCGTTTGCAACAACATGCCATACCCACTTCGGCATTGTATTTATTCACTTTTGTGAATCATCGAACGATTTTTATAATTCATGAATCTCTTCTCTGTTTTCGGTATCCAAAAAGGGATAAAAAAAAACTAAGCATCTGAAAGTCCTTCACAGTGATGACACGGACTGTCGTCGAAAATGATTGATAACTGGTTTTCCAAAACCGGAATGCAGAAATATACAACAACTGGGTCTTGCGCAATTTCCACAAGGTTGTATTGAGCCCGTCGGATTTGTGCTAGAGCCTTACCGATACACTTATTCCCGAGAATTCCCAGTGCCTCAAGTTTCTCAGGCGTTCATTTCCTTTCCAGTTCAATTCGTAAATTCAGGTTACATAAAGGTGAGTCATTTAGTTTTCCATTCAGGAGTACTCACTAAATTTGAAAGAAGATCTCAAATCAATGTGCACTCTGATAAATGCGTGTATATATGTATACATTATATATATATATATATATATATATATATATATAATGTCAGTATGATCAGTCGATTATCAGAGCCAATTTTAGGCCTCGGGTTCCGGCTGTGTAACCCAGACTTCACTCGTCATTTCCCTTTTAACAGCCTTTGACTGGTCGTGACCCTCTTCTTGAAAGGTTGTGCTACAGAATATTAGAAATATAATGGAAAAGAGGACTACTACTATTGTTTTGAGAACTTGTATACGTGTAATTATTCGGTTACAGGCTGTTGTTTCATTTCATCCGAGCAAAGCTTGTCGCTGGTTTCTTTATTTTGTATATACTACCGGCACATCCAATCCTAAGCTAAATGCTCTATGTACCGGAAGGTTGAAAAATAACTGGTGCATTGCCGCAATTCAGAACCTAAAGTTGCTGTACAGGCTTTGCTTAAAACCCAAGTGCGTGATTTGCTTCCTGAAACCGAAGACTCAAAACGATGATACTCCTTTTTTTTACTTCACTGTTTTTCAATACATTGTTTAGTTCTTTTGAAGGTAAATTAACTAGATGATTTTCCTGGGAAGGACAATCGATATGCAGGTTTCCACAGAAATCTTTTCGTTGCCGATAATTAATCAAACCCTAACTGACTGGGCTGTCAGCCTTTCATTGCGTACGCTACGGTTCCGGGCACAAATTATGAACTTAGCCTTGAAAGTCCAACAGTCTTCTCTGTAAAGAATCCAGAAAGTGCTATATGACATGCAAGAATCAAATCAGTGGTCATCTTCCAACGACTTTGACAATATGAATTACTGATGTCAACAGTTCTAGTAATAGTACTGAATAATGCTACTGTTCAAAGAGAATCAGACTGGATGCATCAGCATCGAAGATCCTGAGCCTCAGCACCATGTATTAAAACCGTCAAGCTGAGCTGCGAATGACACCAATATCCGAAGTCACTGAGAACGCTATCTGCATTTGGCTGAAGTCAGAAATCCTCACATTTGATGCTAATAAATTCGACACCTCCGCTCGCGGTGAATTGATTGCATTGCTTGAGTCGAGTATGTGCAGTAGAATGTTCATTTTAAGATCACATCTATATTATCGACGTAAGTAGAAGGAAGACATGTAATTTTGAGAACTCATCGTTTGTTGACCAGAATAATAGAAAAATAGATTTTCCTAAATTTTCTAACAAAATTTCAAACCGATTCGACTTATCTAAACACTGGACTCCAACGCGTGCACAAAATTATTTTCGGCTATCCATCGTGTAGAATGGATTTCTGGATAGTTTCTTTCAACTTCCGCAGTGTCGTGCAACAGATATGTATTGCAACAAAAGGAAGTGGGAACTGATAATGAACCTATCTAGATTTCAATAGATTCCGTCTAAACAGATCCATATCCCATTTAAGCATGGTCAGCTTCTTCAGTACATCACTATGCGTGGATTGGTATCTTTGTTTGGCGTGACCGATATCTGCGATTCGATAAGAGCCCGAACAAAACTAGGAGAACATGAAATTGAAAATAGAAACATCCGACTTCCATTACACTTTTTACTCATTATATGGTGAATTAAACCGACACACATATAATAAGGATTACATGGAAGTTGAATTCAGACTCGTACATCGAATTCAGCGGAACTCGAATGGATTTTAGCAAAATAAAATAAAATAAAATAAAAGGTACATAGTTGACTTCACACACTACCGAGCGTGTTCGCACTTCGGATGTCGTTTATACGTGCCAGCTTGATGGCAAAAGGTTGCGAATCTCCTCTATCGGTTGACAAAATGACAATGTTTTTAAATCTAGAATGATACATCTGAGAAGTAAAAACGTTATTTGTCATAAACTGCTCCATCACGCGAAAACAGTACTTCTTTTAGTGTGTGGAGGCCCTAAAATAATGCTCGAATTTGTAACCGAGGCTCCCAAAACTGATCTAATAAATTGAGTTCAACATGAAAGCAACCCGGCAGTCTACCGTCAACGGTTTGTTCTGCTATGGTACTACACAAGGCAGTCCTAAGCAATTATTTATATAAGACTTTTACTCTGATAAAGTGTCTCTATTGATGGGTCATGTTTTATTTCCAACGAAGGGCTCGAAACTCGTTTCTCTTCCAGAGTCGGAAATTTTTATGAACCCGCCATGACTATTTATCACAGTATCTTCACGGAAGCTGATCGGGGAGCATACTTCGTGGGAAACCAATAGTGCAACTAATCATTCATACATTCATGAGAATCATTCAATGGTAATCACTCCTCATCATTATTTTTAGTAGGTACTCACTTCTTGCCGACACTTCTTGCTGCCCACAGTAAATCAAAAGTGACAACTGCGTACCTTTCCAAGCAACCGAACCAGCGAACTGGTCTGCTAAATTGCCAGTCGTCACCACCCCTGGAAAATTGGGTCAATCCATTGTAAAATGTTATTTGTTCTGAGGCGTTATAAAGTCACACACACACACACACACACACACACACACACACACACAAACGCACACTCACACAAGCGTAAGCACATGACGCATCATTCTATATGATGTCAAGGCAGGTGGTCCGTGAATGCCGGTGTCAGTTTATCTGTTTATCAGGCGCATCTTTGTTGAAGGGAATAGCCGTAAAAACTCTGACCATCAGTAAATTAAACGCCAGCAATCCAGTTGCATGTAAATGTGCTCTATTTCTTCTGAACGAACGGATTATTTCATCTGATTTGTTTTGTTTTATTTTAATCTGAAGAAAGCACTGGTTCGATCCCCAAATTTAACCACATACACTACTAGTTAGAACAAGACACGTCCATGATTTCTTAGTCTGTGGGGCACTTTAATATTGTATGAATTATGTGAAAATACTCTTTCACACCTGATGCAGTCTTTTTCCGAAAGTTGAAAAAGAAATACCAAATCACTAGAATGCTCGGTCTGCTCGTGGAATTATTTGGCCACAGTTCAGCTGGTTTCTGCTACTGCACAGCGTTAATTATATAAGTTCTTTTTTGTAGAAAATACAAAGTAATCAGTATGCTGTTCAGCTTTAATCACCAAGGCAGAGTCGGCTTGGCATAGAAGTTCTTTTGTCAGCACAAGATGTATTGTTATTTGTTGATCGCTCTCACTCCACGACCTTTTACAGTCGGGAACTGGTGCTGGTGTAGCAAACCGGAAGTAATTCTTTGTGATCGGCCTTGCTGTTTGTTCTAATCATACTCCTCGTTACTGATGATGTAGATGTCTTTGGTCTTACAGCTTAAACGGTCGCCTTAGGTCACCGCATTTTTGACCCAACTTGGAATATGTCCATCCACACAATCACTCGACATTCTCTCCGTTATTTGACGTAACTAACTTTGAACCAGTATTCAAATTCATTGATCGGGGATGTATTTTGAAGGTGTTAGACAGGTATTTTATCGCGGGTTGTATGGAAGTGTCGAAGCACTTTCGACCAACAATGGGTTTCAATCACGTTAAGTAATACGCGGTTACGTCATTGCCCGTTCTAGAGTGGCTTCAGATTTTACAAATTCAATGGCAGACTACCAGTGCCTTTTTATTTTCCGTGGTGCTTGATCATGTTGCACTTTCTGGAGGAATTTTTACCCACATTACATTGTTTGATGAATTTTCTATTGATTTATGGTCCACATGGGGTCAGATTCGCTTTGTATGCCCTACAAAGCTGGTCAGAGATCCAGACAGTTCACTGCAATATAGAAACCAAAATTTATGCTTGTTGTGTGAGGAAATGTTTCTCCGACCAAGTCACATGACTTTTTTCCTTAACGGCCGGGTGCTTCAAAGACTGAAACCTCACACCACGCATCGAAATTCGGAAGCCAGTGTCAACTCACAAACATGAAGAACAGAAATCTGAAAATTATTGCAGGTCTCCCCATTCAAGCCAACAGAAAGGACCCTAGGTGTATTAGTTTTGTCTGAAGACAACAGCGAACGAAAGACGAAATAGTGAAGCTAGGTGTGCGTGTTTTATTGATCCCATATTTCACTAAAAGTGGTCACATGAAATGTAAAGTTCCATACCGACAGGACCACACAGAAAGCTTATTTGGCACTAGTTTAGACTGATATTTGTCAAAACTTGCGAGTGACTTAACAATACGAAATTGATTATTCTGATCCCCAAGCTCTCTTCCATGAAGCCGATTGGCGTGCATCTTCTTCTTTGTAGAATCTACTAGAATAATCTACGGTAATTATTTTTCTTTTACTCGCTCGCTGTAATTCTTCCAGGCAGTTATTTTACGCATCAGCTGCCACAGCATCAGAATGTTAAACGTGTTTTGCCCACCTTACTCCACAGCATTTTATTCCGTTGCCATTTGTGATATTCGTCGATTTGTTATCACATGTGATCAGGATACACTTGAATGGTGTTTTTGGACGTTAACCAGGTCTGTTTATATCAACCGCTTCTAGTTTCCAACAATGATAAACTCACTAACCTCTAAATCCTCATTTTATGTTTAAGTCCCAATGCATGCTTCAGTCCTATTGCACTGCCCTGACGTCTTTGTTAACTATCACTGTCATGCATGTAAATCTTTACTGCCCATTGAGCCTGTTTCATTCGTATGAAAATAAGTCTTCTTCAAAAAAACGGAAGTCCACGTATGCCATAAAAGTTTACAAAGATGTTGCAAAAAGTAGAACCTGAAATGTGAATAAAACCTTTTTGCAATAATTCACTCTGAATATCCACTTTGACAAGCAGGACTTCAGATAAAATAGTTGTGCCCAAGATCGGGGCTCAGTGGTCGGTCATGTGACTCCAAGAGCCTAGGAAGATCTAATTTATGACATTCAAATTTCTCATGCTGGTATTACCCCAGCAATGGAATTTGCCATGTTGCTTTTTAGATCTCAGTCTGGGAACTCATCTGTACCCAGTGGTGTTTTTGCAATCTTGTTTCACCTAACGGTTATTGAACATCGGCAAAGATTTACTTGAAGCTTAACTGTCAATAGATTGAAGATCAATGTAAAGTGGTTTAGCATGCCTGTGAAATTAAGCAATAAACTAGTCGGTAGAATGAGTTCCGCGTGGGGTAGACTTTCGAAATATACCGCGACTGAAATGGTCCCGTTCTTGCAAAACACAGATTGTAAATTCAAAGTAGATGTAGACATCATAATGCCACTATGGATGGTCTCGTACGGTACCGGCCGGATTGATTTTCATCACGGGTAAGACATCTGCCCCATTTATCCAAGAACCCTTTGGGTTACATTCCCACTCCGCGCTGCTTTTATTTTTCCGTACTAAAGGCCTGTGCACATGAAGAATTGATCGTAGAGCACCATACCGTTTTGGACGTTAACCCGGACGGCCTTGCGGTTAAGTTATTTGACTCCCAATAGTTCACCCAGGGTTCGAGTCCCCGTGGGCGCTCGAGAGACGTGCACCGCTAATAATTCCAAGTAAGGATGAAACAGCTGTACAGTGCTACCTTGGCTTTCAATGGTGAGTTAAAACTGCATGATGAATCATATTGTAGAAATCAAAATTGTTCTGGATAGATTACTAAATAGAACTATCAAAGAATTTACGTTAACCAGCAGGTTCAGAGCACGATGTTTGAGTGTTTTACTGTTCGGATGAACCTTGTATCGACATAGATTTTTCCAGTAGTTTGTAGGATTACATTTATATACATCTCGCAATTGCTTGCTTACAGTGTGTGGAAACGATGGTACTTTGCTTGGCTGACTATCCTCTGGACTTCACCTTTTATACACAAACCCCAGGTCATCCGATCAGTCTTTCATTCAGAACCGTCACACTCGAGTTTCGTTCTTGTTAAAACTCCTCAGCGGTGAGTATCCTCAGCCACACCCAGAGTTCGATCGCGGGCCTTTACATCTCGAGGGCATGTGCATCACCACTGCGCCACCACCCTTCCGTTCCGGGATGATCCGAATCACCGAGTTAAGTCTGTTCGGAGGTCGTTCTCTATGACAGTCAGATAAGCTCGACGGCCTCGAATGGAGACACGGTACCTGTCCCTTTAACTCCAAGCGAATGCCTCCCACCAAATCAGGTCCTTTCCACAGGACGGACCATTGTACCCACGTTTAATTGTACACTGAGTATCGAAGAATTACCAGTCTTTCTATATTCTGAAGAGATAGTATAACAACCTAACCGAGGCAGTAATTCTGAAAAAATTCCTCGTTGATAGCAAGTGCAAAAGTAAATTCAATTGGCTTGTCGTTCGATATGCTAGCTGGCAACTCGATTGGCTGAAAAGGAGTGATTAGAAGGGAAGTATTGCGTATCATTGTCTGAACAAATATTGACCCCGATAGACAAAGCGGCTGGGAGTGAAGTTATTCGTTTTGGATAAGGTACCTCAGTTGTGGGCTCTTGCTTTCTTTGTGAACAGAGTTCAGGTTTGGTGATCGGTGACTAATAAATACTACCGTGATGGCACCATCGCCCGTCCAGAATCAAAGGCTAGGTTAGAGACACCAAAGCAGACAACAAGTGATCGGCGGTCCATAATCACAGAGGAGTGGGGTCAGGCAAGCAGATCAATAAACCAATCAGCAGCTAAAATTGGTACGAACCCACCAGAGTCAAATTAGCCGATCTAGGTCCAAACATTCAAGCCATCCAGATGGGCGGCTTTCGAATATCAGTGAACCAGTAAGCTTCAAGATAAGGTTTCGGTTATGATCAGCATACATCTTATATAAACTACTTGCTTCGTACCAATAAGCTTAGGTAGTTTGCAGTCAGAACCGTCTTCTCGCTAGTTAGCAGGAAGGGTCTGAACACACAAAACAGTCCGGATAAGAGTAGGTCAAGTGTTAACGCACAGTTCAGTGTTATTAGTTTTATTCACCCCGTGTGAAGAGGCCATTGGACATCGCATCTGTACTGGAGTCTGGTCCAGTGGTTGGGTGACTCATAGAAAGTGAACCCGAATCCTTAGTCAGAGTACGCGAACTCGGTAAACTATGTATTGTGAAAGAATCACAGTCAAACGAAAATGAACTCACCTCAATTTGTGGGCCATCCGGCTAAATAGTACAAGTTGATCACTGAAGATCAAACCTCTCGTCAAAAAGGTATCAAATACAAGCAGGCAGGATCGAGAGCAAAGTGAAACAATAAACAACGGGGAGAGGCAATCGTATGAGATATAGTGGTGAAGGGCGGCCCGTGGTTAGTGACAGTGTGAAATCGCTGTTCAAGTCATGGGACACAAAGTTGGGCGGATGAGGAAGGGAATGAAAGTGGCTCTGACCAAAAGAACAACGCGGGGTTTCATTGACCAGGCAACCGCAGTTATGAAGTCACGGTTACGAATGCGTGGACAATAAACAGCAATGTAGACGGCATGGAAAACAGTGAGGGTGGTAAGCCACACGATAAGGCCTACAAAAGACTCAAATACACTTACAAGAGAAGGTGCTTCGATCTGATCATACCGTCATGAACACAGGTGAGTGAGAACCTTTGACTAGACAGACTTGGAGACAGCGAGGGCACATAACGGGGAAGAAAGGTTGTGTAAGGGATAATAGCAGTTAGGAACCAGGGTCCCCGGATGAAAGAGACGATCAGATATAGTCAACATACGGAAGGAGCTCAGAAAGGTTAGACCAATTGGTGACATGGAAACTCGGTCTAGTAAACACCATAAAAAGGGTGAAAGAGTAAATCAATACGGAGGTAGATAACGTTTATGAACCTTATCACAGAACGCGGCTAGAAAATGTATGATTTGGTGGGAGTGGGTACACAGATAAGCTCGTAGAAGTGGAGGTGGGTGGATACAAATGCTATCCGCTTGATCTAAGTTACCTAATCAAATAAATTAAACAATTCCGTAGTGGAAACATTAGAGATGGCACATAGGACTAAATAAAAGGCACATATAGAAAGCCTAGGCAACGGAGTCAAACTTGGTTCTGAGTGGGGATTTCAAACAGCAAATTTGGAACCCGATACGGTATCGATATGCTCATAATGGAGAGATATGTGAGCTAACTGAGCAGCACAGAAACAAAGGTCCTCGAGTTCAACCTGTGGCCCGTGACTTTTGACCGACCGTCTCGTTTGGTCGGGCCACATTCAACGAATAAAGGCATTGCAGAGTTTACTTCGATCGGGAAAAACCAAGTGAAACATTCCACTTGAGAAACAGCTTGAGTTAGAGAGCTAATGATTTCCCTAAAGTTTCGAGATGGTCATGAAATATAAGTTCTCCCGGACTTGAACTTCGAAGCTATCGATTCCTTCCCCCCGTTATTTTTTCGTGCAACTTCCGGTTTACAATACATGACCCTTGGGTTGAATCGCAACTGAAAATCTATATTTTGCGTAACGTCGCAAAGTGATGATAGACAATAATCATAGAATTCTTTCGATTTATTGAAATAAATGTCTTACAAGCAGGTGCAGTAAATTCTCCTTGCGTTTATATTAGCTTCGTTTGATTGCTGCTGAAGAGAATGAATCCGGTCATTTTGTGATACAGAAATTCGTTGCCTTTGGCAGCCCTAAAGGTTCATTGATATTGATCCGATGACCAAGTTCATTCGGCTGCCTTACCTGCTGGTCATTTTTTCGGTCTCCCACAGAGAAGATTGCTGTATGAGTGATGGACGAGTTATTACCATCCAATCCCATAGACGAATGACGGCTACGTCATTTAGTCCTGATGTGAAGCTGTAGCCAGTTTTTAATGGGTTAAGAGAATGGGAATAGTTTTAAAACCACTTCATTCAACTGTACTACGTAGTCGCAGTTCGTGAGTATGCAGTACACGCAAGACAGGTGGGGTCACAGAGTTTGATATCTATCACTCTGACCAGGTGTTCACTGTGCATGCTATGACCATAAAACTCAGCCATCATTTTTCGAATCCAGGATTCACCTATCCCCGGTAAACCCGCAGGTTTCTGCGAAGTGGGTTTTATCCTAGATTGTGTTCCGACCCTAATGAGGATGAAGACAATTCCCCTTTTAAGTGGCCTGAATCGTTTTAGCGAATCCCACTCCAAGATAAATGCGTATTGAGTTATCAATCTCATTTCTAAACAGAATCATCCAAGTGAAAATATTTCAGTTATTCTACTTACAGTTCACTATATGCATATTTACTTCGTTGGAATAAAGAATAGAGCAGGGCCAATTTGACAGTCAATCACTCTTGCAATTATCCCATTGTTCACCTGACAACAAGACTCAAGCAACCACTATGGTAACAACCAACATACTTAAATATCTCGAACGACAAATTTCTCGTTCACCTTAAACCAGCTTTTTCGATTAACAGAAAGCAGTTAAGCTTAATCGTATGATAATGACCGTGGTTTTCCTTGCTGTCCAATATTTGGCCGCCGTCGAATCACTCAAAGCGAATCTATGTCACATGCTGAATATGGTTACGCGATTCACGATGTGATCCTACCCCAGCACGTGATCAGCGGTGGAACTCGACTACATCTCATCTATTCGAATACGTATTCTTTCTTTTTTATAATTCCATGTCTGACTTGAAAAGTAATAGTTTTTCTCCCTCGGTTGCTTTCCGGTTAAAGGGATATAGTATTATACTATTCAAAATGGTCTGTTCGTGAGAAGGAATTTTGTGTAAAGTGATCAACGTATGAACTTAGTTCCATCTCATGATAAGTAGTTGTATTTTATTTGGTCAAACGCTTGGAAAGATAGACATCTGCATTTCGCTCAGAAAAGACTTACCTTGACAACGTCATGGACCTGAGGATACGCATGAAATGATAACATGTCAAAAGTTGCTCATAAATTCGCATGTGGCTCGCACTCGGCTCGTGAGTATTCGGGCCAGAAAAGGAAACGGTTAGGTTTCTGTAAACGTTATTGCAATAGGGTACGGATAGAAAGAAAAAACTTCTATATGCGACAGAGTTGCAGATGCATAGTTCATTGTGTAAAGACTGGATGGTGTCTGAAAGGACTTTGTGTGAAAATTTCCACGTGCGGCGAGGGGCAGTTCCCACAGCCTCACAGATAGTTCGTATTGGTTGGTGGTCACTGAGCTTGGCGTTAAGATCGTATGTAAGAGCACTTCTGCAGGCAAACATTCCCCAGGGTCGAGCAGACCCAAGCGTATCAAGCCCAAGGTTGTGCCCAATGATCTTGAATAACGGTGTTGTTTACTAGTTCATTTAATGGTACGAAAGATGTCTGACTAATAATGAAGAATCCTCAGTCGAAGAATTTCGAAATCTTCCTTCGTCAAACGAGTAGAAATAACATAGCAACAGTAGATGAGAACAGGAAAATACTATGATAAATGGAATGGGAAAGAACACCCTACCGAAGCTGAAATATCGAAACTCTTGTATTGATGAGGTAATCAGCGAAATTTATGTACACAGTTTAAAATGTGAGATGAACATTTCAAATTTGCATTTTAGAAACCAACTTCAGCTATTTTTTTGTCGTTAGATTTCAACTGTTGCTTTTTTGATGCGATTCCACATCTGTGCAAAAGCACACCTGGACAAATAAAAAAGAAACATTCGACGGAGTCAATTGAGCATTTCAACAGCTGCATCAGAACTGCGTTTTTTCCACAATCCGTTCATTACTGGCTGTCAGGGCTCTTAGATGTAGTGATCACCGCTTTTATTCCTGCGATAATTTATGACAATCTACTCAGGGGGTCTATTACAATTCTTTCTATGCCATGAGACAGACCCATGTTGTTCGGAGTAATCTAGTTCTGTCGCACAGCATATGTGTTTCATGAAGCATCTCTTTGAAGACCAGAATAAACTAAGAGGAGCTTTCCGGAATAGCGAACGAACACCATTCAGAAATGTTGATTTTCCCTTAAAAATACAGAAGATAATTATTGTTTCCCCTTTGCCGCAAGAACTAATTAAAAGCTCAGGTATAGAAAGATGAATTTGATACCTTACAGGAACACCATTCACATGCGACTATATTCCAAAACGAAATAATGATTTCTCATGTTTTTATTCAGACGGAACAAACAAACCGATGTTCACAGTCGTGATAAAACATGACGATATTCTTGATTTACAAACTCAATGAATTAAACACTTCGGTTTATGTGTCTTAGAAAAACAAACTCTCACTCAGTCGATTTCACTCCACATGTTTCGATCTTGAATCCCACGAAACTAGTCTGAAAATTATCGGCCAACTCCAGATTAATCCTAAGCCGTCAGAATAATTTGACTTTCGCACCGATCGAAATTGTCACTTGGAAAGAAAAGCTATATCAATAGAAGGACATTTCTCTTCTTCACTTTCACAACGGAGGGAAGAAAGAGAAAGTATGCACAGTCTGATAGAAGACTCGTGTGCAACAACCTGCTTGTGTGACAAAACCTAAACACCTATCTTCTAAGCATCGTGTTTTTCGCTTACCGAAAAGCAAACTAAATCGAGCCACAAGGCTAGCTGCAAAGGGTCAGGTGGAAATCTTTTTCCTATTTAAAATGTTGATTTCTTTCCGGTTATGTTGCACTTTCATAGGAGTTAGATAAATGATTCCCCCGTAGAATTTTACACACCACAAAGGCAAGAGCAGATGCCTCATTAATATTGCACGGTCTGTTTTCTCAGCTTTGTTTCGCCCAAATTATTTACTCACCCGACAATTATTGAACCTTGGAAAGTGAATAGTTGTTTTCAGTGATTCATAATCTTGCTTTACACATTCTGTGGGTGACCGTTATGCGTTAGGAATCATTAAAAGCAATCATTCGCTCTACAGTGTTATTCAAATGTGACTATGGGACTTTTCAAACAAGTTGTTTAACCACTGGTATGTTTTCTGAGATTTGGGACCCGAGACAAAACCGTAATAGTACCGCCAGCTATTTGATGTCGGAAGCAATTGAAGAGCTCCTCCCATCTCAAAATGTCATCGGGACCGCAGACTAATTGTAGTGATTTGACACGCACGCGGTCCACTGCGTTACTGCTTCATTCCCAACATCCAGCCAATCAGATGGAGCGGGACCGTAACTGTTAGATCGTGTAGATTCAGCGAAGTCACCTTGTGATTGGTCAGCACATTATCTCCCAATAAGTACATGACTATTTCTGTATACAAACGAGTGAGCACCAACCAAATGTGACAGAATACATTCCTGCTGTACTTGTCTGGTCCCTTCGTTCTTCCAGAGCACGTAGTGTGTGTCCAGGTTACTTCATTACGTGAAACTGGCCGGTTAGATGCTATTCTCACTCGAATACGTGAGCTCTATTGCTTCCTATTTTAGACCTCAAATTTAACTTATTCTAGGCAATGACAAAACCATCAAAAGTATTTTAATCCTAAAAAATAGGAGATTTAGTTTTTGTTAAGTAGAATTAATGATGTAGTAACCACCCTTAATTGACCACTGAAAGCATTGTACAGCTACTTTACGTGACTTCTCCTGAATTAGCATCATCCTTGCACCCGCCCCCCAACTAACACTCAAAAGCTGGGTGTACGATTGTGAGTCAAACACCTGATCACTATGCTACCCAAGCTGGCTCTCTATGGCTTACTTAGCATCAACAATACATACGCGATATATCACCCTCACACGATCTTTCCGTTCCAACTACCTCACATTTTATCTGGCAGTCTATTTGCAGTTTGAGATGAAATACTCGGCAGCAAAGCAGATGACTTCTTGGATCAAAAATTGTTTGGGAGAACTTACTCAGATCTTCATAAACTCGTAATGACGCAATCCGCTGTGACTACACAGAACAAGACGAAGTTGCACGCTTCATCTGCAGCGAAACACAATTGCGTTAGCTCCAAGGACTACTTGATCCAATCTTTTAAAACATTGTTACGCAACGCAATACCAAAGCTACTGTGTTCAGCTGGACATTGCTTATCACGGTTAGCTTCTGCGCGCGAAATTCCCATCACATATTTGTGCACACGAAATACTGGTGTTATAATGTATCCACTTTGATACATAAGACTCCCACTATTTTAGTTCGGCTCCTGCGATAAATTCCGGTTTGAACAGCTTCATGGCAACTGCTTCGCAGGCGTCCAACATTTCTCGTGACCTATGTATGTGACTGATGTCAGCGAGAACCGATTCTTCTTTGAGGCTGCAGTTTTCCGTTGGATAACCGGTCATCGTGCTTTCCAAATAGCTTAGCCGAACAGTCAAATAAATGGAAGAAAGATCAGAAGCTGCAAACAGCTTTTCGTCGATCAAAATACCTCCAAAGGCTTACTTTCTGACCACCAGGAGAACACATTCTATCTAAGTTGATACAAATGATTTCCCACTGTTTGCCGCCGCTCAAATGCTTACAGGTGAAGCGAAAAAAGAAGTATGACATGCTGAAGAACCACGCACAGCTCATCCCATCTATGACTCTCAGGAAAATCACCTACCCCAAGATCGTATCCATTCTAACGGAACAGGGAATAAATGCTAGTAGCAAACATGGCCTTTGTGTGATCCACTATTGTCCACTAATTACGTGCAGATATCTTCGGATATGAATGAATTATCACCAGTAAGACTAATTTTCTGCGAGTTGGAGTGGTGTGCATATTTTATTTTTGAACAGTGGCAGTGCTGATTGCTCTGTTATTTGCACAACCGTGGGAATAGTCCACCACACCACTTTACGGTTGGGATTTTCAATTTCTGAAATGTTTCCGAAATAGTTTGCTACTTCTTTGCACCAACCACTACGAACTTCAGCCTTATTTCCAGGACTACCGATGTGATCAACGAAAGGAACGAACCAGTTAAATAAATTAATGACATCGGTCGTTCTTTTAGCGATAAATGTCATCGGGGTTGGTAGTGGAGTTGGAAACACACCCATGTAAGAGATTTTGAATTGCAAATTCTGTGTGGTTTGACATTGCTATGGGTTAGACTGTCATTGCATGCTCTATGCAGTTGCACTTTTATTTCAAAAACTTTTATGGCCATTCATCAGCCCTGCAACAGACATTCCGGAAGTCACCAAACTCGGAGCTCTTTTTACCCATCGAGACCGTCTAATTAAAATCTTTTCCCTAAATAGGATTTTGAAAAATAGTCTGCTAGTTTCGATGGTATTCTTTTTCATCACACGCTGCAACCAACGGTCTGCATGAGCTTTGCACTTTAAAAAATAGATGACGAATAATGCCTGATCTCTCATGA
The DNA here is from genome assembly GCA_948099385.1 of Fasciola hepatica. Lineage (NCBI taxonomy): Eukaryota > Metazoa > Platyhelminthes > Trematoda > Plagiorchiida > Fasciolidae > Fasciola > Fasciola hepatica. The sequence goes on along the minus strand of CANUEZ040000055.1, from coordinate 147,127 downwards.
TTATGCTATCCTAAGAGATCAAGGTCTGGGGAGTTTTTGCTCTGGTAGTTAGTCCACTAAAACACTCGTCAACTTTGGACATCCAAACTAATGAAAAATATGACCATCCGAGATCGTAGTTTCTTGTGCCACCAAGTGCTGCTCCGTCAAGCGCACCGAGTGTATGAAAAAATAACGGAACCGTGGCGCAAAACAAATTCGTGAATCCATTTATGTCTTCCTTACCCAACAAGCATATTTTAGTCTCCAAAGGCATGTGCTTTGATGAAATATAATTTAACCGCTCTTGAAATCGATAAGGAAATGGCCCCACTGCTGAATAAGAAATAAGCAAATTGTGATTTCCCGATTTTGACGTAGGAAGTTTCCCTTATGTTTTTCATTCTCTGGGAGACACTTCTGATATCATTCTCATGGAAGTGTATTGTTCCCCATGTGAATCGTAAGGTTCAGTTGGACAATGCAACTGAATTAAATAATGTGAACTGAAACTCAACTGGCTTTTGAGCGGCGGTGGGGAAATGGGCATTTAAGTGATCGAAAAATCTGAAGAACCCCCGATTTCCCGCTGGTCATTTCCCTCCAGGCAGCCTTCACTTTTCCATTGAACTCTAGCTGAAAAATTGTGCCACTTATGCGTGATAAATAGGAAAGGAGGTAGAGAGGATTTATTATTATTATTATTATTATTATTATTATTATTATTATTGAGTTTTCAAGGTCAGAATGAAAATGGGAGCACAACAGAAGAGAAGGCCCAGGTTTCAAATCTCGGGTATGGCGGAGGATATGCACCACTGATGAGTTCTAACAAGAGCGAAACTCGAGTCTGGTGATTCTGAGGGAAAGATCGGTCGGATGACCTAAGGTTTGTGTGTAAAAGATGAAGTCCAGAGGATAGTCAGCCATGCAAAGTATCATCCATTCCGCACGCTACTCGCGAGTAGTTATAAGTCATACGCGAAAGAAATCAAAGCTTGCCTTTATTTGCCAGTAATCCGTTTCTGTTCCATTCCGGCTTTTGCAGCCATTAGCTGAATAAGCAATAATTGTTTCGGTTGGGTGTTACAAATCCTTCAGCTGATAAAGTTGCTTAACCAAAAAAGGTGCGAATTCCCATTAAAAATGTATTTACCAGTAACTGCGGGAACTCAACTGCTTTTAGTAGGACGCTGAACCTGTTCTACTGTTTAAACAACCATGAACCATGCACTGGGTGCGGTGGCTTTGGTTGCTATCTCCTAGCGCCAATCTCAAAAGGAAAAAATGAAGGAGAAGAGAGTATAAAAGTAGTAAGGGGAGAACTACACTAATGGGCTCAAATCGATGAAGGAAGTTTGTGAATGCAAGAACGTCACTGATCGTGGCATCTAGCCATATCCCCCAACGTATCTAACCGTTGAGTGGGAGGGATTCTTGGACCCCACCCAGGAATTCTAAAGCACACCACACGTCCAAGACAACTGGCTAGGTTTTTCATACCTTTCTTCAACGTCTTGGACTGACCACCCTTACTCATCTTCCAACCGGTACCCGCCTCAGCAAACATAGCACACCGAGGAATCCTGTCAGGGGACATGTGTAACTCATGTCCCAACCATCTTAGCTTAGTAAACTGAAGTGTTTCGTTTAGTGACTTTGTCCTTGAACCTAAAACTTTCTGCCGAACCTCAGCACTGCTTACACGGTGTTCCCACCAGATTCGAGCAATGCTGGGGGGATATCGGTGTTCAAATATCGAAAGTCATCAACCGCAGTGGCCATGTCTCCGAATCATATAGAAGCACTGACGTAACTTCTGCAGCGTACACTCGACTCTTGATAGATAAACGGACGTCATGTGGATGCCACAGATGACTCAGGTTGGCAAACGCCAAGTGACCCTTCCGTATACTCAGAGACACTTCATCCGATATCTGACCTCCGTATGAGATGCAGCTGCCGAGATTACAGAACTTGTCTACCACGTTTATAGTCTCCCCAGACACTGAAAGGTTTGGCGCTGGACCAACCCAGTCGTGAAAGAGCATCTTGCACTTTGAAGGTGCAAAACGCATACCGAACATTGCTACGCAATCCGTCAAGCTGTCTAGAAAAGCTTGCAACTTACCTGGACTGTCACTTAGAAGAACTATGTCGTCAGCATACTCAAGGTCTGACACCTACCACCCAGGAAAATTTCAATGCCGCTATCCTCACCTGACAAAAGTGCTTCTCTAGGACCGTATCTGTCACCGAGTTAAAGATAAGAAAGGGGGCAACCCTGACGTACACCCACTTCTCGTGGTGAACTCGGGTGAAAGACCACTGCAAGCCCGAACTCGGCTTTGGCTATTAATGTAAAGGGATTTTACGATGGAAATGAATCTCTCTGGTACACCCTTCAACAAGAGGCAGCGCCAAAGAATTGTGCGGTCGACTGGGTCGAAGGCAGCTTTAAGACCAAGAAAAACGGAGACAGTGGGCCTACGGAAGGTGTGTCAATGTTCGGAAATTTGTCGAAGAGTGAAGATTTGATCAATACAACCTGGACTGAATCTAAACTCAGCTTGATTCTCGCGCGAGCGCTGTTAGCTTGCTTTAGATAAGCAGTGGAGAATACTACCAGCAAGCAGTTTGGATGTAGTGCAAGCCAGACTTATTCCCTCGTGGTTTTCACAGGAGGACCCGTCGCCTTTCTTATAAATCGGTACGACCACTGATTCACACCAACTCTGAAATTTGTTCCTTCTCCCATATAAAACCGAGGAGTTTCGTGAACTCCAGTAAAAGTGCTGGGTCGCCGTCTTTGAAAATAGACAGAGGCAACCCATCCGGTCTGGCAGTCTTATGTCGTTTAAGACAGCTTATCTGACGAAGAACTGGTATCTACAGCAAGAGCCGTACCCATTGTGCTAGTGATCAAACCTGAAGAGTATAAAGGCCAATTAAACTGCATCTCGAAATGCTCCGCCCGGTGAAATAGACAGTGCTCCTGAGTTTGAGCCAGTGAGCCGTTCGCCTCTTTGATCAGTTTCCCAACGCCTGGTTTACACGGACCGGTTTGTCTAATCAGACGTAAAAGATTGCGGCTGTTGCCAATCGCTGCAGCTTTTTTCCATCTCCCTACACTTTGCAATCCATCACTGCTCACTGTCATTTCTCAGGCTTCGAATCAGTTGGGGTTTAAGGCATCTCCGTGCCTCATCGTGTCTGGAATCCGGAGGAATCGATCTACGCATATCTAACAGTGCAACTGAGGATGCAGATATCCATCGTTTCTGTGTGTGTCTAGTTGCTGGAATTTGGGTAGCATCAGCAGCCGCACGAAGAGTCTGCTTAATATCTGTCCGTCGCTCTTCTGGATCATGGGCATTTGACTGCATCGATAACCTGGTGGATAATTCTGTTTGGAAAGCAGATCGTTGGCTATCGTCCGATAGCAACTGAGAAGGACGGTTCGCTTTGACGTTGTTTCGGCCACTGATGAGGCGCGAGCAGAAGTGCGCGTGAACGAGAGCGTGATCAGTGTCTACAGACATGGACCCAAATGACCGACAGTCTTGAATTGATCCTTGCCAGCGGTAACCGACAGTAATATGGTAGATCTGAGCCCAACACTTTGAAGGCGCAGGAGCACGCCAGTTTAGCCGGTGTCGCTTTTAGTGCGAGAAATTTAAACTCGCTAGGAATAGTTTATGATCAGAACGTAGTTGAGTGAGTCGATTACCGTTATCAGTTCGATCTGCTGGAAAGCCTAATTGGACCTCCCGTATTCCTCTCCGTCTCGTCTAGGCTTCTGACTTGAGAACTGAACTCACCAGTAAGAACCATGATGTCCGTAGAGCGTACGCTACGGAGCAGTTGAAACAAATCCTGGTAGAATTTGTCTTTAGCTTCAGGAGAGCTACAGTCATTTGAGGCATGCACAGAAACGACAAACAGGCATCGGCGCTTCAGTCTAGTGTTGTTGACATGCACAGAACCATTCAACCGAACTGCACACAGACGGCTGTTGACTGGGATCCAGTGGAGCAATGCACGCTCAGCCTTCACACTCAGACCGATGCCAACGCCAGCTTGACCACGAGCACTAGACACCGAATCACCCGACACGCGGAGAATGAGACGATAAGCAGAGCTTGTATCAGGGGAGCGAAGTATTAGCACTGAAGTTGGGTCCTATATACGTGTTTCGGAAACACAACACACATCTATGTTAAAGGTTTCAATAGTCCTAGCTGGGGCAGTCTGTTGCCCTGATTGACAAAGTGTGCGGACGTTGAAAGCAGCTAGGTGAAGAGAATACTTAGGTCGGAGAAAGGATTTTCTTTTTTCCCTTGTCTCTAGTTTGATACCCTTTCCAAGAGTTACAAGTTCACAGTCTCGCCTCATTGTGGCTACTAGTACGCATTTAGAATTGGAACGTAAAAGATGAAGAGCAGAGAGACAAGGAATGTTTCCCAATCGACCGCTGGGGATTTCTGGGCACATCGTACTTCGCGGTTGCCCACATCACAGAAGGGGTTTCTCTTTCGGAACCCTAAACGGAGCCTTTGACTCAAAAGTCTGACCTGCAAGGCAGTGTGGCATAAACCCAGTACGGGAACGTGACCGAAGCACTCGTGAAGGAACTTCTTTTGGCCTGTCACGTGATACCTGATTACTGCATGCGTTTTGTCTTGTCTTCGCTGGTGCTTCGTTGTCGATCCGCTTTTCGAATTCAGTCATCAGCCTCATGCACCCAATGGATCAAGCGGGACGTGGACGGGGCAGCATCATTTGGGGGGGAAAGGGGCTGCCCAGCTTAGGCAGGCGATACCTGCCTAATGAAGTGCGATGACTTCTCCCACCGTCGAGAGAAATCCCAAGTACTCGACTGCTACGTCCATCTAGTGGAGGAATTTAGACCGGTAAACTGCTTCTCTCCGTGTTTATTCTTTGGAGTGTTCTCTCCAGGGGCATAGTACTTAGAACCGGATGTTGCCCATCAACGGATTCTGAGACTAGACTTCGTCTGGCCTCTATCCATCGACCTGTCAGGCTTGATTGTATCTCCGGCTTGGGGATTCCGTCCTGTATAGCTCTTTGAGCCATGGAGGCATGCAAGCCATCACATCACGCCTATGTGCAGTCTCGTCGTGATGGCAGATGCTGAACCACTACATAGCAAATTTTTATTTCAACTAATCTAGCAGTCAGCTCAATTCTGAGGAATCTCGACCATCGTAGAATTGAATTGGGAGCATTTTGGGTGTCTCGTAAAGGTAGGTTTCGTATGCTGATGTACTGTTTATAATGTGACTGGCAGAAGGGCTGTGAGGATGAGCAGAGATGCTGTTACATTAATGGCGTCATCATACCAAAGTTGTAACAGTTACACGGTTCATTTTGCCTGTATGTTTCTCTTGTTTAGCACCATGGATTTCTAGAATCTCTCTGTAAGAGAAAGGTTTTTTCGTTCAAACATTCCGTTGGTCTTGTACGAACGGCAGTCAAACACACCTAACAAGCCTTTTCAAGATATTACCTTTAGATATTCAGTCAGAACAATCTCTGTATTGAGCAACTTACATGTGAATATTTACTGTTCCGTACCGAGTACTGGTTTTATTGTCTTCCTGTCTGGAAAACGCTGATCTCTCAGTGGTGCTTTCGTTTCCATTCCAACGAGAATCTCTCGTGTCTTTTGGTGTTAAATGGACTTTGCCTGTTGAACTTTTGTGTCTGCTAGGTCCTCAGAATCTGGTACTATCCTCAAACTGAGGCATGTTTGGCATCCAGTTTCTGCCATTCTAACGCGACTGTTAGAAATCTATTGAATGTGAACTTTTCATGATCACAAACGGAAAGCTCTTACTTCTTCCGTCACCAATACGTAGCACACACACACAGCTGTCGTAGCTGTAGTTGTTGATTTTCCGTTCGTGATTTCGTTTTATTTTATTCATTGGGTACGCATACAATAGGAATCTCTTTCCAAACAATTTAAAATTAGGGATCGTTTGGTAAAGCAAGTGACTTAGTTCTCTGTAACGGTAGGTCCAAACATTACAGTTTATTATTTCATTATGAACTTGACAAGCACTTTGAGTCCATCTTTTTTAGTGCAAGAACTCATTTCGCACTCACTTCTACACTTCTAATATCATTCCTATTACACATACAGTTGCCAAAATATCGTTGCCGAAGCAAAAACTCCTCACTGTACATTGGAATGGAATTAGTAGGTAGAAAAATCGTTATAGACCCAAATTATGCCGTTATTAAAGCCGTCAAAAACACCTTTGCAAACCTCCCATAGGCATGAACTTATGTTGGACTGTCATATCAAATTTTTAACAGGTTGCCAATGCACTCATTTCGCAATGCTTTTGATTAAATCATAGATATGTCGTTGATTTTTTCTCCTAACATTCTTGCACAAACGTAGGAGAAACAACGACTCCGACGTCAGTTGACTTGAATATGTACGTCCAAACTAGCTGAGCTCATGTACAGATAATTGTGTTCAATGAAAGTTTATGAATTGCAAGAAACCTCCTGGCTTGTCCTCGTTACTCAGCTCGGTATAGCATATGCGGTACTGAAACATGAATGGCATCAGTGCGTGACATCCAATCCCACCGGGACCAAGAGATATTAACAGATGGAACAAAGCACCATTTGTCAATTATACAAAACTGCATTTCTTAGATGAACACGTTGAGACAGTATCCGGTGAACACCGGTCGGTTTGTAGGGAAATCTCGATATAGGTTTCAAGTTACAAGTTCACTGTGGTGGATTCCATACGCCAAAATAAACTGGGCTTGGGAACATTTCCATCCATTTTGGAAATCTTAGAAGCCCTAAGGTGGGGCCTCGCGGAGCAGCTAGATGAGTATACGCAGTACTAGAGCGTGAGTGGCTTTCATGCATGGATCGGAATCCTGCCCGGTGTCAACAAATTTCAACATTTGAATCGACTCGGCATTTGATCTGTAGTGAGGACCCAAAGTAGTCACCGATGATTGTGCTATTCTTTGAAAACGAAATGAATGTGAGTTTGTCTCAGAATATTTTACACGATATTGCATGATCAGAGTTCCCAATGGGTTTTAAGTTATCTTGCCATTCACACTGTTATGTCTTTCCCGAGATAATGTCACTGAGCAAGGTCTTCATCCACTATCATTTTTGCTGCATCGGAAAATGGAGTATACTGCTCAGAAAACCAAACGAAACGGAGTTCTTTTTTCCTCGTCTTTGCCATTTACTACTTCTTCGTCCATAACATAACAGTGTACAATAATTCATGAAGGAGGCCGCTGCCAGCGATAGGCTGCCAAATGAGGTGATCGACGTTGGCGAGAATCCAACCCGGGTCAGTATTGTCCAAAGTCCACGACGTTAGCCGCTAGACTGCCGCCGGTGAATAGCAAGCAGCTGCTAGTAAGGAAGAAAAGCAATTAATAAATTAAGTCTGCATGGACAATGATTCAAACAGAGCCTGCACACGAGCACTATTAAACAGTCCACTTTGATAAAAGAAAGTAAACCGAGAAAGCCATTGTCTGCGGTTCTTTACTCCGTCCTGGGTAGTCCCCTATTCAACATTTGACTCCCTTACCAGAAAGACGAGAGGAATCCAGTCCCCTCGACTACCCCATGAAGATTCTTCATACCGTTTGTTATCTTTCATGTGGTATTTAGTGTGCAGTCAAAGGTGCACGTTTTTTCGGACGGTTTATATCCATATGTGGCACATAAAAATGGTAAAATAGTCTGCGTGGATTGGTTCGATATGATAACATATTGTTTGAGGAAGAACCTAACACCGGGTGGGTAATTTTGCTGTTATGTGTTCTTTCACATCACCCTATTATTTCTGCATTTCGTGGGCAGAGATGGTAGACACCTGCAGTAGGAGGAGATCTTCCAACACTAATTCTACCGTCGAACAGAACTGATCACACTGCGATCCAGCAGACGTGACCCTTCCTTTTCAGTGAAACTCCAAATATTTGTCTAAAGTGTTTCAGTTCAACGAAAACTCCTTGATTTCTAGTTAGGAAAGTTTTCGCTCTCCGCAAGATGTACCGTGATTCGCTGCACAATTCTATGTCACATGAATGGATCAACAACGGCCGCTTCTTTTACCTGTAGGAATGACCAAAGTTTATTCTTTCAAATGCACTTTGAACAATGAAGGTATGAACAGCATGCTCAAACTAGACTGTAACCGAAAGATTCCAGCTCGTCGCTTCTCGTCATTTGTTGATTTGAACACATTAGCAATGCCTTTGCCTATACTTTATCGCATTTCCCGTCCAATCCGATATACTGGAACTTTTTGGCATTTATCAATGTGTACATAACTAGAAACGGGCGGAAATCCCTGACCAACACAGCCGTTGGCTTAGCTGGAGCTGTGCTGGAAGCTGTGTACTCCTACGAGGCCAAAAAGGTACATGTACAATAGCCGTAGTTCAAGTGCTTTTTCGGAATTTCGTCTGGTAGAACGGAACCAGATGATGTAGACCGGTTTTCCGAAACCAGTTCCTCCTTGAGGTCAGGGATCATACCAGGAGTGGGATGATGACACGCATGAACCAGTTCAATTGTTTGAAGCAGGATTAATACCAAGTTGATGAGAACGTTAATAAAGAAAACAAAACATGTTTTTTTCTCTTGTATGCACTTCTCAGAAAATAGCCAACGACGTCGAAGTACCACAAACCTTAGAACTCTGGAGGCAGACCATAAAAACCTGCCATGGCAGTTGGCACAATTCTCGCAAAATGTGCCCTGAAAAATCAGGGAGACCAGTTATTCACCCCAAAAGGTAGAAAATCACTGCGTATCTCAGATAACGTGTGTCAGGCCTGTATATCATTTCCCTAAATACTCAAACTCATCAACTGGTACCCAAGTTCAAAGGAAAAAGGCTAACACCTTGGAAACACACACCTCGCGAGTTTTCATCTCTTGGAATAGCAAACTCATTCCAGCTTTTGTCAAAGATTTATTGGGTATATCACGCGGGACTAATTAATAAGCACTGGTTCGGCCTCCGTATACTGTAAAGAATTTGGACGAGTAAGGAAGCTTCTATTTGCCCTTATAGGCTACCGATGTAATCCCTCTAGTATCTTGAGCATCTAGATCATTTTTGAGCACCACTCTATCCATGCCCTTTGTTCTCGTGTATGGGCCTGAAGGTTTCATCATAAAACATCTTTGTTATTCAGGAATTCAGCAGGTTGGAGCATACAGATATATTACGATATGTAACAAATTGTAACCCATTACTTCGTCTGAGTGTTCATACATTAAATGAGCCTTGCAGCATTAGTGTGCACCATTTTGTACCTGGTAGTATCCAGTGTATAGGAGCACGCTCATTCTGATCGGTAAGCGAAATTGTTACTGTTTACTAATTTCCTCCTGAAATACCTAATGTTCTGAATCGTGCAGAATACATCTCGTGAATATACCAGTAATAACAAATATACAAAGCTGAATAAGACATTATACGTGCTAGGCAGTTTTAATGGACAACTCGCATGAGGGTATGTACAATGAAGATCCAAAGATTCACTGACCGACTAGCCTTCAGGAACTTTGAACCGTAATATACCAAGCTATATACCGATCTGTGGCAAATCAGTCTAGCTGTCGAAAGAGCAGGAATCCAGAGTTAGCAGACGGGATGAACGGAGGTATATGGGATCGTAGATGAACGGTTAAAGAATAGAGGCATTCAAATCATCACTTCACGCTGTTCGTTCTATACAATGAGCAAAATGGTCCTGAATACTCTGTATTTTTATTCGCCATTTTTCCCCACGGAATCAACCTAGCTGCTACTGCTAAGATGTTCAACTAAATCTAGCTTTGACTTTAACTTAAACTTTCATATTTCCTTTGATTTCCTCCTTTATGGGTTGGTGGATCACAGAGGCATTTCAACCCTGGCACATCATGATGCAGCGTAGTCTCACTTGCAAGATTCCTGAAATAGCTTTCACTGGCCATCTTTTAGCTCGTACATGTATTCTTCTTATAGAAGAATCAATTATAATAATTTCGTTCATCATACTTAAGAATCGATAAATCGTTGTTCTTTTCGCCATGTTAGCCAACTAGGATGCATGCCTATCATTTATAATGAAATCGATGTCACTGATGAATTCTACGCAACAGGTGGGCAGTATGACCGAGTAAACCCACCAGTGTGTACCTTAAATGAGGCATCACTTTGCAGACGATCGATACAGCCATCATTCAAACCACCCTGGATTGAAATGGTATCTGAAATGCTGACTGATCCATAATATAAAAGCACGTAATCGATTGCAAAACCGGTCTTGAGAAAGGTTAGCCGCGGTAACCGAAAAGTCGACTGACTATCAACATTTCGAACAAAGTTATGTTATCAGATATCAGCTGCTTACATACAACTAAAAGCTTTTTTCTATAGAACGACCCAAAGTCAGTGAACCTGCTTAGCTGAATACAGAAAAGATTACTTGGGAGCTGGAACAGCTCATTCTGTGTGGCTTCGTGATGACTCATTTTACGTCAATTGGCTGCGAATTCGTTACAGAGGGAATTAAACTTAGGTATCTTTCGAACCCTCTACCATAGCTGAATTCATTGTAACAGGGTAATACAGTCTAAATGACTCCGAAGCTTTTTTCGTGTAAAAGCTGACACAATGAAAATATACCGCAGACGTAGGTCTGGATTTTATAGGAAATAATAAACAATCAAACAAGGGTTGTGTGCATTATCAGGGATTACTTTCCATGGCAAAAAATGAAGATTACTGGTAACTTACTTTTTTGTAATTTGTGTTCTGATGACATTCTCCCTTGTCCTACTCACGAGTGGAGTGCACACGTATCATGGACCTCGAAAATTGATGACCTAAGTTCTCCTTTTATAACGCACTGACATAGTTCACATTTGCGTTTTATGATGTATATTGCATGAACTTACCACGTTTATATTCCTGACTCTGGTGTACTTTGACTGTATATTTCCATTGTAAGAAACATTTGCTGAACGTTTCACCCATGTACGAAAACCGCCAACAGGCGAGACCATCTCCCCGCTGCCACTATACTACTCCGTCAGACCACGGAGCACAAGTATGATGCAAGCAAACCTATTGCCAGGTTTATCCGTTCACATTGACACACATCACTTCTGTCGTTTTACGACTGCTACTTTTAGTACTTTGACGTTGGTAACTACTAAGAATATACAAATTTATATATTCTAACTATAGATTATTTTCTTATTCTGTGACTGAAGCTATCATTTCATGTTAGCTAGAATGCTTCTTGATTTTTTGCCGCTACCCTGACCGTGCAGTGCTACAGTTTCGTTTGACTCCTTGCTGAGTGAACCGTTTATGACTGCACTGTCCCGATTTACCAGACAACTTTCTGTACTTTTATTGTTCGTTACTCACCTGGTCGTAAGTCCTTTGCCTTTATATATTTATGCTTATCACATTAAATACAACCACAAAATTTTCGATAAACACGGTTATTCAATTGGAATTCGCCCCACTGCCCGTAGCCCTGTACAGTCCATATCGTGCGTAAAGCTAGTGAGACTAAGTTTCTGTTAGATTGGGCAGCCTAAGCAATTGGGATATTTGCTACACTACTAATCACCCAGGGCACTCAGCTAAAGCCAATAGTAACTCGTTGTTTTTAACAACCGGTGGTCCCGAAAAATGACACAAATAAATACTGAGCCCAAGTATGTAACTTCATGTACCCTCCTTTGGAATGATCTATTATCACTAACCTGTTGGGGATTCTTCATTTTTTGCATCAACAGTGCTTCTTTGAAAACAAGCCGTGTTCAAAATCAGTATGCCGTATTATTTCATAAAATAAATTTTATCCTAGCTAAAGCAACCAAAATCTGGGTCGGACCTATCTTGAAAATGACAACAACTTACAAAAACAAATTTTGTAAAACTCTTGGTAAGCACTACATTTCTTTTTCTGTCGTCAGGTTCCTCTTTTGAAATATATGAGGTGTACATTGTACTAGCAGCCAGGCAGTTACCGTCAGAACCCATCACACTTATTCCAGTTAGATGAATCTTTCACTTTTAATTCCACAGAAGTACGTTCATAGAATACAAAATATCAGTAACTTCCAGTATTCTATTAGGTCTATATCAGAGTTTATCCTAAATTCCTTTTCGGTTACCGCGTACCGAACTTCTAGTTAACATTGTACTTGGTATATCCAATTTAGTTTATTTTGGAAATAATGATTCTTATTGTTTACTAAGGTGGCCAGGTACTTACAATGATGAACTGATTCTCAAGATCCCTTCCGTTCGACTTTATAATTCACTTTTTATTTGCTAACTGTTTCTCCTTTGGGTCCTGTACTAGTTTCAGTGGAGCAGAGTGAATTTTTTGCCGCAGGTCTCCTAATGTGAAATTCCGCGTATAATAAGGACACTGAAATAAGGATCGATAGAAGTAACGTAAAAGGTGGAAAGAGAAAACAGTGAAATCCAGTCATGTGGAGTTTTCCAGGTAATCTTATACTACAACTGAGTACGGCGAATCATTCATTTTCTAATAGCAAGCTTACATAACTCACATATGTTTCACTGGTTTCTTAAAGAACAGTTTTGAAGTTAAGTACCCAGACTGATATTACGTGCAACTTTCCTCCCATATATCCGTTGCTGGTCTAAATCACGTGTCGGAGTAGACGGAAGAAAGGCGACACAAGACTTGTAACTTCAGCTAAATCAACCAAGCAGTCATCTGTTTTATCAATCGTGGCAAAAAGTGTTCCGTGATAAACGAAATGTTCCAATTAGGAAGCTTAGTAACTACTAGCTTCCTTGAAAAAAACTTAGAAATTACGTTATAAAATGAAACCTGGGTGTACGTACAACTGCTTTCCTCCTCAACTCTTTTTTCAGAAAGAATTTAGTATTCCATTCATCAATATTTAGGCAAATCAAATCTGATTGCTGACAGGAATGCTTCATCCTCAAGTTCATACTAGCTTAATGTAAAGATCTACATCACAATGGGAACAAAATGAGTTATTTTGGCTACAACAGGGATTACTCTCAGTACCAATGAGTTCTCATTCTTTTATTCATGTTCAAAAAGTGAACGTAGAGCTTGATGCATTCGGAAATTTTCTCAGAATTTAGTTTGAGTTTAATGACCTAACAAAGGTATTATCGAGGAATGGCATGAATTTATTAAATAAATCCTTTTACTTAAAATGATTCCATAAATGCTCTCAGACATAGTTCGCGAAGCCATTCATTCTCGGAGTAAGTGCTGATGCTTGCCTTGTATCTAAGGAGCTTCGGCTCATCGAGTTTTCTTTCTGTGTTTCTGCAGTTCGTGCACGTGCAATCCTCATGGAAAAACGCCTCACGCGGTATTCCACACGCATGTGCGAGTCCGTTGTCTCCAAGGTTAAACGGAAACTAAGAATTATCCAGGTATGGAAATGTAACTAAACTGGTAAATAGGTCCAAACAAATTATCCCAGGGTATATTCAGATGGGCTTTATTTCTAAAAACAAATCGATGAGAGCCTTTTCCCAGTAAACTCGGTTCTCATGGTTGTGTCTGTGTTATTTCGTGACTGGGAAACATGATATGATATGTAATTTAACAATGCTTTTTACCGAAGACTGCCTAAATTATCGAATAGAGGAAATTCCAGTTTAGGTCACCCGGAACAATGACGCCAAGACGTTTTGTCCTAGATCCACCTTCCCCTTAGTTGCCAAATATTATAGATATAAGAAACGTAACTCCGATTTATTGCTGTCTTGCATGAGAACAAAACATCTTTATCAGATGCCCGCATGCATGAGTTTCCACTACACTTGCACGTCGTCATTACCGGGGCACAACAATGTCACTTGAAAGAGATGCCCATCGGATATTTGGGATTTTTTCTGAGCCAATACATGTTTTGTCTCCGCTTCAACAGGGGAACCATGGTTCTTTGGTTATCGGACCTGGAATTTTTATGTATTCCTGGTTCATGTGCAGTTGCTTCTGGAGTACATCTGCTTGAATTATTTAAATCCAGCACAAGAGTTTTGTTAGCCATTATCCAATCAATGATTAATTGCCTTATTGTTCCGTTTCGTTTTACCATATATCTAATTCACAAAAATTGTGCATGTGCCCACAAATTATTCAACATCAAAATTATTACCGGTTAATTTTACCTACAAATTACATGACTTGTAATCATCATGCAATCAGAAATGATAAGCTTCTACTTTGGGGAGTACAAAAGGAGTATATCACTGATAGATAATTCAGGAGTTGGTGGTGATCGGGTTTGTTATTCTGTGATCATGCAGTAGTGCAGTAGAAGAGACAGGTCACATAGAGGCAGTGGCCCACCGAGCGGCCCGAGTCTACTATCAAAGGTGACCTTGAGGATTTAAGGTTTCAAGAGACACAACTAAATCAGACATTACAGTGATCCCAGCAAAAACATAAGCTGTCCTTAAAAAAATAGCACAAATCGGTGGGATCTGAGCCTCATATTTGATAGGTGGTCATCTGCGCTATCTTAACAGAACCAGTCAATGAAGGACATCAACATCAGGATGAACTAATGGGAAACAGATATGAGCAATTCTGGAACCTTGGGTTATTCCTCACGGTTTTATAGTTAGACCAGCTGTTATGCATATTGCAGGTTCTGTATGAGGTTCAGTTCCGCGCGCTTAACAAAACTTCCCCGTAGAAAAATTTAGGCGCCAAACGTAAAGTATATCATACCGTGCTTAAAGTTATTTAATTTGGTGTTGAAATTATATTACTTCATCTGGTCTTCAAAAAGTGTCTGTAATTCTTAACCTCTATTCATTGTGATACTGAAATTAGTTGACAACTTTGTTGCAATTGTATAAAACTGGAATACATTATAGTTTCTTGTCACCGTTAAGTTTGCCTCCTACATCACTATGTTCACTGTCGAGATTCCTACCGCAGCAACCGTCCTACACCGGATAACCTCTGACAGCATAATCATTTATACCACTATTGTAATGGTCATGCTGTAAGCCGCCATATTGTTGTTTGACCAAGGTGTGTTGATACCTCTTGATGCAAATGATGAAGTTTTTCTTGTTGTGCTTTTGCAGGCTGAAAACGTGCAACTCCCCGGCGGAAGTTCATTTATTCTTTTATGTTATGGCATAACCAGTTTCAACCCAAACATAACAACTTTGACCAGCTTCACACTCATTTTCATCGTCATTCACTCTCATTCATACTGAGGATGCTACTATCTCGACCGGCATCACCGAGTTTAACTCAATGAACAGTACCAACATTTTTCTACTGAACCACCTCCACTACCACCACTGCTTTCGTCATCCACTGGATTTTATCAGTGCTCGTTTCTTCAGTGCTATACTTGGATTACGCACCACTTTTATTGGTTACTTGGAAACCAAGTTTCACTAGTCTTGAATAGCGAGAAGCTTTTGACAATAGAGATAAAGAAGGTTCATTATACATTTACACCGGGATCCGCGTTCACCTTGCATCCATTGGGAGTATTGTAGGCGCCTAATTATTGTATACATATAGTCTTATTACAATGATATTGCTGTACGGACAAAAAAGCACCGTTTGCTCAACTAAAATTTCACCGATTTAAGCGGCATCACTTGCTCCGCCTTTGAGCGTCGTACAGCACGCTTTAGCGCTCTCTCTATATTTGCTCAGTTCTGTCACACCATAGAAACTCCACTCATGTGCATAATATAGCAGACTGATAATATAGGGTACCAGAGCATTGCAACAACAAGTAAATTCTGAGAGTGTGAGTTGGTCGAGAAAACAGATATTTCTTTCTTTCAAATGAGAGCGACTCGACAAATGCATTCGTCTTTAATGGCCACGGATTACCGCACACAATAAAACATGAAAGATCGTTCGGAGAGTCAACGGCAACATTTTCTCGCTCCGAAGTCTCTACCTTTCACACAAAAAACCTCAGGTCCTCTGACCAACACTGCACTCGGAAGCACTGGACTCGAGTTTCGCTCTTGTTAGAGCTCATCAGTGGTGCATATCCTCCGCCACACCCAGGGTCTGAACCCAGGCCCTTTCGCCACCTCGCACCCGTCAAGGGCTGATCCGAATCACAGTTAAGCTCTAATAAAAATGAAGCTAGAGTATGTTGCTTCTGAGTGCAGTGTTGGTTGGATGACCTGAGGTTTGTGCGTAAAATATGGAGTCCAGAGGACAGTCAGCCAAACGAACATTTATCAATCTCACACACTACTCGCAAGTAGTTGCGTGATACATAGTAACAATTTTGTGAAAAGTTCTTTGAAAGCTACCTTGCATTCTCTTTCCTAAAATAAAATAAAGATAACCTGAAACTGAAGGCAATGAGTAAAATCAGAAACCACCCATCACCACTGTATTCTCTCGTATCTCCGTCATCTCACAATGTTTGTTCACATCTCCGCTTGTGCGATCTCCGTCATAGTCAAAATACATTTTATTCATACGCACACACTTTAACTAAATTTGGTTCACAAGTGTCACTTCAGCTCAGTTTTGTAGTTTCGAAATAACTGCCGGATTCAAGGCTGAAGCTCATGTGTTTCTGAACCTCAGTGTTTTATTTTCTTTGAATGCAACTAATATGCAAGTGTAGTCACTGAGGAGGAAGAAGGGGTAATCAGCGGCTTGGTGTCTAGAGAAACCACAGATACTTGCTCGGGAGGATGTGGCAAAAGAGTCATTAGGTCCTGCCGAATAATGATTTCTTTAAGAGAACCGTTAAAACATCAGTCCCTGAATACTGATCTGTTGTTAGTCCGGCATCTGTCTCGTTTCGAGTCTACTGAGTTTAGCCGATCATCTCCATAATCGTCGTACGCATTATGAAGAATTTGTGGTTGATTCCATCAGACATCCAAGCCCAAGCTGAAGGCTAATTTTGCTTCCCACGTTCTACTTTGGTTATCTTGATAAGATGTGATAAGATGGGTCTGGTCCTAGGGATCCAAGAGCGTGTATGCAAGACAAGTCGACATTTTACTTTTGCGCTTCCAAATGTCTGTTTTCAACTCAGAAAATTCTCTGAGTCCAACGATGGAATTTTACTTAGAAGATTGAATAAACGGAAATGAGGGAAAGATCATGAGAGTGAACGGGTGACTTGGTCGCCGAAAGGATCTGGCTCATAATTATATTGATTGGCTGACTGTCCTTTAGACTCCAAATTTCATGCATAAACCTCAGTTTATCCAGTGAACCTTACGTTCAGAAGCACCAGGCTTGAGTCTCGCTCTTGTTAGAGCTCATCAGTGGAGCATATCCTCCTCCGCACCTAGGGCTTGAACCCGGACATTTCCACCTCGGATGTTACCACCATCGATGTCACATACTTTCCCGGCAGCGAATTTAGACGAACTCGTGGAATTATCGTCAGACAACTTAATCAATCTACGGTCGAGATCACGGACCTGGAGGATGCATCGGTGAGTCGGTGCCACCTCAGCCAAATCCATTTCAAAGTGGCAACCGGCGATGTAACCAATGGCACGGCTGAGACGACTGAGGATTATGACGGGAACCATGTTCATGACTGTGTTAAATCTATTTCGCCTCCTGAAACGACTGCCGCGGCGGCCGAGCCACAGCCATCAGCTCCTGTTCGAAGAACAGTACGACAGGTGAGCCCAATTGACGAGGAGCTCTTGAGGGAGGAATGGTATGGTGATTCAGCAGCTGTCACACGTGATACGATCAGGTACAGCTTCGTAGTCATGCACGCGGATAAGCCTCGACCAATGAGGATCACCGCAGACAAGTCCGACAAAAGCTCCCTATCACTGGTCATCTTCGAGTCTATCGATTACCTTCCGTGATTGAACATACTTATACAAACCCGTTCTGCAATACAACTAACGCACCATTTCGTATCCTTGGTCTTCTTGATGCTTTCGGTCGCGTATGAGGGGGCAATTTCAGTACATCCTGTCAGTTCAGTTCATTGCGATTATTACAAAAACGCTCTAAAAATGTGCTGGAAATGGTACATCTTCTTTTTCCTAATCCATCTTAACGCCCGTTTCTTAGTCTGTTTGTCTATTACCCATCCTTCCGATCGAAACCACTAATTTATCATTGATTAGGAAAGTACTGTTTGTGAAAACCAGATGACTTGCCACAAAAACGTTATAATGAAAGCCTGTACAAATTTGCTGTATTCGGAATATCCGGATGAGACCAATCGTTCTTGTGTTACGTGGTTACCGGATCTGAAATATCTAGATGTAAAAGGGTGAGACAGTCGCACTTAGGAAAGCGCTGGACAACAAATATTTTCGTGTGCAGGTTTCAAAAATAGTTTCACTGAAAACTATTTTCAAGGAAACGGATAAACATTGGATAATTTATGTATTAAAACAACGTCAATTCGGTACATTCGTGAAATACCCACGTAGTTCCCTTTTCTCACTCCCGTGACTTTAATCAACGTGTTGCCCGACTTCTCCAACCGCCTAGACCCACAAGTCTTACGTTTTTCTTTTCCCCTATTGAACCCGATTAACTTGCGTCCGTTCACCCACCGTTTTTCTATGAGTGCACCTTTACAGTAGGCCGGTTTTCCATAGCGGTCAATCTAGGGACCTACGACTATCGAGTTTCCGCGCTTCATATGTACCCGACCTTATGCTTCACGTTTGCCTCCGTTCCTTGTCGGCTTTCTCAGCCGCACTGGACGCGTGACCTTTTGAACTTTCTTCCCATGCTAAAGATCACGCCACATCTGCGTTGGGGGGTCTAGGTCAAGCGTGCCTGCATTCCTCTCCAGGTCACTGTTTGAACTGATTTCATGGTCATATCTCCATCCATCCGTCTCATGTACTCTCCCAACTCTTTCTCTGATTGGCCTATTTTTCTTGCTATAAAAGTTGAATTTCACCCTATTCTGGTGACTCGGTCCCGCATCACTTGGCATACTTTCCTCGCCAAACCTTTCGGACGATTTGATGTCTATTCCCGGACCCTTGTGATTGAATTGCCCCACAAAATTGTGGTATGTATTTTGTAATTGTAATGATTGTTCCCTGAAGTACACGTTGATAGCCGACTTGCCTTATTCGATTTTGGGTTTTGGGTTCATGCTCTGCGAGTCACTCAATCACCGGACAGCGGTTCAGTTACGACAGATATAATCAATCGACTAAACTATGAACTAAATCTGAGGAACACATGGAGTTGCGATTTATGATGAATTGTTATTAATATTCGGAATGCCTGAAGAGAAATTGATCAAATCAAATGAATAAACCGATTCCCAAATAAAAAGTGTATTGCTACCAATAAAGCACTCGATGACGAAGACTAACAAATTTGTTTATTTGAACAATGACCGTTTTTGCTGGCGCCACTTGCTCCGCCTGTGTACGTCGTCTGCACGCCGTTGCGCTCCTCCAATACACACGTTGTCCCGCTCCAGCGTTTTGAGTTCTGCTTTGCGCGCTGCCGAGTATATTCGCTATCATGTCACATACCGAGGACCACGGGCTATAGACTCTATACGGGAGCAGGTCCTGACTTAACTAAGATAAATCCTAAACTGGTGAGCCCGAACAAAAAATTAATTCTCGAAGGACATTTGTAAGTCCATCAATCACATTTATTCGTTTACATATACACTTTTCCGATATATAAACGGTAAATTCCGGATATCAGTTACCATATCCCTTATATATATTTTCTTATATCCATATTATAAGTGTTTCACTTTCACTGCACTGACCTCTTTACATCATTTTACATTTGATATACCATTGCAACTATGGCTAGCAACGACCGTAAACCTGACCCGGAACCGTCCGTTTCGACAGTCTCCCTAGCCGTCCCTCAGTTTTTTATTGATGACCCTCAACTCTGGTTTCATATGTTGGAGGCAGAGTTTGAATCACATAGAATTACAAGCGAACGAACCCGTTACTTGTGGACTATCGGTCGCCTTCCCCGTGACGTTGCTATCCAGATACGCGACGTAATATTTAATAACAGTTCTTACACAGCCGTGAAAGACGCGGTAATCTCTTGTCTTTTACCGTCAGAATCGTCCAGACTAAAACGGCTGACCCAAGGGACAGAGTTAGGTAGCAAGAAGCCTTCTGCATTACTGAGAGAAATGCAGCAGCTGGCAGGGCAACTTTTAGAGGAAAACGTCCTTAAAGAGTTGTGGGTACAGCGACTACCACCCAACATTCAAGCACTGCTCGAGGTTTCCAGCCACCATAAGCTCACAGAAGCGGCTAAACTAGCGGACGGTATTATGGACCGGTACCATCCACAAATTACCGCCGTAACAAACTCGAGCAGCCCCCAGACCACTGCTCCCACCGTAGGAACACACTCCGAGGACACTCTGATAGCTGCTTTCGAGCGGGCTTCCAGACGTTTTTCCTCTCCTGGTTGTTCTCACTGTAGAAACCATATATCTTATCACAACTCTGACCGACGTGAACGTCTCAGAAGCCCTTCCCCTGACCGCCTGGTTAACCCATCTCGATCAACGTACTGTCGATACCGCAAACGGTTTGGGGAGAAGGCTCGGCGCTGCGATGCCGGTTGCACCTTCCCAGGTGCCAAACAGGGAAACTAATATCCCGACGCGTTCCGACGACTAACGCGGTCGGCAGCCATAATAGCAGTCGTCTGTTGCATGTCCAAGATTTAGTTTCCAATAGCCTGTTCCTAATTGACACCGGTGCAGCAGTAAGTGCCATTCCAAAGGAGGCAGATGATGCAACGAACCCGTCAGTCCAACAACTCCGTGCTGCCAATGGCACTCCCATTGCTACTTACGGCCGTAAGTCACTCACACTCAAGTTAGGACTACGTCGCACCTTCCGCTGGGTGTTCATAGTAGCAGACGTCCCTTATCCCATACTAGGCATCGATTTCCTAGCCCATTTCGACCTCCTGATCGATGCACGAGGCCGGAGAGTTGTCGACCGGCAGACTTCTCTTTCCGTAACCGGTTCGTATTCCTCCGTGAATCACATCACGCCCCTATACATCGAACCGCAGGCCGAACACCCGTACGCAGACCTACTTTCAGCTTACCCGGCAATGCTAAGACAATCTGGCCCCCTTCCCGCGGTGACCACTAACGTGACCCACCATATTGTCACTAAAGGACCCCCAGCATTTAGCCGACCACGTCGCTTGACCTTAGACAAGCTACGCGTAGCACAGGCTGAGTTTGAACACATGCTAGAATTAGGCATAATACGCCCGTCCAGTAGCCCTTGGGCCTCGCCCCTTCATATGGTTCCTAAACCTAATGGCGATTGGCGCCCCTGCGGTGACTACAGGGCCCTCAACCAGGCTACTGTCCCGGACAGGTACCCCATTCCACATATTCAAGATCTTACTTCTACCCTGTCTGGTTGTTCTGTTTTCAGCAGAATCGACCTCGTCAGAGCCTACCACCAAATCCCAGTAGCAGAGGCTGACATCCCTAAAATCGCTGTCACAACTCCATTCGGACTATTCGAGTTTTTGCGCATGCCTTTTGGGCTCAGCAATGCAGCCCAAACCTTTCAAAGGTTTATGCATGAGGCAACACGCGGTTTGAAGAATGTCTACGTGTACTTAGACGATATTTTGGTGGCAAGTTCTTCAAAAGAAGAGCATATTACACACCTGCGTGCTCCTTTTGAGCGCCTTAGCCAACACGGTGTAACCATTAACCCTGCTAAGTGCGAATTAGGTAGGACGACCATCACGTTCCTAGGTCACGAAATCTCAGCCTCAGGCATACAGCCCCTGCCTGACAAGGTGGCGGCAATTCGCGACTATCCTGAGCCTCACTCTTACCGACAGTTGCGCCAATTTTCTGGCCTGGTTAACTTTTATCGCCGCTTTATCCCACACTGCGCCGAAATAATCCAGCCTCTAACAGACCTTTTACGTGGAGGCAAGCGGAAATTCATTTTTCCCGACACGGCGCAGGCAGCGTTTACTTTGATCAAGGATGCTATCGCCAACATAGCACTCCTTGCACATCCCGATCCTTCTGCTCCCCTGGCATTAGGAACAGATGCTTCGGACACGGCTGTTGAAGCAGTGTTGCAGCAATTCGTCAACAATTCATGGCAACCAATAGCTTTCTTCTCCAAGCGTCTCCAGCCTGCGGAATCCCGATATAGTACGTTCAGCAGAGAACTGCTGGCAATCTATTTGGGTATCCGACACTTCCGGCACACACTCGAGGGCCAATTGTTCACAGTGTTTACAGATCATAAACCACTAGTGTACGCTCTCCAGTCAGCTTCTGACCGATATTCGCCACGCGAGATTCGCCACTTAGACTATGTTTCGCAGTTTACTACGGACATTCGACACGTCTCTGGGGCACACAATCCCGTAGCAGACGCACTCTCACGCGTCCACAATATCGACTACCCACTACCCATGAGCATAGACCTAGAAGCAATCGCCGCAACCCAAACGACAGATCCTGAGGTAGAGCAACTCAGACACAACAGCTCCCTGCACCTAGTGGCAGTGGCCCTCCCAACTTCAGACGTAACTATCATTTGCGATGTGTCACAAGGTCGACCCCGACCACTAGTTCCTGCCAGTTTTCGCCGACAAGTTTTTACCAGCCTCCACAACTTATCGCACCCTGGGGTAACCGCCTCAGTGAAACTAGTCACCGAGCGATTCGTCTGGCCTTGCGTCAAACGTGACGTACGTCTTTGGGCTCGTGCGAACCGGACGCACGCTTTCATCATGTGCATGTGGATCTCGTGGGGCCACTTCCGCCATCCAATGGCTGCGTCTACATCCTCACTTGCGTAGATCGTTTCACTCGCTGGCCACAGGCCATACCTATTCCTCGCCCAACCTCAGAGGAAGCTGCAAAAGCATTTCTAACTGGTTGGGTGAGTCAGTTCGGTTGCCCTGCTATCGTGACCACTGATCGCGGTTCTCATTTCGACGGCGCCTTCCACGAGCTACTAAACGCATTCGGTTGTCGA
This sequence comes from Fasciola hepatica, assembly GCA_948099385.1. Lineage (NCBI taxonomy): Eukaryota > Metazoa > Platyhelminthes > Trematoda > Plagiorchiida > Fasciolidae > Fasciola > Fasciola hepatica. The sequence goes on along the minus strand of CANUEZ040000055.1, from coordinate 124,077 downwards.
CACAACAAGACGACGGCCTATCATCCTCAGGCCAATGGCATGGTGGAGTGATTTCATCGCCAGCTGAAAGCTGCCCTTCGTGCTCGTGATAATCCATTATGGAGTGAAGTTTTGCCGATCGTTCTCTTAGGACTGCGTAACACCGTTAAAGCCGATATGGGTGTTACGGCGGCTGAACTGGTTTATGGTTGCACACTACGACTTCCAGGTGAGTTGGTTTCTCCAAAACCACCTATGAGTTTTAATTACGGGTATTACGCAAAACGGCTGTCGCACCAAATGCGGGTGATAAAGCCCACCCCACCACGAGAACAAACCCTGAGCAACTACATACCTACCGCTCTAGCTACCACCAGCCATGTGTTGATTCGAGTAGATGCAGTGCGATCACCACTGCAGGCGGCTTACTCTGACCCGTTCCGCGTCGTCCAGCGAAAGGAAAAGAAAAACGTGGTGGACGTCGAGGGCAGGAAGGAGACCATCAGTATAGACCGCCTCAAACCAGCCTTCGTCGAGGCAGAACCCACCTCGAACAACCCTCTCAGTGTCCCTACCTGCTCACAACCTTCGGTTAGTCGTCCCGAGTCGGCCCCTGTTACTCCCACTAACGACCCCTCGTTACCTGTTGCAACACCAAACTCCACGAAAGACACAGCTGCACCGGTCAACAGGAGATATCGACGCGGCCGCGAGCTGCGACAGCCAACGAGGTTTTCTGAATATGTAACAGTTGTATATATTTAAGTTTACTCTTCATATTCAACTTGTACATAGTCCTATTATACATGAATGCGCGACCACGTGGTGATCACGACAAGGGTGGCGGCGTCCTGTATTGCGCCGGTACTTCCCCCTCAGTCGAATATCCGATCGCGCCTCGAGGTGCAGCTTCCTTGTGTTTCTTTCCTTCCAGCTCGTCCCGTCAGACAGAACCATATGGAATTCCAGGATCTCGCATGGCTCCAACACAAGGCTCACTGGATCGCGACTGGACTCATTTGACGCCGGACGCTGGCTCGCTTACGAAGGCAATAACAACCACAGGGACACGGAACTTTGGGATATGCCGACAACGACAAACCCTACAACACAACCACCACTGCCAGGTCACAAACAGGATCTACCCCGGTCGGATAACATTTTGAGGAGGACGCAATTTTGCGATCGACGCACAGCGACCAGTGTGAGTCATGGAGAACGGCTTGTGCTGGCTTCGCTGTTGTGTTCGACCGCTGCGGGAGGCATGGAAAACGTCTCTCGCCACCGAATCCGACGTACCCATCACGGGTCGAAGCCCAACTGCGTCGGTCTTCTAGGGGGAGACCCCTGTAGTGCTACCAATAAAGCACTCGATGACGAAGACTAACAAATTTGTTTATTTGAACAATGACCGTTTTTGCTGGCGCCACTTGCTCCGCCTGTGTACGTCGTCTGCACGCCGTTGCGCTCCTCTAATACACACGTTGTCCCGCTCCAGCGTTTTGAGTTCTGCTTTGCGCGCTGCCGAGTATATTCGCTATCGTGTCACATACCGAGGACCACGGGCTATAGACTCTATACGGGAGCCGGTCCTGACTTAATTGAGATAAATCCTAAAAAAGCAGCTTGACATTCCTTTCGAAGCTAATGATAATTAACGTACCTGATTTCTCGTCTTGCACTGCATTGATTTCTAGCTTTGACAACCCATTGTTTTATGTCTGTCAACGACAGACTTCGGTTCTTCTGCAACTCTTGGGATGGAACGAACAGCGTCTGGAGTTTTGTCAGAAGCGACGAATTTCATTGACTTACCCTTCACAGCAACAAAGAGCCTGTTTCCGAACGGTTTTTTTTGCGCACTTCCAAACCACAAGCCAGTTAATGCCACTCTGGGCCCAATGGGTGCCGTCTGTAGTCACACTCAAAGACAAATGTGCAATCTAGAAAGGTAAAGACAAAATAAATCTATGTGGACGTATGCAAAATTGCAACAGGGCTGTCATAGGAGTTATTAGCAAGCGATAAACATTTGCAAGTAATTGCGTGAATGGGTGTAGTGAATGTGTCCAATAGTATGTCATCCACGGACAGACGATGTGATGACAAACCGTGTGAAAAATGGCCAAAACATTAATTTAATAAAAAAACATTATCCGTCAATTTGTAATTTTTGCAAGGCTCTTGATGAGGATATTTTATTCTGGACGCATAGTGGAGTGAAAAAACACATACGGAACACGGGATGAATGCCGACGGCACAAATGTGAATGAAAATATCATCCGGAGCAAATTTACCTACATTTCGGAATGCATGTTGATGACATCGTGAATTCGTCGGTATAATTATTCTGCTGGTCTTGCGGTTCTGTGATATTCAAGATCGACCCTTTCTGTGTTGCTTTACTGTATCCTCTCCATTATAATACATACATGTGCTGTACGTGATGCCAGGCATACGAAATATTACGTTACATCCTATTCAGTGTTGGTGTTCTTGATTCTCGGTAGTTCTCTGCGGGATTCAGTCCATTCAATCCACTCGATATTACAGGTTCTCTTTATGAACGACCTGAGTTTTTACAAATACGATTCAAAAGGGAAACTGATAGGCGCATTTCGCAACCATGATGTACGAAATATAGTTCTTGGGTAACGCGAAATACTTGGCAAATGATAGCTCAGAGTGCAGCTCTCTACGACGTTGCCTCGTGGTTGGCGTGATGGCAGTAAAATTGGCGGATAAAGACTGTAAAAGGGCATCCGCGTTCATTTGGGCACACACGGTTCTTCCAAGCCGCATTTCTGGACCCGCTAGAAATTTCGGATAATACGAATATACTAGCCTCCATTGTAGATCGACTTCGATGCATCATTAGTTAGTGGACCGCTGATTTGATTATTCAAAGAGCACAAATGTGCTGCTGGCCCACCTCTTATGGCTCTACTTCAATAGCGTGGACATCAGAAGCGACCGTTTATTATGAATTAGGACAAGGGGAATAGTTGGCAACATTTTGATTCTTCAAAGCATACCTACTGAGTGTGATTTAGGTCATGAACTCCGGTGCACCAGTAATGCTACCTCGACACAAAAGAAGTGTTTTCCACAGGTAATCTTCTTGCGTCTCTAGCAACTTGACCCCCCTGTTTACCTATGCACCACTTCATATTCCTCATTCATTCAATATAAAGTCCAGCCAATGGAATGTTTGAGCGACGAGCAGCAACCGATTTCGACACAACTCAAAACAAAGTCCATTCCAAATAGCCACGGTACTATATAAAACGTGTTAGGCAACTTAAAAAAACCTAACATCAGTAGTGTTCCTTCTGGGCTCTTACGATCCAAACTGAATAACAAACCACTACCTGCAGCTGACTCATAGCGCTGGCAATCGTCTTGAACTCTGTACCAACCTGGATATGACTAAGTTTTAATGTGTAAATTCGTGAACAAAAATTACTCTAGAAAAATAAAACCAATTAGCCCTGAGCTTTGAGCAGTTTGTAGGTACCTGTACATTTCCGAATTTTTCCATGATTTTCAACGTCCCTTGGTGCGACACTCCTTTGTTGTACCCACGTTTTAATGTAAAACACACACACCTTTTGGTCGTCATCACCGCGCAATACAAAAATGGGCTGTAAATAAATCTTTCATTCTGGCACGGTCTCATCTTCTGGTTTGGAGTGTCTTGGAATTATATCGGTCGGAGCTAACTGTGAGAAACAAAACATTTTAGAAGCTTCAACGGCGTCTCTTAGCACTTCGCTCAATACCATCCTGTTCTGTCCAACGGATGGCTCCCAGACCGAACTGAACTGAAGACACTGGAGGATATTGGCTCTTTGGCGCTCATTTCCTGATCACAAGAACACTGAACAATTGTGAGTTTGTGTCACACCTTTTGTTTCATTTTAATTCCTAATGTACGTACGCTTTTGGCCTTTTTATCACCGCACGTTCCTCCGCCCATCTTAGTTTGCTAGTGTCGTCTTAGATATCGTTGACATTCATTTAATGTACCATATAGACCGAGTTGAACGCTACAAGTTTGTATGTTGTCCGACGCCATGGGGCTGTGCATTGTTTATCTGCATGCAGTAAGGACAATTGGCTTCCGCAAATGTGAAAACTCATTTTTGGTGGCTCTGCTTGCGGCAGATGAACGTTTAGCCCCCTTGTAGCGGTGGTTTTTTTCGTTCATACTTTTACCACGTGTATTGTTTAACTGAACGCTGACTGCCAAGCGCGGTTGCCATTTGACCGTTGCTCTTGCGCACGCTCTCACGCACGCTCCTAAATATACGCTAACCAATATCTCTCCCAATCGCCTTCTCGTTCTCACGGGGCGTGGAGAATACCGTTCTGGTTAAAAATATTCGTACAGTGTCGAGCATTACAGTAACGTGCAAGTTTTCCCCGCAGTACAAAGGACCGAATCACGCGTTTACTAAGGAAACCGCGAAGTAAGGTCTAATCAACCTTACAATTGGTGAGCCCGACGTGATCCCCAGGTCACGTGAGTTTCCTTGTTTCCTACCGTTCAAGGTCCCGTCTGCGTACGTTTTTGTGTGTTTTATTATTTCCTTATCTGTTGAATTTTTGGTCGGAATACCAAATAATTTTTCTGCCCATACAAGTTTTTAGTATCTAGTTCGTCGTGATTTTTTCTTTCGAAGATTATATTGCCATATTTGTCGTTGATTTCTTTTCCCGTCTGTGTTCGATAAAGTAATCGCTATATCCACTGAACGGAAACCCTGTTCGGACCCCACCGTTGGGGCGATCACGCTGCACATACCGGCATTTACACCTGCTGATCCAGAACTCTGGATCACGCTGGTCGAGTTGGAATTCCAAAACTGCCCTATAACCAGTGACGCCAGACTTTTCAGGTGGGTAGCAGGCCGCCTCCCGCCATAGGTCACAATGCAAGTAAGGGACGTAATAATCTCTTCCCGAAGCTATGAGGCTTTAAAGGAGGCCGTCAGTGCCCGCACGACCCCAACGCAAGACCAACGTATGTAACAACTTCAAAACGTTGAGCTTGGAAGTAGGAACCACTCCAAACTGCTGCGTGAGATGCAGCGCTTGAGAGAACCGACGGTAGGCGAGAACCCGCTCTTGAAAGAACTTTGGCTGCAGCGTTTGCTGCATAACATCCCAGTTTCACTAAGTGCCACGCGTAAATGCTCACTGGAGGAAACCGCAGCAATAGCTGATGACATTATGTCACGATACAACCCCGCTGTAGCTGGAGTAACGGCGCCTGCCCTGCCAACATCTAACGACCTCGCGTCAGTTTTGTCAATAATTGACGCGATCCTGCAACACCTAGCAGCAAGAAGGAGTGGGTCACAGGAGCGGCACCGCGCACGTTCACCTAGGCTCCATAGTCCGTCATTGCGACGACATTTCGTCGGTCCTTCAAAAGAAGGGTATTGCGAATACCACAGTCGCTTTGGTGAGAGAGCCAAACGATGCAAACCAGGGTGTACGTTTCCCGGTTCTCATCAGGGAAACTAAACCCCCGGCCCGTGGTGGCGGCCCACGAAGCCGGGTATCAGAACAACAGCCGCCTTTTGAACGTTAATGAACATCATTTGAAGTAACCTATTCCTTGTAGATACCGGTGCCGAAGTGGGCGTCCTCCTTCGAGCGAAAAGCGACAATAACACACCGCAGGCTCAAACACTACGCGCTGCCAATGGCACGGTCATTCCAACGTTTCGCCAGCGGTCGCTCACCTAAAACTTAGGTTTGAAGCGTAATCTTTGTTGGGTATTCATCATCGCAGACGTCCCGTACCCAATTCTAGGCATTGACTTCCTGCAACGCTTTGACTTGTTGGTTGACGCACGGCGCCGCAGTGGTGGATCGTCAGACCACTCTCGCTGTTGCGGGTTGTAATTCGCGAGTGAATCACGTCAAGCCCTTTTACGTTCAACCACCGGGACACCAACCTTATAGCGAACTCATCGCCGCCTACCCAGCCATGTTTCGGCAGGCCGGGCCTCTCCCAGCAGTGAAGACCAGTGTCACTCATCATATCGATACTAAGGGGCCCCCAGTGTTCAGTAGGCCGCGTTGGTTAGCACCAGACAAGCTTCGTGTTGTACAGGCCGAATTCGAACATATGCTGGAACTGAATATAATACGCCCTTCTAGTAGCCCTTGGGCTTACCCTCTTCATATGGTCCCTAAGTTTATTGGCGGCTGGTGACCCTGTGGTTATTCCAGAGCAATTAACAAAGTCACCATCCCTGACCGATACCCGATTTCCCATATACAGGACCTTACTTCGTCCTTATCAGGTTGCTCCTTCTTCAGCCATATCGATTGAGTTCGTGCGTACAACCAGATCCCGGCAGCAGAGTCCGATATCCCTAAAACTGCCGTCACTACGCCTTTCGGGCTGTTCGAGTTTCTGCAAATGCCTTTTGGACTCAGCAATGCAGCCCAGATCTTCCAACGGTTCATGCATGAGGCAACTCGTGGTTTGGAAAATGTCCATGTATACCTGGATGATATTTTGGTGGCTAGTTCTTCAGAGCAAGCGCACGCTACACACTTACGAGCACTTTTCGAAAGCCTTTGCCAGCAAGGCTTTACGATCAATATCGCGAAATGCGAATTAGGCCGGTCTGATATCACCTTCATAGGACATTCTATTTTATCCTCGGGTATCCGCCCTCTGTCAGATAAAGTTTCCGCTATTCATGACTACCCTGAATCCCAATCTTTTCGCCAGCTGTGTCAGTGTGCCAGCCCAGTGAATTTCTACCGCGGATTTATTCCCCACTGTGCGGAAATGATGCAACCGCTCGCCGACCTGTTGCGCGGAGGTAAGCGGAAGTTCTTCTTTCCCGACAAGGCACAAGCCGCATTTGCCTTGGGTAAAGATGCTGTCGCCAACACAGCACTCCTTACCCACCCCGACCCTTTGGCTCCTATTTCGGTAGTGACGGATGCCTCGGACACAGCGGCTGGAGCAGTACTGCAGCAGTTCGTAGACGATTCTTCGCAACATTTAGCATTCTTCTCTTAGCGCCTACAACCCGCCGAATCTAGGTACAGCACATTTGATAGGGAGTTATTATCCATCTACTTGGGAATCCGCCATTTTCGACATGCACTCGAAGGCCGTTCGTTCACGGTGTTTACAGACCACAGGCCTTTGGTTTACGCACAAAAGTCAGCTTCCGATCGATACTCACCACGCGAGGTTCGCCACTTAGACTTTGTTTCGACGTTTACTGTGGACATACGACACGTCTCTGGGGTATTTAATCCCATCACCGAAGCCTTATCACGCGTACATCAACTAAGTCTGTCACTGACGCCTAACATCAACTTGGACGTAATGACACAGGCCCAAACTATGGACCCTGACATCGAACAACTTAGAAAAAATGATTCTTTGAGCTTAACCATGGTACCTACCCCAACTTCCCAGAACACAATCGTGTGCGATGTGTCACAAGTTCACCCTCGGTCGGTGGTTCCTGAAACAGGTTTTCATCATGTGCACATCAACCTCGTAGGACCACTTCCACCTTTGCTTGGGTACGTTTACATACTCACATGCGTGGATCGTTTTACTCGCTGGCCGCAGGCCATTCCTATCCCTCGTCCCACGTCGGAAGAGGCCGCGAAAGCTTTTCTGACCGGTTGTGTTAGTCATTTCGGTTGCCCGGCGATAGTGACCACCGATCGTGGTCCACACTTCGACGACGCTTTTGGCAGCCTACTCGCTACGCTCGGTTTCCAACACGTTAAGACGACAGCTTACCACCCTCAGGCCAATGGTATGGCTCAGCGTTTCCACCGGCAATTAAAAGCCGTCCTTTGAGCAAACGGTAACCCCCTTTGGAGTGAAACACTGCCATTAGCACTCTTAAGCCTGCGTAGTACCGTTAAGGTGGAATTACACACAACACCGGCCCTACTAGTATATGGCTGTACACTTCGTCTGCCTCGGGAATTGGTAGCCTCCTCAACTGACGTGACTTTCGACTACGGCGACTATGCTCAGCGCCTTATGTAGCATATGCCAGTGCTCGGGGCCAGTCCGCCGCGCGAACAACAGCCTACAAGTTATGTACCAACTGCGTTAGAAACCGCTACTCGTATTCCTTTTCGTCGATGGCGTTCAATCATCACTATAAGCGCCATACACCGGCCCGTTTCGGGTGGTGAAATGTAGGACAAAAACATTTGTCATAGACATCAGCGGACGACCCGAAACCTTATCCGTCGACCGGCCCAGGCCTGCCGTCACTGAGTGTGAGCAGCCCGGCCAGTTCACACCTGTTCAAGCCGCTCAGTCACCCGCATCGAGCGGGTTACTACTCGAACCACCTCCAATTTCGCCTAGTGAGGACTCGGCAGCTAGTCCATCAGATTCTCCAACCGTACCCGCAACGCGAAGTAGCCGTCACGGTCGCCAACTACGAAATCCCGTCCGCTTCGCCGATTTCGTGACGATTTTTACAACCGACTGTTAGCAGTAAGTTGAGAAGTTCACCACGGATTTATCAACCAACAGGCCCGGGAAATTACAATCGGTAGTTATGATTTCATTTGCTTCTGGTTTCTTAGCGACTACAACACCGAAAATTGTTCGTGTGTTGTTATTACGGGCCAACATCCGCCAGCGTCCTCAGGCGCTATTTTGTTCCAGTTTACCTTGCCCTCTCTCAGACGGATCTACACAGTCACATTGGCTTCATCCGTTGCCTCACTGACTTCCGTGCACGTTCAAGAAGCCAACCACTCACTGGACAACGGGACGATTCGTCAGCCTGGCACTGGAGACGGCAACTGGACGTCTTTTTGGATGGACCTGACGCGGCATCTTCAGGCTGGCATGCGTATGAAACCAGTGGGAGCCAAAACACAGTTTGACCGATGCACATCGGACCTCAAGAGTGCAGGCACCGGTAAACTCATCAGCAGTCGTTCGACGTCACCAACGATACAACGGGAAAGCTACGAAGAGTTCCCAGACAATCAATATTGCCGGCCTACCGCCAATATCGAAGCCCAACTCCGTCGGACTTCTAGGAGGAGGCCCCTGTAGCGGTGGCCATCTTCGTTTATACTTTTACCATGTTCATTATTTGACTAAACGGTGACTGCCAAGCGCGGTTGCTATTTGACCGTTGCTTCTGAGCACGCTCAAAATCATGCCCCCAAAACACGCTAATCACTATCTCTCGTTCTCACGGGTCGTACAGAATACCGTTCTGGCTAACATATTCGTACAGTGTCGAGCATTAGAGTAACGTGCAGGTGATCCGCGCAGTACAAAGGACCGAATCACGCGTTTACTAAGAAAACCGCGAAGTAGGGTCTAGTCTGCCTTACACTCTTAGCTAGTATCGCTTCCGATGTCGCTCCCAATCGCGAAAGCGAAATACATCGTTTCAATACTAAACGTCTTCCACCTATTCTATCTGATTTTACCGTCTTTTGACACTCGCCAGAAATTTTGGCTCGTTGCCCGTTCCACAGTCCATCCTTGGGATCTAGTTAGTGCCTGGTATCTGGAGTACTAAAACTCTACTTTCGAACTGTTTCACAGACCTCAAGTAGATAGACAAAAAGCCTGAAAATTACCCTGGTTCCACTCTTGTTAGATCCAAACTGCAGTCCATCGCAGGATCTGCCGTGGTAATCACAAATCTTGTTCGCGACGCATCTTCCTGCACTTGGCAACCACCCAATATCGAGACAGATGTTTATTGCTCATTACTTCATTCCTGATTTCATCTCCGGTGACTAAGCTTCCTGCTGTTTGACGAGTGCCAAAAATAGTTTCGCAATTTTCGTCTTATTTGGCATCTCAAGCAGCTTGCTTTGCTTATCTAACTCTAACTGTTCGCAACCTGCTTCTCCTTCAATCCAGCTAACAACAAATCAGCTCCGTCCCTGCGAGAAACCGAACTAACCGTATAAAACCCTGATATACTAGAGTTTGATCAAGAAACATGACCAAAACCTATGGGCAAAAGGTTCGGTTCACCCGCAGAGCATTGTCCTTCGATCCGGAGCAGTTTGCCGGGTTGCTGAGTAATCCCATCTCTCAGCGGTTGCCAGGGATACTGAGTACTCTGGAAAGTTTTTGCGACGAGCAGCAACCGATTTCGACACAACTCAAAACAAAGTCCATTCCAAATAGCCGCGGTACTATGTAAAACGTGTTAGACGATTAAAAAAAGACCAAACATCAACAGTGTTCCTTCTGGGCTCTTACGCTCCGAACTGAACAACAAATCGCTAGCTGCAGCCGAATTACAGCAAAAGGTTAGAAACAGATGGGATTACCGAATAGTCACAACAAGGTTTATGGATGGTGTCAGAACAAGCGGGCTGAAATGTGGCCCGACAGAAGTTACTGTACCATAATATGTGAAACGGTTGAAATCCTTTGTAGCAAAAGCGGTGCAAAACCTTTCCCAAGCCGACCGGTTTTCGGCCGGTTTTTGGCCGGTTTTTTATCGGTTTTTACTATTATGCCCATTGGTTTTCGGTTGGCCTTTTGGTCGATTTCTCCAGTATCCGTTTTATACGGATGAACAATAAATTGATACGAAGGAAAATGTAGACCGAATTAATGTGCAAAGCTTGGTTGGCGTTTTATTTAAATGTGTTGGTTTAGTTCATCGAACAGTCCTGAAAACATTTGTATAGATAGCTCTGTCTTATTCCCCCGAAATGGTTAAAATAAGGACAATTATTCGTAAGATCATAAATTACTAAATAGAAAAAAAACATCTCAATAATGGCAACCATAATAATAATGGTTTATTTCGGAGACGTCCGAGGCATGCTAGGTGCATGATCAACTGTTTACAAGTGATGAAATAAACAGACAAAACCCTTGAAAGCGTAGAAATTTACATGACAGGAGTTGGAAAAACGGGCTAAGAAGGGGGAGTAACGTGGGATGAAATTAGGCTCATGTAAGCACACCAAAGAAAATGTACTGAGTTTAAATGGACCCATGGGCGGATTCAGATAGACACCCGGTGAGTTTGAAAGGTCAAGGTCAGGTGGGCGATCCGGCTGGTCAGTATAGGGACATCTGAAAGCTGACTGATGTACATGAGAAAGGCTAGAAATCAGCATAAGAAACTGTGATAGCGGATGACAACGAGGAAAAAGTGAGAGCGACTGCAAAGTATTAGTTAGCAACGAAGCATTGGTACACTGCAATAGATGGTCGGCGAACAGGGCACAAAGCTCAGTGTAAAACAGAGAGCGAACAAAGCAAGACGTAAAAGGTTAATCAGGTAAAAAAAATAGTTCATAGGAATTGGACACAATAGATGTGGATTATAGATTTAGAAGGAATGGATGCATATCATGGCGATCAGCGGGATGATAGCAAGAGAGATGGCCTGTGAGGAACCACAGGATACGGAGCGAATGCATATATACATATATGCGCTTGTTTATATATATATATATATATATATATATATATATAAGAGAAGCCGGATCAGTAACAATGGAGTCCTAGAAAGAAATCATCAGTTATTAGGAGGGGCAGGTTAGGTTAGGTCGAATGTTTGTAGAATTACCTTTGGAATATCGTGGTGAATTATCTTCATGACAGGTGAACTTGGTGGATCAACAGAGAGAGTGGCGAATGGGGAAGCACAGAAAAGAGGACGACGACTGAGGAGCAGTTCAAAAAAGGGCAGATGAAGGAAAGTATCGAAGAGAACATGTAAGAATGGATCTAATGATCTGATTGATGTAGGTGGGACATGTGGTGTCGGTCAAGAATGGGAGAAGCACTAATAAATGAGCTTACATTATTCAGCAGGAAGATAGTGGCAGTGGAGATGGCTAAGCAGCGCAGAGCGACTGTGCATACAAAGTGGGGAAAGGTAACTGGGAGGTGAAACTGTCCGTGGTGCAAGATGCAGCAGCTGTGATGGGAAACAGGTTGGGAGAGGAATGAGCAAAAGGGGTACCAGGGGGTAACAGCAGATCACACGGATTGAAGCCGTGAATGAGAACCATGACAAAACATTGAGTTTACATTAGGTGTCAAATGAAAAAGCAGAACGGTCCAAAAGGCAAGCATAAATTGCCTGTGGCAAACAGTATACGAAACAGGAGATGGGAGCACGGACCGAAAAAGACAAGTGAGACATAACCAGTGAGATCGTCTCATTATAGGTGGAACATGAAAAAGGCACAGAGGAAAGAAGCACCGGGACAGGTAAACCGGTGGACGAACATATCGCATGAACAATGGATGCACGTCGAAGTCGGGGACATGGAAGTTGTAAGTTGCGTGCATGCAACCAATTGTACAAGCGGATGCAAATGGACGATACTAATCAGAGCACTGCCAAATGGAGGGATCCACAGAGGAATGGCGGAGCCAGGCAAGGAAAATAGAGTGTCAGTGACTGGATAATAAATGTGGCTGTGAGAGATGCAGAGTTTGAAACGGCAGTTCTAATATGAGAATTGGTCATGGGTGCGGGTGGGACTGTGTGTAATGGCATTAGGCATAAGAGAGAAGAACGAGGGAGGGTTTGACAGAACGAAAAAATGGATGTGATAAGAGTGATGACAAGAGTGACAGGTGGGCGTACAGTGGCGAACAAGGATGGTTGGGGCATACGATCTGCAGCTGACAGCATTAAAGCGTGCCGTACGCAACCGATGCTAGTGGGTGGGGCAGGCCGTGCGCTGAACATCCAACCTGAAAACATTTCGAAGCGAACACAGGAGGTGTGATCCACCAGTCGAATTGCGCTCGCACATCGTTGCAGACGACCTGCACGCCCGATGTGTGCCGGCCAAAGCAGTGGATCTGACCGCGTCCCGCACCGTTGGGAATGGCACTAATGTTCATTGATGGTTATGAATGTGGGGCATAGTTTAACTGTGAAAATATGAGATATAAGTTCGGCGGTGGGATGGTCAGGTTGCAAGGGGTTCCAGAGGACGGAGCCAGCGGCTAATAATCGGCCAATCAGCGGCATTATCCAGGGGAGTATACCAACGTAGATGGTGAAATGCACGTAAGGAGAGAACTGGAAAAGGAGAGCAGATAAGAAAAGCAGTCAGGGTGTGCCCCTGCTGTGGATCAACGATTAATGGAGGCATATAAAAATCAGTAAAGGACGAGGCATAAGAGTGACAGGAACTACGGGGGTAGGTGGAAGCAAAGTGTTTGAAATTAGTGGCATTGCAATTTGTTTGATTCATTAAGGAAATGGACATAAGTAGTCTAACGTTGAGAACTCAGTCAGATAGATGAAGCTGTCTATTGTTAATTGTGCCTTTAATTGAAGGGAGCAGGGTCGACGAAGGAGTTGGTCTTAAAAGTCGAGGCCCCTCTCGTAAGCCATATCTTATGTCATGCTCATATTAGATAGCTAGAGTACACGGGTGACGCTGAGTATGGGATGAGTGCCGACAGAAATTGGGACTTCGTTTGTGAAGCTCGAAGGGTGATGGGCAACTTGATAATGATAATGATAATGGTTTATTTCGGATAACCCGAGGCATGCTGTAACGCAAGATCAAACGGTACAATTGGACGTAGAGTCCGAATTCCAAGAGGTTGGTTAAGGTATGTGCACTCAATATTGTACAGGAGAAAGTATTTAAGTCACTCTCTGTGGCGGCGCCCGGCAAATTTGAACTCAAGGTCGGGTGGCCAACCCGGTCAAGTCAGGGTCGAGATAGTCGAAGGTAGCTGACTCTTCCTGAAACAGTACAAAACGAAGTGCTATGCAACAAGAGAATCAAACAGAATTGACGAAAGTTTTGTTCACTTCGAGGGAAAAGAAGTTTCCGAGGGAGACATGAACCAGCTACAGCGCTCCGCGGAGTATGGCACGGCTTTGGATTGGAAATCAGACGATGAGAGGAATGAATTTACAGACAGAGAACAATCAAAATCTTTCGAAGATTTTCCTTGAAACGTTCAGCGACCAAATATCGGCTGAGTCCGTTAAATACCCAATGAAGGACTCATTTGTAGAGAGTGATTGCCTAGGTGATGGTAAAAGAAGTGACCGGACGCAAGCATGTAATCGTTGCGCACATTGTTAACGTTCATGAGGGGGGAATGTGATGCACCAAAATAGAACTGGGTACTGGGCGAGTATTTAAATGGCAGGTAAGTATTTACGTTTGATAATCGTTATCTAAGGGCCGAAAATAAAGACCAGAGAGATGCAAGAATCAAAATTGTCTGGGAGGATTTACCAAGATAGAATACCGAATATGAAAAAGCACCAACAAACGCTGAATACAGTTGGGAAGTTGGGCGGCTGGATGTGGATGGAGTCCGTGGTAAACCAAACGGACATCACATCTGGCGAGGTCGCTGGAGTGATGGTGGAAGAAGTGGCAGGATGTAAACATGTAATCGTTGCGCACATTGCTTACTTTCATAAAGGTGAAATGTGATGCACCAAAATAGAAATGGGTACTGGGCGAGTATTTAAATGGCAGGTAAGTATTTACGTTTGATAATCGTTATCTAAGGGCCGAACATGATGACCGGAGAGATGCAAGAATGAAAATTGTCTGGGAGGATTTACCAAGATAGAATACCGGACATTGTGGTACGGAAGTGTATGGCAACAATAAATGTGAATTTTGCAAATATATTGATAACTTATAAAATAGAAGCGAGTTTTATCTCGGGGATTGGTTAAGTTTGCTAATAGGACAAGCGGACAGTTTGGCAAGAATCATCGGGAAAAAAAGGATAATGAACGGTAAGCCGAGTACGGAAACGGTCTTTTAACCCCGCGATAATTATGTGCTAGGGAAAGTAGATTTTTCTGGGCGTAAGAAGCGGTAAGTTAAGGTTGCGAAGATGGAGACAAGTTCGATGAAAAATAAGCGGTAACTGGGGGAGATAGTTCCATATTTGTAGCATTTCGGGTGAATGGTTTTTTGCTGCGACCGGTGCTGGTGGGTGGAGCTGACCGTGCGCGGGACACCCAACCTGAAAACCGTTTTTGTTGACAGGTGCCATCCGCAATCCTATCTGCGTCCGCACATCGTTGCAGACGTCCTGCACGCCCGATGTGCGTCGGCCAAAGTGGTGGATCTGACCGCGGCCCGCACCGGCGGGCTTCGCTTGAGTGATATTGGCGTTGTCACATAGAGATCGAATAATCCAGGAGGTTGCGAGGGGTCCTGGAGAGCGTGGCCTGTGTGGTAGTGACGAAATGACGAGCAGGTATCGAGTTTTAAGCGGGAAATGTGGGCCAGGTATTATGCCAAGCCATCGAAGGGAAGCCATCATCAGCGGTTGTCTGGAAAAGTAAAAACAGAAAAACGCAGTCTGGGGTGCTCCCAGCTTGTTCCAGACTTTGGAGTAGACAAGAATGAATAAAAGTGACCGTATGGCCGACTTAGCTATACTGAAAGGGATGGTAAAAAGCCTGTGCCGAAGTGACTGGGGTTTCACGGGAGAAGCTTACTGGGTCAAAGGAAGAAGACCGGTTATGGGGCAGGTTATACAAGAAGACTAAGTTTAGTCTTAAGCGGCGGAGCTAGAGTGGGTCAAGATTCGGATTTTGGCATCGTTCTCTATAGCTTAAAGAAGTTGACCAACCTAGTAGTTGTTTGGCGAAATGCCTTTGTATGCTTTCAGTCGCAACTTTGTCGAATTTTGTCACGTTAGAAAATATTATTGGGCAGTATTCAAGCAAAGGCCTGATGTGGGATTTATAGATGCTGTAATTTGGATTGTGGAAATAAATCAACGAAGCTTATGACGTATTACAAACGACCAACGCAAACCGCTCGGGAATAGTTCGGAAACCGTCCAGAAAATCGGTCGCAAACCACTTAGAAACCGCCCGGAAACCGATCGGAGTGTTGGTGAAAACCGATCCAAAAACGGCGGAAAACCAATAGGTTTCTGAGCGGTTTCTGCACGGTTTTCGGAAGGTTTTTGCGAATCGTTTGACAAACGTGATACGCTTCGTTAATTTCCTCCAACAACCCAAACAGTGTATCACGACGCTCCTAGTTTATGATTTCCCGATTAATTGCCCTTATTTTAACCATTTCGAGGGAGTGAAATAAACCGATCTATACTGAGGTTTTCAGGACTTTTCGATGAACTTAACCAATACATTTAAATAAACGCCAACCAAGCGTTGCACATTACTTCAGTCTACAATTTCCTTCATATCAACTCATTTTTCACCCGTGTAAATTAGCTACTGAACAGACCGACTGAGAAACGATGTTGCGAACGGAATGGGTCCTACAAGGGAACTGATGGATTGGTGTCCGTAAAAAACGAGATCGACATGAAATGTCATAGTGCGACTTTTGTTTGAGTGCGTGCCCTAAGGTTATATAAGCGTTGTGGTCAAGGTTGTCACCGTCGTTGACCGCGATGGATGCTGGTGCTGCGGGTGCAGCTATGGTTGGTGCTTCTGGAACATTTTCTCTCTATTCGTGATAAGTAAAAGAGTTTTGCACGTTTTGAAAATGACTTTCAGTTTGTTCAAACAAAGGCTTTGACTTTTTCCTGTATTTATGATAATGCGGTTACCGTTGGCTGTATAACTCAACAAAATGAGTAACGATTATGAAAGTACGGATTTGTTCCTATCTGGGTTCTGGTAGAGAAGTCGTTACGCACTGATGGACTTCTCGCTTGTCCCGTTGTGGCTCATGAGGACCTTAACCGCATGAGGATTTTGTTAACACTCATGACTGTGAAGTTACTGAATACTAGGAAAAAGTCTTTTGTGTTGATCAAATGTTGGTAAGTTTCCTCAAAGTCACTGCTCGACCAGCTCCTTAAATTTGACTGGAGCAGCTGTCATATATAAACTGACGCACAGGCGCTGCACTCCACTTACTTGGTGCAGCTTGTTTGGTGCGGATGAAAGGTCTCAGTCATTCTGTGGGCGATCGAGCCGGGGTCCGGCCAGTGGTACATCGTTTTGAAGCGTTCGACTACGGATTCCACGACCGCCTCTGGTTCCCGCTTTTGCAGTTCAGGGACCAGTGAGTCAGCCTGAATACGAGCTCATCAAGTACCGTCCCTGTACGCGTTTGACACGTTTTCAATGCGGCTTTTGGAGAACTAACCGTGCGTTTCATCTCTGGCCGGATGATGGACGACTAAAGAATGAGAGATTACGAAACCCGCCTCCGTGGGCCTCCAGTGTGTGATTATTACCGAGAAGTGTTGTCTTCCCTCAGGTTCTTTCGTTGTCCTTTACTAGGAACTCTGGTACGTGAGTTTACTTCCCCATACGCAAAACCAGAGCTTTGTAGTATGACGGCTGATGGACGTAATTGGAATGACGTTTACTTCCGTTACGGGTAGAGGAGTGCATCATTTACGAAATAAAGGCCACTGGGTTCGTCGTACCAATGACTGCCACGTAGCCTCAGTGGTTGTACTATCTGTCCGGTAGAATTAGCTGTAAGATATTCTGCTATCTAAAAGCCGGTGCCTAAGTGTGTGGACATCAATTCTCAACGGGTGCAGTTACCAGTATATAGCAGACACTAGAGTTTCCTAAGTACGGGTCAGGTTGGTCGTCTTCGTACCTCACGACAAGCTGTGTTATATCAGTTAACTCATACGCGTAATTAGTGGGAATGGGAAACTCGCAACTTCCGACGGAGAAGTCGTGTCTACGTTTAAAGTACTGGCGAGCTTTTTACAGACTGGTATGAGCGCCAGATAAAAGAAACAATTACGGAGTATACGTGGGACTGGTACATATGCATGTATAAGTGTGTTTATAGTTGTGCAGCCTTCTGCTTTAATTTGGGAATAGGTGGTTTTCATGTGCCCAATGGAAGTCTATATATACATATATATATATATATATATAAACACCTTTGGGCAACTCACCCGTGGATACTAATAAGCGGAAATGAACGCCAGAAATATGGACTCCCGATGGAGATGTGTCATACTAACTACCAACAGTTAGTGTAAAGGCTGATACCAGAACTGCATGAGTTCTCGGACTCACGCTTGAGATGCACATGTCATTCCGGCATCACATCTAACTACAGATGTCTGTTTATAAACAAGGCACGTATGTACACGTATGAACGTGTTGTGATATCTCGCAGCGCACAAATGCCTCCACACGGTAGCCACGATTCAAGTGAACGAAAATGGATTGCATGTGAACAACGTTAGTAGCTGGCGGAAGATGCGTGTAAAACGTGCCCGATTGTTTACACTTCAGTTTACGCGTACGTCGCTGGCCACCAAACTGCCACTTGAGGGCGAAACAGTAGTGCGGGAAGGCTTTTTATTACTCAGATGCTGCTTGATGCTAAAGACGAACATGACCTAGGTCATGTGTATAAGCTTGTACACAGACACTAGCGGTTTGAGACACGTGCTAGACGTCATATGATGGCAATCGTTGTACTTATGGAAACTACTTCCCATACGATAGCACACTGTATACAGTGCTTTCAGTAACGTGTGCGCTGCATTTGCATGAGGAGATTTGCGGAATTTGCAGAGAACCGGGAAATGAGTGTATATATATATATATATATACATTTATATATATATATATATATATATATATATATATATATACATATATGTACGTATATATATATTTATATATATACAATAATGTATACGTCCATATAAATATACACGTATATACATCTATACATTGCAAAATTTTAATCTTCAGAAAACCAACGGCGGTTGCCATAGAATCTACCGGCGCATAGAGCATAAGCCGGCATCTGAACTGCATTAGTCGGTCAGTTGTGCATATCATTCCGGTTGCACATCTGACTACAAACTTCCATTTACAGATAGGGCACAATAAACCTTCGGCTTGCAATCTCGTCCCAGGCAAGTTTGGCAGTTAAGCCTCAGCAAACAGAACTGGGACGATATTGGGGCTGAACCCCATACTGAGGAAAGATTATCATTGGAGTCATCAATATTGATGTATGTTACAGACGATTATGTGCACATACGTATTCAAATGTTTGTAGACGTGTACACATGTACCTGCACTTCCACATACTCATCTTTCATCCATTCTGCGGTCGGCTAGGGGGTGTAATCCCTTATTATTTTCACGTTACTTAGTATACTTTCTACTTTGCACGCAAGTCACATTCACCACCATCACGATACGCACGTATCACAGTTTACTTAAACCTTGGCCACAATACTGTTACGAGTAGTTCTTCGTACGTCATATGCATCATTTTCATTCCGCGTTTCAGTGATATCGTCAGTGCTCACAAAAGATGCATGCCACCTTCGTCGCAGAATAACGTACTACAATGAAAACTGATGGACCTTCAACGGACTTTAATTTCGCCCGCAGTGGGAAGGAAAAGGCTTTCGATTCTAACAACGGGCTATTCTGGGCCCCTTTCAGTGAAACGCAATAATAACAACAGTCATTTTGCACATTACACAACCTTGCGGGGTCTACACACTTTTGTGCGCAAGAATACCGTTAGTAGATAAAACTTTCGCTGGAAAATAACTAATAAGGAATGCCTCACAAGTATGCCATACTGAGACTGAAACTATGTGCGAATAAATCTGCAACTAACATTGATATTTGACTGCGCGATACATGTCAACATTTTTAACATACCGAGGCAACATAGACTTTCTTCTTACATAAAACTTATCAGGGGCGTCAATTTCTTGGATGCAAGACGTCAATTTATTTGACGAATTTGAATGCGAGGTGCACAACACATCATCTGTAAGATGGAACTTCACTTTTCTGCACAAAACCACCATTAAGAGATAAGAGTTCCAACTGCGAGTTCAACTGGAACATTTATCTGATAAGTCAACATTGATAAGCAGCTTGAAGGAATACCTCCCAAGCATGCTATACCGAGACTACAACTTCGTGGGCATAAATCTGCAGCTAACGTTGTTGAGCGGCTGTGCATTTCATGCTCACATTTTTAACCTCCTACAGGTGACATATAAGCTTCGCTGTTGCATGAAACTCAACAGAGGCATCAATTTCTTGGATGCAATGCTTTTCATTTATTGACGGGTTTGAATGCATAGTACAAAATACACAATTTGTACAACGAAATTTCAATACAAAAATGGTAGATTAGTTCATTTTTTCAAGAATGGTGCGACACTGAAGCCAAAGTGCAATTATAAAACATTTCGGGTAGGAATTATACGGGATGCCACCAGTTATCGGGCATGTTTGAAAGAGGCGCAAAGGGTGGCGTTTTACCGCTCCCGTATGTTTGGTTTATACCAAGGCAAGGGGACAACTTGTGACAAAGATTCAGATCAATAAAACAAGCAATCAGAGTTCCAGTAAAGATAGTCCATGCAAATGAAATAACGTTGTGTGTAATGTGGACTTTCACCAATTGAACAGGGTTCCCTGGAATCCTTTACATTCATTCTTCGTATTGGAGGCTGTGGGTATCTCTTCCGTGTATGCCTCCTCACCATAGCTTAGCGAGGTGGATTCGGGCGTGAGTCTCCAGTCACAACCTTCTCAGAAATACGTCTAGAAGCCGCTTGAACAGCACGCCGCTAGGCCTTTCCATCACTTCATCCGGCTGCGCGTTCCTTTTTTGGTCATCCTTCGAGATAGACTGTACACCAGTGGTAGGCCCGCAGACAGCAGCTTCCTTAGAGTAAGCGGATGCCTCTTTTACCGTGGTGTTCGCGAAGAGGGAGCTCTGCAAGTAGTTCTGAGCCGAAGCTGCCTCGGACTACACGCCTGGTAAAGATCTCCCCGGTCTCTCTGATGGGCCTCTTGAAACAACCCGGCAATTCGTAGCTGACCCCGCGTAGCCTTTCAGCAAGGCTGCCTGAACCTTCTGGACTCGTTCCAACTTTGCCACTTCTGCAGCCTCACAAGAGGAAAAGGCTGGCCCCCTTATTCCGACCTGGGAAGTACATGGGTTATGCACAATACCTTGAAACTGTTGAGTGATACATGGCCGAATGACCGAGCAATCGGCCCAATAACACTCCAAGCTAACACTCAAACTTTGTCGGTGCTGTTCTTTGTTTTGTTTACTGGGTCTCCACCACTTCCGGATCCTTTTCACTGGCAGAACGGCGAAAAGCTGCCTTGAGTACGTAGTATACCACCCTTCTGGTCTGTGCCCCTACTGGCATACGCGTACACCTGTCGGACTTGTTTGGTGGCGACCACAGATCCGACTACTTTCAAGGGCTTTTATATCCTCCTGAAGAACAAGCTCATTTGCATTTGATATAATGGTACCACAGATAAGACACGGCATTTGGCAACCCGGCGGTGGATCGTTGATGTAGGCCTGAAAGAAGGGTGGGCCTAGAACCGATCCTTGTATAACACCAAAGGTAGCCACTTGCCATGTTGACGTTTACTGCTCCACTCGTACTGCAAGGGTTCTTCCTTTAAAAAGTCTCCGATCCATAGAAAGGAGGAATTTACAAATCTGAGGGCCTTGAGCTTGTCTAACAGAAGGTCGCGTGGATCCTAATCAAAAGCTCTGCTAAATTCTATGTAGAATAAGTCCGTGGGGTGTTTTTCGGACTTCGCCTTCATGCGGCTTTTTCTTGCTGTTAGCAAGCCCGTCAGGCAGGACCTACTTTTTTCAAAACGCAAGTTGTTGTCAGCAAAGTAGGTCGTCTACACTGATGTGATTCCGGATTCGCGAGGCCATGAGGTGTCCCATAACCTTCCCCACTACTGATGTTGGGCTAACATATCGATGATTCATGGCACCGGCCTTCGCTCAACTTTATTTATTGGCACGACGACAGCTTCCTTCCATTTCTGGGGTAGCTTGCCCGCTTCTAACCACGCGTCGATTATTCGTGTGACCAGTGGAGTTGATACATCGCCAGCTCCCTCACCATTAATGGATGCACTCCATCAGGTCCCGGGGACTAGTCAACTTTGATGGTTCCAAAGGCTACCGCCAATTCTTTCCCAGTGACTTCTTAATACGACATACGAGGAGAGTCCGGTGCAATAAGTAGAGGATGGTTATGCCCCAGTTCAGGAGCATAGACTTGCTAGTAGTGCCTCGCCAATATCCCCTTCCTGTGTTCATTTGTAACTCCCAGTGGGCGTCCATTCTGTAAGGCCGGGGTTTCGGTTGTACTTCCTATCCTCGGTCGCAGGTGGGTAAACAAGCGCTTGGGTGCACGAGCCTAATCCATCGCTAAGGTCTCCTCAAAAGTACGTCGCTTTTCTCACCTCAGTCTGCTGCACTGATTGTGGATGGTCCAATAGCCTTCAGGTCCCTCTCCAAATGCGTGACACTGTTTCCATGCTCGATTCCGACTCTTCTAAAGCGGCCTGAATAGAGAGCCAAACCAAAGTGGGCCTTTTGCATGCGGTCGCTGTCTGGATGACGCAGCAAAAGCTGGGCACAAATGGAGGATTTCACCCTAAGTGAATCCCTAAGCCCTGTCTATCTCTTAAGGTCTTTGTGGATGCCACATCACCGGGGAAGCTGCCTCCTGACTTGTTCGAAAAGCACCCGCCGAACGATGAGTCTACCATGTGGCCTAAGAAAAAATCTCTCCTCAAGGAACGATCTATTCCAGCCGATGACCAGCACCGCATGGCCACTGCTCCCTAGCGGAGGTGAGTACTCAGTCTGCTAAACATCAGAATGTCCCACAGATACCATAAAGTGCGGGGTACACGTTTGATGATCTGCAGTTCCGGTCGGTATTTTGACGTGTTTTTGCAGAGGAATCTCCAGTACCGTTGGGGGAAACTCATGGGAAGATTGTTCCCCCCTCCCAGCATTGCGCCACAGATTCTCCAAGTCCACATTCGATACAGTGAAGTCGCCCGAAATTCGACAGATACCATCGCCAGCCCTAAGTCGCAAGAAAGTCAGTATTTCCACGTCTGCCTTTGAAGAGCAACAAAAGAGTCTGATCCTATCAAATTCACTGGATGTTGGCTGTGCTCTACACCAAGGAGATTCCCCGAATTCCTCCAGGTCTATCTGGTGGCCCATCTTTAGCGGGGGGACACATGCTCCGTTGCTTTTCGCCACCTTTCTCCCTCCCCGAGCCTGTCTTTTGACAGCAAGGTAAAGAGTGTATCCAGCTACAGCAACTTACAAAACCCATCAGCCCCCAGTGAGCCACTCCTCCTTCAAGGCGACCACCTTGGGCGGGTGGCAAACCACGCTTGCCTCAAGCTCGTCTCGCCTGTTCAACAGACTCCTGACATTGGACGACGTGGTAAGTGCTTGTTCTCTTCTGTCTTTCCTCCTCGTACGGAATCACATTGCACCCCCGTTGCCCGAACCGCCGGGTGGTGATGCTGTTGAGAGTGAAAGGTTTCCATCTCAGATGCGGATGCCCTCGCTAAACACGAAATTCCCGGTTGGAAAGGCCTGCCCCTCAGTTGGCCCTGCGTTCGCGAAACTCTTTCGACGCCAACCGGAGCTTTTCTCTGTCCTCGAGGTCCAAATCTTGAAGGATTTACATTTATCTCCCTTTATTCCTCAAGGCCTCTGTTCCACTGAGTTGCACTCCTCACCGGAAACTAAAACCACCTCCAGCCGACGAGGGTTACCATTCTGATTTATTTTCCCTAAGCGGAAGGCGGCTTTAACCTTCACCTTATATGCTCGGTCTTCCCATTCCGTGAATATTATCATGGAAAATACGTCCACTAAAAGAGATATGTCGAGATCTAATCGACTTCGTGAAGCCGACTCAGTTGATTCCGGCAAATTGAAATTCAGGAAGCATTGCGCCCTAGATGGAGGCAATTTCAGCTGACGTGGCTTCACCGTTTTCCACTGACCTATGGTTTCCGGTTGACCTGGACTGGGGCCTGTGTCTCCGCTGACCGCACTTGACATCTTCAAGACAGCAGTGTCGTCTTCCGGCCCCAAAATCGAAAGATGAATGGCCAGTGTTACCCATCGATCGGTACCCATGTAGTACAAACGCTGATGCGGAGTGACAGAAAACGCGTCTATTCCAAATACGAATGATTGTATCGTTACACTGAAGGAACATACGTGCGCACGCGTGTGTCAGCAGAGTCAGCTGACTGCGGATGACGACGATAAGCGATGGCGCTACTGGCTACACAGCCTGCAGCAACTTGGGGAGATCAAAATACAAAGACGCTTAACAGATACCAGGTGCACAAACGACGCCCAACTCCACTTATTCTCCGATGCTTCAGAAATAGTCTACGGGATAGTTGCTTACGGTTGCTGGGTTGACGCAAAAGGTGGGCGGCACAGTCAGATACTATTCGCAAAGGCAAGAGTGGCTCCACTGAAATCGGCGTCCGCTCCAGGGCTGGAACTGAGGGTAGCAGTGCAGGCAGTGAAAGCCGCGATGCCGAGTAGGAGATGCTTCGACCGGATAAACTGGGAACCAAACCTTTGGACGGACTCAGCCACTGTACTACATTACATAAACAACATTACCACTGGCTTTACCTCTTTCGTGGCCAACAGACTCACTATAATCTATGAATCGACCAAAACCGATCAATGGTACTTTGTACAAACCGGCAGTAACCCAGCCGACTTCTGCTCAAAGGGCCTGAAAACACTAGATAGGTTGCGGACGTAGACAACGGGACCGGACTTCCTAACTGCAACTAAAGAGATGTGGCCAACGCTACTGATATCTAAGGATGACGATGGCGATATCGAGACCAAAAGACTGATGCCGGCTAAAACCAAGCTAAAACAATGTCCGCTGATACCAAACGAAGCTGAGTTTATTTATCCTTCCTCATGCATTCTCCAGTAGGACCCAACCCTTCACACTGTCTTTGAAGTACATTTGTGTTTATTTTCATACGGTGCTCACAATTTATTATGGAGTTAGTTGTCCAAACCTTAGTCTATCGCACGACACGACATTGTTTGTGAAGTAGCGAAGACTCTCAAACAAGCACTTACTGACCTTTTGTAAAAATACCTCTTTTTCCGTGACCTATTTGCATTATTATTCAACCTGTGTCCAAGTGTATATAAATTGTGAGTCGAACATAGCTCTAACGTGATAACGACACACGTTGACCCCCTGATGCTCGAGTAACCTGTAGTCGTCTCTATTTTTCGTCACGAATCTTCAGTCTTCATCTTGCCACGTACTTTACTCTTATTCAGGCGGTCTTTTCATCCACAATCCGTAATCTGTCTACGCTTTCCGATCACATCGAAGTCCTGTTTTGTATACGGATAATGCCGTATCATTCTCAGAAGAAACTCTAAGATGTCGAGAGATGGAGTGTAAGCTCAAGAAATTTGCAAGCACGTCTGCGACTGGCCAACGATAGACGAAGTCCATAGTGACCTGCGTATGCACTGACTTAGGGCCTAGGTAGGTTAGGGCGAATCAGCACCCCTATTTACTCCCTGGAAGTTAACCGATTCGTGGGAGGATTTGGTGGGCGGTGTAACGTAGATGCGTGCAAATCTGCCCTAACCGTTGTCCTATAATTGTGTTGTTGAGGCTATGCCCTTTGTTTTGTTGACTCTGGAACAAGTACAACATGCATCAATCGCTACACTTCAACATTTTTTTATATTTTGCTCACGTGAAGTGGCATAATTTTGATTCGAACTTGGACTGCCTTGACGGTGGTACCTGACATTGGCATTTGTTGAACTCTGGTCCTCGTTGTTAGACGTTGTGGCCGTACAGTTGAGATTTGTACATAATTATATGCGTACAACTTGTTAATCTAGTACCGTAGAAACTACGAGTCAATCTTGTTCTAGTTTCGGGATTCGTTTTGAATTGGCTATGCGTTGCTCACATACGGAATAACCGTTACATAAGGTGATACCAAAGTGAATAGAGACTAAAAGCCGGCAGTTACGGCAGGTGGAATAAAAAAGTATTGGCGAGTGTGGGCACAGAAGAGTGGGCAAGACGATACTGACTTCATGCAATGAGAGGCGAAATGGTGAGAGGCCATATGATCAAAGACAGAATGGGTGCATGTGCATACCGTGGTAGAACGACAAGAGTGGAAAAACGTAACAGGTGATAAGTACTATAGGTGAGCTTACCATGGCGGAACAAGGATAAGGAGCATGCAGTTTTCAACCGACAGTATTGGACGCGGTAGTCCGGGGACAGTTAGAGCGTGCGATCCCCAAACAAGGCTATTGGGTGGGACTGGCCGCGCTCTGGACACTCATCCTGTAAAGCACTTAGCGAAGTGAGCACAGGAGGTGTGACCCACCAGCCTAATTGCGCTCGCGCCGCGTTGCAGACGGCCTGCACGCCTGGTGTGCGCCGGCCAGAGCGGTGGATCTGACCGCGCCCCGCACCGCTGGAAGCGGCACGAGTGGTCGTTTGTAATTGTACGGGGGGAAAAGAAACCGTGATAGGTTTGTGTGATCCGTGGACAGCGGAGCCAACGGGAACAGCTAGTGGTAGACGGCCATAAAGTACTATTATTCAGGTTCATCTTCCAGGGAGATAGTCAGTACAGTGCATGAGGTGGTTGGCCGTCATCGAGAATCACCGGAGAGGGAAAGTGATTGAGAAGCGCAGTCTGGGGGTGCCCCAACTGAGGAGCAAAGGATACCGAGAAGAGAAAGAAAATAAAAACGATGGGTAACAGACGTAAGCGGGTGAGCAACGCTCCTTCCACAACTTCTGTGGAAGGGTCTTGAGTAAAGCATGAATACACTGTAGATTGACAATGGAAATAATGGACGTGGAAAGTCGCCTCTGTTAGTGCAAACCACAGGCGGGGATTTGAAACACAAAATGGAGGTAGTTTCACAGTGACTGAAGCTTCAAGGGCATTGTGGTTGATGTCGATAACATTAGAATGCACTTCATATGAGAATGGCGAAGTAAATGCAGTGGTATTATTTTTAATTGATGGTTGTGAAGAGCAATGCCCAAAAGCAGAAGAGCAGACTCAATGATTCGGAGTGAAAACGCTGATGCGGAGTGGTAGAAAACGCGTCTATCCCAAACATGAATGATCATATCATTACACTGGGGGAACATACGTGCGCACGCGTGTGTCAGCAGAGTCAACGGACTGCGGACCGATAGACGTACGAGGCAAACGATAGTGGACGGTACAGTCAGGCTGAGAAAAATTTCAACTCCGTAAAAGTCAAGACCGGGGAGTAAAAACCAATACAAGCTCTACAGTATTCCTCTCCCGGAGCATCCGACAAATGTGTAAAGATGCTGATCAGCTTTATCATTTATAGCACTTTTTCGCTACAAGAAATGACGAGGAACGGACCTGAGTATGCTAGATACAAGGGGGGACTACCAGCTTCAGAACGAAGAAAAACGCGACAGCAAGTGGTTACGTCTCTGGGACTGTGAGTGGGACGAATTGAAGGCCGAGATGGAAGCTAACGGGTAGACTTTATGTGTAGATATAGTTGTCGAACGAAAAAAGGAGCGGTTAACAAAATCAGGACAGCGTCCGAAAAAATCACCGGGCAATTGCATGGGTGCACAGAAGGCCAAACTAGCTGGGTAAACCCAAAATCTTCCTTCAAGGTAGTGCCTATCGACGACACGTTTAAAGGAGGGGCGTCCTTCAACCTAACAGAAAGGGAGGGGATGTGAAAGAAGCTTTTAACTATCTACGAAGGCCTTCCAACAACCCATCGGATGATGGGTGATATGTCTTTGTACGAATACTTTGGAATCCAACAACAAAGCTAGGTCAAGAAGGTGTTTGGACTGGAATTGGACACCCCTATCCGTGGCGATCCTAGATGGAACACCAGATATGAGACCCAAAGGCGAAGAAATGTTCTGGAAGTTGTTTCACTAGATGTGTCAGCTATGGGGACAGCCATGAGCCAACGCGTAAAACGATCTACACATGTGAGGAGGAAACGGTATCTGTCGGTCAGTGGTAAGGGACCAACGGTATCTAAGTGGACATGAGAGAAACTTGAATCGTCTGTAGGTTCACTGAATGGGACGAACGTACATACCGGTGAATGATGCTCCGTGGACAGGGTATACACGTTTCAGACCAAGCACGAACGTCTCTAGTCATATTCGGTCAAACACAGTGATCGGAAATAAGTGTGATGGGGGCGCGTATTTCAGGGTTGGATAGGGGTGTGTAAAAGAATGAAAATCAAGCGATGAAGGGAAAAAGTAAAAAAGGGGGGCTCGCAAGTGGGAACGTCACAAAAAACTGTACCATGCCCCCTGGGTAGGGGTCGATCTTGCGGTATCAGGTAGGATGACCAGCGGCAGCTCTGTAGTTCTTGTTCATAGTTTTGAGTCTGTGCCATCTCGGTCCAACTGAATGCTTTGGGTCGGTTAGCAATTGGATACCTGGGTGGAAAAGGGCGTCAGCCACAAGGTTGCTGGACCCCTGCATGAACCTGATATCGGCTGCGTATTGGGCAGTGCGGCGGAGGTTCCTGATTGCCCTGGGTGAATAATGGTCGCTTCGTGAAGCCAATGCATAACTCGAGGGCTTACAATCGGTGTGCGTAATAAAGCTTTTACCTTCCAAAATATGTCGAGGGTGTTTTACTGCAGGGTGGATTGCACGTAATTCAGGGCCCATGGTGTTGTTAAGAGTCTGTGACGGAAGCTGCTTCTGAGGGGAAAATGACAAAGGCCGTATGAACCCCTTAACAATGTGTAGCAGTTTTGCGCCAACAGCTATTTAGGAAGAATCTTTCCGGAGTACGAGAATGGAGTTGTCATCACTGCTTAAGTGTGCGAGCGTGGGAACTTCGGGCAAGGCTTGCTTAGCCTCTTGGAATGCTGATTTGGCCTCGGAAGTCTTTGCGAACTGAAGAGAACCTTTTTCAAAAGTTCAGTAAATGGTTGCCAGATCTCCGAACAGTTTGGTATGAATCGAGAATGTTCGACAATGCTCAGGAAACGACCGTGATTCTTGAACAACTGGAGTTCCGGGTAGTTCTGAAAAGCATTCACTTTGTTTCGGAGTGGTCTGATACCTTCCCTGTCAACATAAAGGCTTATGAACTCAACAGATTTGACACCAAGGATATATCCGGAAGTATCGACTGAGAAGCCATAATCCTGGAAGCTTTGGCATATCTGGCACAAATGTTCGAGATGTTGGCCTCCATCGGTACTAGCAACCAGAAAGTCGTCAACACAAATGGAAGCAAAATCCGGTCCAAGTAGAACTTGATCCATGAACCGCTAGAATGTTTGAGCGGCGTTGCTCAACCCAAAGGGCATACGCAAGAATTCATACAGTCCACCTGGTGTCGTGATTGGGGTTTTGGGAACATCTTCAGGAGGGACGGGAATGTGATGTTACGCCCTCACTAGATTAAGTTTAGAGAAAAAGCATTTGTCACACAAATTGTTGAGGAAGCCGTGAATGTGTGGAATTAGGTGACGACCTGGTGAGGTGGCATTGTTAAGGGCGCGGTAATCACCACGACAGCCCCAGCCACCGATGTGTTTTGGGACTGCATGAAGTGGAGAGGTTCAAGTACTGTTTGATTGGCAAATTATTCTTAAGTTCGGTATATGTTGGAACTCTGCTTTTGATACCCATAGGAGCTCAGGTAATTACCGAAGGGGAAACGCTGAGATTGATGGACTCTTGGTGATAGTGCCACGCTGGACGCTGTGTGATGCTCGTAAGGAGGTGTTTTTTATGAGTGACTGCGGGTAAATTGTCCGAGGTGGAGGAAAACGGAGAGCGTACTGTCTCGGGACGTATCCCGAGAGAGTTGATGGAGGTGCTTGTGTCGGATATTTTTCCAGATTTATTGCTGTCCAACAAATCACAGTGGCTTATTTCAACCGCAAGGGAAAAGGCATGAAAGAAACCAACTCCGAGATTGGGTTGATTGACTTTGGTCATCGTGAAAATGTAAGGGAACTGTTGGAGTAAACCCAGGTCATGTGCCAGTAGCTTTTGGCCACATGTCGTTAACAGGGGGTTGTTGGCTGTTTGCGAAGTAAGAGTAGCAGGCAGCAGATTGTGCTCAGCGGACCGAACGGGGATGCTACTGATCTGAGCACCAGTATCAACCACGAAGCGCATTCCAGTAGACCGATCAAAATGAGAAAAGGCGACCAGGTTTGGAGCCAGTGGCAGCAGTCGCCATTACTGACTGGCTGTCTCGTCACCCGAAGCTGTTATTTGGAAATCATCTTCTGAACGGCACCGACGAGCTTGCCCCCCCCCCAAAAAAAAACACGTCAGTAGTATCAACAGTATGAGAGTCGAAAAGAAAAGACGAGGAGATTGTGACGGGATTCTGAGAGGGGGACGAGGAACGTCGGCGAGTGATACGTATTCATTTGGGGGGTAAGGTTGGCAATTTGATCTTGGAGATCGGAGATACAAGCGGGAACCGATGTTTGAGACATCATAGCGGCCAGCATGTTTGTGCAGTTTGCTTCCAGGAGTCTGTCAGGGGTGACTGGTATTTCTTCAAACGGAACCGCTGGGTTGAAGGGCGCAAGAACTTCCTCGGTTGACGGCAGAGGTTCCTTCGACCACAGATGTCTTAGGAGGAGTCATCCATCTTATCTGTTCCAACACATGCTTCATATACCGTAGATGAGAGGGCTTAAGGTCACCGAGGGAAGATACGGTTACAAGATCTCAGTGCAATGTCGGTTAGACAATCCGATTCGCTGGACAATCGCGTGCCTCATTGGGTCGTAGGGATCGTTTAATGAGGTTTCATAAATAATGATGGTTTATTTCGGAGATGCATGAAGCATGCTAGAAGCGTGATCACGTTTTTACAGGCGGTGAAAATGAAGGACAAAATTGGTGTAAAAGTAGAAATATGCATGACAAAATTGAAACGGGCAGGCTCAGGAGGAAGATAAGTCTGTGAAGAGTGTATGCTCACCAAAGGAAAATAGAGAGTCTTCAAAAGAACCCAACTGCGGATTCAAGTGGATGCCCGGTGGACTTGAGGCTCAAAGTCAAATAGAGAGTCCGACTGTTCCAAATGGGGATATCTGAAAACTGACAGATATAAATGAAAGTGGTATAAATTGATATAAAAACCGTGGTAGTGAGAGACAGCGGGGAAAAGGGCGATCCATTGCTAGCGACTAGATTGTAATGAATCCGTGATACACTGTAGCAAACGCTCAGCAGACAGGGCACAAAACTCATCGTAGAACAGGTAGCGAGCATTAGAAGAGGTAAAGGGTAGTACAGATTGCAGAAATTATTTGAAGGGACCAGATATGGTCAGTGTAAGGCACGTATGTAAGAAGAATGAACGCATGTCATGATGGTCAGCGGGATGATAGCATGAGAAATGGCCGGTAAAAAAAGTACAGGATGCAAAGCGAATGTATATCTATGTACGTATATATATGTACATAAATAGGTATGCTAGGATCGGGGGCAAAGAGCAATGGACTGCTATAAGAAGAAAAGTATCGGTGATCGGAAGAAGTAGTTAGAGTTAGATCGAAACTTATAGGTTTGACGTGGGAAAATTCAGGTTTTTTTCATGACGAGTCAACATGGTGGATCAACAGAGAGAAGACTGAAGAAGCACAGAAGTGATGCCGGCTGTGAAGAGCAGACCATAAACGAGGGAAGATAAAGGATAGGATCGAAGAGAATAGGTAAGAATGGGTCTAATTATTTTAGTCAACGCAGGTGCGACATGCGGCTACGGACCAGAGGAACCGGGTAACGGCAGATCAAATGATGTGGAACTGCAAGTGGACATCATGGCGTAACGTTGTATTTACAACCGGTGGAACATAAAAAAGCAGGCCAAACTGAGAGGCACACAGAAAATGCCTGTGGCGAGCAATTCATGGAACAGGAGATGACAGCAATGACAGAAGAAACACAGGTCAGACGTGACCAGTCAGATGGTTTTATTACGGGTGATACACGAAGGAGGCAGAAAAGAGAGAAGCACCATGATACTTAAGCTAGCAATAGAACAAAAGGTTCAGGAAGTGAATGCGAGACGGAGTTGGGGCTATGTAACTGGAGAGCTGCGTGCCAGCAGTCAACTGAACAGCAGCTTTGGGCAGGAGGATGCTAATGGGGCATTGCCTAACTGAAAGAACAGTAGAAAGATCGCGGAGCCAAGAAAGGAAAATATGGTGGTGGTGATTGGATAGTAAATGAGACTGTAGAAGATGCAAAGTTTTGAGCGGCGAGTTCCGAGATGAGGATTGCTCAGGGATGCTAATGTGGCTGGTGCTTGATGGCATTGGGCATGAGAAGAGAGAACAAGGAGGGACTGAAAAAACGACAGGCCGTGAGGTAAAGAATGGTATCAATGGGCTTTATGAGGATAGGGTGTAACATGCATGCATGGAGCCGTAGAAACTACGAATCAATCTTGTTCTGGTTTCGGGATTCGTTTTGAATTGGCTACGCTTTGCTCACAGTCGGAATAACCGTTACAGTACTCAACTTCGAATCACCAGGAGGAAATCAATCAGGAATGCTAAGAAGAGGACAAAGGAAAACCAAAGCTGGACAAAAGGTAACCCAGCAAGTCCCTGGGGCATTTTTGGGTGATACTGATTCCTTAGACATTGCTAAGTCTACTAGTTCTGTCAGTGCAATTTTATGTACTTCAGCTAGTGTTACAGAATTTAAAGGTGATGATATGTATCGATTGAGAATAGATGAATTAGAAACCCAGCTTAAGCAGGCCAGGGAAGAAGCGGAATCTGCCAGGAAAGATGAAACTCCACGGATGGGAGTGAGAGGTGACTTTGGGGACCACAGAGCATACGGCCATTCAGCCTAGCAGTTCCGTGGAACGATTAAAGTTGACTTGTACCAGTGTAACCCACGCTATTGACTTGCCAAGAGCGGAATTGCCCCCATTCGACGGGAG
The DNA here is from genome assembly GCA_948099385.1 of Fasciola hepatica. Lineage (NCBI taxonomy): Eukaryota > Metazoa > Platyhelminthes > Trematoda > Plagiorchiida > Fasciolidae > Fasciola > Fasciola hepatica. The sequence continues at coordinate 91,262 of CANUEZ040000055.1, read as the reverse complement.
TGCAGAACAGTACTGTAAGTTCGTTAAACAGTACGAGAACTTTGTGGAAAGGAGAGTATCCGATCCAGGACAGAGATTCTTGTATTTACTGCATTACTGTCGTGGAAGGGCCAGAGAAGAAATTGACGGGTGCTCGATACTTAATCCCGAAGGAGGTTACACTCGGGCACGTGAAATTCTGAAAAACCTATTTGGGCAACCATTTAAAGTCACCCGGAATTTGATCGATGGTGTACTATCAGAGGCGAAACGCTGCAAAGACAGGTTGGGCACTCTAGCCAGCCTGGTGATAAAAATGCAGAACTGCAGCGTCGCATTGGATCACCTAAATTACCGATCAGACCTAAAAGCACTGCATACAGTGGAGACCATAGTGCGCAGTTCATTCACAGAACTACAGGGTAGATGGGCCGAGAAATCTGAAGGGATCAGTGGATTTGGACGAGAAACCACTTTTGAAGGCCTGACTCAATTTATGGACCGTCATGCCCGAATAGCAAACAGTCGTTTCGGTCAACTTGTGCGCGAGACGAGCTAATTACCTAGGGTTGCGGCGACACGAAGCTGGACCAGGGAACCAAGTAGAAGCCAACCATGGGCAAACTCACAAGCATTATCTCGTGAAGGTGAAAACTTGCCGGAGTGTGAAGTTTGTAGGGCGCCTTATCGCCTAGCGGAATGCTCTCGCTTCCGCAAAGCAGACTGCGACGAACGATGGGAAATGACTGAGACTGGGCGCGTGCTTCGTCCGTCCCAACGATTCACATCAAGCAGCGATGTGCCGAACGAAACCCAGTTGTAGTCAAGATGGGAAGCACCATTACCTGCTACACAAATGCCAGAATTTGAATGCCAAAGAAACCCCGAAGCCAAGTGTGGTCTGCTGAGTGTATCGCCCCACCAACAAGCCCATTCGCCTGGGAGTAATAGCAGTTGGAGTAGAAACCCCAGTTGGGGTTATAAGATCGTTGGCCTTCATAGATAGGGGCTCGGATACCACGCTAGTGAGGAAGGAGTTTGCAGAGAGATATGGGATCGTAGGGAGTTAATTTTCATCAGCAGTGATCACAGTGAGTGGCGCCCAGTTCACCCAGTCGACCAAACTTCACCTACAACTCGTTTCCTTGGTCAACAACGATAGAGCAGAAACCCTAGAAGCATTCATCACAGAAGGCCTGCCGATGAGAGCACCTCAGTCAGTGCAGTCGATTCTGACTCAGTGGCCGCATCTCGAAGGGGTTTCGATCGAGGCGTGGCAGAATAATGAAACTGATTTGCTGATCGGTTTTGATGTACCAGAAGCGCATTGGGTCCTGTGTCAAAGAATAGGAAGACGCTGAACACTCTTTGCAGTAAGCACTATATTCGGCTAGACTTTATATGGTAGTACGGATGGAAGATGCGGCGAAGAAATCCAAATCAACTGCACTTCGGTGGAAACGGCGAACATTGAACAGGCATTCAAACGACTGTATAACGCCTAATTTGCCGACCTGGCCATGGATGGAGATGCCCCATCACAAGAAGATAGGTTGGCTTTGGAAATGGTAGCCGAGAACGTCAAGTACGTAAAAGGTCGTTTCGAGGTTCCTGTCCCGTGGAGGTCCGACATGAAACCCATGCCAAACAGCCGAGAAATGGTTCCGAAAAGATTATGCTTCCTCAAAACCAGGCTAATTCGAGAACCACAATTAAGGATAGAATACACGCGAGCCATGCAACATAAAGTAGACCTGGGTTATATAGAAAGAGTGGATACAGCGGTTATCAGCGCAAATTTGAGGTGGTACCTACCTCATTGCCCGGTCGTGAACCCAAAGAAACAGTGGAAGGTCAGGGTGGTTTTCGACTGTGCAGCAAAATGTCGGGGTGTGTCACTCAACGACCATATACTACGGGGCTCAGACTGGACTACACCACTAGTTGAGATCTTATGTTGTTTTCGGCTACGAAAAGCGGCCGTCCCTGCGGACATAAGTGAAATGTTCCTACAAGTGAAGATGCCCGTTGAAGATAGGGACGCCTTTCGTCTCCTCTGGTGGCCTGAAAACGACAAAAATCGCGCACCTGACGAGTACAGGCTGACTGGTCATCCCTTTGGGACGGTATCATCTCCCTTCTTTGCTAATTTTGCCCTCCGGGAAAACCCTCAAGCGTTTCGGCGGCACCAGCAATTTGCTAGGAAGAGCAGTGGACCGCTTCTATGTGGACGATTTTCTGTGTTCCTTTGGCGACCCAAAAACTGCTTTTCTTTATATGACCGAACTGATCACCACCCTGAAGGCCGGGGGATTCAACCTCACTAAATGGACTTCAAACAGCCAAGAGGTGTTCAATGTTTCCCCGAAGTCCGAGAAAATGTAGTGTACGAAAGAGCTTTTGGAATCCTCTTCACAAACGGAGTGCACGCTTGGTCTTCAATGGAAATCCAGAGGTGACGAATTCATGTTCACTCTGTACCTACCCAAACGACCAGTCACAGTGAGAGGAATCCTATCATCAGTCTTAAGTCTATGTATATATATATATATATATATATATATATATATATATATAAACTTACGCATATATATCTATGTGCACGCGCTCTGCATCTTGCAGTTCCTCACCTGCCATTTCTCTTGCTATCATCCCAACGACCGTCATCATAGGCATCCATCAACTCTACATCTGTGCCTCACATCTACGGTATCCAATCCTTCTAAATCGTTTTTGTCATCTGATCATCCCTCTACGTCTTGCATTGCTCGCTGCCTGTTTCATGGTGAGTTTTGTGTCCTGTCCGCCGACAATTCACTGCAAATTACCAATGCTTCATTGTCATCTAATCCACTGCAATGCACCTCACCTTTTTCTCCATCGTTCCTCGCTACTGCAATTCTCTATACCGATTTCCAGCCTTTCTCATGTTTACCAGTCTGCCTCCATATGTAATTGCCCGGGACCAGCCATCCAGTCCACCTGAGAAAGTCAAGGATCGAACTACCACAAATGAAACGGTAATATCAGCTGAAATAGACATTTTGTGATGAGATAAATTACGTTTAAAAGAACGTGAAATAAATTCTGTTGTGTGTAACCAGAGGCAAAGAATATTACCAAATATTGTTTATATCATCAAATTTACACTGGTATATAAGGCCTAGCGCTACAAAATGTCAGCACCCATCTCGCTCGCTAGCCACGTGAACGACCATGACTGTTGACAATTCCGATACTTTTTCCCGATTGATAAAAGACTTTTACGAAGGTCTGGATGAATTCGCGACCGATTTTCGAGAGTTCCAGCGATGCACAAGTACCAGCTTCTACAATTACAATGCCCGAACATGGAAACAGGCAAAAAAGCGACGGCTAACAATTAGCGACGGAATGAAATATTATTTCGTTAAATATTGTTGTGTCCATCGGCGTCGAAAAGGTGGAGGTGGTTCAAGGTTAGAATAATTGTTTGTTAATGTTTGACTTCATTGTAGATACAAAAACCTGGATTGCGGAGCATTCGTCACTTTGGTCGCCCAAAGAACTGGATATCGTGTCGCAAAGTGGTGCATGGTCCATAGTCATAGGTTCCAAGTAGGGAATCCAAGTTTATATGTAGCTAACCGAAGACTGACAGCTTTTCAAGAGTCGGTGGTGTTTAACTTGATGGATACGTTCCATAATACTGCTGAATTAAGGGAATATACTAGTCGGATGTTCGATAGGCGTCTGAATAGCATGGACTTTCGGTCTATACGTGTCCGTCACAGTCACGATGCT